>CM020006.1:3868148-5285904 GCA_009771035.1 Lupinus albus | reverse complement strand
AAGTACCATAATACCATGAGCCTACCTCAGCTAGCCATAGGATCATGCATTTTTAACGTACACAACATATTTCGTCTTTCTAAATATCCTACATACAAATTGTTTTATTGAATTTGTACCATACTATGGAATTTGAAAACTATAACTATTGTAGCAATTGATGACATTCATTTCCTTTCAAGATATGGTACGGTGTCAGCAAGGAATTTCTCTACTCTAACATTGTCATGAGAAACTGCCCGAGCCAACCTAGGTGGATCCAAACATCATCTAATGACCGAGTATTATGGTGTCGAAAGATCAATAAGGCTAATATTTACTGCAAAACGAGAATTCTTTCGAGAGGATTTTCATATCAATTGCCAACTCAATTGCTAAATTTACATTTAAGCATTATCTTCAAGCAATTCATGTCATGAATGATTATCATACATACATACATTACTTCTTCATATACATAACATCATTTTTCGAAGCATGAACAAACATCATCATGCATCATACATAGCATACACACACTCTAAAGCATATCAACATTAATATCAATCCATATTCATGCATCAATAAGAGTTTCATGCATCACAATGCATACTCACCAACAATCATACATTCAAAACACATCATTTGCACAATTACTTTCAAAGAAAATCGATCAAGATATTTTAAGTCAATCAAGTCACCTAGACTTATCAATATCATCAAATTCTTTTATCAACTTAGATTCCGGCAGTACCCCGACCTACGTTCCTAGTGTTTGATTTACCAAGTTCCGGAAGTACCTTAACCTGCGCCCTTGGCTCTACCTTCCGAATTCTGGCAATACCCCGACCTGCGTCTTCAGTGTTTCTTTTGTCAACATAGCTTCCAGCAGTAGCCCGACCTGCGTTCCTAGTGTTTGATTTACCAAGTTCCGGCAGTACCCCGACCTGCGTCTTCGATGTTTCTTTTATCAACATAGGTTCCGACAGTACCCCGACCTGCGTTCCTAGTGTTTGATTTACCAAGTTCCGGCAGTACCCCGACCTGCATCCTTGGCTTTACCTTCCGAATTCCGGCAGTACCCCGACCTACGTCTTTGGTGTTTCTTTTATCAACTTGGGTTCCGACAGTACCCCGACCTACATTCCTAGTGTTTGAGTTACCAAGTTTCCGCAGCATCCCCCAAACGAAATTTGTATTCCCTATCTTTACTAGTTACTTACTCCGATAACACTCAAACCGCAGTTTGAGTGTTACCAAATAAGTAACAAGTAAAGAGGGGTAGCTGTGAATACCCAATTTCGTCCGAGGTCTTTTTTTTAAAAAACTTTAAAGAAGTTTAGGGACTGAGTCGCAATAACATAAACCCACAAGACTAAACTGTAATTACTCTAAACTGTCTTTTTAACCCTAAACCTAATTAAGGGGGTCTATATAAAGACCCACTTAAACTAAACTTAGGGACCCCCTTTTTTTTCTCTAATCTGAAAACCACAGCAGCCCCACAACCTAATTAGCAACCTTATCCTCGAATACTCACTCAGCAGCTTCTACCCAAATCCTAATTCAAATCATTAGCAACCAAACACATTCCCTACATTCCTAAACACATCAGCAGCCCCTCCCTAAATCATTAGCAACCAAAACACCATCCTTATCCATAAACACATACACTTGACACATTACATTCAACAATCTTTTCACTAGCAAAACAGAATAACAGCTACCTTTTTCTAAAATGTTGTTATTCATTATTGTTTATCCTTATTACATCTATAATTTTTCTGCACTGTAAAGTTATTGTTTTTTTAAGAAAAAGAGATTTAGAGACTCACCGGTAGCCTAAGCCGTGAACCAAGAGGTGTTGGTTGAAACCCCATGGTCGGAATCGACCTGCGAGGGATTCAATCTCACCAATGAAATGATAAAAATGTCCACAGTCCCACAAAGTGTCAAATTCGTGACCCAAGAGGTTATGGTGAAAACCCCATGGTCGGAATCGACCTGCGAGGGACCCAACCTCAATTCTGAAATGATAATGGTAACTATGGACTCACCGGCGGCTGAAGCAGTGACCAAAGAGTTATTGGTTGAAACCCCATGGTCGGAATCGACCTGCGAGGGACTCAATCTTTTCTCTGAAACTATGGAGGTGTTAATGGTGGAGTTCCTCTACTCCCTTCCCCTTTTCTCTTTCTTAAAAATGTTGTTTTCTTTTATTGTACTGTATCCCATTTTTATTATAGTTTTGCATATTTTCATTATTTCTATTTTGTATATAGCTTTGTATATATCATGAATGCATCAATGTTCATTTCATTCTTTTTTATTTATTTATGCATCAGTGTTCATTTAGGGAATATGAAGGTCTCCATCTATTTTGTTTCGTTTTTTACGTTTCTGTTTGTCTTTTGTTTCACCTGTTTTCTTTTATTTTCAGTCATTTCGTTATCTATTTTATTTATTCCATCTTTGTGTGTATTAGGTATATATGTATTTAACCATTCCATCTTGTGCTTCATCTGTTGCAGCGGTAGTATTAGGTGTATATGTGTTTTTGTTTGTTTATTTACTTAGATGTAGTTATATGTATATATTATTATATTATATATCATTTTGTTTCATGATAACATGTTAATGTAAAGTGATTAGTTTATTCTAAAGAAATGCGCTAAAAATTATTGTCATAATCACTCTAATAATGAGTATTAAAAGGAATATTTTCAAAGTTGATTCATTGGAAAATGTATCAAATTCAAATCTTTTTAATCATCATTGTCATGTACATAGTAATTGTAAATAATATTAAAGATGATTGTTTCATAATTAATTGATTATAGTTATTTGTGAATTCAAATCTTTTTAATCTTCATTAACATGTACATATTAATTGTAAATAATATTAAAGATGATTGTTTCATAATTAATTGATTATAGTTATTTGTGAATTCAAATCTTTTTTATCATCATTAACATATACATAGTAATTGTAAATAATATTAAAGATGATTGTTTAATAATTAATTGATTACAGTTATTTGTGAATTCAAATCTTTTTAATCATCATTAACATGTACATAGTAATTGTAAATAATATTAATGATGATTGTTTCATAATCAATTGATTCTAATTACTTGTGATGTAATTAAATGTTCATACATTGGAGTTTATGTTATAAGAGTTAATTCTTTTTTTTAAATAATGATACTAATACCTAATAATGTTTTTTTTTTAATTATCTACAAAAATGTTCTCATATTTTAAAAGGTAAGTAAGCAGTACCCGACCCGAGTCTTATCTTCCTATCTTATTCGAGTTGAAAAGCGGTACGCGGTCTTGAAGTGCATCTTCTTTCTCTCTGATATAAGTAAGGCGGTGTAGTCCAGAGTTAGATCTTCTTGATTACCCGTGATATAAAGTCCAAATTGTATCTATATATCTTATATTAATTAAAATCAACCCAACACACAAATATTTTCTACCAAGAACTACGTAGTCTTGATTTCCCTATTGCACCTAGGGATACGTAGGAGCAAGATAAACTCTTGTCAGACACAAAAAATAAAAATAAATATTTTGTTTCAATAAATAATCATCTGATTTAACAAGCTTTAAGGTATATTCAATTCTATGCGATTATTGCGGGTACCGTTTAATAACGGGCGGACGAGGTGTTAATACATTCCCCGACCCGTAACCGACTCCCGAGTCCAAAATTCTAGTTCAAAGACCAGTGTTTCCAACATTTGGGCATCAAAGGGTTTTTCTACGTTTTGACTGCATAAAACGTAGTGGCTACTCCAAACCAGTCGTGCAATCGGTGTTCGACCGAAAATCGGGGTGCGACAAATATCATATTTCTCTTCTCACTTTCTCTTCTTCTTCTCTTGTACCAAACATTATAAACATTCACTCTATTTCTCTTCTTATACCATGTTTATGAAGGTCTGAAACAACTATAACACAAACTCTTTATTCATAATTCAAGCCATTTAGACTATACACCATTGTTATTAAAATCGGTTCGTGCTGGCTGGTTTAACCAGTAAATTGGTCCCAATATTGATATGGAATAACAATTATATCGTTTATGCAATTATATCGGTCAAAATCATCCAAAATAAATCGGTCATATCGATTAATTTTCAATTAAACTATATTGGTCATATAGGCCAATTTTTTATTTAAAAATATTTTTTAATAAATAATTTTTTTTTATTAATTTTCAATATTAATATTAATATATTATGTATATATATCTAAATTAATTGGTATGTGATTTAATTAATGAACTAAAATAACTGATGTGATATATTAATAATACTACTCTACACTATGTCTTAGTGTAGAAATTATTGCTAATACGTTCAAATTATTATTCATCATCCACAGATAAATTTAATTTATATGAATCTATCCAAAATTATTAATTTGAATATGTACATGAGTTGACTTGCCCAGAGAATATATTATAACTTGGTCCTAAACAATTTCACACTTGAATTTCTACAAAGTGTTTGGCCACACATTAAGATGTCTCTCTATAGAGGGGCGGTTTGTGTAAGGACAAAAAATGGAATGGTGGTTTGTGTAATTTCACTAAAACTCATCAGGTATTAATATAATTAACTCTAAAAGTAATGATTTCCTATTTCCACTTCATTGTTAGAGTAATAATTAAACAAAATCATTTATTAGAACTTCAAAAGGTACTATAAATAAGAGAAAATAATAACTGAAAAAATCTTGTAAAAAGGATGAGACCCGAGATTTTGTGACCAGTTGTTAGATGTGTTTCGGTAATGAGGTACTCAGACCTGTGGGTACCCGGATCCGTTATTCATTCCTAAATCTAAATATATATATATATATAATAACATAATTATAATATTAAGTTAATCATAATTATAATGTTATATTAATTCATAAATGTGATTGTTATGTTTTTCAACTGCGATGTTGTTAAACAATGAAGAGTTCTTATTAAATAAATTTTCATCCTGATATTGATGTTTTTTTATGTTTGCTTGAATAAAATGAGTTATTTTTAATAATCAAATTAAATTGTGTTTAAAACTTTAAATTATGTTTTATAATTTTTTCCTCTTGTTCATTGACTGAATAACATGTAAGATTATAATAAACAAACATATAAGTGCATAAATTACTCGTAATTATTTTTAATATTTTTAAATTTATGGATACTCGTGGATCCAGCAGATATCAGCATGGATCTGAGGTGGGTCTGAGTCTAAAAATGAAGCAACGAAATGGGTCTGGGTAATGCAATACCTAAACCCATTGCCATCCCTAGAGGCTAGAACTAAGGAATTAGAAAACTAGACTGAATAAAAATAAAAAATTGATCCGGAAGAATATTGAATGATGATTAAATATGAATAATATATAAGAGTAATATTTAATATTTTTATCATATTCAAAACCGCATAGGTTGTGGAATTTACTCCTTAACCAACGTATCAAAAATCTTCCATAAATACGATTTCCAAATAAAAAACGTTGGTAATGTATAAAGGAATCTTGTTACCTTCTTTCCCACTTCACTAAAGATAGTAGCAGAAGATGATTCTCCTTTGTTAGTCTCCTTTATCACTCTTTTTGGGGTGATTGTTTTTCATGTCTTCTTTAAGCTTAATGGGTTATTGTGTTCCCTTAATTTAGAGTCACAGAATTTGAGCTAAGATATTCCTTCCTTTGAGGAAAATATTATATTCTATATGATGAATGTCTCATTATTTAGATCAGATATTCCTCTTCTTCTCTCTTATTGCACTCAAGTTGAGGACAATTATGCAACTTTTTGGCTCAAAAAGAAAGTCTTAAGGTGGATTGATACTAAAACCTGTTTGAATATGTGCTTTTCCTCTTTCCCCCTTTCTCTCTTTTCAATATGGTGGTAAATATTTCCCTAGCTCATGATATATGCTTCCCCACAAAGTTAATTCCTATATAAATTAATCATGATAGAATCATTAATTTCTGATTTAACAGCAACATAATATAAGGACAGGCACAAGTACTATGTTGCCCTACACGTGGCCAACATCTGGCACCTTGCTGGTTTATAGATTATTTTTCAGGTCATTCCATTCCTTGTATATATTTAATTTCTACTTCAATGGTGTGAGAGTGGGGGAGTAGAGGTCTAATCAGTAACCAAATTTGAAAATGACTACAGCTTAAAATTCTAATTGAATTAGGAGTTGAATCGCGTTAAACTAATTACATTTGGTTTAATCGTGTTAAATCCGGTATCCATAAGGTGAACTAGAGCTTTCATTACTCTACATTTTATTGTCCTCCGGTCCAAAAATAAATAGACAATGTTTTTTCTATGAAATTATACATATTATTAATTATATAAAATTTTAATCCAGTGTTATTAATAGAGTAAATTACACTCACACCTCCTCAGTTTTAGTGAAATTATACAAATCACCCCTCACTTTTTTGTCCTTACACGAACCACCCCTAATTTTGTACATATGTTACACTGACTACCCCTACATAAAATAAAAGTGTAATATTTTAAACAAAAAATGTATGATGTGTGTAATTAATTAAACAAAATATTGTATATTATGTAGAAAAATTCAAATAATATAAGAGTCAATGCGTCTTCATTATTTGGCTCGTTATAAAATAATATAAGAGTTATTTAAACATTTATTTGAAATTATTAATGTATTTTTTAATGACACAAAAATAATAAAGAAACATTCGTTTTTGTACTATTTGAAGTGTTACACAATATACAATATTTTGTTTAACTTAATTACATTCATCACACATTTTTTCTTTAAAATATTACACTTTTATAACATGCAGGGGTAGTCTGTGTAATGTATGTATAAATCTATGGGTGATTTGTGTAGGAGGGAGGGGTGGTTTGTGTAATGATAAAGAAGGGATGGGTGATTTGTGTAATTTCATTAAAACTCAGGGGGTGTGAGTGTAATTTACTCTTATTAATATTGTATTGATCATCAAATCAGTCAGGATACTGTTTTAATAGTATAATGGTTTAACTGATGATTCATTAATTAAAGTACATACAGTGAAATTAGACATACATATATAATATATTAACATTAAATTGAAAAATCAATAAAAAAATAATTTTTATTTTTATTAAAAATAATTTTAAATAAAAAATAAGCCGCTATGACTTGTATGATTCAATTGAAAATTAGCTGATATGACCGATTTTGTTCAATATTATTCCATAATCAATATAATTTGTACTGTCAGTATTGAAATTAGTTTATCAGTTTACCCGCTGATATAAACCGATTTGTACCGATTTTATCATGAGATTTAAAACATTGATCTACTTCATCTCTAATTCTTTAACAACCAATATACTGTTATTATTTATTATATAATTATTAATTGAATTATAATAGTTGGTGTGACACGCTAAAAAGATCCATATTGTAAGTGATATATTGGTACATATAAGATTTTATTTACCTTCAGTTTCTGTTATTTTTATGAGGGAATACAGATGGTTAAATGTATGATATTTGCAGAAATTATACATTTGCCCCATTTGAGAAAAAATATAAATTTAAAGAAAAATGATATTTTTATTTATGAAGTCCAGTTAAAAAATACATTTTAAAGCAAATTATGCCCAAAAACTTAACTTTTAAAATTTATAGAGAAATGGGAACAACTGCACACCGCACAAGGAGAACTTTGAACCGAAAAACTCATGGATATCCATTAAAGTAAATTCAATGGCAGGTGAAAAGAAAAAACAAAGGTTGAAAAAGAGAAAAAAGAAATATTACACGAGGTTAGTTAATGGAAATCAATTTAAAATTGCATGAGAATCTGAGTCTCATTTGCGCATAACTCTTATAATCGAAAGCGAAAATAAAAGGGGTGCAAGAAGGATAAAAAGAAAGAAAGGAGTATAAAGGAAAAAGGGGTAACAAAGAAGATTTATCTTTATTCTATTAGTGATTTGAATTGGTATATAATAACATAGAGTGTGTTTTAAAGTAAGAGTAAATTATATTATCTTAAATTAAATAACTCACTCATCCATTTTTTACTCATAATTTATGTATATACATTACACTAATTACTCATGCATAAGAAATAAATGTGACCTTTTAAATAAAAAGGGTGATAAGTGTAATTAAGTTAAACAAAATATAATATATTGGAGAAACAAATCCATATAGTATACATGTAAATACATTTTTATTATTTTTGGTTCATTACAAAATACATCAATAATTATAAGGAGGTATTGTTTAAATCACTATTATACTATATTGCAATTAATAAAAAATAATGAAAAAGTATATAGTCGTATATTATTTGGACTTGTTTGTACTATATACCATATTTTGTTTAACTTATTACACTTATCACCTTTCTTTGTTTAAGAAATCACACTTATACAAGGTTAGTGAGTGTAACATATGTATATAAATTAGGAGTTTTTTTGTTTGTATAAAAAATGAAGATTATTTATGTAATTTCATTAAAACTCAAGGAATGTTGTTGTAATTGTAGCTATGTTTTTGTGAAAATTGACATAAATGCACCATAAAAGGAGTTCCCATCAACGTTTTTTCGACTAGTATACTATGTTCATCAGCTTAATTTTTCTCAACTTCGAGATTTTTTATACAATAACCCATGAATTGAGACAATTAAATCACTAAAACAACTATGATGATGACTGTTGTTTTGTGTTTGGATGAGAGTTGGTCATAGCAAAGGTAGTTGCATAAGGGATAGGGTTGTGAAGTTTGTTGGTTTGCATTGTTTTGAAGTGTGCAGTGATAGTCACTGAGGTAAGTGGGAGGTCTAGATGTTCTAGTACTTCTTCTGATGGAAGAAGGTTGAGTAGAAGATGGAGCATGGCTGTTTGCAGTGGTGGATGATGGAATGGTGGGCTCAGGTTGGGCAGCAAAAGGGTAATTGTAGAATATGTCATGAGATAGGAGGGGGTTGATGGTGGAAGTATGAGGTATAGGGTCTTGGGTTACGCTTGAGGGATGAGTGTGGTATGGAAAGAGCAATTCATTAAACACTACATTTCTGCTTATTGTTAAAGCTCTGGTTTTGAGTTCTAGAACCATAAAGCCTTTTGTTCCAGTCATATATCCTAGGAAAACACATCTATGGGCTCTAGGATCAAGCTTGTTTCTCTCATGTGGTAATGTACTTGTAGCAAAAGAGAGCCAAAGACTCTTAGTGATGTTAAGTCTACTGTGGTGCCATATAGCTTCTCATGAGGGTAGTGCTCTTGTAGAACAGGTGTTGGAAGCAGATTAATGATGTAGGCAGAATGCTTTAGAGCATAGCACCAATAGATTTGAGGGATCTGACTTTGGATGATTAGAGCTCTTGTGACATTCAATAGGTGTTGGTGCTTTCTTTCAACCACACCATTTTGTTCAGGTGTGTACCTACAAGATGTTTGGTGTTGAATTCCCTTTTGTTAATAGTATTGTATCATGGAAAATTCCAAGCCATTGTCACTTCTCACTATCTTGACTTTTGCAGAGAATTGAGTATGTGCTAAGGCAATAAAATTTTGAAGCACAAGTGATGCTTCACTCTTTGCTTTGAGAAGATAAACCCATATAAATATAGAGTAATCACCAATGATTGTTAAAAAATACTTATAACCATTTATGGAAATAACAGAAATTGGACCCCAAATGTCAACATGTATCATGTCAAAAGGCTTTAAAGAATGTGTTTGACTCAAAGAAAAACTTAGATTCCTTTGCTTGGCTAATTGACAAGTATCACATATAGTGTCCTTATTGTAAGATATGAAAGGAAATCTAGTTCTAATGATGTCCATACATGATTTAGATGCATGAGCTAATCTAAGATGCCATAATTCTGAATTTGAGACAGTAGCAGAGTTGATAGAGAAGGGATTCCTAGTTGGATGCTAAGTTTGCAGCACATATAGCCCATTGGAAATGCTAGTTGTATCAATCTTTTTCAAAGAGTTGATCCCCTGAATTGTATATTGATATGCATCAAATAGTAAGGTGCAAAATGAATCTAAGGTGAGCTTAGGAATAGAAATAAGGTTAAATGCAAAACTAGGAACATATAGGACATTATGAATGGTGATACTATCATTTAATGGTATTGACCCCGAGATTCAAGTTGTGATGGTATGACTATTTGGCAAGCTAACCTTAATGGGCTTTATTTTGTAATAGCAAGAATAAAGGGATAAGGAAGATGATATGTGGTCAGTTGCACCACTATCAAGAATCCAAGATACATATTTACACTTAGATTTAGGTGACATTGTTCTTGTTGAGAGTATAGTGACATTGTTATTGTCACTTTGTGATTGCTTAGTTGTGTTTGCCAAGCCTCTATATTCCTCTTCTGTTAATCCAATTTGAGTTGCTCTGCCATCTAAGTCAGGAACTATTGCAACATTGACATGTTGATTCCTTGTGAATTTGAAATTGGTTGGGAAACAATGAAGTCTGTAGCAGACTTCAATGGCGTGTCTTGCTTTCTTACAATGAGTGCAGAACTTGCCATTCTTGTTCCAAGATGATTTATTGTAAGAACCACTTCCTTTTCCATAGTTGTTTGAAGATCCTCTACCATTTGTGTTTTTGTCTAGGATTCCTCCTCCTCTTCATTCAGTCCCTATTGCTAGTGCTTTTCTTTCAGGCTCAGTGTTTAGTTGTCTTTCTTGTTGGACTTAGTGAGAAGACTCTGCTCATGTTGGGTAATGACTCAGTCAGCATGATTTGAGATGTTACACTAGGATATGCATCATTCAATCCTCTCAAGAACCTGATCACTCTATCTTCTGTCCTATGATTCTTGACCTTTATGAGTGCATCACAGGAGCATGAAATTTCACAAGAACACTTGGGGAGTGGCCTGAAGTTATCTAATTCATCCCACATGATTTTTAATTCAGTAAAATAATATGTTACAATTAGGCTTCCTTGTTTGATGCTAGCTTTGGTTTCTTGGAGTTTTGCAATTCTAAACAGATTTCCTTGGGAGAACCTTTCTCTTAACTCATCCCATACCTCATATGCCTTATCTATCCAAAGTATGGTTTGTGCTATTGAAGGTGAAACTGACCTTGAGATCCATGAGATGACTATGTTATTGGCTCTTTCCCATGCTTGATACAAGGGATATGTTTTTAGTGGCATCTTGATGCTTCCATCCACAAAGCCTAGTTTATGTTTTGTGATTAAGCACATATGCATAGATCTTGACCATTAATGATAATTCTCCCCATTGAGCAGAGGAGATACTAGAGCAATTGATGGGTTTTTAGAAGGATGAATAAAGAAAGGAGTTGTTTGATATTGTGAAGGATCCATTGACGGTTCTTTATTCTTGAAGGTGGTTTAGGTGTCTTTGTAAAGAAGAAAGGATTTGTGATTTGTGAAAAGATTTTGTTGAATGTGGCAGAGCTATATATAGCTCTGATATCATATTAAATAAGAAGAGAATTGGTGAAATTATAAAACATAGTGCAATAGAGTTTGATTCTCATTATTATCAAATAATTAATTTGTTATATAAGCAAGCATGATATTTATATACAAAATATATATCTAAAATATCTCAATGATAAGCCTAAAATATCTCAATGATAAAGATTATAGATAATGATAATGTTAGTTGCTTGTGTGCCAAGTAATCCCATGCCTAGCTTTTGGTGCAGCTGACTTTACACATGACTTAGCTTTCTGACCGAGGAGGTTGAGCAGTGGTGCATGGGCCTGGCTTTGTGTGGTCGTGTCTGGCTGACGAGGTGTTTAAGCCATGATGCATCAAGTTTGCATGGGTGCTGGGTCTGTGTGACCGTGTCTGACTTAGATCATGGTGCATCGTGTTTGACTCGTGACTGAGTCGTGTCTTGCGCCATGAACGAGCCTGATGTGTGGCATGACCGAGGCTGGCTTTGGTCTGACCGGTGCTGGTTGTGGCCTATGACCAAGGCAGGAGTGTTTCTGACCGAGCCAAACAAGTTTCTGTCTCGGTCAGATTTGGGCTTTCTGACTTTGATTGGGTATTTTTTGGCTAATAGTTGTGTTATTAAGGACACTTCCAAAACTACAATATTACTATTATCAAAATCTAATATCAGATTCTGATTCCTTCCTTCACACCACCTCTCTCATTCTCATTTATTTTTTTACTATTAATTGGTTCTTTATTTATAGGAAGTTACATTCCTCTGCTTTATACCCTTACTTTATCTTTTGTCTTTCTCTCTCCTAAACATGCTTTATTCCATTAAACTCACCCTTAAAAAAGAACACGATCCTCCCTTGATCCTCCATGTGTTCACAAACAACATTAACTCCCTTCTCTCTCTCTCTCTCTCTCTCTCTCTCTCTCTCACTTGAACTAGAAAAAGGAAGAGGCCAAACACTCTCTTTTCCTCTTGTTTGTTCCTACATACAAAACACCAATTTTTGCACTACTTTATTAGTTGTTATCATTATAATGGCATCATCATCACCAGCAGAACTAAGCCTAGATTGCAAGCCCCATAGCTATTCCATGCTTCTGAAATCATTTGGAGATCATCAAAGTGATCAATGGAACAAGCTTGAAGAGTTCCTTTCTCGCTTAGAGGAAGAACGTCTCAAGATTGACGCATTCAAGCGTGAGCTTCCTCTATGCATGCAACTCCTCACCAATGGTATATATATATAGTATACCTTTATAAATTGAAATGAAACCTCCATTACCGTTTTACCAAAATGTTTAAAATTCTTCCTATAAGCTAATCAAAACAATGAATATCCTAAACCTATAAGTATATATAATATTATTCATCAGAGTTATATATAAGGTCTTGTACTTTTTTCCCATGTTTCATATCCGCATATCTTTATTAACTTCTTTTGCGTTTTCATCCTCGGTATTTGAAAGAGATAACTTCTTTTCTTTTCCTTGTATACACAACAGTCAATCTTAAACTTTGTTTCCTTTTGAGTGTAGGGTTGCAATATTCAGTTGTTTCAATCTTAGCGTTTCATAATTTATGAATTAATTTTAGAGCGGTGTTTAATTTATGTAAAGAATCGATCACCCTAGTGGGGTACTAAAGCTCGAATATGGTAGTCATTGGTGTTTTATATTTTGTACAGTAAAGATTACGAGTTTGGCATAATGTTAACGTTGTTGTTTAGTGACAATGAGATCATGAGTTCAAATCTAATTGGATTCAAATCCTGGAATCAATCTTTCCGATTAACATATAAGGCTGCATACATCACTAAGTCAGAGTGTTACGCAGTAGGCTACTTTTTTGTTGTAAATATTATAATCAGTAATAATATGAATTTATTTTTGTTGTGACAGCGGTGGAGGCTTCAAAGCAGCAACTTCATGCCTTCAGAACAAACCATCAAGTTATTACAAGGCCTGTTATGGAAGAATTCATACCCATAAAACAATCAAACTCTGAAGAAAACACAGACAAAGCATCAAACATGTTTGATAATAAGGCCAATTGGATGACATCTGCTCAACTATGGAGCCAAGCAAGCGAAGGAATTACAAAACCACAATCAACAATTACACCCACCAAAGAATCTTATGATATTGGTTTCATGAACATGAATCCTAAGCTAGCTCTACAAAACAAACATAGGAATGGTGGAGCCTTCCTACCATTTTCAAAAGAAAGAAACTCATGTCCATTAGGTTCTTCTGCTTTAAGAGATATTCCTGAGTTGGCACTTGTATCTGGTGAGAAAGATTTGGAGGAAAAGAATTGTGAAGAGGTAGAGAAATGTTACAAGATGGAGAATTTAGAGAAAGGAGGAAATGATGAAAGGGTTATTGATCAAGGAAAAGGTGCTGAAGTTGCATGTGAGGGACAAACAACAAATGTTCCTACTAACAGGAAAGCAAGAAGGTGTTGGTCACCGGATTTGCATCGCCGGTTTGTTAATGCTCTTCAAATGCTTGGTGGATCTCAAGGTATCAATACTCTTTAAATTAAATTAAATTAAATTGTGGTTGAGTCACGATTTCTTAATGGTTGCGGTTATTGTGATCGTGGTTGTTACGATGATGATTGTGGCCGTTGCGGTATGAATTATTTTGTGATTAATTTTTTTTTTGAACCTGATGCGATCTTATGCGGTTGCGTTGGCCCGATACGGCCGCATCATTATAATTCAGAGTCACACTGCAATTGCGGTGTAATGCAATTGCGATGATCACTGCAACTACAATATTGCGGCCGCATTAGGTGATGCGGTTTGAAATTTAAATCAGTGCTAATAATTAATAGTTTTGTTAGAAATAGAATATGATGTACCCAAGCACTTTCTGAAGCCTCTCCCGAAGCATATGTCTCTATTTTGTTATGTGTATAATAGTTTACATCATATAATTGGAACAAGTTACTTTTATATGTTTTTCTTTACCCATACTTTAATTTATAAATCAAATGTTGTCCATAGTCCAAACATTTTTCAATGAATAACGGTGGAAGAAACAAAATAAAAAAGGAAATATGTAATTCAATAGATACTTAAATCTTATCTACCAAACATAAAGCGCTATAATCATTGACTAATCATGTTTATTTTTAAATTTTAGTGGCTACCCCAAAACAGATTAGGGAGTTGATGAAGGTTGATGGTTTGACTAATGATGAAGTTAAAAGCCATCTCCAGGTATTTCTCCCTCAAAATTTTACATAAAAATAGCATGAAAAGAGTCACTTTCTTTTGGAATTGTTATAATTGGCTCGTGAGCACCATAAATTTCTTTTTTTAGTTTATGTTGGTTTTAATGAGACAGAAGTAGTTGACAGCAGATGATAAATGAAAATAACACATAATTGACATATGATACTAATAATAAGATCAGTAACTTTACTGAGGTGAAGGGTTTAAATTTTCATACATAATTACACATGTAAAATTGATTTTATTTGCCAATTTATAGTCTTAATATCACAGCCTCCAAACAACTCTAGATGGATGATGAACTTTCCATTTAATACGATATATATCTTACCTAACTAAAACTCTCTATATACAATCCACATCTTAATTTCTCGTCACATTCTTATAAAATTATATAGAAATTTGGCACATGTCAGCACTTTAATTTCCTTTATGACTAATCTCCAGATAAAGTCATTTGTCTAAGCGAGAATCACTGTGGAAAAAAATTATATACCTATGAATTTAAGTATTGAAACCAAAACCTTCCATTTCAAAATATGAATTATGTTTTATTTATCCGGAGAAGAATTTTATTACCTGGAGTATATCCTTTTAATGTTTTACCTTAGGAAGTTAAATTAAAAAATAAAAAGCTAGCGTTTTTGCTCAAACATATGAATATATTGTATATATTTTAATTTTATTTACAAACAATTTTATGCTAGGATATATTTGATTATATAAAATCACATAAAGTTTAATATATTGTAAAGTTTTTTTTCACAAATAACTCAGTCCAAAATTAATTATTACTTAAGAGATTCAATAATTATTAACAAATAAATACATAATAGATGACTTTGTAAAAACTAGGTATATATATATTCATAGATAATGGTTTGTTGTTTAAAATTGTACTTTAACCATCTCTCACACTACCAAAAATATATCATGTCAATTAAAAAATTTATTATTTATTATTGTTTTAGTTTTTGATTCAATGTTATCAATTCAAAATTTAATTTGAAACACAATTTGGTGGCGTGTTATATTATTTCCTTTTCTTATCATGTTTGCTGAGAAACAAGGAACCATTATATTTTCACAAGTGTTATTTGGAGGCTTGTTATAATTTGACAAGCAGGTGATTTTCTTGTATTTTCAATAACAAAATGGTTATTTCATTTTATATGAAAGTATAAAAATATGTTATCATATTATTATTTTTTGTTTTTTTTGTTGTACTCCACCGTTATTCATGTTTGCTATGGTCTTATATTTTTTTGGTCGGCTGCTATGGTCTTATATTTTTTTGGTCGGCTGCTATGGTCTTATTGTTCACAGAAATATAGGCTTCACACTAGAAGACCAGGTCCAAGCCTACAAACAGGTGCTCCCGCACCTCAGTTGGTAGTCCTAGGAGGAATCTGGGTCCCACCGGAATACGCCTCAGCGGCAGCTGCCTCCGCTCACACTGGCGTCCCCACCGTGTATGGACCGCACCCTACCATGCACGCGCCACCACCACACTACTGTGCTGCCACTCAATTACCCCAAGAGTTTTACACTGTAGCACAATCCCAGCCTCCGCTGCCGCCACAACCACACCACCACGCCTTTCACCACCTTCAGATGTATAATACCGCGCAAAACACCGGAAACTCTCCGGAACCCGAGCTTGCGGGAGGCGGTGACCGGTCGGAGAGCATCGAGGATGGGAAGTCGGAGAGTGGTAGCTGGAAGGGGGAGAGTGGCGAGAAGGAAGGAGAGAGAAAAGGGGAAGAGAGCACTGGTAGTGAAATCAATCTCAAGTTCTAGGGTTCATGCCCTTGTGATAATAATTTTAGAACTTTTTTCCTTCAAATTTTCTGTCTTTCGTGAAGCATATTTTCAACTATTCATGCAACAAGTAGAAGGGAAGAAAAAAACAAAGTAGAATTTATGCCTTATGTTGTACTTTCCAGAGATATTTGTTTGTCTTATTAATAAAGAATGAACGGGGGAGGATAAGAATGGCATAAAAGTGAGCGTCTGTTTTCTTTTGCTTTGTATATATACTTTGATGTTGAAAACTGTATAATATTACTATGGAAGAAATTCGATTATAGTTGGGTATTGCATGTGTTGAAAATGGATTAACAACTTGGCCAGATGGGCACGAGTGTGCATACACTACATGTGCCCATGTCCGTACTATTTGTGGGTACCCGTGTGTACAGCAGATAACCGCGAGTACCCAATAACTTTTCAATTTTAATTATATTGTATATATTTTACAATAATTAATATATAAATATAATTTTTATTAGAATAATATGATATGTATTAATAATTTATGATTATAGTTCTATCACTAAATTTTATTACGAAATAATAATAAAAAACACAAATATAATATTAAAATAAAAATAATTAAGTATAAAATATTTAATTAAAATATATACGTGGGGTATCTGTGGGGCGGATATCATGAAACTCATTCCCACCCCATGAACTATTTTAACGAGTATCCATCGCGGATATTTTGATGGATACTCATAGGTCGGATGTTTTTATCATTCATACCTATAAACCTAACGTCTATGTCTTAATTAGTATTGGGATAGTGATATAAAGTCTTTTTACAAATAGATCGAAAAGGCTAACAAGTACTTACTAATAACGTGATGGGATATAAAAAAATCTGATGTCTTAATAAAGAGTTGAAGAGTGGTGAATGAAGATCTCCCACTAATTTGGTATTCTTTGATTATATGTGAATTACAAATTTGCCCTCATATTTGGTGAATGATCATGTATCACATCATATTCATCAACCAAAAAGTCTCACTCTCGTTTTCTGACAATTTTCCTTTGATTATTGTGTGATTGTGATAATGTTTGTAAACTTATTTTTGATAAAACGAGAGTTTTTACGTTGATACTTCATTTTATATTTGATATTTTTTACGGTTAAAAGTAATTTTGGGATAATGGAAAATTACGTCGTACAAAATTGTTTTTTAATTTTATTTTGTCATTGTCTTTATTTATTAAAATTTTAATATCCATTCGGAATAGTTTTGCGGGTATTGTTCTATCAGTTTTTTCTATGGTGGAGTTTATCATGAGCTTTAATGGTTTCCCATTGACTAGGGATCCTCTCCATTAATGGAGAGACAAATGAGATGTAAAACAATGCAAAATGAAAAAATAAAAAGACAATTCAATCATTCTATTACACTTGTAATAACTTTTTTGTTCTTAAAACCAAATGTAATAACATCATTTGCCTCTCATTTAATGAAGAGAATCCTTACTCGTTTCCATTTGGTGTGTTCTCAAGAACTACTCATTATTAATAAACACTTAAAAAAAACTATTTATTAAAAATTAAATAAACAATGATCATATACAATGAAAACTTCATGAATAGATTTTTAGATCTCTCAAGTGAGAACTCTTATATTCTCTGGGTAGAAGATGAGAAGATATAAAGAAAGAATAAGAGGGGATTAAATTAAAAGATATGAGAAATATAACAGAATTAAGGATTGTTTGGTTTAAGAGAAAGAAGAGAGAAATAAAAGAGAAAAATGTATGAGTTTTTCTTAAATGGATAGTTAAACTCTATTAGATTATCTCATTAGACTAGAGGTGTCAAAACAGGCTACTCGGACGGGTTCGGGATAGCCCACACCGAGTTCGGGCTAATCCGGACCGGGCTAAAAAGCGCATATATAATTTATGCATAACAAGTTGTAGCCCAAGTCCGCTCTAAACGGGTTGCGGGTTGTGGCGGCCCGGCCCGCATGATACTAAAAAAATTATTTAAATTTTAACATATTTAATATATATATATAATCTATAATTTCTTAACACACTTATTATGCTAAATGCAACCAAACTTATAGATCTAATGTCTTGTGTTTGAGTTAAGATGTGATGTCAAGTCCATGTATATGAATTTTAACACAACCCATTTATTAAATCTTTCATTTTTATTGAACTTTCATGTCCTAACACAATATAATTCATAACTTCATTTTAATAAATAAATCTTTGGACACTATGAAAAATAACACCATCTTGGTTTATATTAATGGTAGTTAAGTTCAGAATGAACTTTATATGTTAAAACATAATCATCATCGTAGTGTATGATCATTATGTTCTACTTTCTGTTTGAAGATCATTTTTATGTTCTTTATGAACATTTTCATTGTGAACTATTATGTTAAATTTGGTTGTGTGAAATTCTCTATCGTAAATAATTATGTTTGTCTTATAGTTTTGTTGAAACAATTATTTTCCTTATAATGTTTTTGTTGTAGAAGTTAAATCTAATTAAATTCACAATTAAGAAAGAAAAAAATGAGGTTCATATGGTGTAATGCCTTCTCATTTGATTTGATACATTATTTTGTTATTATGCTTAAAAGGATATAAGGTAAAATAAGAAAAATATAATTATGTTTAACTTTATAAAATTATTGTAAATTATAATAAAATATCTATTCTATATTTTTTATTATAAGTTATTTTGTAAAATATTTTTCATCTAAGGCTAATTATCAAGCAAAAGGTCCCAAAAAAATAAAAATAAATAATGGAAACACTACGCCAGAATACTTCTTTAAAGGCGGTTCTTCGACCGCATATTCTAGAAAAATGTTGTAAAACAAAAGGCGGAGGAAAATTATACAACGCAATATTTAAGTCGGAAGTCCTTACATATGTCCGCTTTGTGTAAGGACCCAAATTCTACCCTTGAATTTTATTTATTTATTTTACTGCATTTATACCTACATTCATCATTATCCTCTTTATCACTCGTTAATCATCACTTAAAACTCTTTTAACATGTCATAATACAACACTCCTCATATGACAGAAAACATAATTCATTTATATCATTCCCCATGGATGTTAAGAACCCAAAAGTCATGATTCTCCCAAAAATAGTATTACACATGGTTACGAATATCCAACTAAATGTTAACCATGATTACAATCATTTAAATCCGCAAGTAGTCACTTAGAATACAAAAAACATAAATAGTGAATCAAAAGTCTAAAGCTCCTAAAGCTCCCAACCTAGCTTCCTCCATTCATTTATTTACCTGCAATGAGATTTTCAATGACAAGTACACAAAACACACAAAGGAGTAAGTCATTAATTCAAGAATAACATTACATGATAATCCACAATTTAAATACTATTACACATAGAGATAAATTATAATCACAAGCAAGTAAACATAAACATTCATATATTCTTTCTTCCATTTCCCTATTAGTCATATTTATAAGAACCCAATTTCTACCCTTGAAATTTTTTCCTTATTCTATTCCTCTTACATACATTTCCTCTTACATACATTTCCTTTCATTCATCTGTTGCAGTGCAGCAACCATTTGAGCTAGCAGCTCATTCGGAACATTCTGACTTGTTCCTCTTCCTCGTCCAGCCATGGGTACCTGTATTCATATAACCATTAGTAACGAATTTGATTTTATACAGGATAACTAAAACATCTAGAAATTTAGCACATCACAACATCTCAATTACGCACAGTTAATCAAAGAAACATGGTAAGGCCATATCCTAGGCCGCAGGGTTAACTATGCTCTGATACCATATTGTAAGAACCCAATTTCTACCCTTGAAATTTTTTCCTTATTCTATTCCTCTAACATACATTTCCTTATTATTTCAAATTAATAACTCTAATAACATTCTCCTAATTACTCAATTTTGATCAGACTCTTGACAAAAATCATAATTCATATAAATCATTCCTGGTAACCCGCGCATACAACCAGCTATGAAATTCCAAAAATACCCATAGCTACTAATATACAGAGTTATAATAATCAGGAGCTACAATTATACAAACATCAAATAATTAGTTATAATCCAAAAAGCAAAATAGAGAAAGTCTAGATTCAAGCTCTTAGGCGTCGAACCGAGCATCCTCAACACATCCATCACCTGCAATGTGATTATCGATAACAGATACACGAAACATATAAGGGAAGTCATTAATTTAAGAGTGATCGTCATATGATAATCCACATTTTAAAACACAATTTGGTAATGAAGTTAAGACCTAATTCATAATTACATACATATATTCGTTCATAACCTTAATCCCCTATCTCCGTAATATCCATATTCATCTTATAGTACATATACATCCCATAATATACATGTTCTATAGTATGCATATCTATACTTTACCTCTTTATCCATATTCACCTTATAGTACATATATATCCCATAATATACATGTTCTATAATGTGCATATCTATACTTTTCATTTTTGTCCATATTCACCTTATAGTACATATACATCCCATAATATACATGTTCTATAATGTGCATATTTATTCTCTTTACTTCTATCCATATTCCATCCGTGTACACCACACGGATAATACAATACCACAAAGGGTAAATCTACATCACAAAAGTGATCCTTTGCCAGAACCGACAGTATCACACCTCAAAGGTGATCCGTTACCACTACGGGTAACCCTTACACCACAAAGGTGATCCATTACCACTACGGGTAACACTTACACCACAAAGGTGATCCATTACCACTACGGGTAACTCTTACACCACAAAGGTGATCCATTACCACTACGGGTAACGCTTACACCACAAAGGTGATCCATTACCACTACGGGTAACTCTTACACCACAAAGGTGATCCATTACCACTACGGGTAACCCTTACACCACAAGGGTGACCCATTACCACTACGGGTAACCTTTACACCACAAGGGTGATCCATTACCACTACGGGTAACTCTTACACCACAAAGGTGATCCATTACCACTACGGGTAACTCTTACACCACAAAGGTGATCCATTACCATTACGGGTAATACTTACACCACAAAGGTGATCCATTTAGCAGTATATCACAACCACATCATTTTATAAGCATAACATAGTTACATCATCTTAAATAAAATGAATATACTTATCCCTTACCTTGGTGAATGTCGGGTGGGGTTCTTGTTAACTTTACTAGTTCCTTCCGAACCGTCTCCAACCTTAGGATCTTTCATCATCCCAACAATACAATAAAAGTCAGTAATCCATCCACAATAATATCCCTATGATTCATATAACATTCATAAATACACAGAAAATTCACTTAGTTTCAATGTTTCCCGGAAACCATTTTCATTATAAGTTTCTAAACATTAAAACATACATACTCATCTTCTACCTCCAACGTTTTACTCATTTTCTCCTTTTACCACATTTTTCATTTTAGGGTTTTGGGGTTTTGATGACTCAACCCACCAACTCTTTCCACTTTCGAAATACTAACTCTAAGCCAAGAGTTTACGAGAGAAAAACCATATAAAACGAACCACAACTCAAAAGGATGAGTTTCCATGGTTTCACCCATTTTGAGAAGAGATCCAACATACCCAAAATGAGTTTTTAAAGAGAAGGAGAGAGTTAGAGTCATGAGTTTTACCTCTTCTCAAGCTCTTGGATGAGTATCAAAGCTCCTTGCCCTTGGAAAAGCTTTCTTCTCTCACCTCTCTTCAATTCTTAACTCTAAAATGTGTTTGGGGTTTCTCATTAAATGCTGTCTCATCGGGTTCTTGCTTAAGCGAGGGATTCTCGCTCAAGCGAGAAAATCCCGCCCATTTTAAAAACTCAAATCTGACCCTCTCGCTTAAGCGAGAATCTCACAGTGCCTACAGCCCCAAAATGATATTTCTCGCCCAGGCGAGACAACTCTCGCTCAGGTGAGAATCTTCTAGTATACTCTAGGATTTCACCATCCCAAGTGAGCCTCTCTCGCTCAGGCGAGAATCTCTCGCTCAGGCGAGAATCTCTCGCTCAGGCGAGAATCTCTCGCTCAGGCGAGAATCTCTCGCTCAGGCGAGAATCTCTCGCTCAGGCGAGAATCTCTCGCTCAGGCGAGAATCTCTCGCTCAGGCGAGAATCTCTCGCTCAGGCGAGAATCTCTCGCTCAGGCGAGAATCTCTCGCTCAGGCGAGAATCTCTCGCTCAGGCGAGAATCTCTCGCTCAGGCGAGAATCTCTCGCTCAGGCGAGAATCTCTCGCTCAGGCGAGAATCTCTCGCTCAGGCGAGAATCTCTCGCTCAGGCGAGAATCTCTCGCTCAGGCGAGAATCTCTCGCTCAGGCGAGAATCTCTCGCTCAGGCGAGAATCTCTCGCTCAGGCGAGAATCTCTCGCTCAGGCGAGAATCTCTCGCTCAGGCGAGAATCTCTCGCTCAGGCGAGAATCTCTCGCTCAGGCGAGAATCTCTCGCTCAGGCGAGAATCTCTCGCTCAGGCGAGAATCTCTCGCTCAGGCGAGAATCTCTCGCTCAGGCGAGAATCTCTCGCTCAGGCGAGAATCTCTCGCTCAGGCGAGAATCTCTCGCTCAGGCGAGAATCTCTCGCTCAGGCGAGAATCTCTCGCTCAGGCGAGAATCTCTCGCTCAGGCGAGAATCTCTCGCTCAGGCGAGAATCTCTCGCTCAGGCGAGAATCTCTCGCTCAGGCGAGAATCTCTCGCTCAGGCGAGAATCTCTCGCTCAGGCGAGAATCTCTCGCTCAGGCGAGAATCTCTCGCTCAGGCGAGAATCTCTCGCTCAGGCGAGAATCTCTCGCTCAAGCGAGAATCTCCCAGTGTAGTCCAGTATTTTCACCCTCCTAGGTGAGTCTCTCTCTCGCTCAAGCGAGAATCTCTCGCTCAAGTGAGGGTCTCAAGACTGATACTATAATGTAAAAGGCTTAAAAATTTGGGGTGTTACAATCCTCCCCCTCTTATAATAATTTTCGTCCCCGAAAATTAAACATACCTTGATTCAAACAGATGAGGGTAATCCTCCCTCATTTCTTGCTCAACTTCCCAAGTAGCGTCTCCTTCGTCCACTTGGCTCCACAACACTTTTACCAAAGGAATTTCCTTGCCCCTCAACCTTTTTATACTGGTATCCATGATTCTCACAGGCAACGTCGCAAAAGTCAGGTTATCCTTCAACTCGATCTGGTCCGACTCAACCACTTGAGATGGATCTCCAACATATTTTCTCAACTGAGACACATGAAACACATTTTGGAGATTTGACAGCAACGGTGGTATGGCAATACGATACGCTACCGGCCCAATCCTCTTCAGTATTTGATAAGGCCCAATAAAACGCGGAGTCAGCTTACGAGATTTCAACACTCTACCAATTCCGGTAGTCGAGACTACTCTCATGAAAACATGATCTCCCTCCTTAAATTCAAGAGGTTTCCGCCTCCTATCGTAGTAGCTTTTCTACCGAATATGGGCGATCCTCATATTCTCCCGGATTTTCTTGATCTTATCTGTCGTCTCCTGGACCAGTTCGGGCCCCAATATCAAGTTCTCCCCAGTCTCAAACCAACTCATTGGGGTTCGGCACTTCCTACCATACAACGCTTTATAGGGTAACATCCCAATACTCGAATGGAAGCTATTGTTGTAGGTAAATTCGATCAAGGGTAACATGTAATCCCAACTCCCTGGTTGTTCCAAGACACAAGCCCTCAAGAGGTCCTCCAATGATTGTATTGTTCTTTCTGGTTGACCGTCCGTTTGTGGATGGTATGCTGAACTCAACTCCAGCTTGGTTCCCAAAGCTGACTGTAAACTAGTCCAAAAGTTTGAAGTGAAACGGGGATCCCTATCTGATACAATGCTTGATGGTATTCCATGCAAGCGAACAATTTCTCGGATGTACATTTCTGCCAATCGTTCCAAATGGTACTTCATGTTCATAGGCAGAAAGTGAGACAGACTTAGTTAACCGATCTACTATCACCCATATCGAATCGTACCCTTTCTGAGTCTTCGGAAAACCCGTTACAAAGTCCATGGAGATACTATCCCACTTCCAAACGGGAATGTCTAGGGATTGCAACTCTCCTGCGGGTCGCTGATGCTCAATCTTGGCTTTCTGACAAATCAAACAACTTGAGACATACAACGCCACATCCCTCTTCAATCCCGACCACCAAAACAACTCCTTCAAATCTTGGTACATCTTGGTAGTCCCTGGATGAAAACTCATCTTGCTCTTATGGGACTCCTCTAAGATACTCTTTCGCAAGTCTTCATTGCGAGGTACACACACTCTCCCTTTATACCGCAACATTCCACTTGGATCTGATGCGAAACCAGTTTCCTTACCGCTTAGCATTAAATCCCGTTTATCCGTTAGTTCTTCATCCTCCACTTGCATCGCTCGGATTTGATCAAATAATTCATTGGTGACCTTAAGCATTCCTAAAATCATACTATGAGGTCTTATCTGAACTTCCAAGTTCATATCTCTGAATTCTTTAATCAATTTCTCCTCTCTAACCATCAAGGCCGACATGTGCAACGACTTTCGAATCAGAGCATCCGCCACTATATTGGCCTTTCCCGGGTGGTACTGCAACCCAAAATCGTAATCCTTAAGGAATTCCATCCATCTCCTCTGTCTCATGTTCAATTCCTTTTAATCAAATAAGTACTTCAAACTCTTGTGGTCGCTGTACACTTCGAATCTCACACCATAGAGATGGTGTCTCCAGATTTTTAAGGCAAAGACCACTACAGCCAACTCAATGTCATGGGTAGGGTAGTTTTGCTCATGTGTTCTCAATTGCCTAGAAGCATAGGCTACGACTTTTCCTTCTTGCATCAACACACAACCCAACCCTTGCTTGGACGCATCACAATAAACACTGAAATCTCTGTCAGTACAAGGAAGAACCAACACTGGCGCGGTAGTCAATCTCCGTTTCAACTCTTTAAAACTCTCATCACAACGGACTGTCCATACATAAGGTTCCCCCTTCCTGGTGAGCTTAGTCAGTGGTAGTGCCAGCTTTGAAAATCCTTCAATGAATTTCCGATAGTAGCCAGCTAAACCCAGAAAACTCCTGATCTCAGTCACTGATTTGGGCACCGCCCATTCCATCACTGCCTCAACTTTAGCAGGATCTACTGCCACTCCCTCCTGGGTTATCACATGTCCCAGAAAGTTTACTGATTCCAACCAGAAATCACATTTTGACAGCTTTGCATACAACCGATTCTTGCTCAGAAGTTCTAGCACAATCCTCAGGTGCTTAGTATGTTCCTCTCAGCTTTTGGAGTAAATCAAAATGTCATCAATAAATACCACTTCAAATGAATCCAAATACGGATGAAAAATCCGATTCATGTAGTCGGTAAATATTGCTGGGGCATTCGTTACACCAAAAGGTATGACCAAATACTCAAAATGTCCATACCTTGTTCTAAACGCCGTCTTAGGAATATCTTCCGACTTCACACGAAGTTGGTGGTAACCAGACCAAAGATCAATCTTCGAGAACACTACCGCTCCTCTCAACTGATCCATCAAGTCATCGATCCGAGGCAACAGATACTTGTTCTTAACGGTGACCTTGTTCAACTGCCGGTAGTCGGTACACAACTGCATACTACCATCCTTTTTCTTGACCAACAAAACAGGCGCACCCCATGGCGAGACGCTAGGACGAATGAACCTTTTCTCCAACAAGTCCTCAACCTGTTTTTTCAACTCAGCCAACTCTAACGGTGCCATTCTATAAGGAGCTATAGAGATGGGTCCCGTTCCAGGTAACAAATCAATGGAGAATTCAACTTCTCTTACTGGAGGTAATTCCGGAATCTCACCAGGAAATACCCCAGGAAACTCACGAACTATCGGAATATCCCCCACCTTAGGCTTCTCAATACCCTCCAGGGATGCCAACAACATAAACATGGCTCCTCCCTCTTTACAGGAAGTTCTGACTTCCTTTGCCGACATCGGCTTCATACAACCGTCGTCCATAGAAATCTCATCTGGATTCCCAAACATCACGGTCTTATCAGCACAATTAAGCACCATATGATTTGCGGACAACCAGTCCATTCCCAGTATCAAATCTAACTGGGATAGTGGCAAACAGATTAAATCCACGGTAAAATCCCTACCATTTACTACCACTGGACATCGAGACACAACTTTCGACACCACCACGGGCATATCAGTTGGAGTGGATACGACCAAGTCGTAAGACAACGACTCAGTTTGCAATTTCAGTCTATCCACGCATTCATTAGATACAAAGGAGTGTGTCGCTCCTGAATCAAATAACACTAAAAGGGGAATACCTGCCACCGTACAATTTCCCTGGATCAGACCTTCCATATTAGTCGCCTCTGCCCCGTTCATAGTGAACACCCGACCCGTGTTCCTTGTCCTTTCAGTTTGAACGACATTCTGTTGTCGATTCAGTTTTGGGCAAAACCATTTGATGTGTCCCAACTCCTTGCAGTGAAAGCATCCGGTTCCCGCCCCCGGGCATGTACTCCCATAATGTTGTCTATTGCATTTGAGGCACATCGGAGTGGAGACTCCTTCACTAGGAAAAGCAGCAGGTTTTGCTCCTTGATAATTGTGGCCGCGGTATCCATTCGGTGTCGTATACGGTTTCCGATTATTCTCAAACATTCTCCCTTTCCCTTTACCTTGGGGGTGACGTCTTTGTGGACCGAAGTTTTTCGGTGGATTAGCTCTAGGCGTCTCCACCACCTCCACCATTAGATCATCTTCACACATCCTACACTTTTTGACTAGCGTAGGAAAATCGGCGATCTCTTGATGTCCAAACATCCTTCTTAGCTTGGGTTTCAATCCCGATTCAAACTTGGAGCACTTGGACCTTCCGTCCATTTCTAATTCTGAGTAGGGGCAAAATCTAGCCAACTCCTCGAATTTGGCGGCATACTCTCCTACCGACATACTACCTTGCTCCAACCTCAATAACTCCATCTCCTTCCATCTCCTCAAGTCAGCTGGAAAGTATTTCTGGAAGAACTTTCCCTTGAATGCCTCCCAAGTAACCACTATTCCCTCAGCTTCCATTTGGTGGCGGGTCATTCCCCACCAGTTTTCGGCTTCCTTGGTCAACATGTAGGAAGCATAGGTCACCTTCTGAATATCACCGCATCCTAAGGCTCGGAATATTCTCTCCAAGCCTTGGATCTACTCATTCGCAGCATCCGGAGCGAATCCCCCTTGGAACTGTTGAGGCCTCTGTTTGCAAAATTCACCTAACCCTCTGTACTCGGTCGGTTCTGTAGGGGCCAAAGGTTGCGAGCTAGAACTCGGTGTCGTGGTCTGGATCAGACTATACAGATTTTCATTCATCTGTTGCAGTGCAGCAACCATTTGAGCTAGCAGCTCATTCGGAACATTCTGACTTGTTCCTCTTCCTCGTCCAGCCATGGGTACCTGTACTCATATACCCATTAGTAACGAATTTGATTTTATACAGGATAACTAAAATATCTAGAAATTTAGCACATCACAACATCTCAATTACGCATAGTTAATCAAAGAAACATGGTAAGGCCATATCCTAGGCCGCAGGGTTAACTATGCTCTGATACCATATTGTAAGAACCCAATTTCTACCCTTGAAATTTTTTCCTTATTCTATTCCTCTTACATACATTTCCTTATTATCTCAAATTAATAACTCTAATAACATTCTCCTAATTACTCAATTTTGATCTGACTCTTGACAAAAATCATAATTCATATAAATCATTCCTGGTAACCCGCGCATACAACCAGCTATGAAATTCCCAAAATACCCATAGCTACTAATATCCAGAGTTATAATAATCAGGAGTTACAATTATACAAACATCAAATAATTAGTTACAATCCAAAAAGCAAAATAGAGAAAGTCTAGATTCAAGCTCCTAGGCGTCGAACCGAGCATCCTCAACACATCCATCACCTGCAATGTGATTATCGATAACAGATACACGAAACATACAAGAGAGTAAGTCATTAATTTAAGAGTGATCGTCATATGATAATCCACATTTTAAAACACAATTTGATAATGAAGTTAAGACCTAATTCATAATTACATACACATATTCGTTCATAACCTTAATCCCCTATCTCCGTAATATCCATATTCATCTTATAGTACATATACATCCCATAATATACATGTTCTATAGTATGCATATCTGTACTTTACCTCTTTATCCATATTCACCTTATAGTACATATATATCCCATAATATACATGTTCTATAATGTGCATATCTATACTTTTCATTTTTGTCCATATTCACCTTATAGTACATATACATCCCATAATATACATGTTCTATAATGTGCATATTTATTCTCTTTACTTCTATCCATATTCCATCCGTGTACACCACACGGATAATACAATACCACAAAGGGTAAATCTACATCACAAAAGTGATCCTTTGCCAGAACCGGCAGTATCACACCTCAAAGGTGATCCGTTACCACTACGGGTAACCCTTACACCACAAAGGTGATCCATTACCACTACGGGTAACCGTTACACCACAAAGGTGATCCATTACCACTACGGGTAACACTTACACCACAAAGGTGATCCATTACCACTACGGGTAACTCTTACACCACAAAGGTGATCCATTACCACTACGGGTAACGCTTACACCACAAAGGTGATCCATTACCACTACGGGTAACTCTTACACCACAAAGGTGATCCATTACCATTACGGGTAACCCTTACACCAAAAGGGTGATCCATTACCACTACGGGTAAATCTTACACCACAAAGGTGATCCATTACCACTACGGGTAACTCTTACACCACAAAGGTGATCCATTACCACTACGGGTAACACTTACACCACAAAGGTGATCCATTTAGCACTATATCACAACCACATCATTTTATAAGCATAACATAGTTACATCATCTTAAATAAAATGAATATACTTATCCCTTACCTTGGTGAATGTCGGGTGGGGTTCCTGTTAACTTTACTAGTTCCTTCCGAACCATCTCCAACCTTAGGATCTTTCATCATCCCAACAATACAATAAAAGTCAGTTATCCATCCACAATAATATCCCTATGATTCATATAACATTCATAAATACACAGAAAATTCACTTAGTTTCAATGTTTCCCGGAAACCATTTTCATTACAAGTTTCTAAACATTAAAACATACATACTCATCTTCTACCTCCAACGTTTTACTCATTTTCTCCTTTTACCAAATTTTTCATTTTAGGGTTTTGGGGTTTTGATGACTCAACCCACCAACTCTTTCCACTTTCGAAATACTAACTCTAAGCCAAGAGTTTACGAGAGAAAAACCACATAAAACGAACCACAACTCAAAAGGATGAGTTTCCATGGTTTCCCCCATTTTGAGAAGAGATCCAACATACCCAAAATGAGTTTTTAAAGAGAAGGAGAGAGTTAGAGTCATGAGTTTTACCTCTTCTCAAGCTCTTGGATGAGTATCAAAGCTCCTTGCCCTTGGAAAAGCTTTCTTCTCTCACCTCTCTTCAATTCTTAACTCTAAAATGTGTTTGGGGTTTCTCATTAAATGCTGTCTCGTCGGGTTCTCGCTTAAGCGAGGGATTCTCGCTCAAGCGAGAAAATCCCGCCCATTTTAAAAACTCAAATCTGACCCTCTCGCTCAAGCAAGGGATTCTCGCTCAAGCGAGAATCTCACAGTGCCTACAGCCCCGAAATGATATTTCTCGCCCAGGCGAGACAACTCTCGCTCAGGCGAGAATCTTCCACTATACTCCAGGATTTCACCTTCCCAGGTGAGCCTCTCTCGCTCAGGCGAGAATCTCTCGCTCAAGCGAGAATCTCCTAGTGTAGTCCAATATTTTCACCCTCCTAGGTGAGTCTCTCTCTCGCTCAAGCGAGAATCTCTCGCTCCAGCGAGGGTCTCAAGACTGATACTATAATTTTAAAGGCTTAAAAATTTGGGGTGTTACAATATTCACCCCATAGAATATATATTCCATAATATATATCTTATAGCATGCATATTACCTTCATCCGAACATACTCATTTTCACGTTATTCATATTCACCCTATAGTATATATATTCCACAATATATATTCTATAGCTTGCATATTACCTTCATCCGAACATACTTACTTTCATGTTATTCATATTCACCCTATAGTATATATATCCCATAATATATATTCTATAGCATGCATATTACCTTCATCCGAACATATTTACTTTCATGTTATTCATATTCACCCTATAATATATATATCCCATAATATATATTCTATAACATGCATATTCATTTATCTCAAATACTTTTTGTCCCAACGATTACCATCGACATCAAGCTTACTCTTTACCACATCCAGTCGTTTACACTACTCAGATAATCCACTACCACATCAGGTAGGTAATTCCTTCAATGATCCACTACCACTTCGGGTAGGTAATTACTACAACGATCCACTACCCCTTCGGGTAGGTAATTTCCCAATGATCCACTACCACTTCGGGTAGGTAATTTCTCCAATGATCCACTACCCCTTCGGGTAGGTAATTTCTCCAATGATCAACTACCTCTTCGGGTAGGTAATTTCCCAACGATCCACTACCACTTTGAGTAGGTAATTTCCCATTGGTCCACTACCACTTCGGGTAGGTAATTTCCCAATGACCCACTACCACTTCGGGTAGGTAATTTCCCTCCAATGATCCACTACCGCTTCGGGTAGGTAATTCCCTCACCGCTTCAGGTAGGTAATTCCTCCAATGATCCACTACCGCTTCGGGTAGGTAATTCCTCCAATGACCCACTACCACTTCGGGTAGGTAATTTCCCTTAATGATCCACTACCACTTCGGGTAGGTAATTTCCCTTAATGATCCACTACCACTTCGGGTAGGTAATCTCAACAAAATCAACATTTAAGGGAGTTATTAAACCATTGTAAATTCATTACCGCTACATAACTTGAGCCAAAGTCGCTAACCATTCATGGTCGGCTAAAAATATGTTTTCTTCTCATTGATACACCATCAATTTATTACCAACAATTCCACGCGTCCTTTATTACAAACATACCCATATATGTCTATAATAAACAAGCGACTTGCATCTTAATCACTTTCTCAACCTGGAAATACACACATTTTCCATTACGATGTACAATTAAAGACTTATCCTTACCTTGGTGAGTGTTGGGGTCGTTTTCGAGTAACTTTACCAGTTTCCTCCGCGATGTCCTCCAACCTTAGGATCTTTCCTCATTACCACCAATAACAATAATGTCAGTCATGTATTCAACACAACACATAAACAGCTCATATTTTATCGTCAAACATACAATAGATTCACATATTTTCAAGGTTTCCATAACCACTTAATTACGAGTTTCCAAACATCTAAAACATACATATTCATCTCATATATCAACATTAAAGCACAACTCATCTTCTATATTTAACATTTCACCCATTTCCCTTTATAATCATATTCTCATTTTGGAGGTTTTTGGGTTTTCATGAATAAACCCACAAAATCTTTCCAATCGTCAAATACCAACTCTAAACCAAGAGTTTACAAGAGAAAAACAACATAAAACGAACCATAACTCTAAAGGAAGAGTTTCCATGGTTTCTCATACTTTGAGAAGAGATCCATACACCCAAAAATGAGTTTGAAAGGGAGAAAGAGAGTTAGAATCAAGAGATTTACCTCTTCTCAAGCTTCTAGATGATTTCCATGAGTTCTTGCTCTCAAAATCACCTTCTCCTCTCCTCTCTCTCAATTTATAACCCTAAAATGTGTTTGGGGTTTCTATTTTAAAGTGAAATCGTCGTTTTCTCGCTCAAGCGAGCCCATTCTCGCTCAGGCGAGAAAATCCCGCCTTTTTAAATTTCAAATCTGACGCTCTCGCTCAAGCGAGGTATTTCTCGCTAAGGCGAGGCAATCTCTCTCTCAAGCGAGGATCCTCTCGCTCAGGCGAGAATCTCACAGCCTCGATAGGTCCTGAATGCCACTTTTCTCGCCCAGGCGAGACAACTCTCGCTCAGGCGAGACCACTCTCGCTCAAGTGAGGCAACTCTCGCTCAAGCGAGAATCCTTCAGTATAGCCCAGGATTTCATCCTCCAAGGTGAGCCTCTTTTTCCCAGGTGACAATTCTCTCGCTCAAGCGAGACTCCCAAGGCTGATACTATAATTTAATGACTTTAAAATCTAGGGTATCACACTTTGATGGTTCATGAAGAGAAGCTAATTGAAGAGTTCAGGGATATGAACTTTGTAGTTCAAGTAAGACCCCATAATATGATTTTGGGAATGCTCAAGGTCACCAATGAGTTTTTTGACCAGATCAGAATAATGCAAGTTAAGGATCGTGAGTTGAAGGTCAAATGAGATTTGATGGCTAAGTGAAAGGAAACCGACTTTGAGTCGGATTCCAATGGAATGTTGCGATACAAGGGAAGGGTGTGTGTGCCTCATAATGTGGAATTACGAAAGAGTATTATGGAGGAGTCGCACAAACGTAAAATGAGTTTTCACCTGGGGACCACAAAAATGTATCAAGATCTGAAAAAATTGTTTTGGTGGTCTGGGTTGAAAAGGGATGTGGCCTAGTATGTCTCGAGTTGTCTCATATGTCAGAAAGCCAAGATTGAACATCAGAGGCTAGTGGGAGAATTACAGTCACTAGAGATTCCCGTTTGGAAGTTAGATAGTATCTCCATGGATTTTGTATCGGGCTTCCCGAAGACTCAAAGAGGGTATGACTCGATATGGGTAATCGTAGACCGTTTGTCGAAGTCTGCTCATTTCTTGTCGATGAACATGAAATATTCTCTAGAACGATTGGATGAGTTGTTTATCAAGGAGATCGTTCGGTTGCATGGGATACAGTCGAGCATTGTGTTAGATAGAGATCTCCGTTTCACTTCAAACTTTTGGACTAGTTTGTAGTCCTCTTTGGGGACTAAGTTGAAACTGAGTTCGGCTTATCATCTACAAAATGGATGGTCAATCAGAAAGGACCATACAGTCATTGGAGGATCTTTTGAGGGCTTGTGTTTTGAAACAGCCTGGAAGTCGGGATATCATGTTGCCTTTAATCAAGTTCACCTACAACAATAGTTTCCATACTAGTATCGTAATGGCCCCTTACGAAGCATTGTATGGGAGAAAATGTAGGACTCCCGTGAGTTGGTTTGAAACTGGAGAGAACTTAGTGTTGGGACCCGAATTGGTCCGAGAAACGACGAAGAATGTCAAAAAGATCTAGGAGAATATGAGAATAACACAGAGTCGGTAGAAAAGCTATTACGATAGGAGGCGGAAACCTCTTGAGTTTAGTGAGGGAGATCATGTGTTCATGAGAGTGGTTCTGACTACTGGGATTGGTAGAGTGTTGAAATCTCGTAAGCTTACTCCAAGATCAATTGGACCATATCAGATATTGAAGAGGGTTGGACCGGTAGCGTATCAGATTGCTTTACCTCCATTGTTGTCGAATCTCCACAATGTGTTTCACGTGTCTCAATTGCGGAAATATGTGGGGGATCCATCTCATGTGGTTGAGTCCGATCAGATAGAACTAAGGGAAAACTTAACATTTATGACGTTGGGCGTGAGGATCATGGATACTAGTGTCAAGAAGTTGAGAGGAAAAGAGATTTCCTTGGTGAAAGTATTATGGAGCCAAGTGGATGAAGGAGACGCGACTTGGGAAGTGGAGCGAGACATGAGGGAGGATTACCCTCATTTGTTTAAATCGAGGTATGTTTAATTTTCGGGGACGAAAATTCTTACTAGATGGGGAGGATTGTGACACCCTGAATTTATGTTATTAAGATATGGTAACAGTCCTGAAAAGTGGGACATACTACCAGATTCTCGCTTGAGCGGGAGGGCCTCGCCCAAGTGAGAGGTTCAGGGTTTCTCCCAGGATTTTATCTGGGAATTTCGCTTTAGCGAGAGAATACTCGCCTGGGCGAGAGATGGCTTATATGGTGAGTGGAAAACTGGTATATATTGAAGGATTCTTGCCAGGGCGAGAATTGGCTCGCCTGAGCGAGGGAGAGTGGTGTAGACACTGGAGGATTCTCGCTTGAGCGAGAGCGTCAGTGTTGAGTTTTTAAAATGGCCGGGATCTTCTCCCTTGAGCGAGAAAAGGCTCGCTTAAGAGAGAACCCGACGATTCAACTTTAAATTAGAAACCCCAAACACTTTTAGGGTTAGAACTTTGGAGAGAAAAGAGAGGAGAGAGCATTTCCAAGAGCAAGGATTCGTGGGAATCATCTAGAAGCTTGAGAAGAGGTAAATCTCTTGATTCTAACTCTCCTTCTCCCTTTGAAAACTTGTCTTGGGTATTTGGGATCTCTTCTCAAGTGTGAGAAACCATGGAAACTCTTCCTTTGGAGTAGTGGTTCGTTTTGTTTAGTTTATCTCTTGTAAACTCTTGGTTTAAGGTTGGTGTTCGAAAAATGGAAAGGGTTTGTGGGTTGATTCATGAAAACCCCAAAACCTCCAAAACGAAAATGTGGTTAAAGAGGAAAATAGGTGAAATGGTAGATGTAGAAATTGAGTATGTGTTTTAATGTAAAATAGAAGATGAATATGTATGTTTTAATGTTTGGAAACTTCTAATGAAAGTAGTTTTGGAAACATTGGAAATATGGGAATATCATATACGTTTGTGAATGTAATATGAATTGCATGTATATTATTGTGAATGAATTTCTGACTTTTGTTGTTGTTTGGTGGGGATGAGGAAAGATTCTAAGGTTGGAGGAGGTAGCGAAGGAAACTTGTAAAGTTACTCAAAACCGATCCCAACACTCACCAAGGTAAGGATAAGTCTTTAACTTGTACATTGTATAAGAAAATGCGTGGATTTTCTGGTTATAAATTGGCTGTGAATCAATGAAAAGAAAATCCATTTTTAGCTACCCTCAAGTGGTGTAGCGACTTTGTCTCAAGTTATGTAGCAAACTTTGGCTCAAGTTATGTAGCAAGCTTTGGCTCAACTTATGTAGCAAACTTTGGCTCAAGTCATGTAGCAAGCTTTGGCTCAAGTCATGTAGCAAGCTTTGGCTCAAATCATGTAGCAAGCTTTAGCTCAAGTCATGTAGCAAACTTTGGCTCAAGTCATGTAGCAAGCTTTGGCTCAAGTTATGTAGCAAACTTTGGCTCAATTTATGTAGCAAGCTTTGGCTCAAGTTATGTAGCAAACTTTGGCTCAAGTTATGTTGCACATTTTGGCTCAAGTTATGTAGCAAACTTTGGCTCAAGTTATGTAGCACAGTTACTTTTATAAACTGTTGTAATAGTTCTACGTGTTATTAGTTGAATTGCTTACTTATTACTATTAAAATGTGGATCTAACATCTATTGACATTTACTGAGTTAATGACTTACTCCTTTGTGTTTTTTGTGTATTTGTCAATGTTAACCCTATTGCAGGAAAACGGATGGTAGAGATGCTTGATTTGGAGCTTTAGAAACTTTAACGATCAAGACTCTATGTCTTTAATTATTCTTGCATTAACTGAACAATTGTTGACTTAGAATGTAATCATGGGTACACTTATTTTTTAACCCTTCGACTTGACATGTGATGATCCTTATTATGTTATATATGCGAATTATGTTTTCTGCAGTTAAGGGTAGTTAAGGCAAGAAACTGAAGAGTTATTAGATAACTAAAGAAATGGATGATTTAAAGATTAAAAGAATTGTATGCATGACATAATATTGGGAAATCATGCATAAAGGATTAAAATAAATGAAAAATTTTCAAGGGTAAAATTTGGGTCCTTACAATATGGTATCAGAGCATAGTTAATTCTGCGGCCTAGGGTATGGCCTTACGTGCTTCTTTGTGATATTTATGTGATTGAATTACTTAGTTTGTACTAACTGTTGTGTGATTATGTGATCCTTGTCTAGTTAAAAATTTGGTTTACTGACAAGTGAATGAATAAATACAAGTACCCATGGCTGGAAGAGGAAAATCAGCAAGTCAGAGTGTTCCGAATGACCTTTTGGCTCAGATGGTGGCTGCACTGCAACATGTGAACGAGAATTTGCAGGCTTTAAATCAGAACACAACACCAAGTCCGAGTTCACAACCCCTGGTCCCACCCAGACCGGCAGAGTACCGAGGCCTGAATGAATTCTGTAGGAGGAACCCTAGTCAGTTCCATGGCGGATTCGCTCCTGATGCTGCCAATGAGTGGGTCTAAGGATTGGAGAGGATCTATAGGGCCATGAGCTATTCTGATGCTCTGAAGTTGGCATATGCCACATATATGCTAGTGAAGGAGGCTGAGAACTGGTGGGAATTTACTCGGCGCCAAATGGAAGCTGAGGGACAAGTGATTACCTGAGGTACATTCAAGGAGAAATTCCTTTAGAAATAATTTCCTGCTGATCTGAAAGGAAAGAAAGAAATGGAGTTTTTGAGGTTCGAGCTGGGTAACATGTTAATGGGAGAATATACGGCCAAGTTTGAAGAGTTGGCCCGATTTTGCCCCTACTCTGAATTGGAGGTGGACGGAAGGTCCAAGTGCTCTAAGTTTGAATCGGGTTTGAAGCCCAAGTTGAAAATGATGTTTGGACATCAAGAAATCTCTGACTTCCCTACATTTGTCAACAAGTGTAGGATGTATGAGGATGACATGAAGGCGGATGAGGTGGCAACACCCAAATCAATTCCTCCAAAGAACTTTGGGCCTCAAAGTAACTTTATGCACGAAAACGGCAAGGGTAAGGTGTTTCAAGAGGAACGAAAGCCTTACTCTCAACCCAATGGTAATCGGGGATATACTTCGCATGGGCCGAGGACTCATGTCAATGCAGGAGGATCACAGTTAAACTCTCCATCCTTGTGCAACAAATGAGGTCGAACTCATGTCAGTGATTTGTGCCACGAGATGACACTTAGCTGCTTTCATTGCAAGGAGACCGGGCATATCATGAGGTATTGTCCTAAGTTACGACAAAATGTGAATGTTGTGAGGGCTGAACGACCTTGATCTACGGCCAGAGTGTTTACCATGAGTGGCACCGAGGCAACTAATGCGGATGGCCTAATACAAGGTGATTGCATGGTGGCAGGTATTCCTCTTTTAGTGTTGTTTGATTCGGGAGTGACACACTCCTTTGTATATGTTGAATGTGTAGACTGACTAGAGTTGCAAACAGAGTCGTTTCCTTTCGACTTGGTCGTATCCACCCCAACTAGTGTTCCTGTGGTGGTGTCGACATTTGTGCCTCAATGTCCGGTGGTGGTAAACGGTAGGACATTTACCGTGGATTAAATCTGCTTACCACTGTCTCAATTAGATTTAATTCTGGGAATGGACTAGTTTTCAGAAAATCATGTTATGCTTAATTGTGCTGATAAGACTATGGTGTTTGGAGATCTGTGTGAGATTTTTGACCAGACTAGTTGTATGGAGCTAGTGTCAGCTAAGGGAGTCAGGACTTCCCTTAAGAAGGGGAATTAGTGTTTGTTCTGTTGGCATCACTGGAGGGTATTGAGAAACCCCACATTGATGATATTTCGATAGTCCATGAGTTCCCTGAGGTATTTCCTGGTGATATTCCGTAATTGCCCCCAGTCAAAGAAGTTGAATTCTCCATTGACTTGGTACCTAGAATGGGACCCATCTCTATAGCTCCTTATAGGAAGACACCGTTAGAACTGGCTGAGTTGAAAAAGAAGGTTGAGGATTTGTTGGCAAAGAGATTCATTCGTCCTAGTGTCTCACCGTGGGGTGCACCGATTTTCTTGGTTAAGAAGAAAGATGGGAGTATGAGGTTGTGCACCGATTACAGGTAGTTGAACAAGGTCACTATCAAGAACAAGTACCCGTTGCCTAGAATTGATGACCTAATGGATCAGTTGAGAGGAGCGGTGGTGTTTTAAAAGATTGACCTTCGGTCGGGTTATCACCAACTTCGAGTTAAGTCGGAGGATATTCCTAAAACTGCTTTCAGGACGAGGTATGGGTATTTTGAGTATTTGGTGATGCCTTTTGGTATGACGAATGCTCCTGCAATATTTACCGACTACATGAATAGAATTTTTTATCCGTATTTGGATTCATTTGTAGTGCTATTTATTGATGACATTCCGGTTTACTCCAAGAGCTGAGAGGAGCATGCGAAGCATCTGAGGGTGGTTCTGGATCTTCTGAAGAGAAATCAGTTGTATGCGAAATTGTCTAAATGTGATTTCTGGTTGAAATCGGTGAACTTCCTTGGACATGTGATATCCCGGGAAGGGGTGGCAATAAACCCTTCTAAAGTTGAGGCAGTGATTGAATGGACATTACCCAAGTCACTTACCGAGATTAGGAGTTTTCTGGGTTTGGCCGGTTATTATCGGAAGTTTATAGAGGGATTTTCAAAGTTGGCACTACCTTTGACTAAGCTTACCAGGAAAGGGGAACCATATGTTTGGACAATCCGTTGTGAAGAAAGTTTTCAAGAGTTGGAGCGGAGGTTGACTATGGCACTAGTGTTGGTTATTCCTTGTACTGATCGAGATTTTAGCGTATATTGTGATGCTTCTAAGCAAGGCTTGGGTTGTGTTTTGATCTAGGTCGAGAAATTTGTTGCCTATGCTTTGCGACAGTTGAGAACGCATGAGGAAAACTACCCTACACATGATGTGGAACTAGCCACAGTGGTCTCTGCATTGAAAATCTGGAGACACCATCTTTATGGTGTAAGATTTGAGGTGTACAACGACCACAAGAGTTTGAAGTTTCTGTTCGACCAAAAGGAACTAAATATGAGACATAGAAGGTGGATAGAATTCCTTAAGGACTATGATTTTGGATTGCAGTATCACCCGGGAAAGCCAATGTGGTAGCCGATGCTTTAAGTCGGAAGTCCTTACATATGTCCGCTTTGATGGTTCATGAAGAGAAACTAATTGAAGAGTTCAGGAATATGTCCCTCTTAGTTGCAATCTCAGTCTTACAATTGGCACCAGAGCTATTTTTGAGAAAGTTACTCTCAAAATCTGATCCTACTACAACATGGCCTCAAGATCATTCCTAGGAGAAGGATCCAACATAAACAGACCTCCAAGCTTTATTGGAGAGTGTTACGACTTCTGGAAAATCAGAATGAGGATTTTCATAGAGTTGCAAGACTTGGATATCTGGAATGCTATCGAGGAAGGACCATACGTGCCATTTACCGTTGTCAACAACATAAGAGGGACAAAGCCAAAATCTTCATGGAATGATGAAGATAAGAAGAAGGTGCAATATGATTTGAAGGCAAAGAACATCCTCACATCGACACTTGGAGTAGATGAGTTCTTTAGAGTGTCCAACTGCAAATCCGCTAAGGAAATGTGGGACACCTTGGAGACAACTCACGAAGGTACCGAAGAGGTAAAGAGATCGAGGCTCAACACTTTATCTAGGAATACGAGATGTTTCGTATGAAACCTGGAAAAAAGATCTTGGATCTTCAAAGAGATTTACTCATCTCACCAACCATCTTATTGCACTTGGAAAAGTGCTGTCAAATAGTGACTTGAACTTAAAAGTTCTAAGGTCACTAACAAGAACATGGCAACCAAAGGTAACGACTATTTCCGAAAAGAAAAGTCTTTCGAAAATGTCCTTGGGTGCTTTGTGTGGAAAGTTGCAGGAACATGTAATCGAATTGAGTCAACTTGATATACACGAGGAACTAGAGAAGAAGAAGAATAACATTTCTCTTAAGGCAAAAGCTGAGAAATATGATTCATCGGAAGATGAACACGACAAGGAAAAGACCGATGACATGAGCCTCTTCGTTAAAAAGTTCAGCAAGTTCCTAAGAAGGAACAAAGGCGGAAGAATCGGGCAAACAAAGAAGTTCTCCAAAAGCAATGAGGCCTCCACTTCAAACCATAATTTTACATGCTTTGAGTGTGGTAAACCTGGTCATATGAAGATGGACTGTCCAAACATCAAGAAGAGTTCTTTCAAAGGAAAGAATGAATTGAAGAATGGACGAAGAGCCTACATCGCTTGGGAAGACAACGACACAAGTTCAGCCTCTGAACCAGAGAGCGAAGAGCAGGCGCATCTCTCCCTTATGGCGTCTCATAATTCAGACGATGAAGAGGTAAATGAATCTATCCCTTTTTCTTCTTCCGAATTGCAAACTGCATTTAATGATCTACATAATGAATATATGAAATTGTCAAAAATGTTTCTAAAACAAAAATCTGAACTAGATTCTCTTAGAAACATACCTTCATCATCCTCATGTTTAAATTGCATTACTCTTGGCAACAAAGTTTCTACATTGAGTCTTGAACTCAATAAAATTAACAAGAGTAGCAAGAGCCTGAGTAAGATCATTAATGATCAAAGACACTCTACGGACCAAAGAGGTCTTGGATATGAAAAAGGCCCTACTCTTAAGAAACAAAGTAAGTCTATCATAACAGATTTTCGGAAAACATGTATCCATGCATCTACACATAGCAAACATAAATCTAGGATACATATGCATCAACTTATTTGCTCTTATTGTAAAAATTATGGGCACGTACCAAATACTTGTCATATTAGAAAATATGGTGTTCCCTTAGGATATTTTAAATGGGTTGAGAAAGGATCTAACCATGTAGGACCCAAAACAAGTTGGGTACCTAATATAACTTAACCTATTTTGCAGGTTGATTTGAGCGCCGCCCATAATTTATGGTACTTGGATAGCAGTTGCTCAAAATATATGACGAGCGATAAAAGTAAGTTCTCTGTCCTCACTCCAAGGGACAAAGGTTATGTCACATATGGTGACAACAACAAAGGAAGAATTCTTGGAGTCGGTAGAATCGACAAGCCACCTTCAATAACCATAGAAGGAGTGCTATATGTGGAAGGACTTATGCACAATCTTCTAAGCATAAGTCAACTTTGCGACAAGGGCTTCCATGTATCTTTCTACCCAGATAAGTGCATCATTGAAAGTAAGGAATTTCTAAACTATAAACTTGTTGGTAAGAGAATTAATAACATTTACATGATAAATATTGATTCATCTCTTCCTATAACATGTCTAGTTGTAAATGACATTTGTAACACCCTGAATTTTAGTCTTTAATATTATAGTATCAGTCCTGGAAGTCTCGCTTGAGCGAGAGATTCTCGCCTGAGCGAGAAAGGATCACCTGGGAGGGTGAAATCCTAGGCTATACTGGAAGATTCTCGCCTGAGCGAGAGTTGCCTCGCCTGCGCGAGAAATGGCAAGCTGAGGCTGTTGACACTGTGAGATTCTCGCTTGAGCGAGAGCGTCAGATCTGAAATTTTAAAAAAAGGCGGGATTTTCTCGCCTGAGCGAGAATGGGTTCGCTTGAGCGAGAACCCGACGACTACTCTTTAAAATAGAAACCCCAAACACATTTTAGGGTTAGAACTTTGAAGAGAAGAGAGAGAAGAGAGCTTTTCAAGAGCAAAGAGCCTTAGGACTCATCTTATAGCTTGAGAAGAGGTAAACCTCTTGTTTCTAACTCTTCTTCTTCCTCTCTAACTAGTTTTGGGTATGTTGGATCTATTTTCAAAACATGAGAAACCATGGAAACTCACCCTTTAGAGTTATGGTTCGTTTTATGTTGTTTTTCTCTTGTAAACTCTTAATTTAGAGTTGATATTTGATGAATGGAAAGGTTTTGTGAGTTATTCATGAAAACCCCAAAAATCCCAAAATGAGAATATGGGTATAAAGAGAAAGAGATGAAATGTTAGATGTGGATGATGAGTTTGTGCTTTGATGTTGTTATATGAGATGAACATGTATGTTTGGATGTTTGGAAACTTGTATTGAAGTAGTTTTGGAAATCTTGAATATATGTGAATCCCTTGTATGTTTGATGATGAAATACTAGTTATTTATGTGTTATTTTGAATAAATGACTGACATTGTTGTTATTGTTGGAAATGAGGAAAGATCCTAAGGTTGGAGGAAATCGTGGAGGAGACTTTCAAAGTTACTCGGAACCGATCCCCAACGCTCACCAAGGTAAGGGATAAGTGTCTCTAATTCATACTCACTGATGTGAATGAGGTATGTGAAAGAGGTAATGTGTTGGTAAGTTTTATTGTTGTTACCCTACCCGAAGAGGTAGTGGTTTAATATTGTTACCCTACCGTGAGGATCATGAAAACCCTTTATTCTATCTCATTTACATGCATTTCCTTAATATCTCAGATTAATAAATCTAATAACATTCTCCTAATTCTCTTTTGTGGTCATACCCTTTGCAGAAAATCATAATTCATATAAATAATTCTTGGTAACCCACACATACAACTAGCTATGGAATTTCAAAATATCCATAGCTACTAATATCCAGAGTTATACAAATCAGGATTTACAATTATCCAAATATCGACTAATTAGTTACAGTCCAAAAAGCAAAATAGAGAAAGTCTAGATTCAAGCTCCTAAGCGTCGAACCGAGTATCCTCAATACATCTGTTCACCTTCAATGGGATTATCGATAACAAATACACGAAACATACAAGGGAGTAAGTTGTTGATTTAATTGTCATCGTCATATAGTAATCCACATTTTAAAACACAATTTAACATTGAATATAAAACACAATTCATAATTACATGAACATATCCATTCATATCTTTTATCTTTTGTCTCCATAATGTCCATATTCACTCTATAGTACACATATATCCCATAATATACATATCATATAGTGTGCATATTTATTCCTCTCATCTTTATCCATATCCACCTTATAGTACATATATATCCCATAATATACATGTTCCATAATGTGCATATTTATCCTCCTCATCTTTATCCATATCCACCTTATAGTACATATATATCCCATACTATACATGTTCTATAATGTGCATATCTATTCTTCTCATCTTTATCCATATTCACCTTATAGTACACATATATCCCATAATATACATGTTCTATAATGTGCATATCTATTCTTCTCATCTTTACCCACGTTCTCTCCGTGTACACCACACAGATAATCCAATACAACAAAGGGTAAGTCTACATCACAAAAGTGATCCATTTCCACAACCGACAGTTCCACACCTCAAAGGTGATCCATTACCACTACGGGCTCGGACTCGGCCCAATCCTTTACGAAAAGGATTGAGCCGAATAGAATATATATATTTTCTTTTTTTATTATTAATAACTAAAAACAAATAGTAGTTATCTAGACATACCAGATCTTAAAAAAAACATATAAGACAAAACAACTTGAATGTTTCTATTCTTATTCTTGGGTTGTATCCATAATGAATCCTAGGAAGTAACAAGTAACAACAAGCTCCTTATATCTTCAACAGAGAAGTGTTTTAATTTCGCTGTGATATTTATATCTTCCATAGCGTCAACTAAAGATTTCGCTGTTAAAGGCTTATCAAAATAAAACTTAAAACTATCCCTCATTCGAAAACCTCTTTTACACTAACTCTTTTTCTCAGCAGCAGCTAGCGAAACTGAAAACCTCAAAATCATTCAATCATTCACACATTCAACATCGAAAATCATTCACACATTGAACCTCAAAATCATTCAACCCAATATCATTCACGCATTCAATATCAAAATTTCTTTCTCTCATTCAACCCCGAAAGTTCACTAATTCTGCACCGAATTTAAAGTGAGTAAATACTTGCTTATATTGAGTTAGATTTCATCTTTATTACATGAGTTTTTATTTTACATGAGTTATTATATGCCCGAATTCATTTAGATTGTATTTAGTTAGGGTTCCTCATTTAGCTTGTATTACGTAAGTTAGGAATTTTCCTAATAATGTATTTTCTTGCTATGTGAAATTAAATTAATGTTTTAGAGATTTATGTTTCCCCAAAATCAAATTTCAATCATGCAAGTGAGATTGTATTTAGTTAGGGTTCCTCACTTAGCTTGTTTTACTAGAGTTAGCTTGTAAGGTGAGCGACGACTTAATCATTTAGGGATTTATGATCCTGAATATAAATTTCAATTATTAACTCAATATTTTATGACAATTTCTTTCTAGAAAATGGATGAAAGAATTGATCGAAAATGGATGAGTTTTAATCGATTAACGAAGGAGTATGAGGATGGAGTGAAATCATTTGTTAAGTTTGCATATGAGAATGCTGAACACTCTGATCGAATTGTATGTCCTTGTTTGAAATGTTGTTACTCCAACCGAGTTACCGCGGTTGAGTTAAAAGTTCATTTAATCTGTCACGGTATTGATCAGAGTTACACATGTTGGACAAGACATGGTGAGAAAAGCCTTGATGAGATGCTTATGAAAGAAAACAACACTAACGCATATGAAGGAGATCGTTTCGATGAAATGGCAAACATTGTCGAAGAGGATCTTCAGGATTGTCCTGAGATGTTTCAGCGGTTGATAAGTTATGATGAGAAACCATAATATGATGGTTGTACTAAATTCACAAGATTGACAGTTGTGTCAAGGTTGTACAACTTGAAATCTGTTAATGGATAGATTGATAAGAGTTTCACAGACCTACTGGCACTTCTGAAGGAAATATTACCTGAGGATAACATGCTTCCTTCTCGAACCTATGAAGCTAAACAACTGTTATGCTCTATAACACCTCAATTTTCGTTTTCGGAATAATTAGAAAACTTAGAGTGTTGGAGTGAATATTGGACAATTCTCGTTTAAGCGAGAAGACCTCACCCAAGTGAGAGGCTAGATGTTCTAGTATGAGTTTTCTAGGAACTTCGCTTAAGCGAGGAAGTGGTCGCTTGAGTGAGAGTGAAATCTGGACAAGCTACGAAATTCTAGCCTAAGCTAGAATTCTCGCCCAGGCGAGAGAGGAGCCTGGAGAGGCTTCTTGATTCTAGCCCAAGCGAGAGATTCTCGCTCGGGCGAGAGAGTGTCAGGTGGGAACTTTTAAAATGTCGTGAAATTCTCGCCCAAGCGATCCATTCTCACCCGGGCGAGGCTACGCATATATAAAAGTGAAAAAGGGGATCTAGAAACCCTATTCTTCATTTCTCCTCTTCCCCTTTCACTCTCAATGACGACTTTCCATGGGAATCGATTCTCCCCTCCACTAGACCTCAAAAACTCATCAAATCCTCTTCCTCTTACTTCTTGGTGGCACATTTGGGGAATGTTGGAGGTGAAAAATGGAACAATGGATATTGGAGGAGATGGAGGGAGATGTGGCTCTTTTGCGGAGCAACGGAGCTTACACAACCTAAGGTGAGGGAGAAGACCATTGTGGTCATAGAGTATTTCATGAGAGTCATCTTCTTCGATTTCCCTCAAGAATTGGAGAATGTTATCGGATAGATACTCTCTTGGAAGTTTGTGGTCCATGTGAGAGTCCTTATTTTCCATGAAGATGTATTAGCCATACATGAGGAAATACATGTGTAGGAAAACCGTTTTATTAGATGAAATGCAATATGTTAACTTCTGGTAGTACACCGTCATGAAAGATGGTTCTATCGTTAACATGTTATATGATGATGAATATGTTATGAGATGTTTACTTGTGATAAAAATATGTGAGTATGTTTATGTTAATGATTAAGTTGTGAGTGGTTTACTTGTGATAAAAAGATATGAGTATGTTGGTGATAATGACTGTATTATGAGCTATTTATTGGCGATAAATGGACATGATTATGTTGTATGATAATGATTGTGTTATGAGCTATTTATATATAGTAAGGAATGGGGTGAGTATGATTATTTTGACATGGTTGTAGTTGTGAGTATTATGGTGAAATGTGATGTAAGGGAAGTATTTACATTATATATGATGTTATAAAATGCGTGGATTTTCTGGTTGTATGTGATTGTGAAACAATGGTAAGAAAATCTATTTATAGCCCCCTTAAGAGGTTGAGCAATGAATGTCTTGCCCAAGTGGTATTGTGAATGTCTTGCCCAAGTGGTATTGTGAATGTCTTGCCCAAGTGGTATTGTGAATATCTTGCCCAAATGGTATTGTGAATGTCTTGCCCAAGTGCTATTATGAATGTCTTGCCCAAGTGGCATTGTGAATGTCTTGCCCAAGTGATATTGTCAATGTCTTGCCCAAGTGGTATTGTGAATGTCTTTCCCAAGTGGTATTGTGAATGTCTTGCCCAAGTGGTATTGTGAATGTCTTGCCCAAGTGGTATTATGAATTTCTTGCCCAAGAGGTATTGTGAATGTCTTTCCCTAAGTGATATTGGCTCTATGGAGCAATGAATGTCTTGCCCTATGTGGTATTGGCTCTTTGAGGAATGACTGACTTGCCCTTCGTGGTACTGGCTCTGTGTAGCAACGTGTGATTAACTCTATATGATATAGTGTCGTAAGGAAAGTATGGTGTTGGTTTGGAAAGTATTGTAATGATGTGTAAGTATGGGAATTCCTTGAGTATAGTGTTTGTGGTGGTTCATTGGATAAGATTATTGTGTGTGGATTTATGATGAAGCTTGAATTGGATAAATCATACAAGTTTGTTGTTATAGATGCTAAAGGGGTGGTAATGATTTGGAATAAATTGTCTAAGTGAGATATGATGATTATGCTAATTGGATATATGAACATTAAGTGGTATAATGTGTTGATTAGTATATGTTGAATATGATTAATGCTAGGTGATGTATATGTTTTAATACTTTAATGTTATTACTCTATGTAATTCCACGCTACGATCACTATAGTTGGTTCTTACTCCCTTTTGTCTATGCTTGTACGTGTTATGTATTGGAATTCAGGTGGTGGCCATAGTGTATTGCTTGCTTGTGGAGGAGGGTATAAAATAGAGTAGTTACCTTGTATAATTGATATGATATTTGATTAATGTATGTAATATGAGAACTATGTAGAATCAATTCTTTTGTGAAATGGGACTTCTCCTAAGTGTATAATAAAGTTGGTGTAGTGATTGTAATAAGAGTATTATTTGAGAAAGGATAATTCTATAGATTATGCATTTGAAAGGAAGTGTAATAACATGCTTTTAAAGTAGGATGTATTCTGAGTATTTCCGCATTTTGAATTACGAATGAAATTAATACTTGTATCCAATCAATTTTTGCAACTTGTTTAAGTAATGTCTTTTAAAAAGTAACCACTTCACTTTCATGAATAAAGTTTAAAGGAATTTTTGGGTTATGAAAATCGGGTCCTTACAATATGGTATTAGAGCATAGTTAATCCTGCGGCCTAAGATATAGCCTTACATGCTTCTTTGTATGACTTATGTGAATTGTTTGTTGACTATGTGATAATTGCTGATGTGAAAGATGATTGTTAAATTCCTTGTGGTAAGTGTCTGGTTGTGAACTTATCGTTGGATGTCTTGTTGTGAGTTATTGATGAAGTGCTTGTTAAAAATCCCTTGTTGTGAATTTCGTGGAGGATTTCTTGTTGTAAAACCCTCGTTGAATTCTCTGGTATGAACTCCTAGTTAAATTTCTTGTTGTGAGTCCCTTGTTGGGAATTCTCTGTTGAAACTCTTGCTGAAAGTTTCTGGTTGTGAACATCTTGTTGGAATTGTTTATGGGTAGTTTGTGGTTGTGATTTTCCAGTTGGATTTCTTGTTGTGAGATTTATTTGTTGAGAGTTCCTAGTGGTGGATCTCTTGTTTGAGCTTTGGTCATCCTCTTGATGTGAATTTTCTTTTATCACTAAGATTAAGATAATAGTTGTCCAATGGGGCATCTGAATGAGGATTGAGGATCTTGTTTACATCATGAGAGTATAAACTTTGAAAGAACTATATCCTTTGCCTTGAAAATTGGATTTTTACTTGATTGATGATTTTTAATGATAAGAGGAATGTTAGCTCTTGATAAAAGATAGAATGATCTATGAATGAAAATTCGTGTGTCATGTCGTTCTTGAGGATTAAAACAAATATGCATGGTGTAATGATTGACCGTTTATTAAACTCGGTGGCTAGATTGACATCTTCATTATATGACATGTAACCATGCAAAATTTTAACTTGTAAAAGTCTGCTAGCATGTACTTGCCTGTTTTGCCTAGAAATGAACATGTACATCTTGAATTTTTCCTGCACATGATTTTGCTTGCAATGCGTGAAGGTTTAGGAAGTTGAATGAAATGAGGAATTTGTGTGTAACATGTTCTATATGACAATGGTGAAATATCTCTTTGAGATTAATTGTTAATATCCGATAATTTGTTCTGTGATGTGTGAATTCTAGAAACAATATGTTAACTGTCTCGGTAACGACTTGAATAGTAATGTAAATAATTCCTGTGCACATGAAAATGGATATGTTGTATGGAAGGTGTTGATCATGAAGTATTGGTTATAAAAATATTGTGTTAACGAGGAAATGTAAATGAAAGATACCTAGTGTGTTTTGAAAAGACTAAGTCTTGTATCCTTGTTTTTATGAGTTGCAAAAGGTTATCCTCCCTTGTTTGCATTTATCTATATATTTATGCTAAGGGTTAAAACTTATCTTTCAAGGTAATGAATGAAGTTAGTTAAGTTACTTACCACGTCATTGTGATGAACAAATGTTACAGTGACAACTTTTCATTGTGCCAGTGATTTCTTATATGTGCATAAATCTGAGCTTTGATGATGAACATGGATGTTGTGTTGTTTAAGTTTTAGTGGGTTAATCGATAAACGAAATTTTGTTTCTATGCCCTTTGAAGAAAGTAGTACTGGGAATGGCAAAGTTGTTTTGATTTTTGTACATGAAAATTTTGGTCTATGATGATTGACCTTTTGTAATTGAATATTTGCAATGCACGATATAATGGTAATGAACACAAATTATATGCTTTGATATTGTACTTACAAAACTTATTTCTGTTTCATGTGCGTCCGTAATTGTTATGCATAATTGCAATGTTATTGCATAAGTATGTTTCTGTAAATGGACTGTGGGGACTCTCATGTCCTGAATGGAATGTAACTCTAGAACTAACTAGCCTTTTGAAAATTGTGATTTGGACGTTCAGTGTCGCATGAGAAAAAGGGTTTTTAAGTTATTTTGAAATGGTTATGAAAACCTTGCTTTCACGAAGTGATTGCCATGAATCTTACATCTAATTTATTTTCAAAAATAATTTTGGGTGAAGTGTAGCATTAGCTAAGCATTAATTAAGTTCCCTTGCTGAAGAATCAAATTTTAACAACAGTATCTTGAACGAATTTGTTGTGGTAAAAAACTTGGTGATGCAATTATGACCATGTGTTTCTAGAAGTGATGCAAATTTGAGTACTAAATGTATATTTGCAAGTGTAATTGGGGTATCCATATCTAACGTATGTTATTGGATTGAATGTTTGTAAACTTGCAAATGATCATTGGGAATAAAGCATGTGATTTGAGAGGTCCTATGGTCTTGTATGCCTTGTTGAGGCTATGAAATTGCGAATCTTCTTCTACCGCCTTCGTCTGTTGTAAGAATGTTTGACTGGATTGGATTATTACTTGGTGATTTTATTTGGTGCTCTGGAAAACTCCGGAAAATCTTGTTTGTGTAAATGCTACTCGTTGAATGAATGACTTGTTTCTGTGTGGTAGTGAGTACAAGTTTGAAATGCTATGTAGAATTTTGAGTTAAATGTGGCTATTTTTCATGTGTGGAATAAAATGACTCTATTTCCATCGAGTGGATGTCGATTAACTATTGCATGTTGGATGCGATCTAGTGCATCTTGGTAAATGATGGGTATTGAGTCCCATTTTTTTTCGAATTCGAAGGTGTGATTGTGAATCTCACTGTATGTTTTGATCGTTTTGAATGATTGTTATTTTGATAGATCGAGGGGATCTATTGTTCTTGATGAATACTTGGGAATTTTTATTCCGGTTGTGATAATTTCCTCTTAGCCGACCTAGTTGTCCTGACATTTGGCCTTGGTATTTGGACTTTGAGAGGTTAGTCCATGAATTGTCTATGTGGTATCATTGTTACGTGGTATGTGTTCATATTTGTCGTCTAAGCGATCTTAATTGCTTAGATGGTCAGATCTAAGCTGGTTGAGTATATTTTATGCCTAATGTCTGGGTGATGATAGTATTTTCCTAAGAGTAACCTAATAAAAATTCCGGGGACGAAATTTCTTCTTTTGGGGGGGGGGGGGGGGGGGGGGAGGATTGTAAAACCTCAATTTTCGTTTTCTAGGAACCTCGTTTAAGCGAGGAAGTGGTCGCTTGAGTAAGAGTGAAATTTGGACAAGCTGCGAAATTCTAGCCTGAGCTAGAATTCTTGCTCGGGCGAGAGAGTGTTAGGTGGGAACTTTTAAAATGTCGTGAAATTCTCGCACAAACAATCCATTCTCACCCGGGCGAGGCTACGCAGATATAAAAGTGAAAAAGGGGATCTAGAAACCCTATTCTTCATTTCTCCTCTTCCCCTTTCACTCCCAATGACGACTTTCCATGGGAATCGATTCTCCCCTCCACTAAACCTCAAAAACTCATCAAATCCTCTTCCTCTTACTTCTTGGTGGCACCTTTGGGGAATCTTGGACGTGAAAAATGGAACAATGGATATTGGAGGAGAGGGAGGGAGATGTGGCTCGAGTTGATGAATTAGGGTTCATGCAGGTGGATCTTAATAGGCTAGGATATAAAGATGAACCATTTATTCTAGCATCCTAGACTCAACAAGTATTCTATGTTAGTGACCGAGCAAATAAGAAATGGTCCATTATTCTATTGACCAACAAAATCATAATCAATAATATAAATGATCAAGAACATATTGATGCTGAAGATGATCCTTTTTTTGGGATATCATTGTCGCATGAGATAATTACTAATGATGATTTATATACAAGAGGTGATCATGATGAGGGCCTTTTTGTGAATGAAATTCTTACTAGATTCCCCAAATGTGCCACCAAGAAGTAAGAGGAAGAGGATTTGAAGAGTTTTTGAGGTTTAGTGGAGGGGAAAATCGATTCCCATGGAAAGCCGTCATTGGGAGTGAAAGGGGAAGAGGATAAATGAAGAATTGGGTTTCTAGATCCCCTTTTTCACTTTTATATCTGCGTAGCCTAGCCCGGGCGAGAATGGCTCGCTTGGGCGAGAATTTCACGACATTTTAAAAGTTCCAACCTGACACTCTCTCGCCCAGGCGAGAATCAGGCAGCCTCTCCAGTCTCCTCTCTCGCCTGGGCGGGAATTCTAGCTCAGGCTAGAATTTCGCAACTTGTCCAGATTTCACTCTCACTCAATCGGCCACTTCCTCGCTTAAGCGAGGTTCGTAGAAAAGTCATACTAGAACATCTAGCTTCTCACTATGGTGAGGTCCTCTCACTTCTCACTTGGGTGAGGTCCTCTCGCTTAAACGAGAATTGTCCAATATACACTCCAACACTCTAAGTTTTCTAATTATTCCGAAAATGAAAATTGAGGTGTTACATCGTACATGAGATGGATATACCCTTTTGAATGTTATATGAAGATATTAAAAGGGTATGTGAAGAATCGATCAAGACCAGAGGGTTGTATTTCTGAGCGATATATTGTTGAAGAAGCTCTTGATTTTTTTACCGGATACCTTGAAGATGGTGATTTTCTAGGCATTCCAAAGCCTCAGTATGCAAAAGGAACATCTGGTGAAGGCATTACTGTGAAAGAAATATTGAGTATATCAAGAAGCGAATTGGAGCAAGCACACTTGTATGTTTTACATAATGCCGACGAGGTTGAGCCATATGTTGAAAGACACATGGAGATGCTTAAGAATTCTAACCCAAGTAAGAATGAAAATTGGATTTTCAAAGAGCATAATCGGTGTTTCATAAAGTGGCTAAAACATCACATTGATGAAGAGTTGAATATAAATGTGGATTCCGTTTCTGAAAGATTGAAATGGTTAGCCAATGGTCCAAGTATTCATGTCATATCCTACAGTGGTTACCTAATTAATGGGTTCACATTTTATACTGAAAAACAAGATAATCAAAGCAAAATGCAAAATAGTGGTGTGACTCTTGTTGCTCGAACTCTACATATTTCAAGTGCCAAAGATAGAAACCCAATATATGCAAACATGTCATACTTTGGGGTCATTAAACAAATATGAGAGTTGGATTACACAATGTTTCGGTTGCCGATTTTTTGTTGTATGTGGGTTGATAACAATAATGGCTCGAGTTGATGAATTAGGGTTCATGCAGGTGGATCTTAATAGGCCAGAATATAAAGATGAACCATTTATTCTAGCATCCTAGACTAAACAAGTATTTTATGTTAGTGACCCAGAAAATAAGAAATGGTCCATTGTTCTATTGACCAACAAATCATCATCAATAATATAGATGATCAAGAAGATATTGATGCTGAAGATGATCCTTTTTTGGGATATCACTGTCGCATGAGATAACTACTAATGATGATTTATATACAAGAGGTGATCATGATGAGGGCCTTTGGGTGAATGAAATTCTTACTAGAGAAGACAACAATATTACAATCCAGAAACCATCAAAGAAGAGGAAACATTAGATCTGTATCTTTGTATAAGTATAGCATAAATTTATTTTGTTTGTAATTTACTGTAGAATTGTTTGCATTGTAATTTTGTTGACAGTCTGGTGTAAGTTTGTTGCTTATATAATAACATTAGTGTGAATAATGCATTGTATTTTGTTTGCATTGTAATGAATAAAGATTGTTTTGACAGTCTGGTGTAAGTTTGTTGCTTCTATGGCATTAGTGTGAATAATGCATTGTATTTATTCTTTGTTGAGTTTGTGAATAATATTTCAGATGTGCGCTCGAGTAAGATTCCTGCAATGAACTAATAATGAACTCATGAATTTGTAAGGCTTTCTTCACTTAAGTGTTTTACTTTTTTTATTCTTTGTTGAGTTTGTATAGTTACTGTAACACCCCGAATTTTAGTCTTTAAAAATTAGAGTATCAGTCCTGGAAGCCTCGCTTGATCCAGAGATTCTCGCTTGAGCGAGAGAGGTGCATCTGGGAGGGTGAAATCTTGGGCTATACTGGAGGATTCTCGCCTGAGCGAGAGTTGTATCACCCGGGCGAGAAATGGCAATTTTGGGCAGTGTAATCGATTACACAGTCCATGTAATCGATTACATGCAGATAAAAGCATCAGATATGTGCATTTTACATGATGTAATCGATTACACAATCCATGTAATCGATTACATGCTGATAAAAGCATCAGATGTGCATGATGTAATCGATTACACAATACATGTAATCGATTACATGATGATAAAAGCATCAGATGTGTATGATGTAATCGATTACACAATCCATGTAATCGATTACATGCAGATAAAAGCATCAGATATGTGCATTTTACACTATGTAATCGATTACACAATCCATGTAATCGATTACATCTATGCGTTAAGCAAAAATTGCTACTGTGAGATTCTCGCTTGAGCGAGAATGGGCTAGCTTGAGCGAGAATGGGCTCGCTTGAGCGAGAATGGGCTCACTTGAGCGAGAATGGGCTCGCTTGAGTGAGAACCCGACGACTGCTCTTTAAAAATAGAAACCCCAAACACATTTTAGGGTTAGAACTCGAAGAGAAGAGAGAGAAGGGAGCTTTTCAAGAGCAAGGAGCCTTAGGACTCGTCTTAGAGCTTGCGAAGAGGTAAACCTCTTGTTTCTAACTCTTCTTCTTCCTCTCTAACTTGTTTTGGGTATGTTAGATCTATTTTCAAAATATGAGAAACCATGGAAACTCATCCGTTAGAGTTATGGTTCGTTTTATGTTGTTTTTATCTTGTAAACTCTTGGTTTAGAGATAGTATCTCAAGAATGGAAAAGGTTGTGGGTTGATTCATGAAAACCCCAAAAACCCTAAAAGTGAAAATGTGGTAAAAGGAGAGGATGAGTAAAATGTTAGAGGTAGAAGATGAGTTTACCCCAAATATTGAAATATGAGATGTTATGCATGTTTTAGATGGTTGAATATTGATGATGAATATTTTGTATGATTAAATGATGCAAAATAAGTTGTTTATGTAATATTTAGAATAAATAACTAACATTGTGTTATGTGGTGGGATGAGAAGAGAGATCCTAAGGTTGGAGGTGGTGTTGGTAGAATTCGAGAAGTTGCCAAGAACCGAACCCCAATACTCACCAAGGTAAGGAGGAGTCTTTAAATGGTATATGGTAATGGATAATGTGTGTATTTTCTGACGGTGAGTACGATAAAGTGATGAATCGCTTAGTTATGGTAAACATATATGGGTGTGTCTATGATAATGGTATGCGTGGATTTACTGTTTACGGATTTATGTTGTATCAATGAAAAGAAAATATGATTTTAGCCGACCATTATTGGTTAGCAAAACTTTGGCTCAAGTTATGTAGCAAAACTTTGGCTCAAGTTATGAAGCAATACTTTGGCTCAAGTTATGTAGCAATGCTTTGGCTCAAGCTATGTAGCAACACTTTGGCTCAAGTTATGAAGCAAAACTTTGGCTCAAGTTATGTAGCAATACTTTGGCTCAAGTTATGTAGCAATACTTTGGCTCAAGTTATGTAGCAACACTCTGGCTCAAGTTATGAAGCAATACTTTGGCTCAAGTTATGTAGCAATGCTTTGGCTCAAGCTATGTAGCAACACTTTGGCTCAAGTTATGAAGCAATACTTTGGCTCAAGTTATGTAGCAATGCTTTGGCTCAAGCTATGTAGCAACACTTTGGCTCAAGTTCTCAAGTTATGTAGCAAAACTTTGGCTCAAGTTATGTAGCAATGCTTTGGCTCAAGCTATGTAGCAACACTTTGGCTCAAGTTATGAAGCAATACTTTGGCTCAAGTTATGTAGCAATGCTTTGGCTCAAGCTATGTAGCAACACTTTGGCTCAAGTTATGTAGCAACACTTTGGCTCAAGTTATGTAGCAACGCTTTGGCTCAAGCTATGTAGCAACGCTTTGGCTCAAGCTATGTAGCAAAACTTTGGTTCAAGTAATGTAGCACAAAATGAATTTATAAAACAAATGGTTTATTAACTCATTTTTCTAATGTGGATTATCTTATAATGACGTTTATTGAATTAATGACTTACTCCTTTATGTGTTTTGTACTTTTGTCATTGATAATCCCATTGCAGGTAAATAGACGAATGAAGTATGCCAGGTCGGGAGCTTTAGGAGCTTTAGACTTTGGATTCACTATTTATGTTTTTCGTATTCTAAATGATTACCTGCGGATTTAAACGATTGTAATCATGACTAACCATTATTTGGATATTTGTAACCATGCGTAATGTTATTTTGGAGGATCAGAACCTTTGAGGTCTTATTACTCATAGGGAATGATATGAATGAATTATGTTTTTCTACAAGATTAATTGTATGATAATATAATAGGTTATAAGATTAGTTTCAGGAATGATTCATGAGAAGTTCTAGGTAAAATGATTATGCATGTGGTTATTGATTCATGGATTGAGTGTGAGGAGGGGAAACAAGATTTTGAAGTAAGGATATTAAAATGGTAAATTGAGTTATGAGTGATTGAATGGAATTGAATTAAAATGAGAAAAAATTTTCAAGGGTAGAAAATCGGGTCGTTACAATATGGTATCAGAGCATAGTTAATTCTGCGACCTAGGGCATGGCCTTACTTGCTTCTTTGTAACATGTGTAAAAATTTGACTAGTTGAGATTGTGTGTATTGAATGTTTAAAGCATGTGGCTTTGGTATGTTGACATGCGACTTGTTATGAGACTATGTGATTTCCTGACTTGAGTGAATTAAAATTAGCTTACTGACTAGTGTAACAAGTGCGGTAGACTCCACTATGGAAGTACGTGCCCGAGAAAAGGGAATGGATGTTTCCACTGCAAGGAGTTTGGGCATATTAAAAGGTATTGTCCCAAGCTGGATCGGAGACCTAATGTCATGCATGTTGGGGAGGCAAGGGACCACGGTCGGATGGTTACCCCAAGTGGCGCAGGGACATCGGGTGTTGATGATCCGGCAAGAGGTAAACGCATGGTGACAGGTATTCCTTGTTTAGTGATGTTGATTCGGGAGCGACACACTCCCTCATATATGTTAAATGTGAAAACCGGCTGAGATTGTAAACTGAGTCATTACTTCTGACTTGGTCGCGTCGACCTCAATCTTTGTGCTGGTGGTGGTGTCGACGTTTATGTTCTAGAGTCCGGTTGTGGTAAAAGGTGTGATATTTACCATAGACTCAGTCTGCTTGTCGTTATCCCAGTTAGATATAATTCTGGGGATGGACTGATTGTCGGCAAATCATGTTATGATTGAATAGCGCTGACAGGGTTGTAGCGGTTGGGGATCTGTGCAAGGTCTCTGACCAGGCCAGTGGTATAGGGCCAATGTCGACTAAGAAAGTCAGGACCCTCCTTCGAAAAAGGGATCGATATTCATTCAGTAAATGTCACAAGAGGGTATTTAAGATCTCGTTAGTATTTCGAGATGTTAAGATTTGAAAGAACTATTTATTTTGTCTTGGAAAGTGGACTTTCGTCTATGAATGATTGACTTTTATAATAAGTATACTGACAAGAAAAATCGTTAAGTCGGGGATGCTTGTTTTCTCTTATGAGTTGTTAAAGGTTAATTCCCTTTGTTGGCCTTAGTGTGTATGCGTACGCTAAGAGGTGAAACTCATATTTCGAAAAGGAAATAGAGGTTGGATAAATTACCTAAAGGTCCTTGCGACTAATGTGTTTACATGGACGTTGACTAATCAGATGTATTATCATTTTGAGGTGACCTATGGTTGGTACCCAAAATCGATTAGGTATGAAAAAGTTATTTTTGATTCTTGTGTATGAAGCTTCTGGTCTATGAAATTTTTTTTTTAAAGAGGAGTACTCGCCGTAACAAATATATATTGGTAGTGAACACCAAATTATGTGCGGGGATGTTGAACCTCAAAAACTTATTTTGGATCGGGAGTGTCTCAGTGTACGGTTGGGGTAAATGGTAGAACCTTTACCATTGTGTTGATATGCACAATGACGTCCTAGCTGGATTTAATCCTGGAAATGGACTAGCGGTCAGCAAATCGTGTTATGTTTAACTATGTGAAATTGTTGAGGTGAAGATTTAAATTTGGTATGCATTGATATGTATTTGTATGCTAAAGGGGTAAGACTTATGCTGATAATCGAGGAAAGAGGCTAGCCGAGTTGTTTACCCCGTTGATGTGATGAATACATTTTATTAGACGTGAAACTTTTGGTCTCGAATGACCGGTTCTTTTGCGGTAGGACATTGGCAATGCATGAAATAGTGGTGGTGTACCTAAGTGGTCTGCATTGAATGTTGTACCAGCGAAAGTTGTTGCTGTTTCGTGAACGTCAGTAATGACGGTGTATGAGTGTGATGTAGCCATATGAGAGAAGGAGTTTTGGGTTGTGTTGAACTGATTATGTAAACTTTGTTTCATAAGTCGTGGATTCAAACCGTTTTCGAAAATCCTTTTCTTTGGGTGAAACATAGTCTGTGGCTAAGAAATGATTTGGTCTTATGTTGGAGAATTCTGAAATTTTAGCAACCATCTCGGGATAAGTATGAAGTTGTTAAGAAAAATTTATTGATAAAAGACGCCCATGTATTTCTGGGCATAATGCGAGTGGGTTAATAAGTTTATTTTGCTGACGGAATTGGAGTGACCAAACCGAACGCAAGTTGTAGGTCGAGTGTTGGTCGACTTGTGCTTGCCGATTGTTAACATAATACCTAGTTTTGGTGTGAATAAATGGTTTCATGGTTTCAGTGGAGGCAAGAAATTGGTAATTTCTTTAGACGATAAGATTTGCTGGTAGAAATATTTGATGTAATTAGACAATTATTGGATAGTTGAATTGTGTACGATGGATGAGACACTAAGAGTCCTATTATGTAAGTACTTTGTTGATTGAGTGAAATGAAATTGTGCTAGATTCTTGAGCGGAGATGAAACTAGCTAGTGTATGATGGATGTTAAAAGACGCATTTAGATAGATATGAGATAAGGAGTTTCCCATTCGCTAAAGTTCGAGAATGTTATCGAAATTCTTAACGTATGTTAGGATTGATAGATGGATAGGTGCTAGATACCTATGGTTCTTGACGAATGTAGGAAAGATCTTTAGACTAAATTACGGTTTAATTCTCAGGGCATTCGGGATATTAAAGGCTGAAACCTTAATATTTGGACATTTATGAGTTAGTTCATGAATTGGTGGGTGATGTCACGGTTTAGTGGTGTATGCCCTTAGTGACTGATTAAGTAATCTTAATGGATTAGGGAATCGATTATGATTTTGGTGGAGTATCCTTGTGCCTAAGGTTTAGGTGATAATTTTGATTTCCGAGGTATGTTTAATTTTCGGGGACGAAAATTCTTATAAGAGGGGGAGGATTGTAACACCCCGAATTTTAGTCTTTAAAAATTAGAGTATCAGTCCTGGAAGCCTCGCTTGATCCAGAGATTCTCGCTTGAGCGAGAGAGGTGCATCTGGGAGGGTGAAATCTTGGGCTATACTGGAGGATTCTCGCCTGAGCGAGAGTTGTATCACCCGGGCGAGAAATGGCAATTTTGGGCAGTGTAATCGATTACACAGTCCATGTAATCGATTACATGCAGATAAAAGCATCAGATATGTGCATTTTACATGATGTAATCGATTACACAATCCATGTAATCGATTACATGCTGATAAAAGCATCAGATGTGCATGATGTAATCGATTACACAATACATGTAATCGATTACATGATGATAAAAGCATCAGATGTGTATGATGTAATCGATTACACAATCCATGTAATCGATTACATGCAGATAAAAGCATCAGATATGTGCATTTTACACTATGTAATCGATTACACAATCCATGTAATCGATTACATCTATGCGTTAAGCAAAAATTGCTACTGTGAGATTCTCGCTTGAGCGAGAATGGGCTAGCTTGAGCGAGAATGGGCTCGCTTGAGCGAGAATGGGCTCGCTTGAGCGAGAATGGGCTCGCTTGAGCGAGAATGGGCTCGCTTGAGTGAGAACCCGACGACTGCTCTTTAAAAATAGAAACCCCAAACACATTTTAGGGTTAGAACTCGAAGAGAAGAGAGAGAAGGGAGCTTTTCAAGAGCAAGGAGCCTTAGGACTCGTCTTAGAGCTTGCGAAGAGGTAAACCTCTTGTTTCTAACTCTTCTTCTTCCTCTCTAACTTGTTTTGGGTATGTTAGATCTATTTTCAAAATATGAGAAACCATGGAAACTCATCCGTTAGAGTTATGGTTCGTTTTATGTTGTTTTTATCTTGTAAACTCTTGGTTTAGAGATAGTATCTCAAGAATGGAAAAGGTTGTGGGTTGATTCATGAAAACCCCAAAAACCCTAAAAGTGAAAATGTGGTAAAAGGAGAGGATGAGTAAAATGTTAGAGGTAGAAGATGAGTTTACCCCAAATATTGAAATATGAGATGTTATGCATGTTTTAGATGGTTGAATATTGATGATGAATATTTTGTATGATTAAATGATGCAAAATAAGTTGTTTATGTAATATTTAGAATAAATAACTAACATTGTGTTATGTGGTGGGATGAGAAGAGAGATCCTAAGGTTGGAGGTGGTGTTGGTAGAATTCGAGAAGTTGCCAAGAACCGAACCCCAATACTCACCAAGGTAAGGAGGAGTCTTTAAATGGTATATGGTAATGGATAATGTGTGTATTTTCTGACGGTGAGTACGATAAAGTGATGAATCGCTTAGTTATGGTAAACATATATGGGTGTGTCTATGATAATGGTAAGCGTGGATTTACTGTTTACGGATTTATGTTGTATCAATGAAAAGAAAATATGATTTTAGCCGACCATTATTGGTTAGCAAAACTTTGGCTCAAGTTATGTAGCAAAACTTTGGCTCAAGTTATGAAGCAATACTTTGGCTCAAGTTATGTAGCAATGCTTTGGCTCAAGCTATGTAGCAACACTTTGGCTCAAGTTATGAAGCAAAACTTTGGCTCAAGTTATGTAGCAATACTTTGGCTCAAGTTATGTAGCAATACTTTGGCTCAAGTTATGTAGCAACACTCTGGCTCAAGTTATGAAGCAATACTTTGGCTCAAGTTATGTAGCAATGCTTTGGCTCAAGCTATGTAGCAACACTTTGGCTCAAGTTATGAAGCAATACTTTGGCTCAAGTTATGTAGCAATGCTTTGGCTCAAGCTATGTAGCAACACTTTGGCTCAAGTTATGTAGCAACACTTTGGCTCAAGTTATGTAGCAAAACTTTGGCTCAAGTTATGTAGCAATGCTTTGGCTCAAGCTATGTAGCAACACTTTGGCTCAAGTTATGAAGCAATACTTTGGCTCAAGTTATGTAGCAATGCTTTGGCTCAAGCTATGTAGCAACACTTTGGCTCAAGTTATGTAGCAACACTTTGGCTCAAGTTATGTAGCAACGCTTTGGCTCAAGCTATGTAGCAACGCTTTGGCTCAAGCTATGTAGCAAAACTTTGGCTCAAGTAATGTAGCAATACTTTGGCTCAAGTTATGTAGCAACGCTTTGGCTCCAGCTATGTAGCAAAACTTTGGCTCAAGTAATGTAGCACAAAATGAATTTATAAAACAAATGGTTTATTAACTCATTTTTCTAATGTGGATTATCTTATAATGACGTTTATTGAATTAATGACTTACTCCTTTATGTGTTTTGTACTTTTGTCATTGATAATCCCATTGCAGGTAAATAGACGAATGAAGTATGCCAGGTCGGGAGCTTTAGGAGCTTTAGACTTTGGATTCACTATTTATGTTTTTCGTATTCTAAATGATTACCTGTGGATTTAAACGATTGTAATCATGACTAACCATTATTTGGATATTTGTAACCATGCGTAATGTTATTTTGGAGGATCAGAACCTTTGAGGTCTTATTACTCATAGGGAATGATATGAATGAATTATGTTTTTCTACAAGATTAATTGTATGATAATATAATAGGTTATAAGATTAGTTTCAGGAATGATTCATGAGAAGTTCTAGGTAAAATGATTATGCATGTGGTTATTGATTCATGGATTGAGTGTGAGGAGGGGAAACAAGATTTTGAAGTAAGGATATTAAAATGGTAAATTGAGTTATGAGTGATTGAATGGAATTGAATTAAAATGAGAAAAAATTTTCAAGGGTAGAAAATCGGGTCGTTACAGTTACTTTTTCTCTCTTGTAATAGCATTACTTTCTCTATTTTTTATTGCCCCATTTCTATAGGAATAAATGGTCTTGATGTGGTGGAGCAGTGCTTTTTCCAATGCAGAAAAACATCACAATGAAATTGACAAATAAAAAGGTATTCTTTATTTATCAAAATTTTATAATTCCTTTATTGTAAGTTCAGATATAGTAAGTTTGTTTCATTGTTGAGTCAGTGCTTTCCAATGCAGAAAAACATCACAATGAAATTGACAAATAAACAGGTATTCTTTATTTACCATAATTTTATAATTCCTTTATTGTAAGTTCAGATATAGTTAGTTTGTTTCATTGTTAAGTCACTGCTTTCCAATGCAGAAAAACATCACAATGAAATTGACAAATAAGTTTATTTACCATAATTTTATAATTAGTAAGTTTGTTTCCTTGTTGAGTTTTTTCATTGCTGTTATTGAGAGGTGGTTGTGTGTTGTGGTTGAGATAAATCAACAGCGCATTCTAAGAGTAAATCTTTAAGCCGTTGTTGTAATAATGTGCTGGTAAGCTCTGCAAAAACAGTGGTTGTTGCATTTTAATAAACGACATATTCTAATAGGAAATCTATAGAGTGTTGTTGTAACAAGTAAATCTATACGATGATAAACAACGCTGTTGCATTTAATAATTCGCTGTCATACGTAAAACATAAGACAATGTAATATTTACGTTGTGCTGTCATACGTAACACATAAGACATCGCAGTATTTACGTTGTGATGTCATAAGTAAAATATATGACAACACAGTATTTTAGTGGTGTTGTGGTATATAAACTTTACGACAACACAACTTATACTGTGTGCTGTCATACGTAAAATATAAGACAACAAGGTATTTACGTTGTGCTGTCATACGTAAACAATTAGACATCGCTACTTAGACTACTGTCATACGTAAAACATAAGATAACGCAATATTTTAGTGGTGTTGTGGTATACAAACTTTACGACAACGCAATGTATACAGTGTGCTGTCATACCTAAAATATAAGACAACGCAATATTTAACATTATAACAGCGCAAGGTATACAAATATTACCACAGCGCAACCTATATGGTCCGCTGTTGTACTAGATTGTGTTATACAACCCTACGTATGAGTTGCGCTGTTATATCTGTCCGTTCTTTAACAGCGCATGACTCAGTATTTGCTGTTATAACATGTGGTATTCAACAACGACTTTAGATGCGCGGTTAATGACTACCGTCTAAGACTTCGGTCAAACAGACAGCGGCGAAAATCGCTGTCCTATAGCCAAAAAATGCGCTGTTGCTCAACGTATCTAGCGTAGTGAAAATGGGTAGACCAAACCCGCCCGGGTAAGCCCGACCTGAGCCCGATTTTCATATAGTCCGGTCGGCCAGGGCTAAAAAGCCCATATTCAATGAAAACTGCCTAATATAATATCCAAAACCTACAAATTTTCGGGTTTTGGCAGGCCGGCTCGGACGGGCCCGCCGATTTTGACTCCTCTACATTGGACTAATAAGAAAAATTATTTCTAAATTAGCATGCATCTTCTCCCTAAACGATAAGGAAATAGTGTGAAAACAATGAGGGTAGTTTGAACATTTTTTACATTTGGTGGTTTCTTTTCCATTTTCTTCACACATATATAGGATGATAAAACAATTTGCATAGGACCCACCACAATTTTTTCTCTCTTCTTTATTTTTCTCCAAAACCAAATGAGTAGGGATGACAATGAGTTTGGATGGGTCCGGGTAGTGCTTTACCCGGACCCGCCTCATTGCTTCATTTTGGGATCCATATCTGCCATAGATCCGTGCTAATATCCGCTGGATATACTACCCTCGGGTCCTTGGGTACCCAACGGATCCATGAGTACCCATAAATTTAAAAATATTAAAAATAATTGCATGTAATTTATGCACTTTTATATTTCAAGGACAAGAAGCTTGGATTCTCATCTAAGAGCTTGAGAAGAGGTAAAACTCTTGATTCTAACTCTCTTCTTCTCTTTGAAACCTATTTTGGGTATGTTGGATCTCTTCTCAAAATGAGCGAAACCATGGAAACTCATCCTTTCGAGTTATGGTTCGTTTTATGTTAGTCATCCTATTTTGGGTATGTTGGTTTAGAGTTAGTATTTCAAGAATGGAAAGGATTTGGGGGTTGATTCATAAAAACCCTAAAACCCTAAGGTGAAAATGTGGTAAAATGGGAAAATGAGTAAAATGCTAGAGGTAGAAGATGAGTTTACTTTCTAATGATGAAATATTAGATGAATATGTATGGTTTAGATGGTTGTAAACTTATGATGAAAGTAGTTTATAAACATTGAAAATATGATAAATATCTTGTATGGTTACATGATGCAATATGAGTTATTTAAGTGATATTGGAATAAATGACTAACATTTTGTTTTATGGTGGGAATGAGGAAAGATGCTAAAGTTGGAGGAGGTGTCAGTGGAACTTGCTAAGTTGCCAAGAACCAAACCCAACACTCACCAAGGTAAGGAGGAGTCTTTAAATAACATATTGAAATGGATAATATGTGGATTTTTTGATTGTGTATAATGATAAAGTGATGAATCGCTTAGTTATGGTAAACATATATGGGTATGTTTATGATAATGGAACGCGTGGAATTACTGTTTACGGATTGATGATGTATCAATGAAAAAAATATATGTTTTTAGTCGACCATAATTGGTTAGCGACTTTGGCTCAAGTTATGTAGTGATACTTTGGCTCAAGTTATGTAACGATACTTTGGCTCAAGTTATGTAGCGATACTTTGGCTCAAGATATGTTGCGATGCTTTGGCTCAAGCTATGTAGCAAAACTTTGGCTCAAGTTATATAGCGATACTTTGGCTCAAGTTATGTAGCGATACTTTGGCTCAAGTTATGTACCGATACTTTGGCTCAAGTTATGTAGCGATGCTTTGGCTCATGCTATCTAGCAAAACTTTGGCTCAAGTTATGTAGCGATACTTTGGCTCAAGTTATGTAGCGATACTTTGGCTCAAGTTATGTACCGATACTTTGGCTCAAGTTATGTAGCGATGCTTTGGCTCATGCTATGTAGCAAAACTTTGGCTCAAGTTATGTAGCGATACTTTGGCTCAAGTTATGTAGCGATACTTTGGCTCAAGTTATGTTGCGATGCTTTGGCTCAAGCTATGTAGCAAAACTTTGGCTCAAGTAATGTAGCATAAATGAATTTATAAAACAAATGGTTTACTAACCCCTTTGAAATGTGGATTATCTTATAATGGTATTTATTGTATTGATGACTTACTCCTTTGTATGTTGTGTGTATTTGCCATTGATAATCCCATTGCAGATAAACAGGGTAGTTGAGGATGCTTGGTTCGAGGCTTTAGGAGCTTACGACTTGGATCCCCTATTTTTGCTTTTTGTGTTGTAAAATTGCTATTTGGATGATTGTATTCGTAACCATTTAACTTACTAACATTTTTGTGTAATGCTGGATATTAGTAACTATGGGTATTTTGGAAACCCATAGTTAAACATATGTTGTAATTACCGATGAAAGTTATATGTGAATTATGTTTTCTGCAACATGAGATATATGTTAACATCATGTACTATAAAGGTAATTTTACGAAGTGATTATTGGGGAAATTTAGAGTAAGATGTGGAATGATGTATAAAAGGATTTAAATAAATGAAAAAATTTCATGGGTAGAATTTGGGTCCTTACAATATGGTATCAGAGCATAGTTAATTATGCGGCCTAGGGTATGGCCTTACATGCTTATTTGTGATCTGTATGTGCTTGAATTGCTTAGTTGGCATTGACTGTTGTGTGCTTATGTGACACTTACCTTATTAGAAAAGTGTTTACTGACTAGTACTTGAGTACAGGTACCTTTGGCAGGAAGAGGAAGAGGAACGAGTCAGAATGTTCCGAACGACCTGTTGGCACAGGATAACGAGAACTTGCACAATCTGAACCAGAACCCCGCGCCAAGTCCTAGCTCACAACTTTTAGTTCCACCGGGGCCGGCCGAGTACCGTGTGTTGAATGAGTTTCGCAAGCAGAATCCTAGCCATTTCCATGGTGGGTTCGCTCTTGATGCGGCGAACGAGTGGATTCAAGACTTGGAACGCATATTCCGAGCCATGGGTTGTGGTGACGTTCAGAAGGTGACGTATGCTTCTTATATGTTGATGAAGGAGGCTGAAAATTGGTGGGAATTTACTCGGCGGCAGATGGAAATGGAGGGGCGAGTGATTACATGGACTTCCTTCAAGGAGAAATTCCTACAGAAATATTTTCCTGCTGATCTAAAGAGAAAGAAGGAAATGGAGTTTCTGAGGTTGGAGCAGGGTAACATGTCTGTGGGAGAGTATGCGGCCAAGTTTGTGGAATTGGCCCGGTTTTGTCCATACGCTGAGTTGGAAGTAGACGGGAGATCCAAATGTTCTAAGTTTGAATCGGGCCTGAAGCCCAAACTAAAAAGGATGTTCGGGCATCAAGAAATCGCGGATTTTGCACCCATGGTAAACAAGTGCAGGATGTATGAGGACGACCTGGCTAAAGATGAAGTGGTGACTCCTCGAACCAATCCTCCGAGACACTTTGGGCCTCAAAGGAGTTATGGAAAGGGGAAGGGTAAGGTTTTCCGAGAGGAACAAAAACCATACTCCCTTACTGCTGGGAATCGGGGAAATAGTTCACATGGGCCGAGGCCACATGCGAAGGCGGGAGGATCACAAGTTCAGTCTCCGTCCTTTTGCAACAAGTGCGGCATGAATCATATTGGTGAGTTGTGCCCTGGGACGACACATAACTGCTTCTACTGCAAGGAAGCTGGGCATATCAAACGATATTGTCCTAAGCTACTACAGGGCGTGAATGCTGTGAAGGCTGAACGACCTCGAACCACTGGTAGAGTGTTCACCATGAGTGGTGCAGAGACATCAGGTGTAGATGACCTGATAAAAGGTAAATGCATGGTGGCAGGTATCCCTCTTTTAGTGTTGTTTGATTCGGGAGCGACACACTCCTTTATATCTATTGAATGCGTGGATAGACTGAAATTGCAAACTGAGTCGTTGCCTTTCGACTTGGTCGTATCCACCCCAACTGATGTGCTTGTGGTGGTGTCGACAGTTGTATCTCAATGTCTGGTGGTGGTAAATGGTATGACTTTTACCGTGGATTTAATTTGCTTACCACTATCCCAGTTAGATCTAATTTTGGGGATGGACTGGTTGTCGGCGAATCATGTGGTGCTTAATTGTGCTGATAAGACTGTGGTATTCGGGAATTTAGATTAGATTTTTGATGAGGTTGGTACCATGAAGCCGCTATCGACAAAGGAAGTCAGGACTTCCTGTAAGGAGGGAGGAGTCTTGTTCATATTGCTGGCATCCCTGGAGGGTATTGAGAAACCCAAGATTGAGGACATTCCGATAGTTCGTGACTTTCCTGAGGTATTTCCTGGTGATATTCCGGAATTGCCTCCAGTAAGAGAAGTGGAATTTTCTATTGATTTGGTACCTGGAACGGGACCCATCCCAATAGCTCCTTATAGGATGGCACCGTTAGAATTGGCTGAGCTGAAAAAGCAGGTGGAGGACTTATTGGCAAATAAGTTCATTCGTCCTGGTGCCTCGCCGTGGGGTGCACCTGTTTTGTTGGTTAAAAAGAAAGATGGTATTGAGAGGCAAGGAGATTGCCTTGGTGAAGGTGTTGTGGAGTCAAGTGGACGAAGGAGATGCTACTTGGGAAGTTGAGCAAGAAATGAGGGAGGATTACCCTCATTTGTTTGAATCGAGGTATGTTTAATTTTCGGGGACGAAAATTCTTATAAGAGGGGGGGGGGGGGGGGGGGGGGATTGTAACACCCTAAATTTTATGTCTTTAAAATTATAGTATTAGTCCTGGGATCCTCGCTTGAGCGAGAGATTCTCGCTTGGGCGAGAGAGGCTCACCTAGGAGGGTGAAATCCTGGGCTATACTAGAGGATTCTCGCTTGACCGAGAGTTGTCTCGCCTGGGCGAGAAATGGCATTTTGGGACTGTTGAGACTGTGAGATTCTCGCTTGAGCGAGAATCCCTCGCTTGAGCGAGAATCCCTCGCTTAAGCGAGATGGTCAGATCTGAATTTTTAAAAATGGGCGGCATTTTCTCGCATTGGCGAGAATAAGCTCGCTTAAGCGAGAACCCGACGAGAGCATTAAATGAAAGAAACCCCAAATACATTTTTAGGTTAATAATTGAAGAGAGGCGCGAGAAGAGAGCATTCCCAAGGTATAGGAGCGTTGATTCTCATTCAAGAGCTTGAGAAGAGGTAAAACTCTCTATTCTAACTCTCTTCTTCTCTTGAAAAACCCATTTTTGGTATTATGGATCTCTTCTCAAAGTGAGAGAAACCATGGAAACTCACCCTTTTGAGTTATGGTTCATTTTATGTGATTTTATCTTGTAAATTCTTGGTATAAAGTTAGTATTTCAAGAAAGGAGAGGGTGTGTGGGGTTAGTCATGAAAACCCCAAAACCCTAAAGAGAAAATGGGGTTAGAAGATGAGTTTACTTTCTAATGTTGAAAATATGATGAATATCTTGTATGGTTAAATAATGCAATATAAGTTGTTTATGTGATATTTGGTATAAATTACTAACCTTGTGTTATATGGTGGGATGAGGAAAGATCCTGAAGTTGGAGGCGGTGTCGGTGGAACTTGAGGAGTTGCCAAGAACCCAAACCCAACACTCACCAAGGTAAGGATAAGTCTTTAACTTATGCACTGTGATAGAAAATGTGTGGATTTTCTGATATGGATGACGAAATGAAGCGTAAATCACTTAGTTGTTATAAACATATATGGGTATGTTTGTAACAACGAGGAGTGGATTTACCGTTTATGTATTGGTGGAGTACGAATGGAAATAATACTCAGAATAATACAATGAAGCGTAAATCACTTAGTTGTTATAAACATATATGGGTATGTTTGTAACAACGAGGAGTGTATTTACCATTTATGTATTGGTGGAGTACCAATGGAAATAATACTCGGAATAATACAATGAAGCGTAAATCACTTAGTTGTTATAAACATATATGGGTATGTTTGTAACAACGAGGAGTGGATTACCGTATATGTATTGGTGGAGTGCCAATGGAAATAAAACTCGGAGTAATGAAATGATTCGTAAATCACTTTGTGGATTACCGTATATGTATTAGTGGAGTGCCAATGAATCACTCGGAGTAATGATGTCGGGTGCATTTACTGTTTTTGTATTGGTGGAGTTCCAATGAAAATAAAACTCGGAAATATGTATTGGTGGAGTGCCAATGGAAATAAAACTCGTTTTTAGCCGACCATGATTGGTTAGCGACTTTGGCTCAAGCAATGTAGCAAACTTTGGCTCAAGTAATATAGCAAGCTTTGGCTCAAGCAATGTAGCAAACTTTGGCTCAAGTTATGTAGCATGGTTTTCAAAAGTATGAACGTTGAAATTGGCTTTTAAGTAAACTTAATTTTAAACCGTTTATTTAACCTTATTAAATGTGGATTAACTTACATTGATATTTTTTGAGTTAACGACTTACTCCTTTGTGTTTCTTGGTGTATTGTCAATGTAAATCCCATTGCAGGTAGGTGGAAGGAGTATGGGTGTTTTTGATTAGGAGTTTAGAGACTTTTATTTTGATGTCTCTTATCCATTCTTTTGTAACCTCATTGGTTGTACTTGAACTAATTATTTTGTAATTATAAACCTGATTGTTGTACATGGCATTAATCATGGAAACTAGTAACTCGGGATATATGTAGCTATGGGTGTTTTGGAAACCCATAGCTAATTGTATGCGGCCGTTACTAAGTTACATTAATACGAATTATGTTTTTCTGCTATCTGATTTGGTATGTTACTTTCGGTTTATAGATTAGGTTTGAGGAGGAAAGTGAGATCTTTTAAATAAGTTCATTCACTCGGTAATTATAATTATCGTTAAATGCATGAAATTGGATTAAATAAGGAAAACATTTCAAGGGTAGAATTTGGGTCCTTTCAGTTTGACTATTCATATAACACTTATGTTATTGGACTGAATGTTTGTAAAATTGCCATGACCATTGGTAACAAAGCATGTGATTCGAATGGGCCTACGGTCTTGTACGCCTAGTTAAGGCTATGAATTTGCGAATCTTCTTCTACTGCATCCGTTTGCTGTAGAAATGTTTGATTGGATTGAATAATCACCTGATGATTTTATTTGGTGCTCCGGAAATCTTGGTTGTCTAAATGCTAACCGTTGATTGAATGACTCATTTCTGTGTGGTAGTGAGTACGAGTTTCAAATGCTATGTAGAATTTGGAGTTAAGCGTGGCTATTTTTCATGTGTGAAATGAAATGACGCTATTTCCATCAAGTGGATGTTGATCTTGTTATTGCATGTTGGATGCGATCTTGTGCATTGTGGTAGATGATGGGTAAAGAGTCCCACATTTCCTTGGTTTCGAAAGTGTTATTGTGACTCTCACTGTATGAGTGGATCATTTTGGACGACTGTTATCTAGATAGATCAAGGAGATCTATTGTTCGTGATGAATGCTTTGAAATCTTTATTCCGATGGTGATAATTTTCTATTAGCCGTCCTAGTGGTCCTGATATTTGGCCTTGCTGTTTGTACTCTGAGAGGTTAGTCCATGAATGGTCTAGGTGGTATCACTGGTAAGTGGTATGTGTCCTTATTTGTCGTCTAAGCGATATTAAAGGTTTAGATGGTTGGATCTAAGCTTGGTCGAGTACATCTTATGCCTAGTGTCGGGGTAATGATAGTATCTTCCTGGGAGTAACCTAATAAAATTTCGGGGACGAAATTTCTTTTAGGGGGGAAGGATTGTAACACCCTAAATTATCCTCCTTATTCCGATGTGGTCTAGCTTTCCCTTGGATGACTTTGCATCCTTCCTGCTTGAAGGAAAGTGCCGCACTCTTTCTTGCCACTCGGAGATAGCCTTTTCGATCTTATTGGCTTAAGCAGACCATTCGTGAGCAGCAGATTCCAACAACTGATATTGCGATTCTTCTTGAACTGACCTTTCATGAGGGAACGATATTGATCCTCATTCATGTCCAGAAGAATGGGACATAATGCCAGATTCTCGCTTGAGCGAGAGGGTCTCGCCCAAGCGAGAAACTCAGTGTCTTAAATTTGGAAATTTTGGGAACCTCGCTCAAGCGAGGAATTGGTCGCTTGAGCGAGATAAGCCTGGGCAGGCAGTGAGATTCTCGTTTGAGCGAGAGGGTCCGTGTTTTGAAAGTTAAAATGTCATGGGTTTCTCGCCCAAGCGAGACTACCCAGCAATAAAAGTAAAGAAAGGGTTTCACAAACCCTAATCTTCATTTTCTTTCTCCCCCTTTCTCTCCCAACGACGGCTCCACCCAAATGAACCATTCTCTCCTCCACTAAACCTCAAAACTCATCAAAACCCTTTCCTCTTGCTTCTTAGTGGCACATTGGAGGGCTTTGGCGGTGAAAATGAAATATTGGAGTTTGAAGAAGATGAAGGGAGATGTGGCTCTTTAGCGGAGCACAGGAGCTTACGCAACCTAAGGTAAGGGAGAAGACCATAGTGGTCATAGAGTATTTCATTAGAGTCATCTTCTCCGATTTCCCTCAAGAATCGGAGAATATTAATGGATAGAAACTCTCTTGGAAGTTTGTGGTCGATTTTAGAGTCTTTATTTTCCATGAAGAGGTATTAGCCATAAATGAAATATATATGAGTGGTAAAAACCCTTTTATTAGATTGAAATGCAATATGCTCATTTATGGTAATACATCGTCATGAGAAATGGTTCTATCGTTAATATGTGGTATGATGATAAATATGTTATGAGTTGTTTATTGTGATAAAAAGATATGAGTATTTTTATGATAATGGCTAAGTTGTGAGTCTCTTATTAGTTATAAACATATGTGGGTATGTTTGTAACAACGATTGTGTGATGAGCTGTTTAATGGCAATAAATGGACATGATAATGTTGTATGTTAATGATTGTGTTGTGAGTTGTTTGTATGTAGTAAAGAATGGGACGGATATGAATGTTATGACATGGTTGTAGTTGTGGGTATCATGGTGAAGTGTGAGGTAATGATAAGCATTTTATCCCGAGACATGCATTATGAGATATTCGGATATATGTGGTTGACTCGAAAAAAATAAGATGTGGGATGTACCAAAGGAATCGAATGACTTGCCCCGCGTGGTTTTGAATTGAATGACTTGTCTTACGTGGTATTGAATTGAATGACTTGCCCTACGTGGTATATAATTGAATGACTTGCCCTATGTGGTATTGCGAATGACTTGCCCCACGTGGTATTGAATTGAATGACTTGCCCTACGTGATATTGAATTGAATGACTTGCCCTACATGGTATATAATTGAATGACTTGCCCTACGTGGTATTGCGAATGACTTGTCCTTCGTGATATTACGAATGACTTGCCCTACGTGGTATTGAATAGAATGACTTGCCCTTGGTGATATTGCAAATGACTTGCCCTACGTGGTATTGAGTTGAATGACTTGCCCTACGTGGTATTGAATTGAATGATTTGCCCTACGTGGTATATAATTGAATGACTTTCCCTACGTGGTATTGCAAATGACTTGCCTTCGTGCTATTGCGAATGACTTGCCCTACGTGGTATTGAATTGAATGACTTGCCCTACGTGGTATTGCGAATGACTTGCCCTCAGTGGTATTGCGAATGTCTTAGGTATGGTTCTAAAAAATATGGGATCTTCGTCTTACACCTTTACTCAACGCTATACCGATCCTTATACTTGTATTGAACTGTATTGTAAGTTATAATCGGGTTGACACCCTTATGCTCGTTTCTAATGCATTTGCTTATCAAAAAAAGAACTTAAACATCTTTTCCCGCTGCATGCTGACTATTAAATGTCATAGAACCTATCATCAAACTTGGATTACTTATGAGGAAGACAAAATAGTTAACGTTTGGGATGAAGAACATATAATTCATGCTCTCAAAATCATGGGAGGAGAAACGCCCTTTAGTTGGTTTTCATTTAGCTTAAAAACTATAATTCATTTTTTTAGGTCTCTTGTTCTCTTATATAGGAACACCATTTCTTTATTATGCTGGAAGATAGAATTAAATTGAAATATAGGACTTGATAATGAGAATTAAGTGCTCAGCGAAGGAAAATCAACTTAAAAACTATAGCAGAGATTAATGAGATAAAAGAAAAAGTAAAAATACATGACAAGTGTGCTACTATTCAATGGTGTTGGTTGATGACTTTGATCACTTCTTAGCAGTTTTATCTCCACACTTAGTAACAGAAAGAACGGAAATGTAGCATTTTTTTCAGAACCCATGTCATATTTATATACAAAAGGAAATTAATCATTATATTAAATGGGAAGATGATCTGACTCCTTGACCGAGGCTGGGTTTTGATGAAGACAAATGCATATATCATCAAAAGAAAGAAGAAAAGCTATTGAAGATCAAAGACTTAAAAGAACTTGAAGTATATTTTATTTGGGGAGGGATCCACTTACTCCAAGAGTAAGTGGAAAAACACTTACTCCACATCATGACCATTCATTCTTGGAAATCCAATGGTTTGAATTGGTGAGTACATCTAAACCATTGAATTTTTCAAGATTGGATGGCTAAGATGAAGAGTAAGTGTTTTTTGGAGTAAGTGGATCCCTCCCCATTTTATTTTTATAAGAGTCTTAGTCTTTTAGTAGCATATATTTCAAACTCATAAGAAATCACAATGCCTTAAGAATAAAGATCTTAATCTAGGTTAATATAAGAGTTCCTAAGAAAAACCAAGATATTTTTTAAAAGTTGGAAAAAGGCAAAAATAACTAGGGTAATCGATTACCCTGTAGAAGTAATCGATTACCACTTACTGTTGAAAGTTAAATCCAAAATTTAATTGCAGTAATCGATTACCAGGATAAGTAATCGATTACCATAACTCTCGGCATTTCTGGGAAATGAAATTTCAACTAGGGTAATCGATTACCCTATGGATGTAATCGATTACCACTAGCCGTTGAGCAACTTTGGATTTGAAATTTCAACTAAGGTAATCGATTACCTCATATTGGTAATCGATTACCACAAGCAAAAATCGTCAGTATCAGTTGTTTTTCAACTGGTAATCGATTACCACGGATAAGTAATCGGTTACCACGTACTGTTACTGCGAAAATCTGATTTCTAAATTGAACCATTGTGTTCCAACTTGGTTCAACTTTTCCCAAACGACTTATACCTTTTGAAAGTGATTCTAAACACCTTTTGGAACTCTATATAAACCTTGTAGGATCTCAGAATTACAAGATAACTTTTATACTCAAAAATCCAAGTTCTTGATACAAATTTCTTAGTTTTTATTCAAGAACACTTTGAAGTTTTTCAGAAAAACTTTCACATTCTTTGGAATTCTGAAAACTTCATAAGGCATTAAGATACATTGTGAGTTTGTAATTAAGCCATTTATTATCTTCATACTTGTACTCAAGTAATCACCATAGGGATTGGTGAGGCATTGTAAAACAAGGATAGTGGTGTACTATCTTGTTGAAGTGAGTGAGTGATACAACTTAGGGGGAGTCTAGGTGTGACTTTGCTTGTAAGTTAAACTCATTCAATAGTGGAAATCTCTTGTGGTTTTTCAAGAGGACTGGACGTAGCCTTCGGTGGTAGAAGGTGAACCAGTATAATTTTCTAGTGTGATTTTTCTCATCCTTACAGTTTTTATTTTATGCACTTCTTCTTCTACTAAACTTTCTTCCGCTACAACTCTGTTAATTTGCTCTTAAGTAGAAAAAGCTGAAAAGTTCCTAGTGATTTTTTTAAAACAACTAATTCACCCCCTCTTAGTTGGTCATCTATTCCTCCCATTAAATTCATGAGCATTAGATTAAACATAAACTAAAGTATACAAGGATCACATCTTAGATTGTTATATAATATAATATTATATCTGAATATAATTTATCTCCTTAAATCCAACAATTGTTTGAATTGTGTTATATTTATCTTCTTTGTAGAAGTTTTCATTTTAAAATATATTATAAAAAGATGAGTACTTAAGACATATGTCAATCAATGAGTGAATTAAAGGAGATAAGTTATCTCCTCGTGTTAGCTTACTCTCTATTTTTTTTGGGTACAACAGATTAATTAGATTGTTATATTAGAATAATGTATCTCCTCAGACCAGGGGATAAGTTATCTCCTCCAACCACTAAAATCGTGATATGTGTACAATTTAATCATTTTTGATAAAAATATTTCTAGAACAAAACAAAATAATATACATGTCATTCTTTTAATAGCTGAAAGAGATAAATTATCTCCTCGTATGAGGAGATACATTATTCTCTTGTTATACATGAAAGAAGAAAAAAGTAGTATCGTGCTAAGATTATGTAGTAGGATACGTGATCAATGACATATGTTAGTGTATCTCATTTCTCATTAGCATATATGTGATGGTAACCAAAATGTCACTAAATAAGTAATGATGAAAATCACCATAAAGACACCTAAGAAGACAGTTTTTTGTAACGTAGACAAATCATAAAAAACTTAATGTTGTTTTAATGGGATGAGAGCCTCAAGGCTAAGAGTTGAAGCATATGATGACCTTTGTTAATGATCACTAGATAGCTAAGAAGTAAACATTGGAAGAGTTTATGCTGCGGGAGCATAGTCATAACCACCATCATCATCATCGTCACCTTCCATGGATGAAACTGGGGAAAATCCAGAATCATCAAACCCATTTTGACACTCTCTTTCAATGCAACCTGCAGAAGCACAACCATACCGATCACCATCATCATCCCCACATGCTTTCTTATTGAACCGTGAGCTATCGTCCTTTGAAATGCATGCCATTTTAATTTGTTTTTGAGGCTAGGTACTGAACAAAAACTAGAGAAAAATTGAGTTTCTTGGATTGGGAGTGGAAGCTATAAGATACTACAGTAGTAGCTAGTGGTTTAAGTTGAGTTTAAGTTGGGGTTGAGGTTTGATGAATATATAGAGACAGGAGAAAACGTTGGACTCATTTTGGCACGAGCAAGCCACACAGAGAGTGTGGGTTTATGGTTGGAGGTGTGAGCATAACTCAGTGCCAAGGGTGTGTGGCGCTATCTTGTCTAGCCATAATGGAATCCTTTCGCCAATTCAGCAAACACGTTGGCAATACCAACTTATATTGGTCCAGTTTGGGAGGAAAATAATATTACAGAATCTTTGAAGGAATGGTTGGGGTCATATAAAGTGAAACTTTGGGGACTGAAATAAGGATATGTGAGATAAAGGAAGGTTCAGTGGACTTAGATAAATAAGGATTTGTTGTTTTAAAGTATGTCTCAAACCATATCCCACATCAATGATATTGAAACAAAAACAAAAAAATAATGAATATTTAAATTTTTTAATTGACATTACATGTTTCCATTATCGTATAACATGATTTGAGACATACACAAATGATCCTTGTTCCATGTTGATAATTTCCAGTTTGCCATCTTCAAGGGTCGAGTCCTCTTCAAGGCATAATATTGAGATCTCTTATTGAATTGGAATAAGTTCGATAGTGAATGACGAAATCTTGGTGATCTTCTCTATCTAATGAAAAGGGAGTTCATTTTGAAAATAGGCTTTTGTTGTTCATAGTAAAGGGGCTGAGCTGGGTTAAACAGGGATATCTATGGTTCTAAACTTTCCTAGTGTGCTCAACACTTGTTCAGGGCCAATGGGTTGAGCTGGTTTAACATAAATCCATGAATTTAGCTCACTCGAAAAATGGCTTCACCCCTTTGTTTTAAAAAAAAGCTGTCTTGTAAAACAAATTATATTAGTGTCATTGAAATTCATGAGTTTAGTTAATTAACGTTGAAATATATATGTCAACCTGTAAAAATAAGTTTAATATGATATATGTATTATTTTCAAAACAAACTAATTATATTAATATTTACTTTTAAGATTATATATATGTCAATTGGATTTTGTAGTCCTTTTTGTGCTCCAAAAATCATAGTTTTCTCCTGAGAAAATTAGGGTAGGAATAGATGATGTTTGAATAGTACTAATCATAGCTCAATAGGTATAAATGTGGTTTAGTATGGATAGAATATTTTTGAGAGGTAGTTGAAAAATGGATAGAGTGATATTCTACGACCAATGTATGACCGAACGTAGCTCTGATGTCACTAATAGAAATTTAAAAGATAGATTATTGTTATAGTTGAAGAAAGGACTTTGAAAAATAGATTGTTTTTGTTAACACACTTACTTTTTAGCACCAGAAAAAGAAATGTCGGGGAGCTTCAATTCCAAAGCTTGGGTGCTTGGTTTTTTCTTCACACCAATGTGGAATATCTAAAGCCTATTTATAGATTAGCATTACCATGGTTCTTGATTATTTTACATTATTCTAGAAGTAGATTTCAATAACATAAAAAACTTATTCTATTCTTCAATATCTTCAAGATATTTCTAGAGAATTGCTCTTTACCACCATTCTAGATGTTTCTAGAGAATTGCATTATGTTTTAACATTAGTACATGTTGCTAGAAACTAGAAACTAGAAACTTTGCTTTCACATCCTGTGTGACAAATGCCATGACCATGAATGGCGTTTGCAATCTCAATTGTGGTTATGTTATATTTAGCTTAATTGCATAAAAATGCCTCTCATCCGACAACAACTGTAATTGTGATTTCGTTTCCGAAGCTTTCGAGACCACAATTTGGTGACCTTGTGAAGGCAATTTAAAATACTAGTCATAACAGTTCCCACTTCTGTCTTCAAATCAACATTGTGTAAAGCATGAACCTAGTCTTCAATTGATCTTGATTTTTAGGTTGAAAGATTTTATCCCAATAAGTCGAGTGCAATTTTCTTCTCTCAATATTGCCTCTCTCATAGAGCTTTGCTATCATGCCTTCAATTTTACGACTCATAGAAGTTTGAATGTATATCTTATTCACTTGCTGGTAAAAGAATACATATACATATATAGTATAAAGGAAAAAAACAAAATCCATCTGTTTAAGCTCCAGACCCTATAATCAAGTTATATCTCAAATCAATCAAATTGATTTGTTTATCTAATTTATAGCTGTAAAATCCCTAAGTCATAGGAAATAATAATAACCAAATATCTCAACATTCCCCCTCAAGTTGGTGCATAGATGTCACACATGCCCAACTTGTCTAAAAACTTTAAGAACACTCGACTTCAAACTCTTTTAGTAAGGATATCTGCCAACTGATCTTCTGATCGAATTTTAGGAAGCTCCACAATTTTCTCATCCATCTTCTCCTTAATGAAAAATTTGTCTACCTCTACATGCTTTGTACGATCATCTTGAACCGGATTATGAGTTATGTCATGCGCTGCTTTATTGTCATAATATAGTCGAATTGTTTGCTTAGGTGGGTAGCCCAAATCCATCATGAGAAGTCTTAGCCTTAGTGTTTCAGATACTCAAAGTGTCATACCTCTAAATTCAGCCTCTGCACTTGAACATGCAACAACATTCAGCTTTTTACTTCTCCATGTAACGAGGTTACCACATATAAAGGTGAAATAACGTGAAGTAGTTCGTCTGTCATCTACCGCTCCAGCCCAATCAGCATCGGTGTATGCATCCACGCTTTGATGATCCACATTTTTAGTGAATAATATTCCTCTCCCAGGAGCAGACTTCAAATACCTCAAAATGCGCATAACTGCATTCATATGTTGCTCTCCAGGATTATACATAAATTGGCTAACAATACTCAATGCATGAGCAAGGTCCGATCTAGTGTGAGCTAAGTACATCAATCTCCCTATTAGTCTTTGGTTTCTCCTTGATGAGTCATATATTACACACTATTAATAACCTTATTTTACCATTGTTAATGATTCTTGATGTCTAATTGGCTTTGTTTGGCATAATTTAGTGTTTTAGGCTTTATTGGACTATTATTCCTAAAATGAGTTAATTTGGGATTATTTAGCCTAATTAAATCTGATTCCATTTTCAGGTCATATTTAGCACCAAGGACATTTTGGGCATTACAAGTGGAGGATGTGTGCTAAAGTGAAGATTGTAGTTTGTAATAGCTTTTTAGTTTCATTTTTGGTTTTGGGCCCATTGTTTAGGGCCCATTTCGGTTTTACCCTTTATTAACCTTACAATTTCGTTTTCAAGGGGACATTTTTACATTAGACACTTTCACATTTCAGCTTTGGGGAGAGATAAATTCGTTTTCCCCCTTTTGGGGCTTATGGTTTAGATTTTCATTTTCCTTTCTTCTTCCTCTTGCAATTTCGGTTTTGGCTTCTTCCTCCATGGAAGGTTAGGCCCCAAACTAAGTTCCTTTGGTAATGTATCACACTCTTGAGGTTTAGTGCTTAATGTATTTCGGATTCTCTTTATTCTTTTAATGCAATTTCGGTTTCTTTATGTTTGAATCTTCTATCCTATTCTAGATTGTGGTTTGCTTAATTCCATGGTTTTGTTGTAGGTTTGTGACTGATTTTCGCTTAGTCAATTAGTTCTCTAGCACATAATCGCTTAGTTTATGTGAATCTGTAAATGCTATACGTTTATGTTGAGTTCACTTAGTTTGAAGCTTAGACGTTAGAGTTGTGAATATATTAGGAATTCAATGTGTAGAATATGAAATTGATGCTTTGATTCGTGTGACTTTGTTAATTGTTTGTTGCTTATGAAAAAATCGCTTAGTTACAGGTTTAGAAATTTAACTGTGAGTTGATCATCGCTTAGTTAATCGACTCTCAACAAAGGAACACTGAGAATATGATATTGATGTTTTGTAACCAAAGATTGAGTTCTGAACAAGGAAACCAAAGGGATTTAGTCGCTTTACTATTTTGTTTAGTTAATTGTTGTTTTATGTTCTGTTTTAGCTTTAGTTTCATAGCATAACAACCACCAAACCCCCACCCCAGTGTGTGTGAGTATAAGGTGTTTGAACGAATGTGTGAAAGATAATCTTTAGGAAACGACCTATGAGTCACTTCCTAGTACTATACTTAATCGTTTTATTATTTACATCGGGTATGACATTGATCAAATTTGGCGCCGCTGCCGGGGATTATCTATTCATACAAAGGTTCTCTGTAGTTTCATATAGCTTAGTTTAGTTTAGTGTAGTTTAGTTAGTCATTTCTATAGTGCATTTTGGGTCAAAATTCTAATATTGGTGCTAAAAGTTGTTACTATTCACTATTCACTGTTCATTGTTTTGCCATTTTGCATGATTTATGTGATTCTGTTTTGATGGTTCATATAGTTGTGGGTGAAAATTTCTTTCCCAACTTCTTTCATCCCACATTGAACACCAGAAAAAGCAGAATTACTTTCTGAGCTATAGTTTGTGATATGCACCTAGGCGGTGAAAAGTGAATAGTTGAAATTCTATTTTTAACATAACTTTGTTTCCATATATCAGAATTGTGATATATGCATTTGGGGTGGAAATAAGTTCTATCCATTGTAACAGACTAATTTTGTTAGGTCTGCCCCAAAATCCGTAAAAACCTTTTTTACTATTTATTTTTTATTTTTAAGGTTTATAGAGAGTTTGTTGTGTATTTTTAACATAGTTAGGCTTTGAGTTTTTCTTTGAAACTTTTTGTCCATGTTCTATAAGATTTTAGGATGTTATTGATGCAAAGAATTAGTTGATTTCACATTTCTAATATGTATTTCTATTACTGCCTTGTTTTGTTGCTATTATTGACAGTAGCGCATGACTAGGAGGAATACAGGCATTTTGCATTCAATAAATCCCGAAATTGATAGAAAATATCATAGGTAAGTGTTAGAAAAAATAGAACTTTAGATACTAATTTTGTTTTCGTTTCTGAACATTTTGTTTTTGTGCATTCTGCATATAGTGATTTTGTGCATTCTTCATATTCCGATTTTGATAATTTTGTGCATTATGTCCATTATGAAAATATGGCTCAGCCACCTACTTGTCCTGGTCCCCGTGAGAGGACATTAATGTAGCTGGTTGCCCCTGATTTTACTTATGACACTTTGTGTACCCAATATGAGGATGTACCTTATGTGCTAAAAATTAGACTAATCCATATGTTGCCTGTAAGGACCCAATTTGTACCATTGAAATTTTTTCCTTATTTTAATTCATTTACATATGTATTCTTACCTATGACTTATAATTATGGACCCAATGAATTTACTCTAATCACCTTTTCAGATTCATGATAGTCTTAGCATATGATATTCATATACACATTCATTAGGCAGAAAAACAAAATTCATATTAATATCTCCTAGCAGTTCCAACATCCAATAGTTATGGGTACCCAAAATAACATTACCCATAGTTATAAGTATTAAAAAAATATAATGATCATAGTTACAAATATTCAAATCCGCAGATAGTCAGTTATGATACAAAAGTGTAAATAAAGGAATCCAGATTTAAAAGCTCCTAAAGCTCCAAATCAAGCATCCTTAAATTATCCAATTACCTGCAGTGAGATTATCATAAACAATACATAGAAAACACAAAGGAGTAAGTCTTAAACTCAACATAATCCAGAGATAATCCACATTTAATAAGGTTAGATAAACAATTATATTGTAACATATAAATAATACATCAACATATATATCCCACTTTGTTATCTTCGTCGTTCTACATTTTACTCGTCTCATCGTTATCCATTCCTCATATCCATACGTAACTCCATCCATTCTTTTCATATTCATCTATCCCATTTATGTTTATCTTAAATCATTTATCTTACCACATAGGGCAAGTAAGACATTTGCTATAAATAGCCAATACCACGAAGGGCAAGTCAGTCATTGCTCAACGAGCCAATACCACTAAGGGCAAGCCAGTCATTGCTCAACGAGCCAATACCACAAAGGGAAAGTCAGTCATTGCTCAACGACCCAATACCACTAAGGGCAAGTCAGTCATTTCTCAACCGAGCCAATACCACTAAGGGCATGTCAGTCATTGCTCAACGAGCCAATACCACTAAGGGCAAGTCAGTCACTGCTCAGCGAGCCAATACCACGAAGGGCAAGTCAGTCATCGCTACGAATAGCCAATACCACGAAGGGCAAGTCAGTCATCGCTCAACCTTTTAGGGGAGCTAAAAATCAGTTTTCTTCTCATTACTTTGCAATCCATATATAATCAGAAAATCCGCACATTCTCTATCATCATATACAATTAAACACTTCTCCTTACCTCAGTGAGTGTTGGATTTGGTTTTGGGTAACTCTGCAAGTTCCTTCGCTACCTCCTCCAACCATAGGATCTTTCCTCATCCCCACCAAACAACAACAAAAGTCAGTAATTTATTCTCAACAACATATAAACAACTCATAGTTCATCTTTAACCATACAAAAGATTCATACATTTAAAATGCTTCCAAAATCACTTTCATTAGAAGTTTTCAACATTAAAACATACATTTTCATCTTCTACATCTACCATTTCACCCATTTTCCTCTTTAACCACATTTTCAGTTTGGGGTTTTGTGGTTTTCATGAATCAACACCCTTTCCATTCTTTGAATACCAACTCTAAACCAAGAGTTTACAAGAGAGAAACTAAATAAAACGAACCACAACGCAAAAGGAAGAGTTTCCATGGTTTCTCACATTTTGAGAAGAGATCCCATACACCCAAAACAAGTTTGAAAGGGAGGAAGAGAGTTAGAATCAAGAGATTTACATCTTCTCAAGCTTCTAGATGATTCTCACGAGTCCTTGCTCTCAAAATCACCTCCTTATCTCTTCTATCTCAAGTTCTAACCCTAAATGTGTTTGTGGGTTTCTATTTTAAAGTGAAATCGTGGGTTCTCGCTCAAGCGAGAAAATCCCGCCCATTTTAAAAATTCAGATCTGGCGCTCTCGCTCAAGCGAGGGATTCTCTAGTGCCCATACCCCTCTCCCTCGCCCAAGCGTGCCAAATCTCGCTCAGACGAGAATCCTTCAGTATATCCCAATATTCCACTCACCCTGGTGAGCCATCTCTCTCCCAGGCGAGCCCTTTCTCGCTCAAGCGAGATTTCCAGATAAAATCCTAGGAGAAGCTCTAACCCTCTCGCTTGGGCAAGGCTCTCTTGCTCAAGCGAGAATCTGGAAGTATGTCCCACTCTTCAGGATTGTTACTACAACTTAAGAAATATAAATTCAGGGTGTCACAATTCTCCCCCGCTTATAAGAATTTTCTTCCCCGAAAATTAAATGTACCTAAATTCAAACAAATGAGGGTAATCTTCCCTCTTGCCTCGCTCCACTTCCCAAGTCGCGTCTCCTTCATCCACTTGGATCCATAATACCTTCTCCAAGGAAATCTCTTTTCCTCTCAACTTCTTGATACTGGTATCCATGATCCTCACAGGGAAGGTCATAAAAGTCAGATTATCCTTCAGTTCTATCTGATCGGACTCAACCACATGAGATGGATCCCCCACATATTTCCGCAACTGAGACACATGAAACACACTGTGGAGATTTGACAACAATGGAGGTAAAGCAATCCGATATGCTACCGGTCCAACCCTCTTCAATATCTGATATGGTCCAATAAATCTTGGAGTAAGCTTATGGGACTTCAACACTCTACCAATCCCAGTAGTCGGAACTACTCTCATGAATACATGATATCCCTCCTTAAACTCAACAGATTTCCATCTCTTATCGTAATAGCTTTTCTTCCGACTCTGTGCTATTCTCATATTCTCCCGGATCCTCTTGATCTTTTTCGTCGTTTCTCGGACCAACTCGGGTCCCAACACTAAGTTCTCTCCAGTTTCAAACCAACACACTGGATTCCTACATTTTCTCTCATACAAGGTTTCGTAAGGGGCCATCCCGATGCTAGTATGGAAACTATTATTGTAGGTGAACTCAATCAAAGGAAACATGCCATCCCAAATCTCAAGTTGTTCCAAAACACAAGCCCTCAAAAGATCCTCCAATGACTGTATGGTCCTTTCCGATTGACCATTCGTTTGTGGATGATAAGCCAAACTCAGTTTCAACTTAGTCCCCAAAGAGGACTGCAAACTAGTCCAAAAGTTTGAAGTGAAACGGGGATCCCTATCCGACACAATGCTGGACGGTATCCCATGTAACCGAACGATTTCCTTGATATACAACTCAGCTAATCGTTCCAGGGAATATTTCATGTTCATTGGTAAGAAATTAGCAGACTTAGTCAAGTGGTCCACTATTACCCATATTGAGTCGTACCCTCTTTGATTCTTCGGAAAAACCGATACAAAATCCATGGAGATACTATCCCACTTCCAAATGGGAATCTCTAGTGACTGTAACTCTCCTGCTGGCCTCTGATATTCAATTTTGGCTTTCTGACAGATGAGACAACTCGAGACATACAAAGCCACATCCTTTTTCAACCCAGACCACAAAAACAACATTTTCAGATCTTGGTACATTTTTGTAGTGCCCGGGTGGAAACTCATTTTACTATTGTGAGATTCCTCAAGAATACTCCTTCTCAGGTCTGCAGCAAGAGGCATGTAACACCTCAATTTTTGTTTTCAGATTGATTGGAAAACTTAGGGTGTTGAGGTGCATGCTTGACCATTCTCTCTTGGATGAGAAGGTATCGCCTAAGTGAGGGACTCAACGTTTTAAGTTTGAGAAGTATAGGAACCTCACCCAAGCGAAGAAGTGGTCGTTTGAGCGAAAGTGAAATTTGGAAAAGCTGTCAAATTCTAGCTCGAGCTAGGGTTTTCGCCCAGGCTAGAGGGGGCCCTCAGCATACTGCCCGATTCTCGCCCGAGCGAGAAATCCGCGACCGGGCGAGAGATCTCCAGTGTGAAATGTGAAAAAGTCGCGAAATTCTCGCCCAAGCGAGCCGTTCTCGCCCGGGCGAGAGCGTCAGAGCTATAAAAGTGAAAAAGGGGATCTAGAAACCCTAATCTTCATTTTCTTTCTCCCCTTTTCTCTCCCAATGGTGGCTCCACCCAAATGGACCATTTTTCCCTCCACTAAGCCTCAAAACTCATCAAAACCTTCCTCTTGCTTCGTGGTGACACATTTGGAAAAGCTTGGAGGTGAAAAAGTAACAATGGAGGTTGGAGGAGATGAAGGGAGATGTGGCTCTTTTGCGGAGCAACGGAGCTTACGCAACCTAAGGTGAGGGAGAAGACCATTGTGGTCTTAGAGTATTTCATTAGAGTCATCTTCTCCGATTTCCCTCAAGAATCGGAGCACGTTAACGGTAGAAACTCTCTTGGGTGTTTGTGGTCCATGTGAGAGTCTTTATTTCATGTGAGGATGTATTAGTCATAAAAGTGGAGGTATATGTGCGGGAAAAACCATTTATTTAAGTAAAATGCAATATGCTCATTTATGGTAATACATCGTCATGAAAGATGGTTCTAACGTTAATGTGTTTTATGATGAAGAATATGTTGTGTGTGGCTTGTTTATGATAATGGTGTGTTATGGGTGGTTGATTCGTTATAATCATATATGGGTATGTTTGTAACAATGATTGTGTTGTGAGTTGGTGATATGAAGTAAAGAATTAGATGAAGGTAAATATTAAGACATGGTTGTGATTGTGGATATTACGGTGATATGTGAAGTAAGGATAAGTCGTTAATTACACTTCGAAAAGGAAAATGTATGTATTTTCTGATTGTGGAAGTGGGTGAGAAGTAAGCCGCTTATTTATTATAAACATATATGGGTGTGTTTATAATAAAGGATGCGGAGAATTGTGGTTTATGAAAATGATGAAGTCACAAAACGCTTAGTTATTATAAAAATATATGGGTGTGTTTATAATAATGGTAGCGTGAATGTGATGTTTATGAAAACGATGAAGTTGTGAGACGCTGAGTTATTATAAACATATATGGGTGTGTTTATAATAATGGTTGCGTGGATTTACTGTTTATGAGTTGAGGTTGAATCAATGAAAGGAAAACATATTTTTAGCCGACCATGAATGGTTAGCGACTTCGGCTCGAGTTTATGTAGCAACACTTCGGCTCGAGTTTATGTAGCAACACTTCGGCTCGAGTTTATGTAGCAACACTTCGGCTCGAGTTTATGTAGCAACACTTCGGCTCGAGTTTATGTAGCAACACTTCGGCTTGAGTTTATGTAGCAACACTTCGGCTCGAGTTTATGTAGCAAAGGAAAACAAAATATATTTTTCGCTGACCATGAATGGTTAGCGACTTCGGCTCGAGTTTATGTAGCAACACTTTGGCTCGAGTTTATGTAGCAACACTTCGGCTCGAGTTTATGTAGCAACACTTAGGCTCGAGTTTATGTAGCAACACTGTAGGCTCCGGTTAATGTAGCGACACCTTGGCTCGGGTTAATGATGCAACACCGTAGGCTCCGGTTTATGTAGCGACACCCTGGCTCGGGTTAATGATGCGATACTGTGGGCACGGGTTATGTAGCAATGTAGAGTTACCTGTGGGTAACAACTATTCGTAGCTATGTATGAATTATCTTTTGGTAACGGCTAATCATAGCCATGTATGAGTTGCCCTTTTGGGTGTGGTATTAGATCACCCTTCGTGGTGTAGACTTTCCCTATGTGGTATTTTCTATTGGAGCAATGGATGATTAGTTCCTTGAGTGTAGTATTGTTTTGGAAGTATGGCGTTGCTAGGAAAAGTGTTTTAATGCTAGGTAAGTATGATATAGCTTGAGTATAGCATTGCAGTTGTTTATTGAAGAGATTATTGTGTGGTGATCTTGATGAAGATCGAGTTGGGTAAATGGTATGTTGCACAGATTTGAATGAACCGTCTAAATGAGATATGATGAGTATGCTAATTGGATATATGAGCATTATGTGGTATAATGTGTTGATTGGTATATGTTTAATATGATTGATGTTAGACGTTGTATAGGTTTAATACTTTAATGTCATTACTCCATGTAATTCCACGCTACGGTCGTCGTAGTGGTTCTTACTCCCTTTTGTCTCTTCTTGTATGTGTATGTATTGGAATCCAGGTGGTAGCAGTAGCGTATTGGACGCTTGTGGAGAAGAGTACAAATTAGAGTAGTTGCTTTATGTATTCAATATGGTATATGATTTATGTATGTAATATGAGATTGATTTATGATTGTAATAAAAGTATTATTTGAGAAAGGATAATTGTATATCTTATGTAATTAACAGGAAGTGATAATGACATGTTTTAATGAAGTGAATGATTGATTATTTTCGCACCTGAAAGATGATTTGAACTTATATATATATTCAATCAGTTTTTCTAAATCGTTCGAGTAATGTTTTTCAAACTAATCACTTCACTTTCATGAATAAGGTATTAAAAAGAATTTTTGAGTTACGAAAATCGGGTCCTTACAAGGCACACATACCCTTCCCTTGTATCGCAACATCCGACTAGAATCCGATTCAAAACCGATTTCCTTTCCTTTAGCCATCAAATCGCGTTTGACCTTCAACTCACGATCCTCAACTTGCATTATTCTGATCTGGTCAAACAATTCATTGGTGACCTTAAGCATTCCCAAAATCATGCTATGGGGTCTCACTTGAACAGCCAAGTTCATATCTCTGAACTCCTCAATTAGTTTCCCTTCATGAACCATCAAAGCCGACATATGTAGGGACTTCCGACTTAAAGCATCGACAACCACATTAGCTCTTCCGGGATGATACTGCATTCCAAAATCATAGTCTTTAAGGAATTCCATCCACCTCCTTTGTCTCATGTTCAGTTCCTTTTGATCAAACAGATACTTCAAACTCTTGTGGTCATTATACACCTCAAATCTTACACCATAAAGATTGTGTCTCCAAATTTTTAATGCAAATACCACTGCGACTAGTTCCAAATCATGCGTACGGTAGTTTTGCTCATGCATCCTTAACTGCCGTGAAGCATAGGAAACAACTTTCCCGTCCTTCATCAAAACATAGCCCAAACCCTGCTTAGAAGCATCACAATACACACTGAAGTCACGATCATTATAGGGAAGAACCAACACTAGTGCCGTAGTCAACCTCCACTTCAACTCTTGAAAACTCTTTTCACAACGGATTGTCCACACATACGGTTCCTCTTTTCTAGTAAGTTTAGTTAGAGGCAACGCCAACTTTGAAAACCCGTCTATGAACTTCCGATGATAACCGGCCAAACCCAGAAAACTCCTGATCTTAGTAACTGACTTGGGTACTGCCCATTCCATTACTGCCTTGACTTTAGAAGGGTCAGCTGCTACCCCTTCCCTGGATATCACATGTCCAAGGAAGTTCACAGATTCCAGCCAAAAGTCACATTTTGACAACTTCACATACAACTGATTCTTACTCAGAGGATCTAGAATAATTCTCAGGTGCTCCGCAAGTTCCTCTCGGCTCTTGGAGTAAACCAGAATGTCATCAATAAATACCACTACAAATGAATCGAGATACGGATGGAAAATTCGATTCATGTAGTTGGTAAATTTTGCTGGAGCATTCGTCACACCAAATACTCAAAATGCCCATACCTCGTCCTGAAAGTAGTTTTTAGAATATCCTCGGATTGAACTCGAAGTTGGTGATAACCCGACCGAAGGTCAATCTTTGAAAACACAACCGGTCCTCTCAACTGATCCATCAAGTCATCAATTCTAGGCAACAAATACTTGTTCTTGATAGTAACCTTATTCAACTGTCTATAATCGGTGCACAACCTCATACTCCCATCCTTTTTATTTACCAACAAAACCAGTGCACCCCACGGTGAGACACTAGGACGAATGAAATTCTTTGCCAACAAATCCTCAACCTGCTTTTTCAACTCAGCCAGCTCTAACGGTGCCTTCCTATAAGGAGCTATAGAGATGGGTCCCGTTCCAGGTACCAAGTCAATGGAGAATTCAACTTCTCTGCCTGAGGGCAATTCCGAAATAGCACCAAGAAATAGCTCAGGGTACTCGCGGACTATCGGAATACTATCAATGTTGGGTTTCTCAATACCCTCTAGTGATGTCAACATCACAAACACTGACCCCCTTCCTTTAGGGAAGTCCTGACTCCCTTAGCCGACACCGGCTCCATACAACTAACCTGGTCAAAAATCTGACATAGATCTCTAAACCCCACAGTCTTATCAGCACAATTAAACATAACATGATTTGATGACAACCAGTCCATTCACAAAATTAAATCTAATTGAGCCAGTGGTAAAAAGATTAAATCCACGGTAAAGGTTCTACCATTTACCACTACCGGACACTGGGACACAAACGTCGACACCACTACCAGCACACTAGTTGGGGTGGATACGACCAAGTCGAAAGGCAACGACTCCGTTTGCAATTTCTGTCGGTTCACACATTCAACAGATACAAATGAGTGTGTCGCTCCCGAATCAAACAACACAAAAAGAGAAATATCTGCCACCATACATTTCTTTGGATCAAACCGTCAACATCAGACGTCTTCGCGCCACTTATAATGAACACTCTGCCTGTTGTCCTAGGCCTCTCAGCCTTCACAACATCCACTCCCCGATTCAACCTTGGACAAAACCTCTTCATATGCCCCGGTCACTTACAGTGGAAACAACCATTCCCAGAGACAGGACAAATGGATCCTGCATGCTTCCGCCCATATTTGATGCACATAGGAAAAGAGTTGGGTTGGAATCCTCCCACAGTAGGCTACGACCCTTGGTAGCCACAGTTACGATGGTCGTTTGGTTAGGCATAAGGCCGTCGGTCCTCATTCACCATCTCCTTACCCCTCCCTTGCATATAGTGGTGTTGGGGTCCATAATTCCAGGGAAGGTTCACTTTACCAGTAGTAGTGTCCCTCACTCGCACATCATCCTCATACATTCTACACTTGTTCAGTAGTGTAGGAAAATCAGGGATCTCCGGGTGACCAAACATCACCTTCAGCTCGGGCCTCAACCCCATCCCAAACTTGGCACATTTGGACCTTCCGTCCAACTCTAGTTCATCACAAGGGCAATACCGGACCAATTCCTCGAACTTGGCCGTATACTCTCCTACCGACATGCTCCCTTGCTCTAATCACAAAAATTCCATCTCTTTCTTCCTCTACAAGCCCGCAGGAAAATACTTCTAAAGGAATTTACTCTTGAAGGCTTCCCAAGTGATGGTTTGCCTCTCAGTCTCCATCTGCCTCCGAACCATCTCCCACCAGTTCTCAGCCTCCTTTACTAGCATAGAGGTAGCATATGCCACCTTCTAAGAGCCCTTTACTGCCCTGAAGATCCTCTCGAATCCTTGAATCCACTCAATGGCAGCATCCGGAGCGAATCCGCCTTGGAACTGACTAGGATTCCTCCTGCATAATTCATCCAGACCTCGGTACTCAGCCGGTCCGAGTGGGACCAAGGGTTACGAACTAGGACTTGGTGTTGCGTTTTGGTTTAGAGTCTGCAAATTCTCGTTCACATGTTGCAGTGCAGCCACCATATGAGCCAAAAGATCATTCAGAACATTCTGACTCGCTCCTCTTCCTCTTCCAACCATGTGTACCTATACTCATTCACTTGTCAGTACATCAAAATTTTAACCAGAAAATGAGCACATAATCACATAGAAATTTGTACAAACCAAATAATTCAAGCACATAAAGGTCACAAAGAAGCCCGCAGGATTAACTATGCTCTGATACCATGTTGTAAGGACCCAATTTGTACCCTTGAAATTTTTTCCTTATTTTAATTCATTTAAATATGTATTATTACCTATGACTTATAATTATGGACCCAATGAATTTACTCTAATCACCTTTTCAGATTCATGATAGTCTTAGCATACGATATTCATATACACATTCATTAGGCAGAAAAACATAATTCATATTAATATCTCCCAGCACATCCAACATCCAATAGTTATCAAAATAACATTACCCATAGTTATAAGTATTAAAAAATATAATGACCATAGTTACAAATATTCAAATCCGTAGATAGTCAGTTATGATACAAAAGTGTAAATAAAGGAATCTAGATTTAAAAGCTCCTAAAGCTTCAAGTCAAGCATCCTTAATTTATCCAATTACCTGCAATGGGATTATCATAAAAAATACATAGAAAACACAAAGGAGTAAGTCTTAAACTCAACATATTCCAATGATAATCCACATTTAATAAGGTTAGATACACAATTATATTGTAACATATAAATAATACTTCAACATATATATTCCACTTTGTTATCTTCGTCGTTCTATATTTTACTCGACTTAGCGTTATCCATTTCTCATATCCATACATAACTCCATCCTTTCTTTTCATATTTGTAACGACCCGATTTTCTACCCTTGAAATTTTTTCATTTATTTTAATCTTTCCTTACATACAGTCGTCACCTTCATTAAAAACTCTCAAGTATCACTCTTTGAAAATACTCTTTACCGTATTATATTATCATACAAATTTATGTTGCGGAAAAACATAATTCATTCAAATAGCATTTACCACATACAACCAGTTATGGGTCTCCCAGAGTTATAAAGTCTATAACTACACGTATCCGTATTAATCTAAACGGATTTACAGTCATCCCATAATGTTATCAAATTAACTACAACGTCAAGTAGCAAATAAAGACAATTAGGTTAATAAACACAAAAGATTCCTAAGTGAGCTTCCTTCTCAAAATCCTTCATTTACCTACAATGAGATTATCATAAACAACACACAAAACAAAAGGGAGTAAGTCATTAGTTCAAAAACTAACATCACATGATAATCCACATTTCAAATACAATTATTCTTTAATATAATTCGTAAACACACATGCGTAATTGCAAACATTCATATCATCTTCCTTTAATTTTCACTTTACTCATATTCATCCTATACTATATATATCCCATAATATATATTCTATAGTATGCATATTACGTTCGTTCGAAACATCATCCTTCTCATTATTCATATCCACCCTACAGTATATATATCCCATAATATATATCCTATAGCATGTATATTACTTTCATTCTCAACATCTTCCTTTTTATCGCTCATATTCACCCTATCGGATATATATCCCATACTATATATCCTATAGCATACATATGACTCTCTTTGTGACATTCCCTTTTCTCATCATTCATATTCACCCTATAGAATATACATCCCATAATATATATCCTATAGTATGCATATGACATTCATTGTGACATCCACATTTCTCATCATTCATATTCACCCTATAGAATATACATTCGATAATATATATCCTATAGCATGCATATGACATTCATTGTGACATCCAAATTTCTCATCATTCATTTCCCATACCACATCGGGCAGGCCGAGTTATTACCCCATACCACATCGGGCAGGTCGAGTTATTACTTATTACCCCATACTACATCGGGCAGGTCGAGTTATTACCCCATACCACATCGGGCGGGTCGAGTTATTACTTATTACCCCGTACCACATTGGGCAGGTCAAGTTATTACCCCATACCACATCGGGAAGGTCGAGTTATTACTTATTACCTCGTATCACATCGGGCAGGTCGAGTTATTACCCCATACCACATCGGGCAGGTCGAGTTCACAATAATTCACTACCATTCCCGGTAGGATAACAATAACAGTCCACTACCACTCCGGGTAGGACACAATAATAGTCCGCTACCACTCCGAGTAGGACACCATAACAGTCTGCTACCACTCCGGGTAGGACACCATAACAGTCCGCTACCACTCCGGGTAGGACACAATAAACAGCTCTCTATCACTCCGGGTAGGACACAATAACAGTCCGCTACCACTCCTGGTAGGACACAATAACAGTCCGCTACCACTCCGGGTAGGACACCATAACAGTCCGCTACCACTCCGGGTAGGAAACAATAAACCACTACCTCTTCGGGTAGGGTAACAACAATAAACTTACCAACACGTTACCTCTTTCACATACCTCATTCACATCAGTGAGTATGAATTAGAGCCACTTATCCCTTACCTTGGTTAGCGTTGGGGATCGGTTCCGAGTAACTTTAAAAGTCTCCTCCGCGATTTCCTCCAACCTTAGGATCTTTCCTCATTTCCACCAATAACAACAATGTCAGTCATTTATTCAAAATAACACATAAATAACTCGTATTTCATCATCAAATACACAAGGATACATATATATTCAAGATTTCCAAAACTACTTCAATACAAGTTTCTAAACATCTAAACATACATGTTTATCTCATATAACAACATCAAAGCACAAACTCCTCATCCACATCTAACATTTCATCTCTTTCTCTTTATACCCATATTCTCAATTTGGGGGTTTTTGGGGTTTTCATGAATAACCCACAAAACCTTTCCATTCATAAAATATCAACTTTAAATCAAGAGTTTACAAGAGAAAAACAACATAAAACGAACCATAACTCTAAAGGATGATGTTTCCATGGTTTCTCATGTTTTGAAAATAGATCCAACATACCCAAAACAAGTTAGAGAGGAAGAAGAAGAGTTAGAAACAAGAGGTTTACCTCTTTTCAAGCTCTAAGATGAGTCCTAAGGCTCTTTGCTCTTGAAAAGCTCTCTTCTTTCTCTTCTCTTCAAAATTTTAACCCTAAAATGTGTTTGGGGTTTCTATTTTAAAGAGCAGTCATCGGGTTCTCGCTCAAGAGAGCCCATTCTCGCTCAGCGAGAAAATCCCGCCTTTTCAAAATTTCAGATGTGACCCTCTCGCTCAAGCGAGGGATTCTCGCTCAAGCGAGAATCTCACAGTGTCAACAGCCCCAAAATACCATTTCTCGCCTAGGCGAGACAACTCTCGCTAAGGCGAGAATCCTCCAGTATAGCCCAGGATTTCACCCTCCCAGGTGATCCTTTCTCGCTCAGGCGAGAATCTCTCGCTCAAGCGAGACTTCCAGGACTGATACTATAATTTTAAAGACTCAAAATTTAGGGTGTTACAATATTCATCTATCCCATTTATGTTTATCTTAAATCATTTATCTTACCACATAGGGCAAGTCAGACATTTGTTATAAATAGCCAATACCACGAATGGCAAGTCAGTCATTGCTCAACGAGCCTATACCACTAAGGGAATGTGAGTCATTTCTCAACGAGCCAATACCACAAAGGGCAAGTCAATCATTGCTCAACGAGCCAATACCACTAAGGGAAAGTCAGTCATTGCTCAACCGAGCCAATACCACTAAAGGCAAGTCAGTCATTGCTCAGCGAGCCAATACCACTAAGGGATAGTCAATCATTGCTCAACGATCCAATACCACGAAGGGCAAGTCTGTCATCGCTATGAATAGCCAATACCATGAAGGGTAAGTCAGTCATCGCTACGTATAGCCAATACCACGAAGGCAAGTTAGTCATCGCTCAACCTGTTAAGGGAGCTAAAAATAAGTTTTCTTCTCATTACTTCGCAATCCATATATAATCAGAAAATCCACACATTTTCTATCATCATATACAATCAAACACTTTTCCTTTCCTTGGTGATTGTTGGATTCAGTTTTGGGTAACTCTGCAAGTTCCTTCGCTACCTCCTCCAACCTTAGGATCTTTCCTCATCCCAACCAAACAACAACAGAAGTCAGTAATTTATTCTCAACAACATATAAACAACTCATAGTTCATCTTTAACCATACAAAAGATTCATACATTTTCAATGTTTCCAAAATCACTTTCATTAGAAGTTTTCAACATTAAAACATACATATTCATCTTCTACATCTACCATTTCACCCATTTTATTCTTTAACCACATTTTCATTTTGGGGTTTTGGGGTTTTCATGACTCAACCCACAAACCCTTTCCATTCTTCGAATACCAACTCTAAACCAAGAGTTTACAAGAGAGAAACTAAATAAAACGAACCACAACTGAAAAGGAAGAGTTTCCATGGTTTCTCACATTTTGAGAAGAGATCCCATACACCCAAAACAAGTTCGAAAGGGAGGAAGAGAGTTAGAATCAAGAGATTTACCTCTTCTCAAGCATCTAGATGATTCTCACGAGTCCTTCCTCTCAATATCACCTCCTCATCTCTTCTCTCTCAAGTTCTAACCCTAAATGTGTATGAGAGTTTCTATGTTAAAGTTCCAACGTCGGGTTCTCGCCTGGGCGAGAGATGCTCACCTGGTTGAGTGGAATACTAGCCTATACTGAAGGATTCTCACTTCAGCGAGAGTTGTCTCGCCTGGGCGAGAAGTGACACTTTGGGGCTTTAGAGGCTGTAAGATCCTCTCTTGAGCGAGAGGATCCTCGCTAGAGCGAGAGGGTCAGATCTGAGTTTGTAAAATGGGCCGAATTTTCTCGCTTTGAGCGAGAATGGGCTCGCTTGAGCGAGAACCCGACGCTGTTACATTAAATAAGGAACCCCAACCAAATTTTAGGGTGATAACTTAGAGAGAAGTGAGAGAAGAGAGCATTTTCAAGAGTAATGGGTCTTGAGAATCATCTAGAAGCTTGAGAAGAGGTAAATCTCTTGATTTTAACTCTCCTCCTCCCTTTGAAACTTGTTTTGGGTATGATGGGTCTCTTCTCAAAAGGTGGGAAACCATGGAAACTCATCCTTTAGAGTTATGGTTCATTTTATGTTATTTTTCTCTTCTAAACTCTTGGTTTAGAGTTGATATTTCAAGAATGGAAATGGTTTGTGGGTTGATTCATGAAAACCCCAAAACCCTAAAATGAAAATGTGGTTAAAGAGGAAAATGGGTACAATGGTAGATGTAGAAGATGAGTATGCACTCTAGTGTTGAAATATGAGATGAAAATGTATGTTTTGGATGTTTGTAAACTTATAATGAAAGTAGTTTAGAAACATTGAAAATGTGTTAAATCTCTTGTATGGTTAAAGATGCAATATGAGTTGTTTATGTGTTATTGAGAATAAATGACTAACATTGTGTTATATGGTGGGAATGAGGAAAGATCTTAAAGTTGGAGGAGGTGTCGGTGGAACTTGCGAAGTGACCAAAGACCAAACCCAACACTCACCAAGATAAGGATAAGTCTTTAACTAGCATGTTGTATTGAGAAAATGCGTGGAATTGATGTTTATGAATTGATGGTGTATCAATGAAAAGAAAACACGTTTTTAGCCGACCATGATTGGTTAGCGACTTTGGCTCAAGTTATGTAGCAAACTTTGGCTCAAGTATTGTAGCAAACTTTGGCTCAAGTAATGTAGCAAACTTTGGCTCAAGTAATGTAGCAAACTTTGGCTCAAGCGATGTAGCAAGGTTTGGCTCAAGCGATGTAGCAAGGTTTGGCTCAAGCTATGTAGCAAGCTTTGGCTCAAGTGATGTAGCAAGCTTTGGCTCAAGCAATGTAGCAAGCTTTGGCTCAAGCGATGTAGCAAGCTTTTGCTCAAGCTATGTAGCAAGCTTTGGCTCAAGCGATGTAGGAAACTTTGACTCAAGTTATGTAGCATGATTTTCAAAAGTATAAACGATGGAAATGGTTTTAAGTATATTTAACTTTAAATTGTTCACTTAACCTTATTAAAATATGGATTAATGTATATTGGTATTTATTGAGTTAACGACTTACTCCTTCGTGTTTTCTGTGTGTTGTCAATGTTAATCCCGTTGCAGGTAGGTGGAAGATTTAAGGATGTCTTGATTAGGAGCTTAGAGGCTTTTAGTTTTCGTAGTCCTTATCTTCATTGTTTTGTAATCTAACTGATTATGTTTTGAACTGAATATTTGTAACCATGGGCATGATATTTGTACAGGTTGGTAGCCATGGATAATTGTACATGTTGGTAGTCATGGATAATTGTAACTTTGGATATTTATAGCTATGGGTATTTTGGAAACCCATAGCTAGTTGTATGCGGTAGTTACCGAGATGCATTAATATGAATTATGATTTTCTGTTAGATGAACGTGTATGTGAATATTGTGTTATGGAATGAGTATGAATGGGAAAGTGGGATTTTAAATAAGGTTGTTGAATTTGTGATTATAAGTTATAGGAAAATGTATGTAAAAGTAATAAAATAAGGAAAAAATTTCAAGAGTAGAATTTGGGTCCTTACAATATGGTATCAGAGCATAGTTAATCATGCGGCCTAGGGTATGGCCTTACATGCTTCTTTGTGACCTTTATGTGCTTGAATTGTTTGCTTTGTACAAATTTCTAAGTGATTATGTGATCCTTGTTTAGATAAAATTCAATTACTAACAAGTGAATGAGTACATGTACACATGGCAGGAAGAGGAAGAGGAGGGAGTCAGAGTGTTATGAATGATCTGTTGGCTCAGATGGTGGCAGCACTACAACAAGTCAATGAGAAGTTGCATAGCCTGAACCAGAACACCGCACCAAGTCCGAGTTCACAACCCCTAGTTCCACCCGGACTGGTAGAGTACCGTGGTTTGGATGAATTCTACAGGAGGAACCCTAGTCAGTTCCACAGGGGATTTGCTCCTGATGCTGCCATTGAGTGGATCCAAGGAGTGGAGAGGATCTTCAGGGCCATGAGCTGTTCAGAGGCTCAGAAGTTGGCGTATGCCACTTACATGCTAGTGAAGGAGGCCGAGAACTGGTGAGAATTTACTCGACGCCAAATGGAAGCAGATGGACAATTGATCTCTTGGGGTACATTCAAGGAGAAATTCCTTCATAAGTACTTTCCTGCTGATATGAAGATGAAGAAAGAATGGAGTTTTTGAAGTTGGAGCAGGGAAACATGTCGGTGGGAGATCATGCGGCCAAGTTTGAAGAATTGGCTCGGTTTTGTCCCTATTCCGAATTGGAGGTGGACAGGAGGTCCAAGTGTTCTAAGTTTGAATCGGGTTTGAAGCCCAAGTTGAAAAGCATGTTTGGGCACCAAAAGATTGTTGATTTTCCTACCTTGGTGAATAAGTGTAGGATGTATGAGGATGACTTGGCAGCCGATGAGGCAGCGGCACCTAAAGTAATTCCTCCCAAGAACTTTGGGCCTCAACGGAAAAGGGAAGGGCAAGATGTTTCAACAGGAACGAAAATCTTACTCTCCACCAACAGGTAGCCGGGGATATACTTCACATGGGCCGAGGACTCATGTAAATGCAGGAGGGTCACAATTGAACTCTCCATCCTTATGCAGCAAATGTGGCCGAATTCTTGTCGGTGAGGTGTGCCCCGGGACGGCACTTAGCTGCTTTCACTGCAAGAAGGTTGGGCATATCAAGAGGTATTGTCCTAAGTTACGACTGAGTGTGAATGTTGCGAGGGCTGAATGACCTCAATCCACTAGCCTAGTGTTTACCATGAGTGGTGCAGAGGCATCAGATGTGGATGACCTGAAAAAAGGTAATTGCATGGTGGCAGGTATTCCTCTTTTAGTGTTGTTTGATTCGGGAGCGACACACTCCTTTGTATCTATTGAATGTGTGAAACGCCTAAAATTGCACACGGAGTCGTTGCCTTACGACTTGGTCGTATCCACCCCAACTAGTGTGCCTGTGGTGGTGTCGATGTTTGTGTCTCGATGTCCGGTAATGGTAGACGGTAGAACATTTACCGTGGATTTAATATGCTTACCACTGTCCCAGTTAGATCTAATTCTGGGAATGGACTAGTTGTCAGCGAATCATGTGATGCTTAATTGTGCCGATAAGACCGTTGTGTTTGGAGATCTGGGTGAGATTTCTGATGAGGCTTGTGATATGAAGCCGTTGTCGGCTGAGGAAGTCAGGACTTCCTTTAAGGAGGGAGGGGCCATGTTTGTTTTGTTGGCATCCCTGGAGGGTATTGAGAAACCCAGAGTTGAGGATATTCTAATAGTTCATGAATTCCCTGAGGTATTTCATAGTGATATTTCGGAATTGCCTCTTGTCAGAGAAGTTGAATTCTCTATTGATTTGGTACCTGGAACGGGACCCATCTCTATAGCTCCTTATAGGATGGCACCATTAGAACTGACTGAGTTGAAAAATCAGGTTGAAGACTTGTTGGCGAAGATGTTCATTCGTCCTAGTGTTTCACCGTGGGGTGCACCGTTCCTGTTGGTCAAGAAGAAGGATGGGAGTATGAGTATATGGCATTTTCACTTCAAATGATAATTATAGTGATGTGTGCCCTTCTATCCTTTAGCCAAGAACTTGTGATCATCCTAAGGCTTATGCTGCTAACATCTACAACAACAGACCTCCACATCAGCAACAACATTATGATCCACCCTTATTTAGCACATACAATCCTGGTTGGAGAAATCAGGCACCATTTCAAAATAATGCTGGGCATAATAGACCATCATATGTGCCCACACCAATCCAACAACAAAGGCAACAAATGATTAACATTCCTGCATCTAATGAACCCTCTTTGGAAGAATTGGTGAGATAGATGATAATGCTGAACATGTAGTTCCAGTAAGAAACTAGAACTTCAATTCAGAGACAAGAGTCTTCCATTCAGTATCTAACCACCCAAATGGGGCAAATGACTACTTCAGTGAACACATTGCAGACACAAAATTCTGATAAGTTACATTCTCAGGATGTGCATAACCCAAAGAATGTGAGTGTCATGACCCTCAGATCCAGCAAGCAAACTGAAGTGCCCACACCTACAACAAATGTTGAGCTTGAAAAAGAACATGATACATCAAAAAGGAATAAATCTTTTTAAGAAGAAAATGAAAGTACCAGCGGAAAAACTCATGCAAATCAACCTTCCTCAAGTGTTGTACAACAACCATTTTCCACTTCCACCAAGAATTAATCCAATCAAGAAGATGGGGAATATGGAAGAGCTGGATAATGACCTCTTGGATACATTCAGAAAGGTTGAGGTGAACATACCTCTCCTTGATGCCATCAAGCAGATTCCGGGATATGCCAAGTTTCTAAAAGATTTGTGCACTCATAAGAGGAAGTTGAATGGTAATGATAGAATCAGCATGGGAAGGAATGTGTTTTCAATGATAGGTACGCCTATTCCTCACATCCTTGAAAAGTGTAAGGACACATGTACTTTTACTGTACCTTGCATCATAGGCAATAGAAAATTTGAAAATGCCATGCTCGACGTAGGAGCATCCATTAATGTTATGCCTATGAATATTTTTAAATTCCTTTCACTTGGACCCTTAAAACCTGCGGGTGTTGTAATACAATTAGCAAATAGAAGTACTGCATACCCTGCTTGTTTGGTAGAGAATGTCTTGGTTCGGGTTGATCAACTGATTTTCCCTGCGGACTTTTATATTCTTGATATGGAAGATGGATCCCCCAGTAACACAGTTCCAATTATTTTGGGGAGACCATTCTTAAAAACAGCCCGAACCAAGATAGATGTCCATGATGGGACACTTTCTATAGAATTTGATGATCAAGTGGCCCAATTTAACATTTTTGATGCTTTAAAGCATCCATCCGAGGGCCACTATGTTTTCCACCTTGATTTGCTACATGAGTTTAGTGATCAATCAACATTTATCTAATTTTCTTCATGATCCATCATTAACTGATTCATACACTTGTCATGCATGCAGTAATTCTGAAACATGTAGCTTTTGCATTGATGAGTTTTTGAACATTGTTGTTGATTCAAATTGCACTTCACTGTACACTTGTCATGCATGCACTGATTCTGAGATGTGTGACTCTTGCATTGATGAGTTTCTGAATACTATTGTTGATTCACGTGTTGTACATTCAAATTGCACTAACATAATTGTTGTAGGAATCTTACAACAATATGATTTATTTGTTCAGGTGCAGGCTGCAACAAAGCCTAGCTTTGCCACTTTCTTTCCATTTGTTTTGCAGGAACCTGATTGGACACCCCTGTTTGACCATGAGTGTGATGTAAGGACCCGATTTTCGTAATCCAAAAATTCTTTTTAAAACCTTATTCATGAAAGCGAAGTGATTACTTTTAAAAGACATTACTCGAACGATTTGGAAAACCTGATTGAATATATATATAAGTTCAATTCCCCTTTCAGGTGCAGAAACAATCAATCGTTCACTTCATTAAAAACATGTCATTGCACTTCCTTTTAAGTACACAATTTAGATACAATTATCCATTCTCAATAATACTTCCATTTTTACAACATCTAATATCCTAACTATACATTTAGGAGAAAGTCACTCATATGTAAATCCCATTTAACATACTCTTCATATTACATGCATTATTCAATTACAACATTGAGAACATAAAGCAACTACTCAAACATGTACTCCCCTCCACAAGCATCTGATGCGCTACCGCCACGACCTGAACTCAAATACATAACACATACAAGGAAAGACAGAGGGAGTAAGAACCAACTACGGCGACCATAGCGTGGATTTACATGGAGTAATAACATTAAAGTATTAAAACCACAGACATATAACATCAATCATTATAAACATATACCAATCAACACATGTTATCCATATTCACCCAATAGTACACATATATCCCATACTATATATGTTCTATAGTGTGCATATTTATTCATCACATATTATCTATATTCACACTATAGTACACATATATCCCATAATATACATGTTCTATAGTGTGCATATTTATTCATCAGATATTATCTATATTCACCCTATAGTACACATATATCTCATAATATATATGTTCTATAGTGTGCATATATCTTACATCCAAACATACTCATTTCTAATCATTCATATTCACCCTATAGTATATATATCTCATAATACATATTCTATAGCATGCATATTTATTCATTTCAAATCACTTTCCTTTTCATTACGTAACTCCTTTGAACTCCCATCTACTAAGATTAACATTTATTTATTCAATGCCACCTCGGGCAAGACTACACCACGAAGGTGATTTCAATATCACGTTGGGTAAGTCTACACCATGAAGGTGATTTCATTACCACGTTGGGTAAGTCTACACCGCGGAGGTGATTCATTACAACATCGGGTAAGTCTACACCATGAAGGTGATTCAATACCACATCGGGTAAGTCTACACCGTGAAGGTGATTCAATACCACATCGGGTAAGTCTACACCGTGAAGGTGATTCAATACCACATCGGGTAAGTCTACACCGTGAAGGTGATTCATTACCACATCGGGTAAGTCTACACCGTGAAGGTGATTCAATACCGCATCGGGTAAGTCTACATCGTGAAGGTGATTCAATACCACATAGGGAAGGTGATGCATTACCACATCGGGTAAGTCTATACCGCGAAGGTAATTCATTACCACATCGGGTAAGTCTACACTGTGAAGGTGATTCATTACCACATCGGGTAAGTCTACACCGTGAAGGTGATTCAATACCACATCGGATAAGTCTACACCGTGAAGGTGATTCATTACCACATCGAGTAAGTCTACACCGCCGAGGTGAATCATTACCACATCGGGTAAGTCTACACTGCGAAGGTGATCTCAATGCCACGCATCCTTTATTACAAACATACCCATCTCCATTTTGACACCTTAACAATCCATCACACATTCATTGTTACAAACACACCCATATATATTTATAACAACCAACAACTCGCACATAATCAATATCACAAAACATAATCATTTCTACTTTTGCCATTAAACAACACATATTACCATCTTTATTATAAACATACCACACACAACATATTATTCATCATATAACACATTAACGTTAGAACCATCTTTCATGACGGTGTATTACCATAAATAAGCATATTGCGTTTTACTTAAATAAACGGTTTTCCCCGCACATATATCTCCACTTTTATGGCTAATACATCCTCATGTAGAATAAAGACTCTCACATGGACCACAAACTCCCAAGAGAGTTTCTATCCGTTAATATGCTCCGATTCTTGAGGGAAATCGGAGATGATGACTCTAATAAAATACTCTAAGACCACAATGGTCTTCTCCCTCACCTTAGGTTGCATAAGCTACGTGGATCCGCGAAGAGCTCCATCTCCCTCTATCTCCTTCAACCTCCATTGTTACTTTCATCTCCAAAGCTCTCCAATGTTCCATTAAGAAGCAAGAGGAAGAGGTGTTGATGTGTTTTTGAGGTTTAGTGGAGGAAAGAGTCGAAATCCATGGGGAGCCGCCATTGGGAGTGAAAGGGGAGAAAAGAAAATGAAGATTAGGGTTTGGGAAACCCTTTCTTGTCTTTTATAGCTGGGCAGTCTCGCTCGGGCGAGAATATCTCGCTTGAGCAAGAAGCCCACAATATTTTAAGTTTCAAAACATTGATCCTTTCGCTTGGGCAAGATCCTCTCGCTCAAGCGAGAATCTGGCAGTATGCCCCATTCCTCAGGACTGTTACCTAATTTCAAGGAGAATAAATTTGGGGTGTTACAATCCTTCCCCCCTAAAAGAAATTTCGTTCCCAAAATTTTATTAGGTTACTCTCCGGAGGATACTAACCTCGCCTAGACTGTAGGCACAAGATAAACTCGACCAAGCTTAGGTCCATTCGTCTAAACCATTACGATTACTTAGATTACAACCAAGGCACCTATCACAAGACCATGACACCATATAGTCAGATTATGGACTAAACCTTAAGAGTCCAAATACCAAAGTCGAACATTAGAATACTAAGAGAAAATTTATCGCAATCGGAAATAAAGATTCTCAAGTATCTCACAATCCCACTAGATCTCCCCTCTCTATCACTACAATCATCATTTCAAAACGATTACAAAGTAGTGAGATTCACAACGACACCTTCCAATTCGAAAGAAAGTGGGACCCCATACCCATCTTTCATCAAGATGCACTAGTTCGCATCCAAAACGCAAAAACTAGATCGACATCTACTCGATGGAAACAACGCCATTTCATTTCACTCATGAAAATAGTTTCAATTTACTCAAAAATCATCACTAACATTTCAAACTTGCACTCGCTACAACACAAAACATTGTAGTCATCCAACAATTAGCATTTAGACAAGCAAGATTCTGAAGTCCCTTCCAGTACAAAATGAAATCACCAATTCTTTATCCAATTCAATCCAACCTTTCCTACCACAAACGAATGCGGTAAAAGAAGATTTGCTGGTTAATAGTCTCAACTTTAATAGTAGGTATACATTTTGCACTCAAATCTACATCATATCCCGAAACACATGGTCATAATTACATCACAAGATTTTTAACAACACCACACTCATCCAAGATGTGGTTGTTAAACCTTCAGATTTTTCAACATGAAACTTAATCAATGCTTAGTCGAAGAGTACACTTCATTCAAAATGATTTTCGAAAATAGATTAGATGTAAGTTTCATGGTAATCATCTTGTGGAGGCAAGGTTTTTCATAATCGTTTCAAAATAACGTAAAACCCTTTTTCTCATGCGACACCGAATGCCCAAATCAAATTTTCAAAAGCTAGTTAGTTCTGGAGTTACATTTCATCCAGAACATGAGAGTCCCCACAGTACACTTATAGAAACATGCTTATACCATAACATTGCAATTATGCATAAAAATTACCGACGCACATGAAATAGAAACAAGTTTTGTAAGCACAATATCAAAGCAGTTAATTTGAGTTCATTACCACTATATCATGCATTGCGAATATTCAACTACAAAAGGTCAATCATCATAGACCAAAAGTTTCATGTACAAAATATAATCCACTACCTCTTCGGGTAGGCAATATAACGATAATCCACTACCACTCGGGGTAGGCAATTCCACAATGGTCCACTACCACTCCGGGTAGGCAATTCAACAATGGTCCACTACCACTCCGGGTAGGTAATTCAACAATGGTCCACTACCACCCTGGGTAGGCAATTCCCCAATGATCCGCTACCCCTTCGGGTAGGTAATTTCCTTAATGATCCGCTACACCTTCGGGTAGGTAATTTCCTAAATGATCCGCTACCAATCGGGTAGGTAATTTTCCTCAATGATCCACTACCACTTCGGGTAGGTAGTTTTTCCTCAATGATCCACTACCACTTCGGGTAGGTAATTTCTCTTAATGATCCACTGCCACTCGGGTATGTAATTTCCCCAATTATCCACTACCACTCCGGGTAAGCAATTCAACAATGATCCACATTGGAACAAGGTCCATTTTGAAATTCATTTACGTTGCTGCATTACTTGAGCCAAAGTCGCTACACCACTTAAGGTTAGCTAAAATGAGATTCTCATTCCTTTTAAAAGAAAACATGCTACATATACTCGACCCGGATTTTTGCTTATATACTCAAGCTAGAGTTTCGCTTATATACTCAAGCCAGAGTTTCGCTTATATGCTCAAGCCAGAGTTTCGCTTATATACTCAAGCCAGAGTTGCTAACCATTCATGGTCGGCTAAAAATATATTTTCTTTTCATTGATTTTACCATCAATCATTTCCCGTAAATCCACGCCATCATTAGTATAAACACACCCATATATGTTTATACTAAATACGTGATTCACAACTTAATTATGGCACAACCAGAAAATACACACATTTTCAATTTTCTTAATCTTAGTGATAAAAGAAAATTCACATCAAGAGGTTGACCAAAGTTCAAACAAGAGGTCCATCACTAGGAACTCTCAACAAATGATTCTCACACCAAGAAATCCTCTACGAAATCCACAATAAGGGATTTTCAACAAGCACTTCATAAATAACTCGCAACAAGACTTCTAATGATTAATTCACAACCAAACACTTACCGCAAGGAATTTAACAATCATCTTTCACATTATCAGTTACCACATAGTCAACACAATTTACATAAGTCAAGTAGTTAACTCACACAATTTTCACAAAGAAGCATGTAAGGTCATACCCTAGGCCGTAGAGTTGACATATGCTCTAATACCATATTGTAAGGACCCGATTTTCGTAATCCAAAAATTCTTTTTAAAACCTTATTCATGAAAGCAAAGTGATTACTTTTAAAAGACAATACTCGAACGATTTGGAAAACCTGATTGAATATATATATAAGTTCAATTCCCCTTTCAGGTGCGGAAACAATCAATCGTTCACTTCATTAAAAACATGTCATTGCACTTCCTTTTAAGTACACAATTTAGATACAATTATCCATTCTCAATAATACTTCCATTTTTATAACATCTAATATCCTAACTATACATTTATGAGAAAATCACTCATACGTAAATCCCATTTAACATACTCTTCATATTACATGCATTATTCAATTACAACATTGAGAACATAAAGCAACTGCTCAAACATGTACTCCCCTCCGCAAGCATCCGATGCGCTACCGCCACGACTTGAACTCAAATACATAACACGGGCCGAAGTGTTTCTACATAAACTCGAGCCGAAGTCGCTACACCCCTTAGGATTAGCTAAAAACAATTTCTCATCTCTTTTAAAAGAAAACATGCCGCATAAACTCGGGCCGAAGTGTTGCTACATAAACTCGAGCCGAAGTCGCTACACCCCTTAGGGTTAGCTAAAAACAATTTCTCATCTCTTTTATAAGAAAACATGCCGCATAAACTCGGGTCGAAGTGTTGCTACATAAACTCGAGCCGAAGTGTTGCTACATAAACTCGAGCCGAAGTGTTGCTACATAAACTCGAGCCGAAGTGTTGCTACATAAAATCGAGCCGAAGTGTTGCTACATAATCTCGAGCCGAAGTGTTGCTACATAAACTCGAGCCGAAGTGTTGCTACATAAACTCGAGCCGAAGTGTTGCTACATAAACTCGAGCCGAAGTGTTGCTACATAAACTCGAGCCGAAGTGTTGCTACATAAACTCGAGCCGATGTGTTGCTACATAAACTCGAGCCGAAGTGTTGCTACATAAACTCGAGCTGAAGTCGCTAACCATTTATAGTCGGCTAAAAATACGTTTCCTTTTCATTGATTTCACTATCAATCGTACCCAGTGAATCCACACAATCCTTATTACAAACATACCCATATATGTTTATAATAAATACGCGATTCACCAATTAATCCTTGCACAACCAGAAAATACACACATTTTCCATTTCAAGTGCGCAAATTAAAGACTTATCCTTACCTCGGTGAGTATTGGGGGTTCGGTTTGTGAGTAACTTTACCAGTTTCCTCCACGATCTCCTCCAACCTTAGGATCTCTCTTCATTCCCACCAATTACAACAATGTCAGTCATTTATTCAAAATAATACATAACGACTCATATTTCATTATCAAACAGACAAAGGATTCACATATTTTCAAAATCTCCAAAACTACTTCAATACAAGTTTCCAAACATCTAAACACACATGTTTATCTCATATATCAACATTAAATCACCAACTCATTATCCACATCTAACATTTCATCTATTCCTCTTTTTACTCATATTCTCATTTTGGGGGTTTTTGGGGTTTTCATGAACAACCCACAAAACCTTTCCATTCCTCAAATACCAACTCTAAACCAAGAGTTTACAAGAGAAAAACCACATAAAACGAACCATAACTCTAAAGGATGAGTTTCCATGGTTTCTCATATTTTGAAAAATAGATCTAACATACCTAAAACAAGTTAGAGAGGAAGAAGAAGAGTTAGAAACGAGAGGTTTACCTCTTCTCAAGCTCTAAGATAAGTCCTAAGGCTCTTTACTCTTGAAAAGCTCTCCTCTCTCTCTTCTCTTCAAAGTTCTAACCCTAAAATGTGTTTGGGGTTTCTATTTTAAAGAGTAGTCGTCGGGTTCTCGCTCAAGCGAGCCCATTCTCGCTCAGGCGAGAAAATCCCGCCTTTTTAAAATTTCAGATCTGACGCTCTCGCTCAAGCGAGGGATTCTCGCGCAAGCGAGAATCTCACAGTCTTAAAATGCCATTTCTCGCCCAGGCGAGACAACTCTCGCTCAGGCGAGAATCCTCCAGTATAGTCTAGGATTTCACTCTCCCAGGTGAGCCTCCCTCGCTCAAGCGAGAATCCTAGGACTGATAATATAATTTTAAAGACTCAAATTTAGGGTGTTACACTTTGAGGGCTGTTCTTGCTGCTTATGAGTTTGATTTCCTCCCTCCATGATTCAGGGAGTCTTTCTTTCTTTATCTCCTTCTTTACTTTTATTGCACTTGTCCAATTACAATTGCTAATATAACTGCATGGATTTTCTGTCTTTGCTACATTGAGAAAATGTGTAGTTTAAGTGTGGGGGGAGATTAAGTAGATTTATGTTGATGCATGTTTTTCTTTGATTTTTAGATCTTGCTTAGATTTTGGGCATTTTCTCTCATGCTTTCTTCTAGTTGAGTTTTGATATCTTGTGTTGTGAATCCATGCATTTTCTATGTGCTAAGTTACTTTTGAGAATTGAGAGGTTGTGACAATTGTGATATACTTGTCCGTTATGAGATTTTGAGCCTTAATTGTGGATGGATTGCTGTATGTCATCTAGTATTCTTTCATATGTGATTGTTGCACTCTAGAACTTGACATGATTCTTGTTGATACTGGATTTTCATATTGCACATTTTGAAGTGATTTAGGGATTTCTTTTGAATAAGCCACAAGCCATATAGCCTACTTTGAATGAAATTATCCTTTGCTAGCCCCTTTGAGCCCTTTACCATTTCTTTGTTCTATAGCTATTACAATCCTATAAGTGAAAAACCATGATTGTCCTAACCTTTGGGAATTTTGGAGCTTTGGAATTGTTTTGGGAATGGGTATTAAGTAAGGATGCTATGTTTTTCATTGTTTATAGTTCTTGGTTATGACTTATTGGTTAATGAATTTGTGTACATAAGTATGGTGTTATTGAAAAAAAAAAGAAAAAAATCTGCAAAAAGAAAAGAAAAACAACAAAAAGAGAAACCAAGCAAAAGAAAAAAAACAAAATTCAGAAGAAAAAAAAGTGAATAAAAGTTGAGTGTGGCAAAAAGGATTTGAGGATTGGAATTAGAGATTGATTTGCTTATTTTGGGGTTGATTTTGTTTACTTTTTACTTATTCCCCATTACTCTTCTATTCCCTTGGTTTTAAGCTACATATTCCATACTTTATCCTACCTTATCCTTGGCTCCATTACAACCATGAAAAGTTCTTTTGATCACTATATGCATGTGTTTGTCATGTTGATGTTAGAAACTTGTCAATCTTATGGTTGTATTTGTTTTCATGAAGTGCCTTGAGTGTATGTAAGGACCCAATTTTAATAACCCAAAAATTTTAAAACTTTTTTCATGAAGTCAAGTGATTACTTTTGAAATATATTACTCAAAGGATTTAGAAAACCTGATTGAATATACATATAAGTTCAATTCATCTTTCAGGTGCGGAAATAATCAATCGTTCACTTCATTAAAACCATGTCATTACACTTCCTTTAATTACATAATTTATACAAATATCATTTCTCCAATAATACTTTTATTACAATCATTAATCCCATCTCATTACACCATTTAGAGGAGTTCAATTTCATAATAGAGTCACTACCACATGGTTCTCATATTACCTACCAAATGGTTCTCATATTACCTACATAAATCAATTACATGATTCTCATATTCCATGCATTAATCAAATACCACCTTGAATACATAAAGTAACTACTCAATCCTGTACTATTCTCAATGATCATCCAATGCGATACAGCCACAACCTGTACTCAAGTACATAACATATTCAAGAAGACATAAAGGGAGTAAGAACCAACTACGGCGACCGTAGCGTGGAATTACATGGAGTAATAACATTAAATTATTAAACCTATACAACGTCTAACATCAGTCATATTAAACATATATCAATCAACACATTATACCACATAATGTTCATATATCCAATTAGCATGATTATCATCTCTCACTAAGACAATTCATTCCAAATCATTACAACATACCATAGGATAGTCACTCCTTCATTTAGCACCTATTACAACTTACTTATATGATTTATCCAATTCAACCATTATCATAATGCAACATACAAATATATCTAAAATCATGCTACATAACTTGAGCCAAAGTTTGCTACATTGCTTGAGCCAAAGCTTGCTACATTGCTTGAGCCAAATCTTGCTACATTGCTTGAGCCTAAGCTTGCTACATTGCTTGAGCCAAAGCTTGCTACATAACTTGAGCCAAAGTCGTTATACCATTTCGGTTAGCTAAAATATGTTTTCTTTTTGAAAATCAAGCTACATAACTTGAGCCAAAGTTTGCTACATTGCTTGAGCCAAAGCTTGCTACCTCGCTTGAGCCAAAGCTTGCTACATCGCTTGAGCCAAAGCTTGCTACATCGCTTGAGCCAAAGCTTGCTACATCGCTTTAGACAAAGCTTGCTACATCGCTTGAGCCAAAGTTTGCTACATTGCTTGAGCCAAAGCTTGCTACATTGCTTGAGCCAAAGCTGTCTACATTGCTTGAGCCAAAGCTTGCTACATCGCTTGAGCCAAAGCTTGCTACATCACTTGAGCCAAAGCTTGCTACATAACTTGAGCCAAAGTGTGCTACATAGCTTGAGCCAAAGTCGCTAACCAATCATGTTCGGCTAAAAACGTGTTTTCTTTTCATTGATTCACCACCAATTCATCTCATAACACAATAAACACAAGGTATCTCATTGTTTTATCACCATAAAATAACCCACAACACCTTCATTGTCACAAACATGCCCATATATGCTCATAACAATAAAGCGACTCACAACTTAGTCATTTTCATAAACATACTCATCGCCACTTTTAATAAATCTACAACTCATCACACAATCATTGTTACAAATACACTCATATAACTTTATAACAATAAACAACTCACACACAATCATTATCACACAACATGACCATTTCTACTTTTGCCATTAAACAACACATATCACAATCCTTATTACAAACACACCCATATATGTTTATAAGAAATCAACCATCCATAACACACCATTACCATAAACAACTCACTCACAATATATTCTTCATCATATAACACATTAACGTTAGAACTATCTTTCATGACAGTGTATTACCATAAATGAGCCTATTGCGTTTTACTTAAATAAACGGTTTTCCCGCACATATATCTCCACTTTTATGGCTAATATATCCTCATGTAAAATAAAGACTCTCACATGGACCACAAACACCCAAGAGAGTTTCTATCCGTTAACATGCTCCGATTCTTGTGGGAAATCGGAGAAGATGACTCAAATGAAATACTCTAAGACCACAATGGTCTTCTCCCTCACCTTAGGTTGCGTAAGCTCCGTTGCTCCGCAAAAGAGCCACATCTCCCTTCATCTTCTCCAATCTCCATTGTTCCATTTTTCACGTCCAAGATTTCTCAAATGTTCCACCAAGAAGTAATAGAAAGAGGTTTTGATGAGTTTTGGTGTTTTGTGGAGAGGAGAATGGTTCATTTGGGTGGAGCCGCCGTTGGGAGAGAAAGGAGAGAAAAGAAAATGAAGATTAGGGTTTTTGAAACCCCTCTTTTACTTTTATAGCTGTGCAGCCTCACTCGGGCGAGAATGGCTCGCTTGGGCAAGAATTTCGCAATTTTTCAGCTTTTCAACTCTGACACTCTCGCCCGGGCGCGGATTTCTCGCTCGGGCGAGAATCGGGTGTAAGGACCCGATTTTTGTAATCCAAAAATTCGTTTTAAAACCTTATTCATGAAAGTGAAGTGATTACTTTTGAAAGACATTACTTGAACGATTTGGAAACGTGAGTGAATACATTTATAAATTACAAGGCGGAAATATTCCAAATACATTTCATTTCAAAAGCATGTCATTGCACTTCCTCTCAAATACATAATCTAAACAATTACCCTTTAACAAAGAACACTTTTAATTACAAATATTAAATCAACTTCATTATACACTTTAGGAGAAGTTCCATTTTACAAAAGAGTGAAACCAACAAGGTTCTCATATTACAAACATTTTTCATATGACATGTCAATTACATAAAACACTACTCTATCATGTACTCTTCTCCACAAGCGTCCAATGCGCTACCTCCACAACCTGAACCCAAATATACAACAAATACAAGGAAAGACAGAGGGAGTAAGAACCAACTACGGCGACCGTAGCGTGGATTTACATGGAGTAATGACATTAAAGTATTCAACCTATACACGTATATCATCAATCATATTAAACATATACAAATCAACACATATTATCCATATTCACCCTATAGTACACATATATCCCATAATATATATGTTCTATAGTGTGCATATTTATTCATCACATATTATCTATATTCACCCTATAGTACACATATATCCCATAATATATATGTTCTATAGTGTGCATATTTATTCATCACATATTATCTATATTCACCCTTTGACCACATCCGACATGTCTCCCCACAAAGATAATCCTCTACCGCATCGGTAGCTCTAGTTAATCCCCCATACCACATCGGGTAGGTTGAGTTATTATTCTACCACATGGGATAGATCGAGTTGTTCCACTACCACATCGGATAGGTCTATATTTCACATTATCCTCACATCTCATGTTCGTCATAGCACAATATATCAACTCAATGTCGTACACCCAATAAGCACAAGGCATCATATTTTTTCATCACCATGAAATAACACACAACACCTTCATAGTCACAAACATGCCCATATATGTTTATAACAATAAAACGACTCACAACATATTCATTTTGATAAACATACTCATCTCCACTTTTACAAATCAATAACTCATCAAACAATTATTATTACAAACACCATCATATATGTTTATGACAATAAACAACTCACACACAATCATTATCACACAACATAACCATTTCTACTTTTGTCATTAAACAACACATCCCACAATCCTTATTACAAACACACCCGTATGTGTTTGTAATAAATCATCCATTCATAACCCATCATTATCATAAACAAACCACATACAACATATTCGTTCATCATATAACACATTAACGTTAGACCCATCTTTCATGACGATGTATTACCATAAATGAGCGTATTGCGTTTTACTTAAATAAACGGTTTTCCCACACATATATCTCCACTTTTATGGCTAATACTTCCTCATGTAAAATAAAGACTCTCACATGGACCACAAACACCCAAGAGAGTTTCTATCCGTTAATATGCTCCGATTCTTGAGGTAAATCGGAGATGATGACTCTAATGAAATACTCTAAGACCACAATGGTCTTCTCCCTCACCTTAGGTTGTGTAAGCTCCACGGATCCGCAAAGAGCTCCATCTCCCTCCATCTCCTTCAACCTCCATTGTTACTTTTTCATCTCCAAATCTCTCCAATGTTCCATTAAGAAGCAAGAAGAGGAGGTTTTAATGTGTTTTGGAGGTTTAGTAGAGGAGAGGGTCGGAATCTATGGGGAGCCGCCGTTGGGAGAGAAAGGAGAGAAAAGAAAATGAAGATTAGGGTTTGTGAAACCCTTTCTTTTCTTTTATAGTTGGGCACTCTCGCCCGGTCGAGAATATCTCGCTTGGGCGAGAAGCCCTCGATATTTTAAGTTTCAAAACACGGACCCTCTTGCCTGGGCGAGATTCTCTCGCTCAAGCGAGAATCTCAAAGCCTGCCCAGGCTATCTCTCACTCAAGCGACCCATTCCTCGCTTGGGCGAGACTCTCAAAATTTCCAAATTCAAAACACTGATCCTCTCGCTTGGGCTAGATTCTCTCGCTCAAGCGAGAATCTGGCAGTATGCCCCATTCTTCAGGACTATTACCTAATTTCAAGGAGGATAAATTTGGGGTGTTACATCGGGAAGTATGCTAAGGCTCCTCTCTAGCCTAGGCGAAAATTCTCGCTCAGGCTAGAATTTGACAGCTTTTCCAGATTTCACTCTGACTCAAGCGACCACTTCCTTGCTTAAGCGAGGTCTCCGGGAAACTCATATTAGAACACCGAGTCTCTCTCTCGGGCGAGGTCTGTGAAGATGGTGATCTTTCCCAACCTATGGCTAAGGTTTTGATGATGCTCACTATGTCATCAAATGCAAAAAGAAGACTAGCAAATCAAAAGTCAAAGAAGCTCATATGTGTAGTCTAAGTCTTCTAGGTAAAACGATACTTAATCTTAAAATCTCTTAACTATACGATAAAGGCTAAATTCTGAAAAACTCATGCATAAAACCAAGATCATTTGCACTAAAGCATAAGTGTTCTGTTTTTAAACAGTGTAATCGATTACACTACTATAGTAATCAATTACAGATTGATAAATTCAGCAGTCTTGTACATTTTCCATGATGTAATCGATTACACAACCCTGGTAATCGATTACAGGCTGATAAACTCATCAGACCTGTGCATTTTCTATGATGTAATCGATTACACTATACTCGTAATCGATTACAACATATTAAAAGCATCAGATACGTGCATTTTTTCACATTTTAATCGATTACACCATGTTTGGTAATCGATTACATCAATCCGTTGAGTTTGTTTTTGAAATTTTTAACTTGTGTAATCGATTACACCATATGGTAATCGATTACACATACCAGAACAGTATATTGGTTCTGTTTTGAATGAACTGTTGTAGCTCTTAACTTTTCACAAACTCATACTGGTTCATGTGCACGAATTAAACACTATAAATAGGTGTTCTATGACTTGTTTTTAAACACAATTTTGAATACAACTTTCATACTCACAAAGTCACAAAGTTATCATAATTTCTCTCATTCATTCATAAGTGTTAAGACTTTGATATCAATTTTCATATCTTTCCAATTCTGGAAATTATTCAAAGTCTTAAGCACAAACAAAAGCCTTTATCTAAGTTATTTGATTCTAAATTAAGTGATCATTTAGTGAGTGATTCAATCCTTAAAGTTTCAATTACTATTAGAGAGTCACTTATTCAAAAGCCTTGTAAAAACCATCTTAAGAATACAAGTTAGTGTCTTGTAAACATTTCACCAAGTGTGGTGAAGTGCAGTATATTGTGAAGAACGGTGTTAGCCTAGTGCCTAGTGGAATAGGTGAGTAGTCTTGGAAGAAGACGAAGAAGGTGTATCATTGGTTCTTGCAATAGTGGAAAAATCTTCTTGGTAACAAGAAGGACTGGACGTAGCTTTCAAATTGAAGGTGAACCAATATAAATCTTGGTGTGATCTTCTCTTCCCTTAACTTTTTACATTTTGCATTATCATCTACTTTTACTCAACTATTTTGTTTAATACTTCCGCTCATAGAAAAACTCTTTTTAAACTTGCAAAGTTTTAAAATAAAAGTAGAAATATTCAATTTAAGTCTCTACACCTAATTCACCCCCCTCTTAGGTGGCCATATATCCTAACAATTGGCATCAGAGCTTAAGGTTAGGTAATTTTCTCCTAAGATTCTAACTATGGCCTCAAAACAATATCTAGGAGAGGGATCCAATATAAATCGTCCACCTAACTTTAATGGTGAACATTACGATTTCTGGAAAATTAGGATGAGAATCTTCATTGAGTCTCAAGACTTAGAAATTTGGGACGCCATTGAAAACGGTCCCTTTATTCCAAGTCATCTTAGTTGTGGTATAGTAGAAACAAAACCAAGAAGTGCTTGGGATAATGAAGATAAAAGAAAAGTTCAATATGATCTAAAAGCCAAGAACATTATAACTTCGGCTTTGGGAATGGATGAATTCTTTAGAATCTCAAATTGCAAAACTGCAAAAGAGATGTGGGAAACCATAGAGAGCACCCACGAAGGAACAGATGAAGTTAAGCGTTCAAGACTCAATACTCTGTCACAAGAGTATGAACTCTTTAGAATGCTTCCTGGTGAGAAAATACAAGACCTGCAGAAAAGATTTACTCACCTTACTAACCATCTCATTGCCTTAGGAAAAGACCTATCTACTAATGACTTAAACTTAAAAGTTCTTAGGTCCCTAAATAGAAATTGGCAACCCAAAGTTACTGCCATATCAGAAAAGAAGAGTCTTTCTAAAATGTCTCTTGCAACCCTCTTCGGTAAATTGCAAGAACATGAATTAGAATTAGGGAGATTAGAGCAAAATGAAGAAATAGAAAAGAAACACAAATCAATTGCTCTAAATACTGTCACTAAAGATAGAAATAGTGATATTGATGACGATGAGGACATGATTCTTCTAGCCAAAAGATTTAATAAATTCTTGAAGAAAAGCAAAAACTTCAAGAATAACAAATTTTCCAGAAAAAATGAAAATTCCTCATCTCAAAACATCACTTGCTTTGAATGCGGCAAAAGTGGCCACATAAAAGCAGATTGTCCTACTCTTAAAAAGAAGGACAGCTATAGCAAGAACTTCAACAACAATAAGGTCAACAATTACAACAATAAAACAAAGAAGGCTTATATAGTTTGGGATGACAATGATATAAGCTCATCATCTGACACCGACAATGAAGAGAATGCTCAAATAACACTAATGGCTTCACACCAATCAAAAGATGAACTTGATGAGGTCAGTAACTCTTATGAATTACACAGTTATGATGAGTTACAAGAATCTTTTAATGAATTGCATGATGAATTTTTAAAGTTTTCTAAAATGTGCTCTAAACAAAAGAAAACCATCATAGAATTAGAAAGTAAAGTCAACTCTCAAAACAAACTCACTAGTTGTAATAAATGTATAGAAAAAGAATCCAAAATACATGAATTAACAAATGAAATAAACACTTTAAATAGGAGTACTAAAAATTTGGAAAAAATCTTGTTGAATCAACGCCCTTCAAATAACAAAAGAGGTATTGGTTATTCTCCTAATAATAATATTGGCCAAAACAAAACTGTCTTTATAAAAGAAAGTGTTAGTAAACTTCCTTATGTCAATAAAAGGGCTGTACCAAAATTTAAGAACTCGGATTTCTATACTTCCCCCAATAATTTCAAAAGTAATAAATTGATCTATAAGTATACATGTAATTATTGTAATCATCATGGTCATACTCCTAACAACTGTTATGTTAAAAATTATGGAGTACCAAAAGGTAAATTTGTATGGGTTGAGAAAGGCACTAACAAAAAAGGACCCAAATCACTTTGGGTACCTAAATCTAAAATATAAATTTATTTTGTAGGTATGCTTTGGAGCAGAAAACGATCTATGGTACCTAGATAGTGGCTGCTCAAGGCATATGACTGGTGACAAATCAAAGTTCAGCTTTATTCTACCAAAAGATGGATTTGTCACATATGGCGATAACAATAAAGGTAAAATTTTAGGAATTGGACGGATTGGTAAACCTCCACATGTTACTATAGAAACTGTCTTATATGTTGATGGCTTAAAACATAATCTTCTTAGCATAAGTCAACTATGTGATAAAGGCTTAAATGTCATCTTTAAGAAGGATTTATGTACTATAGAAGATAGCAAGACTCATAAGACTAAACTTTTCGGAAAAAGAACAAATAACATATTTATGATTTCCTTAAGTGACCAATCATTAAAAATCAAGTGTTTATCTGTCAATAATGATGATGCATGGTTATGGCATAGGAGATTTGCTCACATTCACATGAATCATTTAAACAAATTAGTAAAACATGACTTAGTCATTGGCTTGCCTAAAAAGAAATATGCTAATAATAAATTATGTGTTGCATGCCAAAAGAGTAAATTAAAGAAAACTTCTTTTAAACCTAAGCATATAGTTTCTACTAATAGGCCATTAGAATTAATTCATATGGATCTATTTGGCCCCTCTAGCATCAAAAACTTTGGAGGAAATTACTATGGTTTTGTTCTAGTTGATGACTTTTCTAGATATACTTGGACTTTCTTGTTAGTTCATAAAAATGAAGCTTTTCATGTTTTTAGAAAGTATGCCAGTCGTGTTCAAAATGAAAAATCCATGAAAATTACTTCTATAAGGAGTGATCATGGTGGGGAATTTCAAAATGCTTATTTGAAGAATATTGTGATGAACATGGAATTTCACACAATATTTCTGCACCAAGGACTCCACATCAAAATGGTGTTGCGGAACACAAAAATAAACTTTTAGTAGAACTAGCAAGAAGCATGATAAATGAAACCAATCTGCCCAAATACTTTTGGGCTGATGCTATTAATACTGCTTGCTATGTGTCCAATAGAGTTCTAATAAGACCTCTTTTGAAAAGGACCCCTTATGAACTATATAAAGGTAGAAAGCCAAATATCTCTCATTTGCATATTTTTGGGTGTAAATGTTTTGTTCTTAACAATGGAAAGAGTAAACTTGGTAAATTTGATGCTAAAGCTGACGAATGAATCTTCCTTGGTTATTCACTCACAAGCAAAGCCTATAGAATTTTTAATAAAAGAACTTTAACCATCGAAGAATCTATACATGTTTCTTTTGATGAATCTAACCCTTCTATGGAAGAAAAAGTTGTTTGTGATGATCATGACAGTGATTTACCAAGCACCTCTCAAAATGAAGTCACAAAGTCAATGGAACAACTCAACCTAGAGCAAATGATAAAAGAAGAAAAACTACCTCATATCTCTACTCGAGAACACGATGGCCTTCCTCAAGAATGGAGAACACACCGAGATCATCCAATTGACAACATCATTAGAGACATCAATAAAGGGGTAACTACTCGACTTAGTCTTAGAGATGCATGTCTTAACATGGCTTTTGTTTCTCAAATAGAACCTTCTAAGATAAATGATGCTATTGATGATGAACATTGGATGATTGCTATGCATGAAGAGTTAAATCAATTTAAAAGAAACCAAGTATGGGAACTAGTCCCTAGACCTAGTAACAAGCAAATCATAGGAACCAAATGGATCTTTAGAAATAAATTAGATGAAAATGGCATAATAGTTAGAAACAAAGCTAGGTTGGTAGCACAAGGTTATAATCAAGAAGAAGGAATAGATTATGAAGAAACCTTTGCTCATGTGGCTAGACTAGAAGCCATTAGATTGCTCTTAGCCTATGCATGCTGATTAGACTTCCAACTTTACCAAATTGATGTTAAGAGTGCCTTCTTAAATGGATATATAGAAGAAGAAGTGTATGTCAGTCAACCCCCTGGTTTTGAAGACCATCATCATCCCACTCATGTTTATAAGTTGAAAAAGGCTCTTTAAGGGCTAAAACAAGCCCCAAGAGCATGGTATGATCGTTTAAGCACTTTTTTGTGTAACAAAGGCTTTTCAAAAGGAAAAGTCGATACCACTCTTTTTATCAAAAGACTTGATGATCATACTCTGCTTGTGCAAATTTATGTTGACGATATCATTTTTTGTTCCACAAATGAATCTTTATGTAGTGAATTTGCAAACATGATGCAAGGAGAGTTTGAAATGTCCATGATGGGCAAATTAAAATTCTTCCTTGGTTTGCAAATTAAACAAACTAGTAGTGAAATCTTTATCAGTCAAACTAAATATTGCAAAGAGCTTTTAAAGAAATATGAAATGGACAGTTGTAAAGAGATAGCCACACCTATGGGTACCAACACATATCTAGATCAGGATTTATCAGGTAACCCCATAGATATAACAAAATATCGAGGCATGATTGGCTCTTTACTATATCTTTCTGCTAGTAGGCCTGATATTATGTTTAGTGTGTGTCTATGCGCTAGATATCAATCCTGTCCAAAAGAGTCGCATTTGACTGCCGTAAAAAGAATCTTAAAATACTTAAAAGGAACTTTGGATGTTGGTTTATGGTATCCAAAAGGCAGTCTATGTAATTTAATTGGATATACTGATTCTGACTTTGCCAGTTGCAAAACCGAAAGAAAAAGTACTAGTGGTACTTGTCACATTTTTGGCAATGCATTAATTGCTTGGTCCTGTAAGAAACAAGCAAGTGTAGCCTTAAGTACCGCTGAGGCAGAATACATTGTTGCCGGTAGTTGTTGTGCCCAAGTTTTATGGCTAAAACAACAACTGTGTGACTATGGTATTGACATAGGCTGCGTTCCCATTTTGTGTGACAATACAAGTGCCATTAATATCTCTAAGAATCCTATAATGCACTCTAGAACAAAACATATAGACATTAGACATTACTTTCTAAGAGACCATGTTCTTAAGAAGGATGTTGAACTTAAGTTTGTTGACACACATGCACAAATGGCTGACATTTTCACAAAGCCTTTAGGAAAAGTACCCTTCTTCAAAATTAGGAAAGAGCTTGGTATTTTGGCTGAAAAAGAATTAAGTTAAATTATGAATGATTTTCTGCATATTATCCTTTCATTATTATGCTTAATCTGCTATTCCTAGTCTCCTTTTTGATAATGTCAGAAGGGGGAGAAAAGGGTTGTATGTTCAAATGTATTTCAGGCACAATTTTTTTTCAAAGTTATGCAATAAGACCAAAAGACAGGGGGAGAACCGCTAAACAAGAATCAACTGTCAAGACATAGTTTGCCATCATCAAAAAGGGGGAGATTGTGAAGATGGTGATCTTTCCCAACCTATGGCTAAGGTTTTGATGATGCTCACTATGTCATCAAATGCAAAAAGAAAACTAGCAAATCAAAAGTCAAAGAAGCTCATATGTGTAGTCTAAGTCTTCTAGGTAAAACGATACTTAATCTTAAAATCTCTTAACTATACGATAAAGGCTAAATTCTGAAAAACTCATGCATATAACCAAAATCATTTGCTCTAAAGCATAAGTGTTCTGTTTTTAAACAGTGTAACCGATTACACTACTATGGTAATCGATTACAGATTGATAAATTCATCAGTCTTGTACATTTTCCATGATGTAATCGATTACACAACCCTGGTAATCGATTACAGGCTGATAAACTCATCAGACCTGTGCATTTTCTATGATGTAATCGATTACACTATACTCGTAATCGATTACAACATATTAAAAGCATCAGATACGTGCATTTTTTCACATTGTAATCGATTACACCATGTTTGGTAATCGATTACATCAATCCGTTGAGTTTGTTTTTGAAATTTTTAACTTGTGTAATCGATTACACCATATGGTAATCGATTACACATACCAGAACAGTATATTGGTTCTGTTTTGAATGAACTGTTGTAGCTCTTAACTTTTCACAAACTCATACTGGTTCATGTGCACGAATTAAACACTATCAATAGGTGTTCTATGACTTGTTTTTAAACACAATTTTGAATACAACTTTCATACTCACAAAGTCACAAAGTTCTCATAATTTCTCTCATTCATTCATAAGTGTTAAGACTTTGATATCAATTTTCATATCTTTCCAATTCTGGAAATTATTCAAAGTCTTAAGCACAAACAAAAGCCTTTATCCAAGTTATTTGATTCTAAATTAAGTGATCATTTAGTGAGTGATTCAATCCTTAAAGTTTCAATTACTATTAGAGAGTCACTTATTCAAAAGCCTTGTAAAAACCATCTTAAGAATACAAGTTAGTGTCTTGTAAACATTTCACCAAGTGTGGTGAAGTGCAGTATATTGTGAAGAACGGTGTTAGCCTAGTGCCTAGTGGAATAAGTGAGTAGTCTTGGAAGAAGACGAAGAAGGTGTATCATTGGTTCTTGCAATAGTGGAAAAATCTTCTTGGTAACAAGAAGGACTGGACGTAGCTTTCAAATTGAAGGTGAACCAATATAAATCTTGGTGTGATCTTCTATTCCCTTAACTTTTTACATTTTGCATTATCATCTACTTTTACTCAACTATTTTGTTTAATACTTCCGCTCATAGAAAAACTCTTTTTAAACTTGCAAAGTTTTAAAATAAAAGTAGAAATATTCAATTTAAGTCTCTACACCTAATTCACCCCCCTCTTAGGTGGCCATATATCCTAACAAGGTCCTCTCTCTCAAACGAGGATTTCCCAATATATACTCCAACACTCTACTTTTTCCAATCATTCCGAAAACGAAATTTGAGGTGTTACAATCCTTCCCCCTAAAAGAAATTTTGTCCCCGAAATTTTATTAGGTTACTCTTAGGAGAACAAATACTATCATCGCCTAAACATTAGGCATAATATTTACTCGATCAACCTTAGATCCACCATCCAAACAATTATGATTCGCTTAGGCGACAAACAAGGACACATACCACATAATAGTGATGCCACATAGACAATTCATGGATTAACCTCTTAGAGTCCAAATACAAAAGCCAAATATCAGGACAACTAGGACGACTAAGAGAAAATTATCACAACCGAAATAAAAATTCTCAAGATAACAATCGTTCAAAACGATGAACACATATAGTGAGATTCACGATAACACTTTCGAATTCGAAAGAAAGTGGGAATCAATACCCATCATTTACCATGATGCATTAGATCGCATCCAGCATGCAAAAGCTAGATCAACATCCACTCGATGGAAATAGCGTCATTTCATTTCATACATGAGAAATAGTCACGATTAATTCAAAATTCTCAATAACATTTCAAACTTGTACTCGCTACAACACAAAAACATGGTAGTCATCCAACAAGTAGCATTTAGACAAACCAGATTTTTGGAGTCCTTCCGAGTACAAAATAGAATTACCAAGTAATTATCCAATTTAATCAAACATTTCTACCATAAACGGATGCGATAGAAGAAGATTCATTAGTTAATCACCTCAACTAGACGTACAAGGTAGTAGGCCCACTCAAATCACACACTTTATTACCAATGATCATTTTCAAATTTACAAACATTCAATTCAATAACATATGTTAGATATGGATACCCCAATTACATTTGCAAATATACATTTAGTACTCAAATTTGCATCATGTCTAGAAACACATGGTCATAATCGCATCACCGAGTTTTTAACAACATCAAATTCATTCAAGATACTGTTGTTAAAAATTTAGATCTTCAACAAGGGAACTTAATTAATGCTTAACCAAATGCTAAACTTCACCCAAAATGATTTTTGAAAATACATTAGATGTAAGATTCATGGCAATCACTTCGTGAAAGCAAGGTTTTCATAACCATTTCAAAATAACTTGAAAACCCCCTCTCTTTTTTCTCATGCGACACTGAACGTCCCAATTACCATTTTCAAAAGGCTAGTTAGTTTTGGAGTTATATTTCATCCAGGACATGAGAGTCCCCACAGTCCATTTACAGAAACATACTTATGCCATAACATTGCAATTATGCATAACAATTATTGACGCACATGAAACAGAAACAAGTTTTGTAAGCACAATATCAAAGCAGTTAATTTGTGTTCATTACCACTATATCGTGCATTGCAAATATTCAACTACAAAAGGTCAATCACCATAGACCAAAAGTTTCATGTCCAAAAATCAAGATGACTTCGCTATTCCCAATACCACTTTCCACAAAAGCATAGAACAAAATTTTGTTTATCCATTAACCCACTAAAACTTAAGCAACACAACATCCATGTTCATCATCAAGGTTCAGATTTATGCACATATAAGAAATCACTGGCATAATCAAAATTTGTTACCTTAACTTTATTATGCCCATTTTGTTTTTCATACCGGTCCGCTTTTAGTTTCCAAAGGTTTAGAGAGTCACTTCAAGTTTAAACATATAAGGAATTTCCACCTTTATGCAAACACACTCATCACAATGATATTTAAGTACTTCACCCACTTCATTCATTACTTTGAACCATGAGTTTTACCTTTTAGTATAATCATGAAAACTAATGCAAACAAGAAAGTCTATCTTTTAGAAACTCATAAAAACAAAGATACCAGACTTAGTCTTTTCAAAACACACTAGGTATCTTTCATTTAATTTCCTCGTTAACACAATATTTTTTTTAAAACCATTACTTCATGCTCAACACCTTCAATACAACATATCCATCTACATGTTCACGTTAATCATTACCTTACTATTCAAGTCACTACCGTAACAATTAACATATCGATTCTAGAATTCACACATCACAGAACAAATTATCGGATATTAACAATTAATCTCCAAGGAATATTTCACCATTGTCATACAGAACATGTTACACACAAATTCCTCATTTCATTCAACTTTCTAAACTTTCATGCATGATAAGCAAACTTGTATACAGGAATAAGTCAAGATGTACATGTTCATTTCCAAGCAAAACAGACAAATACATGTTAGTGGACTTTTACAAAGTAAACGACTTGGTTACATGTCATGAAATAAAATGTAGATATTTAGCCACCGAATCTAATAACTGGTTAATCACTACATCATGCATATTTGTTTTAATCCTGAGGAATGGAAAGATAATTAACAACATACATTAACTAGGAACATATAGGAAATCACATAACATAACATACAACTTTTCATGTTATAGATTATCCAACTATTAGCAAAAGCTAACATTTTCCTTATTATCAAAAATCATCCGTCAAATAAAAATCCAATTTTTCAAGACAAAAGATATAGTTCTTTCTGTGACACCCTTTATTTAAGTCTTTTAAATTATAGTATCAGTCCTGGGATTCTCGCTTGAGCGAGGGATTGTCGCCTGGGCAAGCAAAGCTCACATGGGAGGGTGAAATCCTCGGCTATACTGAAGGATTCTCGCTTGAGCGAGAGTTGCCTCGCTTGAGTGAGAGTGGTCTCGCCTGAGCGAGAGTTGTCTCGCTTGGGCGAGAAAAGTGACATTTTGGACCTGTCGAGGCTGTAAGATCCTCGCTTGAGCAGGAGGATCCTTGCTTGAGCGAGAGCTGCCTCGCCTGAGCGAGTGTTCCCTTGCCTGGGCAAGAGGGTCAGATCTGAGTTTTTAAAATGGGCAGGATTTTCTCGCTTGAGCGAGAATGGGCTCGCTTAAGCGAGAATCAGACTAGTTTGCATTAAATGAGAAACCCCAAACACATTTTAGGGTTAGAAATTGAAGAGAGGTGAGAGAAGTGAGATTTTCCAAGGGCAATGAGTTGTGATACTCATCCAGAAGCTTGAGAAGAGGTAAAACTCATGATTCTAACTCTCTTATTCCCTTTGAAACTTATTTTGGGTATGTTTGATCTCTTCTCAAAATGTGAGAAACCATGGAAACTCACCCTTTTGAGTTATGGTTCGTTTTATGTTGTTTTTCTCTTGTAAACTCATGGTTTAGAGTTGGTATTTCAAGAATGGAAAGGGTTTGTGGGTTGGTTCATGGAAACCCCAAAACCCTAAAGAGAAAATGTGGTTAAAGAGGAAAATGGATAAAATGTTAGAGGTAGAAGATGATTAAGCATTCTAATGTTGAAATATGAGATGAATATGTATGTTTTAGATTTTTGTAAACTTATAATGAAAGTAGTTTAGAAACATTGAAAATGTGTTAAATCTCTTATGTGGTTAACAATGCAAAATGAGTTATTCATGTGTTATTTGGAATAAATGACTAACATTGTGTTATATGGTGGGAATGAGGAAAGATCCTAAAGTTGGAGGCGGTGTCGGTGAAACTTGCGAAGTTACCAAGAACCAAACCCAACACTCACCAAGGTAAGGATAAGTATTTAAGTTATCCATTGTGTTAGAAAATGCGTGGATTTTCTGGTTTTGGATAATGAATCACGTTGTGAACCACTTATTTATTATAAACATATATGGGTGTGTTTGTAATAATGATGGCGTGGATTTACTGTTTATGAATTGATGGAGTGTCAATGAAAATAAAACTGGTTTTTAGCCGACCATAATTGGTTAGCGACTTTGGCTCAAGTAATGTAGCAAATTTTGGCTCAAGTAATGTAGCAAGCTTTGGCTCAAGCGATGTAGCAGGCTTTGGCTCAAGCGATGTAGCAAGCTTTGGCTCAAGCGATGTAGCAATCTTTGGCTCAAGCGATGTAGAAAGCTTTGGTTCAAGCGATGTAGCAAGCTTTGACTCAAGCGATGTAGCAAGCTTTGGCTCAAGCGATGTAGCAAATTTTGGCTCAAGTTATGTAGCATGGTTTCCGAAAGTGTAAACGTTGAAAATGGTTTTAAGTATATTTGGCTTTAAATTGTTTACTTAACCTTATTAAAATGTGGACTAACGTACATTGACATTTATTGAGTTAACGACTTACTCCTTTATGTTTTTTGTGTATGGTCAATTTTAATCCCATTGCAGGTAGGTGGAAGACGTAAGGATGTTTTGATTTTGGAGCTTAGCGGCTTTTATTTTTGAAGTCCTTATTTCTATTATTTTGTAATCTAACTGATTGTATTCTGAATTGACTATTTGTAATCATGGGTCTGATTTTTTGTACACTTTAGGGACCATGGATAATGGTAACTGTGGATATTTGTAGCTATGGGTATTTTGGAAACCCATAGCTAGTTGTATGCGGTGGTTACTGAGCTGCATTAATAGGAATTATGTTTTTTTGTCAAACGAATGTGTATGTCGTTATTGGTTCATAGATTGAGTGTGAAGAGGAACGTGAGATTTTAAAATAAGGTTATTCAATTGGTAAATGTAAGTTAGAGGAAAATGCATGAAATTGGATTAAAATAATGAAATATTTTCAAGGGTAGATTTTTGGTTCTTACAATATGGTATCAGAGCATAGTTAATTCTGCGGCCTAGGGTATTGTAACGACCCGATTTTCTACCCTTGAAATTTTTTCTCATTTTAATTCAATTCCATTCAATCACTCATAACTCAATTTACCATTTTAATATCCTTACTTCAAAATCTTGTTTCCCCTCCTCACACTCAATCCATGAATCAATAACCACATGCATAATCATTTTACCTAGAACTTCTCATGAATCATTCCTGGAACTAATCTTATAACCTATTATATTATCATACAATTAATCTTGTAGAAAAACATAATTCATTCATATCATTCCCTATGAGTACTAAGACCTCAAAGGTTCTGATCCTCCAAAATAACATTACGCATGGTTACAAATATCCAAATAATGGTTACACATATCTGATGCTTTTTATCTGCATGTAATCGATTACATGGACTGTGTAATCGATTACACTGCCCAAAATTGCCATTTCTCGCTCGGGTGATACAACTCTCGCTCAGGCGAGAATCCTCCAGTATAGCCCAAGATTTCACCCTCCCAGATGCACCTCTCTCGCTCAAGCGAGAATCTCTGGATCAAGCGAGGCTTCCAGAACTGATACTCTAATTTTTAAAGACTAAAATCCGGGGTGTTACAGGTATGGCCTTACTTGCTTCTTTGTAACATGTTTTTGATTTGACTAGTGGAGATTGTGTGAATTGAGTGTTTAAAGCATGTAGCCTTGGTGTAGTGACATGTAATGTGCTATGAGACTATGTGATAACCTGACTTATGTGAGTTAGATTTGTGTGCTGACTATCAATGAGCGCAGGTTAAGACATGGCTGGAAGAGGGAGAGGGAGAGGAACGTGTAACACCCTAAATTTGAGTCTTTAAAATTATAGTATCAGTCCTGGAATCCTCGCTTGAGTTGAGAGATTCTCGCCTGGGCGAGAAAAGCTCACCTGGGAGGGTTAAATCCTGGGCTATACTGGAGGATTCTCACCTGGGAGAGTTGTCTCGCCTGGGAGAGAAATGGCATTTTGGGACTGTTGATATTATGAGATTCTCGCTTGAGCGAGAATCCCTCGCTTGAGCGAGAGGGTGAGATCTGAGTTTTTAAAAATAGGCGGGATTTTCTCGCTTGAGCGACACAGGGCTCGCTTAAGCGAGAACCCGACGAGTTGTATTAAATGAGAAACCCCCAAACACAACCTAGGGTTTAGAAAAGAAGAAGGGTGAGAGAAGAGAGCTTTTTCAAGGACAAGAAGCTTGGATACTCATCTAAGAGCTTGAGAAGAGGTAAAACTCTTGATTCTAACTCTCTTCTTCTCTTTAAAAACTATTTTTGGTATGTTGGATCTATTCTCAAAACTGAAGGAAACCATGGAAACTCATCCTTTTGAGTTATGGTTTGTTTTATGTTGTTTCTCTCTTACACCTCTTGGTTTAGAGTTAGTATTTCAAGAATGGAAAAGGGTTATGGGTTGATTCATGAAAACCCCAAAACCCTAAAGAGAAAATGTAGTTGAAGTGGGTAAAATGCTAGAGGTAGAAGATGATTATGTATGTTTTGGATGGTTGTAAGCTTATGATGAAAGTAGTTTAACAACATTGAAAATATGATGAAATATCTTGTATGGTTAAATAATGCAATATAAATTGTTTATGTGATATTTGGAATAAATGACTAACATTGTGTTATATGGTGGGAATGATAAAAGATCCTAGAGTTGGCGGCGGTGTCGGTGGAACTTGTGAAGTTGCCAAGAACCAAACCCAACACTCACCGAGGTAAGGATAAGTCTTTAATTGTGCATTTGGAATAGAAAATGTGTATTTTCTGGTTATGCAATGATTGAGTTGTGAATTACGCATTTAGTATAAACATATATGGGTGTGTTTATACTAAAGTAGGCGTAGATTTACGGACGATGGAAAATGTGTGTATCTTCTAGTCATGCAATAATTATATTGTGAATCACGTATCTAGTATAAACATATATGGGTGTGTTTATACTAAAGATGGCGTGGATTTACGGGAAATGATTGATGGTGAATTCGATGAAAAGGAAATATATTTTTAGCCGACCATGAATGGTTAACGACTTTGGCTTGAGTATATAAGCAAAACTCTGGCTTGAGTATATAAGCAAAACTCTGGCTTGAGTATATAAGCGAAACTCTGGCTTGAGTATATAAGCAAAACTCTGGCTTGAGTATATAAGCAAAACTTTGGCTTGAGTATATAAGCAAAACTCTGGCTTGAGTATATAAGCAAAGCTCCGACTCGAGTATATGTAGCATGTTTTCTTCTAAAAGAAATGAGAATCTGCTTTTAGCTAACCCCGAGGGGTGTAGCGACTTTGGCTCAAGTTATGCAGCAAAGTAAAATGAATTTCAAAAAAATGGATTACTAACCCTTTTCTAATGTGGATTATCTTATAATGATGTTTATTGAATTAACGACTTACTCCTTTGTATGTTTGTGTACTTGTCATTGATAATCCCATTGCTGATAAACAGGTGACATGAGGGGGACTCATTTTTGGGAAGCTTAGGGAGAGTTATATTTTGGATTTATTCAATTGCACTATCTTGTATATGAGTGCATAGTTGTTAGTTTAAGACATTATGTAACTATGGATATATATTTGCTAACATGAGGGTGTAACTCTGGATATGTGTAGCTATGGGTATTTTGGAAACCCATAGCTAGTTATATGCGGTGATTACTAATCTGCATTAATACGAATTATGTTTTTCTGTCAAATGATTATGTACGTCATTATTGATTCATGCGTTGAGTGTGAGGAGGGAAATAAGGTTTTGAAGTAAGGATATTAAATTGGTAATGTGAGTTATGAGTGATCGCATGGAATTGAATTAAAATGAGAAAAAAAAATTATAAGGGTAGAATTTGGGTCCTTACAGAACGAGTCAGAACGTTCCAAATGATTTGTTGGCTAAGATGGTGGCTGCACTACAACAGATGAATGAGAACTTGCATAATCTGAATCAGAACCCTGCACCAAGTCTGAGTTCCCAACCCCTAGTCCCACCCAGACCGGCAGAGTACCGAGGTCTGGATGACTCTTGCAGGAGGAACCATAGTCATTTCCACGGGGGATATGCTCCTGATGCTGCCATTGAGTGGGTTCAGGGAATGGAGCGGATCTTCAAGGCCATGAACTGTTCGGAGGCTCAGAAGTTGGCCTATGCCACTTATATGCTAGTGAAGGAGGCCGAGAACTGGTGGGAGTTTACTCGACGCCAAATGGAGATAGAGGGACAATTGATATCCTGGGGTACATTCAAGGCGAAGTTCCTTCATAAATACTTCCCTGCTGATCTGAAGAGGAAGAAGGAAATGGAGTTTTTGAAGTTGGAACATGGAAACATGTCGGTGGGAGATTATGCGGCCAAGTTTGAAGAATTGGCCCGATTTTGTCCTTACTCCGAATTGGAGGTGGACGGAAGGTCCAAGTGCTTCAAGTTCGAATCGGGTTTGAAGCCCAAGTTGAAAATCATGTTTGGGCACCAAGAGATTGCTGATTTCCCTACCCTAGTGAACAAGTGTAGGGTGTCTGAGGATGACTTGGCAACCGATGAAGTGGCGGCACCTAAGGTGATTCCTCCCAAGAGCTTTGGGACTCAATGGAACTTCTCGCACGGAAAAGGGAAGGGCAAGGTGTTTCAAGAGGAACGGAGGCCTTACTCTCCTCCAACGGGTAGTCGGGGTTATACTTCGCATGGGCCGAGGACTCATGTCAATGCCGGAGGGTCATGGTTGAACTCTCCATCCTTGTGCGGCAAATGTTGCCGAACTCATGTCGGTGACTCATGCCCCGAAACGACACTTAGTTACTTTCACTAGAAGGAGGTTGGGCATGTCAGAAGATATTGTCCTAAGTTACAGCAGAGTGTGAATGTTGTGAGGGCTGAACGACCTCGATCCACTGGCAGAGTGTTCACCATGAGTGGTGTAGATGCATCGGGTGTAGATGGTCTGATAAAAGGTAATTGCATGGTTGCAGGTATTCCTCTTTTAGTGTTATTTGATTCGGGAGCGACACACTCCTCTATATCTATTGACTGTGTGGATAGGCTGAAATTTCAAACTGAGTCGTTGCCTTTCGATTTGGTCGTATCCACCCCAACTAATGTGCCTGTGGTGGTGTCGACTGTTGTGTCTCGATGTCCGGTAGTGGTAAACGGTTGGACATTTACCGTGGATTTAATCTGCTTACCACTATCCCAGTTAGATCTAATTCTGGGAATGGACTGGTTGTTGGCAAATCATGTGGTGCTTAATTGTGCTAATAAGACCGTGATGTTCGGAAACCCGAATGGGATTTATGATGAGGCTAGTTATATGAAGCCGTTGTCGGCTAAGGAAGTCAAGACTTCCTATAAGGAGGGAGGAGCCGTGTTTATGTTGTTGGCATCCCTAGAGGGTATTGAGAAGCCCAAAGTTGAGGATATTCCGATAGTTTGTTAATTTCTTGAGATATTTCCTGGTGACATTCCGGAGTTGCCTCCAGTGAGAGAAGTCGAATTCTCTATTGATTTGGTACCTGGAACGGGACCCATCTCTATAGCTCCTTATAGGATGGCACCGTTAGAGTTGGTTGAGTTGAAAAAGCAGGTTGAGGCCTTGTTGGCAAAGAAGTTTATTCGTCCTAGTGTCTCACCGTGGGGTGCGCCTGTTTTGTTGGTTAAGAAGAAAGATGGGAGTATGAGGTTGGGCACGGATTATAGACAGTTGAACAAAGTTACCATCAAGAACAAGTATCCCTTGCCTCGGATTGATGACTTGATGGATCAGTTGAAGGGAGCGGTGGTGTTCTCAAAAATTGACCTTCGGTCGGGTTACCACCAACTTCGTGTGAAGTCGGAGGATATTCCTAAAATTGCTTTTAGGATGAGGTATGGACATTTTAAGTATTCGGTCATGCCTTTTGGTGTAATGAATGCCCCAACAATATTTACCGACTACATGAATCAAATTTTTCATCCGGATTTGGATTCATTCGTAGTGGTATTTATTGATGACATTTTGGTTTACTCCAAAAGCCGAGAGGAACATGTAGAGCACCTGAGGATTGTTCTAGATCTTCTGAGTAAGAATCGGTTGTATGCTAAATTGCCTAAATGCGATTTCTTGTTGGAATCAGTAAATTTTCTTGGACATGTAATATCCAAGGAAGGGGTAGCTGTAGATGCTTCAAAGGTTGAAGCGGTTATGGAATGGGCAGTACCCAAGTCAGTTACTGAGATCCGGAGTTTTCTGGGTTTGGCTGGTTATTATCGGAAATTCATAGAGAGATTTTCGAAGTTGGCACTACCTTTGACCAAGCTCACCAGAAAGGGGGAACCTTATGTGTGGACAATCCGTTGTGAAGAGAGTTTTCAAGAGTTGAAATGGAGATTGACTACGGCGCCCGTGTTGGTTCTTCCTTGTACTCACCGTGATTTCAGTGTGTATTATTATGCTTCTAAGCAAGGATTGGGTTGTTTCCTGATGCAAGAGGGGAAAGTTGTTGCCTATGCTCCTCGACAATTAAGAACGCATTAGCAAAACTACCCTACGCATGATTTAGAACTAGCTGTAGCGGTCTTTGCCTTGAAAATCTGAAGACACCATCTGTATGGCGTAAGGTTTGAGGTGTACAGTGACCACAGGAGTTTGAAATATTTGTTTGATCAAAAGGAACTGAATATGAGACAAAGAAGGTGGATGGAGTTTCTTGAGGACTACGATTTCAGATTACAGTACCATCCGGGAAAGGCCAATGTGGTGGCCGATGCTTTAAGTTGGAAGTCTTACACATGTCGACTTTGATGGTTAGAGAAGGAAAACTGATTGAGGAGTTCAGGGTTATGAACTTGGAAGTTCAGATAAGGCCTCATAGTATAATGATAGGAATGCTTAAGGTCACCAATGAACTGTTTGATCAAATCCGGGTAATGCAAGTTGAGGATAGTGAGCTAATGATTAAACGAGATTTGATGATGAGTGGGAAGGAAACTGATTTCGCATCGGACCCTAGTGGAATGTTGCGTTACAAGGGGAGAGTGTGTGTGTCTCGTGATGTGGAATTGCGAAAGAGTATTTTAGAGGAGTCACACAAGAGTAAAATGAGTTTTCACTCGGGAACTACAAAGATGTACCAAGATTTTAAAAAGTTGTTTTGGTGGTCTGGGTTGAAAAATGATGTGGCTTCGTATGTCTCGAGTTGTCTTGTCTGTCAGAAAGCCAAGATTGAGCATCAGCGGCCAGCGGGAGAACTACAATCCCTAGAAATTCCCGTTTGGAAGTGGGATAGTATTTCCATGGATTTTGTATTAGGCTTTTCATGAACTCAGAAAGGGTATGATTCAATATGGGTGATAGTAGATCGGTTAACTAAATCTGCACACTTTCTGCCTATGAACATGAGGTATTCTTTGGAGCGATTGCCGGAACTGTATATCCGGGAAATAGTTCGTTTGAATGGGATACCGTCGAGCGTTGTATCGGATAGGGATCTCCGTTTCACTTCAAACTTTTGGACTAGTTTGCAGTCCGCATTGGGAACCAAGTTGAAATTGAGTTCGGCTTATCATCCACAAATGGACGGTGAATCGGAAAGGACTATACAGTCATTGGAGGATCTTTTGAGGGTGTGTGGCTTGGAACAACCGGGGAGTTGGGTTGACATGTTGCCATTGATTGAATTTACGTACAACAATAGCTTCCATTCGAGTATTGGAATGGCACCCTATGAGGCATTGTATGGTAGGATGTGCCGAACTCCAGTGAGTTGGTTTGAAACTGGGGAGAACTCGATATTGGGACCCAAGCTGGTCCAAGAGAGGATGGAAAAGATCAAGAAGATCCGGGAGAATATGAGAATATCACAGAGTCGGCAGAAAAGCTATTACAATAAGAGGCGAAAACCTCTTGAGTTTAAGGATGGGGATCATGTATTCATGAGAATAGTTCTGACCACTAGAATTGGTAGTGTTGAAGTCCCGTAAGCTTACTCAGAGATAGTTGCCTCGCTTGAGCGAGAGTTGTCTCGCCTAGGCGAGAAAAGTGACATTTTGGACTTGTCGAGGCTGTATGATCCTTGCTTGAGCGAGAGCTGCTTCGCTTGAGCGAGAGTTCCCTTGCCTGGGCGAGAGGGTCAGATCTAAGTTTTTAAAATCGGCGGGATTTTCTCGCTTGAGCGAGAATGGTCTCGCTTAAGCGGGAATCAGACGAGTTTGCATTAAATGAGAAAACCCAAACACATTTTAGGGTTAGAAATTGAAGAGAGGTGAGAGAAGAGAGCTTTTCCAAGGGCAAGGAGCTTTGATACTCATCTAGAAGCTTGAGAAGAGGTAAAACTCTTGATTCTAACCCTCCTCTTCCCTTTGAAACTTGTTTTGGGTATGTTGGATCTCTTCTCAAACTGTGAGAAACCATGAAAACTCACCCTTTTGAGTTATGGTTCGTTTTATGTTATTTTTCTGTTGTAAACTCATGGTTTAGAGTTGGTATTTCAAGAATGGAAAGGGTTTGTGGGTTGGTTCATGGAAACCCCAAAACCCTAAAGAGAAAATGTGGTTAAAGAGGAAAATGGATAGAATGCTAGAGGTAGAAGATGATTAAGCATTCTAATGTTGAAATATGAGATGAATAAGTATGTTTTAGATGTTTGTAAACTTATAATGAAAGTAGTTTAGAAACATTGAAAATGTGTTAAATCTCTTATGTGGTTAAAGATGCAAAATGAGTTATTTATGTGTTATTTGGAATAAATGACTAACATTGTGTTATATGATGGGAATGAGGAAAGATCCTAAAGTTGGAGGCGGTGTCGGTGGAACTTGCAAAGTTACCAAGAACCAAACCCAACACTCACCAAGGTAAGGATAAGTCTTTAACTTATGCATTGTGTTAGAAAATTCATGGATTTTCTGGTTATGGATAATGAATCAAGTTATGAACCAATTATTTATTATAAACATATATGGGTGTGTTTATAATAATGATGGCGTGAATTTACTGTTTATGAATTGATGGAGTGTCAATGAAAATAAAACTCTTTTTTTGCCGACCATGATTGGTTAGCGACTTTGGCTCAAGTAATGTAGCAAACTTTGGCTCAAGTAATGTAGCAAGCTTTGGCTCAAGCAATGTAGCAAGCTTTGGCTCAAGCAATGTAGCAAGCTTTGGCTCAAGCGATGTAGCAAGCTTTGGCTCAAGCGATGTAGCAAGCTTTGGCTCAAGCGATGTAGCAAGCTTTGGCTCAAGCGATGTAGCAAGCTTTGGCTCAAGCGATGTAGCAAGCTTTGGCTCAAGCGATGTAGCAAGCTTTGGCTCAAGCGATGTAGCAAACTTTGGCTCAAGTTATGTAGCATGGTTTCCGAAAGTGTAAACGTTGAAAATGGTTTTAAGTATATTTGGCTTTAAATTATTTACTTAACCTTATTAAAATGTGGACTAACGTACATTGACATTTATTGAGTTAACGACTTACTCCTTTCTGTTTTTTGTGTATGGTCAATTTTAATCCCATTGCAGGTAGGTGGAAGACGTTAGGATGTTTTTATTTTGGAGCTTAGAGGCTTTTATTTTTGAAGTCCTTATTTCCATTCTTTTGTAATCTAACTGATTGTATTCTGAATTGACTATTTGTAATCATGGGCGTAATTGTTTGTACACTTTAGGGACCATGGATAATGGTAACTATGGATATTTGTACCTATGGGTTTTTTGGAAACCCATAGCTAGTTGTATGTTGTGGTTATTGAGCTGCATTAATAGGAATTATTTTTTTCTGTCAAACGAATGTGTATGTCCTTAATGGTTCATAGATTGAGTGTGAAAAGGAAAGTGAGATTTTAAAATAATGTTATTCAATTGGTAAATGTAAGTTAGAGGAAAATGCATGAAATTGGATTACAATAATGAAATATTTTCAAGAGTAGAATTTTTTGTTCTTACAATATGGTATTAGAGCATAGTTAATTTTGCGGCCTAGGGTATGGCTTTACTTGCTTCTTTGTAACATGTTTATGATTTGACTAGTGAAGATTGTGTGAATTGAGTGTTTAAACCATGCAGCCTTGGTGTAGTGACATGTAATGTGCTATGAGACTATGTGATAACCTGACTTATGTGAGTTAGATTTGTGTGCTGACTATCAATGAGCGCAAGTTAAAACATGGCTGGAAGAGGGAGATGGAGAGGAACGAGTCAGAACGTTCCAAATGATTTGTAGGCTCAGATGGTGGCTACACTACAACAAATGAACGAGAACTTGCATAATCTGAATCAGAACCTTGTACCAAGTCCGAGTTCGCAACCCCTAGTCCCACCCAGACCGGCAGAGTACCGAGGTCTGGATGAGTTTTGCAGGAGGAACCCTAGTCAGTTCCACGGGGGATATGCTCCTGATGCTGCCATTGAGTGGATTCAGGGAATGGAGCGGATCTTCAGGGCCATGAACTGTTCGGAGGCTCAGAAGTTGGCCTATGCCACTTATATTCTAGTGAAGGAGGCCGAGAACTGGTGGGAGTTTACTCGACGCCAAATGGAGGCGGCGGGACAATTGATTTCCTGGGGTACATTCAAGGCGAAGTTCCTTCATAAATACTTCCCTGCTGATCTGAAGAGGACGAAGGAAATTGAGTTTTTGAAGTTGGAACAGGGAAACATGTCGGTGGGAGATTATGCGGCCAAGTTTGAAGAATTTGCCCGATTTTGTCCTTACTCCGAATTGGAGGTGGACGGAAGGTCCAAGTGCTTCAAGTTCGAATGAGGTTTGAAACCCAAGTTGAAAAGCATGTTTGGGCACCAAGAGATTGTTGATTTCCCTACCCTAGTGAACAAGTGTAGGGTGTGTGAGGATTACTTGGCAGCCGATGAAGCGGCGGCACCTAAGGTGATTCCTCCCAAGAGCTTTGGGACTCAACGGAACTTCTCGCATGGAAAAGGGAAGGGCAAGGTGTTTCTAGAGGAACATATGCCTTATTCTCCTCCAACGGGTAGTCGGGGTTATACTTCGCATGGGCCGAATACTCTTGTCAATGCTGGAGGGTCACGGTTGAACTCTCCATCCTTGTGCGGCAAATGTTGCCGAACTCATGTCGGTGACTCATGCCCCGAAACGACACTTAGTTACTTTCACTAGAAGGAGGTTGGGCATGTCAGAAGATATTGTCCTAAGTTACAGTAGAGTGTGAATGTTGTGAGGGCTGAACGACCTCGATCCACTGGAAGAGTTTTCACCATGAGTGGTGCAGATGCATCGGGTGTAGATGGTCTGACAAAAGGTAATTGCATGGTGGCAGATATTCCAAATTTAAATTTTTGATCTATGTAATCGATTGCTTAGGGTAAATAATCGATTACCAGACATCAGTAGGCTTAAAAATTCAAATTTCTAAGGTTAGCAATCGATTACTGTAACTAGCAGGAAGTTCGAGTAATCGATTACTTATAAGTGTAATCGATTACCAAAGGTTGATGTGTAAAATATGGGGATTTTGCAAGTTGAGTAACCGATTACTCTGACCAATATTTTTCAAACACTTCATCTTCTTCCCCACCCTCAAAACTCGAAAAATCACTCCTCTCTCTCTAAAAATCTCATTTCTCATCTGTTTTAAGTGATATTTTAGTCATTTCATATTACATTTTTTATACACACTTCTATCCAATTATTTTTGTGTTTAGTGGCCTTAATCAAAAACCCCCAAATTCCAAAATTACCAAAACCTAACTATTCAAAACATTCAACCATGGCTTCATCATCAAGAGCAAAGAAACAACGTACTAGTATGGCTCACAAGAAGCAAGGAACTTCATCTTTTGAGGCTAATCCATTGGATGTGGCACGACTTCTTGCTAATGATGAACAACGCAAGGTTTTCACAGAACACTTCCTTGGAAGACCAATTTTTGCTCCTAAGTATGGCAATGTAAGTAACTTTGAGCTTGATGATTTTCATTTTCCTACTCTATTAAGGCAACAAAATTTATTTGCATTCTGTGAGGAATCAAATGCCTATTATCATGAACTTGTTAGAGTATTTTAATGCAACTTGAACTTGAGGAAAAATCGTTTAAAATCCTCAGTGAAAGGAAAATAAATCATTTTAGATGTAAAGACTTTTAGTTCACTTTGCTGCAATATACCCTATCATGGAAACATAAAAGATTTTGGTCTTGCATGTGATTGGGATAATTAAGACAGAAAAGAGTTCTACTACACTATGTATAGATTCTCTAAAGAGGAAATTGACTTGCGTAAGCAAATGGTGATAGGTGAAATTGTTAAGAATAGAGATATCCTTGTTGTAGGAAATATCAATCTCGAAGATCGCCTGCTTCATTAATTTCTTAGCTATGTCATAATTCTTAAGTTTTCAAACCATTCTCAAATCAATGATATGGAATTACAATTGATGTATGCTGTTAAGCATAATCTTGAAATCAATTGGGATTTGACTGTAATGAATCACATGTGGTCTATGCGAGAGACTAATAGCCTCTTGCTTTATGCAATCATCATCTCAAACATACTTGAGCATTTCGGTATCTCAATGGCTGGTGAATCTAAAATCACTCTCAATGCTCGCGATAACAAAATTGATGTGGATGTGATCCACAAAATGGGTTTCTTTCGAGACCTAACGGATTGAGTGTATAATCATAGACGTGATAGACAGACTGCACCTGTTGATCCCACTTCCAATGTATTTGTTAATCCCCCTGCACCACAACCTTCTACCTTTCAATCCGAATCATCTTCATCTACTCAGATACCTTCAAATTTGATGATTATGGACGAGTTTTTCTCGCTTTGAGGCTACATCTCAAATTGGATGGATGCCCTTGATGCTCAGAACCAACAAGTTCAAATTGAGCTTCAACGTCTTTACTACAAGATCAACATGATGGATTCTGATGAAGAAAGTTATGAACCTGAATTGTAGAACATGTGTTGTTTAGGATTTTATCTTGCATTCTTGGATTTTGTAAACGTACTATTTGTTTCTAGGTTGTTTGTCTTTCTTGTTTGAACATATTTTTATTTTCTATGTTATGATGCAATTACCCTTTAGGCTCTACAATGATTACATTCTATGCATATATATATCTATATATTGTGTCCTGGACCCTAGCTTTTCTTATTTTTGTTGAAGTCAAAAGGGGCAGAAAAGTTGGGAGAGTGTATTTTTAGTTTAAAACTATTTCAGGGACATATACTCAAAATCAAAGGGGGAGCATACTCAAGACATGTAACTCATCACAAAGTATGCTACTCTCAAGAAAATACACTGTTATGATGATATTGGTTTGTCATCATCAAAAGGGGATATTGTGAAGAAGATCTTGCTCCTGACCTTGGCATGGTTTTGATGAAGACACAAACTTCACAAAAAGAAGAATAAGGAAGAATAATTGTGAAGACAATGAAGATAAAGCTTCAAGGCATTTAGAGTCTAAGTCATAGGTACTTCTATCCTTATACTCTTTAAATATACTATTAGTGATAATGCTCAAAAGGTATCTTTTAAAAGAAAAATAAGAATCATAAGTTTTAATAAAAACAATTTTCAAAACACTGAGTAACAGGTAACAAGATCTAAGTAACAGGTTACTGGATCTAAGTAACAGGTTACTATCATTGAGTAACAATTTACTGGAACCACGTAACAAGTTACATGAGTGAGAAATGGGTTAACCAACAAAATCTGAAAAACAGTAATCGATTAATGCTATCAGTGTAACCAATTACTCAGCTTGATAATTACTCACTTAGTTGGACAGTAGGCTTGTAACACCCTAAATTTGAGTCTTTAAAATTATAGTATCAGTCCTGGAATCCTCGTTTGAGCGAGAGATTCTCGCCTGGGCGAGAAAAGCTCACCTGGGAGTGTGAAATCCTGGGCTATACTGGAGGATTCTCGCCTAGGCGAGAAATGGCATTTTGGGACGGTTGATACTGTGAGATTCTCGCTTGAGCGAGAAGGTCAGATCTGAGTTTTTAAAAATAAGCGGGATTTTCTCGCTTGAGCGAGACAGGGCTCGCTTAAGCGAGAACCCGACGAGTTGTATTAAATGAGAAACCCCCAAACACAACCTAGGGTTTAGAAAAGAAGAAGGGTGAGAGAAGAGAGCTTTTTCAAGGACAAGAAGCTTGTATACTCATCTAAGAGCTTGAGAAGAGGTAAAACTCTTGATTCTAACTCTCTTCTTCTCTTTAAAAGCTATTTTTGGTATGTTGGATCTCTTCTCAAAACTGAAGGAAACCATGGAAACTCATCATTTTGAGTTATGGTTCGTTTTATGCTGTTTCTCTCTTACACCTCTTGGTTTAGAGTTAGTATTTCAAGAATGGAAAGGGTTATGGGTTGATTCATGAAAACCCAAAAACCCTAAAGATAAAATGTAGTTGAAATGGGTAAAATGCTAGAGGTAGGATATGATTATGTATGTTTTGGATGGTTGTAAGCTTATGATGAAAGTAGTTTAACAACATTGAAAATATGATGAAATATCTTGTATAGTTAAATAATTCAATATAATTTGTTTATGTGATATTTGGAATAAATGACTAACATTGTGTTATATGGTGGGAATGATAAAAGATCCTAGAGTTGGCGGTGGTGTCGGTGGAACTTGTGAAGTTGCCAAGAACCAAACCCAACACTCACCGAGGTAAGGATAAGTCTTTAATTGTGCATTTGGAATAGAAAATGTGTCTTTTCGGGTTATGCAATGATTGAGTTGTGAATTACACATTTAGTATAAACATATATGGGTGTGTTTATACTAAAGTAGGCGTAGATTTACGGAAGATGGAAAATGTGTGTCTCTTCAAGTCATGCAATAATTATATTGTGAATCACGTATTTAGTATAAACATATATGGGTGTGTTTATACTAAAGATGGCGTGGATTTACGGGAAATGATTGATGGTGAATTAGATGAAAAGGAAATATATTTTTAGCCGACCATGAATGGTTAACGACTCTGGCTTGAGTATATAAGCAAAACTCTGGCTTGAGTATATAAGCAAAACTCTGGCTTGAGTATATAAGCAAAACTCTGGCTTGAGTATATAAGCAAAACTCTGGCTTGAGTATATAAGCGAAACTTTGGCTTGAGTATGAATATAAGCGAAACTCTGGCTTTAGAATAGTTACTTTATGTACACGACATTGTAATTGATTAAGGCGTGTAATATGAAGAACATGTTAAAGTGAATTTATGTATGAGTGACTTTCTCCTAAATGTATAATGAGGTTATTTTGATGAGATTAAATGGAAGTATTATTTGAGAAAGGATAATTGTATATAATATGTATGATAAAGGAAGTGTAATGGTATGTTTTTAATGAATGGATACTTTTGATTATTTCCGCAATTTGAATCATGAACATAAGTGATATTTGTGTGCTCACCGGTTTTCCAAATCATCTAAGTAATATATTTCAAAAGTAATCACTTGACTTCATGAATAAAGTTTTAAAATTTTTGGGTTACAAAATCGGGTCGTTACAATATGGTATCAGAGCATAGTTAATCATGCAGCCTAGGAATTGGCCTTACATGCTTCTTTGTATGACTTATGTGAATTGTTTGTTGACTATGTGATAATTGCTGATGTGAAAGAGGATTGTTAAATTCCTTGCGGTAAGCCTCTGATTGTGAACTTATCGTTGAATTTCTTGTTGAGAGTTATTGATGAAGTGCTTGTTGAAAATTCCTTGTTGTGAATTTCTTGGAGAATTTCTTGTTGTAAAGCTATTGTTGAGTTCCCTGGTATGAACTCCTTGTTGAATTTCTTATTGTAAGTCCCTTGTTGGGAATTCTCAGAGGCCAGCGGGAGAGTTACAGTCCCTAGAAATTCCCGTTTGGAAGTGGGATAGTATCTCCATGGATTTTGTATCGGGTTTTCCGAAAACTCAGAGAGGGTACGACTCGATATGGGTAATAGTAGAGCGTCTGACGAAGTCTACTCATTTCTTGCCGATGAAAATGAAATATTCCTTAGATTGATTGGCGGAGTTGTATATCAAGGAGATCGTTCGATTGCATGGGATAACATCGAGCATTGTGTCGGATAGGGATCCCCGTTTCACTTCAAACTTTTGGACTAGTTTGCAGTCTGCTTTGGGGACTAAGTTGAAACTTTGTTCAACTTATCATCCACAAACGGATGGTCAATCGAAAAGGACCACACAGTCATTGGAGGATCTTTTGAGGGCTTGTTTTTTGGAACAACCAGGGAGTTGGGATGGCATGTTGCCTTTGATTGAATTTACCTACAACAATAGTTTCCATACTAGCATCGGGATGGACCCTTACGAAGCCTTGTATGGGAGAAAGTGTAGGACTCCAGTGAGTTGGTTTGAAACTGGGGAGAACTTAGTATTGGGACCCGAGTTTGGTCCGAGAAATGACGGAAAAGATCAAGAAGATCTGGGAGAATATAAGAATAGCACAGAGTCGACAGAAAAGCTATTACGATAAGAGACAAAAACCCCTGGAGTTTAATGAGGGAGATCATGTATTTATAAGAGTAGTTTTGACTACTGGGATTGGTAGAGTGTTGAAGTCCCGTAAGCTTACTCTGAGATTTATTGGACCATATCAAATATTGAAGAGGGTTGGGCCGGTAGCATATCGGAATGCTTTACCTCCATTGTTGTCAAATCTTCACAATGTGTTTCATGTGTCTCAGTTGAGGAAAAACGTTGGGGATCCATCTCATGTGGTCGAGTCTAATCAGATAGAATTAAAGGACAACTTAACCTTTACTACGTTGCCAGTGAGAATTTTGGATACCAGTATCAAGAGGTTGAGAGGCAAAGAGATTGCCTTGGTGAAGGTATTGTGGAGCCAAGTAGATGAAGGAGACGCTACTTGGGAAGTGGAACGTGATATGAGGGAGGATTACCCTCATTTGTTTGAATCGAGGTACGTTTAATTTTAGGGGACGAAAATTCCTATAAGAGGGGGAGGATTGTAACACCCTGAATTTATATTTCTTAAGATGTGGTAACAGTCCTGAAGAGAGGGACATGCTGCCAGATTCTCGCTTGAGCGAGAGGGCCTCGCCCAAGCGAGAGGGTCAGAATTTCTCCCAGGATTTTGTCTGGAAATCTCGTTAGAGCGAGAAAGGGCTCGCTTGGACGAGAGATGGCTCACTTGGGAGTGGAAAACTGGGAGATACTGAAGGATTCTCGCCTGAGAGATATTTGGCTCGCCTGGGCGAGAGAGGGAGTTGGCACTAGAAGATCCTCGCTTGAGCAAGAGTGCCAAATCTGAGGTTTTAAAATGGGCGGAATTTTCTCGCTTGAACTAGAAAAGGATCGCTTGAGCGAAAACCCGACGATTTCATTTTAAAATAGAAACCCCAAACACTTTTAGGGTTAGAACTTTGGAGAGAATAAAGAGAAGAGAGCATTTCAAGAACAAGGGTTCGTGAGAATCATCTAGAAGATAGAGAAGAGGTAAATCTCTTGATTCCAACTCTCTTCTTCCCTTTAAAACTTGTTTTGGGTGTATGGGATCTCTTCTCAAAATGTGAGAAACCATGGAAACTCTTCCTTTGGAGTTATGGTTCGTTTTATTTAGTTTCTCTCTTGTAAACTCTTGGTTTAGAGTTGATATTCGAAGAATGGAACGGGTTTGTGGGTTGATTAATGAAAACCCCAAAACCCCCAAAATGAAAATGTGGTTAAAGAGGATAATGGGTGAAATGGTAGATGTAGAATATGAGTATGTGTTCTAATGTAAAATAGAAGATGAATATGTATGTTTTAATGTTGGAAATTTCTAATGAAAGTGGTTTTGAAAACATTGAAAATATATGAATCTTTTGTATGGTTAAAGATGAACTATGATTTGTTTATATGTTGTTGTGAATAAATAACTGACTTTGTTGTTGTTTGGTGAGGATGAAGAAAGATCCTAAGGTTGGAGGAGGTAGCGATGGAAACTTGTGAAGTTACTCAAAACCGACCCCAACACTCACCAAGGTAAGGATAAGTCTTTAACTTGTACATTGTATGAGAAAATGCGTGGATTTTCTGGTTATAAATTGATTTTGAATCAATAAAAAACATATTTTTAGCTACCCTCAAGAGGTGTAGCAAGACTTTGGCTCAAGTTGTGTAGGAAGCTTTGGCTCAAGCTATGTACCAAGCTTTGGCTCAAGCTATGTAGCAAACTTTGGCTCAAGTTATGTAGCAAGACTTTGGCTCAAGTTATGTAGCAAGCTTTGGCTCAAGCTATGTAGCAAACATTGGCTCAAGTTATGTAGCAAGACTTTGGCTCAAGTTATGTAGCAAACTTTGGCTCAAGTTATGTAGCAAACTTTGGCTCAAGTTATGTAGCAAGACTTTGGCTCAAGTTATGTAGCAAACTTTGGCTCAAGTTATGTAGCGAGACTTTGCCTCAAGTTATGTAGCAAGCTTTGGCTCAAGCTATGTAGTAGGATTTTGGCTCAAGTTATGTAGCAAGTTTTGGCTCAAGCTATGTAGCAAACTTTGGCTCAAGTTATATAGCATGATTTCAAAAATATAAACTGTTGTAATAGTTTTATGTATTATTATTCTAAATTGCTTACTTAATACTAATAAAATGTGGATTAACGTATATTGACATTTATTGAGTTGACAACTTACTCCTTTGTGTTTCTTTGTGTATTTGTCAATGTTAATCTCATTGCAGGTAAACGAATGATTAGAGATGCTTGATTAGGAGTTTTAAAGACTTTGATGATCAAACTCTATGATTCTAATTATCCCTGTATTATCTGAATATTTGTTGACTTTTATTGTAACTATGGGCACATTAATTTTGTAACCCTTCGACTTGACATATGATGACCCCTATTATGAAATATATGTGGATTATGTTTTTTCTGCAATTAAGGGTAGTTACGGTATGAAACTGAAATTGTATGTTTAGAGTTATGAGATAACTAAAGAAATGGATGATTTAAAGAGTTAAAAGAAATGTATGTATGATATAACATGGGGAAATCAAGCATAAAGGATTAAAATAAATGAAAAAATTTCAAGGGTAGAATTTGGGTCCTTACAATGATGATTGAATTGGATAAATCGTATAAGTAAACTATAATATATACTATTGATGATGTGAATATCCTACGGTATGTTGCAATGATTGAGTGTATCATTTGTATATGCTAATATGGTTGATTTTAGTTGTTGTATAGGTTGTAGCACTTTAATGTTATTACTCCATGTAATTCCACGATGCAATCGCCGTAGTTGGTTCTTACTCCCTCTATCTTTCTTTGTCTATGTGATGTATATTTGAGTTCAGGATGTTGTTGTTGCGTCGTGGATGTCCGCTGACGGGATTAGGGAATGGAGTAGTTGTTTTATGTATTCTGAATTTGTATATGTATAATGTATGTACAATGAGAAGTATGTTTAAGTAACTCTTTTGTATAAATGATCTCTTTTGAAAGATGTAATACGATTATTATAATGACCTTAGTCAGTGATGTAATTGAAAAAGGGTTAATCGTATAGATTATGGGTTAAAATGGAATGTGATGGCATGCTATTGATGAAAAGATATTATTGATAATTTCCACATTTTGAATTGGGAAACTTAACTAATAAATGAATTCACTAATATTTTCCAATCGATTAAGTATATTTGTCAAACTAATCATTTCACTTTTCAGAATAAAGTTTTAGAATTTTTGGGTTATGAAAATCGGGTCGTTACATGTGGCATACCCAACAAGTTGTATCAGAGATAGTATTACAAGGCTAGATTAACCGCTTAGATCGTTGATCCTAGGCATTTTCATAATGGGTTCTACAAATTCATTCGGTGGTGATGGCGCATCCGTCAACCGCTCTCTTGTTTTTAGTGGCGAGGTGTACGCCTAATGGATGGTTAGAAGGAGAATATTCATAGAGTCCATTGATATGGATATTTGATGTCGTACAATATGGACCTTATATTCCACTATACTTGGTGGAAAAAGAAACCAAAGAGAAACCAAGAAGTCCCTTGACCAATGAGGAAGAGAGAAAAGTGCAGCTTGATTTGCAAGCAAAAAATATTATTACTTATGCACTTTCATATGATGAGTTCTTTAGGGTTTCTCAATGCATAAGTGCCAAGAAAGTGTGAGATACTTTACAAGTAACCCACGAAGGAAATAGTGAGGTCAACGCTCCCGGGGACGTATGCTCAATTGGCCGAACCCCGTTACCAAATTCTTTGTTTCTTCTCTTCTATTTATTCTATGCACTTTATTTGATTGCTTGTGACCAACGCTACGCAACGATCGCTTCCGCTGCACCAACAATTGGTATCAGAGCCAATTGCTAGATGACTCTTATCCCAGGTACTAGATAAAGGCATAAGAGGGTGAAAGCATGTTGGTTAGACAAGGTGTGTCAGAGGTACTGCACAAATATAATGGAGATGAGTTGAAGGAGAAGAAAATATGGCGGAACTATGGTGGGGCGATATATGTTGATCCAGAACCCCGAAAGTTCATACACTGGATTAGGATCAAGGTGGAGATATGGACTCAAGTGTTGAGTTTGGCCATGAGACAGGTACCAACAATATATGTAAGGACCCAAATTCTACCCTTGAAAATTTTTCTTTTATTTTAATCCTTTCATGCATATCGTCATCATACTACTTTGGTTTCTCAATTATCACTCCTTAAACACCTTTTAACATAAGATATTGCCATACGATTTATATTGTGGAAAAACATAATTCATTCAATTAAACCCTAATGTCGACTGCATACGACTAGCTATGGATTTCCAAAATACCCATAACTACGTATATGAGGAATTAAAATCATTCATATAAGTCATATATCCATAGTTACAAAATATTCCAAGTAATGCATTCAGCACTCATGTACAAAACATTGCTAATAATTGAAATCCAAAAATAAAAAGCTCCTAAACTTCCACAAATAAGACCACCTCAGGTTACCTATTCATCTGCAATGGGATTATCAATGACAAAACACAAACACATAAAGGAGTAAGTCGTTAATTCAATAAACGTCATTATAAGATAATCCACATTAGAAAAAGGGTTAGTAAACCATTTTCGAAATTCATTTTGTCTTGCTGCATGACTTGAGCCAAAGTCGCTACACCCCTTAGGGTTAGCTAAAAGCAGATTCTCATTTTTCTTAAAACAAATCGTGCTTATATACTCAAGCCAGAGTTTTGCTTATATACTCAAGCCAGAGTTTTGCTTATATACTCAAGCCAGAGTTTTGCTTATATACTTAAGCCAGAGTTTTGCTTATATACTCAAGTCAGAGTTTTACTTATATACTCAAGCCAGAGTTTTGCTTATATACTCAAGCCAGAGTTTTGCTTATATACTCAAGCCAGAGTTTTGCTTATATACTCAAGCCAGAGTTTTGCATATATACTCAAGCCAGAGTTTTGCTTATATACTCAAGCCAGAGTTTTGCTTATATACTCAAGCCATAGTTTTGCTTATATACTCAAGCCAGAGTTGCTAACCATTCATGGTCGGCTAAAAATATATTTTCTTTTCATCGAATCCACCATCAATCATTTCCCCTAAATCCACGTCATCTTTAGTATAAAGACACCCATATATTTTTATACTAAATATGTGATTTACAATATAATTATTGCATGGCCAGAAAACACACACCTTTTCCATATTCCGTAAATCTACGCCTACTTTAGTATAAACACACCCATATATGTTTATACCAAATGCGTAATTCACAACTCAATCATTTCATAACCAGAAAATACCCACATTTTCCATTTCCGTAAATCTAAGCCTTCTTTAATATAAACACACCCATATATGTTTATACTAAATGCGTAATTTACAACTTAGTCTTTGCATAACCAGAAAATACACATTTTCTATTTCAAATGCAACATTAAAGACTTATCCTTACCTCAGTGAGTATTGAGGTTCGGTTTGTGAGTAACTTTACCAGTTTCCTCCACGATCTCCTCCAACCTTAGGATCTTTCCTCATCCCCACCAATAACAACAATGTTAGTCGTTTATTCAAAATAAAACGTAACGACTCATATTTCATCATCAAACATACAAGAGATTCACATATATTTAAGATTTCCAAAACTACTTCAATATAAATTTTCAAACATCTAAACATACATGTTCATCTCATATATCAACATCAAAGCATTTCATCTCTTTCTCTTTATACCCATATTCTCATTTTGGGGTTTTTGGAGTTTTCATGAATAACCCACATAACCTTTCCATTCATCAAATACCAACTCTAACCCAAGAGTTTACAAGAGAAAAATATCATAAAACGAACCATAACTCTAAAGGGTGAGCTTCCATGGTTTCTCATGTTTTGAAAATAGATCCAACATACCCAAAACAAGTTAGAGTGGAAGAAGAAGAGTTAGAAGCAAGAGGTTTACCTCTTATCAAGCTCTAAGATGAGTCCTAAGGCTCCTTGCTCTTGAAAAGCTCTCTTCTCTCTCTTCTCTTCAAAGTTCTAACCCTAAAATGTGTTTGGGGTTTCTATTTTAAAGAGCAGTCGCCGGGTTCTCGCTCAAGCGAGCCCATTCTCGCTCAAGCGAGAAAATCCCGCCTATTTTAAAAACTCAGATCTGGCCCTCTCGCTCAAGCGAGGGATTCTCGTTCAGGCGAGAATCTCACAGTCCCAACACGCTTCCTCTCGCTCAAGCGAGGGATTCTCGCTCAGGCGAGAATCTCACAGTGTCCACAGCCCCAAAATGCCATTTCTCGCCCAGGCGAGGCAACTCTCGCTCAGGCGAGAATCCTCCAGTATATCCCAGGATTTCACACTCCCAGGTGATCCTTTCTCGCTCAGGTGATAATCTCTCGCTAAGGCGAGGCTTCGAGGACTGATACTATAATTTTAAAGACTAAAATTTAGGGTGTTACAATCCTCCCCCTCTTATAAGAATTTTCGTCCCCGAAAATTAAACATACCTCAGAAAAATCATCACCTAGACCTTAGGCACAAGAATATCCAACCGAAATCAAAATCGATCCTCTAATCCATTAAGATCACTTAATCGGTCATTAAGGGCATACACCACTAAACCGGAAAATCCCCAAACTAATTCATGAACTAACTCATCAATGTCCAAATATTAAGATCTTAGCCTCTAATAACTCGAATGCCATGAGAACTAAACTGTAATTCAGACTAAAGATCTTTCCTTTATTCGTCCAGAACCATAGGTATCTAGCACCTATCCATCTATCAATCCTAACATACGTTAAGAATCTCGATAACACTCTCGAGCTTCAGCGAATGAGAAACTCCTTATCCCATATCTATCTAAATACATCTTTTAACATCCATCATACACTAGCTAGTTTCATCTCCACTCAAAAATCTAGCACGATTTCATTTTACTCAATCAACAAAATGCTTACACGATAAGACTCTTAGTGCCTTATCCATTGTACACAATCAAACTATCCAGTAATTGTCCAATTATATCAAATATTTCTGTCGTCAAATCTTATCGTCGAAAAGAATTTACCGATTCCTAGCCTCAACTGAAACCATAAAAACATTGATTCACACCAACACTAGGTACTTTGTTACCAATCGGCAAGCACAAGTCGACCAACACTCAAACCTACAACTTGCGTTCGGTTTGGTCACCCCAATTCCGTTAGCAAATATAAACTTATTAACCCACTCGCATTATGTCCAGAAATACATGGTCATCTCATATCACTAAACTTTTAACAACCTCATACCTATTCCCATATGGTTGCTAAAATTTCAGAATCCTCCCACATGATACTAAATCATTATTTAGCCACAAGTTATGTTTCACCCAAATATAGTTTTCGAAAGCATTTTGAATCCACGACTCATGGCAACCACGTCGTGAAACAAGGTTCACATACTCATTTCAACACAACCCAAAACTTCTTTTCTCCTATGGTTACACCACACCCATACACCGCAATTACTGTCGTTCACGAAACAACAACTTTTACCAGTACATCATTCAACGCAGACAATTGAGGTACACCACCACTATTTCATGCGTTGCCAATGTCATACCGCAAAAGAACCGGTCATTCGAGACCAAAAGTTTCACGTCTAATAAAATGTATTCCTCACATCGACGGGGTAAGTAACTTAACTAGTCTCTTTCCTCGACTATCAGTATAAGTCTCACCCCTTAGCACACACATACGTATTACTGCAACAAGATTTTAATTCTTCACTTCAACAATTACATATAGTTAATTATAACACGATTTTCTAACCGCTAGTCCATTTCCAGGAGTAAATCCAACTGGGACATCATTGCGCATATCAACACTATGGTAAAGGTTTTACCATTTACCCCAACCGTACACTGTGACACCCCCGATCCAAAAATAAGTTTTTTTCTTGAGGTTCATCATCACCGCACATAGCTCGGTGTTCAATGCCAATATACATTTGTTACGGCGGGTACTCATCTTTAACATAAAGAAAAATTAAACTTCATAGACCAGAAGCTTCATGCACAAGATTCCAAAAATAACTTTTTCATACTGAATCTATTTTCAGGTACTAACCATAGGTCACCTCGAAATGATAACACATCCAAATAGTCAACGTCCATGTAAACACATTATTCGCAAGGACATTTAGGTAATTTACCCAACCTCTATTTCATTTTCGAAATATGATTTTCACCTCTTAGTATACGCATACACACTAAGGCCAACAAAGGGAATTAACCTTTAATAACTCATAAAAGGAAGTAAAGATCCCCGACTTAGACCTTTTTCTCGTCAGTATAATTATTTTAAAAGTTAGTCATTCATATTCCACCTTCAATGAAACAAATATCAATTACATGTTCATAGAACCCTGTCAATTTACTCTTCAAGTTCTTACTAAAATGGATAACATTCTATTTTCATTATTCATGCATCAAGGTACAATTAACCAAGCATTAGTACTTATTCTCGAAAGATATTTTTCCCCATTGTCATACCGAACAAGTTACGCACAAATTCCTCATTTTATTCATAGAAGAAAATCCATTTTCCAAGAAAATACATAGTTCTTTCAAATCTTATTATCTTGAAATACTAACGAGTTCTTAAATACCCTCTCGTGACATTTACTGAATAAACACCGATCCCTTTTTCGAAAGGGATTTTTGACTCTCTTAGCCGGCACTGGCCCCATACTATTAGCTTGGTCAGAGATCTTGCACAGACCCCCAACCGCCACAACCTTGTCAGCGCTATTCAATTATAACATGATTTGCCGACAATTAGTCCATCCCCAGAATTATATCTAACTGGGATAACGACAAGCAGACTGAATCTACGGTAAATATCACACCATTTACCACAACCGGACACTAGAACATAAACATCGACACCACCACCAGCACACAGATTTGGGATGGACACGACCAAGTCGGAAGTAATGATTCTGTTTGCCATTTCAGCCGATTTTCACATTTAACACATATAAGGGAGTGTGTCGCCCCCGAATCAACAACACTAAACAAGGAATACTTGTCACCATGCGGTTACCTCGGATGAAACCGTCAACGTCGGTCGTATCAGTACCACTAACGGTGCTCACTTGGCCCGTTGTACTAGGCCTCCTAACCTCCACAACATTTACCCTTTGAGTCAACCTTGGACAAAACCCTTTTATATGTCCCTTTTCTTTACAGTGGAAGCAACCATTTCCCGAACCAGGACAAATGGTTCCCACATGCTTCTGCCCACATTTGCTGCACATCGGAGATACGTCGGGTTGAAATCCTCCAACGGTAGGTTTCGACCCTGGATCACCATGGTTACGGTGGACACCAGTTAGAGTATACGATCGTTGGCTTTCATTCACCTTCTCCTCATACACCCCACACTAGTTCAGACCATCCGCTTCTAATGCATCTTCACCACACATGATAACCATTCTGCCGATAGATTGGAGTCATCCCGTCCCCATAGCATTCATACTCTGTCGTGACATAGGACAATGCCTCTTTATATGTCCGGTCTCTTTGCAACGAAAACAGTGTTTTGTCGTTCCATAACATAATCTTTCGTCATGTTTTCGGTTACACTTGCTACACCAAGATAGAGAGTTTAACCGTGACCCTCCGGCATTTGCATGGGTCCTCGGCCCATGCGAAGTGTACCTCCGAGTATCAACCGGTGGAAAACAAGGCTTTTGCTCTTCATGAAACATCTTGCCCTTGCCCCTTTCGTGCACCAAGTTTCTTTGAGGCCGAAAGTTCTTAGGGAAATTGGATTTGGAGGTCGCCACTCCACCCGCCGTCCTGTTAGTATCCTCCATTCCTTGGACCCACTCAACAGCAGCATTCGGAGCGAATCCGCTTTGGAACAGAGAGCCTGGACCTTGCGCCACGCTCCGATTCAGATTTTGTAAATTCTCATTCATGCCCTGGAGCACCCCTACCAGCTGTACCAACAACTCATTGGGAACATTTGGACTCGTTCCTCTTCCTCTTTCGGCCATGTGTACCTGTACTCACGTACTTGTCAGTAGACTAATTTTATAACCAAACAAGCATCACATAAACACACAACCGTCAATGCTAACCAAGCAGTTCAATCACATAAACATCACAAAGAAGCATGTAAGGCCATATCCTAGGTCGCAGGATTAACTGTGCTCTGATACCATATTGTAAGGACCCAAATTCTACCCTTGAAAATTTTTCGTTTATTTTAATCCTTTCATGCATATCGTCATCATACTACTTTGGTTTCTCAATTATCACTCCTTAAACACCTTTTAACATAAGATATTGCCACACGATTTATATTGCGGAAAAACATAATTCATTCAATTAAACCCTAATGTCGACTGCATACGACAAGTTATGGGTTTCCAAAATACTCATAACTACGTATATGCGGAATTACAATCATTCGTATATGTCATATATCCATAGTTACAACATATTCCAAGTAATGCATTCAGCACTCATGTACAAAACATTGCTAATAATTGAAATCCAAAAATACAAAGCTCCTAAACTTCCACAAATAAAACCAACTCAGGTTACCTGTTCATCTGCAATGGGATTATCAATGAAAAAACACAAACACATAAAGGAGTAAGTCGTTAATTCAATAAACGTCATTATAAGATAATCCACATTAGAAAAAAGGTTAGTAAACCATTTTCGAAATTCATTTTGTCTTGCTGCATGACTTGAGTCAAAGTCGCTACATCCCTTAAGGTTAGCTAAAAGCAGATTCTCATTTTTCTTAAAACAAATCGTGCTTATATACTCAAGCCAGAGTTTTGCTTATATACTCAAGCCAGAGTTTTGCTTATATACTCAAGCCAGAGTTTTTCTTATATACTCAAGCCAGAGTTTTGCTTATATACTCAAGCTAGAGTTTTGCTTATATACTCAAGCCAGAGTTTTGCTTATATACTCAAGCCAGAGTTGCTAACCATTCATGGTCGGCTAAAATTATAATTTCTTTTCATCGAATCCACCATCAATCATTTCCCGTAAATCCACGCCATCTTTAGTATAATCACACCCATATATGTTTATACTAAATAAGTGATTTACAATATAATTATTGCATGGCCAGAAAACACACACCTTTTCCATATTCTGTAAATCTACGCCTACTTTAGTATAAACACACCCTTATATGTTTATACCAAATGCGTAATTCACAACTCAATCATTTCATAACCAGAAAATACCCACATTTTCCTTTTCCGTAAATCTAAGCTTTCTTTAATATAAACACACCCATATATGTAAGGACCCAAATTCTACCCTTGAAATTTTTTCTCATTTTAATTCAAATTCCATGCAATCACTCATAACTCACATTACCAATTTAATATCCTTACTTCAAAATCTATTTCCCTCCTCACACTCAATCCCTAAATCAATAATGACGTACATAATCATTTTACTTAGAAGTCTTCATGAATCATTCCTTGAACTAATCTTTTAACCTATTATATTATCATACGATTTATATTGCGGAAAAACATAATTCATTCATGTCATTCCCTATGAGTACTAAGACCTCAAAGGTTCTGATCCTCCAAGAAACATTACGCATGGTTACAAATATCCAACTAATAGTTAGCCATGATTACAAACATTTAAATCCACAAGTAATCATTTAGAATACGAAACATAAATAGTGAATTCAACGTCTAAAGCTCCTAAAGCTCCCAACCTAGCATATTGCATTCATCTATTTACTTGCAATGGGATTATCAATGACAAAAGTACAAAACACACAAAGGAGTAAGTCGTTAATTCAATAAACGTCATTATAAGATAATCCACATTAAAAAAAGGTTAGTAAACCATTTTCGAAATTCATTTTGTCTTGCTGCATAACTTGAGCCAAAGTCGCTACACCCCCTTAGGGTTAGCTAAAAGCAATTTCTCATCTCTTTTACCAAGAAAACATGCCGCATAAACTCAGGCCGAAGTGTTGCTTCATAAACTCGAGCCGAAGTCGCTACACCCCTTACGGTTAGCTAAAAGCGATTTCTCATCTCTTTTACCAAGAAAACATGCCGCATAAACTCAGGCCGAAGTGTTGCTTCATAAACTCGAGCCGAAGTCGCTACACCCCTTAGGGTTAGCTAAAAACAAGTTCTCATCTCTTTTATAAAGAAAACATGCCGCGTAAACTCGGGCCGAAGTGTTGCCTCATAAACTCGGGCCGAAGTGTTGCCTCATAAACTCGGGCCGAAGTCTTGCCTCATAAACTCGGGCCGAAGTGTTGCCTCATAAACTCAGGCCGAAGTGTTGCCTCATAAACTCGGGCCGAAGTCGCTAACCATTTTTGGTCGGCTAAAAATATATTTTTCCTTCCATCGATTTGCCATCAATCATTTCCCGTAAATCCACGTCATCTTTAGTATAAACACTCCATATCTGTTTATACTAAATACGTGATTTACAATATAATTATTGCATGGCTAGGAAACACACACCTTTTCCATCTTCCGTAAATCTAAGCCTACTTTAGTATAAACACACCCATATATGTTCATACTAAATGCATAATTCACAACTCGATCATTTCATAACCAGAAAATACCCACATTTTCCTTTTTCCGTAAATCTACGCCTTCTTTAATATAAACGCACCTATATATGTTTATACTAAATGCGTAATTTACAATTTAGTCTTTGCATAACCAGAAAATACACATTTTCTATTTCAAATGCAACATTAAAGACTTATCCTTACCTTGGTGCGTATCGGGGTTCGGTTTGTGAGTAACTTTACCAGTTTCCTCCACGATCTCCTCCAACCTTAGGATCTCTTCTCATTCCCACCAATAACAACAATGTCAGTCATTTATTCAAAATAACACATAAACAACTTATATTGCACCATTTAATCATACAAAATATTCATCATCAATATTTAACCATCTAAAACATGTATAACATCTCATATTTCAATATTTGGTCGTAAACTCATCTTCTACCTCTAGCATTTTACTCATTCTCTCCTTTTACCACATTTTCACTTTTAGGGTTTTTGGGGTTTTCATGAGTCAACCCACAACCCTTTCCATTCTTGAGATACTATATCTAAACCAAGAGTTTACAAGATAAAAACAACATAAAACGAACCATAACTCTAAAGGATGAGTTTCCATGGTTTCTCATGTTTTGAAAATAAATCCAACATACCTAAAACAAGTTAGAGAGGAAGAAGAAGAGTTAGGAACAAGAGGTTTACCTCTTATCAAGCTCTAAGATGAGTCCTAAGGATCTTTGCTCTTGAAAAGCTCTCCTCTCTCTCTTATCTTCAAAGTTCTAACCCTAAAATGTGTTTGGGTTTCTGTTTATAAATAGGTGTCGTCGGGTTGTAATCGATTACCAACATGGTGTAATCGATTACAACGTGAAAAATGCGCATATCTGATGCTTTTAATACTATGTAATCGATTACCAGGAGTGTGTAATCGATTACACTATGTCAGATGCACAGGTCTGATGCTTTTAATACGATGTAATCGATTACCAGGAGTGTGTAATCGATTACACTGTGTCAGATGCACAGGTCTGATTAGTTTATCAGCATGTAATCGATTACCAGGAATGTGTAATCGATTACACTGTGTCAACAGCCCAAAATTGCCATTTCTCGCCCAGGCGAGAGAACTCTCGCTCAAGCGAGGCTTCCAGGACTGTTACTATAATCTTGAAGACTCAAATTTAGGGTGTTACAATATATGTTTATACTAAATGCGTAATTTACAACTTAGTCTTTGCATAACCAGAAAATACACATTTTCTATTTCAAATGCAACATTAAAGACCTATCCTTACCTCGTTGAGTATTGGGATTCGGTTTGTGAGTAACTTGACCAGTTTTCTCCACGATTTCCTCCAACCTTAGGATCTTTCCTCATCCCCACCAATAACAACAATGTCAGTCATTTATTCAAAATAAAACGTAACGACTCATATTTCATCATCAAACATACAAGAGATTCACATATATTCAAGATTTCCAAAATTACTTCAATATAAGTTTTCAAACATCTAAACATACATGTTCATCTCATATATCAACATCAAAGCATTTCATCTCTTTCTCTTTATACCCATATTCTCATTTTGGGGTTTTTGGGGTTTTCATGAATAACCCACATAACCTTTCCATTCATCAAATACCAACTCTAAACCAAGAGTTTACAAGAGAAAAATAACATAAAACGAACCATAACTCTGAAGGGTGAGCTTCCATGGTTTCTCATGTTTTGAAAATAGATCCAACATACCCAAAACAAGTTAGAAGCAAGAGGTTTACCTCTTATCAAGCTCTAAGATGAGTCCTAAGTCTCCTTGCTCTTGAAAAGCTCTCTTCTCTCTCTTCTCTTCAAAGTTCTAACCCTAAAATGTGTTTGGGGTTTCTATTTTAAAGAGCAGTCGTCGGGTTCTCGATCAAGCGCGCCCATTCTCGCTCAGGCGAGAAAATCCCGCCTATTTTAAAAATTCAGATCTGACCCTCTCGCTCAAGCGAGGGATTCTCGTTCAAGAGAGAATCTCACAGTCCCATCAGGCTTCCTCTCGCTCAAGCGAGGGATTCTCGCTCAGGCGAGAATCTCACAGTGTCCACAGCCCCAAAATGCCATTTCTCGCCCAGGCGAGGCAACTCTCGCTCAGGCGAGAATCCTCCAGTATATCCCAGGATTTCACACTCCCAGGTGATCCCTTCTCGCTCAGGCGATAATCTCTCGCTAAGGCGAGGCTTCTAGGACTGATACTATAATTTTAAAGACTAAAATTTAGGGTGTTACAATATATCTCTATATGTTGAGAGAATGATCACATTTGAAATGAGAAGTGAAATATCTTAATAGCGTATCTGAGACGTCATAGTGAAGGATATTAATTGTTAGTAGATCCACCCACACACAAAGGCGTTGGCTAACTTTGAGGGTGGAGATTCGAGTCATCTTCAAGGCATAATATTGAGATCTCTTATTGAATTGGAATAAGTTCGACAGTTGATCATGAAATCTTGGTGATCTTCTCTAATAAATGGGGAGTCCATTTTGAAAATAGGCTTTTGTTGTTCATAGTAAAGGGGCTGAGCGGTTAAATTGGGATATCTATGGTTCTAAACTTTCCGAGTGTGCTCAACACTTGTTCAAAGCCAATGAGTTGAGCTGGGTTAACATAGATCCATGAATTTAGATCACTAGATAAATGCCTTCACCCCTCTCTGTTTTCAAAAAAAGCTGTTTCGAAAAACAAATTATATTAGTGTCATTGAAATTCATGAGTTTAGTTAATTCACGTTGAAATATATATGTCAACCTCTAAAAATAAGTTTAATATGATGTCTGTATTATTTTTAAAACAAACAATAATTATGTTAATATTTACTTTTATCATACATAAGAAATAAGATTATATATATATATATGATCTTACCAAAAAAATACATATTTTTGTTAAGTCTGGTAATTAAAGTTATCCAACTAGGTTCGTCGATGATAATTGCACATTTTGTTAGATATTTAACGTTAATGATTCCCTTGGCATATCTAACATGTTTTTCGGCATTGGTTCTTAATTATATTTTACTCTTGCTGGCAGTTTTAAGTAAATAATTCTTGCGATGCCCACTAACATCAAAATCTGGCATAAAAAGAATTATAGTAAACACATATTGTTATGTCATTTCAAATGATATCCTTCACGCAAGCCGATATTTAATTCCAATTTTTAAATAATATTGATACCACTTGTCAAGTAACCACCCCAATATAGCTAACCAATGTATTTCCACCCTTTTTGTTACATGGTTGACCTTTTATATTTCATTCAATTATTAACTTGATATTTTTACTTCTTGCATAAATAACGTTCTTCATAGTGATCATCTCACATGTACTCTTGTTTGACTAAGAGTAGCAACATAACCACCACGATATTCCATCAAAAAATGCTTAAAAACAATAAACAAATATTGTGTGTCGTTCAAATTTTGTGTGTTATACTTTAGAGTCCTAATAAAAACATAATTTGCTTATATAACATAGGTACTTTCTATCGCACCCGCTACTCATTTTCACATATACTTTCTAGTCACAGTTCATCAATGTCACCTCCTACTCAATTTTACTCTTTCCAATAATGTTCATCCATGTGATTTTCCTAAACACTTACATGATAGTGTGAAGAAGATTTTACTCCTGACCTTGACATGGTTTTTATGAAGATACTAAAATCACCAAAGATAAGAAAAAGATGGAAGACCTTGAAAACTTAGAAGATAAGCTTTCAAGATCAAGATGTTATATAGTCTTCTAATGTAGGTATTTCTTTCATAAGTCTTTTAATTATGTTTAACCATAATACTCAAGGGATAAAATCTTTATGAAACATATTTGAACTTACAATAGAATTAACTTAATTTTTTAAAAGCTAAGTAACAAGTTAGTTGACCTGAGTAACAAGTCACTCGACCTGAGTAATAGGTTACTTGAATTGAGTAACAGATTATTGGGACTGAGTAACGGGTTAATCAAACTGAGTAACAGACTACTCAAACTGAGTAACAGACTACTCAAACTGAGTAACAGGTTACCCTACATTTTCTAAACAGAGTAACTGATTACTCTAGAGAATAACTGATTACTCATTTGGGAAGAATGTTTGGGTAATCAATTACAGATAAGAATAATTGGTTAATAATAACTGTTACACCATTTTTTTTAAATCCAAACAGAACAACTTTCACCCTAAACTAATAGATGTCATTCCAAACATCTTTTACCTTAAATTAGGGGCATGATGGCTGGTTGGAAGCCTATTTTAAAGCACGTAGACACTCCATGTCATACATAACTTTTACACACAAATTTCACACTTTTCTGAACACTTTGTGCAAGTAACTTTGTGAATAAACATTTAGAATTTGTGAGTTGCTATCAAGTGTTTCATTCTAAGTTTTCATATAAACAAATACTTGAGCCTATTGTGATATTCATAGTGTAAGATAAAAAAATATTGCAAGTTTAGAGGTGTCATGTCTTTTATGCAATCTTGCCCTAGTTACATTCTTCATCTTTGTCAATTTGTTGTAAACTTTTCACCATAGGGAATGGTATAAAAGGGAAGATAGATGCTTAGAAGTAGTGTTCTTCTAAGGTGGTGATATTGTGATGAGTGTGTAATGTAAACAAAATCTGGAGATGAGATTTGTAATTGCAACTCATCAAACCAATAAAATCTCTTATGTTTCAAGTGGACAAGAAGGTGAACCAATATAAAAATTGGTATATCTCTATTCTCCTATACTATTTATTTTTATTTCTATACCTAAAGTTTCTACAACTTACATTTTTGTTGCACTATACTCTAATTTTTTCAAAAGTCTTAAATTGTGCAGAAAATTAATTCACCTCCCTCTTAGTTTGTCATTGTATACTTACAATTGGCATGAGAGCTTAGGTTGGGTAAATTACTCCGAAGATCCTAACACTTTAGATGATCTTTTCCAGAAGAAGGCTTTTGTGAAGAAGATTTTGCTCATGACCTTGACACATTTTTGATGAAGACACCAAGAACAACATAAAGAAGAAAAGGTAAGAAGACCTTGAAGACATAGAATAAAGCTTCAAACAATCAAGATTTCATAGTCTTATAAGTTAGACGTTTTTATCCTTAATATTTCATGTATGATTAGTCACAACACTCTAGTAAAAACTATTTCGAAATTAATTGAAAACTTAGTCAAAAGATATTCATTTTTAAAATGTTAAGTAACGGGTTACATGAACTGTGTAATAGTGAGTAACAGGTTATTGAAAGTGTGTAATAGGTTACCCAAACTGAGTAATAGGTTACCTAGCAAAAACAATATATAGTAACCAATTACTTAAAGGAGTAACTAATTACTCAATTGGGCAGTAAGTTTTGGTAATCGATTAGTGCATGCTATAATTAGTTACTGAGAGTTGTTATACCATATTTTCAAATCCAAACTAAAACGATTTTCTCCAAAACGATTGGGTTTCATTCCAAACGTATCCTACCTTTCTCTTGGGGTATGATGGTTGTTTGGAAGCCTATTTAATGGACATGTAACACCCAATTTATGACACACAACTTTCACAAATCTTTCATACAATTTTCTACACTTTCTCTTGCCACTTAAGTTTCAATTTTTAAATTTTTCTGAAGTTGCACCTAAGTGTTTTTCTCTAAGTTTTTCATAACTTAAACACTAAGAGCATTATGTACTATTTGTATCAAAAGAGACTAAATATTGCAAGTTATAGAATTGTGATATTTTGTAAAAGCAATTTTTGCCCTAGTAAATTTCTTCATTCATTTCCTCTACATTTTTCACCATAGGGTGTGTTGGTTAACAATGGCTCTAACTTCACCTAGAGGGGGATGAATAGGTGGTTCACCACATTGTCAAATCAATTAGAAGTTACAAAGAAGCAAGTAAGGCCATACCCTAGGCCGCATGACTAACTATGCTCTGATACCATATTGTAAGGACCCAAATTCTACCCTTGAATTTTTTTTCTTATTTTAATTCAATTCCATGCATTTACTCATAAATCACATTACCAATTTAATAACCTTACTTCAAAATCTCACTTCCCTCCTCACACTCAATCCATGAATCAATAGAGACATACATAATCATTTGACAGAAAAACATAATTCGTATTAATGCAGATTAGTAACTACCGCATACAACTAGCTATGGGTTTCCAAAATACCCATAGCTACAAATATCCAGAGTTACAACACCACGTAAGTTAATATATATCTGTCGTTACATAATGCTTAAACTATCAAATATGCACTCATATACAAAATAGTGCCAATAAATGAATCCAAAATATAAAGCTCCTAAAGCTTCCAAAAATGAGTCCCCCTCATATCACTTGTTTATCTGCAATAGAATTATCATTGACAAAAGCACAAAACACACAAAGGAGTAAGTCATTAATTCAATAAACGTCAATATAAGATAAGGGTTAGTAAACCATTTTGAAATTCATTTTCTTTGCTGCATCACTTGAGCCAAAGTCGCTACACCCCTCAGGGTTAGCTAAAAGCAGATTCTCATTTCTTTTAGAAGAAAACATGCTACATATACTCGAGCCGGAGTTTTGCTTATATACTCAAGCCACATTTTCACTTATATACTCAACCCAGAGTTTCGCTTATATACTCAAGCCAAAGTTTCGCTTATATACTCAAGTCAGAGTTTCGCTTGTATACTCAAGCCAGAGTTTTGATTATATACTCAAGCCAGAGTCTTTGCTTATATACTCAAGCCAGAGTCGCTAACCATTCATGGTCGGCTAAAACATATTTTCTTTTCATCGATTTCACCATTTCTCATTTCCCGCAAATCTATGCCCACTTTAGTATAAACACACCCATATATGTTTATACTAAATGCGTAATTCATAACTCAATCATTGCATAACCAGAAATTACACACATTTTCCATTCCAAATGCACAAATAAAGACTTATCCTTACCTCGGTGAGTGTTGGATTTGGTTCCTGGTAACTTCACAAGTTCCACCGACACCGCCGCCAACGTTAGGATCTTTCCACATTCCCACCATATAACACAATGTTAGTCATTTGTTTCCAACAACACATAAACAACTTATATTGCATTATTTAATCATACAAGATATTCATCACATTTTCGATGTTTCTAAACTACTTTCATCATAAGTATACAACCCTCTAAAACATGCATATTCATCTCATATTTCAACATTGGAAGGTAAACTCATCTTCTACCTCTAGCATTTTACTCATTTTCCCTTTTTACCACATTTTCACTTTAGGGTTTTGGGGTTTTTATGAATCAACCCACAAACATCTTTCCATCTTCGAAATACTAACTCTAAACCAAGAGTTTACAAGAGAAAAACCACATAAAACGAACCATAACTCAAAAGGATGAGTTTCCATGGTTTCTCACATTTTGAGAAGAGATCCAACATACCCAAAAAGACTTCCACAGAGAGGAAGAGAGTTAGAATCAAGAGTTTTTACCTCTTCTCAAGCTCTTGGATGAGTATTGAAGCTTCTTGCCCTTGGAAAAGCTCTCTTCTCTCACCTCTCTTCTTTTCTTAACCCTAAAATGTGTTTGGGGTCTCTCCTTAAATGTTGTCTCGTCGGGTTCTCGTGTAACACCATAAATTTTAAGCCTTTAAAATTATAGTAACAGTCCTGAGACCCTCGCTTGAGCGAGAAAGGATCCCCTTGGAGGGTGAAATCCTGGACTATACTGGAGGATTCTCGCCTGGGCGAGAAATGGCAATTTGGGGCTGTTGGCACTGTGAGATTCTCGCTTGAGCGAGAATCCCTCGCTTGAGCGAGAGCATCAGATCTGAAATTTTAAAAGGGCGGGATTTTCTCGCCCAAGCGAGAATGGGCTCGCTTGAGCGAGAACTCAACGACTGCTCTTTAAAATAGAAACCCCAAACACATTTTCGGGTTAGAACTTTGAAGAGAAGAGAGAGAAGAGAGCTTTTCAAGAGCAAAGAGCCTTAGGACTCATCTTAGAGCTTGAGAAGAGGTAAACCTCTTGCTTCTAACTCTTCTTCTTCCTCTCTAACTTGTTTTGGGTATGTTGGATCTATTTTCAAAACATGAGAACCATGGAAACTCACCCTTTAGAGTTATGGTTCGTTTTATGTTGTTTTTCTCTTGTAAACTCTTGGTTTAGAGTTGACATTGGATTAATGGAAAGGTTTTGTGGGTTATACATGAAAACCCCAAAAAAACCCCAAAATGAGAATATGGGTATAAAGAGAAAGAGATGAAATGTTAGATGTGGATGATGAGTTTGTGCTTGGATGTTGATGTGTGAGATAAACATGTATGTTTTAATATTTAGAAACTTGTATTGAAGTAGTTTTGGAAATATTGAAAATATGTGAATCCCTTGTATGTTGGATGATGAAATACGAGTTATTTATGTGTTATTTTGAATAAACGACTGACATTGTTGTTATTGGTGGAAAAGAGGAAAGATCCTAAGGTTGGAGGAAATCGCGGAGGAGACTTTTAAAGTTACTCGGAACCGATCCCCAACGCTCACCAAGGTAAGGGATAAGTGTCTCTAAATCATACTTTCTGATATGAATGAGGTATGTGAAAGAGGTAAAGTGTTTGTAAGGATGAGTCTTTAATTTATGCATTGTGTTGGAAAATGTGTGGATTTTCTGTTATGGATGATGGATAAAGTGTGAATCACTAAATCATTATGAACATATATGGGTATGTTGATAATGATTAGAAGTGAGTTTATTGGCTATTTATTGGGGGAGTACCAATGGAAATAAGACTCAAAATGAAAGCAATAAATTGTAAGTCACTTTGTAGTTACAGGCATATACACTATACTGTAATGATGTCGGGTGCATTTATTGGCTATTTATTGGGGGAGTACCAATGGAAATAAGACTCGGAATAAAGCAATAAATTGTAAGTCACTTTGTAGTTACAGGCATATACACTATGTTGTAATGATGTCGGGTGCATTTATTGGCTATTTATTAGGGGAGTGCCAATGGAAATAAGACTCGGGAAAAAGCAATAAATTGTAAGTCACTTTGTAGTTACAGGCATATACATTATGCTGTAATGATGTCGGGTGCATTTATTGGCTATTTATTGGGGGAGTACCAATGGAAATAAGACTCGGAATAAAGCAATAAATTGTAAGTCACTTTGTAGTTACAGGCATATACACTATGATGTAATGATGTCGGGTGCATTTATTGGCTATTTATCGGGGGAGTACCAATGGAAATAAGACACGGAATAAAGCAATAAATTGTAAGTCACTTTGTAGTTACAGGCATATACACTATGATGTAATGATGTCGGGTGCATTTATTGGCTATTTATTGGGGGAGTACCAATGGAAATAAGACTCGGAATAAAGCAATAAATTGTAAGTCACTTTGTAGTTACAGGCATATACACTATGCTGTAATGATGTCGGGTGCATTTATTGGCTATTTATTGGGGGAGTACCAATGGAAATAAGACTCGGAATAAAGCAATAAATTGCAATTCACTTTGTAGTTACAGGAATATACACTATGATGTAATGATGTCGGGTGCATTTATTGACTATTTATTGGGGGAGTACCAATGGAAATAAGACTCAAAAGTAATGAAAGTCATATGCATGCTATAGGATATATAGTATAGGATATATATTCTATAGGGTGAATATGAATGATGAGAAATGTGAATGTCACAATGAATGTCGTATGCATGCTATAGGATATATAGTATGGGATATATATTCTATAGGGTGAATATGAATGATGAGAAATGTGAATGTCACAATGAATGTCGTACGCATGCTACAGGATATATAGTATGGGATATATATTCTATAGGGTGAATATGAATGATGAGAATTGTGGATATCACATGAATGTCTTATGCATGCTATAGGATATATAGTATGGGATATATATTCTATAGGGTGAATATGAATGATGAGAAATGTGGATGTCACATGAATGTCGTATGCATGCTATAGGATATATAGTATGGGATATATATTCTATAGGGTGAATATGAATGATGAGAATTGTGGATATCACATGAATGTCTTATGCATGCTATAGGATATATAGTATGGGATATATATTCTATAGGGTGAATATGAGCGATAAAAAGGAAGAGGTTGAGAAAGAAAGTAATATACATTCTATAGGATATATATTATGGGATATATATGATATAGGGTGGATATGAATAACGGGAAGGATGATGATTCGAACTAGCGTATTATGCATACTATAGAATATATATTATGGGATATATATATATATATACTATAAGATGAATATGAGTAAAGTGGAAATTAAAGGAAGATGATTTGAATGCTTACAGTTACGCATGTGTGTTTACAAATTATATTAAAGATTAATTGTATTTGAAATGTGGATTATCATGTGATGTTAGTTTTTGAACTAATGAGTTACTCCCTTTTGTTTTGTGTGTTCTGTATGATAATCCCATTGTAGGTAAACGAAGGATTTTGAGATGGAAGCTCACTTAGGAAACTTTTGTGTTTATTAACCTATTTGTCTTTAATTACTACTTGACGTTGTAGTTCATTCGATAACATTATGGGATGACTGTAAATCTGTTTAGATTAATACGGATGTGTGTAGTTATGGACTTTATAACTCTGGGAGATCCATAACTGGTTGTAGGTGGTAAATGTTATTTAAATGAATTATGTTTTTCCGCAACATAAATTTGTATGATAATAAATAGGGTAAAGAGTATTTTATAAGAGTGATACTTGAGAGTTTTTAATTAAGGTGACGACTGTATGCAAGAAAGGATTAAAATAAATGAAAATTTTCAAGGGGTGAATTTTGGGTCGTTACATCTCGCTTAAGCGAGCCCTTTCTCGCTCAAGCGAGAAAATCCCGCCTATTTTAAAAACTCAGATCTGACCCTCTCGCTCAAGCAAGGGATTCTCGCTCAAGCGAGGGATTCTCGCTCAAGCGAGAATCTCACAGTCTCAACAGTCCCAAAATGCCATTTCACGCCCAGGCGAGAATCCTCCAGTATAGCCCAGGATTTCACACTCCCAGGTGAGCCTTTCTCGCCCAGGTGAGAATATCTCGCTCAAGCGAGAATTTCAGGACTAATACTATAATTTTAAATACTTAAAGTTAGGGTGTTACATGGTTTAAGTTACAATTAAACTTAATTCATTATACAAAAGATAATCTCAACTATTGGTTTTAATCGATTAAATGGTTGCTTAATCAATTAACAGAAAGCTTGAGTTAATTGATTAACTACATGCTTAATTGATTAACCAACTGGTTTTCTTGAAAATCTTTTCAATCTTTGATGCAACAAGAATGCAGTGATTAATCTAATTTAATATGCACTTTAACATATTACTGAAAGTGATTAAAAATGTACATTCATTTATAAAATTATCTCTAAATGATTGTAATCAAATAAAGCTAAAATACGACAATTGCATGTAAGTAAAAGAGTAGGGAAAGAGAGAAAATGAAAAAGCCGATTTATCCTTGTTTGATTGCCAATCCACTACAATCTACATCTAGACCTCCCCTTCTGGTCTTGGGAGATTTGCTTCACTATGAAGAAATCAAATGTTTATACAAATACTTCTACCCCCAACAATTCTCTTGGGCCTAGCTTCTAAAGGATACCACATCACTTCTAACCAAGTATACCCAATAAGACTTCTTCTTGGACATGCCTCACACCTCAAACAGACAAATTTGGAAATCGACCGGTTAAAACATGTACAAAGTTCCTTGCACCTATTATGTAATAATCATACACTAATATTCAGAATACACTACTCTTTGATGAATCTCACAATCTTCGATATGAATATGAATGATTAAGAGTCACAAAAAGAAAATATTTGAAAACATTCAATATGTGAAAATAAATTTTTTCAAAGATTCACAAAATACTCTCTTTTTACTTGAAAGTTTCTACAACGTTTTTTCAGAAAATCACTTTGAAAATTCGTGTATCAATCTTGCATCAAAATTTGGATTCTTGTTCACTTGTTGTTGTTTTTCATATGGGAATGGGTAACTAAAATACCATTATGTTTTCTGTTTAGTAAATTGATTGTATAGGAGCTTAATCGATTAACGTTTCTTTAAAACGTCTTTGATTTCAAAATAGAAGTTCACTTAATCGATTAACCATATCCTTAATCGTTTATCAGGTTTTCCATTTGCATAGACTTAATCGATTAACTTTAACCTTAATGATTAACGGTTTTTTGAAAAGACTAATTTAATTTTTCATGAACCTATAACATGAATGCTTAATGCAGGATGCATGTCTTTAAAAATGATATAAGTTTAATGCATCAAAATCATGTATGTATGCTAAATGCACCTAAATCATGTTGTAAGGACCGAAATTCTACCCTTGAAATTTTTTCCCTTATTTATTTCCTTCACATACATTTTTCATTTTAATTCTATATACCTATTCATACTCATTCCATATCCTTATATTCGTGTACATTCTACATAGCAGAAAATCATAATTCATATAAATATAATTCAGTAACCACCGCATACAACTAGCTAAGGGTTTCCAAAATACCCATAGCTACAAATATCTAGAGTTACAACACCATGTAAGTTAATATATCCGTAGTTACATAATGCTTTAAACTACCAAATATGCACTCATGTACAAAATAGTGCAAATAAATGAATCCAAAATATAAAGCTCCTAAAGCTTCTAAAAATGAGTCCCCTTCATATCACCTGTTTATCTGCAATGGGATTTTCAATGACAAAAGCACAAAATACACAAAGGAGTAAGTCATTAATTCAATAAACGTCATTATAAGATAATCCACATTAGAAAAGGTTAGTAAACCATTTTAAAAATTCATTTTCTTTATTGCATAACTTGAGCCAAAGTCACTACACCCCTTAAGGTTAGCTAAAAGCAGATTCTCATTTCTTTTAAAAGAAAACGTGCTACATATACTCGAGTCGGAGTTTTGCTTATATACTCAAGCTAGAGTTTCGCTTATATACTCAAGCCAGAGTTTTGCTTATATACTCAAGCCAGAGTTTCGCTTATATACTCAAGCCAGAGTTTCGCTTATATACTCAAGCCAGAGTTTTTCTTATATACTCAAGTCAGAGTCGCTAACCATTCATGGTCGGCTAAAAATATATTTTCCTTTCTTTGATTTCACCATTTCTCATTTCCCGTAAATCTACGCCCACTTTAGTATAAACACACCCATATATGTTTATACTAAATGCGTAATTCACAACTCAATCATTGCATAACCCGAAAATACACCCATTTTCTATTTCCCTTAAATCTACGCCTACTTTAGTATAAACACACCCATATATGTTTATACTAAATGCGTAATTCACAATTCAATCATTGCATAACCAGAAAATACACACATTTTCCATTCCAAATGCACATATAATGACTTATCCTTACCTCGGTGAGTATTGGGTTTGGTTCTTGGCAACTTCACAAGTTCCACCGACACCGCCGCCAACTTTAGGATCTTACCTCATTCCCACCATATAACACAATGTTAGTCATTTATTCCAAATATCACATAAACAACTTATATTGCATTATTTAAACATACAAGATATTCATCATATTTTCAATGTTGCTAAACTACTTTCATCATAAGTTTACAACCATCCAAAACATACATAACCATCTCATATTTCAACATTAGAAAGTAAACTCATCTTCTACCTCTAGCATTTTACACATTTTCCATTTTAACCACATATTCTCTTTAGGGTTTTGGGGTTTTCATGAATCAACCCACAAACCCTTTCCATTCTTGAAATACTAACTCTAAACCAAGAGTTTACAAGGTAAAAACAACATAAAACGAACCATAACTCGAAAGGGCGAGTTTCCATGGTTTTACACATTTTGAGAAGAGATCAAATATACCCAAAATGAGTTTCAAAGGGAAGAAGAGAGTTAGAATGAAGAGTTTTACCTCTTCTCAAGCTCTTAGATGAGTATCCAAGCTCCTTGCCCTTGGGAAAGCTCTCTTCTCTCACATCTCTTCAATTTCTAACCCTAAAATGTGTTTGGGGTTTCTCATTTAATGTTATCTCGTCGGGCTCTCGCTTAAGCAAGCCCATTCTCGCTCAAGCGAGAAAATCCCGCCTATTTTAAAATCTCATATCTGACCCCCTCGCCCAGGCGATGCATCTTTCGCTCAAGCGAGGATCTTACAGCCTCGACAGGTCCAAAAAATCACCTTTCTCGCCCAGGCGAGCCAACTCTCGCTCAGGCGAGAATCTTTCCGTATAGCCCAGGATTTCACCCTTCCAGATGAGCACTTCTCGTCTAGGCGAGCCAACTCTCGCTCAGGAGAGACACCCTCGCTCAGGCGAGACACCCTCGCTTAGGCGAGACACCCTCGCTCAAGCGAGACAACCCTCGCTCAGGGGAGAATCCTTCAGTATAGCCCAGGATTTCACCCTCCCAAGTGAGCCTTTCTCGCCCAGGCGAGAATCCCTCGCTCAAGCGAGAATCCCAAGACTGATACTATAATTTTAAAGACTTAAATTTAGGGTGTTACACATGTTATGTATGAAAATCTTGTATGTGTACCGCAAGAGATTACTCTAGCCTTGATGATCCTTTCTGGAAGATTGAATATGAGTCTCTATGTTATTGTAGTTTAATTGTCCTTGTCCAAGGTCTTTAAGATATATGTTTTGTCTTCATCAAAACCATGTTCTTGCATGCTTGAATTCACAAGGTGTTCATCTAAGTCGATGATATATTAATGAGTTGTGATGTAATAGATATCTGGGCGTTAGATTTGTAATTGCAGCTCATAATATCAATTGAAAATCTCTTGTACTACAAGAGGACTGGACGTAACGTTCAATGGACAAGAAAGTGAACCAATATAAAATCCATTGTGTACTTCTCATCTACCTACTTCTACTCTATAAGTTTCATATACTCTTTTGTAATCTACGCCCTATAAATATTCTTCATTTGTATCAATATAGTTGTATACACTTTTCACCATAGGTTGTAAGGACCAAAATTTTACCCTTGAAAATTTTTCTCATTTTAATATAGATATTCCTATCGTCTTTATTTCTCTTCAACTAAATAACATTCAATATTTTAAAGTCAGTTATCGCAATATACTAGAACCTTTTTTCCCATGGAGCAGAAAAACATAATTCATATATTTTTTTCTTGGTAAGTACCACATATGACTAGCTATGGGATTCCAAAATACTCATAGCTATTAATATCCAGCTTTACAAAAATGTAGTACTAATTCAGTTAGGATTTACAATTATCCAATTAACAGTTTACATCAATCAAACAAAAAGAATAGGATTTCGACTTCTAAGTTCCTCATGCCTCGAACTGAGTATCCTCAATTTCCTAGTTTACCTACAATGGGATTATCATAACAGACATACACAACAACAACAACAAAGGAGTAAATTATCAATTCAATAAATATCCGCAAACGATAATCCACATTTTAAGTTTTATAATACAAGAAGCCATAAAATGATAAAATCTACATCTCCTGTTTATCCCTCTCAAGTTACTACATCCACCCCTTTGAATTCACTCATTCATCTCTGCCATACCTTGTCACCTCCTTCATCAATACCATTTCAAATCATTATTTTCCAATTGCACGTTTACCTTTTCATCACCACTTGGGTCAAGTCATATACAATACCACATAGGGCAAGTCATACACAATACCACATAGGGCAAGTCATACACAATACCACATAGGGCAAGTCATACACAATACCACATAGGGCAAGTCATACACAATACCACATAGGGCAAGTCATACACAATACCACATAGGGCAAGTCATACACAATACCACATAGGGCAAGTCATACACAATATCACATAGGGCAAGTCATACACAATACCACATAGGGCAAGTCATACACAATACTACATAGGGCAAGTCATACACAATACCACATAGGGAAAGTCATACACAATACCACATAGGGCAAGTCATACACTGATCGTATACGTAATCAGAAGATTCACACATTTTCTATTATCATATACCATTAATAACTTCTCCTTACATTTTCTATTTTCTCTTGATCTTATCCGTAGTCTCTTGGACCAGTTCGGGCCCCAATATCAAGTTCTCCCCAGTCTCAAACCAACTCATTGGAGTTCGACACTTCCTACCATACAAGGCCTCATAGGGTGCCATCCCAATACGCGAATGAAGGCTATTGTTGTAGGTAAATTCAATCAACGACAACATACAGTCCCAACTCCCTGGTTGTTCCAAGACAGAAGCTCTCAAAAGGTCCTCCAATGACTGTATTGTCCTCTCTGATTGACCGTCCGTCTGTGGATGGTAAGCTGAACTTAGTTTCAAATGGAAACTCACCATTTTGAGTTATGGTTCGTTTTATGTGATTTTTCTCTTGTAACCTCTTAGTTTAGAGTTAGTATGTCGAAAATGGAAAGAGTTTGTGGGTTGGTTCATGAAAACCCCAAAACCCTAAAGTGAAAATGGGGTTAAGATGGGAAATGGGTAAAAGGTTAGAGGTAGAAGATGAGTTTACTTTCTAATGTTGAAAATATGATGAATATCTTGTATGGTTAAATAATGCAATATAAGTTGTTTATGTGATATTTGGTATAAATGACTAACCTTGTGTTATATGGTGGGATGAGGAAAGAACCTAAAGTTGGAGGCGGTGTCGGTGGAACTTGAGGAGTTGCCAAGAACCCAAACCCAACACTCACCGAGGTAAGGATAAATCTTTAACTTATGCATTGTGATCGAAAATGTGTGGATTTTCTGATATGGATGACGAAATGAAGTGTAAATCACTTAGTTGTTATAAACATATATGGGTATGTTTGTAACAACGAGGAGTGGATTTACCATTTATGTATTGGTGGAGTACCAATGGAAATAATACTCGGAATAATGCAATGAATCGAAAATCACTTAGTTGTTATAAACATATATGGGTATGTTTGTAACAACGAGGAGTGGATTTACCGTTTATGTATTGGTGGAGTGCCAATGGAAATAAAACTCGGAGTAATAAAATGATTCGTAAATCACTTTGTAGTTATAAGCATATATGTATATGTTTGTAATGATGTCTGTAACAACCTAAATTTTAGTCTTTAAAATTATAGTATCAGTCCTAGAAGTCTCGCCTGAGCGAGAGATTATCGCATGAGCGAGAAAGGATCACATGGGAGTGTGAAATCCAGGGATATATTGGAGGATTCTCGCCTGAGCGAGAGTTCCCTCGCCTGAGCGGGAAATGGCATATTGGGGCTGTTGACACAGTGAGATTCTCGCCTAAGAGAGAATCCCTCGCTTGAGCGAGAGGAAGCCTGTTGGGACTGTCAGATTCTCGCTTGAGCGAGAATCCCTCGCTTGAGCGAGAGGGTCGGATATGAAATTTTAAAAAGGCGGGATTTTCTCGCCTGAGCGAGAATGGGCTCGCTTGAGCGAGAACCCGACGACTGCTCTTTAAAATAGAAACCCCAAACACATTTTAGGGTTAGTACCTTGAAGAGAAGAGAGAGAAGAGAGCTTTTCAAGAGCAAAGAGCCTTAGGACTCATCTTAGAGCTTGAGAAGAGGTAAACCTCTTGTTTCTAACTCTTCTTCTTCCTCTCTAACTTGTTTTGGGTATGTTGGATCTATTTTCAAAAACATAAGAAACCATGGGAACTCATTCTTTAGAGTTATGGTTCGTTTTATGTTGTTTTTCTCTTGTAAACTTTTGGTTTAGAGTTGATATTTGATGAATGGGAAGGTTTTGTGGGTTATTCATGAAAACCCCAAAAACCCCCAAAATGAGAATATGAGTAAAAAGAGAAATGGATGAAATGTTAAATGCGGATGATGAGTTTGTGTTTTGATGTTGATATATGAGATAAACATGTATGTTTAGATGTTTGGAAACTTGTATTGAAGTAGTTTTGGAAATCTAGAATATATGTGAATCCCTTGTATGTTTGATGATGAAATACGAGTTATTTATGTGTTATTTTGAATAAATGACTGACATTGTTGTTATTGGTGGAAATGAGGAAAGATCCTAAGGTTGGAGGAAACCGCGGAGGAGACTTTTAAAGTTACTCGGAACCAATCCCCGACGCTCACCAAGGTAAGGGATAAGTGGCTCTAATTCATACTCACTAATGTGAATGAGGTATGTGAAAGAGGTAACGTGTTGGTAAGTTTATTGTTGATACCCTACCCGAGGAGGTGGTGGTTTATTGTGTTCTACCCGGAGTGGTAGTGAATTGTTTATTATGCCCTACCCGGAGTGGCAGTGAACTGTTTATTGTGTCCTACCCGGAGTGGTAGTGAATTGTTTATTTTGTCCTACCCGGAGTGGTAGTGAACTGTTTATTGTGTCCTACCCGGAGTGGTAGTGAATTGTTTATTGTTTCCTACCCGGAGTGGTAGTGAACTGTTTATTGTGTCCTACCCGGAGTGGTAGTGAACTGTTTATTGTGTCCTACCCAGAGTGGTAGTGAACTGCTTATTGTGTCCTACCCGGAGTGGTAGTGGACCGTTACTGTGTCCTACCCGGAGTGGTAGTGGACTGTTATCGTGTCCTACCCAGAGTGGTAGCGGACTGTTATCGTGTCCTATCCGGAGTGGTAGTGTACTGTTATTGTTATCCTACCGGAATGGTATTGAAGTATAGTGAACTATACCTGCTCGATGTGGTATGGAGTATGACTAGACCTGCCCGATGTGGTATGGAGTATAACTAGACCTGCCCGATATGGTATGGAGAATAACTAGACCTTCCCGATGTGGTATGGATAATAACTAGACCTGCCCGATGTGGTATGGACGATGATTTGGACCTACCCGATGTGGTAGGGGAGTATATTTGTGAAAGGGCTCGGTGAATACGATTAAGGATGAATACAACATATGAGAAACGAGGACGTTAAGAGCGAAAGTCATATGCATGCTATAGGATATATATTATGGGATATATATACTATAGGGTGAATATGAATGCTGAAAATGAAGACGTTAAGGATAAAAGTAGTATTCATGCTATAGGATATATAGTATGGGATATATATACTATAGTATGGATATGAATAATGAGAAGAATGATGCTTCAAATGAACGTAATATGCATGCTATAGAAAATATATTATGGGATATATATTCTATAGGATGAATATGGATAACGTGGAAATGAACGATAGAAGATATGAATGTTTGCATTTACGTAATTGTGTTTATAAATTATATTAAAGCTTAATCGTATTTGAAATGTGGATTATCATGTGATGTTAGTTTTGAACTAATGACTTACTCCCTTTTTGTTTTGGTGTGTTGTCTATGATAATCCCATTGTAGGTAAATGAAAGATTTTGAGGATGAAGCTCAATTAGGAAGCTTTTGTGTTTATTTACTCGATTGTCTTTATTGCTATTTGACATTGTAGTTGATTTGATAGTATTTTGGGATAAATGTAATCTGATTAGGATAATATGGTGACTTATAGTTATGGACGTTATAACTCTAGGAAACCCATAACTGGTTGTATATGGTAAATGCTATTTGAATGAATTATGTTTTTCCGCAACATGAATTGTATGATAATATAATAGGGTAAAGAGTATTTTCAAAGAGTTTTTAATGAAGGTGACGACTGTATGTAAGAAATGATTAAAATAAATGAAAAAATTTCAAGGGTAGAATTTGGGTCGTTACAATGTCGGGTGTATTTACTGTTTTTGTATTGGTGGAGTGCCAATGAAAATAAAACTCGAAAAAAATGTATTGGTGGAGTGCCAATGAAAATAAAACTCGTTTTTAGCCGACCATGATTGGTTAGCGACTTTGGCTCAAGTAATGTAACAAGCTTTGGCTCAAGCAATGTAGCAAGCTTTGGCTCAAGCAATGTAGCAAGCTTTGGCTTAAGCAATGTAGCAAACTTTGTCTCAAGTAACGTAGCAAGCTTTGGCTCAAGCAATGTAGCAAACTTTGGCTCAAGTTATGTAGCATGGTTTTCAAAAGTATGAACGTTGAAATTGGCTTTTAAAATAAACTTGATTTTTAAACCGTTTATTTAACCTTATTAAATGTGGATTAACTTACATTAAAATTTGTTTAGTTAACAACTTATTCCTTTGTGTTTATTGGTGTATTCTCAATGTTAATCCCATTGCAGGTAGGTGGAAGGAGTATGGGTGTTTTTGATTAGGAGCTTAGAGACTTTTATTTTGTTGGTTGTACTTGAACTAATTCTTTTGTAATTATAAACCTGATTGTTGTACATGGCATTAATCATGAAAACTAGTAACTCGGGATATATGTAGCTATGGGTGTTTTAGAAACCCATAGCTAATTGTATGCGGCCGTTACTAAGTTACATTAATACGAATTATGTTTTTCTGCTATTTAATTTGGTATGTTACTTTCGGTTTATAGATTGGGTTGAGGAGGGGAGTGAAATCTTTTATATAAGTTCATTCACTCGGTAATTATAATTATCACTAAATGTATGAAATTGGATTAAATAAGGAAAACATTTCAAGGGTAGAATTTGGGACTTTACACTTTGGCTCAAGTTATGTAGCGATGCTTTGGCTCAAGCTATGTAGCAAAACTTTGGCTCAAGTAATGTAGCATAAATGAATTTATGAAACAAATGGTTTACTAACCCCTTTGAAATGTGGATTATCTTATAATGGTATTTATTGTTTTGATGACTTACTCCTTTGTATGTTGTGTATTTGCCATTGATAATCTCATTGCATGTAAACATGGTAGTTGAGGATGCTTGGTTCGAGGCTTTAGGAGCTTAGGACTTGGATCCTCTATTTTTGCTTTTTGAGTTGTAAAATTGCTATTTGGATGATTGTATTCGTAACCATTTAACTTACTAACATTTTTGTATAATATTGGATATTATTAACTATGGGTATTTTGGAAACTCATAGTTAAACATATGCGGTAATTACCAATGAAAGTTATATATGAATTATGTTTTCCGCAACATGAGATATATGTTAACATCATGTACTATAAAGGTAATTTTACGAAGTGATTATGGGGGAAAATTAGAGTAAGATGTGGAATGTATGTATAAAAGGATTAAAATAAAGGAAAAAATTTCAAGGGTAGAATTTGGGTCCTTACACTAGACATGGCATAGCATATGTTGTTGGTAGATTAAGCAAATATACAAATAATCCAAGTAAAGAACATTGGCATGTTGTTAACAGAGTATTGAAATACTTAAAAGGAAGAATTAACTATTGTTTAACCTATAATGGTTATCCTTCAATTTTGGAAGGATATACAGATGCTAGTTGGGTAATTTATGTTGAGGATCACGCTTCCACAAGTGGATGTATCTTCAACCTTGGTGGAGGTGCAGTTTCTTGGGGTTCAAAGAAACAAACTTGCATAGCCGACTCCACCATGGCTGTAGAATTTATTGCTCTGGCTGCAGGTAGTAAAGATGCAGAATGGCTAAGAAACTTATTGTATGAGATACCTATTTGGCCAAAGCCAATGACACCAACATTTATACATTCTGATAGTCAGTCTACGCTTTCAAAAGCATATAGCCAAGTGTATAATGGAAAATCCAGACATATTGGTTTAAGACATATCTATGTAAAAGAATTAATTGCAAATGGGGTAATCTCCATAGTGTTCGTAAGAACTGAAAAGAATTTTGCAGATCCTTTGATGAAAGGTCTGACAAAAGATATGGCGTTGAAAACATCATTGGGGATGGGACTCAAGCCCATGTCTAAATTGATCAACAATAGTGTTAACTCAACTCACACTTGAGTAACACCAAGTCTTGAGTTCAATGGTGGAAATACACTAATAGAATGATTGCAAGTACTTAACTATAGATACACCCCAAGGGTAAAATTACTTGGACCATAAATACAAAGTTGGAAGGTTGAGCTTTTACTCTTAATGGACATATAGCATAAATTTGATGGAATGCATATTATGGGTGCATTTCTGATACTGTCTACCTATATGAGGATGAAGTTGGGCCGCTTCATAGAGTTAAAGGGCTTGACTGTTAAATTCTCATGAAAAGGGTACATGCCACAAGGCCTTATCAAATGTGTCATATTTACAATTCTTTCAATAGTACCGAGATTTCATGTGTAAGTCGTGCACATTTATATAAATGAATAGTTGGTTCAAAGCTTGTCTACCAATGTCTACTTAGAATAAGTGGAACCCATAACTTACTAAGTAATGGTTCAAATCGTGAGATACCATTATCCGAATCCATGATATTTCCAGATTTATGAGATTTCTTATATTTTGAAAATGGTGGGGGATTGTGAAAGATATTTCCAAAATATCTAATTTTGCATAAGGAGTATATACATATTAAATTTTCATGATATGATATATAAGATTATAATTGGTTCTATGGTTGTATCTCTTGAAGATGTGTTGCTGGTCTTTGGTTCAATCCTTAAGCTTGCCATTTTATTTTTTATTTAAATGCTTGCAAAAATAAAAATAAAAATAAATTTTTTTGCTTGGATTCGAACACATGCACGAAAAACAGCACATTTGTCATTAGGCTACACGGCCAAGTCTTTCATTTATTGAATAGCTATTTTATATGTATGTTATTGTAACACCCTAAAATTATCCTCCTTAAAAAGAGGTAGCAGTCCTGAAGAATGGGACATACTGCCAGATTCTCGCTTGAGCGAGGGGGTCTCGCCCAAGCGAGAGACCTAGTGTTTCAATTTTGGGAATTCTTGGAATCTCGCCCAGGCGAGAAAGTGGTCGCTTGAGCGAGAGAAGCCAGGGTAGGCTGTGAGATTCTCGCTTGAGAAAGAGAATCTCGCCCAGGCGAGGGAGTCACGATTTCGAAATTTAAAATAACATGGGCTTCTCGCCCAAGCGAGCCATTCTCGCCCGGGCGAGAGTGCCCTGCTATAAAAGTAAAGAAAGGGTTTCACAAACCCTAATCTTCATTTTTTTTTCTCCCCTTTCACTCCCAACGGCGGCTCCACGTAGATTTCGACTCTCTCCTCTACTAAACCTCAAAAACTCATCAAAACCCCTTCCTCTTACTTCTTAGTGACACATTGGTGAACATTGGAGTTGGAAAAGGAGCAATGGAGGTTGAAGGATATGGAAGTAGATGGAGCTCTTTGCGGATCCATGGAGCTTACGCAACCTAAGGTGGGGGAGAAGACCATTGTGGTCTTAGAGTATTTCATTAGAGTCATCTTCTCCAACTTCCCTCAAGAATCGGAGCATGTTAACGGATAGAAACTCTTTTGGTTGTTTGTGGTCCATGTGAGAGTCTTTATTTTACATGAGGATGTATTAGCCATGAAAGTGGAGATATATGTGCGGGAAAATGTTTATTTAAGTAAAACGCAATATGCTCATTTATGGTAATACACCGTCATGAAAGATGGTTCTAACGTTAATGTGTTATATGATAAAGAATATGTTGTGTGTGGTTTGTTTATGATAATGGTGTGTTATGGATGGTTGATTTGTTATAAACATATATGGGTGTGTTTATAATAAGGATTGTAAGATGTGTTGTTTAATGGTAAAAGTAGAAATGGTTATATTGTGTGATAATGATTGTGTGTGAGTTGTTGATTGTTATAAACATGTATGGGTGTGTTTGTAACAATGATTGTGTGATGAGTTGTTAATTTGTTAAAAGTGGTAGTGGATCATTAGGGAGATTACCTACCCGAAGTGGTAGTGGATCATTGGAGAAATTACCTACCCGAAGTGGTAGTGGATCATTGGAGAGATTACCTACCCGAAGTGGTAGTGGATCATTGGAGAGATTACCTACCCGAAGTGGTAGTGCATCATTGGGGAGATTACCCACCCGAAGTGGTAGTGGATCATTGGGGAGATTACCTACCCGAAGTGGTAGTGAATCATTGGAGAAATTACCTACCCGAAGTGGTAGTGGATCATTGGAGAAATTACCTACCCGTAGTGGTAGTGGATCATTGGGGAAATTACCTACCCGAAGTGGTAGTGGATCATTGGGGAAATTACCTACCCGAAGTGGTAGTGGATCATTGGGAAGATTACCTACCCGAAGTGGTAGTGGATCATTGGGCAGATTACCTACCCGAAGTGGTAGTGGATCATTGGGGAGATTACCTACCCGAAGTGGTAGTGGATCATTGGAGAAATTACCTACCCGAAGTGGTAGTGGATCATTGGAGAAATTACCTACCCAAAGTGGTAGTGAATCATTGGGGAAATTACCTACCCAAAGTGGTAGTGGATCATTAGGGAAATTACTTATCCGAAGTGGTAGTGGATCATTGTTGAGTTGTGGGCTTACCCGTAGTGGTAGCGGATTATCTGTGCAGTGTGAACAGCCGGATGTGGTAAAGAGTAAGCTTGACGTCGATGGTAATTGATGAAACAAAAAGTATTTGAAATAAAAGAATATGCATGCTATAGATTATATATTATGGGATATATATATTATAGGGTGAACATGACAAATATGGAAATAGAAGAAAGAAGATATGAATGCTTAATATTATTTTGAATGTGGATTGTCATATAATTTGATATATGAATATTATGTGGTATAATGTGTTGATTGATATATGTTTAATATGATTGATGTTAGACGTTGTATAGGTTTAATACTTTAATGTTATTACTCCATGTAAATCCACGCTACGGTCACCGTAGTTGGTTCTTACTCCCTCTGTCTCTTCTTGTATGTGTTGTGTATTTGAGTTCAGGTTGTGGTAGTAGCGCATTGGACGCTTGCAGAGAAGAGTACATGGTAGAGTATGGTTTTCTGTAATTTATATGTTATATGATAAATGTTTATAATATGAAACTATGTTGGATTATCTATTTTGTAAAATGGAACTCCTCCTAAGTGTATCATGAAGTTGATTTAATGTTTGTATTCAAAGTACTTTTGAGAAAGGGTAATTGTATAGATTATGTACTTGGAGTATTTCCGCATTTTGAATTATGAATGAAATTAATATTTGTATTCACTCGTTCTCCAAATAGTTTCAAGCAACGCCTTTCAAAAGTAATCACTTCCTTTCCATGAATAAAGTTTAAAAGTTTTAAAAATGAATTTTTGGGTTATGAAAATCGGGTTCTTACATTATTGAATGCATATAAATTAAAAATGAAAGAGTGCATCACTTGAGATTCAAAATGGGGTGCATTGGTTACCAAGCAGCATGCCTACCATTTGGGCTATGTGACTTTTTCGTTTCAGTACTGAAACGTTAAAGTATATACCTATTCGGATAAACCAGTGTAAAATCCAAAGGTGCTTTATTCTACCAAGTGGTATAAGTTTCTCTATAAATAGAGACCCTCCAAGCCATAATCAGAACACGAAAATCATCAAGTCTTGAAATCATTCTTCATTTCTTTAATGCATGAGAGAAGTGTAGAAAACATAAATTTGTAAAATACTATTGAGAGATACGCTTGTTGTTTGTGCAAATCACATTTTCGACGTGCATATCCATCAACTTCTTCTTTGTCGAAGTGGTGTAGCATCTTCCCAACAATTCTAGTTTTCCAACATTTTTAACACTAGAAAAAGAAATGCAAGGGGAGCTTTAAAATTCCAGAGCTTGAGTACTTGGTTTTTTTCTTCACACCAATTTGGAATATCTAAAGCCTATTTATAGACTAGCATTACCATGGTTCTTGATTATTCTACATTATTCTAAAAGTAGATTTCAATAACATAAAAAACTTAGTCTATTCTTCAATATCTTCAAGATGTTTTTAGAGAATTGCAACTTTACTACTATTCTAAATATTTCTAGAGAATTGCATCATGTTTTAACATTAGTACCTGTTGCTAGAAACTAGAAACTTTGCTTGCACATCCTGTGTGACAAATGCCATGATCATGAATGGCGTTTGGAATCTCAGTTGTGGTTAAGTTATATTTAGCTTATTTGAATGAAAATGTCACCCATCCGGCAACAATTGTAATTGTGATGTCGTTACAGAGGCTTCCGAAATCACAATGTGGTGACCTGGTGAAGCGCAATTTAAAATATTAGTCATATTGATTCCCACTTTTGTCTTCAAATCATCATTGGATAAAGCATGAACCTAGTCTTCAATTGAGCTTGATTTTTAGGATGAGACATTTTATCTCAGCTCGTTGAGTGCAGTTTTCTTCTCTCAACGTTCCCTCCCTAATAGAGCTTCGCTATCATGCCTTCAATTTTACTACTCACAGATACTAAAACAGCAAACCAACTCGTAACATACGCACAAATATTCAACTTTCTTTGATAAGTATTTTTCCATTAAACCTTTTAGTTTCTTCCAAACTCTTTCTTTGATATAATCAAACACATGTGATTTGGATCTCCATGTTAGTATTGGGACATCCAAATATTTGGATTGTCTCTCCATGATGCTCTCCACATCATTAATTCTAGAGCTTGGCACATTTCAACTGAAAATGGCTCAAACGTGTGATCTTTTGTCCATAACCCATTTCATAAATAAGAAGGATACTCGATACTTTGTTATCAGAAAAAATTGATGTCTTACTTAAAATAAGATGTGGTATATAAAGATGTCGAAATCCAAATAAAATATAATTAAAATCAAATCAAAATCATGACAAACTAAGTACTTAATTGGAGAGTCTAGTATTAAGTAGAATAGAGATGGTAATACATGATACCAATTTTCTTTTTAAGAATTCATATCTTTATTTAATATTTAATTGAAAAAATCATAACTTATAAATATTTCCTTCTCCTCGCATTAGTAGGAGAGGATTTCATTTAGAGAAACCTTGGGTGCAATTTAATTTTTATATGGAATCAAATATTGGCATTGTATCTGTAATTTACCCAAATTAATTAGCAACTAAATTATTTTAAGGAAAGTTTCTTAAACAACTTTTCGGTTGATTTAAGAAAATTACCAAGACAAAATCAGAGAACTTACACATCTTTTCCAGCGACATACTGACTATTAAATGTCATAGAACATAAAACTTGGATTACTTATGGGAAAAAACGTTTAGAGTTTAGGGAACAATGTTTGCTAGGAACATCCATTGCTAGAAAGTTATTTGCTTCACAAGCAAAGTAGATACTTTTATTTTGATGATATGCAAACTAGATACTTAATACTGCTTATTGCTTAATGATAAAAATGATTTTAAAACAACAGTTCAAGTTTGGGACGAAGAACATATAATTCAGACTCTCAAAATCATTGGAGGAGAAACACCCTATAGTAGGTTTTCTTTTAGCTTAAAAACTATAGTTCCTTTTTTGGGTATCTTGTTCTCTTATATGTGATCTCCATTTCTTTACGTTGGAAGATGGAATGAAATTGAAAAATAGGACTTGTTACCGAGAATTAAGTGCTCAGAGAAAGAAAATAAACTTAAAAACTAAAGCAGAAATGGCTGAGAAAGAAAAGTTCAAATATGTGACACTAACATTGTATCTCTTCACTTAGTAGTGGAAAAATGGAGAAATGAAATGTAGCGTTTTCTTAAAAGTGATGTCATACTTATATAGAAAAAGAAATTAACCACTGAATTCAAATCATGAGCATTAGATTAAACATAAGCTAAAGTATTCAACGATGTTATATATAAAGAAGAAGACAAGTAGTGACGTTACTAGTGCTAAGATGATCTAGTAAGATAAGTGATTGATGACATATGTTAGTCAATCTCATTTCTCATTAGCATATATGTAAAGTGTATGTCTAAATGGCACCCAAAATTGCACTAAATAAATCATGATGAAACTCACAGGTCACCTAATAAGGTTTGTGGCGCTATCTTGTCTCGCTACAATGGAATCCTTTCGCCAATTCAGCAAACACGTTGGCAATACCAACTTATATTGGTGAAAATAATATTATGGAATCTTTGAAGGGATGGTTGAGTCATATAAAATAAAATGAAATTTTGGGGAGGGATCATATATCCCATTTTTAAAACACTATAATTTGTTCCAAATGGACTCGTTTCTATGTCCCTGTTCAATAAAATTGCATTAAATAATATAAAATATTATTTTATGTTTTTATAATTTTTTATATTAATTAAATGAGACACTATGATTGGTCTCGGACATCATTGGGACAGCAAATGAGATAACAGATCTTGGATCCCATTTTTGGTGTCTCAGGTGTGTTTCATCCAATTAGAAAATGATTCCTAATTGAAAAGAAAATTAAAAAAACAGAAAATAACTTTTTTTTGCATGTAAACATGTTGCAACGTAATTGAGTTAGAACATGGAGATATAAATTTTTTTGGGACAAGTGATACTTGCCCCTTTTTGAAGGTTTGGTGCATTTTGATAAATAAGGATGTGTTGTTTCAAACTATATTTTAAATCATATCTCATATCAATATGACATTGAAGCAAAAACAGAAAAATAATCATGTCTCACATCAATCAATGACATATACAGTATGACATGATTTGAGAATAGTATAACCCAACAAATTCCTTGTTCCACGTTGATAATTTCCTCTTGCCAATCAATTAGCATGTCATCTTTATTGTTTTATGGTGAAGTTAGAAAATTAGCTTTTTCTTGTTCATAGTAAAGGGGCTGAGCTGGGTTAACATAGATCCATGAATTTAGCTCACTCAAAAAATGCCTTCACCCCTCTCTTTTTTCAAAAAAAAAAGCTGTCTTGTAAAACAAATTATATTAGTGTCATTGAAATTCATGAGTTTAGTTAATTAAAGTTGAAATATACATGTCAACCTGTAATTAAAGTTGAAATATATATGTCAACCTGTAAAAATAAATTTAATATGATATCTGTATTATTTTTAAAACAAACAATAATTATATTAGTATTTACTTTTATCCTACATAAGAAATAAGGATAATTTATACGTATATGGTTTTACCAAAAAATACTCGTCTTTGGTGCGTCTAGTGATTAAAATTATCCAATCAGTCTCATCGATAATATTTGTATATTTTGTTACACTAACATATTTTTCGGCATCTAATATATTTTTCGACATCGGTTCTTAATTGTGTATGACTCTTGCCGGCAGTTCTAAGTATATAATTTTTGCGATGCTCACCAACATCAAAATCTGCCTGAAAAAGATAAGAAAAAATTATAATATTATGTCATTTCAAATGATATCCTCTAGGCTAGCCAATATTTTGTAATTCCAATTCCTAAACAATATTGACATCACTTGTCGAGCAACCACCCCAATATAGCTCACTAATGTATTTCCACCATTTTTGTTACATGATTGACCTTTTATATTGTTAATTTGACATTTTTACTTCTTGTACGAATAACGTTCTTCATAGTTGTCATCTCACAAGTACTCTGGTTTGACTAAGAGTAGCATCTTCACCACCACGAGATTCCATCATTGATGTGTAACAAATAAAATGAAGTTAAAGTTAAACAAATGCTTAAAACAATGATTGGGTGACATACAAATTTTGTGTGTCATACTTTGGAGCTCTAATAAAAACATAATTTGCTTATATAACATAAGCACTTTCTATGGCACCCACTACTCATTTTCACTACACTTTCTACTCACAGATCATCAATGTCACCCCTACTCAATTTTATACTTTCCAATAATGTTCATCCATGAGGTTTCCTAAACACTTACATGATAATGCGAAGAAGATTTTGCTCATAACTTTGACATGGTTTTGATGAAGGCACCAAAATCAATTCCTAAGTCTTTTAATTATGTTTAATCATAATACTCAAGTGATAAAATCTTTATGAAACATATTTGAACTTACAATAGAATGAACTTAATTTTTAAAAAGCTAACTAACATGTTACTTGACTTGAGTAACAGGTTAGTGGACTTCAGTAATAGGTTACTTGAACTTAGTAACAGATTACTGAGACTAAGTAACAAGTTACTCAAACTGAGTAACAGGTTACCCTGCATTCTTTACACAGAGTAACTATTTACTCAAGAGAGGAACTGATTACTCATTTGGGAAGAATGTGTGAAGAATATCTTGTTACTGACATTGGCACGGTTTTGATGAAGACATCAACATCACAAAAAGAAGAAAAAGGAAGAAGACTTTGAAGATAAAAAAGATTCAAGCTTCAAAGAAATAGAAACTAAGTCTTCAATAGGTACTTCTCTCCTTATGCTCAAATTATGTTTGAAATAAAATTGAAAACCTCTTAGACAATATAAAACAATTTTCAAAGAGCTAAGTAGCGAGTTACTTGACTTGAGTAACAGGTTACCAAACCTAGGTAACATATTACTTGAACTGTGTGGCAATTGGTGACAGGTTATTGGGACTGCGTAACAAGTTATCTAATCGAATAAAAAGTTACCCAGCAAAAATGAGTCATTGTAACCGATTACTGCAAAGCAGTAACCAGTTATTGCTCAATAGAGAGTTAAGATAATCGATTATTTCACAGTGTAACCGATTACATAGAGTTATTGAAAGTAGTTTTTCAATTGAAACTGAACAACTTTCATCTGAACTCAATGTGTTCGATTCCAATTGTGTCCCAACTTCATGGAAGGGTATCTTGGCTGATTGGGAGCCTATTTAAAGGCCTTGAAACATTATTTTGAACGTAGAACATAATATACAAAATTAACAAACTTTTATTTACAATTCTCTACACTTTTTCATGCAACTTTGGTTCTAAACTTTCAGAGTTTTCTGAATTTGCTGTTTAAAGTGGAAGTAATAAAGTTTTCATACTTAAACACTTCCAAGAGCATTGTATACTAAGTGTATTAAGAGAAATACGATTGAAAGTTATAGAATTGTTATATCTTGTAAAGGCAATCCTTCCATAGATTTATTCTACTTTGGTGTAAAACTTTTCATCAAAGGGTGTGGTGAGAAGGGGAAAGAGAGTACGTGGAAATGTCATTTTCCAAGGGTGTGAGGTATTTGTGAGTGGGTAAGATACAAGGAGTCTCCGAGAGAGAAATTGTAATTACAACTCAAAACATCTAGTAGAGAAATCTCTTGTGTTGCAAATGTACTGGACGTAGCTCAGTGGACTAGAAGGTAAATCGGTATAAACATCTCTGTACTTTCTCTCTTCTCTCTACTCATTTACTTTGAAGTTTTAATTGGTTAAGTATTTTTGCAATATTATTCGTTGGATCATATTCTGATCTTTTAAAAGTAAAGCGGAAAAATTGACCATATTATTAAAACAACTAATTTACTCTCCCTCTTAGTTGTCATCTATACTTACAAAATGTTTGGTTAATCGGTTACATATATTAATAATTGGTTACTCAGAGCTGTTTCACCATATTTAAGTCCAAACTGAACAAATTTCACCCTAAATGAATGGATGTCATTCCTTACATATTCTACCTTAAGTTAGGAGCATGATATATGGTTGGAAGCCTATTTTAAAGCACATAGACACTTCATGTCATACAGAACTTTTATACACAAATTTCACACTTTTCTCAACACTTTTGCAAGTAACTTTGTGATAAAGTTTCAAAATTTCCCGAGTTGCTATCAAGTGTTTCATTCAAAGTTTTCATACAAACAAATACTTGATCCTATTGTGTTATTCATAGTGTAAGATAAAAAGAATAGGAAGTTTAGAAGTGTCATGTATTTTATGTAATCTTGCTCGGGTTACATTATTCATCTTTGTCAAATTGTTGTAAACTTTTCACCATAGGGTATGGTGTAAAAGGGAAGAAAGATACTTAGAAGTAGCTTTCTTCTAAGGTGGTAATATTGTGGTGAGTGTGTATTGTACTCAGAACCTCGAGATGAGATTTGTAATTACACCTCATCAAACCAATAAAATCTCTTGTGCGAGCAAGGGAACTGGACGTAGCCTTCAAGTGGACAAGAAGGTGAACCAGTATAAAAATTGGTGTATCTATATTCCCCTCTACTCTTTACTTTTATTTATGTACCTAAAGTTTCCGCACCTTGCATTTCAGCTGCAATATACTCTAATTGTTTCAAAATTTCCAGAAATCTTAATTGTGTAGAAAACAAATTCATTATCCTCATAGTTTGCCATCAAAGACTTACAATTGACACAAGAGCTTAGGTTAGATAAATTACTCTGAAGATCTTAACACTTTAAATGATATTTTCCAGGAGAAGTGTAACACCCTGAATTTAAATTTCTTAAGATGTGGTAACAATCCTGAAGAATAGGGCACACTGCTAGATTCTCGCATGAGCGAGAGGGTCTCGCCTAGGCAAGAGATGGCTCACTTGGGGAGTGGAAAACTGGGAGTTATTGAAGGATTCTCGCCTAAGCGATATTTGGCTCGCTTGAGCGAGGGAAAGGGGTGTGGAGACTGGAAGATCCTCGCCTGAGTGAGAAATCCCTCGCTTGAGCGAGAGCGCCAGATCTGAGTTTTTAAAATGGGCGGGATTTTCTCGCTTGTGCGAGAAAAGACTCGCTTGAGCGAGAACCCGACGCTGGAACTTTAAAATAGAAACCCTAAAACACATTTAGGGTTAGAACTTGAGAGATAAGAGAGAATGGGGTGATTTTGAGAGCAAGGATAAGTGGGAATCAACTAGAAGCTTGAGAAGAGGTAAATCTCTTGATTCTAACTCTCTTTCTCCCTTTCAAACTTGTTTTGGGTGTATGGGATCTCTTCTCAAAATGTGAGAAACCATGAAAACTCTTCCTTTGGAGTTGTGGTTCGTTTTATTTAGTTTCTCTCTTGTAAACTCTTGGTTTAGAGTTGGTATTTAACAAAATGGAAAGGGTTTGTGGGTTGATTCATGAAAACCCCAAAACCCCAAAATGAAAGTGCGGTTAAAGAGGGAAATGGGTGAAATAGTAGGTGTAGAAGATGAGTATGTGTTCTAATGTAAAATAGAAGATGAATATGTATGTTTTTTATGTTTGTAAATTCCTAATGAAAGTGGTTTTGGAAACATTAAAAATGTATGAATCTTTTGTATGGTTAAAGATGAACTATGAGTTGTTTATATGTTGTAGAGAATAAATTACTGACTTGTGTTGTTGTTTGGTGGGGATGAGTAAAGATCCTAAGGTTGGAGGCGGTGTCGAAGGAACTTGCAAATTTACCAAGGACCAAACCCAACACTCACCAAGGTAAGGATAAGCATTTTATTCTGAGATATGAAATATGAGATGTACGGTTATTTGTGGATGACTTGAAAAGAATAAGATGTGGGAAGTATCAAAAAAGGTTGAATGTCTTGCCCAAGTGGTATTGAATTGAATGTCTTGCCCAATTGGTATTGAATTGAATGTCTTGCCCAAGTGGTATTGAATTGAATGTCTTGCCCAAGTGGTATTGAATTGAATGTCTTTCCCAAGTGGTATTGAATTGAATGTCTTGCCCAAGTGGTAGTGAATTGAATGTCTTGCCCAAGTGGTATTGAATTGAATGTTTTGCCCAAGTGGTAGTGAATTGAATGTCTTGCCCTATGTGGTATTGTGAAAGTATGTGTAAGTGGGAAATAGCTATGTAAAGCAGGAATGAAGAAGAGGGTAACAAGGTTGACATCGAAGAATGTGAAAGTAAGAATGGTCGTATGAGGTAGTAAGAAATAAAATGACATGTACTAACTTTATGTTGGAATGCTTAAATTGTTTATCTAACTTTGTTTATAATGTGGATTATATCAAATGATATTTATTGAATTAAATGACTTACTCCATTGTATGATTTTGTGTGTTGCCATTTGATAATTCCATTGCAGGTAAGCGTATGTCTAAGGAACGACTTGATTTGGAGCCTTAGGAGCTTAGTGATTAAGATTTTATATTCGCAATCGTTTGTGTACTCTTTGGTTATATGTCGTATATTATTTGTATTTATGGGTATATTTGATATTGTAACCCATAATTTCGTACATGTTGATACTCCTTAAATTATGAATGCGCATTATGTTTTTCTGGATAAGAAGGTGGTTGAAGTATGAAACTAAAAATGTATGTTCAGGATCATAGATGATAAAAGAAACAGAGAAATTTAAGTATAAAGGCAATTGATGCATAATGTAAAATGAGAAACTATGTGTAAATGATGTAAAATGAACGAAATTTTTCAAGGGTAGAATTTGGGTCCGTACAAGAAGGCTCTTGTGTACAAGATCTTTGTAAGGACCCAAATTCTACCCTTGAAAATTTTTCCTTACTTTAATCTATTATTACATACATTCTTCATTCCACATTAATCACTAATTAATCATTACTTGAACTCTTTTAACATACCATGCTACACTCTCTTCATATGACAGAAAAACATAATTCATTTCAATATACCCTAGTAACTACCGCATACAACTAGCTGTGGGATTCCAAAATACCGATAGCTACAAATATCCAGTGTTACCAATATTCATCCTTACTAACATGTACTAATAGCATGTACATGATTACAGATATACATCTCAAAATACAACCAGTCAGTTTACAAAAAAAATGCGGATAAAGACTTCAAAAATATTAAAAGCCTCTAAGCTCCTAATCAACACCTCCTTAAATTCTTCCACCTACCTGCAATGGGATTAACATTGACCATACACAGAAAACACAAAGGAGTAAGTCGTTAACTCAATAAATGTCAATGTACGTTAATCCGCATTTTAATAAGATTAAGTAAACAATTTAAAGTTAAATACACTTAAAACCATTTCCATCGTTTATACTTTTGAAAATCATGCTACATAACTTGAGCCAAAGTTTGCTACATCGCTTGAGCCAAAGCTTGCTACATCGCTTGAGCCAAAGCATTGCTACATTCCATGAGCCAAAGCTTGCTACGTCGCTTGAGCCAAAGCTTGCTACATCGCTTGAGCCAAAGCTTGCTACATTAGTTGAGCCAAAGTTGCTAACCAATCATGGTCTGCTAAAAACGAGTTTTCTTTTTATTGACACTCCATCAATTCATAAACAGTAAATTCACGCCATTATTATTACAAACATACCCATATATGTTTATAATAAATAAGTGGTTCAAAACTTGAATCATTATCCGCAACCAGCATAAGTTAAAGACTTATCCTTACCTTGGTGAGTGTTGGGTTTGGTTCTTGGTAACTTCGCAAGTTCCACCGACATAACACAATGTTAGTCATTTATTCTAAATACCACATAAACAACTCATATTGCATTATTTAACCATACAAGATATTTAACATATTTTCAATGTTTCTAACCACATTTTCACTTTTAGGTTTTTGGGGCTTTCATGAATCAACTCACAAACTCTTTCCATTCTTGCAATACTAACTCTAAATCAAGAGTTTACAAGAGAAAAACAACATAAAATGAACCATAACTCAAAAGGGCGAATTTCCATGATTTCTCATATTTTGAGAAGAGATCCAACATACCCAAAACAAGTTTCAAAGGGAAGAAGAGAGTTAAAATCAAGAGTTTTACCTCTTCTCAAGCTTCTAGATGAGTATCAAAGCTTATTGCCCTTGGAAAAGCTCTCTTCTCTCACCTCTCTTCAATTTCCAACCCTAAAATGTGTTTGGGTTTTCTCATTTAATACAACTCGTCGGGTTCTCACTTAAGCGAGCCCATTCTCGCTCAAGCGAGAAAATCCCGCCTATTTTAAAAACACAAATCTGACCCTCTCTCTCAAGCGAGGGATTCTCGCTCAAGCGAGAATCTCACAGCCTCGACAGGTTCCAAAATGTTACTTCTCGCCCAAGCGAGACAACTCTCGCTCAAGCGAGACAACTCTCGCTCAAGCGAGACCACTCTCGCTCAAGCGAGACTCCCAGGACTGATACTATAATTTTAAAGACTTAAATTAAGGGTGTCACAATCTTGCTCCTGATCTTGACACGGTTTTGATGAAGACACTAAGATCTACAAAAAGAAGAAAAAAGAAAAAGACTTTGAAGACAAAGAAGAAAGCTTCAAACAATTAAGATTTCATAGTCTTCTAAGTTAGGTACTTCTATCCTTAGTCTTTCATGTGCAATTAGTCACAATGCTCTAATAAAAACTATTTTGAAATGAATTGAAAACTTAGATTCAAAAGATCTTCATTTTAAAATGTTATGTAACGGGTTACATGAATTGTGTAATAGTGTGTAATAGATTATTGGGACTATATAACAAGTTACCCAAACTAAGTACTAGGTTACCTATCAAAAACAACATAGAGTAACCGATCACTCAAATGAGTAACCAATTACTCGATTAGGGACTAAGTTTTGGTAATCGATTATTGCATGCTATAATCGGTTACTGAGAGTTGTTACACCGGATTTTCAAATCCAAACTGAAAATCTTTTATCGAAAACGAATGGGTTTCATTCCAAACGTCTCCTACCTTTCTATTGGGGTATGATGGTTAGTTTGAAGCATATTTAAAGGCCATGGATAGGTGGTTCAAGTTACAATTAAACTCAATTCGAGATACAAAAGATAATCTCAAAAACTACTACTTTTAATCGATTAAATGGTTTCTTAATCAATTAAGAGAAAGCTTGAGTTAATTGATTAACTACAGGCTTGAGTGATTAACCAATTGGTTTTCTAGAAAATCTTTTTGTTCTTTGCTGCAGCAAGAATGCAGTGATTAATCTAATCAAATATTCATTTAATGCATATTCATTTATACAATGATCTCTAAATGAATTTAATCAAATAAAGCTAAAATACGAAAATTGCATGTAAGTAAAAGAGTAGGGAAAAAGAGAAGATGACGAAGGTGATTTATCATGGTTCAATTGTCAATCCACTGTAATCTACATCTAGGCCTCCCCTTCTGATATTGGGAGATTTGCTTCACTATGAAAAAATCAAATTTTTATACACACACTTCTTCCGCCAAGAATTATCTTGGACCTAGCTTCTATTGGATACCATACCACTTCTAACCAAGTAGAACCAATTGGATGATGACCACAACCTAGGATTTCTACCAAATTTCTCTCTTCCTCTAGGTGATGCCTCAAACCTCAAAGAGACAAATTCAGAAATCGACCGGTAAAAACGTGTACAAAGTTCCTTGCACCTATGATGTGTTAATCATACACTAATATTCAGAACAACACTATCATTTGATGAATCTCACAATTTCATAGATAAATATGAATGATTATGAGTCACAAAAGGAAAATCTTTAAAAACACTCTATGTGAGAAATAAAGTCTTTCAAAGATTCACAAAATTCTCTCTTTTCACTTCAAAGTTTCTATCAATCTTTTCCAGAAAATCACTTTGAAAATTCGTGTATCAATCTTGCATCAAAATTCTGATTCTTGTTCACTTGTTGTTGTTTTGCATATGGGAATGGGTAACTAAAATACCATTATGTTTTCTTTTTAGTTAATCGATTAAATAGGAACTTAATCGATTAAAGTTTCTTTAAAATGTCAAGGACTTTAAAACATAAGTTCACTTAATCGATTAACCATGTCCTTAATCGATTAATGGGTTTCCCATTTGCATAGACTTAATCGATTAGCTTTAGCCTTAATCGATTAACGGATTTCTGAAAAAGACTTATTTATTTTTTCCTAAACCAATAACATGAATGCTTAATGCTGGATGCATGACTTTGAAAATGATATAAGTTTAATGCATAGAAATCATGTATGTATGCTAATTGCACCTAAATTATGTTATTTATCAAAATTTCATATGCATTATGTTCATACTCTAATTACGTGAGATTTATCATAAGGTTCTCTCAACTTAGACTCTACCCATTTAAAGCATCTTAGGACCTAAATATATAAAAAAAAAAAGATTACTCTAGCTTTGGTTATCATTTCTTGAAGCTTGAATATGAGTCTTTATGTTGTTGTAGTTCATTTGACTTTGTCCTAGGTCTTTAAGCTTTATTTTTTGTCTTCATCAAAATCATGTTCTTGCATGCTTCAATTCAAAAGGTGTTTTTCTAAGTGGTGTGTAATTTACTAGATATCTCGGGGTGAGATTTGTAATTGCAACTCATAATATCAATTGAAAATCTCATGTACTTCAAGAGAACTGCATGTAACCTTCAATGGACAAGAATGTGAACCAGTATGAAATACCTTGTGTACTTCTACTATTCTTGTAAGGACCCAAATCTACCCTTGAAAATTTTTCGTTTATTTAAAATCCTCCCTTACATACTTCATCATTTTACTTAAAAATCCTCATGAATCATTCCTTGAAACTAATCTTTTAACCTATTATATTATCATACAATTCATATTGCAGAAAAACATAATTCATTCAATTAGTGATTACCACATACAACCAGTTATGGGTTTCCAAGAGTTATAACATCCATAATTACATATCTCCAGTATTATCCTAATCAGATTTACATTCATCCCAAAATATTATCTAATCAACTACAATGTCAAAGTAACGATAAAGACATTCAAGTTAATAAACATATAAGATTCCTAAGTGAGCTTCCTCCACAAATTCTTCATTTACCTACAATGGGATTATCATAAACAACACACAAAAATAGGGGAGTAAGTCATTAGTTCAAAAACTAACATTACATGATAATCCACATTTCAAATACGATTAAGCATTAATATAATTTATAACCACAAATACGTAAATGTAAACATTCATATCTTCCTTCTTTCATTTCCACGTTATTCATATTCACCCTATAGTATATATATCCCATAATATATTCTATAGCATGCATATTACGTTCATTTGAAACATCGTCCTTCTCATTATTCATATCCACCCTATAGAACATATATCCCATAATATATATCCTATAGCATGTATATTGCTTTCATTCTGACATCCTCATTTCTCATCCTTCATATTCACCCTAGAGTATATACATCCCATAATATATATCCTATAGCGTGCATATTACTTTCATTCTTAACATCTTCCTTTTCATCATTCATATTCACCCTATAGTATATATATCCCATAATATATCCTATAGCATGCATATTACTTTCATTCTTACATTCTCATTTCTCATCCTTCATATTCATCCTTTATCATATTCATCGAGTTCATTTCCCATACCACATCGGGCAGGTCGAGTTCATTTCCCATACCACATCGGGCAGGTCGAGTTTATTTCCCATACCACATCGGGCAGGTCGAGTTTATTCCCCATACCACATCGGGCAGGTCGTGTTTATTCCCCATACCACATCGGGCAGGTCAAGTTTATTCCCCATGCCACATCGGGCAGGTCGAGTTCATTCCTCATACCACATCGGGCAGGTCGAGTTTATTCCCCATACCACATCGGGCAGGTCGAGTTCATTCCTCATACCACGTCGGGCAGGTCGAGTTTATTCCCCATTTCCACATAACACAACCACTCCAGTTAGGGAATCAAAAATACTCCACTACCATTTCGGATAGGGTAACAACAATAAAACACTACTACGTCGGGTAGAGTCACAATAACAATCCACTACCACTTCGGGTAGGATAACAACAGTATTCTTATAAATACATTACCTCTTTCACATAACTCATTCACATCAGCTAGTATGATTTAGAGACATTTATCATTTACCTTGGTGAGTGTTGGGGATCGGTTCCGAGTAACTTTAAAAGTCTCCTCCACGATTTCCTGCAACCTTAGGATATTTCCTCATTTCTACCAATAACAACAATGTCAGTCATTTATTCAAAATAACACATAAACAACTCGTATTTCATCATCAAACATACAAGGGATTCACATATTTTTAAGATTTCCAAAACTACTTCAACACAAGTTTCCAAACATCTAAACATACATGTTCATCTCATATATCAACATCAAAGCACAAACTCATCATCCACATTTAACATTTCATCCATTTCTCTTTTTACTCATATTCTCATTTTGGGGGTTTTTGGGGTTTTCATGAATAACCCACAAAACCTTTCCATTCATCAAATACCAACTCTAAACCAAGAGTTTACAAGAGAAAAACAACATAAAACGAACCATAACTCTAAAGGATGAGTTTCCATGGTTACCTCTTCTCAAACTCTAAGATGATTCCTAAGGCTCTTTGCTCTTGAAAAGCTCTCCTCTCTCTCTTCTCTTCAAAGTTCTAACCCTAAAATGTGTTTGGGGTTTCTATTTTAAAGTGGAATCGTCGGGTTCTCACTCAAGCGAGCCCATTCTCGCTCAGGCAAAAAAATCCCGCCTTTTTAAAATTTCAGATCTGACGCTCACGCTCAAGCGAGGTTCCTATCGCTCAGGCGAGAATCTCACAGCCTCGACAGGCTTCCTCTCGCTCAAGCAACCCATTCCTCGCTTGGGCGAGGTCCTCTCGCTCAAGCGCGAATCTGGAAGTATGCCCCATTCCTCAGGACTGTTACCTAATTTAAAGGAGGATAAATTTGGGGTGTTACAATTCTCCCTACTTCTGCTCTTTAAGTGTCAAATCTTTCTACAATCTAAGTCCTAGAAATATTTTTCATTTGTATCAAAGTTGTTGTATACACTTTTCACCATTAGGTATGGTGGAAAAGGGAAAGAGAGATACTTAGAAGAAATGTTCTTCTAAGTAGATGAGATTGCGGTGAGTGTTTTTCGGGGACTGGATCTCGGGGTAATATTTGTAATAGATTAATTCATCAAATCAATAAAATCTCATATGTGAGTAAGGGGACTGGATGTAGCCTTCAGGTGGATAAGAAAGTGAACCAATATAGAACCGATGTATCTCTTTCTTCCCTTCTCTTTACTTTTATATTCTTATTTAAGATTTCTACGACTTACATTTATCCGCTGAAATATACTCTAATCATTTTTAAGTTAAAAAATGTGTCATTGTGCATAAAACTAATCTACCACCTCTTAGTGTACGTTTGGTATAGATTAAGTTTTTAGTTTCAGTTTATAAACCGTGAGATTATAAAACTGTTAGATTATAAACTCTTAAGATTATAATATATTTATGTTTGGGTACCTTAGCTGAAAATTGAATATAAACTAATCTGTTTTGTTTGGGTAAGGTAAAAATATTGTTTTTTACATAATAAAATATAGAAAAGTGTATGAGGTTATTTTGTTTATCTTATGATTATTTTGGTTGTTTTTTATACTATTTTTTAAATATGCATTTTTTTTTAATATTTATTATCATATATTTTTACTTTAATTTTATAATATTACATAACAAAGGCTAACAAATACATTAAAATAAAATATAATATAAAAACTAATATTAATATTAAAAAACAATACAAGATCAACATAAACAAATAACTTCATACATAGTTAAACATAAACTAAAAAAATAAAGCAACCCATGATTTTTAATATTGCATAATAACAAAAGCTAAAAAATATTAAAATAAAATACAATATAAAAATCAATATCAATATTAAAAACAATATAGCACATAAATAAATGGAAGTTACTAAACTTAAATTACATAATTCACAAAATAAATAATACATAAATGTTAAAATTTATAAAAAAAGTTTTATGGTTTATTGAGTTTATACATAATTCACAAAATTTTAATATTATATAACAAAGTTTTATACATAATTTTTTGTTCGTATATAGATAAATGAAAAATTTTATGAGAAATTACGGGGGTTGGATGGTTATAGAGAGGAAAATAAAAGTTATGGAGTTTGATAGTAATGATGTGAAGAGTTATGGTGTTTGATAGAAGAGTAAAAATGATGAGAGAGATAAAATTATGATGGGGTAAAATAGGAAATAGAAAAAATGGAAAAAATTAGCTAAAAAAATAAACTAACCCATGATTTTGGAGCTTCTACTTTTGGCTTATTTTTTCAGGAAAAAAACTGAGTTTATAAACTTCCTTTAGTTGCCAAACATACATAGTTTATATTTTCAGCTTATTTTTCAAAAAAAATAAACATAACCACAAATTTAAACTCTTCTCAAACATGGCCTTAGTTTACCATTTTAAACTTACAATTTTTTAGTTTGAAATCGAAGAATATGTGATGGTGATGACCATAATGGCGAGGAAAAGTGAACGACAATTGTATGAGATTGGGACTAGGAGTGTGAAGATGTATTGTCTATGTTAATGCAAGAGGAATTGGTGTGGGAGAGTGACAAAGAAGACAAGTAAGAAAGATCATATATGAATTTTTATTTTATTTTATTTTTTAATTATTTTTATACTTTATAAGGACTAAAGTGAATATTCATTCTAAAAATAAATGTACATTCTAATTATATAGCAACATAGTGAGCAAATTCATCATGAGAAAAACTTGTAGTAAAAATGTAAAGGACGAATTTCGCCATAAAAATGTGCTAATTAATAAGTTACATCACCCAATCAAATAAAATCATTTGCTAAATAATCTGAAATTTTATGGTGCTCCCTACTTGTATAACACATATCTAGAATTTTGAATTATTGGGAAGAAACTTGCTATCAACAACCAACTCATCAAAGTATGATTTGTTGGTTGCCTTCCTCTGAACAAGGAGTGACAATTTTGAAGATATGTCAAGCCCTCAGAGGCACTCCAAGGTGCAATATAGTGTTATTGCGTCAACAATTTTTGTGTGGTTGTCTTCATGGATAAAATGAGCACCTTGATGGATATTACCGATTAATCCTAATCGTATCCCCGAAACCGAATGATTAGGACATTGTTCCGAAACCAAATGTTTATGCCCATACATAAACCCTAATGGAACAATCCTAATCCAGACCGAAGAAAACCCCAATTGGTTTCATAGTGAAGAAGAAAACGCATACATTGGTTAGCCATCCCGAATGCTCCGAGGTATGTGGGTTGTAGGATGTTCCGGTTGCTAAAGCCTGATGGTTTTCCGTTCGCTCCGCTAGAGGGGAATCTAGAGAGAACGAGAGTGCTCCTGATGTTCCTGAATCTCTTGTGAGAATGAGAGAGCTCACACCTTATGCCTTTCTCTTTTCTATATATATGTTGGTTTTGTGACTTAAGTCACATATCCTCATAAACCAACCCTTATAACATCAGTTACTCAATAAAACCCGTTGCTCTGCAACTGGGGACCATAACCCATAAAGGTAACATTAACGGTTACCACTTAAGTTGCAATATTCTAATTCAGTCCCTTCATCAAACTAGAAATTGCCCGAAGGTATCTACACTCATAATAGTTCATGACACATATGCCCTTAGCCACCAAATTAATCCATAAGACCATTTTATATATATTGGCTAAATATATAATGGCTATAACACAATTATAGAATTATATTTGTGACCCATAAATTGTTAGAAATTCCAACAATCTCCCACTGGTCACATATATGATTCACCATACGTGTTATCCTTATTGCGCGCTTAATATACCATTATGTCACAAGCATACCCAAATTATTCCGTCCATTAGTCCCGTCTCCGTATCAAACCACAGTGAACTTCGTCATATCAATCATGACTAATTCAACAATGATCACCAACTTTGACACAACCAAATGACATAGATACATCATGAAATGTGTAGCATGAAAATCACATGAATATGGTCTTTACATGTCAATTTTCAACTGGTCCTACTTTACTTTAGTGAGATCCTTAATTATAACATAAAACTTTATTGTACAAAGCATAATGACAGAATACCGAACTGAATGATTAATCAACTGAAGTTTGAATACAAAGTATTCATACATAATACTGAAATTCCATAAAACATAAAAGTGTATACACGTTCTAACTCCCACTAAACCAAATGATCCTCACACTGTAGAACACCCATGTGAGCAGTATGCTCATGAAAGACCTTGGGTGTGATAGCTTTTGTAAGAGGATCCGCAATCATGGAGTTAGTGCCTAAGTGTTTTATGGAAAGTTGTTCGCTTTGTACTTTCTCCTTAACAACTAGGAACTTTATGTCGATGTGTTTCGACTTTGCTGTACTCCTTAGTGGTCTTTCAATTCCTTCCACAATCCGCAGCCCAGTGACAAAATTTCTCAGCCATGTCGCCTGATGTGATGCCTCATAACATGCTATATATTATGTTGCCATTGTGGATGAAGCCACAAGAGTTTGCTTGGCACTGCGCCAAGAAACTGCACCACCTGCTAGCAGATATACATAGCCTGAAGTGGATCGTCTGCTGTCTTGGCATCCCGCAAAATCGGAGTCAGAATACCCAATGATCTCTAATTGGTCTGATCTCCTATATGTGAGCATATAGTCTTTTGTTCCCCTTAAGTACCTCATGACCCTTTTGGCTGCTTTCCAGTGATCCATTCCTGGATTACTCATATATCTGCCTAAAACCCCAACTATGAATGCTATATCCGGACGCGTACATACTTGAGCATACATTAGACTCCCTACAGCTGATGCATAAGGGATCTTCTGCATTTCCTGAATTTCCAGATTTCCTTTAGGGCACTGATTGAGACTGAATTTGTCTCCCTTAGTAACTGGAGTATCCATTGGTTTACAATTCTGCATGCCAAATCTTTTAAGTACCTTTTCTATATAGCTCTTCTTTGATAATCCAAGAATACCCCGAGATCTGTCTCGGTGTATCTAAATTCCTAATACAAAAGAAGCTTCACCAAGATCTTTCATTTCAAAATTACTGGAGAGAAATGACTTGGTTTCCAACAAGGTACCCACATCATTAGTGGCAAGCAGTATGTCATCCACATACAAGAGCAAGAAAATGTGCTTGCTCCCACTGAATTTGTGATACACACAATCCTCGACTGAATTCATCTCAAAACCAAATGAGAGAATCACCTCATGAAATTTGTGGTACCACTGACGAGACGCCTGTTTTAGTCCATAGATAGATTTTGTCAATCTGCAAACCATATTCTTTGGGTCTCCCGACACAAAGTTTTCTGGTTGCACCATATAAATCTTTTCATCAATGTTTCCATTGAGAAAAGCTGTTTTGACATCCATCTGATGAAGCTCCAAATCATAATGAGCTACAAGAGCGAGGATTGTCCTAAGAGAGTCTTTCGATGATACCAGAGAGAAAGTCTCTTTATAGTCAATCCCTTCCTTTTGAGTAAAACCCTTAGCTACAAGACGTGCCTTATACCTTTCTACATTACCGTTAGAATCCCGCTTGGTCTTAAAAATCCATTTGCAACCAATGGGTTTCTTACCTTCTATTAATGGGACAAGTTCCCAAACTTTATTGTCTTGCATGGATTTATACTCCTCTTTCATTGCTTCAATCCACCTTTCCGAATTGGAACTTTGGATGGCTTCTCGAACGTTTGAAGGATCGTTATCCATAACGCCATCACCCTCATCTTCCAGGAGAAAGCAGATGTAATCATCTGGAATTGCATTCCTCCTTTCTCTAGTGGATCTACGCAAAGCTATAGGCTCTTGCAACTCTTGTCCATGTTCTTGAGGAATTTGAGTTTGTCCTTCATGAATTACTAACTCATCTTGAGTAGGGAGAGTGTCTTGAAGAGGTTCCAAATTTGCTTCATCAGAAGCAACTATATGAATCGGATCTGGAATTGATACCGATTCTTCCTCTAAGACAAAGTTTCTTACCTTATCTTCCCCCTCAAACTCAATATCCTCAAAGAACGTGGTTGTACCCGTCTCAAATATGGATTTTAAATTTGGATCATAAAATTTATAGCCCCTTGATTTTTCAGAGTAACCAATAAAGTAGCTGCTCACTGTACGGGAGTCCAATTTATTTTCATAAGGCCTATAAGGACTTGCCTCAACTGGACATCCCCACACATGAAAATGCTTAAGACTAGGCTTTCGCCCAGTCCAAAGCTCATAAGGTGTTTTGGCAGCCGCTTTAGTTGGTACTCTATTAAGAATATAAGCTGCAGTCTTAAGTGCCTCTCCCCAGAGTGACTCTGGTAAGGTAGAATGACAAATCATACTCCTTACCATATCCTTAAGAGTCTGGTTTCGTCTTTCAGACACACCATTCATGCTAGACGATCCTGGCATAGTGTACTATGGGACTATACCACATTCCTCTAGGTATTTGGCAAAAGGCCTTGGACGTTGTTCACCTGAACCATCATATTTACCGTAGTATTCACCACCACGATCAGATCTGACGCACTTTATCCTTTTGCTGAGTTGATTTTCAACTTCAGCCTTAAAAGTTTTGAACACGTCCACTGATTGGGACTTTTCATGAATAAGAAAAATGTATGCATAACGAGAATAATCGTCTATGAATGATATGAAATAATGTTGACCATTCCAGGAAGCCGTAGGGAATGGCCCACGTATGTCCGTATGTATCAATTCTAAGACGTCCGAAGCTCTATATGCACCAGTTTTCGATTGTTTGGTCTGTTTACCTTTTATGCATTTAACACAAACCTTATGGTCTGTGAAGTCAATGGAATCCAAGATTCCATCTGACACAAGACGCTCAATTCTCTTTTGAGAAATGTGACCTAGGCGCTTGTGCCATAATGCACCTGAATTATTATTGTCAATTTTACGTTTAGTACCACGTGATTCCACATTCAAGGTTTCGCTATAATCAGCTACAGTATTCAACATATAAAGGTTATCATTCATCATAAGAGTACCAGTTCCAACAATATTTGATTTTAAAGACAATTTAACCGAATTGTTTCCAAATGAACAATAATAACCAAATTTGTCCAAATAAGAAACAGAAATTAAGTTCCGTCTAAAAGACGGTACAACAAAAGTGTCTTTTAAATCCAAATAAAAACCAGTACTTAATAATAACCTAAAATATCCTATAGCTTCAACTTCCACCGATTTTCCATTGCCAACGAATATGTATCTTTCAACAAAATTAGGCTTTCGGTAGTTCAAGCAACCTTGTAGTGAAACACTGATGTTAGAAGTTGAACCGGAGTCTAACCACCAAGTGTTTCCAGGTACCGAAGTTAAATTGACCTCAGAACAGACCAAAGCAAGAAATGTACCTTTCTTAGCACGCCAAGCGTGATACTTTTCACATTTCTTCTTTAAATGTCCAGATTCTTTGCAAAAGAAACAAACAGTAACCTGTTTCTGCTTCTTTTGCACTAGACCCTTTGCAGCTTCATTCTTGGGCTCCATAATTATTTTCTTTTTGCCCTTGTCTTTAGAGGTACTAACAAAATGGGCACTTTTTGTCCTCTCTTGCTTCATCCTTTCCTCTTCTTGCACACAATATGAAATGAGCTCATTAAGAGACCATTTCTCCTTTTGACAGTTATAAGAAATCTTAAACTGACTGAATTGTGCAGGAAGAGAAATTAAAACCAGATGGATGAGCAAGTCTTCCGACATCTCAAGCTTAAGAGCCTTCAGCTTTGAGACAATGTTGGACATTCCCATAATGTGTTCCCTTATATTTCCCTTGCCTTGATACCTCATGGAAATCAAGTTCTGTAACAGAGTACTTGTTTCCGCCTTATCGCTTTTTGCAAAGCGCTTTTCTATCTCAGCAAGGAAAAATTTGGCACTTGTTATCTTATCAGAAACAGTACCCCTAAAGACTTCTGGAATGTCGCGCTTAATGATCATGAGACACATGCGATTGGAGCGCTCCCACCTCTCATAATCCTTCCTCTCTTCAGAGGTGCTGGATTCCAAAGGAGGAGGTGGTTGCTCTACCCTTAATGCATAGTCCAGATCCATGCAGCCAAGAACAATTTCCATGTTCTCTTTCCAGTCCTCAAAATTTGTTCCATTGAGGACCGGAACCGAATTCAGATTTGCAGATATAGAAGCAATGGTTGGTGCTAAATAGAACAAAAGACAATATATTAAAACATGCTCACAACTCAAAATCATCAATATGCTATAAACAATGGTATGTCCCAATCAAGATACCTAGCGCACCATTAATATCAAGTCTTTGGACAGTAATATTAACTGCAAGTGGTACTCTTGTTGCAATGATCAACATTGATAATAAGACATGTCAACTGACGAATCCCTCTTTGGATTGATTCATCAGTCACATGTATAAAACTGAATAATTATCACATGTTTATCATCGCCAGTGTGCATGATCTTCGGCCAAACATTAACTTTCCTTTGAGCCAGCTAATATCCGCATGAATAACCACACACACCAACATCTAATATTCCTTATGAGTTATATCCATGAAAGAGGTCACTTTGGCGACATTCCACTTCAATTGGCTCACTTGAAATAATAGACAACTTAGCGGGTAACCATATCATAACCATGTTCAATGCATAAAGATACCAAAGCCCCAAAATTTACTTGAAAAAAGACCCCAAAATTGTCCCTGAATCTCGCTTGAGCGAGAGGGGTCTCGCTTGAGCGAGAGGGGTCTCGCTTGAGCGAGAGGTGTCTCGCTTGAGCGAGAACCCAACTCCTTTTGTCGTAGCTACTGCCTCAACGTCGCTTGAGCGACAGGTTTCTCGCTTGAGCGAGAACCCAACCATTTTGTCGCAGCTACTGCCTCAACGTCGCTTGAGCGACAGGTTTCTCGCTTGAGCGAGAACCCTTCGTCTACCCGAGGGTTTTGACGAAGATGGAGGTTCTCAATCGGGTTTTTTCGCAAAATTCACCCCCAAAACAGCCAAAAAATGCATTATGATTGCTAATGTTTCAAAATAATGTTATAGCAATCATCAATTTTGCAAAACAAAACCCAATTTGGGGAAAACTTGAACAACATCATACAAAAAACCCAAATTTCACATATGAACCAAATTGGGGCGGCTCTGATACCACTTGATAAATATTACCGATTAATCCTAATCGTATCCCCGAAACCGAATGATTAGGACATTGTTCCGAAACCAAATGTTTATGCCCATACATAAACCCTAATTGAACAATCCTAATCCAGACCGAAGAAAACCCCAATTGGTTTCATAGTGAAGAAGAAAACGCATACCTTGGTTAGCCATCCCGAATGCTCCGAGGTATGTGGGCTGTAGGATGTTCCGGTTGCTAGAGCCTGATGGTTTTCTGTTCGCTCCGCTAGAGGGGAATCCAGAGAGAACGAGAGTGCTCCTGATGTTCCTGAATCTCTTGTGAGAATGAGAGAGCTCACACCTTATGCCTTTCTCTTTTCTATATATATGTTGGTTTTGTGACTTAAGTCACATATCCTCATAAACCAACCCTTATAACATCAGTTACTCAATAAAACTCGTTGCTCTGCAACTGGGGACCATAACCCATAAAGGTAACATTAACGGTTACCACTTAAGTTGCAATATTCTAATTCAGTCCCTTCATCAAACTAGAAATTGCCCGAAGGTATCTACACTCATAATAGTTCATGACACATATGCCCTTAGCCACCAAATTAATCCATAAGACCATTTTATATATATTGGCTAAATACATAATGGCTATAACACAATTATAGAATTATATTTGTGACCCATAAATTGTTAGAAATTCCAACACACCTTAGTACCTGTAGCTAGAAACTTAGCTTGCACATCCTCTGTGACAAATGCCATGACTATGTTTTAAATGATGTTTGAAATCTCAGTTGTGGTTAAGTTACATTTAGCTCAATTGCAAGAAAATGTAGCCCATGCAACAATAATTGTAATTGTGATGTCGTTACTGAGGCTTCAGAAACCACAATGTTGTGATCTTGTGAAGTGTAATTTAAAATACTCATCATAACAGTTCTCAATTATGTCTTCAAATCATCATTGGATAAAGCATGAACCTAGTCTTCAATTGAGCTTGGTTATTAGGTTGAGACATTTTATCCCAGCTCGTTGAGTGCAGTTTTCTTCTCTCAACGTTCCCTCCCTAATAGAGTTTCGCTATCATGGCTTCAATTTTACTACTCACAGATACTAGAACAGCAAACCAACTCGTAACATACGCACAAATATTCAACTTTCTTTGATAAGTATTTTTCCATTAAACCTTTTAGTTTCTTCCAAACTCTTTCTTTGATATAATCAAACACATGTTATTTGGATTTCCCTATTAGTATTGGATCCGATACTAATAGGGAGATCCAATACTAAGAAATTTACCAAGACAAAATCGGAGAACTTATACATCTTTTCCAAAGGCATGTTGACTATTAAATGTCATAGAAGTTACCATAAAACTTGGATTACTCATGAGAAAAATGTTTACACTTTAGGGATATTCATTGCTAGAAAGTTATTTGCTTCACAAGCAAAGTAGATACTCTTATTTTGATGATATGCAAACTAGATACTTAATACTGCTTATTGCTTAAATGATCAAAAAGATTTTAAAACACAGTTCAAGTTTGGGAAGAAGAACATATAATTCAGGCTATCAAAATCGTTGGAGGAGAAACACTGTGTAGTTGGTTTTTTTTAGCTTAAAAACTATAGTTCCGATTTTTTGGGTATCTTTTAGCTTAAAAACTGCTAACAAGGTGATCTACTATCTGTATCATCAAATCATAGTGTAGATAAGTGGATATTTGAAACTGGTTGTTCCCACCACATGACGCCAAACAGAGAATGATTCACCACATACAGGGCAGGCAATTTTGGTTTTGTGTATCTCAGAAATAATAAAGCATGTGAAATTATTGGCATGGGAGAAATCAGAATTGTGATGGATTACGGTGTAATGAAGACGTTATATGAGGTTAGGTACATACCAGATTTGAAGAAGAATTTGAGTTCTTTGGGGACATTGCATGCCAAAGGATTTAGCTATAGAGCTTATGGAGATAGTGATATTCTTCGAGTATGCAAAGGTGTTATGACTGTGAAGGGTAAAAGGACTGTTGGGAACACCGACAAGCTGTTAGGGAGAATAGTTGTAGGTGCAGTTGTTGGAGTGGCTGAAGAGATTTCAGTAGATTCAAACCATGATGCTACAAAATTATGGCACATGCGTTTAGGTCATATTAGTGTGTGTGGCATGACAGAACTATGCAAAATAGGACTGTTGAGGGGATTCAGCAAATGCAAACTAGATTTGTGCAAGTATTGTGTGCTTGGGAAACAGACGCGAGTTAGTTTCAAGGCTGGCCAACACAAGGCTCAGGGCATTCTAGACTATGTCCACACTAATGTATGGGGACCCACACAGGAACCATCCCTAGGAGGTTCTAGGTATTTTGTTACCTTCTTTGATGACTTTTCTAGCAAGGTCTGAGTATATGTTTTGAAGTATAAGTCATAAGTCTTTACCAAGTTCAAGGATTGGAAGGCAGAGGTAGAGAACCAGACTGGTAGAAAAATCAAGTACCTAAGGTCAGACAATGGTATGGAATACAAGGACTTACAATTTCATAAGTTCTGTGAAGAACATGGCATTCAGAGGCACTTTTCAGTGAAGAAGACTCCTCAGTAGAATGGTTTTGCAGAGAGGGTGAATAGAACTCTTACAGAGAGGTTCAGATGTATGAGATTGAATGATGGACTTTCCAAATGATTTTAGGCAGATGCACTTAGTATGGCATGTTATGTCATCAATAGATCATCACAGGCTTCATTGGATGGTATAGTTGCAAAAGAAGTATGGACAGGTAACTCAGTCAATTATAATATGTTATGCATATTTGGTTGCCGTGCTTATGTACATGTACCTAGTGCTGAACAATCTAAACTTGATCACAAGTCAAAGAGGTGTATCTTCATTGGATATACCAAAGGTGTGAAGGGGTTCAAGTTCTAGGATCCAATTTCCAAAAAGTGGCATTGAACAGAGATGCAGTGTTTGATGAAGATTTTCTATAATAAGAGTCAGTTATGACAAAAGTGTTCAGGCCCAATGGAGAGACTTTGAGATCAAATATGATTCTAGTGAACAGTGAAACGATTCAGGTAAATAAAGGCAATGAACCATGCACTAGTTCAAGTCAGGAACATGATAATTATTAGGCGGAGAGTTCAGGTGTGCAAGAGTATCTACTTTCCAGAGACAGAGATAGACGTCTTATCAAACATCTAGAGAGATATGGCTTTGAGGATATGGCTTTAGTTTCTCTCCATATCAGTTCGGGAGATCCATGTAGCTTTCAAGATATTATAAACAGCCCGGAGAAAGAGCAATGGATGGGTGCCATGATGGAGGAGATGGGGTCTTTACACAAGAACCAAACTTGGGAGATTGTCCCATTTCCCTCTAACAAACGTGTAGTTGGGTGCAAGTGGGTGTACAAGAGGAAGCTAACAATATCAGAAAAAGAAGGGGAAAAGTTCAATGCTCGTCTTGTAGCAAAAGGGTATTTACAACAAAAGGGGATCAACTACAATGAGATTTTCTCCCAAGTGGTGAGACGCACTTCTATCAGGGCAGTGCTTGCCTTGGTAGCCAGCCGAGATATGTAGTTAGAACAAATGGATGTGAAGAAGGTCTTTCTCCATGGTGAATTAGAGGAGAAAATTTACATGACACAACCAGAAGGGTTCAGTGCAGGTGGACAAAGTCACTTGGTTTGCAAGTTGAAGAAATCTCTATATGGGTTGAAGTAGTCTCCCAAACAGTGGTACAAGTGGTTTGACACTTATATGTTGAAGTTTGGTTACAAGCGCTGTGAGTATGATTGTTTTGTTTATGTAAGAAGCCTTGATGATAGTTCTTTTATTTTTCTGCTGCTTTATGTTGATGATATGTTGATTGTTGCTAATCATTTGAGTGATATCTATGAGTTGAAAGTCATGTTGGGCAAGGAGTTTGACATGAAAGATTTAGGGGGTGCTAGGAAGATTCTTGGGAAGGAGATTCACAAGGATAAGAGAACTAAAAAACTATGGCTCACTCAGCAAAGCTATGTTGAAAAGATCTTAGAGATATTTCATATGAGTAATGCTAAAGTAGTGGGCACTCCATTGGCAAATCACTTCAAGTTTTCCCTAGATCAGTGTCCAAAGACAACTGAAGAAGAGAAGTACATGTCAAAGATTTCATATGCCAGTGCAGTGGGTTGCTTGATGTATGTTATGGTTTTACTAGACCAGACTTGGCACATGCAGTTAGTCAAGTATGCAAGTACATGTCGAAACCAGAGAAACAACATTGGGAAGCAGTCAAATGGATTTTTAGATATTTGAAGGGGACTACAAGTCTCGGTATTATATTTGGTAGCCAACAGAGTAAGCCTTCAGTGGTTGGTTATGTTGATTCGGACTATGCAGGAGACTTTGATGATAAAAGGTCCACAACAGGGCTTGTCTTCACCCTTGTAGGTGGACCAATTATGTGGAGATCCTCAGTTCAATCTATTGTTGCTATGTCCACAACTGAAGCAAAGTATACATGGCAGGTAGTGAAGCTTCTAAGGAAGCCTTATGGCTTATGGGGCTGGTAAATGAATTAGACATTGAGCAATGTGGAGTTTCGCTGCATGTGACAGTTAGAGTGTTATCTTCTTGGCAAATAAGCAAGTGTATCATGCTAGGACCAAACATATTGATGTGAAATGTCATAAGATCAGAGAGTTGGTAGCATGTGGGCAAATACTATTGCAGAAGGTTCACACTACAGAAAATGCAGCTGATATGTTAACCAAGTCGGTTATCATAGACAAGTTCAGACATTGTCTAAGCTTGGTGAACATTCACTAATGTTGGACTATGGAGCGCCCTCAACCCAATGGTAGAAGATGGAGATTGATGATATTCGACAAGGTGGAGATTGATGTGGAATGACTCATATTCAATGGATCGGGTCTTTTCTCATAATAACAGCAATACAAGTTATGGGTTTGGGCTGATGTAAAGGGTTGGGGTAAAGGACTATATATATTTATGTTACGTAAACCTAATGTAATAAGGAGAACAATAGCTAAACACAAATCTTTATTCTCTAATACATAGTGGTAGTCTCTCAACACTCTCGGGGACGTATGCACAATTTTCGAACCTCGTTACCAAATTTCTTATGTTATTTTCTTCTCTTTTACTATTTGATTGTTCGCTTGTTCCCAACGGGAAAAATTGAGAAATAAAATATAGCGTTTTCTTCAAAAGTCATGTCATATTGATATTAGAGAAAGAAATTAACCATTGTATTCAAATCATGAGCATTAGATTAAACATAAGCTGTATTCTGCAATGTAATATATGAAGAAGAAGACAAGTAGTGACGTTACTGGTGCTAAGAAGATGTAGTAAGATACAGTGATCGATGACATATGTTAGTCAATCTCATTTCTCAATAGCATATATGTAAAGTGTATGTCTAAAATCTAAATGGTACCCAAAATGCCACTATGATGAAAATCACCATAAAGGGTCACCTAATAAGACAGTTTTTGGAACGTAGACAAATCATACAAAACTTAGGGTTGTTTTCTTGAGACAAAGGATACTTGTTCTCAATGGATGGAGATTACTAGATGGCTAAGAAGTAAACATCGTTAGAGTTTATGCTGCGGGAGCATAGTCATAACCGCCATCATCGTCATCGTCACCTTCCATGGATGAAACTGGAGAAAAGCCAGAATCATCAACCCCATTGTGACACTCTCTTTCAGTGCAACCTGCAGAAGCATAACCATACCAATCACCATCGTCATCCACGTATGCTTTGTTATCGCACCGTGAACTACTGCCCTTTGAAATGCATGCCATTTTAATTTGTTTTTGAGGCTAGGTACTGAACAAAAACTAGAGAAAAATTGAGTTTCTTGGATTGGGAGTGGAAGCTATAAGATACTACAGTAGTAGCTAGTGGTTTAAGTTGAGTTTAAGTTGGGGTTGAGGTTTGATGAATATATAGAGACAGGAGAAAACGTTGGACTCATTTTGGCACGAGCAAGCCACACAGAGAGTGTGGGTTTATGGTTGGAGGTGTGAGCATAACTCAGTGCCAAGGGTGTGTGGCGCTATCTTGTCTGACTACAATGGAATCCTTTCGCCAATTCAGCAAACACGTTGGCAATACCAGCTTATATTGGTCCATGTTGAAAACAATATAGGGAATCTTTGAAGGAATGGTTGGGTCATATAAAGTCAAATTTTGGGGACAGAAGGTGGAATACTACATACTAGTTGAAGGTTTGGTGCATTTGGATAATTACAGGTTTGCCAGTCATTTAGCACGGGATCTATATGTTCTATAGGAAAGTTAGGAAAATGTCTGTCTTTCATAGAAAAGGGGTTGAGCTGGGTTAAATGGGGATATGAAATGGGACGGTCTCAAACGGTGTCTCATTTTCTGTCCCAAAGCCAATGAAAATGTTTCATTTTGTTTTTAAAAAAAATTATTCATATGCTAATATGCTATTGGTTCAGGACATGAAATTGGACACCATTCGGGACGGGTGATCCTCATCCTATGAAATGTACTTTTTGGTTCTAAAAAATAGAGAGAGAAAATGCAATACTCGTTAAGAATCTTTTGACATGTTATAATATCATCTACTATTCATTTTTAATCATTATTGAGAAAAATGCAATACTTGTATGAGTGTGTATAAATCTTTTATACTTTCAGTGTATAGATATTACATTCAAAAAATATAAAAATAATTATGCATTTACAACGTATGAGTTTTATATATTATCGATTTATCATTCACAACACATTTTAATCATCATTGATTCTTCAAAAAATAATACAAATGAATGGTAGAAAGATGATGTAGTGACTAGTATAAATCGTTACAATGACATTGCATAAATATTACACTTATAATCATAAGGATAATTTATATGTATATGATTTTACCAAAAAACACTCAGTTTCAATGCGTATAGTAAAAAAAAACCTCCAATCAACCTCATTGATGATATTTGCATATTTTGTTGGAGGATTAAGGTTCAAAGTACTATTTCCGCATCCCCCTGACCAAATCCACCCACATTAGGATTACTCGTTAAAGGTTGATCGAGTTTGATAGGTTCACCTTCTGAAACAAGAACACATCTGACATATTTCCTCACATCGGTTCTGAATTGTCTTTAGCTCTTGCCAATAGTTTTAAGTATATAATCCTTGTAATTCTTACCAACATCAAAATCTGATAAATACAAAATTATAATAAACGCATATACATATAAATATATATAAGGTAGGTAAAGTATATTACTTATTGTTAATTCCAAATGATATCCTCTATACTAACCAAGAATATATCATTCTAAATAATATTGACACCACTTGTCGAACAACACCTCAATATAGCTCATCAATGTATTTCCATCTTTTTGTTATGTGGTTGACATTTTATATTTCATTCAATTGTTAACTTAACATTTTTACTTCTGACATTAATAACTTTCTTCATAGTGATCATCTCACAGTCCTCTTTTTCTACTCAGAGTAGCATCACCACCACCATGAGATTCCATCATTCATATGTAACAAATAAAAATAAAATTAAGATAAATTTATACAAATGTTAAGAACAATACATAAATATTGAGTTGTACAAATTTTGTGTGTCTATCGAACCTAAACTTACTTCATATCTTAGTCATCAATTTTAGTGAAATCTAATGGTTTGAATTAGTGTGTAGATCTAAACCATTGAATTTCTCTAAAATTGATGGCTAAGATGTAATATAAGTTTAAAAAATTTACTCTTGAAGTAGGTGAATCTCTACTCATTTATAATAATGAAATATTATTTATTGATTGTTTAATTATTATTATTATTTTTTGCAAATTTACCATTCACGTTTGCTTTACATTCCGGTGGAACCTTTTGCAATTTACTTTCTATTCTCATTTAAATTTCAGCCTTTACATTCTAAGCAATTCAGCATCTTATTAAATTCAAATCCTTTTAATTTCATGTCCAACCTTTAAATTCTAGTCCTTTACTTTTTAGTTACTTTAAATTTTTACTTTTATTTTCAAGTCCAAGTTCTTTATTTCCATTTTTAATGTAACTTAGTAAAGTGACATTGGTTTAGTGATATAAGGTTTTATTATATCTATACTATATATAAAGTCAAAACATAAAATAACTACCCCATGGTGTAATTTCAAATTTCCTATTTTGCTCTTATATTTTTTTAATTTCTATAAAAAAAAATCATATAATCATAGGTAACTACCATTAATCACTTATTTCACCTTAAATTGAATTATAATAAATACATTTTTTAACATAAAGTGCTCTTAATACAAAAACATTTTAATTGTATAAAATAAAATTTATAAAAATTGAATATTCAATATAATAAAATAAGAATGCGGGTCTCTATAAAGACCAAAAGATCAAGTGTTTAATTCTCGGGAGCAACACTTATTAGAAGGATCACTCACACACTCCGAAAATGATTATTTCCTTACCCATAAATAAGAGAGTACCATTGGTAGAAAATAATCGCAATGGGTACCCGTAAAAATAGCTCATGGGTGCGAGCGGATATCATGATATCCGCCCGCGGGTACCCGCATATATATTTTAATTAAATATTTTATACTTAATTATTATTAATTTAACATTATATTTTTCTATTTTTTATTATTTCATAATAAAATTTAATAATGAGCCTATAATCATAAAAGGGGTTTGCTAACATGGGGAATGTGTATTTTCAGTTAGGTACATGTTAGCAAGGTGTACCAAAAGATTTGGACAAAATTACCCTTAAAGTTTTGTGTAACATGTTTTAGTAACTAGGGGTACTTATGTAATTTAACTTTAAACAGTGTAATCGATTACACTATCCTGGTAATCGATTACATGAATAATGTAATCGATTACAACATATTAAAGCATCAGATATGTGCATTTTGTATGATGTAATCGATTACACTATACTAGTAATCAATTACAAGCATCAGATATGTGCATTTTACACATTGTAATCGATTACACTATGTTTGGTAATCGATTACATAAATCCGTTGAGTTTGTATTTGAAATTTTTAACTGGTGTAATCGATTACACCATATGGTAATCGATTACACTTATCAGAACAATCGATTACACTATGTGTGGGGTAAAGTTATATTACATAAGTACCCCTAGTTACTAAAACATGTTACACAAAACTTTAAGGGTAATTTTGTCCAAATTTTTTGGTACACCTTGCTAACATGTACCTAACTGAAAATGCACATTCCCCATGTTAGCAAACCCCTAACTCATGGGTGCGAGTGGATATCATGATATCCGCCCGCGGGTACCCGCATATATATTTTAATTAAATATTTTATACTTAATTATTATTAATTTAACATTATATTTTTCTATTTTTTTATTATTTCATAATAAAATTTAATAATGAGCCTATAATCATAAAATTATCATATACATGTCATAATATTTAAGTAATAATTATTTTTATATATTAATTATTGTAAAATATATACAAATATAATTAAACTTGAAAACCCGTTGGGTACCCGCGGATACCCGCTACCTATACGGGTACCCGCAAATAGTACGGGTACCAAAAAATATTAAAGATAAGTTAAAAGAATAATAATAAGTTATCCACTGGTGAGAAAATTGCACAGAATACAACTGTTAAAAATTCTTAATAAGTATAAATGGTTGAAAATTACATATTATGATGTGTGATTGAATAATCATATTAAATTACTTAACTATGGATTGTTTAATATAATAGATGCTCACTAAGTTTAATTTATTTTTTTCATGTTTTAATTTTTCATATTATTACAAAATATTTTTATATTTTTTTTAAGGAAGTAAAACATTATCTCTTATATCTTATGAATTTTCGATTTGTTAATTGGAGAGAACTAATAATTTTGTGGTAGATAATCATGTCTAGTATGCTTCTTCATTTATGTACTATTTTCTTCTCTTCAATCATCAAAACCATATTTTTATGAGGCTATTATCACTTCCGGACTATTGTCCAACCTTATGGCCACTTCCAACCTCTCCCTTCAAATTTCTCTCCCATTCCCCACAGCTTCTCTCCGCCTCCGGCCACCAACAACCACCGTCACCATCCAGCCTCACCCTCCACTGAAGTCACGGAGGTTCCGGAACCTGGCCGTAAAACCCGTAACCAAAAATCGCTTTCAATTCTCCATTCAGTTTAGCTTAGTGGAGCAGAGTCCACAAAAATCAAAATTTGATGTGCAACAACTCGTGGCTTTTCTATACGAAGACCTTCCACATCTCTTCGACGATAAGGGGATTGATAAAACAGCGTACGATGAACGTGTCTTGTTTCGAGACCCAATCACGAAACATGATAGTTTGAGTGGTTATCTCTTTAACATTGCACTTATCAAGACAATCTTTACGCCTCAGTTTATGTTGCATTGGGCCAAACCGGTTTGTTTCTTTCTCTATTTTTTTTATTTAAATTTATTTCATTCAATCATTAGTCTCATTCAAGGGTCTTGATACCCAAAAACCAGTGTTGTGGTTGCTATAATTCTAGTTGCATTTTCTTGTTCCTTATTTTTATCATTAGATCAGGAACGTTCAGTGCTTCAGGTTGAGTTCAATGTGAACTATTTTTTAGGTCAAAGGGCTCAATTAAGTTCACCAACTTTTCCAAGCTCAAATTTAGGTCGCTCACCAACTCATGTTAGTATCATTGATATACATACAAATATATATGTATGTATGTATACATATATAAAAGAGAAACTTGACTTTAAAATTGATTTGTATGAAATTTTAATATATATATATACAGAGGGAATCTACTTACTCCAAGAGTTCCACATCTTAGTCATCAATTTTAGGGAAATCCAATAGTTAGTAAGTAGATCTAAACCATTGGATTTCCCTAAAATTGATGTCCAAGATATGGAGTAAGTTTAAAAAACTTACTCTTTACTCTTGGAGTAAGTAAATCTCTTCTCATATATATATATATATATATATATATAATACATTGTATTCATATGTTAATATAAAATATATATTTCTATAATTGTAAAATATTTTAAAATATGTATGTATATTCAATTTATGAATTTAACGAGTCAAATTGTACTTGGTTAGTTCGACTCGTTTATTTAATGAAATCAATTTTTAGTTCAAGTTTAACTCGTTTGGTTCATGAAACAGATTTATCCAGCTAAAAAAGAGTCGAGTTTCGAATGAATGTAGAGTTGGTTCTGTTCATTAGTATTAGCCCTAGCGTTTAGAAATGGTTTTATTGACCAAAGAAAATTCCACTTTGGTGATATATATGCTTAGAAAGGGATTAGTCTTTGGCTATCCAATGTGGTACACCTGCACACCCAAAAAGTGGATAAGCTATAAATCTTACATACTTCAATTTCAATGTATTAAAAGTATCTGAGACCAGTACACATACAATACATCTGAAAATATATACAAGATATATCCCGTATCTTTTAAAGAAAAAAATGTTTATCCGAGACAGGTTGGGCTGAACTGCTTGATATGACTTATGTACCACTCAGATATGTGTGACCTTTTATAATGTGTTTCTCACCCCTATGTATGGTATACCTTATTTACATAACTTAATATACCACACTGTTATAAAAGTGAATCAAAACAATCAAATATTGTATAATGTAAAAGAAAGAATTGAGAGGAGAGAAAAAGAGAAAAAGAGAGTATTTGCATTTCACTTCAAGGTGTATTTTATAATGCAAGATGATTCCTATTTATAAGGTAAAAGCCAACCACATTAGAGGCCTCACATAATGTGTCATGAAGAAAAAGAACCAATGACAATAATTTGCAGTGAATTCATGTTAATTCATGGACATCCACATTTTGCAAGATGTTTTATAACACTCCCTTTGATCTATACAAATAATATGCCTCATTAAACATCTTATTCTATACAAATAAGATGTTTTAGTACACCATTCTGTACATTATTCTTTTAATGTCTTTTATTCACACTTGATCTAACCCCTCTTCTCTAGCATGCTCTGCTCGGTAGAATGACTGATTCTGATTCTATTCCTCCCACATTCCTCATGCAGAAACTGTTTCTTTTTTATGATCACAAGTACCTTTTGTAAATTGTGATTATTATGATTAGGTATTAATGGGAAATGATTGGTGCCTAGTTACAAATATTGTGCATGTATATAAAATATATATCTTTCTGTATTTGCATATAGTATAGTATAGTATAATATCTGTCTTATATTTGTGCTTACTAGCATTTTATTTCATATCTTGTTTACTGAATTGGACTGATTGAGTTGCTATAGACAGGACCATATGAGATAACTACAAGATGGACCATGGTTATGAAATTCAGGCTACTTCCCTGGAAACCCGAGTTGGTCTTTACAGGAATCTCCGTTATGGGCGTTAACCCAGAAAATGGCAAGTTCTGTAGCCATGTGGTAGGTTCCAACTTTCATAAACTAGTGCTATCAAATAGGATACTAGTGATGAATATATAACTATGCTGTCAAGTGATGAATTTTCAATAGAGAGACTGAGAGAAACATTGCTAGTTTCAGATTAATATTTAATTGCTCGTTCCTCCATTTCCTAGGACTTTTGGGATTCAATACAGAAGAATGACTATTTTTCTTCGGAAGGTTTGTTGGAGGTAATCAAACAGGTACCATTCTATTTCACTCTTTTCTTCTTTATGGTACATTCCTATTTCACTCTTTATACATGCCTTGGACATTGATTCTCTCAAATTTTTCCTAAGTCTATTCTAACTCTAAAAGTTTGATCACTCTGCAGTTGAGGATTTATAAGACTCCAGAGTTGGAATCACCTAAGTATCAAATATTGAAAAGGACAGCAAATTATGAGGTGTATCTCGTCATTGATCAGCATAATGTTTTTGCATTGATATATTACACATTATCTCTAACACACTACTAATCTTTAAAAGGATTGCACTGATGTTTATATCAAAAGGTAAACTTCACCTTTTGTGATTTCAGTCTGCTAACATGAATATTATATCTCCGAGGACGGGTTAAATTTTCATAATTATCATGTAATGTATTCTGTTTTTTTAATGATATAACAGGTTAGACAGTATGATCCATTCATAGTAGTAGAAACAAATGGAGACAAGCTTTCAGGGTCTACTGGATTTAATGATGTTGCTGGGTTAGTCATTATATATCAAATAAAGCTGTCATTAGTTGTTAGACTCTTAAGATAATGCATACATGCTAATCTTTCCCCTTACACAGATACATATTTGGAAAGAATTCCACAACAGAGAAGATACCAATGACTACCCCGGTCTTCACTGAAGCTATTGATGCTGAATTGTCCAAAGTGTCAATACAAATAGTTCTTCCATCAGACAAAGAAAGAGAAAGGTATATCTCCTGATTCTTGAAGGAATGTTAAGGTTTAAAAATTGCAAGAAATTTTATAGTATAAAATGCATAACTTAGCTTTTAGGGTTACTGTAATGTCTATATTTGAACTTAAAGATCTGTATTTACTGTTTAAACTTTTAACCAGTTTACCAAATCCTAAACAAGAAACAGTCAGCTTGAGAAAGGTAGAAGGAGGTATTGCTGCAGTAGCGAAGTTTAGTGGAAAACCCACAGATGATATTGTTCAAGAAAAGGAGAAAACCCTGCGCTCCAATATCATTAAAGATGGTCTTAAACCTCAGATAGGTTGTTTGTTTGCACGGTACAATGATCCAGGTCGAACATGGAACTTTATAATGGTATGCTACAAAACCTCCTTGAGTGCTGTCAATTGATCCTAACTTACATTGTGCTTGATCAACTATATATCTATAACTAAAGTAAGAATGTAGATTCTTGATGTGGGGCTTTGGAAAATTTCCATGTTCATGTAGATTAGATTCAAGAATAATAACAAATAAGGCTAGAAAATAACCTTACTTTCAGAGAGGGTTGACCTTGTTTTCAGTTCAAGATGACAAACTTAAACTAGTTAGTATTTGGGGAAATTAGAATAACATTTAAGGTTATATACACATAATAATAATGCAATTGAAGGGCCATTATGTTTTAGTTTTTCTGCCCTGTGCATTATTCATAGCTTAAAATGGTCTGCTGCTATTTTCCTCAACTTCTTTTGTAGTTTAGTTCCATGTGAACTTCAATTCTTTTCAAAAGTTATTTCCGGATTTTAATTCTTTGTCCTTATCACCTGTCTGCTGCACCTGCATTTAGGGGTCTATTTGCGAGTTAAGTTTTGGAAGGGTAGGAAGTGAAAATTAAGGCTTTAGAGCCATAAAATAAACATAGGAGATAGCTTTGAAGCCTTTACTTTCCCTTCCTTCTCCTCCAAAACTTAACTCACAAACGAACCATAAGTCTTTCTATTCTAATGCAACTGACAAAGAATGTATTTAGCAATTATATAACTGTTACTCAGTTTGATATGTGGTATCTTAACAACTAACTTTTGCTTCACTTATTTTCTGGTTTATGGCATGGAAGAGGAATGAAGTTATCATATGGTTAGATGACTTCTCATTGGATTAGCCATTAATGCAGTAATCATGGCTGTTTTTTATCATCAGTCACAGAAAAACTGTCCATGTTAATGTCATTCTCTAATGTGTTTGAATGAGTTTACAAAATGTCTTATCAGAAATGCTCTTAGCCCAAGAGTTAGCAATGTTTGGAACGTGAAAGAGGGTGTGTTTAAGGAGATGTATTTTAGTCTTTCACTCTTGCAATTTAGCTTCTAGTTAACAACATTATATAGGATTGTATATGTATCTGTCATGAATGAATGAGTAATATATGTAATTTCATTAAAACTTGGGATGCATGTGTAATTTACTCATTTTTAATCTATCAAACATATTTCTAGAATTTTCTTTATTTTCTCTATTTGGAGAATTTCCATTATTTTCTCTATTTTTAGAATTTTCTCTAATTTGAGAAAGAGTGTGATGTGTTCAAAGATAATAAAAGTCATGAGATGATTTAAGGAAATGTATTTTAGCCTTTCACTCTCTTGTTTTAGTTTTTAGTTAACAAGATTATATAGGATTATATACGTATCTGAAATGAATAAATGGGTAATATATATAATTTCATTAAAACTTACACTGTATGTGTAATTTACTCCTTTTTAATCTATCATACATATTTCTAGAATTTTCTTTATTTTCTCTATTTAGAGTTGTTTTAAGGAGATGTATTTTAGTCTTTCAATTTCTCATTTTAGCTTTTAGTTAACAACATTATATAGGATTGTATATGTATTTGTAATGAATGTATGAGTAATATATATAATTTCATAAAAACTTTGGATGTATATGTAATTTACTCATTTTTAATCTATCAAACTTATTTCTAGAATTTTCTTTATTTTCTCTATTTGGAGAATTTCCTTTATTTTCACTATTTTTAGAATTTTCTCTAATTTGAGAGAGTATGATATGCAGAAAGAAAATAAAAGTCATGAGTTATTTTAAGGAGATATATTTTAGTATTTCACTCTCTCATTTTAGTCTTTAGTTAACAACATTATATAGGATTGTATACGTATCTGTAATGAATGGATGATAAATATATGTAATTTCATTAAAACTTGGGATGTTTGTATAATTTACTCATTTTTAATCTATCAAACTTATTTCTAGAATTTTCTTTATTTTCACTATTAGGAGAATTTTCTTTATTTTCTCTATTTTTAGAATTTCTTCTAATTTTAGAAAGAGGGTGTGATGTGTTCAAAGATAATAAAAGTCATGAGTTGTTTTAAGGAGATGTAGTTTAGTCTTTCACTCTCTCATTTTAGTTTTTAGTTAACAACATTATATAGGATTGTATACGTATATGTAATGCATGGATGAGAAATATATGTAATTTCATTAAAACTTGGTATGTTTGTGTAATTTACTCATTTTTAATCTATCAAACCTATTTCTAGAATTTTCCTTATTTTCTTAATTTGGAGAATTTCATTTATTTTCTCTTTTTTTAGGATTTCCTCTAATTTGAGAAAGAGGGTGTGATGTGTTCAAAGATAATAAAAGTCATGAGTTGATTTAAGGAAATTTATTTGTCTTTCATTCTCTCATTTTAGCTTTTAGTTAACAATATTATATAGGATTGTATACATATCTGAGATGAATGGATGAATAATATATGTAATTTCATTAAAACTTGGTATGTATGTGTAATTTATTCATTTTTAATCTATCAAACTTATTTCTAGAATTTTCTTTTTAATTTCTCTATTTGGAGAATTTCCTTTATTTTCTATATTTTTAAAAATTCCTCTAATTTTACAAAGAGGTTGTGATGTGTTAAAAGAAAATAAAAGTCATTAGTTATTTTAAGGAGATGTATTTTAGTCTTTCACTCTCTCATTTTAGCTTTTAGTTAACAACATTATATATGATTGTATACGTATCTTCTATAATGAATGAATGAGTAATATATGTAATTTCATTAAAACTTGGGATGTATGTGTAATTTACTCAATTTTAATTTATCAACCCTATTTCTAGAATTTATTTATTTTCTCTATTAGGAGAATTTCGTTTGTTTTTTCTCTTTTTTAGAATTTCCTCTAATTTGAGAAAGAGAATTTGATGTGCTAAAAGAAAGAGTCGTTCTAAGGAGATGTATTTTAGTTTTTCATTCTGTCATTTTAGCTTTTAGTTAACAACATTATATAGGATTGTATACGTATATGTAATGAATGGATGAGTAATATATGTAATTTCATTTAAACTTGGGATGCATGTGTAATTTACTCATTTTTAATCGATCAAACATATTTCCATAATTTTCTTTATTTTCTCTATTTCAAGAATTTCCTCTATTTTCTCTATTTCTAGAATTTCCTTTATTTTCTCTATTTCTAGAATTTCCTTTATTTCTACTAGCGTGTCGACATGCACTTCGTGCATGCCGACCCGCATTTTTATTTTCTAATATTAAATATTTCACCTTTAAATATTTCATTTTAAAGAAATATATAAATTTTTGTATTGATAGTTCTACATGATATTATAATTTATGTAATAAAAAAATATGAAAATAAATTGTGATATTATTAACAATTATATTGGTGGCTTGATATTTTTGATATATGTAACATATATTAAAACCTATAATTTTGAAATTTCTTTTATTGTGTGATAAACATTGTAATAATAGTTAATTAGAAGGGCAAAATAGGCAATGGAAAATTATATTATGTAGGTAGTTATTAGAGGTTTTGCCTTTATATATAGTATATAGTTGTAATAATAGTTAATTAGAAGGGCAAAATAGGCAATAGAAAATTATACCATATAGGTAGTTATTAGAGGTTTTGCCTTATAGATAATTTATTTTATATCTTCTATTTGAAGTATTTCCTTTCTCTTGTAAAGAAAATTCCCAATGTTTCCCTCTTGAGAGTGTGTTCAAAAAGGGCCGGTCTAATGATTTTTTGGTGCTCTCACCCATTTTCTTCCTTTTTATGGTTAATTTCCGGTAATTTTTATGGTAAATTGCGATAATTACGGTCTTGGATTAATAACTTTCCTGCATGTATTTATATTTGTAATTTTTTTTTGATATATCCTAAATAGTATATTTGAATTTTAAAAAATTCTCATATCCTTATATCACTGTGGAATGGTACATCATGTTATTCCTATGCAACAAGTACCTTCATATCATGAAAAATAAAGCAGTGAATGACTAACGTATTCATACTAAATTCTTCTATCTCGGAAGAAAGTAATGCAAAGTATTAATTAACATATTTTACTTTACTTTTTCTTATGCTCTAAAAAAAAATCAGTAGGAGAATATATTATATTTTTCTGAACACGATACCTTCATTGCGTATACATATATTTATATTATTTTTAATGACAAAATATTATTTTATTATAATTAAAAAGATAAATATGTTATTAAAAATTATGTTTTCCTTTATTTTTTTTTAAAACATCTGCATTATTAGAGAGGATTCTAACTCAATATTTTGTACGGGGAATATAACAAAAGTGGCATTGGGTAGGCAACACTAATCTAGATTTACTTTCCCAAAAGTGTGTTCCATATTTTGTCTCCATCCAATAAAGTTGTGATATTCTTTAAAAAGAATTGAATAATAGAAAACAGAATTAAAATATTTTTATTTTTTATTATGTGTCACAATTATATTGGATGAGACATGTTTTGGGACAATTGATCCAAGTTTGACGATGACGACCTGGCATGAGGTCCTCATTCATGTCTCAGTATGTGTACCAAGTCAATCAAAATGCTACATTCAATTAAAAAATAACAAAATCAGAAGTTAATATCTTAATATTATTTTATGAAGCCTGATTGAATAGAAACATGAGGACTGAAAAATTCTGGGATAGATGATTCTGATCGCATAAGCCGTTGCTACATAAAGTGTAAACGGTCAAAACAACACTGCGCCGCCCGTTGATAAAAACTTTAACAATATGATCACTACGCGTACAAATTCCCGTTTTCATCTCTTCCATCGTTCTTTCTAATTAACTTTCCTTTCATTTCTCTCTCATAATTGCCTATATATACACACATACTAATAATCCATTTACTCTAAAGTCTAAAATTTCAAAAATTCCCTATTCACCACATTTTCAATCACCCCAACATTTTTTAAACCATTGTAAACCACTAATTCAAATATATATATTTATCTAATTCTGTCCCCTTTCCTCTTTCTCTTTAATTTGTTTCTCTCTTTATTTGTGGGCGAACATTCTCTGGTGGCTCTAGCCTTTCAAGGTATTTTCTTTGTTTTTTTTTTTGAATTGGAATTACTTTCATTGCTAGAATATGTTTATACTTTCGTAGTGTTTTTAACATTTTGGTTTCTTGATGTGAATAAATGACGCCCTTTATTTTTTTCTTCCAAAAATCATATCTAACATCACACTTTATACATATTTTCACTTGTTGGATGATGTATAAAATTGAATTGATCATGATATTGCATGGTTAACCATTAACCATAAATATATCTATTAAACAACTAGTTAACTACTAACATGGTATTGGTCCGTAGAAAAACCAAAATGTCAATGATTATTCATGGGAACAATATTCGTTGGGAGGGACAGACATGTATCCCGAAGAGAATCGGTTCTTTATCTATAGGACGAGAGGATATCATTTGTAGTACCAAAGAAACAACTAATTAACCATCAAATCCATATAATTAGCCACGTCTTTCAATGAACAAGTGTAATAAATGTGTGAATGGATCGTTTATGTTAATGAAATTTTGATCTGGGTTTGCACCTAGATCTGCTGTATAATTTATGGGGTTTGCTTGCATAACATGTATGAAAAATTAAGCTTTGGTTTTGGTTTAGACTTTGTGATTTTAGCCTTTATAATTTCATTGAGCTTGGTTCCCGTTTTATGTTATTGGAAATACTGTTCACAGAAACTTTGTATCATATCATTATGAGCTATAAAGTTGTTTCACAATTATGCTTATGTCAATTTTAATGTCTTTTTTATTTTACAAAAATTGTCTAAGAAAATGGATTCAAATTTGGAACAGGGAAAAATGGCAGAGGCAAAACCAGATACACCCTTGATGCCGCAATCATCACGGAACCTTCCTGATTTAAGAAAGTCTGTTAAATTGAAGTATGTCAAACTTGGTTATCATTACTTGATAACTCATGGAATGTACCTCTTTCTTTCCCCTATTGTGGTGCTCATTGCTGCTCAGCTCTCTACTTTTTCACTCAATGATCTTTATGATATTTGGACGCATCTTCAGTACAACTTGATATCTGTTATTCTTTGCTCGACGCTCATTGTATTTTTATCCACACTATACCTTGTGACTCGTCCTCGACCAGTGTACCTCGTTAATTTCTCATGTTACAAGCCTGAAGATGCTCGGATATGCACAAAGAAGATGTTTATGGACCAGTCTCGGATGGTTGGTCATTTCACAGAGCAAAATCTTGAATTCCAGAGAAAAATCCTGGAGAGATCTGGATTAGGGGATAACACTTACCTTCCAGAGGCTGTCTTGAACCTTCCTCCGAACCCTTCAATGAAAGAAGCCAGGAAAGAAGCAGAGGCTGTAATGTATGGTGCAATTGATGAGCTATTTGCTAAGACATCTGTAAAGCCTAAAGACATTGGAATTCTTATTGTGAATTGTAGCCTGTTCAACCCAACGCCATCGCTTTCAGCGATGATCGTAAATCACTATAAGCTTCGAGGGAATATAAAGAGCTACAACCTAGGTGGGATGGGATGCAGTGCCGGGCTGATCTCAATTGATCTTGCTAAAGATCTTCTCCAGGTCCATCCCAATTCTTATGCATTGGTCATTAGCATGGAGAATATTACATTAAATTGGTATGAAGGAAATGATCGATCGAAGCTTGTTTCAAATTGTTTATTTCGAATGGGAGGAGCTGCAATTCTGCTTTCGAACAAAAGCTCTGACAAAAGAAGATCCAAATACCGATTGATCCATACTGTTCGCACTAATAAGGGTTCTGATGACAAGTGCTTCAGGTGTGTTACTCAAGAAGAAGATGATGATCGCAAGGTTGGTGTTACTTTGTCAAAAGATCTGATGGCTGTTGCAGGTGATGCTTTAAAAACCAATATCACTACACTAGGGCCTCTTGTTCTTCCAACATCAGAGCAACTCTTATTCTTCGGAACATTAGTTGGAAAGAAACTTTTCAAGATGAAGATCAAACCTTACATTCCAGATTTCAAGCTAGCTTTTGAACATTTTTGTATCCATGCTGGAGGAAGAGCTGTTTTGGATGAAATAGAGAAGAATTTGCAATTGTCTCCATGGCACATGGAGCCATCAAGAATGACACTTTATCGTTTCGGCAACACCTCCAGCAGTTCACTGTGGTATGAGTTGGCTTACTCAGAAGCCAAAGGACGTGTTAAGAAGGGAGATAGAACATGGCAAATAGCATTCGGTTCCGGATTCAAGTGCAACAGTGCTGTATGGAAAGCTCTCAGGACCATCAATCCTGCCAAGGAGAAGAACCCATGGATGAATGAGATCCATCAGTTTCCGGTCGATGTTCCGAGGGTTTTAGCCATCTAAATGGTGCAGTTTTAAGTTTTTTTGTATCAGAATTAGGTGGTAGCTATTGAAGTGGTGAAAACAGATGAGTGATAGGTCTTGGCTTTGAGCTAGATTTTGTTAAATACAATTTAGTCATGGCTGGTGCATGAGCTTTCAACACCAAGGATTTCTTCTTTAGTTATACCATTGTTGTGGTGAAATGCAGAGAGCATCTAAAACATTCTTCCACTCCTAAACCTTCAATTGGTTGATGAGATTGGAATTAAAATAAATCCTAAATTCAAATATTTTATCTCCTGGAAGCCAAAAATGTCTATGCATTCTTAGTTAATTATTTGAATTTGTATCTATACGAAACTCATGTGGTCTTACATTTGGTACCAACTTTAATTTGAATAGGATTTCTCTTCGGTACTGGAGAATCCAGTACCGGGGATGTGAGTGGAGTGGGTTTTCAAAAAATTTAATTTAAAAAAAACAGTTAAAATCTAAATCATTTAAATTTTGTTTTTGACACATGTCAAAATCCTATATATGCACTAGCCTCTCCTATAATGGAGAGGAGCCAAACCCCCCCTTTTTTTTTGTTTCCTCTACAATTGTGTCTGATTGGGGGAAGGAAAAAAATGTGGTAGAATAATTGGAGAACTCAACTATTATTTGGAAAAAATAATTGGTAATTGTCATTGTAAATATTTATATATCAATACATTGTCAATGATACAAAATTATGACATCATTCATTTCATATAGTCAATCACACTTACTAACATTTAGACTTAATTGTTAATGTAATTTGATAATAGTCATATGAAGTGGAATTGACCTCAAATATAGAAAGTGATGATAATTAGAATAAGTTTATATCCATTAGGGGATCCACTTACTCCAAGAGTAAGTGGAAAAAATCTACTCCACATCTTAACCAAAATCCAATGGTTTAGTTATACTCATCAATTCAAACCATTAGATTTTCTAAGAATTAATGACTATGATGTGAAGTAGGGTTTTTTCACTTACTCTTGGAGTAAATGAATTCATTCCCGATAAGACTTATTCTAATGTTTTAAGGGTTAATAAATATTGGACAGAAAACCCAATTTGTCCCCTACATACAATGGTACAAATATACAAGAATGGAGAAATATTGAAGTTAGATGTAAATGTGATAGTAAGTAATAAAATATGCTTCTGACTATTTACAAGTAGCAAAACTTCAACAAGCATGAGACCACCAACATTATTGAAAAAGGAATTCAGCAGAGACACCTAATGTTTCAGATCTTAAAATGCAAAGTCAACACATTTCTTAGCAATCACAAGATTAATTTTTTTTTATAGAAAATTAAGATTTTAGAGATAGCACCATATTAAGTTGATAACATTAGATCAAAGTAAATCAAAGATCAACAAAAAGCAACTTAATCATAAACAAATAGAAAGCTCTACTGTTTTACCAAGTCCAAGTAACAAAAATTCACAATTAGTTGAGACAGAGATTTTTCATTAAACAAATCCATGATGGTAAGTAATCTACTCCTTGGAAGACTTGTTGATAAGAGACTTGTGAATGTGAGGAATTACACCACCTCCAGCAATTGTTCCTTTTATAAGAGTATCCAGTTCTTCATCGCCCCGGATTGCAAGCTGTAAATGCCTCGGCGTAATACGTTTAACCTTGAGATCCTTGCTAGCATTCCCGGCCAGCTCCAGTACTTCAGCAGTCAGATACTCCAAGATTGCAGCAGAGTAGACAGCAGCTGTGGCCCCAACTCTACCATGAGCCGTAGTCCTTGTCTTCAATAGCCGGTGGATACGACCAACTGGGAACTGAAGATCACGTTATAAAAGAAGCTCTTAAAGACAAGAACATGTAGCTTGCTAAACTTGTCTGATGTATCATTAGTTAATGCAGATTACAAACTAATATATGTCGTGCATTATAAGAACAAAACAATTGAAGCAAGAGAAGTTACAGGGATTAAAGTTATATTTCGAAATTTTGGGGACATTGCACCAAGCTATATGTGGTTTGGCCCAACATAATAAATATCTCAAATAAGAACAACATTATCACAAGTCAATCTACTAGCTAGCAAGAAGGGCCAGATTTCAATTTCCAAAGCCAAAGGCTAATTTAAACAGTGCCCTCAATCACACAGCACATGAGGCACACGTACCAAATACATAATCATGTCAACATATCATCAGCACAAAACTAAATCATATGCCAACTGTTTAATATAACAATCACGCCGATACGGCGTAAGAATTATAACAAGTAACAATAAAATGGAAATGAAAAAATAAACAGTTCAAACTCATATGTGAGTAAACTATATGACATTGGATAATTTTGCAATCCCAGATAGCTACCTACCCCTTATACATTTTCAGGTTTAATTGGGCTCGTGTAGTTTTACATACAAAGGTTCATACCTGAAAACTAGGCATGGCAACATGTCCATTTACTTTAACTAATCTTAAGATAATAATTCAAAAGATAAATATAGTGTCGCTAGTGAATGCGTAATCACTAAAACCCTTATGTAGGAGCTGATTCTTTTCACATTTCAAGACAAGTAATTTTATCCATTACCCCTCTCCATAGTTCAGTAGCATGACCTAAATTATAGAGTAGATACCTAATCCCTCCCTAAAAAACGCATTTTGTTGCTGAAAAAGATGAAAAATCGTCAAAAAATTCGAAACTATGTCATCAAGAATCTCAAACACCAGTCAAATTAGTCTTTTTGGGACAAATTTCAGGAAACACATTGTTCCGTACTGGGGACCATTGTGACTGTAATATGAGATTCACATTACCAACATCTCTCACAACAATATTAAGGGACACACCAAGAATTTGGGTATTTACTCTAAATTAATCTTTGTCACCTATAAGCTTCACCATGAAACAGAGTATTTTGTACTCATTAGGCTCCTTCTATCTCTTCTATGCATTAGCTAATAAAAACTCCTTGTCAAATTTCTCTTAGGACCCATTTGTGAGTTGGATTCTAGAGGAAAAAAGAAGATTTCAGATCTATCTCACAAGTATATATATTTCATGAGTCCGAAGCCTTCCTTTTCCTCCAAAACCCAACTCGCAATCGGACCCAAAAAAACACAACTTATTTTTCTTGTTGAAAAGCCCCACAGGAACCACTGAATATCAATGCACACTAAATCTTTCAGACACCTTAAACAAAATATTAGATTATACAACCAAAACAATAAACCCAAAATTACAAAAAAAAAACTAGAATTTACCAAACAAACATTTTGTTTTCGCATCCGCATAAAGTAACGAATAAAAATAAAAACAGAGAGAGGAAGATCTAGAACGAAAACCTGAAGACCGGCACGAGAAGAACGCGAAGTGGGTTTCTTCTTGTCTTTGTCTTTGTTAGCGGCAGAGGTTTTACCTGTTATCAACCCTTTCGCTCCCTTCCCCGACATCCTTTACCGCCAAAACGATGATGCTGTGTTGGAGAGAGAGTTTGTAGAGAGAGAGAGAGACTCCAATCAACAGAACAAATGGATTTGAGGTTTGTTTGTTAGGTCCTGCGTGATATGCTAAATTAAATAGAGTAAATTACACTCACACCCCCTGAGTTTTAGTTCTCACTTTTTGTCCTTACCCGAACCACCCCTAATTTTGTACATATGTTACACTGACTATCCCTGCATGATATGATATAAAAGTGTAATATTTTAAACAAAAAAAAGTATGATGTGTGCAATTAATTAAACAAAATATTGTATATTGTGTAGACAAATTCAAATAATATAAGAGTCAATACATCTTCATTATTTGACTCGTTATAAAATAATATAAGAGTTATTTAAACATTTATTTGAAATTATTAATGTATTTTTTAATGACACAAAAATAATAAAGAAACTCTCGTTTTTGTACTATTTGAAGTGTTACATAATATACAATATTTTGTTTAACTTAATTACATTCATCACACGTTTTTTCTTTAAAATATTACACTTTTATAACATGCAGGGGTAGTCAGTGTAATGTATGTATAAATTTAGGGGTGGTTTGTGCAGGAGGGGGTGGTTGGTATAAGGACAAAAAAGGGAGGGGTAGTTTGTGTAATTTCATTAAAACTCAGGGGGTGTGAGTGTAATTTACTCAATTAAATATTAGCACCTTTCTCTGACCCTCTCCAACTTTATCCAAATTATATCTCATGTTACCTTTCTAAGTATCTTTTGTTAGTCTAATTACAATATTCACCACTAGTTCTCTATATATTGCAGTTAAACCCCTCCTCCCATTTGTTTTTCTTGTTTTATGCTTTTTGTCAACTTTGTCTTTATCTTGTCATTCTTTTAAAAACTTAATTCACCTGTGATACAACTTTTTTTTATACACTAAGGCCCAAAAGATAAAGCTACATTTCCCCTCTGTATGTCTAGTAAAAATATAACTCATCTCCTAGGTATGATTTTTTAGTATAAGATTATCGACCTAGACTTTTCTATAGTAATAGAGAGAGAAGTGTAGTACAAAATAAGTTAAAAAAAATAAAATGAAATGACAATTATATCATTTTATTTACAATTGGAATGACATTTTTATCCTCATTTGTCATTGATATTGTAGTACAAATGTTCATACTTGTTATAAATTCTAATCAGGCATGTTACATTGTTTGAAATACAGACAAGTTGAATGTGGATCATCTTTATCACTAGATAGTTTATTACTAGATGAAGATTGTACATGTAGCATAAACATTGACGGATTTAGGATACTGAGTCACGGGGTGCAAATTGAAATAAATGCAATGTTATTAAATTCGATTAGACTAAGTGATCTAACCTAGAATGAACATCCAACTTGTTCAAGTTGCTCATTTGATTGACTATGAACCAAAACTAGTATGGATCGGTTGCATTTGACTATTTTGTGCATAAAATTGGTAAATCGGTCTATCTAACGAGTCGCATCAGCTAAATCAATCATATTTTTAAATAACATCAAAATGACTTCTTGTGAGAAAAAAGAATATTGTGTTTTAAACTTATTTGTGTTTATGTTTGTTATTTTTTGAATTTTGTTTGCTATTTTTTAGCTTATATTGTAACAAAATCTAATTTGTTTAATTAAGATTTGAACTTATTTGTCCACTTTTGTTGCTATCAAATTGTAAAAGGTATGTTATTTAACAATTTTTTAACTTATTTGTAACATTTTATTATCGTAAAACTTTTTTTTATTGGTTGTTTAATTAGTATTTGCGTAATAATGATATTTTTAAAATTGAAGTATAAAATTATTGAATAATGTAAAGTAGTATTATAAAACTTTAATAATTTTATGGTATATTGATTTAACTTGTCTAAATAATGACTTACTGATTCTATCATTGATCCAATAATTGACTAAATTGATGATCAGTTCAAGTATAAATAATAATGATGAAGTGATATAAAATTTTATATAATAACTGAATGATATTGGTACAATTTTATATAACTAAAAGGTAAAAACAAATATTACCTATAAAAATAATATAGTGTGGGGGAAATTTTGAGGGTGTTCATTTGGATACCCTAGGACATGAATAAGACCCTCCCTTAGCATAAAATAAATGTAAATCTCATTTTTGTCCGGCCAGAAAAAGCCCAACATATGTTTTATAAGATGGTACAAAAAAAAATAATGATAAAGTTTAAATTGGAAGTGGGCTTCTAGGGGCCCACACCCACTTTCCTAAGATAATAAATGATAAAATGTTTTTTATTTTAATATTTTCAAAAAATGTATATTAAATAAATAAAAAATAATTATAGTTATTTTTTTATGATTTTTTATAATTATTTTTTAATTTATTAAAGTAAATAAATAGAAATTCCAAGAATATGCTTTGGAAGGTTCCATTTTTTTCTCTTTAATTTAAACAAATCTGAATTTTGAAAATATAAATAATAATAATAATTGTTATGTGGTCAAACCAGAATTTTAAGTGAGGATTAGGATCCCTTAAAATAAGGCTAAAATATTTATTCAGGGATAAGAATGGTTTAAGTGTGGGTGATAGAGCTTAGGCTATAAATAGGTGGAGGGGTTAAGTGGAAAAGGGAGAGAACAAAAGAGAGAGAAAAGTTGAAAGAGAAAAATTGAATTTGAAAATAGTGAATGATAATCCGGTGTGGGCGGTACTACAGCTCGCGTCGTGCACTCAATGTGAGGAGGATCGGTAGCATTTAGATCTGCATACCTTTTACCATCGCATACTTGACTTCGAAGGGAACAATCGCGTAGTGAAAACACACCCGATTTCACTACTCCGCCGCACACGTAATCATTTTCTCTGTAGAAGCGCGAAATTATATACGGGCAGTTCCACCTTAGTCTCAATACACACGTCCTTGTGTCCAGTCGCCTTGCGCCACGTAAGCAGGCGTAAATCTCATGCAAGTCAGCACCCACAGCAGATCAGCGACTTTCTCAGCGGCCTTAATCCAGTATGCCCAATCACACCGTAATCCAGCACTCCCTCGCTACTAGCCACTAAATAATTGACACGTTTCATACTTCTGTGCAAACTCAGATTTGGCCAATAGGAGCTCGACACACCGACGAGTTTACCTAGTCTCACACACATTGGATTATTGCCCTACCAGGTATTTTTTTTAAATTTTTTTCCTTTTGTATTTGTATTAATGTGTAGGTTATTTTTACAATTAATTTACAATCTGGTAAATAAAAAAAATGCGTTTATATTATAACTTTATTTTCAGAAGGTAATCACGTCAATGAAAAATAATAATTTTCATGCATAAATAATGATAATAAATAACAAAATTGTTCCTTTTATGTAGCACTAAATTAACAAACCCTTTTTTAATATTTAAAGAAATTTATTTTTTGAATTCCTAAATTTCAGAATCATAATAACAATATAAATAATAAGAAATAGTAAAGGTATGAAACTTTCTTTACTTTTTTAAATAAAAAATGCAAAGGAATTCAATAATAATAAAAGTAACAATTATCTCAATTTTTAACAAATAAAATATAATTATATTGTAATCTTTTTTTAAATATCAGACAAATGTCCAATCACAATAATAAGAAAAAAAAAATTCTTTTGATATTTTATATAATAAATAACAATAAATATGGAAATCCTATAATATAGATAATTATCAACAATTTTTTCATGATTTTTGGGCTGCTAATTATATTTACTTTTTTTATTTCTGTAATTAATTAAAAATTGTTATTAAGAAAAAGTTAGAACCTTTTACTATAATTAAAGTGAATAAAAATTATATTTTTACATGGTAACACTTATGAGGATTAATCAAAGATGGAGGAGTTTCACATAAACGCTTCTCGTCATCAAATGATCTTCGAATGGTCGCGCTACGCCGCCTCTCTTTATTCGATTAATTCTCAAAATCAATAAATTACAATTTTCTAATTGAATTAATATCTAATAATTAAAAACACTTTTTACTAAATATGGATAGAAGGACAGTCACCCATGGGGCTTCCTTTCTTCGATTCATCTTTTGGACGATCGCATTACGCCGCTTCTTTCCTAATTAAAATACTTAACCAACAACCATATAAAGAACTACGAAGTCTTAGATTCCCTTAATAGAGATATGTAGGAGATATGTAGGCCTAAAATCTTATATTGTTAGGCATAACAAAAAATAAATAAAAATTTTCTTTTAATTATTAATTAAATAATCCAAATAATCTTAAAGTATAAAATGAGCCTTACCGCTTAAAGCGGATGGATAGAGGGCTAATATCTTTCATATTCTGTAACAACACTCGAATCTGAGTATCAAAAATCCAAAACCCAATATAATTGAGATAAAATATTTTATGCATTATTTACCATAAAATATAGGAGCGACTCCAATAAAGTCTTGCAGGTGAGACATTTATTTTATGTTATGTTGATGTCAAAGCACAATAAAAGACATTACCGAAGGGAATCAAATATTTGTATCCTCTATGATAACTTCGCAATTCAAAAATATTGAACATACATCCCATTCAACATGGGTTCAAGATATAGTACACCACTGATCCACTATATACTAGATATATCAAGTCTCTGTAAAATAGTAATAAGAACTTCTAATGCAATGGATAAACTGTGTTGTTTTCTCTCATTATTCAAAAGCAAAGCAATTGGCTTTAAATAAGCCTTACAAGTAAACAACTGCAGTAAAACTAGGAATAACAATCCTAACAAACTAGAATAATTAAAAATGCTTATTCAGCTCCTAGAAAATAGCTTATTAACTGCAACAATAGTAACAGACCTATCTAAAAGCAAAGACTAATTCCTAGTCCAGATTCCAACAAATTCCTCCCCTTAAACTGAAATGCTCATTGAGCATACAGTTTAATTTTCAAGTGGTTGTACTCCCAATGCCCTTCGAAGTGTCACAAACTGATCCAACTTTATTGGCTTTGTCATAATGTCTATAATTTGTTCTTGTGTTCCACAGAAAATTAACTTAACTACTCCCTGATTTGAAAGATCACGTAAATAATGATATCTAACATCAATATGTTTAGTCCTTCGACGCATCACAGGATTTTTAGAAAGTTTGATTGATGAAGTATTGTCACAGAGAATGTCAATACACTCACAATTTTCAGCTCCAATCTGTTTAAGAACACCCTTCACCCAAACACAATGACAAGCACATGAGGTTGCTGCCACATATTCAGCTTCTGTGGATGATAATTTAACTATGGCCTGCTTCTTTGAGCTCCAACACACAGCTGCCTCACTTAACAGAAAGACATACCCAGAAGTACTCTTTTTGTCGTCCACATCTCGTGCATAATCACTGTCAGTATATGCCAAAAGTTTCAAAATTTTCCTTCTGTAAAACAGACCAAAATCCAGTGTACCTTTTAAATACCTCAAGGCTCTTTTAGCAATCTGCATGTGTTTCTCCTTTGGATTAGCCATGTAACGTGAAATCAAGCACACTACATACATCATATCCGGACGTGTTGCTGTCAGATACATTAGACTGCCTACCAATTGTTTATACAAGGTTGTATCAACATCTTCCCCACCTTCTTTTGTCAGCACAGTTCCTGGCACTATTGGAATTTTGACAGAATTACAGTTCCACATATTGAACCTTTCGAGAATCTCTCTTGCATATTTCTTTTGGCATAAGTGAATTCCATTTGCATTCTGACTTACTTCAACTCCCAGGAAGAACCTCATTTTGCCAAGGTCCATCATCTCAAATTCTTCCTTCATTGATTGCTTAAACCTTGCACAAAATTCTTCATCATTTCCAGTATATATCAAGTCATCAACATAAAGACTTACCATGATTACTCTTTCTTCTCTTCTTTTGATGAAAAGAGTATGATCATGGCTACTCTTTGTAAATCCTTCTTTCTGGAAATAAATCTCGATTCTGCTAAACCATGTTCTTGGTGCCTGCTTTAGTCTGTACAAGGCTTTGTGCAACCTATATACTTTGTCTTCCTCTCCCTGTTTTATGAAGCCCTCAGGTTGATCTACATACACTTTTTCCTTCAGTTCTCCATATAAGAAAGCACTTTTCACATCAAGCTGATACACATTCCATCCCTTTTGAGCTGCCACAGCCAACAAGATCCGAATTGTGTCCCATCGAGCTACTGGAGCATATACTTCATTATAGTCTACCCCTTCTGTTTGTGTATACCCTTTTGCAACCAGTCGGGCCTTGTATTTGTCAACCTTGCCTTCTTCATTCAGTTTGGTTTTGTAAATCCATTTTACTCCAATTTTCTTGGCTTGAGTTGGCAGAGTCACTAACTCCCATGTCTTGTTTTTCTCAATGGCATCTATCTCAAGCTTCATTGCTTTTATCCATTTTTCATCATTCACAGCTTCATTATAATTTGTAGGATCATCATTTGACATGAATAAAACCATACTTGCCTCTTGTTCTTCTTCAGAGAGGCCTTCACCACTTTCGTAGTCTTGTAGCCAACCAGGTGCTCTTCTTCTTCTTGGTTGTTCCTCGGGATCTACTCTATGCTCAAGGTTGTCAGCATTACTTACCTCTTATTCTACATCTGATTCCTCGTCGGAATCCTCCATGTCAGTTCCATCATCACCCCAATCAAGAGTATTATGTTTTGTTTCTTCTGAGTTCAGGTTCCAATTCCATTTTTCTCCTTCTTCAAATATAACATCTTTACTAACTGTGATTTTCTTCCACACTGGATCATATAAACGATAAGCCTTGGATTCATCACTCACTCCAAGTAAGATACATTTGTGACTTCTATCGTCTAGTTTAGTTCTCTTTTGCTCAGGTATATGGACGTGAGCAATGGATCCAAACACTCTGAAATAGTCAATTGTAGGTTTTAGTCCACTCCATCTTTCTTCTGGCACCATCTCTTTTACTGCTTTGGTAAGGCTTCTGTTTATCACATGGTTGGTCCACTTTGCAGCTTCTGGCCACAAAATCTTTGGCATATTTTTCTCAGTGAGTACACAGCGCACCATATTCATTATCGTTCGATTTCTTCGTTCAGCAACTCCATTTTGTTGTGGAGTGAAAGCGGCTGTTAATTGTCTTTTGATGCCATGCTCTATGTAGAACTGATTGAATTTGTTTGAGGTGAATTCTCATCCTTTATCTGTTCGTAAACATCATATTGCTTTCTGAGATTCTTTCTCAACCAAATTCTTGAAGCATTTGAATATCTCAAATGTTTCACCTTTTTCTGCAAGAAAATAAATCCAAGTCTTGCGAGAATAATCATCCACAAGCACTAGCAAATATCTCTTACCACTGTGAGAGATTGGAGATATTGGTCCACACAGATCACCATGCACTAATTCAAGTTTTTCAGATGCCCTCCAATGACTTTTCTTTGGTATTTTGTCTCGATGTTGCTTGCCAATGTTACATACCTCGCAAACAGCAGCAATTTCCTTGAGTTTTGGTAGCCCTTTCACCATCTGCTTCTTCTAGCCCTTTCACCATCTGCTTCTTCTGCATGGCAGCAATGAATTTGTGATTTACATGTCCATACCTTTTATGCCAATGGTCTTCCAAGTCCTCCTCTTCAGCCTTTAAGCATCTCCTTGGAAGTGGTTTCATCGTAGCATAGATTATAAACATTCGGTTTAGAGTCATCTTGCTGTCTACAATTTTCCCTCTCCGAGGATGATAAATTTTGCATGCACCTTCTTTTATTATGATGGACAGTCGCCTTTCTTGGAGTTGACCTATGCTCAACAAATTGTTGGTTAGGTCTAGCACAAAGTAAACATCACTCACAGTTTGAATTATTCCTTCCACTTCAAACCTGACACTTCCTTTTCCCAACACAGACATTCTCGAGTTGTTTCCCAATCTAACAGTACGTCTGAAACATTCATCTAGTTCAACGAACCACCTTTTATTTCCTGTCATATGATTCGAACAACCTGAATCAAGAAACCATATCCCTTTGTCATTAGTGTCTACAATTTCAGCATGGGCCATTAGGAGCAGCTCCTCTTCCTCATCAAACTCAGCATATTTTGCTTCCTTTTCTAGATTTGGACACTCAAATTGGTAGTGTCCTAACTTTTGACATTGATAGCATATAATAGCATTTCTGTTTACAAATGTTCTGGCTCTTCCTCGTCCCCTCACGTGGCTGCTACTTCCTCTTTGAAAGTTGTTTCTTCCTCTTCCACGTCCATTCCATGTGCCATGCTGAACTTGCAACACCTGTTCTTCACTCCTTTTCTCTCTTACTTTTTGCTCATGAACTAGTAGTGAACTTTGCAGCTCATCCACAGTTAGGAGATCAATGTCCTTAGACTCTTCAATTGAGCATACAACAAAATTGAAGTTGTCTGTGAGAGATCTAAGTATTTTCTCAACGATTTTTACATCGTTCATATCTTCGCCACAATTCCTCATTTCATTTGCTGTTTCCATCACTCTTCCAAAATAATCATTCACTGATTCACCTGTCTTCATCTCTAAGGTTTCGAATGTCCGTCGAAACCTCTGCAGTTGTGCACGTTTCACCCTAGCACTTCCTTGGTACTTGACTTTCATGGATTCCCATAGTTGTTTGGCTGTTTCTTTCTGTATAATAGTTTTGAGGATGGATTTATCAATGGCCTGAAATAGATAGTTCTTTGCTTTCAGATCTTTGAGCTTTGTTTCATCCAATTCCTTCTGTTTTGCTGCACTTATCTGCTCATTCTCCTTTGGTTCCTTGATTCCAGATTCAATAATACTCCAATACTCCTTTGATCGAAGTAGATTTTCCATGATCAAACTCCAGTGATCATAATCTCCATCAAATTTGGGTATACATGGTGTGGTGAAATTGCTAGATTCTGCCATGTCACTTCACTCACTCTAGTGTTTTTCCTCTCAAACACGTTTAGCTCACTCACTCTATCAGGCCCCGTGGTGGAGCTCTGATACCAAATGTAAAATAGTAATAAGAACTTCTAATGCAATGGATAAATTGTGTTGTTTTCTCTCATTATTCAAAAGCAAAGCAATTGGCTTTAAATAAGCCTTACAAGTAAACAACTGCAGTAAAACTAGGAATAACAATCCTAACAAACTAGAATAATTAAAAATGCTTATTCAGCTCCTAGAAAATAGCTTATTAACTGCAACAATAGTAACAGACCTATCTAAAAGCAAAGACTAATTCCTAGTCCAGATTCCAACAGTCTCCAACACATTGTAATCTCATCATATGTGTACTAAAGCTCTTTGGTTGGTAGTTGAAATTTGTACAAGTGACTATGTTAATGTACAATTTTCATTAAAAAAACATATGCATGAAAATGGTGAATCACACAAGTCAATCTGACAAAATCGTAGAGGAGAATCAAACCCATAAAAAACCTCCACCACCAAATCAATAACACCTTTACACCTATATCTATATCAACATGATTGAATACGTATTGCTTCAATATATTATGCATTCAATAGTAATTAAGTAAGCCACTACATTTTTTTTGGAATAAAATATTCATTATTTATTCACTATTTTTTTGTGACAAAATTGTTTGCTACTTAGATCCACAATAGGTCTAAAAAGCATATGAAAATATGAGATTTAGACATTTGTATTAAGAAACCATGATATATCTTTGGAATAAATTTCATGGTATATATGTTTGTAATAGATTTCTTTTGGAGAGAGTTGAAAATGCACTATCTGGTTGGAAGATTCGCTATCATTATATTTAGAACCTACATCATTGATTCAAGATTATTGTTTTTCGTATGGTATGAGGAGAAATTACGACTTCAATATTCAATGTAATGAGAAATTACGACTTCAATATTCAATATAAATATTCTGAAAATATAATTGTTTCTCAATTTCCTCATACCAAAGAAAAATCATTAGTCATTTTATGATATCTACTAAGAGAATAATGTATGTCCTGATATAATGAGATAAATTATATCCTCCAACCACTAAAATCGTGACATGTGTATCATTTAGTTATTTTCTACAAAAATATTTCTAAAACTAAACAAAACAATACATATGTCATTCTTTTACTTCTTTTACTGGTTGGAGGAGATAAATTATCTTATGGTGTGAGGAGATACATTATTCTCATCTACTAATTTATGCAATCATTACTAAAAAAATAAGAATTCATATTTTATGACGATCTTACATATTAGGTTCTAAACATGATAAATTTATTTGAATGATTATGCTTCAATTATACACTCCACCTACAAAACTAATTGCAATTGATTCAATTATTCGAAAATTTGAGTGCACAATTTAAAAAAATAAGATTGATCTATTACCTTGGTCAAATATATTCAACTACAAATTACTATATTTAACGCATATTATTATATTTCACATGTTTAACATGTAAATTATACCCAATAGGAATGTGGAATGCCTCTCACCATGCTAATTTTAAATTTATGTTTTCCTGACACAGAGAAGTTGTTATACACATAAAATATATTTTTCAAAGAAACATATCACCAATTTTAAAATATATGAAAGTGAAATATAGTATGATATATAAATGTCTAAAGAAAATGAGAGAAAGATGAAATAAAGTTTGAAAATGTAAATAAGTATAAAAAGAATAAGAAAATTTCTGAAAAGGCATTGTTCCCCTAAACCGGATATTCTTTCATACAAGAGGGTCTATTTTAAATAAAAAAAAAGATTATAAATCATCAAAATAGTCAATATTTCACATTCGAGTACCGGAAAATATCCAGTCATACTCCTCAAACCTTTTAATCATTTCTCAGTGGTTTATACAGAACAAAACCAACGATAAAAAATTATAGTTTTTTAACCAATTAATTAATGTTTAAGAAATATTCTTATTGGGCCCAAGAAAGACACATGTCGCACATACATTGAATGAGCCACGCATGTATGCGTTTCAAATTGGAACCTGGCCTCCAATCAGTTACACAAAACTCACACTATATAATAAACATAAGCAATGAGTTCTTTGTTTTGAATCTTAGCTTAGTGCAAATAAATTAAAATGGGTTGTATTAGAAACATGGTTGACTCAGTTAAGTCCTTTCAATTCAGACAAACTCTGTCTCAATTAATCACTCTTGGTATGCTCATTCTCGATTCTAATTCTCGTGTTTTAAATTGCACTCTCGATCATAATTGTAGTTACAATATTATATTTTGGAATCTCCGCAATTGCATCACAGCTTCTGCGCTATTTTCCCAATGATTGCAACATAATTACAAAAGCATATTTTTTGGTACTAGTAATAGTATTTTTTCAAAATGCGTGATCTTGATTTCGGAATCTCCGCAATTGCATCGCAGCTTCTGCCGCATTTTACCAAACATTGTATAGGAATCACAAAACAGTTTTTTTTCGTACTAGCAATGGTATCTTTTCGAGATGCATATTCCTGATTTTTTGGTAGACCTAGCAGATCCTTATATCACTATAGCAATGCGTTGTTGGTAGAAAAGAAGTTTAAAAACAATGTTCTCCTACCTGATTTATTTTTCTTCCACATAATTACAATTATTATAAGTATTGCGATGACTAATAGATAATTTGCACAGAATTATACTAAAAACCTCTTTGTTTTATAAGTTACATTCATTAATTGATGAATTATATTTCGTTGATCTCTGTGCAATGTGTTATGTTCAGGGTTGATTGTATCAACGGCGCTAATGTTGTGGAAAGGGTTAATGTGTATAACCGGGACTGAATCTCCGATAATTGTTGTTCTTTCTGGCAGCATGGAACCTGGATTCCAAAGAGTAAGTATTATTACTTTGTCACCGTCCTTGCATGAGAAACAAGTGTGATTTTTTAAACAAAAAAAAATGATAAATATAATTAAGTTAAACAAAATATGGTATAAAAAATGGAAGAATAGTTTGTGTAATGTATATATAAATTAGGGTTTTCTGTAGGTCTAAAAAATAGAGGGATGATTTGTGTAATTTCACTAAAATTCAGGGTGTCAGTGTAATTTACTCTTATCATTTTTCAGACTTCCATTATGTATATTATTATTAATCTATGGGTTATGTAACAAAAGCTTGTGATTCTGTTACAGGGTGATATTTTATTCTTGCACATGAGCAAGGATCCTATTCGTGCAGGAGATATTATTGTTTTCAAAATAGATGTATGATTGCTTTCCCTTTTTTCTTTGAAACAATATATTTAACTATTGTTGCTTGTATCTGATTTTGTTGTGTATCTGTTGCTTATGGAATTTCAAATAAAAGAGTAATCAGTGTACGAGGCTCCTACTTAGTGGAGTCCGAGGATGATAGATGTACATAACCTTACTCTAGAAGTGGTGAGCCTGTTACCAAGATTTGAACCTATGGTATTTCCGTCACTTAGCAACAACTTTATTGTTGCAACGAGGCTCACCCTCACTTATGAAATTTCAAATGCTTTGAAATAATACTCTTGCTATTCTATGAATGTATTTCTTCACATGGATCTATATGTTTTCTGTTGTTTTAACATGGACTTATGTTAACAAAAACACACCTTAAAATGCAGTGTTTAATTTCATGCTGCATGTAGATGAATCTCAAGACTATGTAGATGAATCTCAAGACTACGCAGTATTTTTTAGAATACACATTTTTAAAAATATTTGTTTCCCGTATTACATTTAACAGCAAATCCCCCTTTAACCATAATAAGTCTCTCACACAATCATCCATTGGATTGTGGTCCTTAATTCTTCTCTGTCTTGTTGTACCTGAATGTGTGTTATATATCTCTACATATTATCTCTTAATAATTGGACTACCTCTAATGACCTCATGACAACTCTAATTTTTAGTAGAAGAAAAAAATCTCACACCCAAATGTTGTCTTCCTGCATCATATTCTATGTTGGTATGCTTCTTTCTGTCTTCTTACAGGTCATTCTCTGTTGTTTTTCCAGTGTTGTTCTATTATCTCTTAATTTCACTCATTGCTTATACCAACAAGAGCCAAGCTTTTTATCCTTTCTTGTTCCTTTTCTGGAACCTTCTATGAATTTGCACTTCTTGAATATGTCATTGAACAATGTTCTTTTCAGGATTTCTAGCTTTCTTACACAGATAATGTTCTTATTGTTTCTTTCTATCTCCCATTTTTTGGTCAATTTTCTAGCCTTGCTTTCCTATGATTCACTCCCTCTTACCCCTTCTCACAGCTGCCATGACAAAGCTCTTCTCTTTTCTCATGTTTTTTTCTTGAACCTTCCGCTATTCTGCTTGCCACTCTTGCTCTTCTCCTACAGGCTGCAGCTTCTCCAACATAAGTCATTCTGTCATTGTATGTGTCTATGCAAGACTGCTACTTGGGTACTTCATGGTCTCAGTTTAGGAGTGTGTCTGATTTTTTTCTTACTAATGATTATCGCAATTTTATTCCTGATGGCCAAAAGCACCAACTCTCTAATATGATTTAACACTTAATTTTAAGAATACCAAAATGGTTTCATGTTTTTTTGGTATTACAGGTGCTTCTATTTACCATATCATCAATGATGAATATATCCTACTTTGTTATGGTTATTCCATGACATAATTAAATAGTGAACACAAAATTGTCTGATTTGTGTCAAAGTCAAAAGTCTCTTTCACCTATCTGGCCTTCCCCCATCTGTTTTATTGATTTTAAAGGAATCCTTAAAGTTTAAATTACTTGGAATCCTTTACCCCTATGTAAAATGATAAATAAATCTGGTGAAATTCGTATGAGATATGTACTATATATAAACAGGAAAGAAGGGTGCAAAAGTAGGCATTAAATGGGTCTGGTGCAATCTATAAGCTAGTCTTGGCAGATTTATTTATCTTAATGTGCTTGCTTCTATATATTATGCTGATAAATGTGTGCACATTTACAGGGACGTGAGATTCCAATTGTTCACCGTGTTATTAAGGCAAGTGGATTAGATTTATTTTCCATTTCACAATTCTGCATTCATGCAATTCATCCATTATAGGGTTCTGTTAAAAAACATCATTCAGATCAGTAGATTTTGTTCGCTAAATGATCATAACCTGCCCGCTGCACTGCTGCTATGCCAGCTCTGCAAACTCCATAGTTGAATAATTTATTTGATATAAACTCAAGTATTTTGTACATAACTCCTGAAATTAGAAACATATGAAGAAAGACAAAGTAGTGTCCATAAAGAAAGGATTGATGATAATGAATGGTCATAGACAATTGATCTTCCAGAGTTTATACTTTATCCTCCTTTTATTTTTGCTCTTTTAATGAATCTTGCTATATTTAGATGATCTTTTCCCCTTGGTTCATTGAATTGATAGAAGTATAGAACTGAACTCTATAAAAGGAACTCATATTGCTCAAAATATAGAAAATAATGGTTTAGTAAATCACTAAAGTATGCATTTGTATATCAATAATTATATACAAATCACTATTTTATATTGTGTAACATTCTAAACTCCAAGACTTGCTATTTAATCAGATTAACAGTTTTAGAACTCAAGGCTTGCTAATTTGTACTCCTAAAATTTGCAAGTTAACATTCATAGTTGATTTCTTTTTTGTTTTTCATTTTTTATCTAATGCTTACATCTACCTTAATATGAATATTGCTTCTGATTTGGTAGATTTCACTCAATTTGATTTTGATATTTTATTTTAGGTTCATGAACCAAACAATAATAAAGAAACTTACTTGCTCACTAAAGGTACGATAGATGTTTCAATAATATCTCTGTATTGTATTTCATTTGTCAGCAGACAATCCTCTTAATAATGAGGAAAGCATTTTATTTTTCAGTTTTTCTCTTTATTTTATGATATAATCACCATTCACTATAATTTCTAGTTTTTAGGATATTAATGTTTTGTTGTGTCAATTAATATTGGTTGCATTAGGAGGGGAGTACACCTGCTTTCCCACGAAAGTGTGTCACTCCATGTGCCACTGCTTGTGAGTGGTTGAAAAAAATATATTCGAGTAAAAAATTTAATACTTAAATGTATTTTTCTGACCAATCACAAACAGTAACAGATGAAGTGGTACACTTTTTCGGAAGAAGATGTCCACCCCATTAGCAGTACCTTTCCATCTATTGACTGAACATGCTAATTCCTTGATATGGTTTGTATCAGGAGACAATAATCCTATGGATGATAGGGTTTTGTACAATCATGGTCAGCATTGGTTGCAGCGACACCATATTATGGGAAGAGCTGTTGGGTAAATTTTCCCCTTTTTCTAGGGACAAATACTATCATTTACATGTTGTCTGGTTGAATCTTAGGACTAAGCTTAACCTATTTCTTCCATTTTGGTTACATCATAGAGGCCTACTTTTTATTGAGCAAAGGGAAGTATAAAATATATCGTCTTTATATTGATCAGATTTTACCTTATTATTATGCTTGATCTATTTATTCTATAAATAAGTACAATCCTTCTCCTCCCTTCCATTATACCATTCTTGTCTACAAAAACTATGGGTTCTCCTTATACCAGGAACCAGCTTCACAATAAGATCTGTTCAAAAAACCCCAAAAAAGGAAATATTGATGTTAAAGCACATCATGTAAGGATGTTTTACAGGGTGTTTTGAAGACTTTATATAGATAATTTAGTCGGGCTTATGAAAATAGCCTTTCAGCTCTTTATAAACTCTTTTTAACTTGTTTTAAAACTGCTTATTTATCAAACTCTTAGTTAAGCTTTTTAGTGCACCCTTGTGCTAAAACACAATATTTTCTATCCCTTTGCATAATATTGTCCATGACCTTATGGCTATACTATAAGCAAACAATTGTTTCTCCCATTAGTGTGTACTAGTTTTAGTATAAGAATTGAGGTGATGTGAACTTTAAATAAGTGCATTCACTTGTTGCATTTAATTCCACTCTTGAAAGATGACTCATTGATTTGTGTCTTCTATGGAAGGATGAGATAATTATGGTTATCTTTTGTTCTGTAAGTATTGTATTGGATTCAAAATTCAGTTAATTGGACTCACATTGTGACAAAACCATTATTGAAAACATGTAATGTTTGTTCATTGAGGTGTTTGCAAAGAGAGAGAATCCAGAGTAAAATTAGAGATTTTGCATTAGAGAGAGAATGATTGGGAAAAGGGATAGAAAATTAACTAATTAATTCATATCTCTAGGGATTTTCTTTCATGTAAAAAGACCCAACTACCTTGAAAAATTAGTACACTGCGATATCTCTGTCCTTCTGATGTTAAGTGATGACATGTTTAACAGTTGTAGAGAAAATTTATTATTTTCTTCTTTGTATGTTCAACCACATTGCTCTTTTCTACAGGTTTTTACCCTATGCTGGATGGATGACAATAATCATGACTGAAAATCCTATTGTTAAGGTTTGTTTTTTCTTTGTAATTTAAATATTCCCCTCTTTTCCTTGTTATGATTCGGCAAAATTTTACATTGGCTATCAACTGCTTAACAAAAATTTCATGCCGACTATGTGTAACATCAAACATTGTTGTGTCAGCCGATCCCACATAATGGAACGGCTACCTAGTGGAACAACTGTTGTTTCACTTTTCCTTTTCATCTCAAACGAGGAGTCAAAAATGATCAATATCTGGTTTTATATTTTGTTATCTTCACAAGAAGATACTAACAATATAATTAAATCTTTAACCAAACTACTAACAAAATGGAAATATATATTATGGAGATATTTATAATTCTTAGACTATTTAACATATGAAAATACAATGCTTTGTTGCTTAACAATTTTCTTTGATTTTCCTTCTCTTTTATTCACTTAATTGCTTTGTGTTTTCTAATTTACTCCAATTACTTTCTATGGTAAAGGTTAAACCCTTACTTCTTTTGACATATCTTCTTAACCATAATGTTAGATCTCTCATTTTTCAAAAACTTGATTATTATTTTTCATCTCAAAATTATATCATTTTCGTTGGTGTATTGTAGAGTCCATCCAATGTTTTAAATTGCATTTGTTGTCGCGACTGCGTTAACGGTTGCGTTTACAATGATTGTGGTCATTGCAGCCATAGCGATGCAGATTGCGGCTATTACGGTGTGAATTATTTTGTGGTTAAAACAATATTTTTGAATTCGATGCACTCTGATGCAACCTGATGCAGTCCGATGCGGCCTGATGCGGTCCAAATGCGGTTGCATCATTGTGATCCGAAGTAATACCACAATTGCAGTATGATTCTGTTGCGGTGGCCACCACAACAGCAATACTGCAGCCGCATCAGGTGATGCGGTCCGCAATTTAAATCACTGATTCCACCTAATCATTTGTGTATCTTTTCACTTCTACTTTGCCACATTCCCCCTCTTGTGTTTTTTCTTCATGAAACGCATTCTCTCCCAAAATCATTTTTTTATCTCCATCTACTCAGTAAATATTAAATATTTTAATGCTAATTAGTCTTATTTTTTTGCAGTACATACTCCTTGGGTCTTTGACACTGCTGATTTTAACAACCAAGGAATAGAGATACAATTATTTATACATTATATAAATGCACTCAAAGTTAGCTATATCAAGGTTAAGATTCTAAGAAATAATCATTTATAATACAATGTAGGAGAATCTGAGAATCTTTTTCCTCTTCCTTTTGAAGTGAATAATAATCTATGCACACTTCAATGTCATACATATCACAATTATACATTGTTTTGGTTTAAATATTTTCTTCCTTGCATCTCAGTTGGAAACTGGTTTTGCTATAATACAGTGTTAACATTGGAATGAAACTGGTTTTGCTATAATACAATGTTGAAGCACTTGAATTCAAAATATAAGTAGCATCATGTTATTGGTAAAACTAAAAACTCATCAGTAACCACATTATTTATCTAAAGGAATTAGATTTTGATAAGTATTAACTGTGGTAAGAGTATTTGGATATCAATTTATATATTTCCCACATTGAAATCTCTCTTGGTGAAAAGGTAGAAAAAGGGAAACAAGATCCTCTCAATGCTCATTTATTATTTAAGCAGACCCAAACAAGTTCCCCTCAGATTAATCAATAGCACGTATCATTCTAGCATTCTTAATCATAAAAAAGAATAAGGATTTCTTGGTATAAACCATGGCCCAAATCTCTTCACGTATCAATGAAAATGTAGCAAAAATAACAATAATAATGAATGTTTAAATTTTTAATTGACACAACATATTTTTATTGGTCATTTGTGACATGATTTAGAAAAAAGTATCTTTGTTCCATAAACAATATGTATATCCATGGTCATAGATGGACTGGCCTAAAATAATGTAACCACAAATTAAATTGGCACGAAAACAGTGCCAAGTAGCCATACATGTTTTGGCTTTCACTAGAAAAAATTGCATGCAGACATACTCAATACGTCATTTTCATTTTTATAGACAAATATATTTATGTTGACTCTTTATAGATACTTCTTCATAAAAGTTTTTCTCAGCTTTTACCATTCAACAATGCTACTATCAAGCAAAAGGGAAGAAAAGAACTGTAACTATCATTTTAAATTGAGTAAATTACACTCATATTCTCTGAGTTTTAGTGAAATTACACAAACCACCAATCCATTTTTTGTCATTACATGAACCACCCCTACATCCTACATGAACCACCCCTGGTTTTATATATATATTACATTGACTACTCTGCATGTTATAAAAGTGTAATATTTTAAACAAAAAATGTGTGGTGAGTGTAATTAATTTAATCAAAATATTATATATTGTGTAACATTTCAAATAATATAAAAGTCAATGCTTCTTTATTATTTTTGTGTCATTACAAAATACATAAATAATTCCAAAGATATTTTTAAATAAATCTTATAATATTTTGTAACGAGCCAAATAATGAAGACGCATCGACTCTCATATTATTTGAATTTGTCTATACAATATACAATATTTTATTTAACTTAATTACACACACTACATATTTTTGTTTAAAATATTACACTTTTATATTATCCAGGAGTACTCAGTGTAACATATGCACAAAATTAGGGGTGGTTCGTGTAAGGAAAAAAAAGGGAAGGTAATTTGTATAATACTCAGGAGGTGTGAGTATAATTTACTCTTTTAAATTATAAACTCCAATAAAGTATATCCCACTTGTAAATCATCAACTCCAAACAATTTTGCTTACAAAATTGCTAAGCACTCTTTATAACAACATTTTATCTTTCATGATGATAGAAAGTCATGAAGCATTGAACTGATTCCTTTATCATTTCCCTGCCTCCTGTCACCCAGTAACACCCTCACCAAATATGCATCCTAATAGAATGTATGTTAATGGTATGAGACTTCTTATGGGATTTATTAGGAAATGGGATAAGATAAAATATTATAGTGAGTTATTTAGATTTAATCAAATAATTTGTATTCAATATTTTTAGAATGTTCTTAGATGATGACACTTGCATGGTCATCATCATCTTAGGATTTCTCCATCTTCTTTAAATAGTGTATTGTTCATCTCTTAAGGAATCAATGAAAGATGAAGAATTTTATGTTTATTATATTTTTAATTTAGTTTATCCGTTTTCTTAGGAATAGATTAATTTTATAGTGTTCTTGGTAGATTACTATTTGCACTCTATCAATTGGTACTTACATTCATACTCTTCTTTCCATGATAACCATGTATTCTCCATCATCACCTACTTACAATCATCCACTGTCATCCTTTTATGCACAGTCTGACCAATATGTCTCACAACCCCTTTCTCATTTTCCTTCATTTCCATAGTGGCCACCACAACCACCACCAAAACCACCACCACAACCATGCTATTTGTCTCTTCCATCCTATTACGATCACTCTCATGCTTGGACAAAGTACTCCAATACTAATAATGGAAGGAAGTATTACTATAACAATGTCACCAAGGAGTATACTTAAGAAATTCCTTAACCAATACTCCTGAAACCACTCTCATTTCAGATTCTCACAAACACAATTGTACACCCTCCAATTACACAAATCTTTAATGAGATAACTATTTAAGTTACAAGAAGATTTAGCAAACAAACATAAGGATGAAAATGATGGCAAATCAGAAGGGGAATAAAAACAATGAATTAATTGAATATGAGACATTAAAAATAGCACAAGATTACATATCTGCTATTGAAACCTTTGTCCATGAGATATGGGAGAAAGAAATGCTTACCAACTCACTGATGACAAGATCATTGAGTTCAAGAAAGCTTTTTATGTATTTGACAAGAATCTGGATGATTTTATTTGCACCATTGAGCTTCACCATGTTATGACAAATCATGGTGAGAATGTAACTCATGAAGAACCAAAGCTATTTAAGGAAGTTAGTGATATTTTTGTATTTAAAAATTTGATTAGAAAAGAACCAGTGAAGGAGAAAAGAAGGAAGCATATTGGTTATGGGAATAATTTTATGGAAGAAGGGAATAGTTTGAATCCAATATTGTCCCTCGCTGGTACAATAAATTGGGATAATAATATGCAATCTTGGCCATTCATAGAAAGAATAGATGCATGTGCACCACTATATGAGAGTGTAATCAATATCAAACAATTTCCACCTCTCACATAATGTCACATGTTCACATATTACCCATTAAAATACACAATCTATGTGTTTTTCTAATCTGACAAAATTTTAGTCATTTATAACAAATGACAACACCCTAACTTCTTGTATCTTTCGGCTCAATTTAGTGGGTAAGAACAAATAAATTTTTTATGAGGGATGTGATGAAATACCTTCAAATTTAATGGGTCAACTCAATGAATATCTTGAACTATCATCCAACCTTGAGGACAAGGTTGATTTTAAAGGGGCCGGTAATAATAGAATGTATACTAATCAATGTTATTAAAATCGTACCGGTTATCAAACCGATTAGGGTACTGGTATAGTGGTACAGTGGTTCAACCAGTGGTTCAGTAATTAAACCGCATGCCGGTTAAACCGGACATACTTGCTTATATATATATATATGTAAACCTATAACAAAAACTTTCAAATAAGTAGATATTCATATTTATAATCCATATTCATAATTTACCTCAAATTCACACAAACAAACAACATTAAGTCTTTAATAAAATCAAAGTCTAAAGTACAAAACATATATTTATCCAAAATTATCACTTAACAAACGCAAAATACAAATAAATGACCCAAGTATCAATCATTGAAGTTGAAGAATTGAAAATTTGAAATTTAAAAAAAAAAAACAAATTAATGTACAAACCAACCGGTTTTCACCGGTTTTGAACGGTTTTGACCGGTTCTATTGCATATGCGGTATAACATACGTACCGTACCGGTTAGGGGTCCGGTTTTCCGGTTGAACCGGCCGGTACGGCATGGTTTTCAAAACTATGATACTAATGCTATGAGGCTTCTTATGGGATTTATTAGAAAGATGATATAATAGAATATTATAGTTAGTTTTTTAGATTTAATCAAATAATTTGTATTTAATATTTCTAGAATGTTCTTAGATGATGACACTTGCATGGTCATCATCATCTTAGGATTTGTTCATTTTCTTTAAATAGTGTCTTGTTCATATATTCATGAATCAATGAAAAATGAAGAATTTTATATTTATTTTCTTCTTAATTTATCCATTTTCTTAGAAGTAGATTAATTTTATAATTTTTTGGTATATTTTTATTTGCACTCTATCAATTGGTGCAAATATAATTAACTAAATGAAATTTAATCCCAAATTAAAACATTACAAAATTCAATCATATATTGAATTTCTTATTTAGAAAGGAAGAGACCGAATTATTCAAATTTCACAAATTAGAGTGATATAATTATTTTTAGTTATTGTTTTAAAAAAATATAGGGATTCAATAGCAAATAGGTGACATTGATCATAGTCCAACATTGTGCTCGAGATTAAAAATAAGAGACGATATGGACCACAAATTTTCAAGATAATTAATTAACTCATTTATTTATTATATAAAATAAAATGTATTTGAATTAAACCAATCAATTAATCGTTTACCTAGAACCACTTAGTGTATATTTTACTATTGTACCTAGGGATAAGTAGGAGTAAGATAAACTTTTGTCAAACACAAAAATAAAAATATATTGTTTTGTTTTTTATTAAATTTCTAATCAAATAAATTACATGCATAAAAATTCATGCAAATTTGTGACAATACCGTTTTATTATAAGAGGATAGGGTGCTAATATATTCATCGATTCATAATCGACTCATGAGCTCGGAATTCTTGTTCAAAGATCATATTATTCAAATTGAGCATAAAAGATAGTTTTCAATATTTTAATCACAAAAAATATAGTAACGATTCCAAATCATTTGTCATAGGTTGAAATTGAGTTCTAATTCTCTCTAGTGGGTGTTAGATAAAAAATATGGGTACAACACTTATTAGTTGAATTTATGTTTTACTTTTTTTGTTGATGAAGAAAATAGAAAAATAGACATTTTAGTATAAAACAAAACTTATATAAGGATATATTAAAAAATGAAAGGAAGGAGAAGTAATTATCTGAACATTTGTTATGCTATAATTTCAACTTACTAGTTAAGAAAACCACGGCTGGTATTCCATGACATTTTTTTGTTAAAGATTAATTATTAATACACAAACTGGCAACAACTTTGCATATGTTGAAAATATAATTATTTAAAGTATTAAAGTAATAGATATATACTTTACTTAAAAAAGTAAAGTATGACATATATTTTTTTCTTAAATAAGAATTATTCTGAATATGTATAAAATCTAATTATTTAAATATTTTATGAATAAAATATTTTAATAAAACACCAAAAATAAATATTAATATTAAATTGAAAGCTTAAGGAAATGCACATTTGTCAACCTAGGTTAGGGCCTTTTTGGCATGTCTTATCAAATATGATAAAGCATAATATAGGAAGACATGATAAGTTTTTAATATTATGCAATGTTTGATTTTGATATTGTATATGATATTGTGTCCTATATGATAATATATGTGATCTACATATGTATGAATTTATTATATGTTTGGACCATAAGAACGGGTCTAATGGTAAGATATGCTTTAAGTGTAAGGGTAGAGGGTAACATACTTTTGAGTGTTAGAATAAAAGGGTCATTGTACTTGAGGAGAATGAAAAATATACTAAGAATAATGAGGAAGAAGTTAATCCAATGGAAGAGATTTATTAATAATTAAAAGACTTTTAGGAAGCTGAGTGAGCACAAAAATAAACATTCCCCATATTAGAAGATTAATGAATGGGAAAATGTGTATTATAATCATTGATGGGTGAAGTTGTATCAATGTAGCAATTGCTCGATTAGTGTAGAAAGTGAATTTAGGAACTAAACCATATGCTATAACATAAAAGTTTGGTGCCTTAGTGAAGATGGAGAGTTTGGGTGAGTGAGCAAGTAGAGTTGTGTTCGATCATAAAGAATTATAGTGATAAGGTCCTATTTGATATAGTTCTGATAGGGTCTGTGTAACACCCCGAATTTTAGTCTTTAAAAATTAGAGTATCAGTTCTGGAAGCCTCGCTTGATCCAGAGATTCTCGCTTGAGCGAGAGAGGTGCATCTGGGAGGGTGAAATCTTGGGCTATACTGGAGGATTCTCGCCTGAGCGAGAGTTGTATCACCCGAGCGAGAAATGGCAATTTTGGGCAGTGTAATCGATTACACAGTCCATGTAATCGATTACATGCAGATAAAAGTATCAGATATGTGTATTTTACATGATGTAATCGATTACACAATACATGTAATCGATTACATGCAGATAAAAGCATCAGATATGTGCATTTTACATGATGTAATCGATTACATGCAGATAAAAGCATCAGATATGTGCATTTTACACGATGTAATCGATTACACAATCCATGTAATCGATTACATCTATGCGTTAAGCGAAAATTTCTGTGAGATTTTCGCCTGAGCGAGAATGGGCTCGCTTGAGCGAGAACCCGACGACTGCTCTTTAAAAATAGAAACCCCAAACACATTTTAGGGTTAGAACTTGAAGAGAAGAGAGAGCAGGGAGCTTTTCAAGAGCAAGGAGCCTTAGGACTCATTTTAGAGCTTGCGAAAAGGTAAACCTCTTGTTCCTAACTCTTCTTCTTCCTCTCTAACTTGTTTTGGGTATGTTGGATTTATTTTCATAACATGAGAAATCATGGAAACTCATCCGTTAGAGTTATGGTTCGTTTTATGTTGTTTTTATCTTGTAAACTTTTAGTTTAGAGATAGTATCTCAAGAATGGAAAAGGTTGTGGGTTGATTCATGAAAACCCCAAAAACCTTAAAAGTGAAAATGTGGTAAAAGGAGAGAATGGGTAAAATGTTAGAGGTAGAAGATGAGTTTACCCCAAATATTGAAATATGAGATGTTATGCATGTTTTAGATGGTTGAATATTGATGATGAATATTTTGTATGATTAAATGATGCAAAATAAGTTGTTTATGTAATATTTGGAATAAATAACTAACATTGTGTTATGTGGTGGGATGAGAAGAGAGATCCTAAGGTTGGAGGTGGTGTTGGTAGAATTCGAGAAGTTGCCAAGAATCGAACCCCAATACTCACCAAGGTAAGGATGAGTCTTTAATGTGCATTTGGAATAGAAAATGTAAGTATTTTCTGGTTATGCAATGATTGAGTTGTGAATTACGCATTTAGTATAAACATATATGGGTGTATTTATACTAAAGTAGGCGTAGATTTACGGAAGATGGAAAACGTGTGTATTTCTGATCATGCAATAATTATATTGTGAATCACGTGTTTAGTATAAACATATATGGGTGTGTTTATACTAAAGATGGCGTGGATTTACAGGAAATGGTTGATAGTGAAATCAATGAAAAGGAAACGTATTTTTAGCCGACCATAAATGGTTAGCGACTTTGACTCAAGTTATGAAGCAATACTTTGGCTCAAGTTATGTAGCAATGCTTTGGCTCAAGCTATGTAGCAACACTTTGGCTCAAGTTATGAAGCAATACTTTGGCTCAAGTTATGTAGCAATGCTTTGGCTCAAGCTATGTAGCAACACTTTGGCTCAAGTTATGTAGCAACACTTTGGCTCAAGTTATGTAGCAAAACTTTGGCTCAAGTTATGTAGCAATGCTTTGGCTCAAGTTATGTAGAATACTTTGGCTCAAGTTATGTAGCAATACTTTGGCTCAAGTTATGTAGCAACGCTTTGGCTCAAGCTATGTAGCAAAACTTTGGCTCAAGTAATGTAGCACAAAATGAATTTATAAAACAAATGGTTTATTAACTCATTTTTTCTAATGTGGATTATCTTATAATGACGTTTATTGAATTAATGACTTACTCCTTTGTGTGTTTTGTACTTTTGTCATTGATAATCCCATTGCAGGTAAATAGACGAATGAAATATGCCAGGTCGGGAGCTTTAGGAGCTTTAGACTTTGGATTCACTATTTATGTTTTTCGTATTCTAAATGATTACCTGCGGATTTAAATGATTGTAATCATGACTAACCATTATTTGGATATTTGTAACCATGCGTAATGTTATTTTGGAGGATCAGAACCTTTGAGGTCTTAGTACTCATAGGGAATGATATGAATGAATTATGTTTTTCTACAAGATTAATTGTATGATAATATAATAGGTTATAAGATTAGTTCCAGGAATGATTCATGAGAAGTTCTAGGTAAAATGATTATGTATGTGGTTATTGATTCATGGATTGAGTGTGAGGAGGGGAAATAAGATTTTGAAGTAAGGATATTAAAATGGTAATGTGAGTTATGAGTGATTGAATGGAATTGAATTAAAATGAGAAAAATTTTCAAGGGTAGAAAATCGGGTCGTTACAGTCTGGCTCCTCTCCTTTAATGGAGAGGCCAGTGAGCCCTCAGATTGCGACACGTGTAATAAAAAAAATGGACGGCTGAGATTTAAAATTGTATTACGTGTAATCGATTACCATATGGTGTAATCGATTACACCAGTTAAACAGTGTAATCGATTACACAACCATGGTAATCGATTACATGATGATAAACTAATCAGGCCTGTGCATTTTACATGATGTAATCGATTACACTATACTCGTAATCGATTACAACATATTAAAAGCATCAGATATGTGCATTTTCCACATTGTAATCGATTACAGAAAGCCGTTGAGTTTGTATTTTAAATTTTTAACTGGTGTAATCGATTACACCATGTGGTAATCGATTACACTTATCAGAACCATGTCTTTCTATTTTTTTTTAAAATATGTAATTGATTACCAGGGTTGTGTAATCGATTACACTATTTAACTGGTGTAATCGATTACACCATATGGTAATCGATTACACGTAATACAATTTTAAATCTAAGCCGTCCATTTTTTTTATTACACGTGTCGCAATCTGAGGGCTCACTGGCCTCTCCATTACAGGAGAGGAGCCAAACTCGTTCTGATAGGGTCATCCACATTCTTTTCCAATGATCATGGCTTTATCAACAAAATTACATTCACCCATCAAAATGAAAAGATAGTTCTTAAAGATTTGTCCTTGGAAGAAGTGAGTGATCAAATGAAAATCAAAGAATAGTTAAAGAATAGTTTGCTCAAGAGAGAAGAGAAAACTAGAGTGAAAAACAAAATGAGAGTGAAAAGAAAGGGAGTGAAACACTTCTTTGTAAATAGCAATACAACCATGAGGATAATGTTAGTGAGAAGAAAAATTTCAATGAAAAAAACACCACCGAAAATTTTCAGTTTTGAAAGATATTCACAGATTTTCCTTAATTTAATCGATTAACAACTTACTTAATCAATTAACAAATTTCTGTAGTTAATCGATTAACTGAGTCAATTTTTGGCACAACGATATGCAATTATCAATCTGTTCTTTCATATACTTTAACAATTAAATTTATACAATCAATCATTCACAGACAATTATACAGCAACGTTAATATGAACTCAATGCAAGATAATATAAATTTATATTTTCTTAAACGTAAAAGATTAGGGAAAAGAGAATTTGAGACACTTGATTTTATCCTGGTTCGATTACCAACCAATGTATCTACATCCAGTCCTCACCTTAATTATGACATGAGAGATTTGCTTTCACTAAGAAGAATTGAAATGTTCTTACTAACAATCATCCACCAAGAACCTCTTGGACCTAGTTTCTAATAGATAGCCTCACCACTTCTAGCTTAAGATTTCTATGAACTCTTCTCTCCTTATATGGTGATACCTCATACCTTAAGAGATGAATTACAAATCGAATGTTCTTCTTGTGTACAATGTTTTTTGCGCATTTTCTCGTGCTTGTATACACTCTATTAAGAATATATTCAAACCTTCTTGATATGTCATAATCTTAGAATAAAATGATGTATGATCATAAGATGTAAAGGTTTTGGAAACACTTAGATGTGATATGAATGCTTGAATGCATCTTCTAAAAAATTCATGAAAAATTCTCTTGTCGTGTTTCAAAGTATCTAGCTCTCTTTCTTTTAGAACTCTCTGGTTTGTTCTTGAAAAATGTGTCAATTACTCATGGGAATTGTTGGTTATAATAACTCCAGTTTCAATTAGTTTTCTAATAGTTTAATCGATTATATTGATACTTAATCAATTAACGTTCTTTTAAAATCCAAGATTTCAAAACTAACATTGACTTAATCGATTCATGATTTGAAATAATATGAGTTTAACCTAGTTTAATGCGTCAAAATCGATTATGCATTTTACACATTGTAATCGATTACACTATGTTTGGTAATCGATTACATCAATCTGTTGAGTTTGTATTTGAAATTTTTAACTGGTGTAATCGATTACACCATATGGTAATCGGTTACACTTATCAGAACAATCGATTACACTATGTGTGAGATAAAGTTAAATTACATAACTACCCCTAGTTACTAAAACATGTTACACAAAACTTTAAGGGTAATTTTGTCCAAATCTTTCGGTACACCTTGCTAACATGTACCTAACTGAAAATGCATATTCCCCGTGTTAGCAAACTCCTATTAATTATAATCATGTCAATACTTGAGAACATTGGTTATTAGGGTACACGTACTCGTAGTGAAAATATGTCACAATATTTGCATTATTGGAGTACCACTTCGAAGTACTCGTTTACTATGTGCTGTACAACCAAATAACGATTGATATTTTTTTTCCTATTTTGGATGGTTCAAATTTCTATATATTTAACAAATTTCTATATATTAACCAACCTTTGAGAGTTCCTACTTTGGAAGGTTCAAAATTCTATGTATTTAACTAACCTTACAGAAAACCTTTTTCTCACCCCTAATTTATATGCCTTATTATAATTATTGATAATTTAGGCTAGATGTGTCAAAACGGGCTACCCAGACGAATTCAGGCTAACTTACATCGAAGTAGTGTTCTTAGATTCTTTAGAATTAAGAGGGTTAACTTTATGGTTGAAGAAAGCGTAGGTACCCATGTGGATCATATAATTCATTTTTTTTGTCTTTTTAGTGAATAAGTTTTACAGTGAGCTTCATTGAGAATAGGGAGTTCAACCACAGTTTTGTTATTTGTATCACAGATTAAGTCAAACCCAGAAAAAATAAAAAAACAAAAAAAATGGGAAGCCCCAATCCGACCAGGTAAGCTCGACCCGAACCCGGTTATAATATAGCCCCGATGGGCCGGGCTAAAAAGCCTGGATTCAATGAAAAGTATCTAATATGATACCCCAAGCACTATAAATTTTTGGGCTTTGGCGAGCCGGCCTGTTCGGAGACCCATAATTATTGGAGACGTGTATAAAACTTGTGTATTAGTTCAAAATGTTCATTCCGCCCACATACTTTTTTAACAAGTAAAGTGGACCATTTAATGACATTATGATTTTAATTATTAAATGTTATATTTTGATTTTCCATAAGACTTGAAAAACATGTAACATTAAATTGTTTGACTCATATTTTTATGTATAATTTTAAAACTGTGATATTTACATAAAATTATGTATTTTTATTTTTATATTTGTAATTGTATAGTATAGATGAAGACAATATCATGCTCTTTTCAAAAATGGGTATGTTCATATTTGTCTTAATTTAGACCAGTATTGTGTAGACATGAAAATTGTCAATATTACTTATTACTTACCATGTGTGTTTAGATAACATATTAACAAATAAAATCAATTAAGATATCATATGCAAAATGAATCCCCATACTTACTAAATAGATAAATAAAAATATTAAATTCTTTTTATGTTCAGATTACATTCTCTGCATTTATTGATTCATTATATTTAATATTTTAATATTTTCCTAATCTAATTAATTAAAAAAATATAAGAAAGGTAAATTTGGGAGTATATTTTGCCCTACTACAATCATAAATTGGACCCTTCTCTCGTTCTAATTAATGTTATTAAACCCTTCTATAGTTAAACAAGGTTGAAACAAATAAAAGTTGTCAAAGTTTGCTTTGTTTCCTTAAATGGAAAGAGGTTGCGCTTTGATTGGGATTTCACTAATATTTAAATTAAACAATATTATTCTCTTCAAGTACAATAATTAAAAACTAAACGGGTGTGTGTCATAATACGGGAAACTCTATCATAAAGGTTAAAACCATTTTAAAATTAATAATATATAATATAAGTATAATCTTTTTATTTTATTTGGGAACAGTGACTTATATTATAAGTTAATTATTAAAGTGGTGATTTATAATTTTAAGTTGTAAGCATAAAACTTTGAGCTTCTGAACTTTATTATGCACATTCTTATTTCTATTGTGTGTCTTACATAATTAAATTATATTAGATCGAGTATTATTAGTTATTAGAGTCGTGTCTGTCAACCCGCCTTCCTATAATTTGGAATTTGTGTTAGATATAATAATCTGTAGTTGGATATATTTGATACTATAAATGCTAATACATACTATATATATCAAATATAGAAATTTGTGTAAAAATAAAGAGGATAAATAATGAACAATTGGTTGTTATTTCTCTCTCATTCTATGTTTCCATCCTTTGGGTTTTCTCTCGTCATGAATATGTCAGATTTGGCATCAGAATCTTAGTCGTGGAGACTGTACCATTGGTGGTGCCTTGTGAAGTAGAGAAAGAAGAAAATATAATGTTCTTTGAAATAGGGTAGATGAAATTAATGTAAGTAAACATAAAATGGAATTGCCTTAAGAAATTAGAGAGAATGGGATAAACTTCATGGAGTAGAGAGGAGATTGAGATTAAGATGTAGTTTTGGGTTATAGAGGTGTAGTTACTATGAAGGACCATATAAGGAAATCCAAATTATTCATAGTTTGTGGTTACAATTGAAAGGTGATTTTGGATTATAAAATTACAATTACTATGAATGCAATATAGACAAATACAAATTATTTCATGTTGGTGGTTAAACCATATTTTCCCATTGATGAAGAAATTTTATTTTGAACGTAAGTATAAATTACATATTACATATAGGGTAGAGTTCAAATACGTGGGAAGTGTATAATATCTGTTTTTTCATGTTTTTTAATACGTGTGAAAAACTTGATTAATTTTGTAGACTAATCTAAAAATAAATGTGAATATTCAGTAGTAGGTGTTTGATCTAAGAATGATTATCAATAAGTTTATAATTTTTATTTTATTTTAACAGCAAAATATTTTATAAGCTATCTCACAATTGAATGAATCTGAGTGATTTTTGTGTAAATAATGTTACTCAAAATATATACTGAATTGGAAATATCATTTTATTGTTTTATTCATTTTTTTAATTTTTGAAGTCTCCATTTTTGAGTTTAAAATACTATTTTTATGAATACTTATCCAATGATAAATATTCGTTGATTAATATTTTCATCAATGTTACTTTATTTCATAGCATTATCTTCCTTATAAATTTGATTTAAATAATTATATTTAACATAGCATTTAGCATAAAATATATTAGCAATAACATTATCATTTTTTAATCTTTTTATTCCTAATTATGCCCTACTTGTCTTATTATATAATATCGGTTAATATTGTATTATATATTATTATAACATAAAAATATAATTTTATATATTATTATAATAATAGTAATAATTTTTTATATTATATATATTAACACCTGTTATCCTGAAATAAAAGTGATGACACATGATAATCTGATACTTTTGTACAAAGAAAAGCTTTCTCATTTTGTATTGTTTATATCCAAAATTTTGCTTCTTGTCCGTAACAATTCACTTATTTGAATTTCTCAAATCTTGATCCCATATAAGATGATAATAATTTAGACAAATACCCACATTTTTACCTCAACTATATGCTTCATCCCCATTGTAATTATTATTTTAGAGTTTAATATTTATATAAAGACTTATATTTAATCTTTATATCATTAATCATTTACTTGAATTATTTTTTATTCATCACTACTTTGTTTCTTTTCTACTATCCATGTTAATATACTAACTGTAACACCCTAAATTTAAGTCTTTAAAATTATAGTATCAGTCCTAGGATCCTCGCCTGGGCGAGAAAGGCTCACCTAGGAGGGTGAAATCCTGGGCTATACTGGAGGATTCTCGCCTGAGCGAGAGTTGTCTCGCCTGAGCGAGAGTTGTCTCGCCTGGGCGAGAAATGATATTTTGGGATTGTTGAGACTGTGAGATTCTCGCTTGAGCGAGAGGGTCAGATCTGAGTTTTTAAAATAGGTGGGATTTTCTCGCTTGAGCGAGAAACCGACGCTGTTACATTAAATAGGGGACCTCAAACACATTTATGAGGGTTAACCTAAAGAGAAGTGAGAGAAGGGAGCATTTTCAAGAGCAAGAAGGCTTGTGAGTCATTTAGAAGCTTGAGAAGAGGTAGATCTCTTGATTCTAACTCTCTTCTTCCCTTTGAGACTTGTTTTGGGTATGTTGGATCTCTTCTCAAAATGAGAGAAACCATGGAAACTCACCCTTTTGAGTTATGGTTCGTTTTATGTGATTTTATCTTGTAAACTCTTGGTATAGAGTTAGTATTTCAAGAAAGGAGAGGGTTTGTGGGTTGATTCATGAAAACCCCAAAACCCTAAAGTGAATATGGGGTTAAGATGGAAAATGGGTAAAATGTTAGAAGTAGAAGATGAGTTTACTTTCTAATGTTGAGAATATGAGATAAATATGTATGTTTTAGACGTTGTAAACTTATGATGAAAGTAGTTTAGCAACATTGAAAGTATGATGAATATCTTGTATGGTTAAATGATGCAATATAAGTTGTTTATGTGATATTTGGAATAAATGACTAACATTGTGTTGTATGGTGGGAATGAGGAAAGATCTTAGAGTTGGCGGTGGTGTCGGTGGAACTAGTGCAGTTACCCAGTACCCAACCCAACACTCACCAAGGTAAGGATAAATCTTTAATTTGTACAATTGAAATGGAAAATGTGTGTATTTTCTGGTTGTGCAAGGATTAATTGGTGAATCACGTATTTATTATAAACATATATGGGTATGTTTGTAATAAGGATTGCGTGGATTCACTGGATATGATTGATAGTGAAATCAATGAAAAAGGAAATATATTTTTAGCCGACCATAAATGGTTAGCGACTTCGGCTCGAGTTTACGTATCAACACTTCGGCCCGAGTTTATGTGGCAACACTTCGGCCCGAGTTTATGTGGCAACACTTCGGTCCGAGTTTATGTGGCAACACTTCGGCCCGAGTTTATGTGGCAACACTTCGGCCCGAGTTTATGTGGCATGTTTTCATTGTAAAAGAGATGAGAAATCGCTTTTATCTAACCCTAAGGGGTGTGGTGACTTTGGCTCAAGTGATGTAGCACGGAAAATGAATTTCAAAGTGATTTACTAACCTTTTCTAATGTGGATTATCTTATAATGACGTTTATTGAATTAATGACTTACTCCTTTATGTGTTTGTTTTTTGTCATTGATAATCCCATTGCAGATAAACAAGTGACATGAGGTGGTCTTATTTTTGGAAGCTTTAGGAGCTTTATGCTTTGGTTTCACTTATTAGCACTATTTTGTACATGAGTGCTTATTGGATTACTTGAAATATTTTGTAACTATAGATATATAACTTACCTGATTTATTGTAACTCTGCATATTCGTAGCTATGGGTATTTTGGAAACCCATAGCTAGTTGTATGCGGTAGTCACTAAGGTTCAATTGAATGAATTATGTTTTTCTGCAATATAAAATGTATGGTAACATAATATGTTAAAAAGTGGTTTTACGGAGTGATTAATGAGAGATTAAAGTAAGATGATGAATGTATGCATGAAAGGATTAAAATAAAGGAAAATTTTTCAAGGGTAGAATTTCGGTCTTTTCAATATGGTATCAGAACATAGTTAATCATGCGGCCTAGGATATGGCCTTGCATGCTTCTTTGTGATCTTATACGCTGTAAATTGTTTGATCTGTACTAATTTCTAAGTGATTATGTGAACTTTGTTTAGACAAAATTCTGTTTCTGACAAGTGAATGAGTACAGGTACCCGTTACAAAAATGTCTGGAAGAGGACGAGGAAGAGGATCGGGTCAGAATGAATTGTTGGCCCAGATTGCGGCAGTGCTGACAAACATGAACGAGAACTTGCAACACCTGAATCAGAATACGACACCAAGCCCGAGTTCACAGCCTTTGGTTCCACCTTGTCCGGCTGAGTATCGAGGTTTGGATGAGTTATGTAGGAGGAACCCCAATTCGTTTCAAGGGGGGTTCACTCCTGATGCAGCCATCGAGTGGATTCAGAGATTGGAGAGGATTTTCAAGGCCATGAGCTGTTCTGATGCTCAGAAGTTGGTGTATGCCACCTATTTGTTAGAGAAGGAGGCCGAAAGCTGGTGGGAATTCACTCGACGCCAAATGGAGGCGGAGGGGCAAGTAATTTTGTGGTGTACTTTTAGGGAGAAATTCCTTCGAAAGTATTTTCCTGCTGATCTGAGGAGTCAGAAAGAAATGGAATTCTTGAGGTTGGAACAAGGAAACCTGTTGGTGGGGGACTATGCGGCCAAATTTGAAGAATTGATCCGATTTTGCCCTTACTCTGAATTGGAAGCGGACGGAAGGTCCAATTGTTCGAAGTTTGAATCGGATTTGAAGCCCAAGTTGAAAATGATGCTTAGGCATCAAGAGATCTCCGACTTTTCTACATTGGTCAAGAAGTGTAGAATGGTCGAGGATGATATGAAGGCGGATGAAGTGATGGCGCCAAGATCACTTCCTCCCAAGAATTTTGGGCCCTAAAGGAATTTTGTGCACGGGAAGGGTAAGGGTAAGGCGTTTTAGGAAGAATGGAAGCCTTCTCGCCTATGGGTAATAGAGGATATACTCCGCATGGGTCAAGAACTCATGCCAATACCGGAGGGTCGCAACCATACTCTCAATCCTGGTGTAACAAATGCGGCCGAAAGCATTTTGGTGATTCGTGCCTCGGAACCACACTTAGCTGCTTTTACTGCAAGGAGAGTGGGCATCTTAAGAGGCATTGTCCCAAATTACGGCAAAGTATGAATGCTGTTAGTGCTGAACGACCCCGATCCACCGGTAGAGTATTCACCATGAGTGGTGCAGAGGCATCAAATGTGGATGGCCTTATCAAAGGTAATTGTATGGTGGCAGGTATTCCCCTTTTAGTGTTGTTTGATTCGGGAGCGACACACTCCTTTGTATCTATTGAATGCGTGGATAGACTGAAATTGCAAACTGAGTAGTTGCCTTTCGACTTGGTCGTATCCACCCCAACTGATTTGTCTGTGGTGGTGTCGACAGTGGTGTCTCGATGTTCGGTAGTGTTAAACGGTAGGACTTTTACCGTGAATTTAATCTGCTTACCAGTATCCCAGTTGGATCTAATTCTTGGGATGGACTGGTTGTCGGCGAATCATGTAATGCTTAATTGTGCCGATAAGACCGTGGTATTCGGGAATCTAGATGAGATTTCTGATGAGGTTAATGACATGAAACCGTTATCGGCAAAGGAAGTCAGGACTTCCTGTAAGGAGGGAGGAGCTGTGTTTATGTTGTTGGCATCCTTGGAGGGTATTGAGAAACCTAAGGTTGAGGATATTCCGATAGTTCGTGGGTTTCCTGAGGTATTTCCTGGTGATATTCCGGAGTTACCTCAAGTAAGATAAGTGGAATTCTCTATTGATTTGGTACTTGGAACGGGACCCATCTCTATAGCTCCTTATAGGATGACACCGTTAGAATTGGCCGAGTCGGAAAAGCAGGTCAAGGACTTATTGGCCAAGAAGTTTATTCGTCCTAGTGTCTCGTCCTGGGGTGCGCCTGTTTTGTTGGTTAAGAAGAAAGATGGTAGTATGCGGTTGTGTACCGACTACAGACAGTTAAACAAGGTTACTATCAAGAATAAATATCTGTTACCTCGAAATGATGACTTGATGGATCAATTGAGGGGAGCGGTGGTGTTTTCAAAAATCGATCTTCGGTCGGGTTACCACCAACTTCGTGTGAAGGCGGAAGACATTCCTAAAACTGCTTTTAGGACAAGGTATGGACATTTTGAGTATTTGGTTATGCCTTTTGGTGTAACGAATGCCCCAACAATATTTACCGACTACATGAATCGGATTTTTCATCCGTATTTGGATTCATTCTTAGTGGTATTTATTGATGACATTTTGGTTTACTCCAAAAGCCGAGAGGAACATGCTGAGCACCTGAGGATTGTTCTAGAACTCTTGAGTAAGAACCAGTTGTATGCTAAATTGTCTAAATGTGATTTCTGGTTGGAATCGGTGAACATTCTCGGACATGTAATATCCAAGGAAGGAATAGTTGTCGATCCTTCAAAGGTTGAAGCAGTTATGGAATGGGCAATGCCTAAGTCGGTTACTGAATTCCGGAGTTTTCTGGGTTTGGCTGGCTATTATCGGAAATTCATTGAAGGATTTTCGAAGTTGGCACTACCATTGACTAAGCTCACTCGGAAAGGAGAACCCTATGTGTGGACACTTCGTTGTGAAGAAAGCTTTCAGGAGTTGAAACGAAGGTTGACTACGGCACCAGTGTTGGTTCCTAAAGGATTATGATTTTGGATTGCAGTACCATCCGGGAAAGGCCAATGTAGTGGCCGATGCGCTAAGTCGGAAATCTTTACACATGTCGGCTTTGATGGTTAGGGAAGGGAAAATGATTGAAGAGTTCAAAGATATGAACTTGGATGTTCAGATAAAGCCTCATAGTATGATTTTGGGAATGCTGAAGATCACCAATGAACTGTTTGATCAAATCCGAGTATTGCAAGTTGAGGATATCGAGATAATAGCAAAACGAGATTTGATGCTAAGTGGCAAGGAAACTAGTTTCGCATCGGACCCTAGTGGAATGCTGCGTTATAAAGGGAGAGTGTGTGTGCCTTGTGATGAGGAATTACGGAAGAGTATTTTGGAAGAGTCTCATAAGAGAAAATTGAGTTTTCACCCGGGAACTACCAAGATGTACCAAGATTTGTAGTAATTGTTTTGGTGGTCAGGGTTGAAGAGGGATGTGGCTTCGTATGTCTCGAGTTGTTTAGAGTGTCAGAAAGCCAAAATTGAGCATCAGCGACCGGCGGGAGAGTTACAATCCCTAGAAATTCCTGTGTGGAAGTGGGATAGTATCTCCATGGATTTTGTACCGGGTTTCCCTAAAACTCAGAAAGGATATGATTCGATATGGGTGATAGTGGATCGGTTAAAGAAATCTGCACATTTTCTGCATGTGAACATGAGATATTCTTTGGAGCGATTGGCGGAACTGTATATCCGGGAAATAATTCGTTTGCATGGGATACCATCAAGCATTATATCGGATAGGGATCCCCGTTTTACTTCCAACTTTTAGACTAGTTTGCAGTCCGCATTGGGAACTAAGTTGAAGTTATGTTCAGCTTATCATCCACAAATGGACAGTCAATCGGAAAGAACTATACAGTCCTTGGAGGATCTTTTTAGGGCATGTGTCTTGGAACAACCGGGAAGTTGGGTTAGCATGTTGCCTTTGATCAAATTTACCTACAATAATAGCTTCTATTCGAGTATTGGAATGACACCTTATGAGGCGTTGTGTGGTAGGAAGTGTCGAACTCCAGTGAGTTGGTTTGAAACTGTGGAGAACTTGATATTGGGACCCGAACTGGTTCAAGAGACGACAGACAAGATCAAGAAAATCCGGGAGAATATGAGGATCGCCCAAAGTCGACAGAAAAACTATTACGATAAGAGGCGAAAACCTCTTGAGTTTAATGAGGGAGATCATGTTTTCATGAGGGTGGTCCCGACTACTGGAATTGGTAGAGTGTTGAAATCTCGCAAGCTGACTCCGAGATTTATTGGGCCGTTTCAAGTATTGAAGAGGATTGGGCTGGTAGCATATCAGATTGCGTTACCTCCACTGTTGTCAATCTCCACAATATGTTTCATGTGTCTCAGTTAAGGAAGTATATTGGAGACCCAACTCATGTGGTAGAATCTGATCAGATAGAGTTGAAAGATAACTTGACTTTTTCGACGTTGCCCGTGAGGATCATGGATACCAGTATCAAGAGATTAAGAGGCAAGGAGATTCCTTTGGTGAAAGTACTATGGAGCCAAGTAGACGAAGGGGATGCTACTTGGGAGGTGGAGCGTGACATGAGGGAGGATTACCCTCATTTGTTCGAATCGAGGTATGTTAAATTTTCGGGGACGAAAATTCTTATAAGAGGGGGATGATTGTAACACCCTAAATTTAAGTCTTTAAAATTATAGTATCAATCCTGGGATCCTCGCTTGAGCGAGAGATCCTCGCCAGGGCGAGAAAGGCTCACCTAGGAGGGTGAAATCCTGGGCTATACTAGAGGATTTCGCTTGAGCGAGAGTTGTCTCTCCTGGGCGAGAAATGACATTTTAGAATTGTTGAGACTGTGAGATTCTCGCTTGAGCGAGAATCCCTCGCTTGAGCAAGAATCCATCGCTTGAGTGAGAGGGTCAGATCTGAGTCTTTAAAATAGGCGGGATTTTCTCGCTTGAGCGAGAAAGGGCTCGCTTGAGCGAGAACTCGACGCTGTTACATTAAATAGGGGACCCCAAACACATTTATGAGGGTTAACCTAAAGAGAAGTGAGAGAAGGGAACATTTTCAAGAGCAAAAAGGCTTGTGAGTCATTTAGAAGCTTGAGAAGAGGTAGATCTCTTGATTCTAATTCTCTTCTTCCCTTTGAAACTTGTTTTGGGTATGTTGGATATCTTCTCAAAATGAGAGAAACCATGGAAACTCACCCTTTTGAGTTATGGTTCGTTTTATGTGATTTTATCTTATAAACTCTTGGTATAGAGTTAGTATTTCAAGAAAGGAGAGGGTTTGTGGGTTGATTCATGAAAACCCCAAAACCCTAAAGTGAAAATGAGGTTAAGATGGAAAATGGGTAAAATGTTAGAAGTAGAAGATGAGTTTAATTTCTAATGTTGAGAATAAGAGATGAATATGTATGTTTTAGATGTTGTAAACTTATGATGAAAGTAGTTTAGCAACATTGAAAATATGATGAATATATTGTATGGTTAAATGATGCAATATAAGTTGTTTATGTGATATTTGGAATAAATGACTAACATTGTGTTGTATGGTGGGAATCAGGAAATATCCTAGAGTTGGCGGTGGAACTAGTGCAGTTACCCAGTACCTAACCCAACACTCACCAAGGTAAGGATAAGTCTTTAATTTGTACAATTGAAATGAAAAATGTGTGTATTTTCTGGTTGTGCAAGGATTAATTGGTGAATCACGTATTTATTATAAACATATATGGGTATGTTTGTAATAAGGATTGCGTGGATTCACTGGATATGATTGATAGTGAAATCAATGAAAAAGGAAATATATTTTTAGCCGACCATAAATGGTTAGCGACTTCGTCTCGAGTTTACGTAGCAACACTTCGGCCCGAGTTTATGTGGCAACACTTCGGCCTGAGTTTATGTGGCAACACTTCGGCCCGAGTTTATGTGGTAACACTTCGGCCCGAGTTTATGTGGCATGTTTTCTTTGTAAAAGAGATGAGAAATCACTTTTAGCTAACCCTAAGGGGTATGGTGACTTTGGCTCAAGTGATGTAGCACGGAAAATGAATTTCAAAGTGATTTTCTAACCTTTTCTAATGTGGATTATCTTATAATGACGTTTATTGAATTAATGACTTACTCCTTTATGTGTTTGTGTTTTTGTCATTGATAATCCCATTGCAGATAAACAAGTGACATGAGGTGGTCGTATTTTTGGAAGCTTTAGGAGCTTTATGTTTTGGTTTCACTTATTAGCACCATTTTGTACATGAGTGCTTATTTGATTACTTAAAATATTTTGTAACTATAGATATATAACTTACCTGATTTATTGTAACTCTGCATATTCGTAGCTGTGGGTATTTTGGAAACCCATAGCTAGTTGTATGCGGTAGTCACTAAGGTTCAATTGAATGAATTATGTTTTTCTATAATATAAAATGTATGGTAACATAATATGTTAAAAAGTGGTTTTATGGAGTGATTAATGAGAGATTAAAGTAAGATGATGAATGTATCATGAAATGATTAAAATAAAGGAAAAATTTTCAAGGGTAGAATTTCGGTCCTTACACTAACCCTCCCCGACATATTTGACCAACCCATCAATGTTATTCTCCTTCCCCCAATCAGCACATCTTAGATCCTATCACCATTTGAATTTCTCTCTCTCCCCCCGGAGAGAAAAAAATATAATATCCTAAATTATGTTTCAAATCATCTTTTACACCAATGAAAATATGTAATATCAATTAAAAATATACTATTTTTTCTATTTTTGTTTCAATATAATTAATTCGAAACATAATTTGAAACACATTTTGAAACAACATATCATACTCCCTCTTCAACACCACTGTAACAACCAAAATCCCTTTTCAAAATCCAACCCAGCCACACTTACTTTCTGCTTTGGCAAAACCGTTTTTTGAGATTTAAAATATCGTGGGCTTCTCACCCAAGCGAGACATTCTCGCCCGGGCAAGAAAACCCAACTATAAAGTAAAGAAAGGGTTTCACAAACCCCTAATCTTCATTTTATTTTCTTTCCTTTCTCTCGCAATGGCGGCTCCACCCAAATGAACCATTCTCTCCTCCACTAAACCTCAAAACTCAATAAAACCTCTTCCTCTTGCTCCTTAGTGGCACATTGGAGGGCTTTGCCGGTGAAAATTGAACATTGGAGATTGGAGGAGATGAAGGGAGATGTGGCTCTTTTGCGGAGCAACGGAGCTTACGCAACCTAAGGTGGGGGAGAAGACCATTGTGGTCATAGAGTATTTCATTAGAATCATCTTCTGCGATTTCCCTCAAGAATCGGAGGATATTAATGGATAGAAACTCTCTTGGAAGTTTGTGGTCCATGTTAGAGTCTTTATTTTCGATGAAGAGCAATTAGCCATAAATGTAGAGAAATATGAGTAGTAAAAATTGTTTTATAAGATTAAAATGCAATATGCTCATTTATGGTAATACTTCGTCATGAGAAATGGTTCTATCGTTAATATGTTGTGTGATGATAAATATGTTATGAGTTGTTTATTGTGATAAAATGATATTAATATATTTATGAAAATGACTAAGTTGTGAGTCGCTTATTTGTTATAAACGTATATGAGTATGTTTGTAATAATAATGAAGTGATGAGTTATTCATTTGTTATAGACATATATGAGTTTGTTTGTAATAATGATGAAGTGATGAGTTGTTTATTTGTTATAAGTGGGAATGAGGATGTTTGTGATAATGATTGTGTTATGAGATGAATTGATGGTGGATCAATGAAAATAAAACATATTTTTAGCCGACCATGATTGGTTAGCGACTTTGGCTCAAGTTATGTAGCATGATTTTCAAAAAAGAAAACATATTTTTGCTAACCGAAATGGTATAGCGATTTTGGCTCAAGTTATGTAGCGATACTTTGCTCAAGTGATGTTGCAATACTTTGGCTCAAGTTATGTAGCGATACTTTGGCTCAAGTTATGTAGCGATACTTTGGCTCAAGTGATGTAGCGATACTTTGGCTCAAGTTATGTAGCGATGCTTTGGCTCAAGCTATGTAGCAAAACTTTGGCTCAAGTTATGTAGCGATACTTTGGCTCAAGTTATGTAGCGATACTTTGGCTCAAGTTATGTAGTGATACTTTGGCTCAAGTTATATAGCGATACTTTGGCTCAAGTCATGTAGCTTAGTTATAGATATATATGTATGTTGATATATAGTAGTTAATGTGAACTAATGACTAAGTGGATTGTCTTGCCCTCCATGTTTTTGGCCCCTTGAGCAGTGCTTGACTTGCTCTTTGTGGTATTGGTTCTATGTAACAACGTACGATTAACCCTATATGATGTAGTATTGTAATGATGTGTAGGTATGGAAATGCGTTGTGTATAGTATTGTTGTGGTTTGTTGGATGAGATTATTGTGTGTTGAGTTATGATGAAGGTTGAATTGGATAAATCATATAAGTAAGTTGTAATAGGTGCTAATGAAGGAGTGACTATCCTATGGTCTGTTGTAATGATTTGGAATGAATTGTCTAAGTGAGAGATGATAATCATACTAATTGGATATATGAGCATTATGTGGTATAATGTGTTGATTGGTATATGTTTAATATGATTGATGTTAGACGTTGTATAGGTTTAATACTTAAATGTTACTACTCCATGTAATTTCACGCTGTGGTCGTCGTAGTTGGTTCTTACTCCCTTTTTGTCTCTGCTTGTATGGGTTATGCATTGGAATTCAGGTGGTGGCTATAGTGCATTGGATGTTCACGGAGAAGTACCGATTAGTGTAGTTACTTTATGTATACAGAATTGTAATTGAATAAGACATGTAATATGAAGAACATGTTAACGTGAACTTATGTATAAGTGACTTTCTCCTACTTGTATAATGAGGTTAAATGAAAGTATTATTTGAGAAATGATAATTGTATATAATATGTATGATAAAGGAAGTGTAATGGTATATTTTTAATGAATTGATACTTTTTGATTTTTTCCGAATTTGAATCATGAACATAAGTGATATTTGTATGCTCACATGTTTTCTAGATCGTTTAAGTAATATATTTCAAAAGTAATCACTTCATGAGTTATGAAAATCTGGTCCTTACACCTTTTATAGGAATTTTCGTCCCCGAAAATTATACATACCTCGATTCGAACAAATGACGGTAATCCTCCCTCATATCACTCTCCACTTCCCAAGTAGTGTCTCCTTCATCTACTTGGCTCCACAATACCATCACCAAGGCAATCTTTTTGCCTCTCAACCTCTTGATACTGGTATCCATGATCCTCACGGGCAAGGTTGCAAATGTCATATTATCCTTCTGTTCTATCTGGTCAGACTCAACCACATGAGATGGATCCCAACATATTTCCGCAATTGTGACACATGAAACACATTGTGGAGATTCGACAACAATGGAGGTAAAGCGATCCGATATGCTACTGGCCCAACCTTCTTCTGTAAGGACCCGATTTTCATAACTCGAAAATTCTCTTTTAAAATCCTTATTCATGAAAGTGAAGTGATTACTTTTGAAAGACATTACTCGAACAGTTTGGAAACTTGAGAGAATACGTTTATAAATTTGCAAGGCGGAAATATTCCAAACCCTTTTCATTTCAAAAGCATGTCATTACACTTCCGTTCAAATACATCCTTTATACAATTACACTTTCTCAAAATTACCTTGAATACAAACATTAGATCCACTTCATTATACACTTACAAGAAAGTTGTTTATACATGGATTCACTTTAACATGTTCTTCATATTACAAATATTTATCATATAACATATCGATTACATATTATCCACTACTCTATCATGTACTCCTCTCCGCAAACGTCCAATGCGCTACCTCCACAACCTGAACCCAAATATACAACACATACAAGGAAAGACAGAGGGAGTAAGAACCAACTACGGCGACCGTAGCGTGGATTTACATGGAGTAATGACATTAAAGTATTAAAACCACACACATCTAACATCATCATGATAGGTATATATCAATCAACACATATTATCCAAATTCACCCTACACATATATCCCATACTATATTTGTTCTATACTTGCATACTTATTCATCGCATTTTATCCATATTCACCCTATAGTACACATACATCCCATACTATATGTGTTCTATAGTGTGCATACTTATTCATCGCATTTTATCCATATTCACCCTATAGTACATATACATCCAATACTATATGTGTTCTATAGTGTGCATAGTTATTTATCGCGTATTATCCATATTCATCCTATAGGATATACATCCCATAATATATATCCTATGGCATGCATATGATTTTCATTCCGAGTATACACTTTTCACATCCTTCACATTCCATAATAATTTACCCTTGATCTCATTCAACAATTCTGCACTGTACAAATAACCACCATACCCCATCGGGCAGGTCGAGTAATCCCCATACCACCTCGGGCAGGTCGAGTTTCCACATTACACTCACATCCATGTCATACACAGTCAACACAAGGCATCTCATTATTTTATCACCATAAATAACACACAACACCTTCATTGTCACAAACATACCTTTATCCATTTTAACACATTCACAACTCATCACACATTCATTGTTACAACACACTTATACATGTTTATAACAATCAACCACTCACAACATACTCATTTTGATAAACATACTCATATCCATTTTGACACATTCACAACTCATCACACATTCATTAGTACAATCCACCCATACATGTTTATAACAATCAACCACTTACAACAAATATCTCACACACCATCATTATCACACAACATAACCATTATCATAAACAAACCACGCATAACATATTCTTCATCATATACACATTAACGTTAGAACCATCTTTAATGACGGTGTATTACCATAAATGAGCATATAGCGTTTTACTCAAATAAACGGTTTTCCCCACACATATATCTCCACTTTTATGGCTAATACATCCTCATGTAAAATATAGTCTCTCACATGGACCACAAACTCCCAAGAGAGTTTCTATCCGTTAATGTGCTCCAATTCTTGAGGGAAATCGGAGATGATGACTCTAATGAAATACTCTAAGACCACAATGGTCTTCTCCCTCACCTTAGGTTGCGTAAGCTCCGTTTCTCCACAAAAGAGCCACATCTCCCTTCATCTCCTCCAACCTCCATTGTTGCTTTTTCACCTCCAAGCTTTTCCAAATGTGTCACCATGAAGCAAGAGGAAGGTTTTGATGAGTTTTGAAGCTTAGTGGAGGTAAAAATGGTCCATTTGGGTGGAGCCACCGTTGGGAGAGAAATGGGGAGAAAGAAAATGAAAATTAGGGTTTCTAGGTCCCCTTTTATTCACTTTTATAGTCACAGCGATAAGTGTAATCGATTACAAGTATAGTGTAATCGATTACACAGTGTAAATTACAGAGGCATCGTCGCGATGTAATCGATTACCAACATGGTGTAATCGATTACATCAATACGATGTAATCGATTACCAGAAGTGTGTAATCGATTACCCAGTGTAAATTACAGAGGCATTGTCGTGATGTAATCGATTACCAACATGGTGTAATCGATTACATTGTGTCAGATGTACATATCTGATCCTTTTCATCATGTAATCGATTACCAGGACTGTGTAATCGATTATATTACCCAAAATTGCCAAGTATAGCCCAGGATTTCACCCTCCCGGGTGAACCTTTCTCGCTCAAGCGAGTACCTCTCGCTCAAGCAAGGATCCGAGGACTGATACTATAATTTTAAAGACTTAAAATTTGGGGTGTTACATCTTCAATATCTGATAAGGCCCAATAAATCTCAGAGTAAGCTTACGGGACTTCAACACTCTACCAATCCCAGTAGTTGGAAATACTCTCATAAATATATGATCTCCCTCCTTAAACTCGAGAGGTTTCCGCCTCTTATCGTAATAGTTTTTATGCCGACTCTGTGCTATTCTCATATTCTCCTAGATATTCTTGATCTTTTCCGTCGTTTCTCGGACCAACTCGGGTCCCAATACTAAGTTCTCCCCAATTTCAAACCAACTCAAAGGAGTCCTACATTTTCTCCCATACAAGGCTTCGTAAGGGGCCATTCCGATACTAGTATGGAAACTATTGTTGTAGGTGAACTCGATCAAAGGCAACATTCTATCCCAACTCCCCGGTTATTCCAAAACACAAGCCCTCAAAAGATCCTCCAATGACTGTATGGTCCTTTCCGATTGACCATCCGTTTGTGGATGATAAGTTGAACTCAATTTCAACTTAGTCCCCAAAGCAGACTACAAACTAGTCCAAAATTTTGAAGTTAAACGGGGATCTCTATCCGAAACAATGCTCGATGATATCCCATGCAACCGAACGATTTCCTTGATATACAACTCAGCTAATCGTTCCAGGGAATATTTCATGTTTACCGGCAAGAAATGAGCCGACTTTGTCAACCAGTCTACTATCACCCATATCGAGTCGTACACTCTTTGAGTCTTCAGGAAACCTGATACAAAATCCATGGAGATACTATCCCACTTCCAAACAGGAATCTCTAATGATTGTAACTCTCCTGCTGGCCTCTGATGTTTAATCTTGGCTTTCTGACAGATGAGACAAATCGAGACTTACAAAGCCACGTCCTTTTTCAACCCCGACCACCAAAACAGCTTTTTCAGATCTTGGTACATTTTTGTTGTCCCCGGGTGGAAACTCATTTTACTATTGTGTGACTCCTCCATGATACTCTTTCGCAATTCCACATCATGAGGCATACACACCCTTCCCTTAAACCGCAACATTCCACTCGAATCCGACTCAAAACCGGTTTCCTTTCCTTAGCCATCAAATCTCGTTTGACCTTTAATTCTTGATCCTCCACTTGCATATTTCTGTTCTGGTCAAACAACTAATTGGTGACCTTGAGCATTCCAAAAATCATGCTATGAGGTCTCACTTGAATTGTCAAGTTCATATCCCTGAACTCCTCAATTAGTTTCTCTTCATGAACCATCAAAGCCGATATATGTAAGGACTTCCGACTTAAAGCATCGGCTACCACATTGGCCTTTCCCGGATGATACTGTAATCCAAAATCATAGTCCTTAAGGAACTCCATCCACCTTTTCTGTCTCATGTTCATTTCCTTTTGATCAAATAGATATTTCAAACTCTTGTGGTCGTTGTACATCTCAAATCTTACACCATAAAGATGGTGTCTCCAGATTTTCAAGGCAAAGACCACCGCGACTAGTTCCAAGTCATGTGTAGGGTAGTTTTTCTCATGTGTTCTCAACTGTCGGGAAGCATAGGCAACAACCTTCCCATCCTGCATCAAAACACAACCCAAACCTTACTTGGAAGCATCACAATAAACACTGAAATCTCGGTCAATACAAGGAAGAACCAATATTGGTGCTGTAGTCAACCTCCGCTTCAACTCTTGAAAATTTTCTTCACAACGGATCGTCCACACATACGGTTCCCCTTTTCTGGTAAGTTTGGTTAGGGGTAATGCCAACTTGGAAAACCCCTCAATGAACTTCCGGTAATAACCAGGCAAACCCAGAAAACTCCTGATCTCAGTAACTGACTTGGGCATCGCCCATTCCATCACTGCCTTGACCTTAGAAGGGTCCACTGCCACCCCTTCCCGAGATATTACATGTCCAAGGATGTTCACTGATTCCAACTAGAAATCACATTTAGACAATTTTGCATACAACTGGTTTCTCTTCAGAAGATCCAGAACCACTCTAAAATGCTTCGCATGTTCCTATCGGCTCTTGGAGTAAACCAACATGTCATCAATAAATACCACTATAAACGAATCCAAATACGGATGAAAAATATGATTCATGTAGTCGGTAAATATTGTTGGAGCATTCGTCACACCAAAAGACATTACTAAATACTCAAAATGCCCATACCTTGTCCTAAAAGCAGTTTTAGGAAAATCCTCCGACTTAAACCGAAGTTGGTGATAACCCGACCGAAGGTCAATCTTTGAAAACACAACCGCTCTTCTCAACTGATCCATCAAGTCATCAATTCTAGGAAACGGGTACTTGTTAATGATAGTGACCTTGTTCAACTGCCTGTAATCCGTGCACAACCTCATACTCCCATCTTTCTTCTTAACCAACAAAACTGGTACACCCCACGGTGAGAAACTATGGCGAATGAACTTCTTCGCCAACAAATCCTCAACCTGCCTTTTTTCAACTCAGCTAGTTCTAACGGTGCCATCCTATAAGGAGCTATAGAGATGATTCCCGTTCCAAGTATCAAGTCAATGGAGAATTCAATTTCTCTAACTGGGGGCAATTCTGGAATATCACCAGGAAATACCTTAGGGAACTCACGGACTATCAAAATATTATCAATGCTGGGTTTCTCAATACCTTATAGTGATGCTAACAACACAAACACTGATCCCCCTTCCTTAAGGGAAGTCCTGACCCCCTTAGCCGACACTAGTCCCATATAACTAGCCTAGTCAGAAATCTCACACAGATCTCTAAATACCACAGTCTTATCAGCACAATTAAGCATAACATGATTTGCTGACAACCAGTCCATCCTCAGAATTAAATCTAACTGGGATAGAGGTAAGCAGATTAAATCCACGGTAAATGTTCTACCATTTACCACTACCGGACACTGGGACACAAACGTCGATACCACCACCAGCATACTAGTTGGGGTGGATAAGACCAAGTCAAAAGGCAACGACTCTGTTTGCAACTTCAGTCGGTCTACACATTCAATAGATACAAAGGAGTGTGTCGCTCCCGAATCAAACAACACTAAAATGGGTGTACCTGCCACCATACAATTACCTTTGATTAGGCCATCCACATCTGATGCCTCTACACCACTCATGGTAAACACTCTGCCGGTGGATCGAGGTCGTTCAGCCCTCACAACATTCATACTCTGTCGTAACTTAGGACAATACCTCTTTATATGCCCAGTCTCCTTACAGTGAAAGCAGCTAAGTTTCTTTCCGGGGCACACATCACCGACATGAATTCGGCCACATTTGCTGCATAAGGATGGAGAGTTCGACTTTGACCTTTCCGCATTAACAGGAGTCCTCGGCCCATGCGAAATATATCTTCAGCTACCAGTTGGTGGAGAGTAAGGCTTTCGTTCCTCTTGAAACGCCCTAACTTTGCCCTTCCCGTGCATAAGTTTCCTTTGAGGCCCAAAGTTTTTGTGAGGAGTTGACTTGGGTGTCGTCACCTCATCCGCCTTCATGTAATCCTCAAACATCCTACACTTGTTGACCAATGTAGGGAAGTCAGAGATTTCTTGATGTCCAATCATCATTTTCAACTTGGGCTTCAAACCCGATTCAAACTTAGAGCACTTGGACCTTCCGTCCACCTCCAATTCAGAGTAGGTGTAAAATCGGGTCAAATCTTCAAACTTGGCCGCATATTCTCCCACCGACAGGTTACCCTGCTCCAACCTCAAAAACTCCATTTTTTTCTTCCTCTTCAGATCAGCAGGAAAGTATTTCTAAAGGAATTTCTCCTTGAATGTACCTCAGGTAATCAATTGTCCCTCAGCTCCCATAGCTCATGGCCCTGAAGATCCTCTCCAATCCTTGGACCCACTCAATGGTAGCATCAGGTGCAAATCCCCCGTGGAACTGACTGGGGTTCCTCCTGCAGAATTCATCTAGACCTCGATACTCTGCCGGTCCGAGTGGAACTAGGGGTTGCGAACTCGGACTTGGTGTTGTGTTCTGATTCAGATCCTGCAAGTTCTCGTTCACATATTGCAGTGTATCCACCATCTGAGCCAAAAGATCATTCAGAACATTCTGACTCACTCCTCTTCCTCTTCTAGCCATATGTACACCCTAGATTCTGACTCACTCACTCCACATTCTGACTCATTCACTTGTCAGTATTATAGAATGGAAAGGGGTAACACCCTAGATTTTAAAGTCATTAAATTATAGTATCAGTCCTGGGAGTCTCGCTTGAGCGAGAGAATCGTCGCCTGGGCGATAGAGACTCGTTTGGGAGGATGAATCCTGAGCTATACTGAAGGATTCTCGCTTGAGCGAGAATTGTCTCGCTTGAGCGAGCGTGGTCTCGCCTGAGCGAGAGATATCTCACCTGGGCGAGAAAAGTGGTTTAGGACCTGTCAAGGTTGTAAGATCCTCGCTTGAGCGAGAGGATCTTCGCTTGAACAAGAGCTTCCTCGCCTGAGCGAGAAATACCTCGCTTGAGCGAGAGCGTCAGATCTGAACCCGACGTCAGAGCTTCCTCAGCCTGAGCAAGAATGGGCTCGCTTGAGCGAGAACCCAATGATTTCACTTTAAAATAGAAACCTCAAACACATTTTAGGGTTAGAACTTTGAAGAGAAGAGTGAGAGGAGAGCTTTTCAAGAGCAAAGAGCCTTAGGAACCATCTTAGAGCTTGAGAAGAGGTAAACCTCTTGTTTCTAACTCTTCTTCTTCCTTTCTAACTTGTTTTGGGTGTATGGATCTCTTCTAAAAAATATGAGAAACCATGGAAACTCTTCCGTTTGAGTTGTGGTTCGTTTTATTTAGTTTCCTTCTTGTAAACTTTTAATTTAGAGTTAATATTCAAAGAATGGAAAGGGGTTTGTGGGTTGATTTATGAAAACCCCAAAACCCCCAATAGGAAAATGTAGTCATAAGAGTGAATGTGCTAAATGTTATATGATGAAGAATATGTTTTGTGTGGTTTGTTTATAACAATGATGTGTTATGAGTTGTTGATTTGTTATAAGATGTGAATAATTATTAAAATAAACATATATGAGTATGTTTGTAACAATGATCAGGTGATAAGTGTTTAATGGCAACAAATGGACGAGATTATGTGATATGAGAATGATTGTGTTATGAGTATGTGTTATAATTTTGAATACAAGGAGAATATGTATGTCTTGAATGGTTGGAAACTTCTAATGAAGTAGTTTTTGAAACATTGAACATGTATGAAACTCCTGTGTATTTGACGATGAAATATGAGTCGTTTAAGTGTTATTTTGAATAAATGACTAACATTGTTGTTATTGGTGGGAATGAGGAAAGATCCTAAGGTTGGAGGAGATCGTGGAGGAAACTGGTAAAGTTACTCAAAAACCAAACCCCAACACTCACCGAGGTAAGGATAAGTCTTTAACTTATGCACTGTGATAGAAAATGCGTGGATTTTCTGGTTATGAAAAATGAAATGAACTGTAAATCATTTAATTGTTATAAGCATATATGGGTATGTTTGTAATGATGATGGTGTGGATTTACTGTTTATGTATTGGTGGAGTACCAATGAAAATAAAACTCGGAATAATGAAATGAACTGTAAATCACTTAATTGTTATAAGCATATATGGGTATGTTTGTAATGATGATGGTGTGAATTTACTGTTTATGTATTGGTGGAGTGCCAATGGAAATAAAACTCGGAATAATGAAATGAATTGTGAATCACGTAATTGTTATAAGCATATATGGGTATGTTTGTAATGGTGATGGTGTGGATTCACTGTTTATGTATTGGTGGAGTGCCAATGGAAATAAAAATCGTTTTTAGCCGACCATGATTGGTTAGCGGCTTTGGCTCAAGCAATGTAGCAAGCTTTGGCTCAAGCAATGTAGCAAGCTTTGGCTCAAGCAATGTAGCAAGTTTTGGCTCAAGCAATGTAGCAAGCTTTGGCTCAAGCAATGTAGCAAGCTTTGGCTCAAGCAATGTAGCATGCTTTGGCTCAAGCAATGTAGCATGCTTTGGCTCAAGCAATGTAGTAAGCTTTGACTCAAGCAATGTAGCAAACTTTAGCTCAAGTTATGTAGCACGTTTTCAAAAGTATAAACGAAAGAAATAGTTTTTAAGTGTATTTAACTCTAAGTTTTTACTTAACTTTATTAAAATGTGGATTAACGTATATTGACATTATTTGACGTTAACGACTTACTCCTCTGTGTTTTTCTGTGTATGGTCAATGTTAATCCCATTGCAGGTAGGTGGAAGATGTAAGGGTGTTTTGATTAGGAGCTTAGAGGCTTTTAATTTTTGGAAGTCCTTATATTCGTTCTTTTGTAATATGACTAACTGTATTTTTGAACATGAATATTTGTAACTCTGGGCATTCGTAGCTATGGGTATTTTGGAATCTCATAGTTAATTGTATGCGATAGTTACCGGGATGCATGAATGAATTATGATTTTCGGCTATGCGAATGTTTATGTTAACTTGCAATTATGGAATGGGTATGAGTAGGGAAATGAGACCTAACTTAAGTGGTTGGTATTTTTATTTAAAAGTCGTAGGAAAATGTATAAAGAATGAATAAAATAAGGAAAAAAATTCAAGGGTAAAATTTGGGTCCTTATAAATGTCATTATATGTTAATCCACAATTCATTAGTATTAATTAAACAATTTAGCATAATAATACTTAACCATTTCAGCAGCTTATATAAGTTTGAAAATCGTGCTACAAAACTTGAGCCAAAGTTTGCTACATAGCTCGAGCCAAAGCTTGCTACATAGCTTGAGCCAAAGCTTGCTACATAGCTCGAGCCAAAGCTTGCTACATAGCTTGAGCCAAAGCTTGCTACATAGCTTGAGCCAAAGCTTGCTACATCTCTTGAACCAAAGCTTTCTACATCGCTTGAGCCAAAGGTTGCTACATATCTTGAGCCAAAGCTTGCTACATAGCTTGAGCCAAAGCTTGCTACATTACTTGAGCCAAAGATTGCTAAATTACTTGAGCCAAAGTTTGCTACATTACTTGAGCCAAAGCTTGCTACATTACTTGAGCCAAAGTTTGCTAAATTACTTGAGCCAAAGTCGCTACACCTCTTAAGGGTAGCTAAAATATGTTTTCTTTTCATTGATTCACAATCAACTTATAACCAGAAAATCCACACATTTTCTTATACAATGTACAAGTTAAAGACTTATCCTTACCTTGGTGAGTGTGGGGGGTCGGTTTTGGGTAATTTCACAAGTTTCCTTCACTACCTCCTCCAACCTTAGGATCTTTCCTCATCCCCACCAAACAACAACAAAGTCAGTAATTTATTCACAACAACATATAAACAACTCATAGTTCATCTTTAACCATACAAAAGATTCATACATTTTCAATGTTTCCAAAACTACTTTCATTAGAAATTTCCAACATTAAAACATACATATTCATCTTCTATTTAACATTAGAACACATACTGATATTCTACATCTACCATTTCACCCATTTTCCTCTTTAACCATATTTTCATTTTGGGGGGTTTTGGAGTTTTTCATTAATCAACCCACAAACCCTTTCCATTCTTCGAATACCAACTCTAAATCAAGAGTTTTCAAGAGAGATACTAAATAAAACAAACCACAACTCTAAAGGAAGAGTTTCCATGGTTTCTCACATTTTGAGAAGAGGTCCCATACACCCAAAACAAGTTTGAAAGGGAAGAAGAGAGTTAGAATCAAGAGATTTACCTCTTCTCAAGCCTCTAGATGATTCTCACGAACCCTTGCTCTTGAAAATGCTTTCTTCTCTCTATTCTCTCCAAAGTTCTAACCCTAAAAGTGTTTGGGGTTTCTATTTTAAAGATTAATCGTCGGGTTCTCGCTAAAGCGAGCCTATTCTCGCTCAAGCGAGAATCCTCCGGTGTCCACACCTCTTCCCTCGCCCAGGCGAGAATCCCAGGAAATCTGGGGAGTAGATACTGAGCCTCTCTCTTGGACGAGGCCCTCTCGCTCAAGCGAGAAACACCCAGGATACCCCAGATTCTTAGAATTTTCACCACACTTAGGAAAATAAAATTATGGTGTTACAATCCTCCCCCTCTTGTAACACCCTAAATTTATCCTTCTTAAGATGTGGTAATAGTCATGAAGAAGGGGGACATACTGCTAGATTCTCGCTTGTGTGAGAGGGCCTCGCCCAAGAAAGAGACTCAATGTTTTAAATTTGAGAATTCTGGGAATCTCGCCCAAGCGAGAAAGTGGTCGCTTGAGCGAGAGAAGCCTAGGCATGCTGTGAGATTCTCGTTTGAGCGAGAGAATCTCGCCCATGCGAGAGGGTCTGTGTTTTGAAATTTAAAATATCGTGGGCTTCTCGCCCAAGCGAGACATTCTCGCCCGGGCGAGACAACCCAACTATAGAAGTAAAGAAAGGGTTTCACAAACCCTAATCTTCATTTTCTTTTCTTCCCTTTCTCTCCTAACGGCGGCTCCACCCAAATGAACCATGCTTGTGACACCCTGAATTTAAATTTCTTAAATTATAGTATCAGTTATGGAAATCTCGCTTGAGCGAGAAAGGGCTCTCCTGAGCGAGAGTGGCTCACCTGGGTGAGTGGAATACTGGGCTATACTGAAGGATTCTCGCCTGAGCGAGATTTGGTTCACTTGAGTAAGAGTTGTCTCGCATGAGCGAGAGTTGTCTCGCTTGGGCGAGATGTGGCACTCTGAAGTCTGAGAGGCTGTAAAATTCTCGCTTGAGCGAGAGGGTCAGATCTGAGTTTTTAAAATAGGCGGGATTTTCTCGCTTGAGTAACAATAACATGAGTAATCTTCTAAAAAAGTGATGAAATACTTTTCACCAACCCAAGATGGAACATCAAAAGGACCACAAATATCAATGTATATCAATTCAAGAAGTTTGCTACTTCTTGTGGTTGGGTTCTTTGATATGTGTTTATTTTGCTTTCTTTTGATGCAATCTAAACAAACATTCCAATCACCAATATCAAAAAGAGGTAAAATCTCACTTTTCGTTAACCTCGTTATTCTTTCTTTGGATATATGACCTAATATTCTATGTCACTAGTAAGCAGATTTTTTAACAAAATCTTTAAGCTTTCTACCAACATCATGTTCAACATCAAATAAAGATCCCTTAAATTTAAAATCAAGATTGAAGCAATATAAACCATTCATTAATGTACTAGAGCCGAAATAGTACGAATGTTTCTACAAATTAAAACTAGAATGTCCAATCTTAAAATTAAATCTTATACAATCCAACCTAACAATAGAAATCAAGTACCTGACACATTCAGGAATAAAAAGACACTTTTCTAGATCAAAATAGTTTTCACTATCTAGGATCAATCTGTATGTTCCAATTCCATGAACTCGTACCTTTACTTTGTTCCCTATGTAAATAAACTTCTCAGTTTCCTGGGTTCAAATTGAAAGGAATCCTTGCACAATATGTGACACATGAGTTGTTGCACCAGAGTCTAACCACCAATTATTATTAGGAACCTTAGTAAGAAATGATTCATCTATAACGGAAACAAAATTTTTACCTTTCTTTTCAAACCGTTTCTTCTTTTTAGGACAATCCTTCTTGTAGTACTCATTCTTTTTATAGAAGAAGCACATCATATGTTTATGGATTTCCCCTTATTTAATGGGGATCTTTTCCTTCCCATTTCATTTGTACCTATTGCTTGGCTTGAATTTGCTGGTGCTAGCTGGCTCCTAAATTGACAAGTGAATGAAGTCATTCTTAATTTTATTTAACATCCCATTCTCTTGAACTAGCATGACCTTTACTTCATGAAAATTCCATTTCTCCTTTATGGTGTTGTAGTTCACCTAGAATTGGCAAAACTCAAGAGGAATGGAGTTAATGATGAACTGTACCAAGAATGCTTTCGTCACCTCCATCCTCATGCCATTCATTTTAGCAACCAAATTTTCCATTTTAGTTACATGATCATGAATGGGCTGTGACCAGTCAAACTTCTTGGTTGTGAGCTATGTCATGAAATTTCCCACCATAGACTTATCAGTCTGTTTGGGAGTACTCCTTGATCATTCTCTTAAATTCCCTTACATTATTCGTCTTCAGCATAAACAACTTGACATTGTCAGAGATTGACATTTTCATCAAGCTAAGACTAAACCTATTTGATCGCTCTCAAGCCTCATATAGAGTCTTGTCTACCTCCGAGATGGTTTCAGTTATGGTTGGTACATTATCCATAATGATGGCCAATTGAAACTTCATCACACCCACTAGATCTGCTCGGAGCAATCAGCACAATTCGGTCTTTTGAACTTTACACATCCATTGTCTAAGGCGAACACATTGAATGAAACTGAAATAAGATATATTCACACTTTAATGATTTGAATAAACATTTATGGATTCAAACTAACTTTTATTCATATACTTAATTTATTTTTGGATAAAATTTAAATGTATTAAACCTTATTAATGATGCCAAATATTATTTTTTAATGGGTAATTAATCATACTATTTAAACATATATATTATCTTTGGATAAATGAGCACAAATAAGTATACTTAAAACTTTAATGTCATTAAATACATGCAATAATCCATCTTTTGGTTATCAAGATATGCATTATAATTAATGAACAAATTCAATTAATTATTCTTATGGCATCATAATCTTAATTACAAGTAATGATCCATCTTTGGGTGTTAAAGATATGCATCATAATTAATTAGAGTATTATAGCAAAATGCCAAGTTATATTGCAAATTGCTTTGAACAGTAACTTTTCATATTGTTTTCTTGTATGATAACTAATTCAATTTATTACTTTAAATGCCTTTTATAAGAATGTCATTCATATATGTTAATGAATATATGGTTCAATTCCATACACACAAGAAATGTCATGATATCCCTAACCTGATGTTCTAATACAAAATGTTAGTTTAAAATACTTGTATGAGCCTTTAATGGTTCATAAGAGCCATTTAATTAGGACATTCACATTATGACATTCACATTATGACATTCACATGTGATAAAAGAAAAGATTGAAGAATACCTGGTTATGAACTCAGTTTTCTTTCATCTCGATATGGCACTACACTTCCACTAATGCTTATCTAATTCTCAGTGTGTTTCTACTCATTAGATAACAAAGAATGACATGACTTTTCCAATGCACAAGTGCTCTATTTATTGAAGGTTTAGGTGGAGAAAATAACTCCTCCACTTTCATGAAAACTACCCATGAAGTGAAAGGGGAGGGAGTTAATACCCCCACTAGTTTGATCCATCAATTGTCAACTACTATCACATTAGACACTTTCATTCAAACTAGTAACTTCCAAGAGCATGAACCAATAATTGGTAAGCTAATGAACTTAACTGGATGAACTTTAGCAAATGAATCTCTGGCGTCTTTAGTATTAATGAGCAATTTCTCAACTAATTGTCCCTTTTAGACCTATTGATTTGTATCTTCACTTCTATTACGTCTATAGCTATCATCTTCTTCATAACATAATTAGTTAATTTTGGTTGGACAAACAAATTCCCTTTTAGACAAAAGATTTTTCTTTTAAGTCCATACTTATAAGGGTGACATTGATATGAATATTTTATCTAATTAAATTGTTCTTTCTAACAACACGATGATGGGACTATGGTAATTGATACAATAACTTCTTTCTTGGTGTTGGGAATTTTTAAACCTCATTTTAAATAATTGTCTCTTTCATAGGGATACTTTTATAAAATTTCTTGAGTACATTCTATCCTTCATTTCTAAACACGAGTCATTCTATCTATTTATTCTTGGACCAGACTATGACTAGGGAGCCTCCAACCACCGGGGAGTTCTATTGTTACCAGGGTATGGGAAGAGTGCAGAGTCACAAATGATGCACCACGTCTTGAACCGAAACCTTAAGGCATTAGTTCCATGTGCTTATTCTACTTATAAACTCTTTCACTCCTCCCCGCATATTCAATGTGGGACTTCACACTTTAATAAACCCAACAAAAATGTTGGGTTGTTCTTATCTTTTCAGTGACTCTTCAATGATTTTATGGACTTCATCCATATACAATTTCTTGGAATCGTAGTGATTTTAGTTTTCAAATGAAAATATTTTTGTGGAACCAACTTGTGAATTTCTTGTTTTTCCATGATATTTTGATGGATAGTAAATAATTAAATTTGGGAAGCTATATATTCCAATGTTTATCTATGCTTAGTCGGCTTATATTTGGAAGCATTTATAAAAGAAATGTTTATTAAAATGTGTCCAACGATTAAGCTTGTCCAAATGAGTTATTGTGTCTAGTGGCATTGCTACATTGACAATTAGTGTGACATATGCATATAAATTCAAGTCAAATTAGTCTAAGACAAGGTGTATCAAAGTAACAATTGTTCCCAATGACCTATTCATCCCATGACATTAAATGTGTTGTTTTTAGTCTTATATCCAAAGCTCTACTCATAGAATTTCTGTGAATGAGTATTTTCTATTATTATATATATTTTTTCTTTATAAGAGAAACTTAGTACTATTGAAAAGACAAATGTTACTTTCTCTCGGCAACTTGTTGATGAAGAAGATGAATTTGTTCGCACAAATAATCAGAACTCACCTAAAGAGTGTATGATGTCTTTATTTAAAGTCTACAATTATGATAAAAAAATAAAATACCTAAGTTACCTGATAAGAAGATCTTAGATACAAAAAATCCAAGATATTAAATGTGAAACTTAACAAGGTTCAAGATACAAAGAATTACAAAATTATATTCTTCTCAGTATCAAAACTCGACAGAACAAATATATTAAATGTTTAATCTAGACGAAACTTTTTGAAGTTAGTTGGAACATCTTATGAAGATGTTGAAGTTTGTCTGTTAAAGTAGAAGAGTCATCCGAAAACATTAAACAATAAGGCAACCATAAACATAAAAACACCAGTATCGAAATGAAAATATATTTTGAAAGAGTTATTCTTATATAAGGAATTCTATATATTTTGAAAGAGTTATTCTTATAATACTTGGTAAATTATAGATTCTCAAGAGGCTTGGTAGATAAAGAATACTGAGTTGTTAGATCATCAAGTCACTACGCCAGAGTTGCAGATCAACAACACACATTTTAGGGATATAACAACGCTTTTGAACGTTGTCTATGTGAGTGCAATATAATAAGGTTAATTCAATAGTGCTATTGTAATGAGCAGTGTTGATATTTGCATGACTTTTAACAACGTTCATTGTAATGAGCGTTGTTGATATGAACATGATTTTTAACAGAGCTTATTGTAATGAGCGTTGTTGATATGTCACCTTTAACAACACTCTTTTAACAGCGCTCATTTTAAATAATGCAAAATCTCTCTCAGAAATTATATCAAACACATAAAATTAACGCAAAAGATTATAAACCATTCATGAACTTGTCTCTATAGTTTAAATCCATTAACTCAAAAGATTATATGCAGGAATGAAAGGGACGAAGTTGATGAAGATGTAGATGACAAATCCATGAATTTCTTCTCTCCCTTAACTTAAGAAATAAGAGGACAACAGTTCAGATTCAATATAATAAGAATCAAATCAAAATTTACATAGAAAATATGGATGAAAAAAATAATCATACTATAGAGATTACAAGTTTGGTAAATTGCCAACAACTTCACGTAGATTCAACATTGACATTTCATGTATTATAAAATAGAGGATGAATTCATTTACTCCAATAGTAAGTTTTTAAAACTTACTTCACATCTTAGCCATCAATTCTAGGGAAATCCAATGGTTTAGATATACTAACTAATTCAAACTATTAGATTTCCCTAGAATCGATAGCTAAGATGTGGAGTAAGTGGATCCCCTCCCTATAAAATAAGCAGTTAACGTAGATGTAAATGCAAACAGCAAAAATGAATCAAAGAGAAATAAATAAGGTAAATAAGACAATGATTCACCTTATGCTCGAAAAGTGAAACCAAAATCTAATAAATAACTTGCTTGAAGAGAGAAACTAGGAGAAGAAGAAGAGTAAGAGAAATAGAATATTGAATGATATGTTTATTATTGTGTGTGAGGTTTTATTTTTAAATCTTCAAATATCTGCACTCACTAAAATAAAAATGTATGACTTTTAACAGTTCTCTAAAGCAAACGCTATTAAATGTGCGACTTTTAACATCACTCATTATAATGAGCATTGTTGATATGTCACTTTTAAAAATATCAAAACAGAATGCACATAATCAATGTGAGTATCAGCTACACTAACTCTATCAAAAAACTCATTATGTAAAGGTAAATTCCTATCAAGTACATGCAACAATAGCAACAAAACAAGGAAGTAATGAAAATGCATATTAGAATTGAGTAAACAACTAAGACTCTGCATCAATAATATCCTAAAATCATAGAGGACATTTACAAAAAGTTTCAAGGAAAAATTCAAAGTAACTAATTTAAAAATGCAAAACAAATTCACTATAAAACTTGAAAAATAAAAATGAAATAGTAAAATGAGTTTTTATTTTGGAATTTCAGGGTTGACCTTTTTAACGAAGTGAGAAAATTTGGATTGAATGTATTTTTCTACCCCATATGCATATATAATATGTTCAATTCTGAGTGGTGGTTCAAAAGTTATGTCAAAAATAACATTTTACCAAAACATTATTCACTAGTTATGTATATCTCACAACTAACACCATTGGTTAGTGATTATGGTGCTTCTATAATTCAATATGTGATGAAAGAAGTGTGGAAACAAACTTTCATGCAAAAATTTCACCAAAACAATCATTTAAGCGCCGTTAAATGTGTGACTTTTGATGACGGTCATTGTAATGAGTGCTGTTGATATGTCACATTTAACAACACTCATTTTAGCAATGTTAAATGTGTGACTTCTAACAACATTCATTGTAAAGAGAATGAGTGTTCTTGATATGTCACCTTTAACGTCACTCATTTAAACGTTGTTAAATGTGTGACCTTTTTAACAGTGCTCAGTATAATGAGCGTTGTTGATATATCACCTTTAATTGCACACATTTAAGCAAACATTATTGAATAGATTAAAATCAATAGCGCTTGTTTAAAAGAGCGCTGTTGAATATTTTAGACAAACATACAACAACACTTACTTCAAAGAGCATTATTGAAGCTATATTCACCTATCAAATTTAACGGCGCTGTCTTAAAATAATGTTGTTAATTATTTTATGTCTTATCTGAACACCCAATTTTATCCGACCTTCACAATAATATAAGAATTGTAAAAAACCACAAATTTTTTTAGAAGAACATTTTTTTCTATGTCTTAAAACCAATTGTATTTCCTACTATTATTTAGTCTTAGACTAGCTGTTACAAAACCTTTATTATTGTTGACATTATTTTGAATAATCTGCTCTAAAGTTAATTTATAGTTACATATTTTTTTTAAGAGGAAACGTATAACATAGATAAAACTAGCAAGTTACCCGTGCATATGCACGGGGAAGTATTTTTTGCTGCATGATTAATAACACATATTATATGTGTTTTCACATGGTTAAGAACATACATGTTATTCATACATTCTCATGTTTAAAAATACATATATTACATGTGCATTCGTATTGTTAAGAACAAACATTTGACTCATACATTTCAATGGTTAAAACACAAATGTTACTCGTACATTCACATTGCTAAGAAGAGTACATGTTACCTATACTGTTACTCGTATATTCGCATTACTCGTACAAACATGTGTATTTTAAACCATATATTAAAATGATTAAAAATACACATGTTACGTGTGTATTCGTATTGTTAAGAACAAACATGTGACCCGTACATTTTAATGGTTAAAACATGTGTTACTCGTACATTCGCATTGCTAAGAAAACACATGTTACCTATACATTCCCATAGTTAAAACACACATGTTGCCCGTATAGTTGCGCATTGTTAAGAACACTCATGTTACCTGTATTACCAATTCAAGAATAATTTTATAAAATGATTATATTTTCATCAATAAAACTATTCAATTCTATTATTATTATATCTTATTAAGTAATATATTGAGTAATGAACAATGGGTAAATATATATTTTATCCTACGTGGGAGGTTGTACAAAGTGAGATGTCTTTATTGTGGGTGTCATTTTTAGTATTATTATTATTATATGTTAATAAATAATATAATAGGTAATGAATGAGTAAGATGTAATTTTATCTTATGTGATAGGTTGTACAATAAGAAAATAGGGTGTTTTGGGAGGGAAAATTATTGTTGAGGTTGTGACACTTGTCATGGGATGACATGAGAGAACCTTCTTTTCATATATAGTATATAGATGGATGTAGTGATTGTTATTATCCAAATAATTCAAAGGTGACCCTTGTCTTTATGCTCCTACCTTCTTTTAATTATTGAGAGATGAAAAGAGGAGGAAATTTGGCAACAAAGAGAATTGGAAATGTTCTAAAGTGAAATAATTTGTGAAAGGAGAGAGAAATGGTTGGAAGATTTTGTTGACACTTACCACCATCTATGATAATTATTTTTAGCATTTACATCATATCATTATACGATAATTACAACACTTCCCTAAAGTTCATGGGCACGTTTTCTTTTTAAAAAAGTGAGCACCTCTTCCCCTTCATGTGCATAACCATTTCCCATCTTTCTGATTTCATTCCAATCTATAAAAACAAAACAACGTTTACAAAAAGAAATGGTCATGCTTTTTGTGAAGAAGATCTTGCTCCTGACCTTGACACGATTTTGATGAAGACGCCAATATCACAAAAAGAAGAAAGGAAGAAGACCGACAAAAGACTATCGAAGATTTAGACTCTAAGTCTTTAGGTACTTCTATCCTTATAACTCCTTTATTTACATAGTTAATAATGCTCAAAATTGTTTTCAAGAAAATCAGGAAAAACTAAGTGTGAATAAAAATAATTTTCAAAAACAACATGTAACGGGTTACCATACTTGAGTAACAAGTTACATGAGTGAGAAAAGAGTTTTCAAACCTCTAACTGTAACACCCTAAATTTATGTCTTTAAAAATTATAGTATCAGTCCTGAGATTCTCGCTTGAGCGAGGTATTCTCACCTGGGCAAGGAAGGCTCACCTGGGAGGGTGAAATCCTAGGCTATACTGGAGGATTCTCGCCTGAGCGAGAGTTGGCTTGCTTGAGCGAGAAAGGCTCAACTGGAAGGGTGAAATCCTGGGCTGTACTGGAGGATTCTCGTCTGAGCGAGGGTTGGCTCTCCTAGGCGAGAAAAGTGATGTTTTGGACCTGTCGAGACTGTAAGATTCTCGCTTGAGCGAGAGGGTCAGATCTAAGTTTTTAAAATAGGCGGGATTTTCTCGCTTGAGCGAGAAAGGGCTCGCTTAAGCGAGAACCCGACGCTGTTACATTAAATAGGGGGTACAAACACATTTATGAGGGTTAACCTAGAGAGAAGTGAGAGAAGAAAGCTTTTTCAAGAGCAACAAGGCTTGTGAGTCATTTAGAAGCTTGAGAAGAGGTAAAGCTCTTGATTCTAACTCTCTTCTTCTCTTTGAAACTTATTTTGGGTATGTTGGATCTCTTCTCAAAATGAGGGAAACCATGGAAACTCATCTTTTCGAGTTATGGTTAGTTTTATGTTGTTTTTATCTTGTAAACTCTTGGTTTAGAGTTAGTAAGAATGGAAAGGTTTGGGGGTTGATTCATGAAAACCCCAAAACCCTAAAGTGAAAATGGGGTTAAAGAGGAAAATGAGTAAAATGCTAGAGGTAGAAGATGACTAAGCATTCTAATATTGAAATATGAGATGAATATGTATGTTTTAGATGTTTGTAAACTTATGATGAAAGTAGTTTATAAACATTGAAAATATGATAAATATCTTGTATGGTTAAATGATGCAATATGAATTATTTATGTGATATTGGAATAAATGACTAACATTTTGTTATATGGTGGGAATGAGGAAAGATCCTAAAGTTGGAGGAGGTGTTAGTGGAACTTGCGAAGTTGCCAAGAAACAAACCCAACACTCACCAAGGTAAGGAGGAGTCTTTAAATAGCATATGGAAATGGATAATATGTGGATTTTATAATTGTGTATAATGATAAAGTGATGAATCGCTTAGTTATGGTAAACATATATGGGTATGTTTATGATAATGAAATGCGTGGATTTACTGTTTAGGGATTGATGATGTATCAATGAAAAGAAAATATGATTTTAGCCGACCATAATTGGTTAGCAACTTTGGCTCAAGTTATGTAGCGATACTTTGGCTCAAGTTATGTAGCGATACTTTCGCTCAAGTTATGTAGCGATACTTTCGCTCAAGTTATGTAGCGATACTTTGGCTCAAGTTATGTAGCGATGCTTTGGCTCAAGCTATGTAGCAAAACTTTGGCTCAAGTTATGTAGCGATGCTTTGGCCCAAGCTATGTAGCAAAACTTTGGCTCAAGTTATGTAGCGATACTTTTGCTCAAGTTATGTAGCGAAACTTTGGCTCAAGTTATGTAGCGATGCTTTGGCTCAAGCTATGTAGCAAAACTTTGGCTCAAGTAATGTAGCATAAATGAATTTATAAAACAAATGGTTTACTAACCCCTTTGAAATGTGGATTATCTTATAATGGTATTTATTGTTTTGATGACTTACTCTTTTGTATGTTGTGTGTAATTGCCATTGATAATCTCATTGCAGGTAAACAGGGTAGTTGAGGATGCTTGGTTCGAGGCTTTGGGAGCTTAGGACTTGGATCCTCTATTTTTGCTTTTTGTGTTGTAAAATTTCTATTTGGATGATTGTATTCGTAACCATTTAACTTACTACATTTTTGTGTAATGCTGGATATTAGTAACTATGGGTGTTTTGGAAACTCATAGTTAAACATATGCGGTAATTACCGATGAAAGTTATATATGAATTATGTTTTCCGCAACATGAGATAGACGTTAACATAATGTACTATAAAGGTAGTTTTACGAAGTGATTATGAGGGAAATTAGAGTAAGATGTGGAGTGTATGTATAAAAGGATTAAAATAAAGGAAAAATTTTCAAGGGTAGAATTTGGGTCCTTACACTAACAGCTATGAGTAATTCATTACAGACTTTGGAGTAACAGATTACCATTTTTAGAAAACAGGGTAATCGATTACTCAAAGTAGTGTAATCGATTACACTAAGGAAAATTCACAAAGCTGTCAAACAGTGTTTTGAGTAATCGATTACTCAAATCCAATAATCGATTACACTGTGTGAATTTTCAAAAAGTTGTTAACAAGATTGTTGGGTAACCGATTACCCATTTGTAGTAATCGATTACTGAGAATTGTTGCATCAGTTTTTCAGATTTCAAGTGAAGAGGTTTCACTCCAAATTGATTGCTTTTCATTCCAAACGAAACCTACTCATGCCTAAGGGTATTGTGGTTGATTGGAAGCCTATATAAAGGCATTAAAACACTCTCACAACATACAACAACTCAGATTACAAACTTTTACTTGAAACTCTCAAGAGTTCTCACACTTTCTGATTTTACTTACACTTTTCAAGCAACCTACTCTTAAACTTTCAAATATATTTTGAAGTTGCTTCTAAGTGTTTTTCATATTGTTAAAGAGCATTATTATCTCAAGTATAAAGAGTTGTTATTGGATTGCAAATTATAGAAATTGTCATATACACTTGTAAGCCAATCCAAGCCAAATTGTACATTCTTCACTTTTGCAAAGTTTACTTTCTTTCACAAGGGTGTGAAGAGAAAAGGGTGAGTGACTTGGTATAGTGTTTACCAAGGGTGTAACTTGGTATAGTGTTTACCAAGGGTGTTACTTGGAATAGAGTTTTCCAAGGGGATTAGATATAAGTGATTGTGTAAGGTACAAGGAGATCTCGGGGTGAGATATTTGTAATTGCAACTCATTATATTTAATAAAGGAATCTCTTACGCGTCAAAAGTACTGGACGTACCTTCGTTGGACAAGAAGGTGAACTAGTATAAAACACTTATGTACTCTCTTTGCCTTCTCTTTATTATTTATTTATCCTTCCTAAGTCAATATTTTTCTGCATATTATTTCCGCTGCACGTTAACTTTGATATTGCAGAAAAATTGGCCATACTTATTGCAACAACTAATTCACCCCCCCCCCCCTCTTAGTTGCAATCTCAGTCTTACAATTGGCACTAGAGCTATCTTTGAGAAAGTTACTCTCAAACTCTGATCCTACTACATCATGGCCTCAAGATCATTCATAGGAGAAGGATTCAACATAAACAGACCTCCAAGCTTTGTTGGAGAGTGTTACGACTTCTGGAAAATCAGAATGAAGATTTTCATAGAATCGCAAGACTTTGATATTTGGAATGCTATCGAGGAAGGACCATACGTGCCATTTACCGTTGTCAACAGCATCAGAGACACAAAGCCAAAATCTTCATGGAAAGATGAAGATAAGAAGAAGTTGCAATATGATTTGAAAGCAAAGAATATCCTCACATCGACACTTGGAATAGATGAGTTCTTTAGAGTGTCCAACTGCAAATCCGCTAAGGAAATGTAGGACACTTTGGAGACAACTCACGAAGGAACCGAAGAGGTAAAGAGATCGAGGCTCAACACTTTATCCCAGGAATACGAAATGTTGCGTATGAGACCTAGAGAGAAGATCTTGGATCTTCAAAAGAGATTCACTCATCTCACCAACCATCTTATTGCACTTGGGAAAGTGCTGTCAAATAGTGACATGAAATTAAAAGTTCTAAGGTCACTAACAAGAACATGGCAACCAAAGGTAACGGCTATTTCCGAAAAGAAAAGCCTTTCGAAAATGTCATTGGCTGCTTTGTTTGGCAAGTTGAAGGAAGACAAACTCGAATTGATTCAACTTGATCAACACGATGAACTAGAAAAGAAGAAGAAGAACATTTCTCTCAAGGCAAAAGCTGAGAAATATGATTCGTCGGAGGATGAAGACGACAAGGAAGAGACTGACGACATGAGCCTCTTCGTCAAAAAGTTAAGCAAGTTCCTAAGAAGGAACAAAGGCGGAAGAACCGGGCAAATAATGATCTACATGATGAATATATGAAATTGTCTAAAATGTTTCTAAAACAAAAATCTGAATTAGATTCTCTTAGAAACATACCTTCATCACCCTCATGTTTAAATTGCATTACTCTTGGAAACAAAGTTTCTACATTGAGTCTTGAACTCAATAAAATGAACAAAAGTAGCAAGAGCTTGAGTAAGATCATTAATGATCAAAGATACTCTACGGACTGAAGAGGTCTTGGCTATGGAAAAAGCCCTGCTCTTAATAAACAAAGTAAGTCTATCATAATAGACTTTCGGAAAACATATATCCATGCATCTACACATAACAAACATAAATCTAGGATACATATGCATCAACCTATTTGCTCTTATTGTAAAAATCATGGACACACACCAAATACTTGTCATATTAGAAAATATGGTGTTCCCCTAGCATATTTTAAATGGGTTGAGAAAGGATCTAACCATGTAGGAACCAAAACAAGTTGGGTACCTAATATAACTTAACCTGTTTTGCAGGTTGATTTGAGCGCCACCCGCAATTTATGGTACTTGGATAGAGTTTGCTCAAAACATATGACGGGCGATAAAAGTAAGTTTTATGTCCTTACTCGAAGGGACAAAGACTATGTCACATTGGGAAGATGATCTGGCTCCTTGACCGAGGCTGGGTTTTGATGAAGACAAATGCACATCACCAAAAGAAAGAAGAAAAGCTATTGAAGATCAAAGACTTAAAGAACTTGAAGTATATTTTATTTTTATAAGAGTCTTAGTATTTTAGTAGCAAATATTTCAAACTCATAAGAAATCACAATGCCTTAAGAATAAAGATCTTAATCTAGGTTAATATAAGAGTTCCTAAGAAAAACCAAGTTATTTTTGAAAAGTTGGAAAAAGGCAAAAATAACTAGGGTAATCGATTACCCTGTAGTAGTAATCGATTACCACTTACTGTTGAAAGTTAAATCCAAAATTTAATTTCAGTAATCGATTACCAGGGTAAGTAATCGATTACCATAACTCTCGGCATTTCTGGGAAATGAAATTTCAACTAGGGTAATCGATTACCCTATGGATGTAATCGATTACCACTAGCCGTTGAGCAACATTGGATTTGAAATTTCAACTGAGGTAATCGATTACCTCATATTGGTAATCGATTACCACAAGCAAAAATCGTCAGTATCAGTTGTTTTTCAACTGGTAATCGATTACCACGGATAAGTAATCGATTACCACGTAATGTTACTGCGAAAATCTGATTTTTAAATTGAACCGTTGTGTTCCAACTTGGTTCAACTTTTCCCAAACGACTTATACCTTTTGAAAGTGATTCTAAACACCTTTTGGAATTCTATATAAACCTTGTAGATCTCATAATTATATCATAACTTTTATACTCAAAAATCCAAGTTCTTGATACAAATTTCTTAGTTTTTATTCAAGAACACTTTGAAGTTTTTCAGAAAAACTTTCACATTCTTTGGAATTCTGAAAACTTCATAAGGCATTAAGATACGTTGTGAGTTTGTAATTAAGCCATTTATTATCTTCATACTTTTACTCAAGTAATCACCATATGGATTGGTGAGGCATTGTAAAACAAGGATAGTGGTGTACTATCTTGTTGAAGTGAGTGAGTGATACAACTTAGGGGGAGTCTAGGTGTGACTTTGCTTGTAAGTTAAACTCATTCAATAGTGGAAATCTCTTGTGGTTTTTCAAGAGGACTGGACGTAGCCTTCAGTGGTAGAAGGTGAACCATATAATTTTCTGGTGTGATTTTTCTCATCCTTACACTTTTTGTTTTATGCACTTCTTCTTCTACTAAACGTTCTTCCGCTACAACTCTGTTAATTTGCACTTAAGTAGAAAAAGCTGAAAAGTTCCTAGTGATTTTTTAAAACAACTAATTCACCCCCCTCTTAGTTGGCCATCTATTCCTCCCACACATATGGTGACAACAACAAAGGAAGAATTCTTGGAGTCGGTAGAATCGGCAAGCCACCTTCAACAACCATAAAAGGAGTGCTATATGTGGAAGGACTTAAGCACAATCTTCTAAGCATTACTCAACTTTGCGACAAGGGCTTCAATGTATCATTCTACCCAGATAAGTGCATCATTGAAAGTAAGGAATTTCTAAACTCTAAACTTGTTGGTAAGAGAATTAATAACATTTACATGATAGATATAGATTCATCTCTTCCTATAACATGTTTAGTTGTAAATGACATTCATGATGCATGGTTTTGGCATAGGAGAATTGCTCACATTCATATGGACCATTTGAATAAGCTAATCAAGAAATATTTGGTTGTTGGTTTACCCAAGATGAAGTTTGTTAAAGACAAACTACGTGGTGCATGTCAAATGGGTAAACAAACAAAAACCTCTTTCAAGCCAAAGCATATGGTTTCTTCGGATAGACCATTGCAATTACTACACATGGACTTATTTGGTCCTTCAAGGACAAAGAGTCTTGGTGGTAAATACTATGCTCTTGTTATAGTAGATGATTTTTCACGCTACACTTGGACTCTATTCTTAGTACATAAGAATGAGGCATTCAAAGCCTTTAGCACTTACGCTAAAAGAGTCCAAAACAAAAAGTCACTTAAAATCGCTGCTATAAGAAGTGATCATGGGGAAGAGTTTCAAAATGCTTCTTTTGAGGAATTTTGTGATGATCTTGGGATTAATCACAACTTTTCTACTCCTAGAACACCACAAAAAAATGGTGTTGTAGAGAGAAAGAATCGGTCTTTGGAAGAACTCACTAGAACAATGTTGAATGAAACTAACCTCCCAAAGTACTTTTGGGCTGATGCGGTAAGCACCGCTTGTTATGTTTCAAATAGAGTTCTAATAAGACCTATTCTAAAGAAAACTCCCTATGAACTCTTTAAAGGAAGAAAACCAAACATTTCACACTTGCATGTATTTGGTTGTAAATGTTTCATCTTGAATAATGGCAAGAAAAATTTAGGCAAGTTTGATGCAAAGGAAGATGAAGGAATCTTCCTAGGCTATTCTCTCACGAGTAAAGCTTATAGAATCTTTAACAAAAGAAATCTAGCCATGGAAGAATCTGTCCATGTCTCCTTTGATGAAACCAATTCTCTAATCAAGGAAAGGTTGGCCATTGATGAAGAAGATTTGCCTAACTCTACTTTTAATAAAAATGATATTAGTGAAACTACACTTAATATAGAGCATGTGGAAGTGGATGATAATCCTTTCATACAAGAAGAGCATATTCACTCTGATTTACCAAAGAGTGGAGAACTCATCGAGATCATTCTATAGACAACATTATTAGCAATATTAACAAAGGTGTTACCACTCGCTTAATGCTAGAAAATGCTTGTCTAAACATGGCCTTTGCTTCTCAAAGAGAACCATCTAAGATTGATGAAGCAATCGAGGATGAACACTAGATTCTTGCTATGCAAGAAGAACTCAACTAGTTTGAGAGAAACGAAGTTTGGGAACTTGTTCTTAGACCTAAGAATAGGCATGTAATAGGAACTCGCTAGGTATTTCGCAATAAATCAGATGAAAATGGTATAATCATTAGAAACAAGGCTAGACTAGTAGCCCAAGGATACAACCAAGAGGAAGGTATAGACTTTGATGAAACCTTCGCTCCGGTTGCTAGACTTGAAGCAATTAGACTACTACTTGCATATGCATGCTTTGAACTTTCAACTTTACCAAATGGATGTAAAGAGTGCATTCCTTAACGGGTTTATATAAGAGGAAATATTTGTAGAACAACCTCCTAGTTTTGAGGACTACAAACATCCCTCTCACGTATACAAGTTAAAGAAAGCCCTCTATGGCTTAAAGCAAGCACCACGTGCTTGGTATAACCGTCTAACCAACTTTCTAACAGAAAAAGGTTTTACAAAAGGCAAGGTCGATACTACACTATTTATTAAGAAGATAAATCATCATACTTTACTTGTTCAAATTTATGTTGATGATATTATTTTCGATTCTACTAATGAAAGTTTGTGTAGTAAATTTGGCAATATGATGCAAGGAGAATTTGAGATGTCTATGATGGGAAAATTAAATTACTTTCTTGGACTCCAAATTAAGCAACTTAGCAATGGAATCTTTGTAAGTCAGTCCAAGTATTGTAAAGACTTGTTGAAAAGATTTGATATGGATGACAACATGCCGATTGCTACTCCTATGGGATCAAGTACATACATCGATGTTGATGACGCTGGAAAATGTATTGAAATATCTAAGTATCGAGGTATGATCGGATCTCTTTTATATCTTAATGCCAGTAGACCTTATATTATGTTTAGTGTATGTCTTTGTGCACGATATCAATCTAAACCCAAAGAGTCACATCTAGTTGCCGTTAAGAGAATCATGAAGTGTCTCAAAGGCACAACCGATGTTGGATTGTGGTATCCCAAGGGAAGTGTATGCGAATTGGTTGGTTTCTCAGATTCAGACTTTGCAGGATGCAAGTCTGAGCGAAAAAGTACAAGTGGTACTTTCCACATTCTAGGAAATGCTTTAGTTTCTTGGTCCTATAAGAAACAAGCTTGTGTTGCATTAAGCACCGCTGAAGCGGAATATATTGCTGCCAGTAGTTGTTGTGCACAAGTGTTATGGCTCAAACAACAATTACGGGATTATGGCTTAAACTTAAGCTGCACACCCTTGAAATGTGACAATACTAGTGTTATTAATCTCACAAAAAATCCGATTATGCACTCAAGAACCAAACACATTGATATAAGGCATCATTTCCTTAGGGACCATGTCCAAAAGAAGGATGTGTTGGTAGAATTCATTGATACTCATAACCAACTAACGGACATATTTACAAAACCATTAGCAAAAGAACCCTTTTATAAGATTAGACGAGAATTAGGCATTCTCGATGAAGCTTACTTGTCCTAACATGTTTAAATGTTTATATGTCTGCTTCATTGTTTATATTCAATGCCTACTTGATCTTAAATTGTGTGTTTTATGCTTTAATTATCAAGTTTTTAGAGCCAAAAATCATTTTTAACATCAGTGGGAAAATAGTATGTTACAGTAATCGATTACTATAATGGTGTAATCGATTACAGAGAGACACTGTTTGAAAAAAATTGAATTTTTAAAAGTGAGTAATCGATTACTCACTTAGTGTAATCGATTACTCTATGCAGTTATATATATGAACTGCTGCATTTTTCAGAAATTCTCCATTCTTTCTCTCTCCTGTAACTCGTGTTCTTCCCTCTCTAAACCCTCTAAATCTCTAAAAACCTCATTTCTACTCCGTTTTGATTGATTTTTGTTCAAATCACATCACATTTTCAATTCTAAACACTTCTACACCTTTTATTTCGTGATTTGTGGCCTAAATAAAAAAACCCCAAATTTCCAAAAACCCTAAACCTTCAAACACCAACAATGGCTTCATCTTCAAAAAGACTACGTTCTTCAAAATCTAAGCAAGGAGAATCAACTTCCAAGTCCAACCCGTTGAACTTGACGAGGCTTCTTGCTAATGACGCTCAAAGGAAGGTCTTTGAGGAAAACTTCCATGGACGCGCTATCTTCACTCCTAAGTACGGTAACATTGGGAACTATGAGTTTGAAGATTTTATTTTTCCTTATCTATTGCAGCAACAAAAACTTTTTGACTTTTGCTGTGAAGCGAACGATATTTATCATGAGCTTGTTCGCGTATTCTACTACAACATGAACTTTAGGAAAAATCTTATGACTTTCCATGTTAAGGGAAAGGACATTTTTTTAGATATGAAAACCTTTAGTTCTATTTACTGTGATATACCGATGATAGGTGACATTACTGGGTTCGGCTTGGTATGTGAATGGGATGATTACGATTGCAAGAAATTTTCTATTTGTAGAATTTCTAAGGAGGAAAGAGAAAGGCGAAAGCAACAAAGCCTTGGCGAGATTGTTAAGAACAGGGATATCCTCTCTGTTGGATATCTCACGCTGGAAGATCGTTTGATACATTATTTCCTATCCTATGTCATTTTGCCAAAATTTTCAAACCATTCGCAAATAAGTGACATATAGCTCCAATTGATGTATGTTATCAAGTTTAAAATCAAGATTAATTGGACTAAGATGATAATGAATCAAATGTGGCATGTTCGCGGCTCCCAAAGTCCGTTGCCCTACGCCATCTTCATTACCAAAATTCTTGAGCATTTCGGCGTATCGTTAGAAGGTGAGACCAAAGTGGCCCTCAATCTTCGCGAAAGCAAGGTTGATATTGAGGTTGTCCACAAGACGAGATTCGTTATAGATCTTGTCACTCGTCGAACATACAAGCATCGTACCGACCGCCAACCTGCTCCTACCGACGAACCAGAACCTACTGCTGCACCAAACCAGCCTGAGTCTCATGCTCAATCTTCTGCATCTGCTGCAATGCCCACTAATCAGATGATTATGGATGAATTGGTTTCTCTTCGAGACTACATCACCAGAAGGATGGATGCTTTCGATACTCAGAGCCAACAAATCCATTACGAACTTCATCGTCTTTCTTCGAGGCTAAGCAACATGGATGTTGATGAAGATAGTTCCGAGCCCGAGTCTTAGATTATTTTGTTTAGGTTTCTGACTTTGTAATGTCTATGACTGTGTATTTTCCATATGGATGTTTAAACATTGTTTGGATTATTTTCTTGTTATTTATGCTATTTCTGGATTTTGTATGAACATCTTTATTTTCTTATTTATGCAATGATGTTTATGTTTCATACATGGGGTTATTGTCTTATATATATATGCTTATATATTGTTACCTGAACTTTCATATACTATGAACTATTGTATGCTATGCTCTACAAATGTCTATTGTGCTAGACTTTTGGCTTTTGTTCTTTTTGATGAAGTCAAAAGGGGGAGAAAAGTTGGGAGTAGTGTATTTTCTGTCAATATTCTTTCAGGCACATAACTCTAAAAGAAAGGGGGAGCATACATGCATACATATAGGGGGAGCATACTCAAGACAAATCAAGATAAGTATGCTGCTCTCAGAAAATTACACTTTCAAGAAGACATTGGTTTGTCATCATCAAAAAGGGGGAGATTGTGAAGAAGATTTTGCTCCTGACATTGGCACGGTTTTGATGAAGACACCAATATCACAAAAAGAATAAAGGAAGAAGACCGACAAAAGACTATCGAAGATAAAGCTTCAAGATTTAGAGTCTAAGTCTTTAGGTACTTCTATCCTTACAACATCTTTATTTACTTAGTTGATAATGCTCAAAATTGTTTCAAGAAAATCAGGAAAAACTAAGTGTGAATATAAAATAATTTTCAAAGACAACATGTAACGGGTTACCATACTTGAGTAACAAGTTACATGAGTGAGAAAAGAGTTTTCAAACCTCTAACAACTATGAGTAATCCATTATAGACTTTGGAGTAACAGATTACCATTTTTAGAAAACAGTGTAATCGATTACTTAAAGTAGTGTAATCGATTACACTAAAGCAAATTCACAAAGCTGTCAAACAGTGTTGTTGAGTAATCGATTACTCAAATCCAGTAATCGATTACACTGTGTGAATTTTCAAAAAGTTGTTAACAGGATTGTTGGGTAATCGATTAATGAGAGCTGTTGCATCAGTTTTTCAGATTTCAAGTGAAGAGGTTTCACTCCAAACTAATTGCTTTTCATTCCAAAAGAAACCTACTCATGCCAAAGGGTATTGTGGTTAATTGGAAGCCTATATAAAGGCATTAAGACACTCTCACAACATACAACAATATACAACAACTCAGATTACAAACTTTTACTTGAAACTCTCAAAAGCTCTCACACTTTCTGATTTTACTTACACTTTTCAAGCAACCTACTCTTAAACTTTCAAAGATATTTTGAAGTTGCTTCTAAGTGTTTTTCATATTGTTAAAGAACATTATTATCTCAAGTATAAATAGTTGTTATTGGATTGCAAGTTATAGAAATTGTCATATACACTTGTAAGGCAATCCAAGACAAATTGTACATTCTTCACTTTTGCAAAGTTTACTTTCTTTCACAAGGGTGTGAAGAGAAAGGGTGAGTGACTTGGTATAGTGTTTACTAAGGGTGTAACTTGGTATAGTGTTTACCAAGAGTGTCACTTGGAATAGAGTTTTCCAAGGGGATTAGATATAAGTGAGTGTGTAAGGTACAAGGGGATCTCGGTGTGAGATATTTGTAATTGAAACTCATTATATTTAATAAAGGAATCTCTTGCGCGTCAAGAGTACTAGACGTAGCCTTTGGTGGACAAGAAGGCGAACCAGTATAAAACACATGTGTACTCTCTTTCCCTTCTCTTTATTATTTATTTATCCTTCCAAAGTCAATATTTTTCTGCATATTATTTTCGCTGCACGATAACTTTGATATTGCAGAAAAATTGGACATACTTATTGCAACAACTAATTCACCCTCTTAGTTGCAATCTCAGTCTTACAGTTTCATCATCAAGTGTTGGAAACCCAATATGTACCAGAAATACCCATCTCCAATCTCACTAACCCCATCTAGGCCATTCTTCTAATCAATTATTCACGATGGTTTATCCCCTCATAACCCCAAAATTCCAAACAAAGAAACCCAATAGTGTAAGACTGAGATTGCAACTAAGAGGGGGTGAATTAGTTGTTGCAATAAGTATGGTCAATTTTTCTGCAATATCAAAGTTAACGTGTAGCGGAAATAACATGCATAAAAATGTTGACTTAGGAAGGATAAATAATTAACAAAGAGAATGGAAAGAGAGTACACAGGTGTTTTATACTGGTTCACCTTCTTGTACACCGAAGGCTACGTCCAGTACTCTTGACGCGCAAGACATTCCTTTATTAAATATAATGAGTTGCAATTACAAATATTTCACCCCGAGATCTCCTTGTACCTTACACACTCACTTATATCTAATCCCATTGGAAAACTCTATTCCAAGTAACACCCTTGGTAAACACTATACCAAGTTACACTCTTGGTAAACACTATACCAAGTTACACTCTTGGTAAACACTATACCAAGTCACTCACCCTTTCTCTTCACACCCTTGTAAAAGAAAGTAAACTTTGCAAAAGTGAAGAATGTACAATTTGGCTTGGATTTCCTTACAAGTGTATATGACAATTTCTAGAACTTGCAATTCAATAACAACTCTTATACTTGAGATAATAATGCTCTTTAACAATATGAAAAACACTTAGAAGCAATTTCAAAATAACTTTGAAAATTTAAGAGTAGGTTGCTTGAAAAGTGTAAGTAAAATCAGAAAGTGTGAGAGCTTTTAAAGAGAGTTTGAAATCTGTGTTGTGTATGTTGTTCTTATGTTGTGAGAGTGTTTCAATGCCTTTATATAGGCTTTCAATCAACCATAATACCCCTAGGCATGAGTAGGTTTCGTTTGGAATGAAAATCAATCAGTTTGGAGTGAAACCCTTTCCTTGAAATCTGAAAAACTGATGCAACAGCTCTCAATAATCGATTACTGCAAATGGGTAATCGATTACCCAACAATCCTATTAACAGCTTTTTGAAAATTCACATAGTGTAATCGATTACTGGATTTGAGTAATCGATTACTCAACAACATTGTTTGACAGCTTTGTGAATTTGCCTTAGTATAATCGATTACACTAGTTTGAGTAATCGATTACTCTGTTTTCTATATAATCTGTTACTCCAAAGTCAGTAATGGGTTACTCATAGCTGTTAGAGGTTTGAAAACTTTTTTCTCACTCATGTAACTTGTTACTCAAGTATGGTAACCCGTTACATGTTGTTTTTGAAAATCATTTTTATTCACACTTAGATTTTTATGATTTTCTTGAAAACAATTTTGAGCATTATTAACTAAGTAAGTAAATGAGTTGTAAGGATAGAAGTACCTAAAGACTTAGACTCTAAATCTTGAAGTTTTGTCTTCGATAGTCTTTGTAGGTCTTCTTCCTTTCTTCTTTTTGTGATATTGGTGTCTTCATCAAAACCGTATCAAGGTCAGGAGCAAGATCTTCTTGACAAATAGAAGAGATGAAAATAGGATTCTTCTTGAAAGTGTAATTTTATGAGAGCAGCATACTTGATGATATATCTTGATTTGTCTTGAGTATGCTCCCCCTATATGTATGCATGTATGCTCCCCCTTTCTTTTAGAGTTATGTGTCTGAAAGAATATTAACAGAAAATACACATCTCCCAACTTTTATCACCCTTTTGACTTCATCAAAAAGAAGAAAAGTTAAGAGTCTAGCACAATAGACATTTGTAGAGCATAGTATACAATATTTCATAGTATATGAAAGTTCAAGTAATATAAACAGAATAGCACCATGTATGAAAACATAAATCAAACGCATTGGAATAATAACAAAAATAAAGATGTTCATACATGAAATTCAAAATAGTAGAAATAAAAAAAATCCAAACAATGTTTAAAAGACACATGGAAAATACACAGACACATTGATTACAAGATCAGAAACCAAGACAAAGTATCTAAGACTCGGGCTCGGAACTGTCTTTGTCTACATCCATGTTGCTTGGCCTCGATGAAAGACGATGAAGTTCCTAATGGATTTGTTGGCTCTGAGTATCGAAAGCATCCATCCTTGTGGTATGTAGCCTCAAAGAGAAACCAATTCATCCATAATCATCTAATTAGTGGGCATTGCAGCAGATGGAGAAGATTGAGCATGAGACTCGGGCTGGTTTGGCTTAGAAGTAGGTTATGGTTCGTCGGTAGGAGCAGGTTGGCGGTCGATATGATGCTTGTAGGTTCGACGAGTGACAGGATCTATAACGAATCCCATCATGTGGATAACCTCATTATCAACCTTGCTTTCGCAAAGATTGAGGGCCACTTTGGTCTCACCATCTAAGGATACGCCGAAATGCTCAAGAATTTTGATAATGAGGATGGCGTAGGGCAACAGACTTTGGGAGCCGCGAACATGCCACATTTGATTCATTATCATCTTAGCCCAATTAATCTTGATGTTAAACTTGATAGCATACATCAATTGGATCTCTATGTCACTTATTTGCGAATGGTTTGAAATTTTCAGCAAAATGACATAGGAAAGAAAATAATGTATCAAACGATCTTCCAGCGTGAGATATCCAGTAGAGAGGATATCCCTGTTCTTAACAGTCTCACCAAGGCTTTGTTGCTTTCGCCTTTCTATTTCCTTTTTAGAAATTCTACAAATGGAAAGATAGAATTTCTTGCGATCGTAATCATCCCATTCACATACCAGGTCGAAACCAGTTATGTCGCCAATCATAGGTATATCACAGCAAATAGAACTAAAGGTTTTCATATCCAAAACAATGTCCTTTCCCTTAACATGGGAAGTCATGAGATTTTTCCTAAAGTTCATGTTGCAGTAAAATACACGAACAAGCTCAGGATAGATATCGTTTGCTTCGCAGCAAAAGTCGAAAAGTTTTTGTTGCCGCAAAAGATAAGGAAATAAAAAATCTTCAAACTCAAAGTTCTCAATGTTACCGTATGTAGGAGTGAAGATGGCGCGTCCATGGAAGTTTTCTTCAAAGACCTTCCCTTGAGCGTCATTTGCAAGAAGCCTCGTCAAGTTCAACGGGTTGGACTTGGAAGTTTATTCTCCTTGCTTAGACTTTGAAGAACGTGGTCTCTTTGAAGAAGAAGCTATTGTTGATTTTTGAAGGTTTAGGGTTTTTTGGAAATTTTGGGGTTTTTTGATTGAAGCCACAAATCAAAAAATAGAAGGTGTAGAAGTGTTTAGAATAAAAAATGTGATGTGATTTGCAACAAAAATCAATCAAAACGGAGTAGAAATGAGGTTTTTAGAGATTGAGAGGGTTTAGAGAGGGAAACCTTCGAGTTACAGGAGAGAGAGAAATGGAGGATTTCTGAAAAATGCAGCAGTTCATATATATAACTGCAAAGAGAAATCGATTACACTGAGTGAGTAATCGATTACTCACCTTCAAAAATTCAAAATTTTCAAATAGTGTCTCTCTGTAATCGATTACACCATTACAGTAATCGATTACTGTAACATATTGTTTTCCCATTGATGCTAAAATTGATTTTTGGCTCTAAAAACTTGAAAATTAAAGCATAAAATACACAATTTAAAAACAAGTAGGCATTGGATATAAACAATGAAGCATACACATAAACATTTAAACATGTTAGGACAAGTAAGCTTCATCGAGAATGCCTAATTCTCGTCTAATTTTATAAAAAGGTTCCTTTGCTAACGGTTTAGTAAATATGTCCGCTAGTTGGTTATGAGTATCAATGAACTCTACTAACACATACTTCTTTTGGACATGGTCCCTAAGGAAATGATACCTTATATCAATGTGTTTGGCTCTTGAGTGAATAATCGGATTTTTGGTGAGATTAATAGCACTAGTATTGTCACATTTCAAGGGTGTGCAACCTAAGTTTAAGCCATAATCCCATAATTGTTGTTTGAGCCACAACACTTGTGCACAACAACTTTCGGCAGCAATATATTCCGCTTCAGCGATGTTTAAGGCAACACAAGCTTGTTTCTTGCAAGACCAAGAAACTAAAGCATTCCCTAGAATGTGGCAAGTACCACTTGTACTTTTCTCTCAGAATTGCATCCTGCAAAGTCTGAATCCGAGAAGCCACCCAATTTGCATACACTTCCTCGGGATACCACAGTCCAACATCGGTTGTGCCTTTGAGATACTTCATGATTCTCTTAACGGCAACTAGATGTGACTCTTTGGGTTTAGATTGATATCGTGCACATAGACATACACTAAACATAATATCAGGTCTACAAGCAGTAAGATATAAAAGAGATCCAATCATACCTCGATACTTACATATTTTAATACATTTTCCAGCGTCATCAGCATCGATATAGGTACTTGATCCCATAGGAGTAGCAATCGGCTTGCAGTCATCCATCTGAAATCTTTTCAACAAGTCTTTACAATACTTGGACTGACTTACAACTATTCCATTGCTAAGTTGCTTAATTTGGAGTCCAAGAAAGTAATTTAACTTTCCCATCATAGACATCTCAAATTCTCCATGCATCATATTGCCAAATTCACTACACAAACTTTCGTTAGTAGAACCGAAAATAATATCATCAACATAAATTTGAATAAGTAAAGTATGATGATTTATCTTATTAGTAAAAAGTGTAGTATCGACCTTGCCTTTTGTAAAACCTTTTTCGGTTAGAAAGTTGGTTAGACAGTCATACCAAGCACGTGGAGCTTGCTTTAAGCCATAGAGGGCTTTCTTTAACTTGTATACGTGAAAGGGATGTTTGTAATCCTCAAAACCAGGAGGTTGTTCTACAAATACTTCCTCTTGTATATACCTGTTAAGGAACGCACTCTTTATGTCCATTTGGTAAAGCTGAAAATTTAAGGAGCATGCATATGCAAGTAGCAGTCTAATCGCTTCAAGTCTAGCAACCGGAGCGAAGGTTTCATCAAAGTCTATACCTTCCTCTTGGTTGTATCCTTGGGCTACTAGTCTAGCCTTATTTCTAATGATTATACCATTTTTGTCTGATTTATTGTGAAATACCCAGCGAGTTCCTATCACATGCCTATTCTTAGGTCTAAGAAAAAGTTCCCAAACTTCGTTTCTCTCAAACTGGTTAAGTTCTTCTTGCATAGCAAGAATCCAGTGTTCATCCTCGATTGCTTCATCAATCTTAGATGGTTCTATTTGAGAAACAAAGGCCATGTTTAGACAAGCATTTTCTAGCATTAAGCGAGTGGTAACACCTTTGTTAATATCGCTAATAATGTTGTCTATAGGATGATCTCGATGAGTTCTCCACTCTTTGGGTAAATTAGAGTGAATATGCTCTTCTTGAATGGAAGGATTATCGTCCACTTCCACATGCTCTATATTAGGTGTAGTTTCAATAATAGCATTTTCATTAAAAGTAGGATTAGGGAAATCTTCTTCATCAATGGTCAACCTTTCCTTGATTAAAGGATTGGTTTCATCAAAGGAGACATGGACAGATTCTTCCATGGCTAGAGTTCTTTTGTTAAAGACTCTATAAGCTTTACTCGTGAGAGAATAGCCTAGGAAAATTACTTCATATGCCTTTGCATCAAACTTGCCTAAATTTTCTTTGCCATAATTTAAGATGAATGATTTACAACCAAATACATGCAAGTGTGAAATGTTTGGTTTTCTTCCTTTGAAGAGTTCATAGGGGATTTCTTTAGAATAGGTCTTATTAGAACTCTATTTGAAACATAACAAGCGGTGCTTACCGCATCAGCCCAAAAATACTTTGGGAGGTTAGTTTCATTCAACATTGTTCTAGCGAGTTCTTCCAAAGATCGATTCTTTCTCTCTACAACACCATTTTGTTGTGGTGTTCTAGGAGCAGAAAAGTTGTGATTAATCCCAAGTCATCACAAAATTCCTCAAAACAAGCATTTTGAAACTCTCCCCCATGATCACTTCTTATAGCAGCGATTTTAAGTGACTTTTCATTTTGGACCCTTTTCGCATAATTGCTACAGGCTTTGAATGCCTCATTCTTATGTACTAAGAATAGAGTCCAAGTGTAGCGTGAAAAATCGTCTACTATAACAAGAGCATAGTAGTTACCACCAAGACTTTTTGTCCTTGAGGGGCCAAATAAGTCCATGTGTAGTAACTGCAATGGTCTATCCGAAGAAACCATATGCTTTGGCTTGAAAGAGGTTTTTGTTTCTTTACCCATTTGACATGCACCACATAGTTTGTCTTTAACAAACTTCATCTTGGGTAAACCAACAACCAAATCTTTCTTGATTAGCTTATTCAAATGGTCCATATGAATGTGAGCAATTCTCATATGCCAAAGCCATGCATCATGAATGTCATTTACAACTAAACATGTTATAGGAAGAGATGAATCTATATCTATCATGTAAATGTTATTAATTCTCTTACCAACAAGTTTAGAGTTTAGAAATTCCTTACTGTCGATGATGCACTTATCTAGGTAGAATGATACATGGAAGCCCTTGTCGCAAAGTTGACTTATGCTTAGAAGATTGTGCTTAAGTCCTTCCACATATAGCACTCCTTTTATGGTTATTGAAGGTGGCTTGCCGATTCTACCGACTCCAAGAATTCTTCCTTTGTTGTTGTCACCATATGTGACATAGCCTTTGTCCCTTGAAGTAAGGACAGAGAACTTACTTTTATCGCCCGTCATATGCTTTGAGCAACCGCTATCCAAGTACCATAAATTGCGGGCGGCGCTCAAATCAACCTCTTCATCGTTTGAATGATGAGACACCATAAGTGAGATGTGTATGCTCTTCGCTTTCTGGTTCAGAGGCTGAACTTGTGTTGTTGTCTTCACAAGCGATGTAGGCTCTCCGTCCATTCTTTAATTCATTCTTTCCTTTAAAAGAGCTCTTCTTGATGTTTGGACAGTCCATCTTCATGTGGTCAGGTTTGTCACACTCAAAGCATGTAAAATTATGGTTTAAAGTGGAGGCCTCATTGCTTTTGGAGAACTTCTTTGTTTGCCCGGTTCTTCCGCCTTTGTCCCTTCTTAGGAACTTACTAAACTTTTTTGACGAAGAGGCTCATGTCATCAGTCTCTTCCTTGTCGTCTTCATCCTCCGAGGAATCATATTTCTTAGCTTTTTCCTTGAGAGAAATGTTCTTTTTATTCTTCTATAGTTCCTCGTGTTGATCAAGTTGACTCAATTCAAGTTCATGTTCCTGCAACTTTCCAAGCAAAGCAGCCAATGACATTTTCGAAAGACTTTTCTTTTCGGAAATAGTCGTTACCTTTGGTTGCCATGTTCTTGTTAGTGACCTTAGAACTTTTAATTTCAAGTCACTATTTGACAGCACTTTGCCAAGTGCAATAAGATGGTTGGTGAGATGAGCAAATATCTTTTGAAGATCCAAGATCTTCTCTCCAGGTCTCATACGAAACATCTCGTATTCCTGGGATAAAGTGTTGAGCATCGATCTCTTTACCTCTTCGGTACCTTTGTGAGTTGTCTCCAAAGTGTCCCACATTTCCTTAGCGGATTTGCAGTTGGACACTCTAAAGAACTCATTTATTCCAATTGCCGATGTGAGGATGTTCTTTGCTTTCAAATCATATTGCACCTTTTTCTTATCTTCATCATTCCATGAAGATTTTGGCTTTGTCTCTCTGATGCTATTGACAACGATAAATGGCACGTATGGTCCTTCCTCGATAGCATTCTAGATATTCAAGTCTTGCGACTCTATGAAAATCCTCATTCTGATTTTCCAGAAGTCGTAATATTCTCCAACAAAGCTTGGAGGTCTGTTTATGTTGGATCTTTCTCTAAGGAATGATCTTGAGGCCATGTTTTAGTAGGATCAGATTTTGAGAGTAACTTTCTCAAAAATAGCTTTGGTGCCAATTGTAAGACTGAGATTGCAACTAAGAGGGGAGGGGGATGAATTATTTGTTGCAATAAGTATGGCCAATTTTTCTACAATATCAAAGTTAACGTGCAGCGGAAATAAGATGCCTAAAAATGTTGACTTAGGAAGGATAAATAATTAACAAAGAGAAGGGAAAGAGAGTACACAGGTGTTTTATATTGGTTCACCTTCTTGTCCACCGAAGGCTACGTCCATTACTCTTGACGCGCAAGAGATTCACTTATTAAATATAATGAGTTGCAATTACAAATATCTCACCCCGAGATCTCCTTGTACCTTACACACTCACTTATATCTAATCCACTTGGAAAACTCTATTCCAAGTAATACCCTTGGAAAACTCTATTCCAAGTAATACCCTTGGTAAACACTATACCAAGTTACACCCTTGGTAAACACTATACCAAGTCACTCACCCTTTCTCTTCACACCTTTGTGAAAGAAAGTAAACTTTATAAAAGTGAAGAATACAATTTGGCTTGGATTGCCTTACAAGTGTATATGACAATTTCTAGAACTTGCAATCCAATAACAACTCTTATACTTGAGATAATAATGCTCTTTAACAATATGAAAAACACTTAGAAGAAATTTCAAAATAACTTTGAAAGTTTAAAAGTAGGTTGCTTGAAAAGTGTAAGTAAAATCAGAAAGTGTGAGAGCTTTTAAAGAGAGTTTGAAATCTGAGTTGTGTATGTTGTTCTTATGTTCTGAGAGTGTTTCAATGCCTTTATATAGGCTTCCAATCAACCATAATACCCTTAGGCATGAGTAGGTTTCGTTTGGAATGAAAAGCAATCAGTTTAGAGTGAAACCATTTCACTTGAAATCTGAAAAACTGATGCAACAGCTCTCTGTAATCGATTACCCAACAATCCTGTTAACAACTTTTTGAAAATTCACACAGTGTAATCGATTACTGGATTTGAGTAATCGATTACTTAACAACACTGTTTGACAGCTTTGTGAATTTTCCTTAGTGTAATCGATTACACTACTTTGAGTAATCGATTACCCTGTTTCCTAAAAATGGTAATCTGTTACTTCAAAGACAGTAATGGATTACTCATAGCTGTTAGATGTCTGAAAACTCTTTTATCACTCTTATAACTTGTTACTCAAGTATGGTAACCCGTTACATGTTGTTTTTTAAATCATTTTTATTCACACTTAGATTTTTATGATTTTCTTGAAAACAATTTTGAGCATTATTAACTAAGTAAGTAAATGAGTTGTAAGGATAGAAGTACCTAAAGACTTAGACTCTAAATCTTGAAGATTTGTCTTCGATAGTCTTTGTAGGTCTTCTTCCTTTCTTCTTTTTGTGATATTGGTGTCTTCATCAAAACTGTGCCAAGGTCAGGAGCAAAATCTTCTTCACAAATAGAAGAGATGAAAATAGGATTCTTCTCTATGTGCTTTATGATGGTTAAGCTAGACTCTCCTTATTCTCCCAACACATAAAACCAATTCGGAGTTGAGTTAAGTTCATCCTTCCACCAGCAATCTCAACTTCCATGTCTTAAGAAAGGTGGCAACGTTGGAATATCTATGTTCACAACTGAAGAAATCCTTCGTTAAGTTCATCCTTCTACCAGCAGTCTCAACTTCCATGTCTTAAGAAAGATGGTAACGTTGGAATATCTATGTTCACAACTGAAGAAATCCTTCGTTAAGTTCATCCTTCCACCAACAGTCTCAACTTCCATGTCTTAAGAAAGGTGGTAACGTTGGAATATCTATGTTCACAATTGAAGAAATCCTTCATTCAAAGAGACAATTGCTAGAATTTGAGAAGTACCATTTTTTAGTGCAGCAAATGAAAAGGCAAGGCAAGAGAGGATTGCCTAGCTATCTGATTATACCTGCAAAATATCTGATTATACCTGCAAAATATCTTATTATACCTGCAAAATAAATGAGTAGCATGCAAAGTGAAAAGCAACTTTTCCTTTTTTTCCTTTTAGTGCAGCAAATGAATGGTCTCTCTCTCTCTCCATCCCAAAATACTTGTATCCCTCTTTATCAAGCAAGGTCCTCTCTATTGAGAGTGCCCCTGCCTCCTCCACCTTGTCCGGGTTCAACCCTTGTTATATTTTCTCTCAATAATATATCATCTCTCTAACCCTTAAACTACACTTCAACATTCACCACCATCAACATGCAAAAAAAAACAAAAAACGAACAAGGATCCTCGGTCACAAATGATCTTGTCTCCATCTCCCTATCCAATAAAAATGCATTAAATAATATATAATATTATTTTATATTTTTATAATTTTTATTTTAATTAAATGATACATTGTGATTAGCACGGAGTAATCTTGAGAACAGGAGATAGGACAACAGATCTTGATTCAACAAAAACATCATCATAAATAATAAGAACTACATTGACCACAACACTTGTTTTTCTAACAAGATTCGACCAAAAACCATTTATAACACCAATTTTTGATCATAACCACAAGTAAGGTTGATTCAAGAGTAATGCAAGGTGAGTGTTGTAACATGATTATTAAGAGTTCTTTGATAAAACCATTAATAACTTTACGTGTATCTTAATAATATGATACGCGTTAAGTTTTTTAGTGCAACTTGTTTTAGATCATGCAAGGCCTTTTCGAATTTGGAAACATGGTTTGGAAATTGAAACTTTTCAAAACCTAGTGGTTAACCTGAATAGACTTCTTGGATAAAACCTTTAAAAATACAATTTTTATATCCATTTGATATAAATTGAAAGTTCATGTATGAAGCAAAAGCTAGAAGAATTCAAACCGCCTTTAACCTAACAAGATGTTCATAGGTTTCATCAAAATCTATGCTTTCTTATCTGTTATAGTCTTTTGCAACTAATCTAGCTTTGTTTGCTATGATAAGGCCAACTTTGTTCATTTTGTTTCTAAAAACCCACTTTCTCCCAAATGTAGGACTATTTTTAGGCTTAGGGACCAAGTCCCAAACATCACTATAATCTATGACTTATCCATGAATGCCTAATCAATGTCCTTGGGTTCTAGTTGAGAAACAAAATTTACAAAATCACATGTTATGGATAGAATTTTGAGTTATGATTCCTTTGTTTATATCATCAATGATCTTGTCAATTGGATGACCTTTCATAACCTTCTATACTTTCAGCAATTTATCTTTATCTTCTTGTCTTGATGAAAGTAGTATCTACTTCATCTCTTTTGACTTCTTGCTCCTCTTGATAGTTTTTTTCTAACTATTTGTATAACATCAACAAAAAATACATTTATTCCTCTTTTGACCATTAGACTTTTATAGTTTATTGGATTACACTTTTCAGATTTTTTTTAAAGGGTATTTTAATAATAATAGAAATTCAAAGATAAAGGAATAATATTTTTTTATAAAAAAAAACGCAATGATATTTAACTTAATTGCTTGCTATCACAGGTAAAGACAGCGAGGTGCATGCATAGTCACTGACTTCATACAACAAAGATTTTCCGTCCCATAATTTTTTTGTCTTTATGTCCTCAGCCAATCAAACTTCATAAAATAATATTAAAATATTAATTTTTGATTTTATTATTTTTCTTTTTAATTAAATAGAGTCTTCTAATTGACTTGGTATACAAAGTGAGACATGAATGGGGACATGTGATACACATCCTGCTTCCATCAACCTGTTCTGAGCTTTGGCCTTGTGAGTAGGATATCCAGCTTCTTAACATGTTCAGGAATTTGCTATAGAAACTTGGAGCTCAAGAGTGTGTACCTTTTGTTGTTTGTAGTGGTCCTATATGTTATGTAATAGGATGTATCCTAATGCTATGAGGATTCTTATCAGATTTATTAAAACGGGGTATGATACAATATTATAATTAGATATTTAGATTTAATTAAATAGTTAATATTACATTAGTATTTCTAGAATGTTCTCATACTCTAAGATGTTGAGACTTGTAGGGTTATCATCATATTATGTTGTTTTCGTTCTCTTTAAATATGTTATTGTTCATCCATAGGAAATCAATGAAAAATGAAAAACTTTATGTTTATTATGTTCTTAGTTTATATCTTTTTTTAGGAGTAAAATTAATTTTATAGTGTTCTTGGTAGATTGCTATCTAGCACTCTACCAACAAATGCTTTCATTCTTACTATTATTTCCATGATAAGCATGTATTCTCTATTAGGTACTTACAATCATTCACTCTCACCCCTTCATCCACAGTGTGATGTCTCACAACTTCTTTCTCATTTTCCTTCATTTCGCCACCACCACAACCACAATCATATTATTTGTCCCTTCTAACCTATTATGATCACTCTCATGCTTGGGCAGAGTATTCCAATACTAATGGAAGGAAGTATTACTATAACAATGTCACTAAGGAGTCTATTTAGGAAATTCCTCAACCAATATCCCTGAAACCACTCCCATTTCAGATTCTTACAACCACAACTATACATCCTCCAGTTATACAAATCTTTAATGAGATAAGGGAAATACTACTTAACTTAAAAGAAGATTTAGAAAACAAACATAAGGGTGAAGATGATGACAAATAAGAAGGGGAATAAAAAACAATGAATATTAATTGGATCTGGGCCATTAAAAATAGCATTAGATGACATCTTTGTTCTTAAAACCTTTGTCCATAAGACATTGGAGAAAAAATCACTTACCAACTCACTAATGACAAGATCATTGAGTTCAAGAAAGCTTTCTATGTAATTGACAAGAATTTGAATGATTCTATTTGCACAATAGAGCTTCACCATGTTATGACAAATCATGATGAGAATATAACTCGTGAAGAACCACATTTATTTAAGGAAGTGGATGGTATTTTTGCATTTGGAAATTTGATTAGAAAAGAACTAGTGAAGCAGAAAAGAAGGAAGCATATTGGTTCCGGGAATAATTTTGTGTAAGAAGGGAATAGTTTGAATCTAATGTTGTCCCTCGCTAGTACAATAAATTGGGATGATAATGTGCAATATTAGCCGTTCATAGAAAGCAGAAATGCATGTGCATCACTAGATGAGAGTGTAATCCATGTCAAATAATTTCCACCTTTCACACAATGTCACATGTTCACATATTACCCATTAAAAAAGCACAACCTGTGTGTTTTTCTAATCTCGCAAAATTTCAATCATTAATAACAAATGACAATACCCTAACTTCTTATATCTTTGGGCCCAATTTTGTGGGTAAGAACAAAGAAATTTTTTATGAGGAAAGTGATGAAATGGTCCTATATGTTATGTAAAGTTATTTCATTCCCTTCCTTCTTACAGAAGTAGAACTTCTAATATCAAACTGAATTACTGAATTGTTCACTACCTTTCCTTCATATTTTGGTCTTTTTGTAGCCATGGATGGAGCTGTAGAAAGAACAGTTTAAGAAAATTCAAGCTGAAGATAGCTCCAGCGAAAGGTAATCTAAGTATTTTGCATGTTTTCTTGAAGCTCAATTCTACATTTTTATTTAACAATTGAAAGATTAGTAAGTTTTAACTTCTAGAAGTGTTAGAATATATGAAAGTATATCAAAATATCTTAAATTATAATATAAAAATATTTATGGGATGCTTAGATATAGAAAGGATAAATCATATTATTATTATTGTATCTTAAATTTATTTAGAGGATCATAACATGTATTAGTATTGACATTATTTTGTTAGATTTATTTAGAGTTTCATTTGGAAATCTCTTATAATTCACATTACTTAATTTTATTAATTATGATTTGTTTTCTTATTAGAAGTATAATATAAATATAAATAGTGTAAGTATTAGATCTTTTGTATCACATCATGCACACTAGTATCAATATAGTTTACTATTTTGAGCATTCATTTTTTCTTCTTAAACATCTAAATAGTGTTTACTTGTGAGTAAGTGGGAGTGATATGTACTTTGGCAGTCAAGTTCAGCTTCAGACCCTTTGGTTTGGTTAGGGATGACAATAGGTACCTGCAAATAATAGCTACAATGGGTCAGGTCTGGATCCATATTTTTGGGCCATGGGTAAATAAGACTCAAAATTTTGAGATCCGGTGTTAGATGAGCTAAGGTCCGGTTAATTCATATGTATAATGTAATGTCATAATGATTGTGAAGAGTTCTTACTAAATGAATTTTTCATCCTGATGTTGAAATTGTTTTTTATATTTGTTTGAGTAAAATGAATTATGTTTTATAATCAAATTAAATTGTGTTTTTAAAACTTTAAATTATGTTTTATAATTTTTCTCTTGTTGATTCGCTAAATAACATATAAGATTGTAAGAAACAAATACACAAATGCATAAATTACTCGCAATTATTTTTAATATTTTTTAATTTATGAGTACCGACAAATCTACTGATTATCCAAGGACTTGCGGGTAGTATACCCAACATGTATCATCATGTGTTTGGATCAAGTTTGGGTACAAAAATAAAGCAACAGGATAAATCTGAATAATGCTCTACCCAGACCCATTGTCATCAGTAGTTTTGGCCAACTGTACATTAGGCAGAAACATCAGAAAAGGCAGCTTACAAAGCATCTTGCGACCTTATTGCCCAAATTATTAGATCCGCCGCAAAGTGAAAAAATAAATAAAATTTAACATTATCAGACAGTAACTATCTTTACAAGGTTTATTTGTATTCAAGCTCACCAATTCAATGAGTTCAGAATCTTCACAACAATTTGATGTGAAAATTCTGCAACACCCAGTGACTACTTTATTGAGATACAAAACAATAATAATATTTTTTAGAATGATAGCACATAAATATTATACTTTATATCGAAATCTACCTAAGAAAGGTAATTTACAAGTTTCTACAAATTTGAGATAAAACCACAAGGTTGTTTTGAAGGGTACTCCACTCCATTGATATTTTTATCTGGGAAGGCCCAAGAAGTAATAAGATGATGGGCTATTGCATATGGCCCTGGAACAAACATTGGAGCAAGTTCACCACTTTTCACATTGAAATTTCTAGCAGAGCTATGAGTTTTTTTTACTCCTTTACACATTTGTTCTACCTTGGCTGAACTTGTTTGGGCTTTCTTGTATTCAGCAAATGTTAGAGCTTTTCTTACATCTTCTCTACTGTACCACTTAGCATCTAGATAAAGAAAATTGGAGCATATCATTTGTTACAGATCCAAAAAAACAAAAACAAAGAGTGAAGTTAGGATGAGAGGCATGCATAACAGTGTAAGTAGTGAACCCATTGCACATTGTATTTTACATAAAAAGTAGTGAACACACAAGACAGAAAGGAATTGAAATGGGAGGGAGGAAACTGAAGTTTAACAGTTTTCATCAATACCCACTATTTTTTATCCTCACCCCTTATTCTATCATTCTCTCCACAACCAAGAAAGCCCAACAGATTGTTATTTTGGGATGTTGGGATGGGGATCACTGTCCCAAAATGGTGTCCCAAACCCTGTCCCAGCCAATAACATCGTGGGACTTTTCATTTTCATTCTCCGATTGACTGGGACAGGGTTGGGGACACCATTTTGGGACATGTGATCGTCATCCGTTATTTTGTATTATTGAAGCTAAAACATGAAAAATGACCATCATTGTCACAAATCTTAAACAAAAATACTTGACATGTGACTTGTATGTGTATGTATGAAGTGTAGCTTAGATTTCAGCTGCACAAATCTCACATCTGCGAGACGATTCTTGATTTGTCCTAACCGCAGTTTATAACATCAAACAACAAGTGTACATCATGTAGAAGTATAGCTTGAGTCTCCACTTCATACATACATACAAGGGATGCCAAGATAAATTAAAGGCATTTGAAGAGTTGAACCTCCAGCTAAAATTGCAGAAACACTTGAAGACTGCAATTTCTACTTTTACATTCTTCTAGCTAATAACAACAAACATCTTTATTGAAATCTCATTGTTTAGTAGTTTAAACTAAAGAACGAACATTTTTATTACCAATTCCCTGCTGATACAACAAAACCCTGTACTATATACAATTGAGTCTTGACAGGATTCGATAGTAATAATAGTAAGGACAAAAAAATAAACACAGCATCACCATCTAAATAGCATTAAAACTTTTCATCAAAATGGTGTCATTGCTGAGAAATTGCGTCAATAGAAAAGCATTGTTTAAGTTGTTATCTTGAGCAATTGTGAATATAGTAAATAGTTTTCTGTTTTTTTCTTCTTTTATTCTGGTTTATCTTGTGACTAATCTTCTTGGTTAGATTGCACAATATCTTTGTTTATGCGAAGCAGGATTCCTGCTGATCAGCTCTTGTTCAATCCAGAAATAGAGAAAAGAATTAGAAAGAACAACAGCAAAGCAAGGAAAATAGAGCAACTAGCAAAGTCGAGAAGGGAACAAGAAGCATCTTCTTCAAATTCCCCATCACAACCAGAAATCATAGCACATCAACAACAACTAGACAATAAGACCAGGAGTCGATAATCAAAACAATGAAGTGATGGGTGGTTTTGTCAATTTTGTACCAGGAAACATAATCAGAATTGGGATGTGCGTTGACTACACTGACCTAAACAAGGTATATCCGAAAGATCCATACCCCTTCCCAAATATTAATCATCTGGTTGACAACTCCTCCGGATATCAATATATGTCATTTATGGATGCATACCCTTGAGTATAACCAAATTCCAATGAAACCCCTATCAAGAAAACTACTTTTATCACTAATCAGGCCGCATATTATACCGTTATGCCTTTAGGACTAAAATATGTTGGGGGTACATGCCAAAGGACTCTTTTGGCATCCTTAGGTGATCTACCCAAGGGTGGGATTCCTATGGTAGGCATGCAGAGGGACTGACAAGCTTTGCTGCATGGCTCTATCTCCTAGTTTTAGTTTTTTTTTTGTGTCTTTCCAAAGCTGTCACATCCTCTTCTTTTGTAGTATTCTCTTATTATCGAATAATACTTTTTATCAACAAAAAAATGTAACTCATAAATGTGTGCTTTAATCATCACTTGAACTCATGCATATAAATCAAGTAAAATCAATAAATCATTTGGTAGGGGTGGGTGATAATATTTCAATTCCATTATTCGTTGTTGTCAACTTACCTTCTAACTCTTCCTTGTCCACATTTATTTCAAGGGATTTCGCATATGCAACGAACCCAACCATCAGCTGACACGGCATGCTTGGTGGCCCAACTAGAAATAGCGCCATTTTATAAGAAAGTAAGAAACTATATAAATACACAAGACTGAAAAGGTATAGTAGTAAACTTTAATGGAAAAGAACATAACAAGAATATGTTAATTCATTACATTATTATGTTAACCAGAACTATTAACATGCAACAGATGAGAGAAGCATATCAGTTTGATTTGAAATGAACACACAAGAATATGTTAATTCATTATATTACTATTTTCAAAATATTTAAGAGCTTAACTCTGATTTCAGTGACTTTGAACGTGATCAAACAATCACAGGACTACAATGGTTAACTTGCCGGCTATATTCTGATAAAAGAATCTAAAGTAAAATGAAAATTTAGACATGAGAATATACTCACATCCTCCACTAGCCACATGTACTTGATCAAAATAAAAAAGCAAAACAAAAAACAATGATGGAATGAAATATTGCTGTTTGAGACTACAGAAGTAAGAACATCAAGTAATCAATAAAAGCATGCTGGGATTTATCTAAATAATCTTTGAATGGGACAATTGCACACATAATTTTCTATCAAATATTTATAAACCCTAACTCCCACATGTTTATCTCATGTAAAAAATGGACAAATAATAAAAGAATAGAAGTTATACCAGGCCATGGCTGAGAACTGTGATATACAACTTTTCCCACTTCAATACCAGTCTCCTCCCATGTTTCTCTTCTCACAGCCTCCTCCAAGCTTTCTCCAGGCTACATGCAACAAGAGGAGAGAAGCTCTATTATAAACTCTTTAAATATTTTGAGAAAGGAGCATAAAACTATAAAATTATTCATGCATAAAATGAACTCTCTAAGCAGAAGAATGAATTTTTCAGTGCAAAAATACCAAGTTTTTTTCCCATTTACCAACTAAGAATTAAAATTTAAAAGGCAATTCAAGAATTTCAAACTATACAAAGTACAAACAGGAGCTTATAGAATATCAAACAACAAACCGCCATTTGCGGAAATAAAATATTATTGATTTATTTTTATTAAGGTGGCCATCAGCACATATAGTACAGAAATTCAAATTAGTTTCCCTGACATTTCATCAGTTAATGATGGCTAAAGGGCATAAGTGCAAGTTTGGTAGAGCTGAAATTTTGATATTTCGACTTCTTTTCTTCTATAAAACTTCTTTTCTTCTATAAAAAGCTTATAATACAATTGAATTTATGTTTGGCAACAGGCTTTACTTGTTAAAAAAAACAAGCTAAAACTCCCATCAATGAAAGAGGACTACTGCTTTTTTCATGTGATTATTTTTCCTCAGAATTTCTTTCTAATAATGCCCTTGTACTATAACCACATTACTCCATCAAAGTCTGGTCACCATTGTATTATTTGTTTGTTGATTGCAATAATGTTATATGAAATTCTACTAAGTCCCTCACTGTAATTATAAGAAATTGGTTGTGACTACTTGAGGCTTAAATATGATTTTCCAATCATTATTATGCGGTACTGTTACATGCCACAGTGTTTTTTAAGTGTGTAACATATTTTGTGACTTGTCTTTTTTAAGAGTTTTGAGTAGTTTGCCACTTCACATCTGTTAGTAGTTTATCACTTTTAAGTTATAATTGTTGTTTATTAGCAACTTATATTTATTGTTACGTAATGTTTACTTTAAAATTTGATATTGGTATTATATTATTTTTATTTATTGAGATTCTGTCTTGAAAAAATTATGACAAAATTATTTCATTTTTTATAGTAAAAATAATTTGATAAACATAAAAAATGTACAAAAAAATGTGTAAAAAAACAACCTACATATTCATACCTTAAACAAATACAATAACATACCCTCTCTTGTAATATACTTTATAAAAAACAATTATTTTACATCATATAAACAAAACAGATTAGCTTAGGATCACATTTAGGGTCACTTTTAAGCTAAGATACTAAAACATAAAAAGATTATAATTATAACAGAATAACAGATTATAATCATAGATAAATATAATCTTGTTCAGCTATACCAAACACACTAAGCCTCACCATTTCATGTCATAACAGTAGAATTTCTGAACCCGTAAAAGATGAAGAGGTATGGTCAAGCATGTACCTCTATGAAACCAGCTAAGCAACTCCACATTCTGCGTGGAAATCGTAATTGCCTGCTCAAAAGTGCACGATCATTCTCTTGATCTATGACTAGCATAATCACCACCTGCATAAGATCAGGTAACCAGAGAAATCATCAGCAAAACATTTGATTATCCGTTGATAATTCACCACTTAAAGCAGATAGCTAACCGGATCAAGTCGTGGATAGATACTCTGTTTGCATGATTCGCTTGAACACTGCTTTCGCCTCCCGGCTTCTTTTGGGACTGTTTTCTCTCCACAATGTCCGCAAAAACGTGATTTCTTATGCCATTCTAACAGTGCCCTGGCCTGGCCAAACCCAGAAATTAGAAAAGAACCATTCCCTATCGGTATCATAGACTGAAGTATGATAGAAGGTCAACTAACTGAGTAAATTATATAACTGCAAGCAGCTTATATAAACATTTTAGTATTTGACACAAATTTCATAGTGCGTTTTTGAAATACTATCACAGTATATTCTGATCTTCACTTTCTTTCCTTCTTTTAAGATATCAAATTTAATTTAATTCAAGTAAAATATTCTATCAATGAGAGCTGGTTCAGCTAGCGGATTGAATAGCAACGGAAATAGATCTAGGGTTCAATCCCTGATGGTGGACTTTTATTGGTAAATAACCTATAAGTACCATTCTTAGCTTTTGTTGAGGCCTGTAGCATGCCTTGACCTTCGAACCAGGTTTTCTTCCTAAGCTTTAGCCCACCAAAAACAGAAGACAAATATTCTACCTCAAATCCTCAATTAAGTCATAAAACTCGGGCTAATTGTTTTTGGCAGAGCTCAAATTAAATTGACATTAGTTCCAAAAGAGGGCGAGGGCGAATTCCACAGTAAACATGAAAATAAAAAGTTATTATCATTCACAAATTATCTGTGTGTTCACTAAAAAATACAACACAATGCGTCCACACATTATAAAAAGCACAAAAGAAGTTCTGATGAGAGGTAAAAGGTAAAAACAAGCACGGAAGTTTTACCAGGTTGTTTGGTTTCACTCTTTAGAAAATGTGTGCACAATGAAGGCAACACAAATAATGCCCAAGTTAACACATCTCCAACCTAGTCCCCGAGACATGAAAAATTCCAGTTTAATCAATCTCAAAAATGTGTCCCCAAAATTTATTTGGAAATGAATAATTTCTATTTGACATTCTTGAGAACCAATTAGCAATTTTGTAATTTTCATGGACTAAAGTGAGGGACACATTTTATCTCCGAGATAAATTTGAGTATTCACTCTAGTTTCTACTAAATTGAAGGACACATTTTATCTCCTGGATAAATTTGAGTATTCACTTTAGTCCATCACACTATTCCCTCATCTAAGAAAAGGATCACTCTAGTCCAGAGTAAAACACAAATCAGTGTATCAGATGACAAACCACATCACCAAATGCATCACCCCGCGGTGTGACACCAAATCACAATGATGCAGTCACATCAAGATCACATCGGGCCCCATCAAATTCAAAAACATACATTTATCACAAAATAATTTCAAGCTGTCACGGCCGCAATCAGCATCACAATTCCGGCAACTGAATAGTACAACCAGTGTTTTAAATTGCGGTTGCGGTCGCGATTGCGGTTAATGCAATTGCGGTCATTGTGGCCGTTGCAATGCGGATTGCGGCCGTTGCGGTGTGAATTATTTTGTGATTAAAACAATATTTTTAAATCCGATGTGGCCTTATGCAGTCTGATGCGGTCTAAATGCGATTGATGCGGTTGCGTTGCAGCCGCATCATTGTGATTCGGAGTCACACCGCAATTCGGTTGTCGTGGTCATCGCAATATTGCGGCCGCATCAGGTGATGTTGTCCGCAATTTAAATGATTGGGTGCGACTAATATTAGTCTCATAATCTAGGGGCCTTTTTGTCTAATAGATGATAATTAAGGACTAAAATGATAATTTCCAAAAAAAAAATGGGAGACCAAATGCAACTTACATAACCAGCAATAGCCAAATTCCCCATGGCTTTCAAATCCTCCCAATAAGTAGCCACCATGAGAGTCCTCAAATCCACAAAACACAACTTCATGCTACCAAATTCCGGCACCAACCCATTCACAACAGAAACATCAATTGCCCAGTAAACCTCATCTTCCACAACACTCGAACCAAGATACACAAACCACTCACTCCTCAACTGGGCACCACCGCAATTTACCAAAATGCCCTTCAGATCACCCAAACCGATCCAACCCAGATGCCAACTCAGTCCCGAGTTTCCATCCATGGTTGAAGACGCCAATGGCTTCCCATTTCTTAAGGGCAATACTTTGAAATTTGGAGATAATGAGTGATTGGTTGTGTTGTCTGAAATTCGGGATTTGAGGGTTTCGATCAATGAAGTTTGTGGAAATGGGTTTGATGGGTTTGGTGAATTGGATCTGAGAGGGTTTCCAGCAAAGGTATGTAAGTTTATGGGCATTGTGTTGTGTTGATAGAGATTGAAATTGTGTGAGAATATGGAAAAGATTGCTTGTGAAGTTGGAAGAAGGTTATTGAAGAACAGTTTCACTATTTTCTTCCATCGCGTTCTTATTCGACAATAGAAGGAAAGAATACAAGATACAACAAAAGGTTTGTAGATATGTGTGAAGACTTAAGACAACGTCTTATAATAGTGTTTATTTATCGGCTGAAGATTCATCCACATCTATTATACTATAAGAAAAAAAATGTTCTCTATTATTAATCTTGGACATTCATCTTCTCATGCAAAGTTTTCCCACCCAAACACTCCCACCAACTACCATGTATAGTCCCACATTGTATCATTGTCATCTACATTCATATTATACATCAAACTATCAACTACCATTCATAGTCTCACATTGTATCATTATCATCTACATTTATATCATACATCAAAATGACACATGCATGTCATTTCTCATATCATACATCAAAATGACACATGCATGTCACATTTATTAATCCTTCATTTTTTCTACCAAACACTTAATCATGTTCACATATTCTCATATTCATTTTTCATCCAAAAATCTTTCTTCATTTTCACTAAATCAATTCTTATATTTCTTCATTTTCCCTAAAATCATATTCTGATTAGCAATTTTATTATACTATTATGCACATTCATTATAATATTCTCATATTAACTTATATTAAAGATATATGAGTTTAGGGGGGAAATAATTTATATTCTATTATGTTGTTTAATTATGTAAAACAAAAATAATTCTTTAAATTCTCTTCCACATTATCCCAAAAATGATGAACTCTCTGTAACAAAAATAACAAAGTCAGAATAATGAAAAACTTTGAATGAGAAATGAAGAAAATGAAAGTAAGATGTAATATAATGTTACCTAAGAAGAAGAAAACGAATTATTAGATTATAAGATTATCCTATTACACACATATGCAATTATCATTATCTATAGGAAATTGCGTTTTGATTATGTAAAAAGAAAAATAATTCTTTAAATTTTCATCCACATTATCCCGAAAATGATGAATCTCTCTAACAAAAATCACAAAGTTAGAATATTAAAAAACATAGAATGAGAAATGAAGAAAATTAAAATATGATGTAATGTTACCTAAGAAGAAGAAAAAGAATCATGAGATAGAAGAAAAAAAATCATGAGATTGTAAGCAAATAGTGTTGGTAATAATTGTAAAATATCAGTGTTATGATGTGGTGTGAAAGCAATTCTATAAATATCTCATGCTCCGATTATCAATTCTATTATCTTATTATTATGCACATTTCTTATATATTAATTTCTATTAATCACCATGTACATATGTTTAAAACCAACATTCATCACCATTACCATTCTGGAATATTTATGAATAATTCAATTAGAATGAATATAATTATTAATCATTCATGATTTCATAAAAAATCATTATACACATTTATTCTTATATTCTTTTTCCCACAAACAATATTTTTTTATTTCCCTAAATCAATTCTTATATTTCTCCATTCTTATAATATTGTGCATATTCAATTGATATCTCATAATTTCATTAGCAATTCTATTATTCTATTATGCACATTCATTATATATTTCCTAGGGATGGCAAAAATACCCGCACCCGTGGGTACTCGTCAAAATACCCGCAATGGGTACCCGCAAAAATAGCTCATGGGTGGGAATGGGTATTATGATACCCGCCTCGCGGGTACCCGCGTACATATTTTAATTAAATATTTTTAATTAGTTATTATTAATTTAACATTATATTTGTTTATTTTATTATTACTTCATAATAAAATTTAGAGTAAATTACACTCACACCCCCTGAGTTTTAATGAAATTACACAAACCACTCCTCCATTCTTTGTCATTACACCAACCACCCCTCCCTCGTACACAAACTACCCCTAGATTTATACATACATTACACATACTACCCCTGCATGTTATAAATGTGTAATATTTTAAAGAAAAAACGTGTGATGAATGTAATTAAGTTAAACAAAATATTGTATATTGTGTAACACTTCAAATAGTACAAAAGCGAATGTTTCTTTATTATTTTTGTGTCAGTAAAAAATACATTAATAATTTCAAATAAATGTTTAAATAACTCTTATATTATTTTATAACGAACCAAATAATGAAGACGCATTGACTCTTATATTATTTGAATTTTTATACATAATATACAATATTTTGTTTAATTAATTACACACATCATACGTTTTTTGTTTAAAATATTACACTTTTATATTATGCAGGGGTAGTCAGTGTAACATATGTACAAAATTAGGGGTGGTTCGTGTAAGGACAAAAAAGTGAGGGGTGGTTTGTGTAATTTCACTAAAACTCAGGGGGTGTGAATGTAATTTACTCTAAAATTTAGTAATGAGACTATAATCATAAAATTATCATATACATGTCATATTATTTAAGTAAAAAAATATTTTTTATAGATTAATTATTGTAAAATATATAAAATATAATTAGAATGAAAAACACGTTGGGTACCCGCGGGTACCCGCTTCCCGCACGGGTACCCACAAATTGTGCGGATACGGGCACGAGTATGCACTACCCGTGCCCGTTGCCATCCCTAAATTATTTCCCCTAAATCAATTCTTATAAGTGAGGCTTTAAATTCGTATAATATTCTGAAAGTAATCCTATTAATTTTTCATACTCTGATTAGCAATCATATTATAAACATTTCTTATATATTTCCCCCTAAATCAATTCTTATCAATATTATTATATACATTCCATATATATTTATTTATATTAATTTCTATTAATCATCAGCTACATATGTTTAAAATTATACCCAACAATTAATTTCCCTAAATCAATTCTTATTATAAGTGGAGTTTTAAATTCTTATAATACTGTGAAAGCAATCATATTGATATATCATATTCTGATTAGTGATTAGCAATCATATTATCCTATTATCCACATTCCTTATATATTCCTCCCTAAATCAATTCTTTTCTTTCTTTATTTTCCCAAAATCAATTCTTATAAGTGGGACTTTAAATTCTTATAATGTTGTGAAAACAATCTTATTAATGTCTCATACTCTGATTAACAATCATATTATCTTATTATTATGTTCATGTATTATATATTCATTTATATTAATTTATATTAATCATCAGGTACATATTTTTAAAATTATACTCAACAATTAATCATCATTCATCACCATTACCATACCGCAATATTCATGAATAATTCAATTAGAATGAATATAATTATTATACTTAATGATCATTCATGATTTCATAAAAATATTATTATACACATTTATTCTCATATTTTTTCCCTCCAAAAATCTTCGTTTATTTCCCTAAATCAACTCTTATATGACTTAATTTTCCCTAAACTCATATTCTGATTAGCAATCTTCCTTACATGTAATGTGTGTTCTTAATCATATGACAATAAAAGAACGTCTCGTGCAAATTTACGGGTAACATGTTTGTTTTTAGCCATTAAAATGTACGAGTCACACGCGTACTCATGTTTGTTTCTTGATCATATGTTTTTAACTATATGAATGCAAATATAGTACATGTCTACATTAACTATACGAAAGCGAATAACACATGTGTCTTTTTAAAAATGTCAATATACGGATAATATGTGTGTTTTAACTATACGAATGCACAGGTAACATATGTATTCTTAGCAATACGAATGCACGAGTAACATGTGTTTTTAATCATGCGAATACACAAGTAACATGTGTTTTCTTAACAATACGAATGCATGAGTAACATATATGTTTTTATTCATACAAATATACAAGTAACATGTATGTTTTAACTATATGAATGTACATATAAAACGTGTATTCTTAAGCATACGGAAAAAATGTCACCCCGTGCATCCGCACGAGTATTTTGCTAGTTTACTATAAACAAAGATTCATACACATTTACTATAAACAAAACAATATATACATTTTTTTCTATTATTTTATAATAAATTTTAATAATTTAAATATAATGATGTATTTAACATATACCTAATAATAATTATTCTATATATATATATATTGATTATCATAAAAATATGAATATGTATTTAAACTTAAGAGATAGTACGAGTATTGGAACACTTAAGTACTACATGTGTCTCTTTAACCTCATTGTCATCCCAAATATAATTGCACTTTAGATGCTTGTATTTTATTATTTAAATTGGTTAAGTGACAAATATTATTTGATCTAATGCTTCTCATGGCTTCCATTTGTAAGTGTTTTAAATTGTGCACATGATAATGATATATATTTTCTTTGTTGAGAAAATTAATAATAGGGACATTTATGTCCTAGTATTTAGGAGTGTCAATAATGTTTGTTTCCGTTGCATTTATGTTTTGTTACAATTATGTTTCATAGTTAATAGGTTTTATTTGCACGTTACATAGTCATTAGTGTCATGATGATTGCAGTTATGTATTACCCTATTTATAGGTTGTCTTTCTTTATCAATGAATAAGTAAGAAAACATATATTTTCTGCTTCCCCCTATTGTTAATAGTGGTACCAGAGCTGAGTTGAGTTCCAAAGAGAGAAACAAAGGATGAAACTGATGGCTTCCGAAAGTTTTGTGCAGCCAGCCATTCCACTCTTTGATGATCACTATGACCAATGGAGCATGCTCATGGAGAACTTCCAGATATCCAAAGAATATTGGACGGTTGTTGTTTCTGGAGTAGCAGAACCAGCAGAAGGTGATATGCTAACAGATGCACAAAAGACAGAACTTGAAGGGCTGAAGTTAAAGGATCTAAAAGCAAAAAATTATATCTTCCAAGCAATTGATCGCTCAATCTTGTAAACCATTCCTTACAAAGATACATCCAAGCATATTTGGGATTCCATGAAGAAGAAGTACCAAGGTACAACAAGAGCTAAGAGGCAGCAGCTTCAAGCACTTCGTTCAGAGTTCGAAATACTTCGAATGAAGTAAGGAGAATCAGTTACAAACTATTTTTCAAGAATGATGACAATCGTTAACAAGATGTGGATTTATGGCGACAAGACAGAGGATATTCTCATTGTTGAGAAGATTCTTCGATCATTGACACCAAAATTTAATTTTGTTGCTTGTGCTATAGAAGAAGCTAATGATATTGGTTTATTGTCAATTGATGAGTTACAAAGTTCTTTGTTGGTTCATGAGCAAAAAATTAACCAACAAGAAAAGGAAGAACAAGCAGTGAAGACCTTGTCATAAAATCACTTCACACCTAGTAGATATGATAGAGGACGAGGAAGAAGAAGATCGTGGGAACCAACAAAGAAATTATCATCAAGATAGTCAATTTCAAGGAAGAAGCAGAGGACGTGGAGGGCACCACTCAACAACCTATAGATCAAAGTCAACAGACAAGTCCAATGTTGAATGCTTCAGATGTCATAGGCATGACCATTATAAATCAGAATGTCAAATTGATTTTAATAAACAAAGTGGAGATCAAAGTAACTTTGTAAAAAATGAAGAAGAATTGTCTCTTTTGATGGTGTGTCACATGAAGGAAGAAACTCAACAAAATATGTGATATTTAGACACTAGCTGCAGCAACCACATGTGTGGAGAAAAGAATGCATTTTCTGTTAAGTTTGGTGACAACTCCAAAATTTCTGTTATGAGAAAAGGAAAGGTAACAATCCAAACCAAAGAAAATTTCACCCACCTTACTGCTAATGTTCTTTTTGTGCCTGATTTAAAAACCAACTTGCTTAGTGTGGGTCAGTTACAAGAAAATGGATATGAGATTTTTATAAAAAAAAATGGAGTATATGAAATTCATGATGCAAATTTGGGATTAATTGCTCAAATTAACATGACGGCAAATCGTATATTCCCACTTTATCTCAACAACACAACTAAATCCTGCTTCTAGGCAAAATTAGAAGATGAGACATGACTATGACACTTTCATTATGGGCATCTGAATTTTGGCGGATTGAAAACACTACAACAAAAAAACATGGTGATGGGGCTTCCTAAAATTACAGTTTCTTCTCAAGTTTGTGAAGAATGTGTTGTTAGCAAACAACATCGTAATCAATTCCCACAAGGAAAATCTTGGAGAGCGAAGAAAGCATTGGAACTTGTTCATTCCGACATTTGTGGGCCAATAACACCACATTCTAATGGAGGTAAAAGATATTTAATTACCTTCATTGACGATTATAGTCGGAAAACTTGGGTTTAATTTTTACAAGAAAAATCTGAAGCTTTTGTAGCTTTTAAAAGCTATAAAGCGCTTGTTGAGAAAGAAGTTGGCAACCCAATAAAATTTCTCCGCACGAATCGTGGTGGAGAATATAACTCACATGAATTTGCAAATTTTTGTGAGAACCATAGAATCAAGAGACAGCTTACAACAGCTTATACACCACAACAAAATGGTGTATGTGAGAGGAAGAATCGCACTATTATGAATATGGTGTGAAGCCTTTTGACAAAAAGTGGTGTTCCAAAAAGTTTTTGGCCCGAAATATTTAATTGGAGCACTCATATATTGAATAGAAGTCCTACATTTGTTGTTCAAAATATGACACCGGAGGAAGCATTGAGTGGAAAGAAACCTGTTGTAGATTATTTCCAGATTTTTGGGTGTATTGCATATGCCCATATTCCAGATCAGAAGAGGAAGAAGCTAGACAACAAGGGAGAAAAATGTATTTTTCTTGGTGTTAGTGATAAGTCAAAAGCTTATAAATTGTACAATCCTAGCACCATGAAAATTGTCATTAGTCGTGATGTAGTATTTGATGAAAAATGCACCTGGTCATATGAAATCAAAATGCTGTTAAAGAAAGTATTCCAGCAGATTTTGATGATGAGGAGAAAAGGCAACAACCTCTGGAAAATGAAGAAGATGATGAAGTCACTCAAAATGTTCCAACTGATCAAAGTCCACTTACAGCTGAATCACAAAGGTCTCAACGTGTTCGAAGAAGACCAGCATGGATGATAGATTATGAGGTATCTGGAGTTGACCAAGGTGATGACCCAATTATACATTTTGCTTTATTTTCAGATTGTGATCCTACCATCTTTGAAGTTGCTGTTAAAGAACCAAAATTGAGAAAGACTATGGATGCTGAAATTACAGCAATTGAAAGAAATGACACATGTGAGTTATGTGATCTTCCAAAAGGGCACAAGACAATTTGTGTAAAGTGGGTTTACAAGATAAAGCTGAATGAAAATGGTGAGATTGACAAACACAAGGCACGCTTGGTAGCTAAGGGCTACAAGCATGAGTTTGGTGTTAATTATAAAAAAGTATTTGCTCCGGTTGCAAGACATGATACAATTAGATTGGTGATTTCTATGACAGCTCAAAAGTCATAGCCTATCTACCAGTTGGACGTGAAATCAGCATTCCTCCATGGAGATTTGCAAGAAGAGGTATTTATTGATCATTCTCCTGGTTATGTAAAGCTTGACAATGAACATAAAGTGTATAAGTTAAAGAAAGCTATATATGGATTAAATCAAGCTCCACGAGCTTGGTATAATCGTATAGGAACTTATTTTTTGAAGGAAGGATTTCAAAAATGTCCTTATGAACATATACTTTTTATAAAGACTGAAGATGGAGGAAAAATACTCATTGTTTGAAAGTTTTAAGAAATCTATGATGACTGAATTTGAGAAGTCTGATCTTGGCATGATGCATTACTTTATTGGCATTGAAGTGGTGCAATCTTCAAATGAAATTTTTATCTCTCAAAAGAAGTATGTGCGAGAAATCTTGGACAGATTTCATATGAATGATTGTAATCCTGTAAATACTCAATCTGAGTTTGGTATGAAGCTAAACAAAGATGATGGAGGAAAGAAAGTTGATGACACTATTTATAAACAAATAGTAGGGAGTTTAATATATTTGACAGCAACAAGACCTGATATAATGCATGATGTAAGTGTGATTAGAAGGTAGATGAAATGTCCTACAGAGATTCATCTCTTAGCTGCAAAAAAAAATTTGTTACTTGCAAAGTACTAAGGACAATGGGTTGTTCTACAAGAGTGGAGAAAAATCAGATCTGTTTTGGTTTACAAATAGTGATTATGCATGAGATTTAGATGATCGAAAAAGTACATCTGAGTATGTTTTCATGATGCGAACAACAACTGTTTAATGGTCATCAAAGAAGCAACCTATTGTTACATTATCATCCATTGAAGCTGAATTAGTTGCTGAATTAGTTGCTGCAACAACTTGTGCTTGTCAAACTATCTGGCTATAGAAAATCCTTAAAGAGCTGCATTTTAAGGATGATAGACCTACTCAGATTTATTGTGACAATAGTTCAACAATAAAGCTTTCAAAAAATCCAGTTTTACATGGTCGAAAAAACATATAGATGTGAAATATCATTTTTTGAGGGATCTCACAAATGATGGAGTCATTAATCTTAGTTACTGCAGGAGTGAAGACCAGATTGCTGATATTCTAACCAAACCTCTCAAGTTCCCTGCATTTTATAAGCTCAAGATGTTGTTTGGTGTTTGTACTTCAAAGATTTAAATTTGAAGGATGAAGTTTCAAAGTCTTGCTCTTATTAAACTGGATGTGTGTCTAGAACATCAGTTTAAGGGATGGATTGTTGAGAAAATTAATAATAGGGACATTTTATGTCCTAGTATTTAGGAGCGTTAATAATGTTTGTTTTCGTTGCATTTCCGTTTTGTTACAATTATGTTTCATAGTTAATAGGTTTTATTTGCACGTTACATAATCATTAGTGTCATGATGATTGCAGTTATGTATTAGCCTATTTATAAGATATCTTTCCTTATCAATGAATAAGTAAGAAAACATATATCTTCTGCTTCCTCCTATTGTTAACATTTTTCTGATCTTTTCATCATATATACATACATATCATTTCATATGTTAAATTATATATTCATAATGATAAATAATATTGATAAAACTTTGTCTGAAAAAGATCTAAGACTGAATTCGGGTTCAAAAGTTAGTCTAATCAACATTTAGGGCGTGGTTAGCCTTACTTATGGTTCACAAGTTAGTTGCAGCCTTGTTTGAAGCTAAAATGGAAATATGCTCATTCTACCAAATCCTTAATTGACAAGACATCGGTCATTGCTAAAACATTAACACTAAAGATTATTTACATTTCTCTCCTACAAATATTTGTTTGTGCCCATATGATCTAGAAAATAAAAAAAATCAAATTAATCCTCTAATATTATGATAAATATAATCTATTAGTTAAAGCATTAAAAAAGGCTATAAATAATTGAGAGAATTGAAAATAAATCTAATTTTTTAAGAGTGTAATATATATATATATATTTATTAATGTAAAATGTAAAAATTTATACATAGTCAATATCATTCATTATTCATTTTGTATTATTTTCTTTGAAGAATTAATAATAATTGAAAATAAATGATAAATGATGGACTGTATATAAAACTCTTATTTTGTCGATATATTTTTTTTTCTCTTTTATTTTAATTTTCAAGGAATAAATTGATCTACCCAATTATTTTCTACAACAAAATGAAATTTCCACTCCTAATAGAAAGGCATATAAACCACCACACAAAAAATATAACATGGTATCAACAGTTTTAGGATAGGTTGGACACCCTATCATCGTTCGCGGGTTATGTCAGTAAAAGAATGAATTGCAGAGAGCCAAATCCGAAACTTTCGCTTTCTGTTTTTACTTTTGTCAAAGGTTGAGTTGTCGATGGAAAAAGTGTGTCATACAAAGAAGAATTAAATTAATTAAATAAATTATTTCTCTCTATTTTGTACATTTTCAACGTTGCTCTTCACCCAGAATTCATATAGATAGAGAGGAATTATGGGGACGAAGAGCAACTCTAATTCTACCTCTCAATCTTCTAATAATAAAAATAATAATGCAAACAAAGGCAACAACAACACCAACAATACCCTTGTTGTGTTGAATGTGTATGATCTCACACCTCTCAATAATTACCTTTATTGGTTTGGATTTGGAATTTTTCACTCCGGCATTGAAGGTTCTTTTTTCAACACCCTTTATTTTTTCATAGTTTATAAATCATTTTTCATTGTTTTGCATTGAATTTTTCATGCCATAATGTCGTTTGATAACGTTTTTCATTGTTTATTATTTTCATTGCCTACATTTTTCTGCTACTTTTTACGTGCTTGTCTGATTTAATTTGTTTTTTTTTGCTATAAATGGGTTGTGTGTATAAATGATTTACGTTATAGCTTCTTGATTATATTGTTTCAACAAAGATCTTATTAATTATAATTTCGTTTATATACAATCACCATGGAATAATGCAAAAGTATGATATCCTGATTAATGCAGCGTGTAAACTGCGAATGAGAAAATTACACAAGTTTGTTCTTCTATAGGTGCTTAAGTTCAATAATTTTTTTTGAAAATATGGCATTTTCCATTAATGTGAATGTCTATGTTGCTGGGTACATTTTCCAAGAAATTAAGGTGCAGGTTGTAGTATATTCAATCTGCAACCAGCCGAATTCAACTACATATCTATCGCACTCAAGCTATATATAATTAACAAATACCAAGTCTTAGTCTGGAATCAGCTAACCCAAGCCATAGATGCAAGTTTAATAAATAAATAAATTGGCATCTATCATGTACTTAACGTATGTGTGTCTTTCACAAACTATAAATCAAACCATCATTATAATATATCTAGAGTACATATAACATGTTACCCTAAACCAGTACTCTTTGGTGTGGGTTGGTACTACTCTATTCATCAAATATATGGTTCGCTTAGGACTGAATATTAAAACATAAATTAGGGCGTATTGGTTGGCAAAAACACCATAAAACACCATCTAGGATAATGCTTGTGTATAGTTAGTTAGACATAGAGAGATAGCTTGTTGTGGAAGCTACTCATGTAATCAAGCTATAAATACTAATTCTCCCATCTTTTGAAACTAACTTTTCATTAATAAAATTCATTGAGTTAATTTCTCTCTCTACTTTCTTCTTTCTTACTTGGTATCATGCTAACTAGGTCTACTTCTATCATTTGGGAACTCTCTCCTTTCTCCACCTCCCTCGCCTGCTCATGTTTCACCATTACAAGGACTTAATTTTGCTATGGTGCTTCCACTTCTATCAATGAAGTTAACATAGAAAATTTTTCTCACCCATTAAAAAATCAGCAACATCAATATTTAGGATCAGATAAGGTTATTCTTAAGTGAGTTTTCCACTCTGCTAACAACCAAATTGGTCTATAAATAACTAAACGGTGTCATAAATAAGTATAGAAAATGGTTGTTGAATCCATAAAGATTTGGTGAATATTACCCTTTCAACCAACAATTGTTATTGTTGGATCTATTCAAGTGTGAAGTCTCACATCGGATATGCGGGGAGGAGCAAAAGAGTTTATAAGTATAAAATGCCCATGAAACTAATGCCTTAAGGTTTTGGTTCAAGACGTGGTGCATCACTTGTGGCTCTCCACTCTTCCCATACCCCGGTAACAATGGAACTCCCCAGTGGTTGGAGGCTCCCCAATCGCAGTCTGGTCCAACAAGTGGTATTAGAGCCAATGGTTAGGCTAGGATATGGTGGACTTAAGGGGGAGCGGACCAGAAAGTGTGTAGTACCCACACTTTTGGGGGAGATTGTTGGGTTTATTCAAGTGTGAAGTCCTACATTGGATATGCGGGGAAGAGTAAAAGAGTTTATAAGTAGAGAAGGCCCGTGGAACTAATTCCTTAAGGTTCTGGTTCAAGACGTGGTACATCGCTTGTGCCTCTCCACTCTTCCCATACCCCGGTAACAATGAAACTCCCCAGTGGTTGGAGGCTCCCCGGTCGCAGTCTGATCCAACAAGATTCTCGCTCCTTAGGAAATCTACACAAGATTCTCCACCTTAGCGAATATCTGACTTCACCTTGCTCAATGCATAATTTTATTTAAAAAATCCTCTACATGTGAGTCTGCTCCCCTTCAGCATAAACCTTCTAAGTATCCTTGACGATGTTACCAAGAGTCTAGCTCTCCAAACTTTTAGTGCACCTTCCCGTACCACCATCTAATGGAACACGACGCCTAGCCATCAATTGCTAGGAAGTCTTTGGATATATGGAACCTCCACACAAAAGTTCACCAACAACCGTCATCTTCAATACTCAGACAAACTGAACCTTGGAGCTTCCATGGAAACCCTCAACCGCTACCACCATTGTCTAGCCCAACAATCATAGTTCAAAAGAACTATCATACTCAAACATAAGGAGTATAACCCAATGTTGTGAAACCCGAGCCGGACGTCAAACCGGAGGAGGTCTTGTATAGGTTCTAACCGGTTTAACCGGTTAAGCCGTCCGGTCGGACCGGACGACAATATAATATCATATATAATTATATATATATACATATATTATATAATTAATTAAAATAAGTGAATAACTTTGCACAAAGCTTACACATAAATTAAAATAAAAGTGCATCAAAGTTCAAGTCTTACATAATTAGAGCAATAAATCAAAACACATCTCATTTAGAGAGTAAATATTTTAATTCATCCATATATCATTGTCTTGGTTAGATCCTAAGTTTACATTGTTGGTTAAAGATGTACTTTGAGTGTAACTATCTACATCTTCTTGAGGAAAAAAGTCTAAATTAAGCCTTCCATCAATAGTAATATTTTGTCCTTCAACCATACCTACAAATTAGAATATACGTTAGATTAATATGTATAATAATTAGAAAATATGTATAATACTGATCTTTGAAAAACTCATGCATGAAACTAAGATCATTTGCATTTTTAAATAGTGTAATCGATTACACAATCCTGGTAATCGATTACATGCTGATAAACTAATCAGACATGTGCATTGTATATGATGTAATCGATTACAATATACTCGTAATCGATTACAGCATATTAAACCAACCCGGCCGGTTTAACCAACCGGGTTATTCCGGTTTTACCCGGTCTAACCCGGTTGGACCGGATTTTCCACGGCCCAAAAAGGCTACCAATTCCGGTTTTCTACATGTACAGGACCGTTTACTCAAGCGGGTGACGGTTGGACCGGTTGGACCGGCCGGTCCGGTCCGGTCACAACAACATTGGTATAACCACAACACACACCTTGCGTAATGCTAACCAATGCTTGTGTCACACCCTTGCATCCAAGCCAATGCACATATTACACTCTGCATCAAAGTCAGTCAACGCCTATGTGCTTTTGTGGATCTACTAAAAGTTAATAATATCCTTCACTATGACGTCCTAGATACGCCATTAAGATATTTTACTTCTCATCTCAAATGAGATCATTCTCTCAACATCTAGAGAGATATTGTCAGTACTTGTCTCAGGGCCAAACTCAACACTTGAGTCCCTATCTCCATCTTAATCTTAATCTAGTATATGAACTTTTGGGGCTCTAGATCAACATATATTGCCCCCACCATAGTTCCGCCATATTTTCTTCTCCTTCAACTCATCTCATTTATTCTTGCATAGTACCTTTGATGCACTTTATCTAACCAACATTTTTTCACCCTCTTTTGCCTTTATCTAGCACTTGGGTTAAGAACCATATACCAATTGGCTCTAATACCAATTGTTGGTGTAGCGGAAGCGATCGTTGTGTAGTGTTGGTCACAAGCAATCAAATAAAGTGCATAGAATAAATAGAAGAGAAGAAACAAGAGAATTTGGTAACGAGGTTCAGCCAATTATGTCTACGTCCCTGGGAGCGTTGAGTGACTACCAAGATATTATTAGATAAAAAATATTACAAACCCTAGCACACCCATGAGCCCAAGTGCCCATGGGGTGTTTCTATCTGGTGCTTATATCTAGTGCACGTTATAACAAGGGACTTGAGTCCGATATATCTTGCTAGTCACTCAACGCTCCCGGGGAGGTAGACACAATTGTTTACCCTACTCTATTCTAATACTAAGTGATGTGGAACTAATCTAGTAACATATTTCAAGCATCCACAACAGTTATTCTAAATTACTTTTAAAAGGATTTTTGGATTAATAATTATACTACAAGTGACAAACATATTACAATACTTTGATAAAATATGTTGAGATAGAATTTCCTACTCACTATCAATATACACAATTGAACAATACTAATTTATTATGCAATGATTCTTTCACACTAATAACCTCAAAAATACTAAAAGCTATTGTCTTAGACAATTTAATAGCTTATGTAATGAAACTTTATGTCTAGCAACTTTACACACAAGATGAAGAATTATGACTCACAAAATCATATACAACACTTCAATTATACTAACCGCCAATGTCTTGATCATGATAATAACTTATTAAATTGCTCTATGTCTAGCAACTAGATTAACAAGATGAAAATATATAAACTTTTAAACATACCTCTATAAGAGTATGTTAACAAGTTTGAGAGTTGTTAAGTTATGAATTAGCTTTATGTCTAGTAACTGATATAAATCTATGTTTAGCAATTGATATAAATCTATGTTCATACACAATTGATATAAAAAAAACTATGTTTAGCAATTATACCAATTGATGAGTTGAATAAAGTATGAATTACAACAAGGATTTCTCTAAGATTTTTATTCACAATTCATACAATAAGATGATCAAACTCAAAATAATCATTAAGCACATACACAGCTAAAAAGAATCAAAACATAATGAATTAGCATAAAACTAAATCAATGTGCATATGTATTGCATTCAATCCCAACAATAAGGAAATTAGCTACTCATGGTAACTAAATGCGAGCAAAAGTAAGAGAAAATACAACTCGTAGATGACGAATTATCACTCCATTGAGCATGGACCAGCTACTCTAATGCTTACACCTTGCTTCCACACCTCCAAGGGAGCTAAACTCGCCTAAAAACTAAAAATATAATGTATTACAAGTGTATTTCCTAAAGTGTCTATTACTTATTTTGAAGAGTCAATGATAATTAACTATGAATTGTGGATAATGCAATAACAGTGTATAAAACTCATATGCATATATTTTTTTTCACTAAACAAATTTTGGAGTGACTTGATCAATTGTCCTGTGATTTCCTATATGTCCTGTCCCCCAGGGTGCATTAAATGCACCCATAATTTATAAGTGTGCAATCTATGGAAAGCAAGAATGCGTGTGCTATGTGTAATATACTTAACTAATATAAAGGAAGAGCGAATGAGTTGAAAAAACACAAGCCACTCTATTCAATTTAGGAAAGTGTTACATGGTTCATGCTTCATTTAATTATTGTCTTTTAATGTATTAGGCATATAATTGTCTTTTAACTAATGAGCCAGTTTTTTGATATTCTTGTTCAGGAAGCTGATTGCTTCTTTTACCAAAGTTATTTGGAAGATTTTATGACTGCAGAAAATTTTTTGCTACTTTCATGATTTATGCTGATATTCTATGTTGTTTGAATTGTTTTTGCCACTTTAATGTTGTGAAGATTCTCTGTGTGAACAGTACATGGTAAGGAATATGGATATGGAGCACATGATTTTCCAGCTAGTGGTGTTTTTGAAGTAGAACCAAGGAAATGCCCTGGATTTACATACAGATGTTCCATCAATTTGGGTCAAGTAAATGTTCCTCGTTCTGAGTTCAGAACCTTTATTGAGAAGATTGTTAGTGAGTATCATGGTGATACTTATCACCTTATATATAAGAACTGCAATCATTTTACAAATGATGTCTCTTGTAGATTGACCGGAAAACGGATCCCAGGTTGGGTCAATCGGCTCGCTAAGATAGGTAATACCTTAAAGGGGAAATTCGTTATACACTTATTCTCGATTTATGATGAACTAACTACTTCGAAAGTTATAAGCTCGTGTTGCCGAACAATACCTACTTTCAACTTTAGCTCGTGTTAATTAAGTTTAGGTTCATTATTATATCATGGTCTCTAAATTATATCATAAAATATAAACTTTTGAATTGAGTTCTGGTCAATTGTCATTACTATGTTTCAATGAAATCTGCACTCCATTCCATCATCCACTTTCTTCATGTTATATTATGGGAATAAAATTACTTTCTCTCGAAACATATTACTTGGAATTAGGATCATCTCCAGTAATAGAGAGATAAATACACCCAACATGAGAAAATCTAGTAGGATAATAACATCATTTTCGGGTGACAAATCTAGTACAATTCTAGTCTTTAAAAGCGCAGCCCAATGCACGATGTTCTCACTTAGTGGAATATGGGGACAGTATATGTATGCCGTCTTAGCTTGTAGACTGTTTTTCTAATTGCAATCATTTGGTAACATTTTCAGGTTCTCTATGCAGTTGTCTGCTTCCTGATACTCTTCAAGTAACTACTGTTAAACAGCTACCTGAATACCATCAATGTTCAGGTGTGTATATTTCATAGTTCCTTATTATTTTCCACTCAATTTTTAACCTTATGCATATTTTTTATTTATTATTGTATCTGATTAACATAAGTAAATTTTCTGCTTTGCCTGTTTTTGGTGACCCTTTGCAGAAGATGAAGTGACAGAGTCTCTTTCAAGTGCCACAACATCACCAGAATTAGGTGATGAGCAAGAAAAGTACCTTCTGTCACCATTGGCAAGAACTGATGATATTTCTTTTGTTAAAGAGAAAGAGACCCAAGTAAAATGAAGTTCATGTGTTTGAGATGAGGCAAAACATTTTGGCAATGTCTTACCTTAAGTACTTGTTCATTTGGTTTACCATGATTCTTTTTACCCAGATCTAGTGATGTATTCAATTTTTGTATCAAGGTTTTCTGTGTGGGGCTTAGTTGATTGGATCCGAGTCCTCTCGAGTACCAGAGAGTCCAGTGAAGAGTCTAGTACTGGACAGTGGCACAGATCAAATTTTAACAGATATGACTTTAACTTATTTTTAATAAAAAAATTAAAATTAAGAAAAAATTTCCTCTTTATATTCTACAGTGAAGAGTCTAGTACTGGAGAGTAGCTGAACTCGGTTGTTGTTGAAAGGGTTGCTAGCCATGAAAATGACACCCCTTTCTGTAAACTGTATAACTTATGAATGACTCTTTTATGAGGATATATAAGAAAGTTTGTATGGAGAAATTATAATGTACTTTTAGAGTGATAGTCTCAACAGTTGACTTAGTTTAAAATTTTATCAAATAGTTTTTTAAATTTAGTCATGTAAGGTTATTATTATGCAGACCATGTAATTTCTTTTCATAGGATTGGGTATAAAACTCTCAAAGCAAATAAGAATTTGTTTACGACTTTACTTGAACAAGATCTGTTCTATAGGCTCGTACAATTGTGTTCTTATTCTCTTCTTGTGAGAACTTGTCCTTTGTTTGAGGGATTTAAGTAAAAAATTCAAATCATAATGCATGTGATTTTAGAGCAGTGTTAAATTCTTAGGAGAGAATGAAAATGTGAAGTTTTAGGTTATGTGAGCTTGGGTTGAATATAAAAAGGGAGTTGGCAAGATTGGCTTAAAAGAATGAAGCAATCATGGTAGAGTGTGGAGAGGAATGGGTGGAATAGTTACAGTCTTTGATGTGGCTAGGTGATGTTAAGAGTGATAAGATGTCGTTTCCAAGTAGCATTGTTTTTTGTTTGGTTTACGCTGATTTGGTTCAGTTAACCAAAAGTTTTAAGTATACTAACACGCCTGACAACGATCATGCCACTACATTGGGGGCAATTGTTTCATTGCAATGTCAAAACAGATCATATATTGGCTATCTACTAGATAGAAAAGATATGGTCCACATGATTGTTGATCATGCTCGAGCAATCAAGATTCAGTCTATATGACTATCGATCATGCGTGGAAGACCGACTTAGCTAAGGGAAAGAACTACATCGACATGATAAGGACAAGTCAGCGCCTCCTATGTTGAAGAACTTTCATTAATGCCAAAGGTAAGGACACACCACTTGAATAGTTAACATGTTTATGTTACTCACAAGGTATAGGTAGTCTAAACCACAACATTGTCAATCTAATAGGCTTCTCAAAGGATAAGGTCATGCCGTATATGCAATGATGATACATTCCCTTAGAGTAAAACCTACTCCATGCCACATTATAAATAGGTGAAGCCATTCATAAGGGAAGTGCAATGTATTTTCTATACTCTCTTTATCTCTAAACATATTCCTAAAAATGTTGACTTAAGCGATAATGACCCTTTTCATGTACACATCCAAGGTGGTCCAAAGTCGATGACTTTCTAATTCTATCCATAGCCCAAGGTCCAACATCACCCAAGCTCGGCTATTGCTCGTGTGATAATCAAAAATTAAATGAGAGAGACTAGATACTAAATTTTATTATATTCTTCAATTCAGAAAGTTATTGCACAATGATGGTTAAGCTTTTATTTAGCAGTTACAAATTTGTGTCATTGCCTCCTAGCTAAAATAGTGACTAGAAACTCTATGCAATAGTTTACCTTATTGTATAACTAGCAAGTTACCCGTACATATACATGGGACAGTATTTTTTGTCACATGATCAATAACACACATGTTACTCATACATTCACATGGTTAAAAATACACATGTTACTTATACATTCACATGGTTAAAAATATACATGTTACATGTGCATTCGTATTGTTAAGAACAAACATGTGACCCGTGTATTTTAATAGTTAAAAACACATATTTTACTCGTGAATGAAATGAATGGAGTAGAGAGGAAATGACTAAAGTATCCCCAACAATATTACATGTATACATATTGAAATATTTCATACAATTTACATTACAATGATATTAAAAAAGTCATTATGTAATGACAAAGTTGCCCTTGAAAAATCCAAGTGTCAAACATAGGGTATTCCTTTTAGTTATTATGTTAGCTTATGAATTTTGGACGGAAAAAATGAATGTGGTTGTGACACATGTGAAAATGAATATTGATGAAACTTTTTTTCTTATATATAATATATATATTAAATGTTATTATTATTATATCTTATTAAATAATATATTGGGTAATGAACAATGAGTATGAGTGTATTTTTATCCTGTGTGGGAGGTTGTACAAAGTGATGTGTCTTTATCCCATGTGGGAGATTGTTCTTAACCATATTTTTTTTGTCGTATGGTTAAGAACACACATATTACCCGTACATTCATATGGGACATATTGATTTTTAAATATATTTAAAATCACGTAATTATCAATCTCATTAAAGATATATATTAGTAACATTATGAAATAATTTGATAAAATAAAATAAAATATATAAATAATCATTGATAAGTTGTTTAAAATATTCAAAGTCGTTATGAAAAGTAATTGATATTACAATAGAGTGAATTTCTTAACATTTCCAATCATTTGAAACCAAAATAGATTGAAAAAGGAGTTAGTGGGAGTTAGATAATGGGTATGAGTATATTTTTATCCTTTGTGAGAGGTTGTATAAAGTGACGTGTCTTTATCCTATGTGGGAGGTTGTTCTTAACAATTTTTTTTGCCATATGGTTAAGAACACACACATTACTCGTACATTCATATGTGACAGATTGATTTTTACATATATTTAAAATCACATAAGTATCAATCTTATTAAAGATATATATTAGTAACATTGTGTTATAATTTGATAAAATAAAATGAAATATATAGATAATCATTAATAAGTTGTCTACAATATTCAAAGTCATTATGAAAAGTAATTGATATTTCAATAGACTGAATTTCTTAACATTTCCAATCATTTGAAACCAAAATAGATTGAAAAAGGAGTTAGTGAGAGTTAAATTGATTAGAAGTTTGAAATTGTATTGTGAAAAAAATGAAAACAGTGATGAGAAGAGAGCAAGAGTGAAACCAAAAGAAATGAGAGTTTGAAAAATAAGGATAAAATGAAGTGAAACCAAAAGTTTAGAATAAATGAATTTTGTATTTGTCAAATGATTCAGCGTATGCGTGTCCATGGTAGATGATTGAAGTGTTGAGAGAGGAAATGAAAAAACTTGTGGATAATTAATTGATTTGAAGTTTTTTTATATATATTTAATACAACGTGTGATGATACATAATAAGAATATGAACCAATTTTTGGAGGCAAAAAAATTAAGGAGAAGTTGACATGTGTCCATGATGATATGGCAAAAACATTTTTTTCTTATATATATATAATAAATAAAAACAATTAGTCCTTAACATTTAGCGTGCATTAGGTATGGATTATGTTTTTAGTTCCAGTTTATAAACTGTGAGATTATAATCTGTATATTTTTGGGTACCTTAGTTGAGAATTGAATATAAATTAATCTATTTTGTTTGGGTAAGGTAGAAAGATTGTTTTTTACATAGTAAATTACATAAAATGTTATTTGTTTATGTTATGATTATTTTGATTGATTTTTACATTATTTTTTAAGTATACAATTTTTTAATATTTGCCATCATATATATTTTTACTATAAATTTTTAAAATTTTAATATTACATAACAGAAGGCTAAAAAAATTAAAATAAAATACAATATAAAAATCAATATCAATATTAAAAAACAATATAACACATTAATAAAGAAAAGTTGTTAAACTTGAATTAAATAATTCACAAAATAAATAATACACAAATGTTAAGTTTTATACAGAAGTTTTGGGGTTTATACATATTCACAAAAAAATTAATATCGCATAACATAATTGTTAGGAATAGAGCACAACGCGGAAGCACAAAATCAAATCAATTGAGAACTAAATAGAAGTAAATAAAGGAGCAAGAAAAATAACACATTAGATTTAACGTGGAAAAAAACCCTCAGTGTGAGAGGTAAAAAACCACGGGCGCTCACCAGCAATGTTCCACTATATGAAAGGGAGAGTACAATAAATCCTCTTATAGTAATGAAGAAAAAGAATAATATTTTTCTTAAAAATACTCTCTCAAATGGAACAACAATTATCACTACAAAACACTCAACAATTTAATGTCTCTTTATGTTGCTGTTGTAACACCCCAAATTTATCCTCCTTGAAATTAGGTAACAGTCCTGAGAAGTGGGGCATACTGCCAGATTCTCGCTTGAGCGAGAGGACCTCGCCCAAGCGAGAGGATCAGTGTTTTGAAATTGGAAAATTTTGGGAGTCTCGCCCAAGCGAGGAATGGGTCGCTTGAGCGAGAGGAAGCTTGTTGGGACTGTGAGATTCTCGCTTGAGCGAGAATCCCTCGCTTGAGCGAGAATCCCTCGCTTGAGCGAGAGCGTCAAATCTGAAATTTTAAAAAGGCGGGATTTTATCGCCTGAGCGAGAATGGGTTCGCTTGAGCGAGAACCCGACGACTCCTCTTTAAAATAGAAACCACAAACACATTTTAGGGTTAGAACTTTGAAGAGAAGAGAGAGAGGAGAGCTTTTCAAGAGCAAAGAGCCTTAGGACTCATCTTAGAGCTTGAGAAGAGGTAAACCTCTTGTTTCTAACTCTTCTTCTTCCTCTCTAACTTGTTTTGGGTATGTTGGATCTCTTTTCAAAATATGAGAAACCATGGTTTAGAGTTGGTATTTGATGAATGGAAAGGGTTTTGTGGGTTATTCATGAAAACCCCAAAACCCCCCAAAATGAGAATAGGAGTAAAAAGAGAAATGAATGAAATGTTAAATGTGGATGATGAGTTTGTGCTTTGATGTTGATATATGAGATGAACATGTATGTTTAGATGTTTGGAAACTTGTGTTGAAGTAGTTTTGGAAATCTTGAAAATATGTGAATCCCTTGTATGTTTGATGATGAAAAACGAATTGTTTATGTGTTATTTTGAATAAATGACTGACATTGTTGTTATTGGTGGAAATGAGGAAAGATCCTAAGGTTGGAGGAAATCTCGGAGGAGACTTTTAAAGTTACTCAGAACCGATCCCCAACACTCATCAAGGTAAGAGATAAGTGTCTCTAAATCATACTCGCTGATGTGAATGAGGTATGTGAAAAAGGTAATGTGTTTGTAAGAATACTGTTGATACCCTACCCGAAGAGGTAGTGGTTTATTGTTGATACCCTACCCGAAGTGGTAGCGGATTATTGTTGTTACCCTACCCGAAGTGGTAGCGGATTATTGTTGTTATCCTACCCAGAGTGGTAGTGGATTATTGTGGTTATCCTACCCGGAGTGGTAGTGGATTATTGTGGTTATCCTACCCGGAGTGGTAGTGAATTATTGTGGTTATCCTACCCGGAGTGGTAGTGGATTATTGTGGCTATTCTACCCGGAGTGGTAGTGGATTATTGTGAACTCGACCTGCCCGATGTGGTATGGATAATAACTCGACCTGCCCGATGTGGTATGGGGGATAACTCGACCTGCCCGATGTGGTATGGGGATAACTCGACCTGCTCGATGTGGTATGGATAATAACTCGACCTGCCCGATGTGGTATGGGGGATAACTTGACCTGCCCGATGTGGTATGGATAATAACTCGACCTGCCCGATGTGGTATGGGGGATAACTCGACCTGTCCGATGTGATATGGGAAATGAAATCGATGAATACGATTAAGGGTGAATATGAAGGATGAAAATGAGGATGTGAAGGATAAAAGAGATATTCATGCTATAGGATATATATTATGGGATATATATACTATAGGGTGAATATGAATGATGAAAAGGAAGATGTTAAGAATGAAAGTAATATACATGCTATAGGATATATATTATGGGATATATGTTCTATAAGGTGGATATGAATAATGAGAAGGACGATGCTTCGAAAGAACGTAATATGCATGCTATAGAATATATATTATGGGATATATATACTACAGGATGATTATGAGTATCGTGGAAATTAAAGGAAGAAGATATGAGTGTTTACATTTACGTATTTGTGGTTATAAATTATATTAAAGCTTAATCGTATTTGAAATGTGGATTATCATGTAATGTTAGTTTTTGAACTAATGACTTACTCCCTTGTTTTGTGTGTTGTTTATGATAATCCCATTGTAGGTAAATGAAGGATTTGAGGAGGAAGCTCACTTAGGAAGCTTATGTGTTTATTAACTTGATTGTCTTTATCGCTACTTTAACATTGTAGTTGATTTGATAACATTTTGGGATGAATGTAAATCTGATTAGGACAATACCGAGATATGTAGTTATGGAGGTTATAACTCTTAGAAACCCATACTGGTGGTATGTGGTAATTACTAAATGAATGAATTATGTTTTTCCGCAACATGAATTGCATGATAATATAATAGGTTAAAAGATTAGTGTCAAGGAATGATTCATGAAGGTTTTTCAGTAAAATAATGAATGTATGTAAGGAAAGATTTTAAATAAACGAAAAATTTTCAAGGGTAGAATTTGGGTCCTTACAGCTGTGATGGATTTGTGTTGTGTTGTTTTGTGATATATTGAAACCAATACAAGAAATGCCTTTTTATAGGCAACAAATTGTGAAATAATGAATAAATTATCATTCTTTAGTAGAGAAGGAAAAAACAGGCAGTGGAATTAATTTGGTAGGCGCCGCACTGCTCTGAAATAAATGCTTTGAGCCACACAAATGTAACAATCTCCACCTTGACTCAAATTCAATAAGTTGCGCATCACCAAATTCAAGCAGTGTTGGAACTTGATATTTGGAAGTGGCTTGATAAGCATATATGCTGGATTCTCTGATGTGTGAATCTTTTCCACCATAATTTCACCAACAGCAACAATATCTCAGATGAAGTGACGTTTTACATCAATGTGTTTGGTCTTGTCGTGATAACGATTATTCTTGGTCAAATGAATACTTTGACTATCAAAAAACACTGTAAGAATACCTTGTGCTAAACCAAGCTCATTTACCAAACCTTGGAGCCAAATAGCCTCCTTCACACCCTCTGTTGCTGAAATATATTATGCTTCAGTCGTTGTAAGGACCCGATTTTCTTAATCCAAAAATTATTTTTAAAACAAGAGTTTACAAGATAAAACAACATAAAACGAACCATAACTCGAAAGGATGAGTTTCCATGGTTTCTCTCATTTTGAGAAGAGATCCAACATACCCAAAATAAGTTTCAAAGGGAAGAAGAGAGTTAGAATCAAGAGCTTTACCTCTTCTCAAGCTTCTAAATGACTCACAAGCCTTCTTTCTCTTGAAAAAGCCCTCTTCTCTCACTTATCTCTAGGTTAACCCTCATAAATGTGTTTGGGGTTCCCTATTTAATGTAACAGTGTCGTGTCCTCGCTTAAGCGAGCTCATTCTCGCTCAAGCGAGAAAATCCCACCAATTTTAAAAACTCAGATCTGACCCTCTCGCCCATGCGAGGGAACTCTCGCCCGGGCGAGGCATCTCTTGCTCAAGCGAGGATCTTACAGCCTCGACAGCTCCAAAATATCACATTTCCTCGCCCAGGCGAGCCAAACTCTCGCTCAGGCGAGACCACTCTCGCTCAAGCGAGCCAACTCTCGCTCAGGCGAGAATCCTTCAGTATAGCCCAGGATTTCACCCTCCCAATTGAGCCTTCCTCGCCCAGGCGAGCCAACTCTCGCTCAGTCGAGACCACTCTCGCTCAAGCGAGCCAACCCTTGCTCAGGCGAGAATCCTTTAGTATAGCCCATGATTTCACCCTCCCAGGTGAGCCTTTCTCGCCCATGTGAGAATCCCTCGCTCAAGAGAGAATCCCAAGACTGATACTATAATTTTAAAGACTTAAATTTAGGGTGTTATAGTTCACAACCAGAAACTTTCAGCAAGAGTTTCACTGGAGAACCCCCAACAAGGGTCTCACACAATAAGTTCAACAATGAGTCCATACCAGGGAATTCGACAAGAGTTTTACAACAAGAAACCCTCTACGAAATTCACAACAAGGAGTTTTCAACAAGCACTACATCAATAACTCACAACAAGACATCCAACGATAAATTCACAACCAAACACTTACCGCAAGGAATTTAACAATCATCTTTCACATTAGCAGTTACCGCATAGTCAACACAATTCACACAAGTCAAGTAGTTAACTCACACAAATTTCACAAAGAAGCATGTAAGGTCATACCCTAGGCCGCAGAGTTGACATATGCTTTGATACCATATTGTAAGGACCCGATTTTCGTAATTCAAAAATTCTTTTTAAAACCTTATTCATGAAAGTGAAGTGATTACTTTTGAAAGACATTACTTGAACGGTTTGGAAACTTGAGTGAATACATTTATAAATTACAAGGCGGAAATATTCCAAATACCTTTCATTTCAAAAGCATGTCATTGCACTTCCTTTCAAATACATATTCTAAACAATTACCCTTTAACAAAATACACTTTTAATTACAAATATTAAATCAACTTCATTATACACTTTAGGAGAAGTTCCATTTTACAAAAGAATTAAACCAACAAGGTTCTCATATTACAAACGTTTTTCATATAACATGTCAATTACATAAAACACTACTTTATCGTGTACTCTTCTCCGCAAGCGTCCAATGTGCTACCTCCACAACCTGAACCCAAATATACAACACATACAAAGAAAGACAGAGGGAGTAAGAACCAACTACGGCGACCGTAGCGTGGATTTACATGGAGTAAAGACATTAAAGTATTCAACCTATACACGTCTATCGTCAATCATATTAAACATATACAAATCAACACATTACCCATATTCACCCTATAGTACACATATATCCCATAATATACATGTCCTATAGTGTGCATATTTATTCATCACATATTATCTATATTCACCCTATAGTACACATATATCCCATAATATATATGTTCTATAGTGTGCATATTTATTCATCACATATTATCTATATTCACCCTATAGTACACATATATCCCATTATATATGTTATATAATGTGCATATTTATTCATCACATATTATCTATATTCACCCTATAGTACACATATATCCCATAATATATATGTTCTATAGTGTGCATATTTATTCATCACATATTATCTATATTCACCCTATAGTACACATATATCCCATTATATATGTTCTACAGTGTGCATATTTATTCATCACATATTATCTATATTCACCCTATAGTACACATATATCCCATAATATATATGTTCTATAGTGTCCATATTTATTCATCACATATTATCTATATTCACCCTATAGTACACATGTATCCCATTATATATGTTCTATAGTATGCATATTTCTTAATAACATATTATCTATATTCACCCTATAGTACACATATATCCCATAATATATATGTTCTATAGTGTACATATTTATTCATCACATATTATCTATATTCACCCTATAGTATATATATCCCATAATATATATCCTATAGTATGCATATTTATTTCATTTCAAACATACTCATTTCCCATTAATGACATTCACCCTTTGACCACATCCGACATGTCTCCCCACAAAGATAATCTTCTACCGCATCGGTAGCTCTAGTTAATTCCCCATACCACATCAGGTAGGTCGAGTTATTATTCTACCACATGGGATAGATCGAGTTGTTCCACTACCACATCGGATAGGTCTACATTTCACATTATCCTCACATCTCATGTCCGTCATAGCACAAATTATCAACTCAATGTCATACGCCCAATAAACACAAGGCATCACATTGTTCCATCACCATAAAATAACACACAACACCTTCATTGTCACAAGCATACCCATACATGTTTATAACAATAAAACGACTCACAACATATTCATTTTAATAAACATACTCATCTCCACTTTTACAAATCAACAACTCATCAAACAATTATTATTACAAACACCCTCATATATATTTATGACAACAAACAACTCACACACAATCATTATGACACAACATAACCATTTCTACTTTTGTCATTAAACAACACATCCCACAATCCTTATTACAAACACACCCATATGTGTTTGTAATAAATCAACCATTCATAACACATCATTATCATAAACAAACCACACACAACATATCCTTCATCATATAACACATTAACGTTAGACCCATCTTTCATGACGGTGTATTACCATAAATGAGCATATTGCGTTTTACTTAAATAAACGGTTTTCCCATACATATATCTCCACTTTTATGGTTAATATTTCCTCATGTAAAATAAAGACTCTCACATGGACCACAAACACCCAAGAGAGTTTCTATTCGTTAATATGCTCCGATTCTTGAGGGAAATCGGAGATGATGACTCTAATGAAATACTCTAAGACCACAATGGTCTTCTCCCTCACCTTAGGTTGCGTAAGCTCCATGGATCCGCAAAGAGCTCCATCTTCCTCCATCTCCTTCAACCTACATTGTTGCTTTTTCATCTCCAAAGCTCTCCAATGTTCCATTAAGAAGCAAGAGGAAGAGGTTTTGATGTGTTTTTGGGGTTTAGTGGAGGAAAGAGTCGAAATCCATGGGGAGCCGCCATTGGGAGTGAAAAGGGAGAAAAGAAAATGAAGATTAGGGTTTGTGAAACCCTTTTTTTTCTTTTATAGTTGGGCACTCTCGCCCGCGCGAGAATATCTCGCTTAGGCGAGAAGCCCACGATATTTTAAGTTTCAAAACATGGACCCTCTCGCTTGGGCGATATTCTCTCGCTAAAGCGAGAATCTCACAGCCTACCCAGACTTTCTCTCGCTCAAGCGACCCATTCCTCGCATGGGCGAGACTCCCAGAATTTCCAAATTAAAAACACTAATCCTCTCGCTTGGGCGAGATCCTCTCGCTCAAGCGAGAATCTGGCAATATTCCCCATTCTTCATGACTGTTACCTAATTTCAAAGAGGATAAATTTGGGGTGTTACAATCCTTCCCCCCTAAAAGAAATTTCGTCCCCGAAATTTTATTAGGTTACTCTCAGGAGGACACTAACCTCGCCTAGACTGTAGGCACAAGATAAACTCGACTAAGCTTAGGTCCAATCGTCTAAACCATTACAATTACTTAGATTACAACCAAGGCACATATCACAAGACCATGACACCATATAGTCAGATTATGGACTAAACCTCAGGAGTCCAAATTCCAAAGTCAAACATTAGAATACTAAGAGAAAATTTATCGCAATCGGAAATAAAGATTCTCAAGTATCTCGTAATCCCACTAGATCTCCCCGATCTATCACTACAATCATCATTTCAAAAAGATTACAAAAGCAGTGAGATTCACAACGACACCTTCAAATTCGAAAGAAAGTGGGACTCCATACCTCTCTTTCATCAAGATGCACTAGTTTGCATCCAAAACGAAAAAACTAGATCGACATCTACTCGATGGAAACAACGCCATTTCATTTCATACGTGCCAATAACCACGATTTACTCAAAATCTTCACTAGCATTTCAATTCACACTCGCTACAACACAGAACATGATATTCATTCAAGTAGCATTTAGACAAACAAGATTTTTGGAGTCTTTCCACATACGAAATAAAATCACCAAGTCATTACCCAATTTAATCTAACATTTTCTACTACAAACGAATGTGGTTTAAGTAGATTTGCTATTTAATATTATCAACTTTAATAGTAGACATACATTTTGCACTCAAATCTACATCATATCCAGAAACACATGGTCATAATTACATCACAAGATTTTTAACAACATCACACTCATCCAAGATGCGGTTGTTAAACATTCGGATTTTCAACATGAAACTTAATCAATGCTTAGCCGAATATTACACTTCATTCAAAAAATGATTTTCGAAAATAGATTAGATGTAAGTTTCATGGTAATCACCTTGTGGAGGTAAGGTTTTTCATAATCGTTTCAAAATAACTTAGAACCCTTTTTTCTTATGCGACACCGAATGCCCAAATCAAAATTTTCAACAGCTAGTTAGTTCTGGAGTTACATTTCACCCAGGACATGAGAGTCCCCACAATACCCTTACAGAAACATGCTTATACCATAACATTGCAATTATGCATAACAATTACTGACGCACATGAAATAGAAACAAGTTTTGTAAGCACAATATCAAAGCAGTTAATTTGAGTTCATTACCACTGTATCGTGCATTGCAAATATTCAACTACAAAAGGTCAATCATCATAGACTAAAAGTTTCATGTACGAAAGATAATCCACTACCTCTTCGGGTAGGCAATATAACAATTGTAACACCCTAAATTTAAGTCTTTATAATTATAGTATCAGTCCTGGGATTCTCGCTTGAGCGAGGGATTCTCGCCTGGGCGAGAAAGGCTCACTTGGGAGGGTGAAATCCTGGGCTATACTGAAGGATTCTCGCCTGAGCGAGGGTTGTCTCGCTTGAGCGAGTGTAAGGACCCGATTTTCATAACCCGGAAATTCTTTTTAAAACATTGTTCATGAAAGTGAATTGATTACTTTTGAAAGACATTACCTGAACGTTTTGGAAACTTGAGTGAATACATTTATAAATTACAAGGCGGAAATATTCCAAATACATTTCTTTTCAAAAGCATGTTATTGCACTTCCTTTCAAATACATAATCTAAACAATTATCCGTTCTTAAGGAACACTTTTAATACAAACATTAAATCATCTTCATTATACATTTAGGAGCAAGTTACTTATACATAATTTCACTTTAACATGTTCTTCATATTACAAACATTTATCATATAATGTATCGATCACATAAAGCCCTACTCTACCATGTACTCTTCTCCACAATCGTCCGATGCGCTACCGCCACGACCTGAATTCAAATACGCAATACATACAAGGGAAGACAGAGGGAGTAAGAACCAACTACAGTGACCGTAGCGTGGATTTACATGGAGTAATAACATTAAAGTATTAAAACCACACACATCTAACATCAATCATGATAAACATATACCAATCAACACATATTATCCATATTCACCCTATAGTACACATATATCCCATACTATATGTGTTCTATAGTACACATATATCCCATACTATATGTGTTCTATACCACATCGGACAGGTCTAGTTAATTCCCCATACCACATCGGGCAGGTCGAGTAATCCCCCTACCACATCGGGCAGGTCGAGTAATCCCCATACCACATTGGGCAGGTTGAGTAATTCCCCCATACCACATCGGGCAGGTCGTGTAATTCCCCATACCACATCGGGCAGGTCGAGTAATCCCCATACCACATCGGGCAGGTCGAGTAATTCCTCATACCACATCGGGCAGGTCGAGTAATCCCCCTACCACATCGGGCAGGTCGAGTAATTCCCCATACCACATCGGACAGGTCTAGTAATTATCCATACCACATCAATTTCATACACACAATCAACACAAGGTATCTCATTGTTTCATTACCATAAAATAACCCACAACACCTTCATTGTCACAAACATACCCATATATGTTCATAACAATAAAGCGACTCACAACTTAGTCATTTTCATAAACATACTCCTCCCACTTTTAACCAATCAACAACTCATCACACAATCATTGTTACAAACACACCCATATATGTTTATAACAATAAACAACTCACACACAATCATTATCACACAACATAACCATTTCTACTTTTGCCATCAAACAACACATCTCACAATCTTTATTACAAACACACCCATATATGTTTATAATAAATCAACCATCCATGACACACCATTATCATAAACAAACCACACACAACATATTCTTTATCATATAACACATTAACGTTAGATCCATCTTTCATGACGGTGTATTACCATAAATGAGCATATTGCGTTTTACTTAAATAAACAGTTTTCCCCGCACATATATCTCCACTTTTATGGCTAATACATCCTCATATAAAATAAAGACTCTCATATGGATCACAAACACCAAAGAGAGTTTCTATCCGTTAATGTGCTCCGATTCTTGAGGGAAATCGGAGAAGATGACTCTAATGAAATACTCTAAGACCACAATGGTCTTCTCCCTCACCTTAGGTTGCGTAAGCTCCGTTGCTCCGCAAAAGAGCCACATCCCCATCCATCTTCTCCAAATCTCCATTGTTCCATTTTTCACCTCCAAGATTTCCCAAATGTGCCACCAAGAAGTAATAGGAAGAGGTTTTGATGAGTTTTGATGTTTAGTGAAGGGGAGAATGGTCCATTTGGGTGGAGCCTCCGTTGGGAGAGATAGGAGAGAAAAGAAAATGAAGATTATGGTTTTTGAAACCCCTCTTTTACTTTTATAGCTGCGCAGCCTCGCCCGGGCGAGAATGGCTCGCTTGGGCGAGATTTTCGCAAATTTTCAGCTTTTCAACTCTGACGCTCTCGCCCAGTCGCGGATTTCTCACTCGGGCGAGAATTGGGCAGTATGCTAAGGCTCCCATCTAGCCTGGGCGAAAATTCTAGCTCAAGCTAGAATTTGACAACTTTTCCAGATTTCACTCTCACTCAAGCGACCACTTCCTTGCTTAAGCGAGGTCTCTGGGAAACTCATATTATAATACCGAGTCTCTCACTCAGGCGAGGTCCTCTCTCTCAAACGAGGATTTTCCAATATATACTCCAACACTCTACTTTTTCCAATCATTCCGAAAACGAAATTTGAGGTGTTACAACGAGAGTGGTCTCGCTTGAGCGAGAGGTTGGCTCGTCCGGGTGAGAAAAATGATGTTTTTTGGACCTGTCGAGGCTGTAAGATCCTCGCTTGAGCGAGAGGATCCTCGCTTGAGCGAGAGATGCCTCGCCTGGGCGAGAGTTCCCTCGCCTGGGCGAGAGGGTCAGATCTGAATTTTAAAATGGGCGGGATTTTCTCGCTTGAGCGAGAATGAGCTCGGTTAAGCGAGAACCCGACGAGGGCATTAAATGAGAGAAGAGAGCATTCCCAAGGTCTAGGAGCTTTGATTCTCGTCCCAAGAGCTTGAGAAGAGGTAAAACTCTCTATTCCAACTCTCTTCTTCTCTTTGAAACCCATTTTTGGTATGTTGGATCTCTTCTCAAAATATGAGAAACCATGGAAACTCACCCTTTTGAGTTATGGTTCGTTTCATGTTGTTTTTTCTCTTATACACTCTTGGTTTATAGTTAGTATTTCGAGAATGGGAAGAGTTTGTGGGTTGATTCATGAAAACCCCAAAACCCTAAAGTGAAAATATAGTTCAAGTGGAAAATGGGTAAAATGTTAGAGGTAGAAGATGAGTTTACATTCTAATGTTGAAATACGAGCTGATTATGTATGTTTTAAATGGTTGTAAACTCATGATGAAAGTAGTTTAGAATCATTGAAAATATGATGAATATCATGCATGGTTAAATAATGCAATATAAGTTGTTTATGTGATATTTGGAATAAATGACTAACATTGTGTTAAATGGCGGGAATGAGGAAAGATCCTAAAGTTGGAGGCGGTGTCGGTGGAACTTGAGAAGTTGCCAAGAACAAAACCCAACACTCACCGAGGTAAGGATAAGTCTTTAACTTATGCAATGTGATGGAAAATGCGTGAATTTTCTGGTTATGAATAACGAAATGAATTGTAAATCACTTAATTGTTATAAGCATATATGGGTATGTTTATAATGATGATGAGATGAGGAGTTTTCTGGGTTTGGCTGGTTATTATCGGAAATTCATTGAGGGATTTTCGAAGTTGGCACTACCATTGACAAAACTCACTAGGAAAGGGGAACCGTATGTGTGGACACTTCGTTATGAAGAAAGCTTTCAAAAGTTGAAACGAAGGTTGACCACAGCGCTAGTGTTGGTTCTTCCTTGTACTGATCGGGATTTCAGTGTGTATTGTGATGCATCCAAGCAAGGTTTGGGTTGTGTGTTGATGCAAGAAGGGAAGGTTGTTGCCTGTGCTTCTTGACAGTTGAGAACGCACGAACAAAACTACCCTACTCATGATTTGGAATTAGCTGCAGTGGTCTTTGCCTTAAAAATCTAGAGACACCATCTTTATGGCGTGAGATTTGAGGTATACAGCGACCACAAGAGTTTGAAATACATGTTTGATCAAAAGGAATTGAATATGAGACAGAGAAGGTGGATGGAATTCCTTAAGGATTATGATTTTGGACTGCAGTACCATCCGGGAAAGGCCAATGTGGTGGCCGATGCTCTAAGTCGAAAGTCCTTACATATGTTGGCCTTGATGGTTAGAGAAGGGAAACTGATCGAAGAGTTCAGGGATATGAACTTGGAAGTTCAAATGAAGCCTCATAGTATGATTTTAGGGATGCTTAAAGTCAAGAATGAACTGTTTGATCAAATCCGAGTAATGCAAGTTGAGGATAGTGAGCTAATGGCTAAACGAGATTTGATGCTAAATGGTAAGGGAACTGATTTCGCATCGGACCCTAGTGGACTATTGCGTTACAAAGGGAGAGTGTGTGTAACTTGTGATGTGGAATTGCGAAAGGGTATTTTGGAGGAGGCACACATGAGTAAAATGAATTTTCACCCGGGGACTACAAAGATGTACCAAGATTTTAAAAAGCTATTTTGGTGGTCTGGGTTGAAAAAGGATGTGGCTTTGTATGTCTCGAGTTGTCTTGTCTTTCAGAAAGCCAAGATTGAGCATCAACGGCCAGTAGGAGACTACAATCCCTAGAAATTCCCGTTTGGAAGTGGGATAGTATTTCCATGGATTTTGTATCGGGCTTTCCAATGACTCAGAAAGGGTATGAATCGATATGAGTGATAGTGGATCGGTTAACTAAATCCGCACACTTTCTGCCTATGAACATGAGATATTTTTTGGGGCGATTGACGGAACTGTATATTCGGGAAATAGTTCGTTTACATGGGATACCGTCGAGCATTGTATCAGATAGGGATCCTCGTTTCACTCAAACGGACGGTCAATCGGAAAGGACCATACAATCATTAGAGGATCTGTTGAGGGCTTGTGTCTTGGAACAACCGGGAAGTTGGGACAGCATGTTGCCTTTGATTGAATTTACCTACAACAATAGTTTCCATTCGAGTATTGGAATGGCACCTTATGAGGCGTTGTATGGTAGGAAATGCCGAACTCTAGTGAGTTGGTTTGAAACTGGGGAGAACTTGATGTTGGAGCCCGAGCTGGTCCAAGAGACAACGGAAAAGATCAAGAAAATCCGGGAGAATATGAGAATCGCCCAGAGTCGACAGAAAAGCTATTACGATAAGAGGCGGAAACCTCTTGAGTTTAATGAGGGGGATCATGTTTTTATGAGAGTAGTCCCGACTACCGGGATTGGTAGAGTTTTGAAGTCTCGTAAGATGACTCCACGATTTATTGGGCCTATCAAATATTGAAGAGGATTGGACCGGTAGCGTATCGTATTGCTTTACCTCCGTTGTTGTCGAATCTCCACAATGTGTTTCATGTGTCTTAGTTGAGGAAATATGTTGGGGATCCATCTCATGTGGTTGAGTCTAATCAGATAGAGTTGAAAGATAACTTGACTTTTACGACGTTGCCTGTGAGAATCATGGATACTAGTGTCAAAAGATTAAGAGGCAAAGAGATTTCCTTGGTGAAAATACTATGGAGCCAAGTAGACGAAGGGGATGCTACTTGAGAAGTGGAACGTGAGATGAGGGAGGATTACCCTCATTTGTTCGAATCGAGGTAGGTATGTTTAATTTTCGGGGACGAAAATTCTTATAAGAGGGGAGGTTTGTAACACCCTAAATTTAAGTCTTTAAAATTATAGTATCAGTCCTGGGATTCTCGCCTCAGCGAGAAAGGCTCACCTGGAAGGGTGAAATCCTGGGCTATACTGAAAGATTCTCGCATGGGCGAGGGTTGTCTCGCTTGAGCGAGAGGTTGGCTCGCCTGGGCGAGAAAAATGATGTGTTTTGGACCTGTCGTGGCTGTAAGATCCTCGCTTGAGCGAGAGATGCCTCGCCTGGGCGAGAGGGCCAAATCTGAATTTTAAAATGGGCGAGAATGAGCTCGCTTAAGCGAGAACCCGACGAGGGCATTAAATGAGAGAAACCCCAAATACATTTTTAGGTTAAGAATTTAAGAGAGGTGAGAGAAGAGAGCATTTCAAGGTCTAGGAGCGTTGATTCTCGTCCAAGAGCTTGAGAAGAGGTAAAACTCTCTATTCCAACTTTCTTCTTCTCTTTGAAACCCATTTTTGGTATGTTGGATCTCTTCCAAAATATGAGAAACCATGGAAACTCACCCTTTTGAGTTATGGTTCGTTTTATGTTGTTTTTTCTCTTATAAACTCTTGGTTTATAGTTAGTATTTCGATAATGGGAAGGGTTTGTGGGTTGATTCATGAAACCCCAAAATCCTAAAGTGAAAATATGGTTCAAGTGGAAAATGGGTAAAATGTTAGAGGTAGAAGTTGAGTTTACATTCTAATGTTGAAATACGAGCTGATTATGTATGTTTTAAATGGTTGTAAACTCATGATGAAAGTAGTTTAGAATCATTGAGAATATGATGAATATCGTGTATGGTTAAATAATGCAACATAAGTTGTTTATGTGATATTTGGAATAAATGACTAACATTGTGTTAAATGGTGGGAATGAGGAAAGATCCTAAAGTTGGAGGCGGTGTTGGTGGAACTTGAGAAGTTGCCAAGAACCAAACCCAACACTCACCGAGGTAAGGATAAGTCTTTAACTTATGCACTGTGATGGAAAATGCGTGGATTTTCTGGTTATGAATAACGAAATGAATTGTAAATCACTTAATTGTTATAAGCATATATGGGTATGTTTATAATGATGATGATGTGGATTTATTGTTTAAGTATTGGTGGAGTGCTAATAGAAATAAAACTCGGAATAATGAAATGAATTGTGAATCACTTAATTGTTATAAGCATATATGGGTATGTTTATAATGATGATGGGGTGGATTCACTATTTATGTATTGGTGTAGTGCCAATGGAAATAAAACTCGTTTTTAGCCGACCATGATTGGTTAGCGACTTTGGCTCAAGTAATGTAGCAAGCTTTGGCTCAAGCAATTTAGCAAGCTTTGGCTCAAGCAATGTAGCAAGCTTTGGCTCAAGCAATGTAGCAAACTTTAGCTCAAGTTATGTAGCATGTTTTCAAAAGTATAAACAAAGACAATGGTTTTAAGTACATTTAATTCTAATGTTTTTACTTAACTTTATTAAAATGTGAATTAACGTATATTGACATTATTTTACGTTAACGACTTACTCCTTTGTGTTTTCTGTGAATGATCAAAGTTAATCCCATTGCAGGTAGGTGGAATATGTAAGGACGTATTGATTAGGAGCTTAGAGGCTTTCATTCTTTCTAAAGTTCTTATATTCATTCTTTTGTAATATGACTAACTGTATTTTGAACATGAATATTTGTAACTCTGGATATTCATAGTTATGCGTATTTTCGAATCCCATAGCTAATTGTTTGCGGTAGTTACCGGAGTGCATGAATGAATTATGATTTTTTGCTATGCGAATATGTATGTCATTTTGAGATTATGAAATGGGTATGAGTAGGGAAATGAGACTTAATATGTGTTATTAGTATTTTTATTTAAAGTCGTCGGAAAATGTATGAAGGATGAATTAAATAAGGAAAAAATTTCAAGGGTAGAATTTGGGTCCTTACAATATGGTATCAGAGCATAGTTAATCCTGCCGCCTAGGATATGGCCTTGCATGCTTCTTTGTGATCTTTGTGTGTTAAAATTGTCTGAGTATGCTAATTGCTAAGTGATTATGTGACCCTTGCCTAGACAAAATTAGATTACTGACAAGTGAGTGAGTATGAAAGGACCGAAATTATGCTCTTGAAATTTTTTCTCGATTTAGTTCAATGACATGCATTTCCTCCTAACTGACATTACCAGTTTAATATCTTTATTTCAAATCTTATTTTCCCCCTTTGCAATCTACCTCAATATAACATACAAAATCATTCGACAGAAATACATAATTCGCATTAATTAAACTGTAACAACCGCATATAATTAGCTATGGGTTTCCAAAATACCCATAGCTATACATATCCAGAGTTACACGCCATGTAAGTTAGTATATGTTCGTAGTTACATAATGTATGAACTATCAAATATGCACTCTTGTACAAGAATAGTGCAAATAAATGAATCCAAAATATAGCGCTCCTAAATCTCCCAAAAATGAGTCTCCCTCATATCACCTATTTATCTGCAATGGGATTATCAATGACAAAACACAGAACACGCAAAGGAGTAAGTCATTAGTTCAATAAACATCATTTTAAGATAATCCACATAAATAAAAGGGTTAGTAAACCATCTTTGAAATTCATTTTTTTTGTTTTGCAGCACAACTTGAGCCAAAGTCACTATACCCCTTAGGGTTAGCTAAAAGCAGATTCTCATTTTTCTTAAAACAAAACGTGCTTATATACTCAAGCCAGAGTTTTGCTTATATACTCAAGCCAGAGTTTCGCTTATATACTCAAGCCAGAGTTTCGCTTATATACTCAAGCCAGAGTTTCGCTTATATACTCAAGCCAGAGTTTCGCTTATATACTCAAGCCAGAGTTTCGCTTATATACTCAAGCCAGAGTTTCGCTTATATACTCAAGCCAGAGTTTCGCTTATATACTCAAGCCAGAGTTTCGCTTATATACTCAAGCCAGAGTTTTGCTTATATACTCAAGCCAGAGTTGCTAACCATTCATGGTCGGCTAAAAATACATTTCCCTTTCATTAATTTCACCATAAAACATTTCCAGTAAATCCACGCCCACATTAGTATAAACACACCCATATATGTTTATACTAATTACGTGATTCACAACTCAATCAATCACATAACCAGAAGTACACATACTTTCTTTTTCGTAAACCTACGCCTACTTTAATATAAACACACCCATATATGTTTATACTAAATGCGTACTTTACAACTCAATCATTGCATAATCAGAGAATACACATTTTCGAGTTCAAATGTACAATTAAAGACTTATCCTTACCTCAGTGAGTGTTGGGTTTGGTTCTTGGCAACTTCTCAAGTTCCACCGACATCGCCTCCAACCTTAGGATCTTTCCTCATCCCACCATATAACACAATGTTAGTCATTTATTCCAAATATCACATAAACAACTTATATTGCATTATTTAATCATACAAGATATTCATCACATGTTCGATGTTTCTAAATTACTTTCATCATAAGTATTCAACCATCTAAAACATGCATATTTATCTCATGTTCTAACATTTGGAGGTAAACTCATCTTCTACCTCTAGCATTTTACTCATTCTCTCCTTTTACCACATTTTCACTTTAGGGTTTTGGGGTTTTCATGAATCAACCCACAACCCTTTCCATTCTTGAGATACTAACTCTAAACCAAGAGTTTACAAGGTAGGAATGACATAAAACGAACCATAACTCAAAATGATGAGTTTCTATGGTTTCTCACATTTTGAGAAGAGATCCAACATACTCAAAGTGAGTTTAAGAGAGAAAAAGAGAGTTAGAATCTAGATTTTTACCTCTTCTCAAGCTCTTAGATGAGTATCCAAGATTTTTGCCCTTGAAAAGCTCTCTTCTCTCACTCTTCTTCTTTTCTAAACCCTAGATTGTGTTTAGGGGTTGCTCATTAAATGTTGTCTCATCGGGTTCTCGCTTAAGCGAGGGATTCTCGCTCAAGCGAGAAAATCCCGCCCATTTTAAAAACTCAAATCTGACCCTCTCGCTCAAGCGAGGGATTCTCGCTCAAGCAAGAATCTCACAATGGCAACAACCCCAAAATGACATTTCTCGCCCAGGCGAGACAACTCTCGCTCAGGTGAGAATCCTCTAGTATAGCCCAGGATTTCACCCTCCCCGATGAACCTCTCTCGCTCAAGCGAGAGTCCGAGGGTTGATACTATGGCAGGAAGAGGAAGGGGAAGAGGAAGAGGGGCGAGTCAGAATGTCCCGAACGATTTGTTGGCGCAGATGGTGACGGCATTGCAGCAAGTCAATGAGAACTTGCATAATCTGAACCAGAATCCGGCGCCAAGTCCGAGTTCACACCATCGAGGTTTAGATGAGTTTCACCTGGACCAGCAGAATACCGAGGTTTAGATGAGTTCTGTAGGAGAAACCCCAGTCAGTTCCATGGGGGATTTGCTCCTGATGCTGCCATCGAGTGGATCCAAGGGGTGGAGCGGATCTTCAGAGCCATGAATAGTTCGGAGGCTCAGAAGTTGGCTTATGCCACTTACATGCTAGTGACGGAGGCCGAGAATTGGTGGGAGTTCACTCGACGCCAAATGGAGGCGGAGGGACAATTGATCTCCTGGGATACTTTCAAGGTTAAATTCCTCCATAAATATTTTCCTGCTGATTTGAGGAGGCAGAAAGTGATGGAGTTTCTGAGATTGGAGCAGGGTGAATTGTCGGTGGGAGAATATGCGGCCAAATTTGAAGAGTTGACCCGATTGTGCCCTTACTCTGAGTTAGAGGTGGACGAAAGGTCCAAGTGTTCGAAGTTTGAATCGGGCTTGAAGCCCAAGCTGAAGACGATGCTTAGGCATCAAGAGATCTCTGACTTTTCTACATTGGTCAACAAGTGTAGAATGGTTGAGGACGATATGAGGGCAGATGAAGTGATGGCGCCAAAACCACTTCCTCCCAAACACTCTGGACCTCAAAGGAACTTCTCCCACGAGAAGGGGAAGAGCAAGGTGTTCCAAGAGGAACAGAAATCTTACTCTCGTGTGAAGTCGGAAGACATTCCTAAAACTGCTTTTAGGACAAGGTATGGGCATTTTGAATATTTGGTCATGCCTTTTGGTGTAACGAATGCCCCAACAATATTTACTGACTACATGAATCATATTTTTCATTCGTATTTAGATTCATTCGTAGTGGTATTTATTGATGACATTTTGGTTTACTCCAAAAGCCGAGAGGAACATGCTGAACACCTGAGGATTGTGCTAGAACTTCTTAGTAAGAATCGGTTGTATGCGAAGCTGTCAAAATGTGATTTCTGGTTGGAATCGGTAAACTTTCTTGGAATCGGTCAAAAGGTTGAAGCGGTTATGGAATGGGCGGTGCCCAAGTCAGTCACTAAGATCAGAAGTTTTATGGGTTTGGCTGGTTATTAACGGAAATTCATTGAGAGATTTTCAAAGTTGGCGCTACCATTGACAAAACTCACTAGGAAAGGGGAACCGTATGTGTGGACACTTCGTTGTGAAGAAAGCTTTCAAGAGTTGAAAAGAAGGTTGACTACAGCGCCAGTGTTGGTTCTTCCTTGTACTGATCGGGATTTCAGTGTGTATTGTGATGCATCCAAGCAAGGTTTGGGTTGTGTTGTGATGCAAGAAGGGAAGGTTGTTGCCTATGCTTCTCGACAGTTGAGGACGCATGAGCAAAACTACCCTACCATGACTTGGAATTAGTTGTAGTGGTCTTTGCCTTAAAAATCTGGAGACACCATCTATATGGCGTAAGATTTGAGGTGTACAGCGACCACAAGAGTTTGAAGTACCTATTTGATCAAAAGGAATTGAACATGAGACAGATAAGGTGGATGAAATTCCTTAAAGATTACGATTTTGGGTTGCATTATCATCCGGGAAAGGCCAATGTGGTGGCCGATGCCCTAAGTTGAAAGTCTTTGCACATGTCGGCTTTGATGGTTAGAGAAGGGAAACTGATTGAAGAATTCAGAGATATGAACTTGGAAGTTCAGATAAGGCCTCATAGTATGATGATAGGAATGCTGAAGGTCACCTATGAACTGTTTGATCAAATCCGAGTAATGCAAGTTGAGGATAGCGAGATAATGGCTAAATGGGATCTGATACTAAGTGCCAAGGTAACTGATTTCGCATCGGACCCTAGTGGAATGCTGCATTATAAAGGGAGAGTGTGTGCGCCTCGTGATGAGGAATTACGGAAGAGTATTTAGAGGAGTCCCATAAGAGCAAGATGAGTTTTCACCCAGGAACTACCAAGATGTACCAAGATTTGAAGAAGTTGTTTTGGTGGTCTGGGTTGAAGAGGGATGTGGCTTCGTATGTCCCGAGTTGTTTAGTATGTCAGAAAGCCAAAATTGAGCATCAGCGACCAGCGAGAGAGATACAATCCCTAGAAATTCCTGTGTGGAAGTGGGATAGTATCTCCGTGGATTTTGTATCGGGTTTCCCAAAAACTCAGAAAGGATATGATTCGATATGGGTGATAGTGGATCGGTTAACGAAATCTGCACACTTTCTGCTTATGAACATGAGATATTCTTTGGAGCGATTGGCGGAACTGTATATCCGGGAAATAGTTCGTTTGCATGGGATACCGTTGAGAATTGTATCAGATAGGGATCCCCGTTTTACTTCCAACTTTTGGACTAGTTTGCAGTCCGCATTGGGTACTAAGTTGAAGTTAAGTTCAGCTTATCATCCATAAATGGACGGTCAATCGGAAAGAACTATACAGTCATTGGAAGATCTTTTGAGGGCTTGTGTCTTAGAGCAACCGGGGAGTTGGGATGGCATGTTGCCTTTGATTGAGTTTACCTACAACAATAGCTTCCATTCGAGTATTGGGATGGCACCCTATGAGGCATTGTATGGTAGGAAGTGCCGAACTCTAGTGAGTTGGTTTGAAACTGGGGAGAACTTGATATTGGGACCCGAGCTAGTCCAAGAGACGACGGAAAATAAATATCAAAAAGATCTGGGAGAATATGAGAATAGCCCAGAGTCGGTAGAAAAGCTATTACGATAAGAGGCGGAAACCTCTTGAGTTTAATGAGGGAGATCATGTCTTAATGAGAGTTGTCCCGACTACCGGGATTGGTAGAGTGTTGAAATCTCGTAAGCTGACTCTGCGATTTATTGGGCCATATCAAGTGTTGAAGAGAATTGGTCCGGTAGCATATCGGATTGCTTTGCCTCTGTTTTTGTCGAATCTCCACAATGTGTTTCACGTGTCTCAGTTAAGGAAATATGTTGGGGATCCATCTCATGTGGTAGAATCTGATCAGATAGAGTTGAAGGATAACTTGACTTTTTTGACGTTGCCCGTGAGAATCATGGATACCAATATCAAGAGACTAAGAGGCAAGGAGATTCCTTTGGTGAAAGTACTATGGTTCCAAGTAGACGAAAGGGATGCTACTTGGGAGGTGGAACGTGATATGAGGGAGGATTACCCTCATTTGTTCGAATCGAGGTATGTTTAATTTTCGGGGACGAAAATTCTTATAAGAGGGGGAGGATTGTAACACCCTAAATTTAAGTCTTTAAAATTATAGTATCAGTCCTGGGATTCTCGCTTGAGTGAGGGATTCTCGCCTGGGCGAGAAAGGCTCACCTGGGAGGGTGAAATCCTGGGCTATACTGAAGGATTCTCTCCTGAGCGAGGGTTGTCTCGCTTGAGAGAGGGTGTCTCGCCTGAGCTAGAGTTGGCTCGCTTGGGCGAGAAGTGCTTAACTGGAAGGGTGAAATCCTGGGCTATACAGAAATATTCTCGCTTGAGCGAGAGTTGGCTCGCCTAGGCGAGAAAGGTGATGTTTTGGACCTGTCGAGGCTGTAAGATCCTCGCTTGAGCGAGAGATGCCTCGCCTGGGCGAGAGTTTCCCTCGCCTGGGCGAGATGGTCAGATCTGAGATTTTAAAATAGGCGGCATTTTCTCGCTTGAGCGAGAATGGGCTCGCTTATGCGAGAGCCCGACGAGACATCATTAAATCAGAAACCGCAAACACATTTTAAGGTTAGAAATTGAAGAGAGGTGAGAAAAGAGAGCTTTCCCAAGGCCAATGAGCTTGGATAATCATCTAAGAGCTTGAGAAGAGGTGAAACTCTTGATTCTAACTATCTTCTTCCCTTAGAAACTCATTTTGGGTATATTGGATCTCTTCTCAAAATGTGTAAAACCTTGGAAACTCGCCCTTTCGAGTTATGGTTTGTTTTATGTTGTTTTTACCTTGTAAACTCTTGGTTTAGAGTTTGTATTTCAAGAATGGAAAGGGTTTCTGGGTTGATTCATGAAAACCCCAAAACCCTAAAGAGAATATGTGGTTAAAGTGGAAAATGGGTAAAATGCTAGAGGTAGAAGATGAGTTTACTTTCTAATGTAGAAATATGAGATGATTATGTATGTTTTGGAGGGTTGTAAACTTATGATGAAAGTAGTTTAGCAACATTGAAAATATGATGAATGTCTTGTATGTTTAAATAATGCAATATAAGTTGTTTATGTGATATTTGGAATAAATGACTAACATTGTGTTATATGGTGGGAATGAGGAAAGATCCTAAAGTTGGCGGTGGTGTCGGTGGAACTTGTGAAGTTGCCAAGAACCAAACCCAACACTCACCGAGCTAAGGATAAGTCATTATTTGGGCATTTGGAATGGAAAATGTGTGTATCTTCTAATTTTGCAATGATTGAGTTGTGAATTACGCATTTAGTAAAAACATATATGGGTGTGTTTATACTAAAGTAGGCGTACATTTATGGGAGATGAAAAATGTGTGTATTTTCTGGTTATGCAATGATTGAGTTGCTAATTATGCATTTAGTATAAACATATATGGGTGTGTTTATACTAAAGTGGGCGTATATTTACGGGAAACGAGAAATGGTGATATCAAAGAAAGGAAAATGTATTTTTAACCGACCATGAATGGTTAGCGACTTTGGCTTGAGTATATAAGCAAAACTCTGGCTTGAGTATATAAGCGAAACTCTGGCTTGAGTATATAAGTGAAACTCTGGCTTGAGTATATAAGCGAAACTCTAGCTTGAGTATATAAGCGAAACTCTAGCTTGAGTATATAAGAAAAACTTCGGCTCGAGTATATGTAGCACGTTTTATTTTAAAAGAAATGAGAATGTGCTTTTAGCTAACCTTAAGGGTGTAGCGACTTTGGCTCAAGTTATGCAGCAAAGAAAATGAATTTCGAAATGGTTTACTAACCCTTTTCTAATGTGGATTATCTTATATTGACGTTTATTGAATTAATGACTTACTCCTTTGTGTGTTTTGTGCTTTGGTCATTGATAATCCCATTGCAGATAAACAGGTGATATGAGGGGGACTTATTTTTGGAAGCTTTAGGAGCTTTATATTTAGGATTCATTTATTTGCACTATTTTGTACATGAGTGAATATTTGATAGTTTAAGCATTATGTAACTACGGGTATATATTAACTTACGTGGTGTTGTAACTCTGGATATTTGTAGCTATGGGTATTTTGGAAACCCATAGCTACTTGTATGCGGTGGTTACTGAATTATATTTATATGAATTATGATTTTCTGCTAAGAAGAATGGATATGAATATGCGGATATGGAATGAGTATGAATAGGTAAATAGAATTAAAACGAAAAAAATGTATGTGAAGGCAATAAATAAGGGAAATTTTTTTTTTCAAGGGTAGAATTTTGGGTGTTACAGTGCTCTATTCCTAACAAGTGGCATCAGAGCTCTTACTCAATTGAGAATTTTAAAATGTCTAAATTTGACATTGAGAAGTTTGATGGCTTAGCTTTTCTATTTGGCAAGTCTAAATGAGGGTCGTTCTTATCCAGAGCGGATTAAAGAAAGCTTTAGATGGGAAATCAAAGAAACCAGCTTCCATGATTGATGACCAATGGGACGAGTTGGACGAAAAGGCGTCTTCAACAATCCAACTTTGCTTGTCCAAGGATGTTCTTCGTGAAGTTGCTAATGAAGAAACCGCTGCGACTTTGTGGTTGAAATTAGAAACCTTATACATGACCAAAAGCCTCGCAAACAAGCTTCGTCTCAAAGAAAAGTTATATACATTTCGTATGGTTGAAGGTACTCCTATTCAAACTCATCTCGATGATTTTAACTCTATTATTATGGATATGCAAAATATTGATATAAATATTGAAGATGAAGACAAAGTTGTTTTGTTGGTTGTCTCTTTACCTTCTACCTACAAACACTTCAAAGAAATCATGTTGTATGGAAATAATGATTCCTTATCCTTTGAAGATGTTAAATCTAATTTATTGTCCAAAGAAAAGTTTGATCTTGAAGTTAATTTTGTGGACAAAGGTGAGGGCTTAAGTATTCGAGGTAGAACTCAAGAAAAAGGGAGTACAAGTTATAAAAAGTTCAGATCCAAATCCAGAGGCCGCAAATCCAACAAAACCTGTCGTTATTGCAAGAAACCAGGACATGATATTCCTGATTGTTTCATCTTGAAGTAAAAGCAAGAAAAACAAGAAAGAGGAAAATCTTAATAATCCCCTGAAGCTGCTAATATTGAAGTCGACTCTAACGGTGATGTTCTTTTATCTGTTGTCTCTTCTAATAAGAGGAGTAAAATAGAACGGATTCTTGATTCTGGATGTACTTTTCATATGTGTCCTTATAAGGACTTATTCACCACTTTTGAACATGTTGACAGTGGTGTTGTTTTGATGGGAAATGATACCTAATGCAAGGTTGCAGGAATAGGTACAGTTCAGATCAAGACTCTTGATGGTGTTGTCAGATGTCTACTATATTCCAGATTTGAAGCGGAATTTAATTTCTCTTGGCACCCTAGAGTCTCTCGGGTACAGATATTCATATGAAGGTGGAGTTCTAAAAGTATCGAAAGGTGCTCTTGTATTATTAAAGGCTAACCGAGTTGGTAGCTTATATGTCTTGCAAGGCTCTGTTGTGACAAGTTCAACAGCTGTATCTTCTTCAATGCCTAATAATGATGTCACCAAATTATAGCAGATGCATCTGGGCCATATGAGTGAAAAAGGCATGCACCTTCTGAGCAAACAAGGTCATCTTGATAAACATGACATCGGTAAGTTGGAGTTTTGTAAACATTGTGTTTTTGGGAAACATAAAAAAGTTAGTTTCTCAACAGCAACTCACCGTACCAAAGATATTATTGATTATATTCATTCTGACATTTGGGGGCCTTCTAAAGTTCCTTCCCATAGAGGATGCTGCTATATGATGACTATCATTGATGATTTTTCTCGTAAAGTTTGGGTTTATTTTCTACGGCATAAAAATGAAACATTCTCCACTTTCAAAAAGTGGAAAACTCTTGTTGAAACCCATACAGGGAAAAAGGTGAAGAAGCTTAGAACAGACAATGGATTAGAGTTCTGTAATGGTGACTTTAATGAGTTCTGCACAAGTCATGATATTTCTAGACACAAAACCATTCCAAGGAACCCCTAGCAAAATGGTGTTGCAGAACGGATGAACATGACTCTACTTGAGAGAGCTCGTTGTATGCTCTCAAATGCTGGGTTATGGCATCAGCGTGAACTTTGGGCTGAAGCAGTATATACTGCTTGTTACTTGGTCAACCGTTCTCCACATTCGGCACTTGATTTCAAAATTCCAGAAGAAATTTGGTCAGGTAATCCTGTTGATTATTCTAATTTAAGAATATTTGGATGTCCTGCTTATGCACATGTTAATGATAGTAAATTAGCTCCAAGAGCTGTTGAGTGCATATTTATTGGTTATGCATCTGAGTCTAAGGGATATCGCTTATGGTGTTCCGATTCAAAGTCACGAAAGTTAATTCTCAGTAGAGATGTGACATTTAACGAGGGTGCATTATTATCTTGTGGAAAACAATCTGTTGTGTCTTTTTCTACTAGTATAGGTAATCAACAGGGTACTAGCGAGAAGGTGGAGTTGATAGTAAAGTCTGCAGCTCTTAATGTTGATGTTTCATCTTCCTCTACAAATGAATCAAGCATTGATGATCATTTTGTTGATTGTGATGATAATATCACTTCTCTTATTCATCAACAAGAAGATGATTATTGTCTTGCCCGAGACAGAGCTAGAAGACTAATTAAAAGGCCAGCTAGGTACACTGATGGTGATAATTTAATTGCTTATGCATTGTTAGTGGCACAAGAGGTAAATGATGGTGCTGAACCTGCCAGCTATAGAGAAGCTGTTTCTTGTGTTGATTCTTCACAGTGGCTAGTGGCTATGAATGAGGAAATGGAAAGTCTTCATAAGAACGATACTTGGGCTTTGACAGAGCTTCCCAAAGGCAAACGACCATTGAGATGTAAATGGGTCTATAAAAAGAAAGATGGCATTCCTGGGGTTGAAAATCCAAGATGCAAAGCAAGACTAGTTGTTAAAGGCTTTAACCAAAAGGAAGGTATTGACTTTAATGAGATATTCTTACCTGTTGTTCGTTATACTTCCATTCGTGTTTTGCTTGCTTTTGTTGCTTTATTTGATTTGGAGTTTGAGCAACTTGATGTAAAGACAACTTTTCTACATGGAGAGCTGGAAGAAGAAATTTACATGGAACAACCCGAGGGATTTATTGTTCCTGATAAGGAGCATCTTGTCTGCCATTGAAGAAATCTTTATATGGCCTTAAACAAGCTCCAAGACAGTGGTACAAGAGGTTTGATTCTTTTATGATTGGGCAAGGATATTACAGGAGTCAATTTGATGACTATATTTATTTTCAAAAATTTCCAGATGGATCCTTCATATACTTGTTACTTTATGTTGATGATATGTTAATTGCTTCACGTGACAAGTTTTTGATCAGGAAATTGAAAACTCAACTCAATAATGACTTTGAGATGAAGGAATTAGGTGCAGCCAAGAAAATTCTTGGTATGGAGATTCGCAGGGACCGTCAAGCTGGTAAGCTATTCTTATCTCAACAGAAGTATATTGAGAGAGTGCTTGAAAGGTTTAATATGAATGATTGCAAACCTGTTTCTACTCCATTTGCTGCACATTTTAAGTTATCTTCAGATCTTTGCCCACATATAGAGGAGGAGGTGGAGCGTATGTCACATGTTCCTTACGCCAGTGCAGTTGGTAGTCTTATGTACGCTATGGTGTGCACTAGACCCAATTTAGCATATGCTTCTAGCATGGTGAGTCGATATATGCATAATCCTGGCAAGGATCACTAGAGTGTTGTAAAGTGGATTTTTCGGTATCTAAAAGGTACTTCTAGCATTGGTTTGGTATTTGACAGAAGCAAGACTACAACCGATGATGTTGTAGGTTATGTTGATTCAGATTATGCTGGTGACAATGACAGAAGGAGATCTCTTTATGGTTACATCTTTACTCTTTGTAATAGTGCTATCAGCTGGAAAGCTACTCTTCAGTCCATTGTTGCATTGTCTACGACTATAACACCCCAAATTTATCCTCCTTGAAATTAGGTAACAGTCCTGAAGAATGGGGCATACTGCCAGATTCTCGCTTGAGCGAGAGGATCTCGCCCAAGCGAGAGGATCAGTGTTTTTAATATGGAAATTATGGGAGTCTCGCCCATGCGAGTAATGGGTCGCTTGAGCGAGAGAAAGCCTGGGTAGGCTGTGAGATTCTCGCTTGAGCGAGAGAATCTCGCCCAAGCGAGAGGGTCCGTGTTTTGAAACTTAAAATATTGTGGGCCCAACTATAAAAGAAAAGAAAGGGTTTCACAAACCATAATCTTCATTTTCTTTTCTCCCCTTTCACTCCCAATGGCGGCTCCCCATGGATTTCGACTCTTTCCTCCACTAAACCCCAAAAACACATCAAAACCTCTTCCTCTTGCTTCTTAATGGAACATTGGAGAGCTTTGGAGATGAAAAAGCAACAATTAGGTTGAATGAGATGGAGGAAGATGGACCTCTTTGCGGATCCATGGAGCTTACGCAACCTAAGGTGAGGGAGAAGACTATTGTGGTCTTAGAGTATTTCATTAGAGTCATCATCTCCGATTTCCCTCAAGAATCGGAGCATATTAACAGATAGAAACTCTCTTGGGTGTTTGTGGTCCATGTGAGAGTCTTTATTTTATATGAGGAAGTATTAACCATAAAAGTGGAGATATATGTGTGGGAAAACCGTTTATTTAAGTAAAACACAATATGCTCATTTATGGTAATAAACCGTCATGAAAGATGGGTCTAACGTTAATGTGTTATATGATGAAGGATATGTTGTGTGTGGTTTGTTTATGATAATGATGTGTTATGAATTGTTGATTTATTACAAACACATATGGGTGTGTTTGTAATAAGGATTGTGGGATGTGTTGTTTAATGACAAAAGTAGAAATGGTTATGTTGTGTCATAATGATTGTGTGTGAGTTGTTTGTTGTCATAAATATATATGAGGGTGTTTGTAATAATATTTGTTTGATGAGTTGTTGATTTGTAAAAGTGGAGATGAGTATGTTTATTAAAATGAATTTGTTGTGAGTCGTTTTATTGTTATAAACATGTATGGGTATGCTTGTGACAATGAAGGTGTTTTGTATTATTTTATGGTGATGGAACAATGTGATGCCTTGTGTTTATTGGGTGTATGACATTGAGTTGATAATTTGTGCTATGACGGACATGAGATGTGAGGATAATGTGAAATGTAGACCTATCCGATGTGGTAGTGGAAGATTATTTTATGGGGAGACATGTCGGATGTGGTCAAATGGTGAATGTCATTAATGGGAAATGAGTATGTCTTTCAAGTAATGTCTTTCACTCAAATTTCCAAACCGTTCAAGTAATGTCTTTCAAAAGTAATCACTTCACTTTCATGAATAAGGTTTTAAAAAGAATTTTTGAATTACAAAAATCGGGTCCTTACAATTTGGTATCAAAGCATATGTCAACTCTGCGGCCTAGGGTATGACCCTACATGCTTCTTTGTGAAATTTGTGTGAGTTAACTACTTGACTTGTGTGAATTGTGTTGACTATGCGGTAACTGCTAATGTGAAAGATGATTGTTAAATTCCTTGCGGTAAGTGTTTGGTTGTGAATTTATCGTTGGATGTCTTGTTGTGAGTTATTGATGTAGTGCTTGTTGAAAACTCCTTGTTGTGAATTTCGTAGAGGGTTTCTTGTTGTAAAACTCTTGCCGAATTCCCTGGTATGGACTTGTTGTTGAACTTATTGTGTGAGACCCTTGTTGGGGGTTCTCTGGTGAAACTCTTGCTGAAAGTTTCTGGTTGTGAACTGTAACACCCTAAATTTAAGTCTTAAAATTATAGTATTAGTCCTGGGATTCTCTCTTGAGCGAGGGATTCTCGCCTGGGCGAGAAAGGCTCACCTGGGCGAGAAAGGCTCACCTGGGCGAGAAAGGCTCACCTGGGAGGGTGAAATCCTAGGCTATATTGAAGGATTCTCGCCTGAGCAAGGGTTGGCTCGCTTGAGCGAGAGTGGTCTCGCCTGAGCGAGAGTTGGCTCGCCTGGGCGAGGAAGGCTCAACTAGGAGGGTGAAATCCCGGGCTATACTGAAGGATTCTCGCCTCAGCGAGAGTTTGGCTCGCCTGGGCGAGGAAATGTTATATTTTGGAGCTGTCGAGGCTGTAAGATCCTCGCTTGAGCAAGAGATGCCTCGCCCGGGCGAGAGTTCCCTCGCCCGGGCGAGAGTTCCCTCGCCTGGGCGAGAGGGTCAGATCTGAGTTTTTAAAATGGGCGGGATTTTCTCTTTTGAGCGAGAATGAGCTCGCTTAAGCAAGGACCCGACACTGTTACATTAAATAGGGAACCCCGTACACATTTATGAGGGTTAACCTAGAAGTGAGAGAAGCGGTCTTTTTCAAGAGCAAGAAGGCTTGTGAGTCATTTAGAACCTTGAGAAGAGGTAAAGCTCTTGATTCTAACTCTCTTCTTCCCTTTGAAACTTATTTTGGGTATGTTGGATCTCTTCTCAAAATGAGAGAAACCATGGAAACTCATCCTTTCGAGTTATGGTTCGTTTTATGTTGTTTTATCTTGTAAACTCTTGGTTTAGAGTTAGTATTTCAAGAATGGAAAGGGTTTGGGGGTTGATTCATAAAAACCCCAAAACCCTAAAGTGAAAATGTGGTTAAAGGGGAAAATAAGTAAAATGCTAGAGGTAGAAGATGAGTTACTTTCTAATGTTGAAAATATGAGATGAATATGCATGTTTTAGATGGTTGTATACTTGTGATGAATATCTTGTATGGTTAAATAATGCAATATAAGTTGTTTATGTGATATTGGAAACAAATGACTAACATTGTGTTATATGGTGGGAATGTGGAAAGATCCTAAAGTTGGCGGCGGTGTCGGTGGAACTTGCGAAGTTACCAAGAACCAAACCCAACACTCACCGAGGTAAGGATAAGTCTCTAACTTACGCATTATGATGGAAAATGCGTGGATTTTTCTGATTATGGATAATGAAATGAATTGTAAATCACTTAATTGTTATAAGCATATATGGGTATGTTTGTAATGATGATGGTGTGTATTTACTGTTTATGTATTGGTGGAGTGCCAATGGAAATAAAACTCGGAATAATGAAATGAAATGTAAATCACTTAATTGTTATAAGCATATATGGGTATATTTGTAATGATGATGGCGTGGATTTACTATTTATGTAATGCTGGAGTGCCAATGGAAATAAAACTCGTTTTTAGCCGACCATGATTGGTTAGCGACTTTGGCTCAAGTAATGTAGCAAGCTTTGGCTCAAGCAATGTAGCAAGCTTTGACTCAAGCAATGTAGCAAGCTTTGACTCAAGTAATGTAGCAAGCTTTGGCTCAAGCAATGTAGCAAGCTTTGGCTCAAGCAATGTAGCAAACTTTAGCTCAAGTTATGGAGCATGTTTTCAAAAGTATAAACAAAGGAAATGGTTTTAAGTACATTTAATTCTAAGTTTTTACTTAACTTTATTCAAATGTGGATTAACGTGTATTGACATTATTTTGCGTTAACGACTTACTCCTTTGTGTTTCTATGTATGGTCAATGTTAATCCCATTGCAGGTAGGTGGAAGATGTAAGGACGTTTTGATTAGGAGCATAGAGGCTTTTCATTCTTTTTTGGAAGTCCTTATATTCATTCTTTTGTAATATGACTAATTATTTTGAACATGAATATTTGTAACTCTGGATATTCGTAGTTATGGGTATTTTGGAATCCCATAGCTAATTGTATGCGGTAGTTACCAGGATATATGAATGCATCATGATTTTCGGCTATGCGAACATGTGTGTTATTTTGAGGTTATGAAATTGGTAAGATTAAGGGAAATGTGACTTAAGTTGAATTGTTGGTATTTTTATTTAAAAGTCGTAAGAAAATGTATGAAGGATGAATAAAATAAGGAAAAAATTTCAAGGGTAGAAATTGGGTCCTTACATGAACATCTTATTGGAATGGGTTATGGGGAGTTTGTGATTGTGATTTTCCGGTTGGATTTCTTGGTGTGAGATTCATTTGTTGAGAGTTCCTAATGATGGACCTCTTGTTTGAACTTTGGTCAACCTCTTGAGATGAATTTTCTTTTATCACTAAGATTAAGATAATTGAAAATGAATGATTAAATTGACGTTCTTGGATGTTTGCTTATATGTATTTATGGTTCTAGTAGAACGAGATTACGGTAATGTAAGGAGAAGTCTTTATTTGTGCATTGGAAATGGAAAATGTGTGTATTTTCTGGTTATGCAATGATTGAGTTGTGAATTACGCAGTTAGTATAAACATATATTGGTGTGTTTATACTATGTGGGCGTAGATTTACGGGAAATGAGAAATGGTGAAATCAAGGAAAGGAAAATATATTTTTAGACGACCATGAATGGTTAGCGACTCTGGCTTGAGTATATAAGTGAAACTCTGACTTGAGTATATAAGCGAAACTCTGGCTTGAGTATATAAGCGAAACTCTGGCTTGAGTTTATAAGCAAAATTCTGGCTCGAGTATATGTAGCATGTTTTCTTTTTAAAAGAAATAAAATTTTTGCGTTTAGCTAACCTTAAGGGTGTAGCGACTTCGGCTCAAGTTATGCAGCAAAGAAAATGAATTTCGAAATGGTTTATTAACTCCTTTAAATGTGGATCGTAAGGAAATTTCCTACCCGAAGGGGTAGCGGATCATTAAGGAAATTACCTACCCGAAGGGGTAGCGGATCATTAAGGAAATCACCTACCCGAAGGGGTAGCGGATCATTAAGGAAATTACCTACTCGAAGGGGTAGCGGATCATTAAGGAAATTACCTACCCGAAGGGGTAGCGGATCATTAAGGAAATTACCTACCCGAAGGGGTAGCAGATCATTAAGGAAATTACCTACCCAAAGGGGTAGTGGATCATTAAGAAAATTACCTACCCGAAGGGGTAGTGGATCATTGAGGAAATAACCTACCCGAAGGGGTAGCGGATAATTGAGGAAAATTACCTACCCGAGTGGTAGTGAATCATTGAGGTAAATTACCTACCCGAAGTGGTAGTGGATCATTGAGGGAAATTACCTACCCGAAGGGGTAGCGGATCATTAAGGAAATTACCTACCCCAAGGGAGAGCAGATCATTAAGGAAATTACCTACCCGAAGGGGTAGCGGATCATTAAGGAAATTACCTACCCGAAGGGGTAGCGGATCATTAAGGAAATTACCTACCCGAAGGGGTAGCGGATCATTAAGGAAATTACCTACCCGAAGGGGTAGCAGATCATTAAGGAAATTACCTACCCGAAGGGGTAGCAGATCATTAAGGAAATTACCTACCCGAAGGGGTAGCGGATCATTAAGGAAATTACCTACCCGAAGGGGTAGTGGATCATTGAGGAAATAACCTACCCGAAGGGGTAGCAGATAATTGGGGAAAATTACCTACGCGAGTGGTAGTGAATCATTGAGGTAAATTACCTACCCGAAGTGGTAGTGGATCATTGAGGGAAATTACCTACCCGAAGGGGTAGCGGATCATTAAGGAAATTACCTACCCCAAGGGAGAGCGGATCATTAAGGAAATTACCTACCCGAAGGGGTAGCGGATCATTAAGGAAATTACCTACCCGAAGGGGTAGCGGATCATTAAGGAAATTACCTACCCGAAGGGGTAGCGGATCATTAATGAAATTACCTACCCGAAGGGGGAGCGGATCATTAAGGAAATTACCTACCCGAAGGGGTAGCGGATCATTAAGGAAATTACCTACCCGAAGGGGTAGCGGATCATTAAGGAAATTACCTACCCGAAGGGCTAGCAGATCATTAAGTAAATTACCTACCCGAAGGGTTAGCGGATCATTAAGGAAATTACCTACCCGATGGGGGAGCGGATCATTAAGGAAATTACCTACCCGAAGGGGTAGCGGATCATTAAGGAAATTACATACCCAAAGGGGTAGCGGATCATTAAGGAACCCGAAGGGGTAGCGGATCATTAAGGAAATTACCTACCCGAAGGGGTAGCGGATCATTAAGGAAATTTCCTACCCGAAGGGGTAGCGGATCATTAAGGAAATTACCTACCCGAAGTGGTAGTGGATCATTGAGAGATTACCTACCCGAAGTGGTAGTGGATCATTGGGGAAATTGCCTACCCGGAACAGTAGTGGATCATTGTTGAATTGCCTACCCGGAGCGGTAGTGGACCATTGTGAATTGCCTACCCGGAGTGGTAGTGGACCATTGTTGAATTGCCTACCCGGAGCGGTAGTGGATTATCGTTGTAAAGACCCAAATTCTACCCTTGAAATTTTTTCCTTATTTAATTCATCCTTCATACATTTCCCGACGACTTTAAATAAAAATAAAAATACTAATAACACATATTAAGTCTCATTTCCCTACTTATACCCATTTCATAATCTCAAAATGACATACATATTCGCATAGCAAAATATCATAATTCATTCATGCACTCCGGTAACTACCGCATACAATTAGCTATGGGATTCAAAAATACTCATAGCTACGAATATCCAGAGTTACAAATATTCATGTTCAAAATACAGTTAGTCATATTACAAAAGAATGAATATAAGAACTTCAAAAAGAATGAAAGCCTCTAAGCTCCTAATCAATACGTCCTTACATTTGCAATGGGATTAACATTGACCATACACAGAAAACAAAAAGGAGTAAGTCGTTAACGTAAAATAATGTCAATATACGTTAATCCACATTTTAATAAAGTTAAGTAAAAACATTAGAATTAAATGTACTTAAAACCATTGTCTTTGTTTATACTTTTGAAAACATTCTACATAACTTGAGCTAAAGTTTGCTACATTGCTTGAGCCAAAGCTTGCTACATTGCTTGAGCCAAAGCTTGCTACATTGCTTGAGCCAAAGCTTGCTACATTACTTGAGCCAAAGTCGCTAACCAATCATGGTCGGCTAAAAACGAGTTTTATTTGCATTGGCACTCCACCAATACATAAATAGTGAATCCACCCCATCATCATTATAAACATACCCATATATGCTTATAACAATTAAGTGATTCACAATTCATTTCATTATTCCGAGTTTTATTTCCATTAGCACTCCACCAATACTTAAACAATAAATCCACATCATCATCATTATAAACATACCTATATATGCTTATAACAATTAAGTGATTTACAATTCATTTCGTTATTCATAACCAGAAAATCCACGCATTTTCCATCACAGTGCATAAGTTAAAGACTTATCCTTACCTTGGTGAGTGTTGGGTTTGGTTCTTGGCAACTTCTCAAGTTCCACCAACACCACCTCCAACTTTAGGATCTTTCCTCTTTCCCACCATTTAACACAATGTTAGTCATTTATTCCAAATATCACATAAACAACTTATGTTGCATTATTTAACCATACACGATATTCATCGTATTCTCAATGATTCCAAACAACTTTCATCATGAGTTTACAACCATTTAAAACATACATATTCAGCTCGTATTTCAACATTAGAATGTAAACTCAACTTCTACCTCTAACATTTTACCCATTTTCCACTTGAACCATATTTTCACTTTAGAATTTTGGGGTTTCATGAATCAACCCACAAACCCTTCCCATTCTCGAAATACTAACTATAAACCAAGAGTTTATAAGAGAAAAAACAACATAAAACGAACCATAACTCAAAAGGGTGAGTTTCCATGGTTTCTCATATTTTGAGAAGAGATCCAACATACCAAAAATGGGTTTCAAAGAGAAGAAGAGAGTTGGAATAGAGAGTTTTACCTCTTCTCAAGCTCTTGGACGAGAATCAACGTTCCTAGACCTTGGGAATGCTCTCTTCTCTCACCTCTCTTAAATTCTTAACCTAAAAATGTATTTGGGGTTTCTCTTATTTAATGCCCTTGTCGGGTTCTCGCTTAAGCGAGCTCATTCTCGCTCAAGCGAGAAAATCCCGCCCATTTTAAAATTCAGATCTGGCCCTCTCGCCCAGGCGAGGCATCTCTCGCTCAAGCGAGGATCTTACAGCCTCGACAGGTCCAAAACACCTCTTTTTTCTCGCCCAGGCGAGCCAACCTCTCGCTCAAGCGAGACAACCCTCGCTCATGCGAGAATCCTTCAGTATAGCCCAGGATTTCACCCTTCCAGGTGAGCTTTTCTCGCCCAGGCGAGAATCCCTCGCTCAAGCGAGAATCCCAGGACTGATATTATAATTTTAAAAACTTAAATTTAGGGTGTTACAAACCTCCCCTCTTATAAGAATTTTCGTCCCCGAAAATTAAACATACCTACCTCGATTCGAACAAATGAGGGTAATCCTCCCTCATCTCACGTTCCACTTCCCAAATAGCATCCCCTTCGTCTACTTGGCTCCACAGTATTTTCACCAAGGAAATCTCTTTGCCTCTTAATCTTTTGACACTAGTATCCATGATTCTCACAGGCAACGTCGTAAAAGTCAAGTTATCTTTCAACTCTATCTGATCAGATTCAACCACATGAGATGGATCCCCAACATATTTCCTCAACTAAGACACATGAAACACATTGTGGAGATTCGACAACAACGGAGGTAAAGCAATACGATACGCTACCGGTCCAATCCTCTTCAATATTTGATAGGCCCAGTAAATCGTGGAGTCATCTTACGAGACTTCAAAACTCTACCAATCCCGGTAGTCGGGACTACTCTCATAAAAACATGATCCCCCTCATTAAACTCAAGAGGTTTCCGCCTCTTATCGTAATAGCTTTTCTGTCGACTCTGGGCGATTCTCATATTCTCCCAGATTTTCTTGATCTTTTCCGTTGTCTCTTGGACCAGCTCGGGCCCCAACATCAAGTTCTCCCCAGTTTCAAACCAACTCACTGGAGTTCGGCATTTCCTACCATACAACGCCTCATAAGGTGCCATTCCAATACTCGAATGGAAACTATTGTTGTAGGTAAATTCAATCAAAGGCAACATGTTGTCCCAACTTCCCGATTGTTCCAAGACACAAGCCCTCAACAGATCCTCTAATGATTGTATGGTCCTTTCCGATTGACCGTCCGTTTGAGTGAAACGAGGATCCCTATCTGATACAATGCTCGACGGTATCCCATGTAAATGAACTATTTCCCGAATATACAGTTCCACCAATCGCCCCAAAGAATATCTCATGTTCATAGACAGAAAGTGTGAGGATTTAGTTAACCGATCCACTATCACCCATATCGATTCATACCCTTTCTGAGTCATTGGAAAGCCCGATACAAAATCCATGGAAATATTATCCCACTTCCAAACGGGAATTTCTAGGGATTGTAGTCTCCTGCTGGCCGCTAATGCTCAATCTTGGCTTTCTGACAGACAAGACAACTCGAGACATACAAAGCCACATCCTTTTTCAACCCAAACCACCAAAACAGCTTTTTAAAATCTTGGTACATCTTTGTAGTCCCCGGGTGAAAATTCATTTTACTCTTGTGTGCCTACTCCAAAATACCCTTTCGCAATTCCACATCACAAGGTACACACACTCTCCCTTTGCAATGCAACAGTCCACTAGGGTCCGATGGGAAATCAGTTCCCTTACCATTTAGCATCAAATCTCGTTTAGCCATTAGCTCACTATCCTCAACTTGCATTACTCGGATTTGATCAAACAGTTCATTCGTGACTTTAAGCATCCCTAAAATCATACTATGAGGCTTTATCTGAACTTCCAAGTTCATATCCCTAAACTCTTCGATCAGTTTCCCTTCTCTAACCTTCAAGGCCGACATATGTAAGGACTTTCGACTTAGAGCATCGGCCACCACATTGGCCTTTCCCGGATGGTACTGCAATCCAAAATCATAATCCTTAAGGAATTTCATCCACTTTCTCTATCTCATATTCAATTCCTTTTGATCAAACATGTATTTCAAACTCTTGTGGTCGCTGTATACCTCAAATCTCACGCCATAAAAATGGTGTCTCTAGATTTTTAAGGCAAAGACCACTGCAGCTAATTCCAAATCATGAGTAGGGTAGTTTTGTTCGTGCGTTCTCAACTGTCGAGAAGCATAGGAAATAACCTTCCCTTCTTGCATCAACACACAACCCAAACCTTGCTTGGATGCATCACAATACACACTAAAATCCCGATCAGTACAAGGAAGAACCAACATTGGCGCTGTGGTCAACCTTCGTTTCAACTCTTGAAAGCTTTCTTCACAACGAAGTGTCCACACATACGGTTCCCCTTTCCTAGTGAGTTTTGTCAATGGTAGTGCCAACATCGAAAATCCCTCAATGAATTTCCGATAATAACCAGCCAAACCCAGAAAACTCCTGAACTCAGTGACTGACTTGGGCACCGCCCATTCCATAATGTAACACCCTAAGTTTGAGTCTTTAAAATTATAGTATCAGTCCTGGGATTCTCGCTTGAGCGAGAGATTCTCGCTTGAGCGAGAGATTCTCGCCTGGGCGAGAAAGGCTCACTTGGGAGGGTGAAATCCTGGACTATATTGGAGGATTCTCGCCTGAGCGAGAATTGTCTCGACTGGGCGAGAAATGGCATTTTGGAACTGTTGAGACTGTGAGATTCTCGCTTGAGCGAGAATCCCTCGCTTGAGCGAGAGGGTCAAATATGAATTTTTAAAATAGGCGGGATTTTCTCACTTGAGCGAGAAAAGGAATGGGCGGTGCCCAAATTAGTCACTGAGATCAGGAGCTTTCTGGGTTTGGCTGGGTATTATCGGAAATTCATTGAGGGATTTTCGAAGTTGGCTCTAACATTGACAAAACTCACTAGGAAATGGGAACCGTATGTGTGGACGCTTCGATGTGAAGAAAGTTTTCAAGAGTTGAAACGAAGGTTGACTACGGCGCCAGTTTTGGTTCTTCCTTGTACTGATCGGGACTTCAGTGTTTATTGTGATGCATCCAAGCAAGGTTTGGGTTGTGTTTTGATGCAAGAAGGGAAGGTTGTTGCCTATGCTTCTCGACAGTTGAGGATGCACGAGCAAAACTACCCTACCCATGACTTGGAATTAGCTGTAGTGGTCTTTGCCGTAAAAATCTGGAGACACCACCTTTATGGCGTGAGATTTGAGGTATACAGCGACCAAAAGAGTTTGAAGTACCTATTTGATCAAAAGGAATTGAATATGAGACAGAGACGGTGGATGGAATTACTCAAGGATTATGATTTTGGGCTGCGGTACCATTCGGGAAAGGCCAATGTGGTGGCCATGCTCTAAGTCGGAAATCTTTACATATGTCGGCGTTGATGGTTCGAGAAGGGAAACTGATTGAAGAGTTCAAGGATATGAATTTGGAAGTTCAGTTAAAGCCTCAAAGTATGATTTTAGGGATGCTCAAGGTCACAAATGAACTGCTCGATCAAATCCGGGTAATGCAAGTGGAGGATATTGAGCTAATGTCTAAACGGGATTTGATGCTAAGTGGTAAGGAAACTGATTTCGCATCGGACCCTAGTGGACTGTTGCGTTACAAGGGGAGAGTGTGTGTACCTCGTGATGAGGAATTACGGAAGAGTATTTTGGAGGAGTCCCATAAGAGTAAGATGAGGTTTCACCCGAGGACAACAAAAATGTACCAAGACTTGAAGAAGTTATTTTGGTGGTCTGGATTGAAGAGAGATGTGGCTTCGTATGTCTCGAGTTGTTTGGTATGTCAGAAAGCCAAGATTGAGCATCAGCGACCAGCAGGAGAGTTACAATCCCTAGAAATTCCCGTTTGGAAGTGGGACAGTATCTCCATGGATTTTGTGTCTGGTTTTCCGAAGACTTAGAAAGGGTACGACTCGATATGGGTAATAGTGGATCGGTTGACTAAGTCTGCTCATTTATTGCCGATGAATATGAGGTACTCCCTAGAACGATTGGCGGAATTGTATATCCGGGAAATTGTTCGGTTGCATGGGATACCGTCGAGTATTGTGTCGGATAGGGATCCCCGTTTCACTTCAAACTTTTGAACTAGTTTGCAATCCGCTTTGGGAACTAAGTTGAAGCTGAGTTCAGTTTATCATCCACAAACGGACGGTCAATCGGAAAGTACAATACAGTCATTAGAGGATCTCTTAAGGGCTTCTGTCTTGGAACAACCGGGAAGTTTGGATGGCATGTTGCCTCTGATTAAATTTACCTACAACAATAGTTTACATTCGAGTATTGGAATGGCACCTTATGAAGCGTTGTATGGTAGGAAGTGTCGAACTCCAGTGAGTTGGTTTGAAGAGAGAACTTGATTTTGGGACCCGAGCTGGTCCAAGAGACGACGGAGAAGAACAAGAAAATCCGGAAGAATATGAGGATTGCCCAGAGTCAGCAGAAAATCTATTACGATAAGAGGCGAAAACCTCTTGAGTTTAACGAGGGAGATCATGTTTTCATGAGAGTAGTCCCGACTACTGGAATAGGTAGAGTGTTGAAGTCTTGTAAGCTGACTCTACGATTTATTGGGTCGTATCAAGTACTAAAGAGGATTGGGCCGGTAGCATATCATATTACTTTACCTCCGTTGTTATCGAATCTCCACAATGTGTTTCATGTGTCTCAGTTGAGGAAATATGTTGGGGATCCATCTCATGTGGTTGAGTCGGACCAGATAGAGTTGAAGGATAACCTGACTTTTGCGACGTTGCCTGTGAGAATCATGGATACTAGTGTCAAAAGATTGAGAGGGAAAGAGATTCCTTTGGTGAAAGTGTTGTGGAGCCAAGTAGACGAATGGGATGCTACTTGAGAGGTGGAACGTGATATGAGGGAGGATTACCCTCATTTGTTCGAATCGAGGTATGTTTAATTTTCGGGGACGAAAATTTTTATAAGAGGGGAAGGATTGTAACACCCTAAATTTGAGTCTTTAAAATTATAGTATCAGTCTTGGGATTCTCGCTTGAGCGAGAGATTCTCGCCTGGGCGAGAAAGGCTCACCTGGGAGGGTGAAATCCTGGACTATACTGGAGGATTCTTGCCTGAGCGAGAATTCTCTCGTCTGGGCGAGAAATGGCATTTTGGGACTGTTGAGACTGTGAGATTCTCGCTTGAGCGAGAATCCCTCTCTTGAGCGAGAGGGTCATATCTGAATTTTTAAAATAGGCAGGATTTTCTCGCTTGAGCGAGAAAGGACTCGCTTAAGCGAGAACCCGACGAGTTGTATTAAATGAGAAACCCCCAAACACAACCTAGGGTTTAGAAAAGAAGAATGGGGAGAGAAGAGAGTTTTTTCAAGGACAAGAAGCTTGGATACTCATCTAACAGCTTGAGAAGAGGTAAAACTCTTGATTCTAACTCTCTTCATCTCTTTAAAACCTATTTTGGGTATGTTGGATCTCTTCTCAAAATGAAAGAAACCATGGAAACTCATCCTTTTGAGTTATGGTTCGTTTTATGTTATTTCTCTCTTACAACTCTTGGTTTATAGTTAGTATTTCAAGAATGGAAAGGGTTGTGGGTTGATTCATGAAAACCCCAAAACCCTAAAGAGAAAATGTGGTTAAAATGGAAAATGGGTAAAATGCTAGAGGTAGAAAATGAGTTTACTTTCTAATGATGAAATATGAGATGATTATGTATGTTTTGAATGGTTGTAAACTTATGATGAAAGTAGTTTAGCAACATTGAAAATATGAGGAAATATCTTGTATGGTTAAATAATGCAATATAAGTTGTTTATGTGATATTTGGAATAAATGAATAACATTGTGTTATATGGTGGGAATGAGGAAAGATCATAGAGTTGGCGGCGGTGTCGGTGGAACTTGTGAAGTTGCCATGAACCAAACCCAACACTCACCAAGGTAAGGATAAGTCATTAATTGTGCATTTGGGATGAAAAATGTGTGTATTTTCTGGTTATGCAATGATTGAGTTGTGAATTACGCATTTAGTATAAACATATATGAGTGTGTTTATACTAAAGTAAGCGTAGATTTACGGGAGATGAAAAATGTGTGTCTTTTCTGGTTATGGGATGATTGAGTTGTGAACTACGCGTTTAGTATAAACATATATGGGTGTGTTTATACTAAAGCGAGTGTAGATTCACGGGAAGCGAGAAATGGTGATATCAAAGAAAGGAAAATGTCTTTTTAGCCGACCATGAATGGTTAGCGACTCTGGCTTAAGTATATAAGCGAAACTCTGGCTTGAGTATATAAGCGAAACTCTGGCTTGAGTATATAAGCGAAACTCTGGCTTAAGTATATAAGCGAAACTCTGGCTTGAGTATATAAGCGAAACTCTGGCTTGAGTATATAAGCGAAACTCTGGCTTGAGTATATAAGCAAAAATCCGGCTCGAGTATATGTAGCATGTTTTCTTCTAAAAGAAACGAGAATCTGCTTTTAACTAACCCTGAGGGGTGTAGCGACTTTGGCTCAAGTTATGCAGCAAAGCAAAAAGAATTTCAAAAATGGTTTACTAACCCTTTTCTAATGTAGATTATCTTATAATGATGTTGATTGAATTAACGACTTACTCCTTTGTGTGTTTGTGTACTTGTAATTGATAATCCCGTTGCAGATAAACAGGTGACATGAGGAGGACTCATTTTTGGGGAGCTTAGGGAGCTTTATATTTTGGAATTATTTAATTGCACTATTTTGTACATGAGTGCATATTTGATAGTTTAAAACATTATGTAACTACAGATATATATTAGCTAACATGAGGGTGTAACTCTGGATATGTGTAGCTATGGGTATTTTGAAAACTCAGAGCTAGTTGTATGCGGTAGTTACTAATCTGCATTAATACGAATTATATTTTTCTGTCGAATGAATATGTATGTCATTATTGATTCATGGATTTAGTGTGAGGAGGGAAGTAAGATTTAAAAGTAAGGATATTAAATTGGTAATGTGAGTTATGAGTGATTGCATGGAATTGAATTAAAATAAGAAAAAAAAATTCAATGGTAGAATTTGGGTCCTTACACATAACCGCTTCAACCTTATAAGGATCCACTAGCACTCCTTCCATGGATATCACATGTCCAAGAAAGTTTACCGATTCCAACCAGAAATCACATTTTGACAGCTTCGCATACAACCAGTTCTTACTAAGGAGTTCTAGAAAAATCCTCAGGTGCTCAGCATGTTCCTCTCGTCTTTTGGAGTAAACCAAAATGTCATCAATAAATACCACTACGAATGAATCCAAATACGGATGAAAAATCTGATTCATGTAGTCGGTAAATATTGATGGGGCATTCGTTACACCAAAAGGCATGACCAAATACTCAAAATGCCCATACCTTGTCCTAAATGCAGTTTTAGGAATATCCTCCGACTTCACCCGAAGTTGGTGGTAGCCCGACCGGAGATCAATCTTTGAAAACACCACCGCTCCTCTCAACTGATCCATCAAGTCATCAATCTGAGGCAACAGATACTTGTTCTTAACAGTAACCTTGTTCAGTTGTCGGTAGTCGGTACACAACCGCATCCTACCATCTTTCTTCTTAACCAACAAAACAGGCGCACCCCACGGCGAGACACTGGGACGAATGAACTTCTTTGCCAATAAGTCTTCAACCTGCTTTTTCAACTCAACCAATTCTAACGGTGCCATCCTATAAGGAGCTATAGAGATGGGTCCCGTTCCAGGTACCAAATCAATAGAGAATTCAACTTCTCTCACTAAAGGCAATTCCGGAATATCACCAGGAAATACCTCAGGAAACTCACGAACTATCGGAAAGTCCTAAACCTTGGGTTTCTCAATACCCTCCAGGGATGCCAACAACATAAACACGGCTCCTCCCTCCTTACAGGAAGTCCTGACTTCCTTTGCTGAAAACGGCTTCATGTTACTAACCTCATCAGAAATCTCATCTAGATTCTCGAATACCACGGTCTTATCAGCACAATTAAGTACCACATGATTCGCCGACAACCATTCCATCCCCAGAATTAGATCTAACTGGGATAGTGGTAAGCAGATTAAGTCCATGGTAAATGTTGTACCGTTTACCACTACCGGACATCGAGACACAACTGTCGACACCACCACAGGCACATCAGTTGGGGTGGATATGACCAAGTCGAAAGGCAACGACTCAGTTTGCAGTTTCAGTCTACCCACACATTCAATAGATACAAAAGAGTGTGTCGCTCCCGAATCAAACAACACTAAAAGAGGAATATTTGCCACCACGCAATTACCTTTTATCAGGCCATCTACACCTGATGCCTTTGCACCACTCATGGTGAACACTCTGCCAGTAGATCGAGGTCGCTCAGCTCTCACAGCATTTACACTCTGCGGTAACTTAGGAAAATATCTTCTGAAGCACAAGATCGGATCAATTGAGAACTAAATAGAAGTAAATAAAGGAGCAAGAAAAATAACACACTAGATTTAACGTGGAAAAAAACCCTCAGTGTGAGAGGTAAAAAACCACAGGCGCTCACCAGCAAAATTCCACTATATGAAAGGGAGAGTACAATAAATCCTCTTATAGTAATGAGAATAAAGAATAATATTTTTCTTACAAATACTCTCTCAAATGGAGCAACAATTATCACTACAAAACACTCAACAATTTAATGTCTCTTTATGTTGCTGTGATGGATTTGTGTTGTGATGTTTTGTGATATTTTGAAACCAATAAAAGCAATGCCTTTTTATAGGCAACAAATTGTGAAAGAATGAATAAATTATCATTCCTTAGCAGAGAAGGAAAAAACAGGCGGTGGAATTAATTTGGTAGTCGTCGCACTGCTCTGAAAAAAATGCTTTGAGCCACACAAATGTAACACTAGTTTTGTATATAATTAAATGTTCATATATGTGTATCCATAAAAGAAGATTTTATGTGAAAAAGATGATTGGTGGTGATAGAGAGAGGAAAATGAGAATTTGGAGTTTGGTGGTGATATGTGGTGTAATAGTAAAAAGGAGGAGAGGAATAAAGTTATGATGGGGTAAAATGGGAAGTGAAAAGATTTGAAAAAAATAAGCTAATAAAAAAAATCAACCCATGATTTTGGAGCTTATACTTTTGGCTTATTTTTTTAATAAAAAAAACTGAGTTTATAATTTTATTTGGCTGTCAAACATACATAGTTTATATTTTCAGCTTATTTTTCAAAAAATAAATATAATCTAACAAAGATATGCTTATTCTCTAACACACCCACTTGAAACTGAGGGTGGGTGATCAAAGAAGAACTATTCATATATCATTGGTCTTAAGAACTGGATTGTGAGTCATTATTATGGTGTTGCAACTGTCACAAAAACGAATGAAGCTTGGTAGGGAAACTTGAGTTTAAAAAGTAGGATTTGATTCAGATCATTTCTTGATATGTCAGTGTTAGGCTTCTATATTCAGTTGTAGTGCTTGTTCTCAATATAGTTTGTTCTTTTTTGGACCACAAGTTACAATGTTAAGACTAATAAATAAGCAAACACCCGAGATAGACTTACTGTCATCAAGGTCTGAAGCCCAATCAACATCTCAAAAGATTGTGAGAACTACAGGAGTAGAAGGAATAGAAGGCTTACACTGAATACCAAAAGCTAATAGAATTTTATAGGTATTTCATAATCCTCTTTATATAGGAGATCAATGTTGTTCCTAATGCCTAAGATATGTAGTGGTATATTTTGTTGACACTAAATACTAGGTTTGGTAATTATTGCCTATTGTGTAACATCCTGACTTTTTAAATAAATAAAAAAACGTGAAGAAGAAAAAAATGAAAAAAAAACAATTTACTTTTTGTATAAGTCAACAACTATAAAATTCTTCTAGCTTAAATTTTATTCACGATAAAAATTTCTAATAATTCCAATTTTCTATATGAAACAATGATCCGAATTACATAGCGGGACATTTTCAAACATTCTAACAAATCAACTTGTCCTTCTATAATTAGAAAAAAAAAAGATAAATCATTTCTAAATCTCAATTGTATTTATTTTATTACTTGAAATATTTTCTTTCAAGTACTCACTCTATTATGACTAATTATAGATAATTAACAATACTTTTGTCATTCTAAAGCAATATAACGAAAATACTTGCCATGATACCAATCAAAATGTCATGGCTAAAATTCCTATATCGAATCCATTATAGAAAATAAATGTATGATAATTATGAGTCAAAAGATTGATAGAAATGGAGTTTCCCAAATATTTTAGACACATAACCAATATTTGAAGTATCTTAACAAAGTCCTTATCAGAGTATCAAACATGTAGTAGTTATTCCATCAACCATCCAAAATATCATTTCATCAAGACAAAATTAGGTTTCTTAACTCATGGGAACTTATCATCTACCATTTTTTTTAGGAGAAGTGCTTCTAACATATGGGAGGTACACAATTTACAAGAACAATGAGAGAGTAAGTTAATTTAATAAGGCACAATATGTGAAACTATATGGAATATAAGCATATAACACTGAATGAATTAACAATGTAACATTTCCTAAGATGTAATTCATTCTCATAAACATTGTTGAGGATGCTTGAAATATATTATTGTATGAATACTCTCGTTGCCTAGTACAATTGCCTAGTACAGAAATGGGGAAGAATATTGTATATTAGACCAAATCCCTTGTACATGCACCAATTATAAGAACCAATTAGAAGCACTCTTTGGACTCATGGGTGTGCTAGAGCTTTAATTATTATTCTCTAATAATATATTGGTAGTCTTGATGCTCTTGGGGATATAGACGCAAGTGGTCGACCCCCTTAACAAACTTTATTGTCTTCTTCTCTTCTATTTATTCTATTTGTTTTATTTAATTTCTTGTGATCAATGTTGCACAACGATCTCTTCGAATGCATCAATGATGGGTATTAGAGTCAATTGGTAGATGACTCTTAACTCAAACATAACACTCATGCTGGGGAAGTTCAATGGAGCTTATAACTTTGGATTGTGGCAAATAAGGGTGAATAACATGTTGGTTGGGCAAGATCTGTCAAAGGCACTATGCGAGAATAAATGAGATGAGTTTAAAGAGAATGGAACATGGAGGGTTTGAGATGGGAACCACAAGTGTGTTGGATATAGAACCCCATAAGTCCATATTGGATTCAGGTGTTGGAAATATCTCTCCCTAGATGTTTGAGAGAATGATCTTATTTGAGATGATAAGTGAAATATCCTTATGACGTGTTTGTGGCAACATGGAGACGTATATTAATTTCTAAAGGACCCACAAAAGCAAACGAGCATTGGTGGACTTTGATGCAGGGTGTAACACATGCATTGACTTTGATGCAAAGTGTAATACATGCATTGATAGAGATGCAGGATGTAACACGAACATTGGCTTGGATGTAAGGGTTGTATTTTTACCTTTGAATTTTTTTTCCTTAATTTACTCATTTTACATGCATTTTCCTATAACTTATAATTACAAATTCAACAACTTCATTTTAAATCCCACTTTCCTATTCATACTCATCTCCTAAGTTAATATCAACATACACATCCATTTAACAGAAAATCATAATTCATATTAATGCATCCCGGTAACTACCGCATACAACTAGCTATGGGTTTCCAAAATACTCAAAGCTACAAATATCCAGTGTTTCACTTATCAATGGCTACAAACATGTCCAAATGCCATGCCCATGGTTACAAATACTCAGTTCAAAACATAATCAGTTAGATTACAAAACAATGAAGATAAGGACTTCAAAAATTAAAAGCCTCTAAGCTCCTAATCAAGACATCCTTGAGTTTTCCACCTACCTGCAATGGGATTAACATTGATCATACACAAAAAATAAAAAGGACTAAGTCGTTAACTCAATAAATGTCAATATACATTAATCCACATTTTAATAAGGTTAAGTAAACAATTTACAGTTAATATACTTAAAACCATTTCCATCGTTTATACTTTTTGAAAATCATGCTACATAACTTGAGCCAAAGTTTGCTACATCGCTAGAGCCAAAGCGTGCTACATCGCTTGAGCCAAAGCTTGCTACATCGCTTGAGCCAAAGCTTGCTACATTACTTGAGCCAAAGTTTGCTACATCACTTAAGCCAAAGTCGCTAACCAATCATGGTCGGCTAAAAACGAGTTTTCCTTTCATTGATACACCATCAATTCATAAACAGTAAATTCACGCAATAATTATTACAAACATACCCATATATGTTTATAATAAATAAACGATTCACAACTTGATCATTATCCACAACCAGAAAATCCACACATTTTCCATTTCAATGCACAAGTTAAAGACTTATCCTTACCATGGTGAGTGTTGGGTTTGGTTCTTGGTAACTTCGCAAGTTCTACCGACACTGCCTCCAACTTTAGGATCTTTCCTCATTCCACCATGTAACACAATATTAGTCATTTATTCCAAATAACACATAAACAACTCATATTGCATATTTAACAATACAAGAGATTTAACACATTTTCGATGTTTCTAAACTTCTTTCATTATAAGTTTACAAACACCTAAAACATACATATTCATCTCATATTTCAACATTGGAGTGCATACTCATCTTCTACATCTAACATTTTACCCATTTTCCTCTTTAACCACATTTTCATTTTAGGGTTTTGGGGTTTTCATGAATCAACCCACAAACCCTTTCCATTCTCGAAATACCAACTCTAAACCAAGAGTTTACAAGAGAAAAACAGCATAAAACGAACCATAACTCAAAAGGATGAGTTTCCATGGTTTCCCACATTTTGAGAAGAGATCCATCATACACAAAACAAGTTTCAAAGGGAAGAAGAGAGTTAGAATCAAGAGTTTTACCTCTTCTCAAGCTTGTAGATGATTCCCACGAGTTCTTGCTCTCAAAATCATCTTCTTCTCTCTTCTCTCTCAATTTCTCACCCTAAACGTGTTTGAGGGTTTCTATTATAAAGTAAATTCGTCGGGTTCTCGCTTAAGCGAGCCCATTCTCGCTCAAGCGAGAAAATCCCGCCTTTTTAAAATTTCAGATCTAACGCTCTCGCTCAAGCGAAAATCTCACAGCCTCCACAGTTTAAGAGTCCCTTTTCTCGCCCAGGCGAGATAACTCTCACTCAGGCGAGAACACTCTCGCTCAAGCGAGGATCCTTCAGTATAGCCCAGTATTTCACTCACCCAGGAGAGTCACTCTCGCCCAGGCGACACCTTTCTCGCTCAAGCGAGATTCCCATGACTGATACTGTAATTAAATGACTTTAAATTTAGGGTGTCACAAGGGTGTGACATAAGCATTGGTTGGCATTGACACAAAGTGTGTGTTATTAGTATATTCCTTATAGTGGAGTATGATAGTTCCTTTAAACTATCATTGTCAGAGCATATATACATTATATTGTTCATGCTATTATCGAATCATGCTATATGACACAAGATGAACACCGCTAAGGACCAAGAATAAGTAGCTAACTAATTGATGCTCACATAACACAAACACCACTTCAAAACTCATATGGCCAATTAATGTAATATTAGAATTTAGGCCATGAAAAACAGTGGTATAAAAATAGAAAATATAATAACTTAAAACTCATATGGCCAATATAGATACAAATACAAACATATAAATATATGACCATCATGTTTTAAAAAAAGAGGAAATAAATTTCAAAGTTCACAATATATTATTAAGAATCATCAACAAAACCAATATTGATAATTACAATAGAAGATATTAAACTCAAATAATTCATAGAAAGCATGACATTTTAATATAGAGATGATTCAGGGTAAAACCAACTTTCATTCGTAGAAGCTAAATAGGAAGGAAAAACTTATGCTCCACAACCCAAAGCTTTAAGTATTTGAAATTATAGATATAGATTATAGAATTAATAGAGTAATAATAGGTAGCGACTAACTTCTGAACTACAACTTAGTTCGCTTGGAAGTGAACTGCTTCCTTGATTATTGGATGATAGTGCGTTTAATCTCAGCCATTTGTTTGGTGACCAGGAAACTGTCACGTTTAGAAGTCGGTTTGGTATGGGACAACGTCGTTGTGTATAGAATTCGGTATGGGTTGTGGTGACTTCCATTCAGAAGTCGGTTTGGGCCCAAATTACTTATATCCATTGAGAAGTCGCCATGTCGGCATGGTCCTAACCGACTTCTATGTATGTGGATATTGGGTTGTGGCAAACCGACTTCTGTGAATATTGGGCCGAATTTTTTGGTAAAAAAATAGGCCCAAATAGAATTAGAATTACAAATCAAAAACCGATTTTTTAAAAAGAAATAGGCCCAAATAGAATTATAAGTACAAAAAATTATTTAAATGTAATTAGAAATTGAAATTGAGAAATAAAAAATAATAATTGCACGTTGGTAATAAGAAGCTACTTTATTTAAAATTAAATAACAATGATAAAAAATTTACACATTCCCTAAATGACCTCATGTTCCACACCTATGTGGTTGACTATTATGTCTTGAATTTCCTCTATGTTCAACCGCTAACGGGTCTTGAACCGTATATGTTTGTCCCGTTGGGAAAATAGTATCATCAACTATGAAAGAAATTGTTCAAGCATCACCATCTTGATTGAAGTTGAAGCCCATATCATTAAGAAATACATTTGTCGGCTCAAGTGTACCGAGTAAGTTATTCATGAAGTCATTATGGTCGGTAGAAAATGAGTGGCGGTGAGGTATTATATCATCAATGCGATGGTGGTGAGACGATTCATAATAAAAAAGACATTCTTCCTGGTTGAATGTTATAAGAGGTAGACATTGTTAGTTGATACATTGGATGTTGTGACTAATAGGTTGGTTCATCATTGGTTGAAACATTAATGTTTGAGGTGTGGGAGGTTGATTTGTATTGAATGAGGTGGTTGATTTTGTTGAAAATTTATTTGGTGTGGGTCTCGGATATGTGTTTTCGAAGATAAGAATGGTCTAGAATTTGTTTTATACCAAATCATATATTGTTGTGTGGAGAGGATATTGGATTTGAGGTCCTTGTAGGACTTAATCCATGCGATGACTCCAATATTCAATCCACTATGCATGCTTGGTTTCCCAGTTTGCGTCTTGATTACCCCGTTTGTCAACTCTATGTAGGGCATCAAGATTCTTAGGTGATTGTGGCAAATCTTGGACAAATCCAAATTGTAGTCTGACTCGACTTGTATGATGCCATTCAACAATGGAGAAACAAATCAAAGTTGTGCATGTACTCCACACCTTCTTATCTTGTTGGACTTCACGTGAGAGATTGTTGTTATAAGTCTCGTATGGGAGCCATTTAAACTAAAAAGTTAAGAAAAGATATTGTTAGGAAGTTGAAATATGGTGTTAATTCTTATTGACAAAGATTTTAAAATTTACTACATCATTGACGTCCATATGATCCCAGCGTTACCTATATCTCGTCAAGTCTCCACGTGGAATTCATTGGAAGTTACAGTTAGTTTGACCCCACCTATAGAAAATAGTTATTATTATTATTTTGAAAAGTAGAAATTAGTCAAATAATTTGTTAATGTATAATAAAGAATTTATATTACCTTGAAGCAAATGGATAAGTCGGTAGGTCATCGACTCTAGGTGCAAGAAAAGATAGGTGATACCAAGCCCAAGATTGTAGAAGTAGCAAACACTTACTTATGGCTTTTGCATTCAGTTTTGTTGCCCGACACATATCCCTATACAAGTTAGCCAAACAAGCTGAACCCCAGCTATATTGGTGAACATTCTTTAGGTCTAGAAGTATAGGTAAGTACATTAATTGTATATTATTAGATTTGTCGGGTAACAACTCCCTTCTAATAATGTATATGATATGTGCCCTGCCATATTGCTCTAGTTATAATTGTGTAGGGCAAGAGGGGAGTTGAGCAAAGTTATCAACCAACCAAGTTATTTTTAACTCACACCCCCTCATATCTTGTTCTTCTATTGGGACTTTTCCAAATAGGTATGCACACAGTTCATTCCAATAAAAAAAAGGTAGGCCATATTATTGGTATACCATTGACATACATTCCTATTTGGAGTAAAACATCTTTCAAAGTAATGGTACATTCACCACATGGAAGATGAAAATTGTGTGTCTCAGACCTCCATCTTTCAACCAGAGCAGTAATTAAAGTTGGGTCTATATTGAAAGATCAGAGGCTAGATAATTTAGATAAACCGGTAAGCTTTAATGGATCATTTAATAATGGTTTTTCTTCAAACAAATTGAGATGTCTGACTCTAATAACATCTTTAGATGGTTCCTGTAAAAAACAATATATTAGTTATTAGTGAATTGAAATATTTTGTTTGGGTAACATTTTACTAATTTTAAAGAATGTCTGGAAAAAACTATAAAACATGAAGGGGTCGAACCCATATTCATGTACAAGTTATAGTTTAAATTTACCAAATGTGCTAATATCAACATTGTTTAATATATCAACAACTAAGTTAATATATTTAAAGTAATATAATTAAATTAAGATAATAAAATGAACAAATCATGAATATACAATTAACCAAAATTTACTAATATTTGTACAAATCATAAAAGTTAATATTTGTACAAATCATAAAAGTGAATAAAAATAAAATAGTATAACCAAAAGATTCAGTTAACCAAATTTACTAATATTTATTTTGTTGAGTTTGATTGAAGGTATGAAATTAAATAAAAAAAAACATAACTGAATAATTGATGACAAATGATTTATGTTGGTCATGTAATCTGAGTAATTGTGAATCAACCATTGTAGTTGAGGTTAAAAACTTGCTTAGAATATAGGAGAAAGTAAGTTGTAGTTGAGTTTTGTAATAGAAATTTAGATGGAGGTTCTCAATTTAAATAAGTATGGATCTACAGTTTGAATGGTTGTAGTTGGCATTGGGAATTTCCTCCAAATTTGTTGCATACTCGCCTACACACATGTTCTTTTGATCCAATTTAAGGAATATCATTTCCTTATTTCTCCTTAGATTGTTAGGAAAATATTTCTCCAACAACATCCTAGGATCATCCATATGGGTGACATAATCCCGCCAAATTTATGCTTCTTCGTTCAACATATAGGTGAAAAAGGTCACCATTTGTGCATCTGTATATGTCAATGCTCTGAATATCCTCTATATTTCTTGAATCCACTTATTAGCATCATGTGAGGCATATTTGCCTATGATGGAATGGGAATTGTGTCTACATCAAGCCCCTTTAAGTAGCTAATATTTGATTATGATACATGGCTTGTTAAATATCTGTCATGTGTACCAGAATAGCAACATTGTTAGTCATGCTATTGAATACAAATACCTATGGCCTCTATTCAGTTGTGTAACAAAATATATTTCCATATATTATCTTGTTAGGTATAGAAAATTATGTTGTGTTAAATTTTGTTTTCCTTCCTGCAATTACCCATTTTATGCCTAATATTGTACAGAAAATACTTATCCCCCCCCCCCTTTGTAATAGTTCCTTCATTTTAAAGACATCATTTTTTATCTCTTATAGACATCATTTTTTACCAAATGGCAACATTGAAGGACACTATGACAACTTTGCCACTTTAGTATGGTTAGATATCAAAGTATGGTTAGACTACATCAACCACTTTAGTATTGCTATTTTGCAAATAAATGTTAGTACACTCTCCCAAATGGCTTTCATTTTTGCTGACAAAAAAAAATCATCATTTTTTCAAATTCAATGTTATCATGTCATCAACTAAATCATCCACATTTTCCCTCTCTTGTGCAGCACAATGCTTCTTGCTTCAGAATTTACTTCATAAAAAAAGTTTATAGATAAGCAAGCTTTCCTTTGTGGCAAACAGATTATGAACAAACTATTGTTTTCTGCTTCTAACCTTCTAGAGTAACTATAAATATATTGGTTGAATGAAGCTGTATAATTATACATAGGTAGTTAATGGAATTTTTGCATCCACAATAATCAGATCATAGAAGCCTCCAACTGTAACTTTATCCTGGGCAATCACTCTTGTCAGTGTGAACTTATACATACCATAATGTTAAATGCTTTCTTTTGAACGTAGTTAGACTCTATGAATATGTTCATTATGAAGTTAATTGGATGGTCTTGTTGATATGTGCATTTTTTCTACATGAGACAATTTCTTATTCAAAACATGTCAAATGATGAAGAACAAACTGAGATAAGTTCAGACCCATCAACAAAATGAACAAGGTCTGTAGCTTGGGAAAATTTTGAAAAGTTTACCGATAAGGACGGAGATCCTAAGGTAAAGTGCAAAAGATGTGGTCATTTGTACATGTCAAGGGAAGGTGGTGGGACCTCAAATATGATACGCCATATGAGGGTATGTGGCACTGAAATGGAAGAGGTATTGTCTTATCCTCCCTTGGATCAAGGACAATTTCGAGAAAAAATATCAAGTGCAATAATCAAGCATTGTTTATCTTTCTCATTTGTGGAACTTGAAGGAATTAGGGACCTTCATCAGTTCTTGAACCCTCATATCAAGACAATATCAAGAAATACAGCAAAATCTAATATCTTAAAGATTTATAAGAGAGAGAAAGAAAACCTTAAGTGCTACTTGTAACACCCAAATTTTATTTTCCTAAGTGTGGTGAAAATTATGGGGTATACTGGGTGTTTCTCGCTTGAGCGAGAGGGCCTCGCCCAAGCGAGAGGCTCAGTATCTGCTCCCAGGATTTCCTGGGATTCTCGCCTGGGCGAGATATGGCTCACCTAGGCGATGGAGAGAGGTGTGGACACTTCAGGATTCTCGCTTGAGCGAGAGTGTTAGATCTGAATTTTAAAAATGGCGGGATTTTCTCGCTTGAGCGAGAAAAGGCTCGCTTGGGCGAGAACCCGATGATTTCACTTTAAAATAGAAACCCTCAAATAATTTTAGGGTTAGAACTTGAGAAAGAAGAGAGAATGAGGTGATTTTGAGAGCAAGGACTCGTAGGAATCATCTAGAAGCTTGAGAAGAGGTAAATCTCTTGATTCTAACTCATCTTCTCCCTTTCAAACTTGTTTTGGGTGTGTGGGATCTCTTCTCAAAATGTGAGAAACCATGGAAACTCTTCCTTTTGAGTTGTGGTTCGTTTTATTTAGTTTCTCTCTTGTAAACTCTTGGTTTAGAGTTGATATTCGAAGAATAGAAAGGCTTTGTGGGTTGATTCATGAAAACCCCAATAACCCCAAAATGAAAATGTGGTTAAAGAGGAAAATTGGTGAAATGGTAGATATAGAAGATGAGTATGTGTTCTAATGTAAAATAGAAGATGATTATACATGTTTTAATGTTGAAAACTTCTAATGAAAGTGGTTTTGGAAACATTGGAAATATGTGAATATCATATATGTTTGCAAATGAACTATGAGATATTTATATGTTGTTAAGAATAAATTACTGACTTTTGTTGTTGTTTGGTGGGATGAGGAAAGATCCTAAGGTTGGAGCGGTGGCGGAGGAACTTGCAAAGTTACCAAGGACCAAACCCAACACTACCAAGGTAGGTGTCGCGCCCGGATTTTCGGCCACGGGACCTCTTAAGGAGTCGCCACCACGTCTTTTGCGGTTAAAACGTGGAAAACTCGAATTATGCCCAAATTGGATAAAATTGGTCTTTATGTTAGAGTTATGAGTTCAGGAGTCGATTACGGATTAGGGAAGGTATTAGCACCCCGTCCGCCTGTTATTAAACGGTACCCTAACTAATTGCATGCTTTTAATTTACCCTTACATTATTGAAATTAAATTGAATAAAAACAAAATGTTTATTTTTTATTTTTGTGTCTGACAAGAGTTTATCTTGCTCCTACGTATCCCTAGGTGCAATAGGGAAATCAAGACTACGTAGTTCTTTAAAATCGTTTGTTTGCTAGTTTGATTAAAAGTTATTAAAAATTGGTTTGAGTTTAATTGAAGTGAGACTAATAGACGACGAGTCAACATTGACTGCTTACCCTCTTCTCACTTCGATAAATAGCAGAAGCAGTACAAGTGACCGCGACCGGTTCTCGGCTCGAAGTGAGAAGAAAGATGCAATATGAGTTGTAACCTCGCTATTGAATCCCAAAAATATCTTTATTTTTAAAATAGCTTAAACATTTTTAAAGAGAAATTTAATTAGTGAAAAGTTAGCATTGATTATTAACTGTTTTCTTACTTCGATAAATAGCAGAGGCAGTACAAGTGACCGCGACCGGTTCTTGGCTCGAAGTAAGAATTAACATATGACACTAGTAAATTTTAATTATAACACATTATTATATATAAAATTATCGCTTCTCATAAGTAAAGAGATTTTATTATTTTGCTATACATTTGGAATATTTGAAAGTATGAAACCCGTTATTTTTATTCGCGCGATAAACAAACAAATCAATTATCGTGATAATTTCTATAAGATTAACAAATACACTACAATATGATGTTATTTATTTTTTGTATGATCAAATAAGAAAGAAAACAACAAAATAATAAAAACAAATAATATGGGCTTAAAAGCCCAATAGAAGACAGATTGAAATGGGGGATGGGAATTAGGTTTTCAGATTGGGAGATTGAGAGAAGATTGGAGGAAGAGGGTCTCCTCTCTTGAGTGGTCGGCGGCTTTGTGATTCCGGCGGGGAAGGAGGACTGCGTCCTCGTCTAGACGTGGCGATGAGGGAGAACCGGCTCGGTATAAGAGCTGCACCGTGGTGGTGGACGGTTTTGGATAGGTTCCAGCGGTGGAGGAGTGGCACACTCCTCTCTTCTATTCTGACGGTGGGGAGGACGGCGTCGGTATGACGCAAGTGGCGGGTTTGTAGAATCGATCCTCTCCCCTTTCTCATTGTTGATTTTTATGGCTAGGGGCACTAAGGTCTTGACGGCCAGGCTGAGGAATGGCCGACGGTGGGTCTGCCGTCGGACCGGATTGGTTCCAGGGAGGAACCGCTTCCTTTTTATGTTATTTGCCTCTAAACACACATATTCTATTTGATGATTTGCCATAGTTCTTCTTGATTCTTGGGTTGAATATGTTCTTGAGAAGTGTGTTTTGTGCATTCATGGTGTATGGTGCTAAGGATAACATTTTACAATAAACAAGAATTATCTTCTTTTTTATGAACTAAACAGTAACTCAACATTGCCTACTCGTAAACCCGATATCTATATGTGGATGCTTGAGCATACATGAATGAAATAAATATACACAATATGCATTATATACACAGGGATTATATTTAGGCTTAAAACAATGCAATATATATTAATGATGGATAATACTAACCTGGTAAATTGGATATATGGTCGAGTCACTTTCACTGCTCAGTTGCTTTTATTACTGGTCACTTTCACTTACCTATAATGCTCTATGTTTCTCTCTATTGTATTTTTTAGTGTATCCTTTTTTTGTCCCCCTTTTACTTTGTCATTGTGCTTGAATTTAAAAGCAGGTGAGAAACTATATCCTCAAAATGAGGGATCACCCCCACTCCTCCAAACTAACTCCATCTACTCATTTGGTTATCAAACCATCTCACCCCCTAAATAAAAGGAAACTACCTCCACTACTTCAGATTTTATTCCCTTTTTGCTATAAGATTTTTTTATTTGATTTTTTATTATTTATGGAATTTCGATATAAACAAACAAATAAATATATGAATCACAAATAAAAATAAAAAGTTGAACATAGTTAAAGTTGTGCCTCTTTTATGGGCTGGTAAAAAAAATGGTATTCACAACTGCCCCTCTTTACTTGTTGCTTATTTGATATGACACAAACCGAGGTTTGAGTGATATCAAAGTAAGTAACTAGTAAAGAAATGAATGTCGATTTTTTTAAAGGCCCATAAAAACTTACCTGACGACTTTTTGCTACCTGGGAGTGTGTATCCCTTTGTGAGTTGAGTTGTCTTCAGGATAATTTGAGTTTGTTCTCCAAAAGGTGTTATGAAAGGGTTAGAGTGAGCCAAGAACCCTACGGTATGATGTCAGAACTTTGAGTGAAGAATGTGAAACCAAAGACGCGGGTGAGTGTGCTGCCGGAATTTGGACACATAAAAGTTAAGCCAAGAACGCATGTCGGTGTACTGCTAGAACTTGGGGTGGAAGATGCAGAGCCAAAGACGCAGGTCGGTGTACTGCCGGAATTTGGATACATAAAAAGGTTAAATCAAGAACACAGGTCGGTGTAATGCTGGAACTTGGGGTGGAAGATGCAGAGCCAAAGACGCAGGTCGGTGTACTGCTGGAATTTGGATACATAAAAAGGTTAAACCAAGAACGCAGGTCGGTGTACTGCCGGAACTTGGGGTGGAAGATGTAGAGCCAAAGACGCAGGTCGGTGTACTACCGGAATTTGGATACATAAAAAGGTTAAACCAAGAACGCAGGTCGGTGTACTGCCGGAACTTGGGGTGGAAGATGCAGAGCCAAAGACGCAGGTCGATGTACTGCCGGAATTTGGATACATAAAAAGGTTAAACCAAGAACGCAGGTCGGTGTACTGTCGGAACTTGGGGTGGAAGATGCAGAGCCAAAGACGCAGGTCGGTGTACTGCCGGAATTTGGATACATAAAAAGGTTAAACCAAGAACGCAGGTCGGTGTACTGCCGGAACTTGCGGTGGAAGATGCACAGCCAAAGACGCAGGTCGATGTACTGCCAGAATTTGGATACATAAAGATTTAAACCAAGAACGCAAGTCGGTGTACTGCCGGAACTTGGGGTGGAAGATGTAGAGCCAAAGACGCAGGTCGGTGTACTGCCGGAATTTGGATACATAAAGATTTAAACCAAGAAAGGAGGTCAGTGTACTGCCGGAACTTGGGGTGGAAGATGTAGAGCCAAAGACGCAGGTCGGTGTACTGCCGTAATTTGGATACATAAAAAAGTTAAACCAAGAATGCAGGTCGGTGTACTGCCGGAACTTGGGGTGAAAAAGTTTTAGATTACACATTAAGGTACAGGACCCGAAAAGCTTAGACTTCATATCGAGGTACAAGTCCTGAATAGTTTGAATATCACGTCGAGGTACAGGACGCAAAAAGTTAGGTTTCACGTCGAGGTAGAGGACCCGGAAAGTTATGTTTCATGTCGAGGTATAGGACCCGGAAAGATTAGTTTCACGTCGTGGTATAGGACCCGAAAAGTTTAGTTTCACATCGAGGTATAGCACCCGGAAAGTTTAGTTTCACGTCGAGGTATAGGACCCGTAAAGCATAGATTTCACATCGAGGTAGAGGACCCAAAAAATTTAGTTTCATGTCTAGGTACAGGACCCAAAAAGTTAGTTTCACGTCGAGGTACATGACCCGAAAAACTCAGTTTCACGACGAGGTGCAGGACTCGGAAAGTTTTGATTTCATGTCGAGGTACAGGACCCAGAAAGTTTTGATTTCATGTCGAGGTACAGGACCTATAAAGTTTAGTTTAATGTCTAGTTACAAGACCCGAAAAGTTTAGTTTCATGTAAAGGTACATAACCCGAAAGTTAAGTTTCATGTCGAGGTGCAGAACCCGGAAAGTTAAGTTTCATGTCGATGTGCAGGACCCGAAAATTTTAGTTTCACGTCAAGGTACAGGACCCGGAAAACTCAGTTTCATGTCGAGGTACAGGACCCGGAAAGCTTAAATTTTGATGAATGTAAAGTAATTAATGTGTGTTTTGAGAGTATTTATGTGTGATGTTTGTCATGATGTCATGCATTAGTTGTGAATGTAATGAAATGAAATGAAATGTGATAATTATGCATCAATGTTCTAGTGCGCTCATGAATTGTCTTTGAGATATTAATTTGTTGAGCTTGACTAACATGTGAACCCATTTTTGACGATGATAACCCGTTGAATATTTACTGCCCCAATGTTGTATTAAGAAGAACCACTAGTCTTGATAATAATGCCCCAATATAAGTTGTTTGAAACTTCAACCTCAAGGAATGGAAATGTGATTGATTGTTTTCCTTCGGATGAAATAATTTTGTTGCCCCAACTTGTTTAAAGTTTAATGGAAATTTACATAAGGGTGTTCATTTGTTTTCCCTAATTTTTGCCCAGAATACCTGATGTAGGTATCTGTCAGGAATTCTCTCTTTTTGTAGTGATACTAAATCGCCTTTTCAGGTTTTCGACTTAGTACCGCTCTCCTTTTCCTAGGTCGCCCTTGTGGGTTTTCAACCTAGCACTATTTTTGTCTTGTTCTGTTTTTGTTGTTTTCTGGAATTTTTAACACCCATATGTATACTTGACCCAGTTTTAGGCTTCATGAAACCATTCAATTAGAGAAAATGGGACTCACCCCAAAAACTGCCCCAGTGTGAGATGTTGGAGGTTATCCTTCTATTCAAGTTGTTTTGATAGACTTTAATTCAAGAGAACTTCCTCTAGAACCATTCCAACAATTGCCCTAGTATGGGTGACTACTTCTCCTTTGATTTATTGCTCTTTATTTCATGCACCAATCTTTAAAAAGAAATACTAAAACAATGATCATGCAAACTTGGCTAGTGTTTGAGTTATGAGTGGTGATGGGAGAGCTGAATATGAATTTGAAGTTGTATTTAGGGTTTGAGCATTGATGTGATGATTATGATGATGGTTTTTTAAGAGTCAGTGTATTTCATGCATTAATGTGAGATATTTATTTTAGATCAAAAATTCATTTTAGTGGAGTCAGCGATTTTTTATGTGGTGTGAATATGTAGGTAAATTGATCCTCAACAAGGTCTTTTTATGCTTGTATTGTGGTCTGGCTAGTGGTTTCCAAGAAAAGATATAAGGCTCAAATATGTGTTTCCCATGCCCATTTCTCTTTTCTCCTATCTCCTATATCATGTGACATATTTTTTCAATAGTTTTCTGACGTGACATTCAATTACTAGGATTTCATTTGGTTTTGTAATGTAATAGGTTAAGGTTGTAACTTGGTCCGATAGGATCTGAAAATTTAACTTGTCGGTTTTTTGACAACGTATTTCGTTTACCCTAACTTTTGCCTGAGATATTTAGGATTCTCAGCGGACTTTTTCGCTTTAACCAACAAACAATTTTATTTGACTTGATTTGGATTCATTATCCTTCGGGCCAGATTAGATGAATGATGTTTGAAGAATTTATTTATTTCCTAGTAATTGAATGTCAAGGAAAACATATGAAAAAACTACCATCCCCGGGATATTGACGTTTTATGGGTCAATCACAGGAAATCTCCTTTCATTATGTCTATGACTCAATTGGGGTGACTAGGGATATCTTCTTAGTGTTTGGGAATTACCAAGGAAGCCTTGTATCCTTGGAAAAATCTACCTAAGGATCCACACCACTTTGGAATTATGTTTGCATCATCCTCCCTTTTTTATTTATTATTTTTTTTTTAAATTTTAGTATCTCACTTTAATGCATGGATTTTTTTTTGAGTGAATATGGTTTATGGAGATAGAATATGATGTGTTAAATTTGCATGATCAATGTGCTAGTATATACTTGTTAAAAAAAATGTAATATGAAATAATTTTATTCATAAGAATGAAACAAGATACCTTTTATTTTGTAATCATAAAGCCCTAGGTAGAACCAAGAGGGTACATTACAATATAATTTGAGAAATAACATTTTCGTGGGGTGTGTTGCTCATGAGCAGATTTTGCATCGTGCATTTCTTAAATCAAAACACGTCCTTGAAACTTGACCAACCCTTCACGAATCAGTTCTCGCACCTTGCCTTTTAATTGATTGCAATCCTCTGTCAGATGTCCTACTATCCCTCCATGATACATACAACAAGCATTTGGGTTGAAGCTGTAAGGACCCAAATTCTACCCTTGAAAATTTTTCTCATTTTAATTCAATTCCATTCAATCACTCATAACTCACATTACCATTTTAATATCCTTACTTCAAAATCTTATTTCCCCTCCTCACACTCAATCCATGAATCAATAACCACATACATAATCATTTTACCTAGAAGTTCTCATGAATCATTCCTGGAACTAATCTTATAACCTATTATATTATCATACAATTAATCTTGCAAAAAAACATAATTCATTCATATCATTCCCTATGAGTACTAAGACCTCAAAGGTTCTGATCCTCCAAAATAACATTACGCATGGTTACAAATATCCAAATAATGGTTAGCCATGATTACAATCATTTAAATCCGCAAGTAATCATTTAGAATACGAAAAACATAAATAGTGAATCCAATGTCTAAAGCTCCTAAAGCTCCCGACCTGGCATACTTCATTCGTCTATTTACCTGCAATGGGATTATCAATGACAAAAGTACAAAACACACAAAGGAGTAAGTCATTAATTCAATAAACGTCATTATAAGATAATCCACATTAGAAAAAGGGGTTAGTAAACCATTTCGAAATTCATTTTGTCTTGCTGCATAACTTGAGCCAAAGTCGCTACACCCCTTAGGGTTAGCTAAAAGCAGATTCTCCTTTCTTTTAAAACAAATACGCTTCTATACTTAAGCCAGAGTTTACGCTTCTATACTCAAGCCAGAGTGTATGCTTCTATACTCAAGCCAGAGTTTACACTTCTATACTCAAGCCAGAGTGTATGCTTCTATACTCAAGCCAGAGTGTATGCTTCTATACTCAAGCCAGAGTGTACGCTTCTATACTCAAGCCAAAGTGTATGCTTCTATACTCAAGCCAGAGTGTATGCTTCTATACTCAAGCCAGAGTCGCTAACCATTCATGGTCGGCTAAAACATATTTTCTTTTATCAATCTCCTCATAAATCATTTTCATGCTTCTATACTCAAGCCAGAGTGTATGCTTCTATACTCAAGCCAGAGTCGCTAACCATTCATGATCGGCTAAAATATATTTCCTTTCATCAATCTCCTCATAAATCATTTTCATGCCTCTATACTCAAGCCAGAGTGTATGCTTCTATACTCAAGCCAGAGTGTACGCTTCTATACTCAAGCAATAGTGTATGCTTCTATACTCAAGCTAGAGTCGCTAACCATTCATGGTCGGCTAAAACATATTTTCTTTCATCAATCTCCTCATAAATCATTTTCATGCTTCAATACTCAAGTCAGAGTGTATGCTTCTATACTCAAGCCAGAGTCGCTAACCATTCATGGTCGGCTAAAACATATTTCCTTTCATCAATCTCCTCATAAATCATTTTCATAAATCCACGCCAACATTAGTATAAACACACCCAGATATGTTTATACTAAACTACGTGATTCACCACTTAATTATGGCACAACCAGAAAATACACATATTTTCCTTTTCCGTAAATCTACGCCTACTTTAATATAAACACACCCATATATGTTTATACTAAATGCGTAATTTACAACTCAATCATTGCATCTTTAGAAAATACACTTTTTCCATTTCAAATGCACAATTAAAGACTTATCCTTACCTCGGTGAGTGTTGGGTTTGGTTCTTGGCAAATTCTCAAGTTCCACCGACACCGCCTCCAACTTTAGGTTCCTCATCCCACCATATAACACAATGTTAGTCATTTATTCCAAATATCACATAAACAACTTATATTGCATTATTTAATCATACAAGATATTCATCACATGTTCGATGTTTCTAAACTACTTTCATCATAAGTATTCAACTATCTAAAACATGCATATTCATCTCATATTCCAACATTTGGAGGTAAACTCATCTTCTACCTCTAGCATTTTACTCACTCTCTCTTTTTAACCCATTTTTACTTTAAGGTTTTGGGGTTTTCATGACTCAACCCACAACCCTTTCCATTCTTGAAATATTAACTCTAAACCAAGAGTTTACAAGGTAAAAATGACATAAAACGAACCATAACTCCAAAGGATGAGTTTCCATGGTTTCTCACATTTGGAGAAGAGATCCCCAAAATGAGTTTAAGAGAGAAGAAGAGAGTTAGAATCAAGAGTTTTACCTCTTCTCAAGCTCTTGGGTGAGTATCAAAACTCCTTGCCCTTGGAAAAGCTCTCTTCTCTCACCTCCCTTCAAAGTTTTTAACCCTAAAATATGTTTGGCTTTCTGTTTTAAAGAGGTGTCGTCGGGTTGTAATCGATTACCAACATGGTGTAATCGATTACAACGTAAAAATGCGCATATCTGATGCTTTTAATACTATGTAATCGATTACCAGGAGTGTGTAATCGATTACACTGTGTCAGATGCACATATCTGATGCTTTTAATACGCTGTAATCTATTACCAGGAGTGTGTAATCGACTACACTATGTCAGATGCACATATCTGATGCTTTTAATACAATGTAATCGATTGCCAGGAGTGTGTAATCGATTATACTGTGTCAGATGCACAAGTCTGATTAGTTTAACAGCATGTAATCGATTACCAGAAGTGTGTAATCGATTACACTGTGTCAACAACCCAAAATTTGCTATTTCTCGCCCAGGCGAGACAACTCTCGCTCAAGCAAGGCTTCCAGGACTGTTACTATAATCTTGAAGACTCAAATTTAGGGTTTTACAGAAGCCATCTGGATATGGAGGCATCACCTCCTTAAAGGGAAAGATAGTTTGTAAACCCCTCTGAACAAGTTGTGGGAGCAACTCAGAGCAAGACATGGGGATTGCATCATAATGACTTTTTCTCTTCCGCTTTCGAGATATTCCTTCTTGAGGGTGAGTAGTAGGAGAATATTGTTGGGGATGATGATACGATTGATGTTGGTTTAAAGTTTCAATGAATGATGTATCACCTCCCGTTCTTTCATCTGCAGTGTAATCTCGGGTAATGTTTTGAGTTGGATCCTTAAGACATTTGCCACTTCTCAAGCGACTTTCTATTCTTTCCCCAATGGTCATCAATTGACGAAATCCCACAGATGCACATCCCAACATCATGCCATAGAATGGTGGCTGGAGAGTGTCTATGAACATCGACACACTATCTTCATTAGATAGCTTAGGCTTCACTTGAGCGGCCATTTCTACCCATCTTTGGACATACTTAGTGAAAGTTTCATCTTCTCTCTTTATCATAGTTTTTAGTTGTGTCCTATTAGGAGCTATATCAATGTTGTAATCATATTGCTTGACAAAGGCATCACATAAGTCCTTGAGACATTGAATTTGTGAACGTTCAAGTCGCAAGTACCAAGTGGTGGTAGCTCCAGTTAGGCTTTCTTGAAAGAAATGGATCAACAACTTGTCATCTCTGATATAGGGAGTCACCTTTCTAGTATACATAGTCAGGTGGTCTTTAGGACAAGACTTCCCTTGATACTTGTCAAAGTCTGGTAATTTGAACCTTGGTGGCATAACCAAATCCGAGACTAAGTACATGTCATTGATGTCCTTCAAACCATATGAGTTGGCTTCTTCAATGGCTCTGATTCTTTTATCTATGACCTCAATTTCCTCTCGATCTTGAGGAGTGGTGGAGTGGTTGGGGTTGTCTTGGTCAGCTGGGGTCTCCATATTAAAGGAAAATCACAAATCGGCTTCTGAGGTAGGTATATCAATCTGAGCAAAAGATTTATTTCCTCTTTCTGGTTCACTTTAATCAGGTCCAATAATATCACCTTTAAAAATAATTTTTTAACCCATGAGCACCTTTAACATTGGACCATGAAATTTATGTTATATATTTGGATATGAGATGATGATGCATGAATAATGTATGTATGTTTTTTATTTTATTTTCTATTCTATGAATAGACTTATTTTTTGAATAATGTATGATGTAAGCAATTTTACGATGGGATGATGTATGAAATGTGAATTTTAGATAAAAGTAATTTATTTCCATTAAGAAATGTTGGTATAGTAAGACATAACATCCCGCATTTGATTACTATGGAGCGTACCCCAATAGCTTCTTTTGGGTTGATGACAATTTTAGAGGAGACACAAGGTCTCGGACCAAAATTGCATCTAGATCGTTTCCTAGCATTGTCCAATAAACATTTTTGCCCTGCATTCGACATCTTAGGGCATGCCCCACAAGTCCGACTGCAGTTGATGACAATTTCAGAGGAAACACAAGGTCTCAGACCAAAATTTCATCTATTAAATGCAATATTTTTTTTTTACTCATTTGAGTTACATTGGATAGCAATGTATTGCTATAACGCTAAGAACTGATGTATGTGTCTTTACCATATCTCTTTCAGAAAATGAATTTGATCACTGAATCTTTTATTTATGGATGAATGGTATGGATGGGGAATGAGATGTCCTATGATGCATGGAAAATTTGAATGTATTTCACTTTCGTTTCTTGAATGCATGAATTGATTTATTTTTGTCTTGTAGATAATGTGATGTTATGTTTGAATGACCTATTTTTGTTCTAATTTTTTTTTGAATAGGTATATGAATGTATGCATAAGTGAATGAATGTTTGATTGATGAAATTTTTATTTGTACTTCTTTTTTTGGGATTTTTTAGATAACGGGTGATGCATGCAATGAATGATTTTTGTGATGATATATTTTTTTTATATGTATAAATAGCTAGATATATGTTTGACTGATGGAAAAATTATATTTTCTCATTTTTGATTTTTTTTGTATGTATCTACGGATGAATGTGTGAATGAGAATTTTGACCTATGACTCATTATATGAATGAATGATGTATTTTTATGAATATTTGAAGGATGTATTTTTTGGACATTTCAATGAACATATGTATGAATGATATGTTTTTTTTTCTTTCAAGTAATGTATGTATGAATGATATGAATGCTCACGATGTGTGTTAATGTCAATGCATTTATTATGCCCCTAGGGTGTGACACCCTATTTTGGAGAAATATAGCCTTAGTTACAATATAGTAAAATGTCATGGTGGACTCAACACCTATTATATTGTTTAGGTCAGTTTAGAGTTAAACAATATAACTCTGGGTTTATTAAGATGACAACAAGTTAATCCCTAAGGTGTTTAGCCCATCAAAGGGAATGTGTATCACAAGTTTGCTATCCTTACGTTGTAGGGTCTTGATACCCTTATCCCATTCAAGCATGGAATAATTTTTGAATTTAATTTGAGATGATATTATGATGTGCATGAATGCAAATGAAAAGTGGATTATGGTTTGCTTCCCGTGTCCTAAAATTAAGGTACACCTATAAGGTTTTAGATATACTAATGGTCACAACCCTAAGGCGATGTACTAGATTTGTTTAAAGTGGACTCGATAAAAGTTTTTTTTCTAAAGGTCACCAGATTGCTTCCCATCTTTGAAAGAAAGGAAACCATATATCATAGGTTAGTTACGAGAAGAGACTAGCTCCCCAAGCGGTTAACTTATGACATATGGGAACAATCTGATTGGTTTATCTTCCCAATATCAGATGTGACACAAGGCCACTTACCGACAAGGCAGATATTCCTCTATTTGGTACCTAATCTCTAACACCCTGGGTCTAGGGCATATGTGTGTGACTCAAGTGTACCAAGTGAGTGTGTGAGGAAGCACGTGACTCAAAAATAAATCCACCCCCAAAAGCTGCACAACAAACAAGTGAGAATGCCCAAAATATTAAATTAAATTAAAAACAATAAGTAAACGGATAAATAATAATATAAGTACTAGCGCAAGAAATAGAAAAAATATAAAGGTTATATATACAAAAAAGGCATGCAAAAAATGTTATTGGGTCTGACTCTCTAAAAAATGTCCCCAGCGGAGTCGCCAGCTGTCGCGCCCGGATTTTCGGCACGCGGCCTCTTAAGGAGTCGCCACCACGTCTTTTGTGGTTAAAACGTGGAAAACTCGAATTATGCCCAAATTGGATAAAATTGGTCTTTATGTTAGAGTTATGAGTTCGGGAGTCGATTACGGATTGGGGAAGGTATTAGCACCCCGTCCGCCCGTTATTAAACGGTACCCTAACTAATTGCATGCTTTTATTTTACCCTTACTTTATTGAAATTAAATTGAATAAAAAAAATGTTTATTTTTTATTTTTGTGTCTGACAAGAGTTTATCTTGCTCCTACGTATCCCTAAGTGCAATAGGGAAATCAAGACTACGTAGTTCTTTAAAATCGTTTGTTTGCTAGTTTGATTAAAAGTTATTAAAAATTGGTTTGAGTTTATTTGAAGTGAGACTAATAGACGACGGGTCAACATTGACTGCTTACCCTCTTCTCACTTCGCTAAATAGCAGAAGCAGTACAAGTGACCGCGACCGGTTCTCGGCTCGAAGTGAGAAGAAAGATGCAATATGAGTTGTAACCTCGCTATTGAATCCCAAAAATATCTTTATTTTTAAAATAGCTTAAACATTTTTAAAGAGAAACTTAATTAGTGAAAAGTTAGCATTGATTATTAATTGTTTTCTTACTTCGATAAATAGCCGAAGCAGTACAAGTGACCGCGACCGGTTCTTGGCTCGAAGTAAGAATTAACATATGACACTAGTAAATTTTAATTATAACACATTATTATATATAAAATTATCGCTTCTCATAAGTAAAGAGATTTTATTATTTCGCTATACATTTGGAATATTTGAAAGTATGAAACTCGTTATTTTTATTCGCGCGATAAATAAACAAATCAATTATCGTGATAATTTCTATAAGATTAACAAATACACTACAATATGATGTTATTTATTTTTTGTATGATCAAATAAGAAAGAAAACAACAAAATAATAAAAACAAATAATATGGGCTTAAAAGCCCAATAGAAGACAGATTGAAATGGGGGATGGGAATTAGGTTTTCAGATTGGGAGATTGAGAGAAGATTGGGGGAAGAGGGTCTCCTCTCTTGAGTGTTCGATGGCTTTGTGATTCCGGCGGGGAAGGAGGACTGCGTCCTCGTCTAGACGTGGCGATGAGGGAGAACCGGCTCGGTATAAGAGCCGCACCGTGGTGGTGGACGGTTTTGGATAGGTTCCAGCGGTGGAGGAGTGGCACACTCCTCTCTTCTATTCTGACGGTGGGGAGGACGGCGTCGGTATGACGCAAGTGGCGGGTCTGTAGAATCGATCCTCTCCCCCTTCTCATTGTTGATTTTTATGGCTAGGGGCACTAAGGTCTTGACGGCCAGGCTGAGGAACGGCCGACGGTGGGTCTGCCGTCGGACCGGATTGGTTCCAGGGAGGAACCGCTTCCTTTTTATGTTATTTGCCTCTAAACACACATATTCTATTTGATGATTTGCCATAGTTCTTCTTGATTCTTGGGTTGAATATGTTCTTGAGAAGTGTGTTTTGTGCATTCATGGTGTATGGTGCTAAGGATAACATTTTACAATAAACAAGAATTATCTTCTTTTTTATGAACTAAACAGTAACTCAACAATGCCTACTCGTAAACCCGATATTTATATGTGGATGCTTGAGCATACATGAATGAAATAAATATACACAATATGCATTATATACACAGGGATTATATTTAGGCTTAAAACAATGCAATATATATTAATGATGGATAATACTAACCTGGTAAATTGGATATATGGTCGAGTCACTTTCACTGCTCAGTTGCTTTTATTACTGGTCACTTTCACTTACCTATAATGCTCTATGTTTCTCTCTTTTGTATTTTTTAGTGTATCCTTTTTTTGTCCCCCTTTTACTTTGTCATTGTGCTTGAATTTAAAAGCAGGTGAGAAACTATATCCTCAAAATGAGGGATCACCCCCACTCCTCCAAACTAACTCCATCTACTCATTTGGTTATCAAACCATCTCATCCCCTAAATAAAAGGAAACTACCTCCACTACTTCAGATTTTATTCCCTTTTTGCTATAAGATTTTTTTATTTGATTTTTTATTATTTATGGAATTTCGAAATACACAAACAAATAAATATATGAATCACAAATAAAAATAAAAAGTTGAACATAATTAAAGTTGTGCCTCTTTTATGGGCTGGTAAAAAAAAATGGTATTCACAGTTGCCCCTCTTTACTTGTTGCTTATTTGATATGACACAAACCGAGGTTTGAGTGATATCAAGGTAAGTAACTAGTAAAGAAATGAATGTCAATTTTTTTAAAGGCCCATAAAAACTTACCTGACGACTTTTTGCTACCTGGGAGTGTATATCCCTTTGTGAGTTGAGTTGTCTTCAGGATAATATGAGTTTGTTCTCCAAAAGGTGTTATGAAAGGGTTAGAGTGAGCCAAGAACCCTACGGTATGATGTCAGAACTTTGAGTGAAGAATGTGAAACCAAAGACGCGGGTGAGTGTGCTGCCGGAATTTGGACACATAAAAGTTAAGCCAAGAACGCATGTCGGTGTACTGCTAGAACTTGGGGTGGAAGATGCAGAGCCAAAGACGCAGGTCGGTGTACTGCCGGAATTTGGATACATAAAAAGGTTAAATCAAGAACACAGGTCGGTGTAATGCTGGAACTTGGGGTGGAAGATGCAGAGCCAAAGATGCAGGTCGGTGTACTGCTGGAATTTTGATACATATAAAGGTTAAACCAAGAACGCAGGTCGGTGTACTGCCGAAACTTGGGGTGGAAGATGCAGAGCCAAAGACGCAGGTCGGTGTACTGCCGGAATTTGGATACATAAAAAGGTTAAACCAAGAACGCAGGTCGGTGTACTGCCAGAACTTGGGGTGGAAGATGCAGAGCCAAAGACGCAGGTCGGTGTACAGCCGGAATTTGGATACATAAAAAGGTTAAACCAAGAATGCATGTCGGTTTACTGTTGGAACTTGGGGTGGAAGATGCAGAGCCAAAGACGCGGGTCAGTGTACTGCCGGAATTTGGATACATAAAAAGGTTAAACCAAGAACGCAGGTGTAACACCCTAAATTTGAGTCTTCAAGATTATAGTAACAGTCCTGGAAGCCTCGCTTGAGCGAGAGTTGTCTCGCTTGGGCGAGAAATGGCAAATTTTGGGCTGTTGACACAGTGTAATCGATTACACACTCCTGGTAATCGATTACATGCTGATAAACTAATCAGACCTGTGCATCTGACACAGTGTAATCGATTACACACTCCTGGTAATCGATTACATCGTATTAAAAGCATCAGATATGTACATCTGACACAATGTAATCGATTACACCATGTTGGTAATCGATTACATCGCGACGATGCCTCTGTAATTTACACTGTGTAATCGATTACACACTTCTGGTAATCGATTACATCGTATTAATGTAATCGATTACACCATGTTGGTAATCGATTACATCGCGACGATGCCACTGTAATTTACGCAGTGTAATCGATTACACTATACTGGTAATCGATTACACTTATCGCTGTGTCTATAAAATAGAAACCCAATACACATTCTAGGGTTAGAACTTTGAAGAGAAGAGAGAGAAGAGAGCTTTTCAAGAGCAAAGAGCCTTAGGACTCATCTTAGAGCTTGAGAAGAGGTAAACCTCTTGTTCCTAACTCTTCTTCTTCCTCTCTAACTTGTTTTGGGTATGTTGGATTCATTTTCAAAACATGAGAAACCATGGAAACTCGTCCTTTAGAGTTATGGTTCGTTTTATGTTGTTTTTATCTTGTAAACTCTTGGTTTAGAGTTGGTATTTGATGAATGGAAAGTTTTATGAGTTATTCATGAAAAACCCCCCAAAAACCCCCAAAATGAGAATATGAGTATAAAGAGAAAGAGATGAAATGTTAGATGTGGATAATGAGTAGTGCTTTGATGTTGTTATATGAGATGAACATGTATGCTTTGATATTTAGAAACTTGTATTAAAGTAGTTTTGGAAATATTGAAATATGAGATGTTATGCATGTTTTAGATGGTTGAATATTGATGATGAATATTTTGTATGATTAAATGATGCAAAATAAGTTGTTTATATGATATTTGGAATAAATGAGTAACATTGTTGTTATTGGTGGAAATGAGAAGAGATCCTAAGGTTGGAGGAAATCGCGGAGGAGACTTTTAAAGTTACTCGGAACCGATCCCCAACACTCACCAAGGTAAGGGATAAGTGTCTCTAAATCATACTTGCTGATATGAATGAGGTATGTGAAAGAGGTAATGGTTTAATATGATGCGTCTGTAATTTATGCATTATGTTGGAAAATGCGTGACTTTTCTGTTATAGAAATAAAATTTACATTTATTGGGGGAGTCCCAATGGAAATTAAGACTCGGAAACATTTATTGGGGGAGTCCCAATGGAAATAAGACTCGGAAACATTTATTGGGGGAGTCCCAATGGAAATAAGACTCAGAAACATTTATTGGGGAGTCTCAATGGAAATATGACTCAAAACGAATTCAATCTATTTGGGGGAGTACCAAAGGAAATATGACTCATAACGAATTCAATCTATTTGGGGGAGTACCAAAGGAAATATGACTCATAACGAATTCAATCTATTTGGGGGAGTACCAAAGGAAATATGACTCATAACGAATTCAATCTATTTGGGGGAGTACCAAAGGAAATATGACTCATAACGAATTCAATCTATTTGGGGGAGTACCAAAGGAAATATGACTCAATAAAAGTAACATTACTGGGGGAGTACCAATGGAAAGATGACTCAATAAAAGTAACATTATTGGGGGAGTACCAATGGAAAGATGACTCAATGAAAGTAATATTATTGGGGGAGAACCAATGGAAAGATGACTCAAACGAAAGTAATATTATTGGGGGAGTACCAATGGAAATAAGACTCAAAATGAAAGTCATATGCATGCTATAGGATATATAGTATGGGATATATATTCTATAGGGTGAATATGAATGATGAGAAACGTGAATGTCACATGAAAGTCATATGCATGCTATAGGGTATATAGTATGGGATATATATTCTATAGTGTGAATATGAATGACGAGAAATGTGAATGTCACATGAATGCCGTATGCATGTTATAGGATATATAGTATGTGATATATATTCTATAGGGTGAATATGAGCGATAAAAAGGAAGATGTTGAGAAAGAAAGTAATATACATGCTATAGGATATATATTATTGGATATATATGTTATAGGGTGGATATGAATAACAAGACCGATGATGTTTCGAACGAACGTAATATGCATACTATAGAATATATATTATGGGATATATATACAATAGGATGAATATGAGTAAAGTGGAAATTAAAGGAAGATGATTTGAATGTTTATAATTCCGTATGTGTGTTTATGAATTACATCAAAGCTTGATTGTATTTGAATGTGGATTATCATGTGATGTTAGTTTTGAACTAATGACTTACTCCCTTTTGTTTTGCGTGTTGTTTATGATAATCTCATTGTAGGTAAATGAAAGGATTTTGAGGATGAAGCTCAAATAGGAAGCCTTTGTGTCTATTTACTTGAGTGTCTTTATTGCTATTTGACATTGTAGTTGATTCGATAGCATTTTGGGATAAATGTAATCTGATTAGGATAATATGGTGACATGTAGTTATGGACGTTATAACTTTGGGAGACCCATAACTGGTTGTATGTGGTAAATGTTATTTGAATGAATTTTGTTTTTCCGCAACATAAATTTGTATGATAAGGTAATAGGGTAAAGAGTATTTTCGAAAATGATACTTGAGAGTTTTCAATGAAAGTGACGACTGTATATAAGAAAAGATTAAAATAAATGAAAAATTTTCAAGGGTAGAAAATCGGATCGTTACAGCAGGTCGGTGTACTGCCGGAACTTGAGGTGGAAGATGCAGAGCCAAAGATGCAGGTCAATGTACTGCCAGAATTTGGATACATAAAGATTTAAACCAAGAACGCAGGTCGGTGTACTGCCGGAATTTGGATACATAAAGATTTAAACCAAGAACGGAGGTCAGTGTATTGCCGGAACTTGGGGTGGAAGATGTTGAGCCAAAGACGCAGGTCGGTGTACTGCCGGAATTTGGATACATAAAATAGTTAAACCAAGAATGCAGGTCGGTGTACTGCTGGAACTTGGGGTGAAAAAGTTTTAGATTACACATTAAGGTACAGGACCCGAAAATCTTACACTTCATATCGAGGTACAAGTCCAGAATTGTTTGAATATCACGTCGAGGTACAGGACGCAGAAAGTTAGGTTTCACGTCGAGGTAGAGGACCCGGAAAGTTATGTTTCACGTCGAGGTAATGGACCCGGAAAGTTTAGTTTCACGTCGTGGTATAGGACCCGAAAAGTTTAGTTTCACATCGAGGTATAGCACCCGGAAAGTTTAGTTTCACGTCGAGGTATAGGACCCGGAAAGCATAGATTTCACATCCAGGTAGAGGACCCAAAAAATTTAGTTTCATGTCTAGGTACGGGACCCAAAAAGTTAGTTTCACGTCGAGGTAAATGACCCGAAAAACTCAGTTTCACGACGAGGTGCAGGACTCGGAAAGTTTTGATTTCATGTCGAGGTACAGGACCCAGAAAGTTTTGATTTCATGTCGAGGTACAGGACCTGTAAAGTTTAGTTTAATGTCTAGTTACAAGACCCGAAAAGTTTAGTTTCATGTAAAGGTACATAACCCGAAAGTTAAGTTTCATGTCGAGGTGCAGAACCCGGAAAGTTTAGTTTCATGTCGATGTGCAGGACCCGAAAAGTTTAGTTTCATGTCAAGGTACAGGACCCGGAAAACTTAGTTTCATGTAGAGGTATAGGACCCGGAAAGCTTAAATTTTGATGAATGTAAAGTAATTAATGAGTGTTTTGAGAGTATTTATGTGTGATGTTTGTCATGATGTCATGCATTAGTTGTGAATGTAATGAAATGAAATGAAATGTGATAATTATGCATCAATGTTCTAGTGCGCTCATGAATTGTCTTTGAGATATTAATTTGTTGAGCTTGACTAACATGTGAACCCATTTTTGACGATGATAACTCGTTGAAGATTTACTGCCCCAATGTTGTATTAAGAAGAACCACTAGTCTTGATAATAATGCCCCAATATAAGTTGTTTGAAACTTCAACCTCAGGGAATGGAAATGTGATTGATTGTTTTCCTTCGGATGAAATAATTTTGTTGCCCCAACTTGTTTAAAGTTTAATGGAAATTTACATAAGGGTGTTCATTTGTTTTCCCTAATTTTTGCCCAGAATACCTGATGTAGGTATCTGTCAGGAATTCTCTCTTTTTGTAGTGATACTAAATCGCCTTTTCAGGTTTTCGACTTAGTACCGCTCTCCTTTTCCCAGGTCGCCCTTGTGGGTTTTCAACCTAGCACTATTTTTGTCTTGTTCTGTTTTTGTTGTTTTCTAGAATTTTTAACACCCATATGTATACTTGACCCAGTTTTAGGCTTCATTAAACCGTTCAATTAGAGAAAATGGGACTCACCCCAAAAACTGCCCTAGTGTGAGATGTTGGAGGTTATCCTTCTATTCAAGTTGTTTTGATAGACTTTAATTCAAGAGAACTTCCTCTAGAACCATTCCAACAATTGCCCTAGTATGGGTGACTACTTCTCCTTTGATTTATTGCTCTTTATTTCATGCACCAATCTTTAAAAAGAAATACTAAAACAATGATCATGCAAACTTGGCTAGTGTTTGAGTTATGAGTGGTGATGGGAGAGCTGAATATGAATTTGAAGTTGTATTTAGGGTTTGAGCATTGATGTGATGATTATGATGATGGTTTTTTAAGAGTCAGTGTATTTCATGCATTAATGTGAGATATTTATTTTAGATCAAAAATTCATTTTAGTGGAGTCAGCGATTTTTTATGTGGTGTGAATATGTAGGTAAATTGATCCTCAACAAGGTCTTTTTATGCTTGTATTGTGGTCTGGCTAGTGGTTTCCAAGAAAAGATATAAGGCTCAAATATGTGTTTCCCATGCCCATTTCTCTTTTCTCCTATCTCCTATATCATGTGACATATTTTTTCAATAGTTTTCTGACGTGACATTCAATTACTAGGATTTCATTTGGTTTTGTAATGTAATAGGTTAAGGTTGTAACTTGGTCCGATAGGATCTGAAAATTTAACTTGTCGGTTTTTTGACAACGTATTTCTTTCACCCTAACTTTTGCCTGAGATATTTAGGATTCTCAGCGGACTTTTTCGCTTTAACCAACGAATAATTTTATTTGACTTGATTTGGATTAATTATCCTTCGGGCCAGATTAGATGAATGATTTTTGAAGAATTTATTTATTTCCTAGTAATTGAATGTCAAGGAAAACACATGAAAAAACTACCATCCCCGGGATATTGACGTTTTATGGGTCAATCACAAGAAATCTCCTTTCATTATGTCTATGGCTCAATTGGGGTGACTAGGGATATCTTCTTAGTGTTTGGGAATTACCAAGGAAGCCTTGTATCATTGGAAAAATCTACCTAAGGATCCACACCACTTTGGAATTATGTTTGCATCATCCTCCCTTTTTTATTTTTTATTTTTTTTTTAAATTTTAGTATCTCACTTTAATGCATGGATTTTTTTTAAGTGAATATGGTTTATGGAGATAGAATATGATGTGTTAAATTTGCATGATCAATGTGCTAGTATATACTTGTTAAAAAAATGTAATATGAAATAATTTTATTCATAAGAATGAAACAATAGACCTTTTATTTTGCAATCCTAAAGCCCTAGGTAGAACCAAGAGGGTACATTACAATATAATTTGAGAAATAACATTTTCGTGGGGTGTGTTGCTCATGAGCAGATTTTGCATCGTGCATTTCTTAAATCAAAACACTTCCTTGAAACTTGACCAACCCTTCACGAATCAGTTCTCGCACCTTGCCTTTTAATTGATTGCAATCCTCTGTCAGATGTCCTACTGTCCCTCCATGATACATACAACAAGCATTTGGGTTGAAGCCATTTGGATATGGAGGCATCACCTCCTTAAAGGGAAGGATAGTTTGTAAACCCCTCTGAACAAGTTGTGGGAGCAACTCAGAGCAAGACATGGGGATTGCATCATAATGACTTTTTCTCTTCCGCTTTCGAGATATTCCTTCTTGAGTGTGAGTAGTAGGAGAATGTTGTTGGGGATGATGATATGATTGATGTTGGTTTAAAGTTTCAATGAATGATGTATCACCTCCCGTTCTTTCATCTGCAGTGTAATCTTGGGTTATGTTTTGAGTTGGATCCTTAAGACATTTGCCACTTCTCAAGCGACTTTCTATTTTTCCCCCAATGGTCATCAATTGACGAAATCCCATAGATGCACATCCCAACATCATGCCATAGAATGGTGCCTGGAGAGTGTCTATGAACATCGACACACTATCTTCATTAGATAGCTTAGGCTTCACTTGAGCGGCCATTTCTACCCATCTTTGGACATACTTAGTGAAAGTTTCATCTTCTCTCTTTATCATAGTTTTTAGTTGTGTCCTATTAGGAGCTATATCAATGTTGTAATCATATTGCTTGACAAAGGCATCACATAAGTCCTTGAAACACTGAATTTGTGAACGTTCAAGTCGCAAGTACCAAGTGGTGGTAGCTCCAGTTAGGCTTTCTTAAAAGAAATGGATCAACAACTTGTCATCTCTGATATAGGGAGTCACCTTTCTAGTATACATAGTTAGGTGGTCTTTAGGACAAGACTTCCCTTGATACTTGTCAAAGTCTGGTAATTTGAACCTTGGTGGCATAACCAAATTCGAGACTAAGCACATGTCATTGATGTCCTTCAAACCATATGAGTTGGCTTCTTCAATGGCTCTGATTCTTTTATCTATGACCTCAATTTCCTCTCGATCTTGAGGAGTGGTGGAGTGGTTGGGGTTGTCTTGGTCAGCTGGGGTCTCCATATAAAAGGAAAATCACAAATCGGCTTCTGAGGTAGGTATATCAATCTGAGCAAAAGATTTATTTCCTCTCTCTGGTTCACTTTAATCAGGTCCAATAATATCACCTTTAAAAATAATTTTTTAACCCATGAGCACCTTTAACATTGGACCATGAAATTTATGTTATATATTTGGATATGAGATGATGATGCATGAATAATGTATGTGTGTTTTTTATTTTATTTTCTATTCTATGAATAGACTTATTTTTTGAATAATGTATGATGTAAGCAATTTTACGATGGGATGATGTATGAAATGTGAATTTTAGATAAAAGTAATTTATTTCCATTAAGAAATGTTGGTATAGTAAGACATAACATCCCGCATTTGATTACTATGGAGCGTACCCCAATAGCTTCTTTTGGGTTGATGACAATTTTAGAGGAAACACAAGGTCTCAGACCAAAATTTCATCTATTAAATGCAATATATTTTTTTTACTCATTTGAGTTACATTGGATAGCAAGGTATTGCTATAACGCTAAGAACTGATGTATGTGTCTTTACCATATCTCTTTCAGAAAATGAATTTGATCACTGAATCTTTTATTTATGGATGAATGGTATGGATGGGGAATGAGATGTCCTATGATGCATGGAAAATTTGAATGTATTTCACTTTCGTTTCTTGAATGCATGAATTGATTTATTTTTGTCTTGTAGATAATGTGATGTTATGTTTGAATGACCTATTTTTGTTCTAATTTTTGTTTGAATAGGTATATGAATGTATGCATAAGTGAATGAATGTTTGATTGATGAAATTTTTATTTGTACTTCTTTTTTTTTGGATCTTTTGAATGTATTTATGAATGCATGAATGATATTTTTGATTTTTTAGATAACGGGTGATGCATGCAATGAATGATTTTTGTGACGATATATTTTTTTTATATGTATAAATGGCTAGATATATGTTTGACTGATGGAAAAATTATATTTTCTCATTTTTAATTTTTTTGTATGTATCTACGGATGAATGTGTGAATGAGAATTTTGATCTATGACTCATTATATGAATGAATGATGTATTTTTATGAATATTTGAAAGATAGATTTTTTGGACATTTCAATGAACATATGTATTAATGATATGTTTTTTTTATTTCAAGTAATGTATGTATGAATGATATGAATGCTCACGATGTGTGTTAATGTCAATGCATTTATTATGCCCCTAGGGTGTGACACCCTATTTTGGAGAAATATAGCCTTAGTTACAATATAGTAAAATGTCATGGTGGACTCAACACCTATTATATTGTTTAGGTCAGTTCAGAGTTAAACGATATAACTCTGGGTTTATTAAGATGACAACAAGTTAATCCCTAAGGCGTTTAGCCCATCGAAGGGAATGTGTATCATAAGTTTGCTATCCTTACGTTGTAGGGTCTTTATACCCTTATCCCATTCAAGCATGGAATAATTTTTGAATTTAATTTGAGATGATATTATGATGTGCATGAATGCAAATGAAAAGTGGATTATGTTTTGCTTCCCGTGTCCTAAAATTAAGGTACACCTATAAGGTTTTAGATATAATAATGGTCACAACCCTAAGGCGATGTACTAGATCTATTTAAAGTGGACTCGATAAAAGTTTTTTTTCTAAAGGTCACCAGATTGCTTCCCATCTTTGAAAGAAAGGAAACCATATATCATAGGTTAGTTACGAGAAGAGACTAGCTCCCCAAGCGGTTAACTTATGACATATGGGAACAATCTGATTGGTTTATCTTGCCAATATCAGATGTGACACAAGGCCACTTACCGACAAGGCAGATATTCCTCTATTTGGTACCTAATCTCTAACACCCTGGGTCTAGGGCATATGTGTGTGACTCAAGTGTACCAAGTGAGTGTGTGAGGAAGCACGTGACTCAAAAATAAATCCACCCCCAAAAGCTGCACAACAAACAAGTGAGAATGCCCAAAATATTAAATTAAATTAAAAACAATAAGTAAACGGATAAATAATAATATAAGTACTAGCGCAAGAAATAGAAAAAATAAAAAGGGTATATATACAAAAAAGGCATGCAAAAAATGTTATTGGGCCTGACTCTCTAAAAAGTGTCCCCAGCGGAGTCGCCAGCTGTCGCGCCCGGATTTTCGGCCACGCGACCTCTTAAAGAGTCGCCACCACGTCTTTTGCGGTTAAAACGTGGAAAACTCGAATTATGCCCAAATTGGATAAAATTGGTCTTTATGTTAGAGTTATGAGTTCGGGAGTCGATTACGGATTGGGGAAGGTATTAGCACCCCGTCCGCCCGTTATTAAACGGTACCCTAACTAATTGCATGCTTTTAATTTACCCTTACTTTATTGAAATTAAAATGAATAAAAACAAAATGTTTATTTTTTATTTTTGTGTCTGACAAGAGTTTATCTTGCTCCTACCTAGGTGCAATAGGGAAATCAAGACTACGTAGTTCTTTAAATTCGTTTGTTTGCTAGTTTGATTAAAAGTTATTAAAAATTGGTTTGAGTTTAATTGAAGTGAGACTAATAGACGACGAGTCAACATTGACTGCTTACCCTCTTCTCACTTCGATAAATAGCAGAAGTAGTACAAGTGACCGCGACCGGTTCTCGGCTCGAAGTGAGAAGAAAGATGCAATATGAGTTGTAACCTCGCTATTGAATCCCAAAAATATCTTTATTTTTAAAATAGCTTAAACATTTTTAAAGAGAAATTTATTTAGTGAAAAGTTAGCATTGATTATTAACTGTTTTCTTACTTCAATAAATAGCCGAAGCAGTACAAGTGACTGCGACCGGTTCTTGGCTCGAAGTAAGAATTAACATATGACACTAGTAAATTTTAATTATAACACATTATTATATATAAAATTATCGCTTCTCAAAAGTAAAGAGATTTTATTATTTCGCTATACATTTGGAATATTTGAAAGTATGAAACCCGTTATTTTTATTCGCGCGATAAACAAACAAATCAATTATCGTGATAATTTGTATAAGATTAACAAATACACTACAATATGATGTTATTTATTTTTTGTATGATCAAATAAGAAAGAAAACAACAAAATAATAAAAACAAATAATATGGGCTTAAAAGCCCAATAGAAGACAGATTGAAATGGGGGATGGGAATTAGGTTTTCAGATTGGGAGATTGAGAGAAGATTGGGGGAAGAGGGTCTCTTCTCTTGAGTGGTCGGCGGCTTTGTGATATCGGCGGGGAAGGAGGACTGCATCCTCGTCTAGACGTGGCGATGAGGGAGAACCGGCTCGGTATAAGAGCCGCACCGTGGTGGTGGACGGTTTTGGATAGGTTCCAGCGGCGGAGGAGTGGCACACTCCTCTCTTCTATTCTGACGGTGGGGAGGACGGCGTCGGTATGACGCAAGTGGCGGGTCTGTAGAATCGATCCTCTCCCCCTTCTCATTGTTGATTTTTATGGCTAGGGGCACTAAGGTCTTGACGGCCAGGCTGAGGAACGGCCGACGGTGGGTCTGCCGTCAGACCGGATTGGTTCCAGGGAGGAACCGCTTCCTTTTTATGTTATTTGCCTCTAAACACACATATTCTATTTAATGATTTGCCATAGTTCTTCTTGATTCTTGGGTTGAATATGTTCTTGAGAAGTGTGTTTTGTGCATTCATGGTGTATGGTGCTAAGGATAACATTTTACAATAAACAAGAATTATCTTCTTTTTTATGAACTAAACAGTAACTCAACAATGCCTACTCGTAAACCCGATATCTATATGTGGATGCTTGAGCATACATGAATGAAATAAATATACACAATATGCATTATATACACAGGGATTATATTTAGGCTTAAAACAATGCAATATATATTAATGATGGATAATACTAACCTGGTAAATTGGATATATGGTCGAGTCACTTTCACTACTCAGTTGCTTTTATTACTGGTCACTTTCACTTACCTATAATGCTCTATGTTTCTCTCTTTTGTATTTTTTAGTGTATCCTTTTTTTGTCCCCCTTTTACTTTGTCGTTGTGCTTGAATTTAAAAGCAGGTGAGAAACTATATCCTCAAAATGAGGGATCACCCCCACTCCTCCAAACTAACTCCATCTACTCATTTGTTTATCAAACCATCTCATTCCCTAAATAAAAGGAAACTACCTCCACTACTTCAGATTTTATTCCCTTTTTGCTATAAGATTTTTTTATTTGATTTTTTATTATTTATGGAATTTCGAAATAAACAAACAAATAAATATATGAATCACAAATAAAAATAAAGAGTTGAACATAGTTAAAGTTGTGCCTCTTTTATGGGCTGGTAAAAAAAATGGTATTCACATATGACACAAACCGAGGTTTGAGTGATATCAAGGTAAGTAACTAGTAAAGAAATGAATGTCGATTTTTTTAAAGGCCCATAAAAACTTACCTGACGACTTTTTGCTACCTGGGCGTGTGTATCCCTTTGTGAGTTGAGTTGTCTTCAGGATAATTTGAGTTTGTTCTCCAAAAGGTGTTATGAAAGGGTTAGAGTGAGCCAAGAACCCTACGGTATGATGTCAGAACTTTGAGTGAAGAATGTGAAACCAAAGACGCGGGTGAGTGTGCTGCCGGAATTTGGACACATAAAAGTTAAGCCAAGAACGCATGTCGGTGTGCAACTAGAACTTGGGGTGGAAGATGCAGAGCCAAAGACGCAGGTCGGTGTACTGCTGGAATTTGAATACATAAAAAGGTTAAATCAAGAACACAGGTCGGTGTAATGCTGGAACTTGGGGTGGAAGATGCAGAGCCAAAGACGCAGGTCAGTGTACTGCTGGAATTTGGATACATAAAAAGGTTAAACCAAGAACGCAGGTCGGTGTACTGCCGGAACTTGGGGTGGAAGATGCAGAGCCAAAGACGCAGGTCGGTGTACTGCCGGAATTTGGATACATAAAAAGGTTAAACCAAGAACGCAGGTCGGTGTACTGCCAGAACTTGGGGTGGAAGATGCAGAGCCAAAGACGCAGGTCGGTGTACTGCCAGAATTTGGATACATAAAAAGGTTAAACCAAGAACGCAGGTCGGTGTACTGTCGGAACTTGGGGTGGAAGATGTAGAGCCAAAGACGTAGGTCAGTGTACTGCCGGAATTTGGATACATAAAAAGGTTAAACCAAGAACGCAGGTGTAACATCCTAAATTTGAGTCTTCAAGATTATAGTAACAGTCCTGGAAGCCTAGCTTGAGCGAGAGTTGTCTCGCCTGGGCGAGAAATGGCAAATTTTGTGCTGTTGACACAGTGTAATCGATTACACACTCCTGGTAATCGATTACATGCTGATAAACTAATCAGAATTGTGCATCTGACACAGTGTAATCGATTACACACTCCTGGTAATCGATTACATCATTTTAAAAGCATCAGATATGTACATCTGACACAATGTAATCGATTACACCATGTTGGTAATCGATTACATCGCGACGATGCCTCTGTAATTTACACTGTGTAATCGATTACACACTTCTGGTAATCGATTACAAACTTCTGGTAGTCGATTACATCATATTAATGTAATCGATTACACCATGTTGGTAATCGATTACATCGCGACGATGCCTCTGTAATTTACGCAGTGTAATCGATTACACTATACTTGTAATCGATTACACTTATCGCTGTGTCTATAAAATAGAAACCCAAAACACATTCTAGGGTTAGAACTTTGAAGAGAAGAGAGAGAAGAGAGCTTTTCAAGAGCAAAGAGCCTTAGGACTCATCTTAGAGCTTGAGAAGAGGTAAACCTCTTGTTCCTAACTCTTCTTCTTCCTCTCTAACTTGTTTTGGGTATGTTGGATTCATTTTCAAAACATGAGAAACCAAGGAAACTCATCCTTTAGAGTTATGGTTCATTTTATGTTGTTTTTATCTTGTAAACTCTTGGTTTAGAGTTGGTATTTGATGAATGGAAAGTTTTATGGGTTATTCATGAAAAAACCCCCCAAAAACCCCCAAAATGAGAATATGAGTATAAAGAGAAAGAGATGAAATGTTAGATGTGGATAATGAGTAGTGCTTTGATGTTGTTATATGAGATGAACATGTATGCTTTGATATTTAGAAACTTGTATTGAAGTAGTTTTGGAAATATTGAAATATGAGATGTTATGCATGTTTTAGATGGTTGAATATTGATGATGAATATTTTGTATGATTAAATGATGCAAAATAAGTTGTTTATGTGATATTTGGAATAAATGACTAACATTGTTGTTATTGGTGGAAATGAGAAGAGATCCTAAGGTTTGAGGAAATCGCGGAGGAGACTTTTAAAGTTACTCGGAACCGATCCCCAACACTCACCAAGGTAAGGGATAAGTGTCTCTAAATCATACTTGTTGATATGAATGAGGTATGTGAAAGAGGTAATGGTTTAATATGATGCGTCTGTAATTTATGCATTATATTGGAAAATTCGTGACTTTTCTGTTATAGAATAAAATTTACATTTATTGGGGGAGTCCCAATGGAAATTAAGACTCGGAAACATTTATTGGGGGAGTCCCAATGGAAATAAGACTCGGAAACATTTATTGGGGGAGTCCCAATGGAAATAAGACTCGGAAACATTTATTGGGGGAGTCCCAATGGAAATAAGACTCGGAAACATTTATTGGGGGAGTCTCAATGGAAATATGACTCAAAACGAATTCAATCTATTTGGGGGAGTACCAAAGGAAATATGACTCATAACGAATTTTCAAGGGTAGAAAATCGGGTCGTTACAATATGGTATCAGAGCATAGTTAATCCTGTGGCCTAGGATATGGCCTTACATGTTTCTTTGTGATCTTTATGTTCTTGAACTGCTTGGTTAGCATTGACGGTTGTGTGTTTATATGATGCTTGTCTGGTTATAAAATTAGTCTACTGACAAGTACGTGAGTGCAGGTACGCATGGCTGAAAGAGGAAGAGAAACGAGCCAGAATACTTCCGATGATCTCTTGGCACAGATGTTAGAGGTGCTTCAGGGCATGAATGAAAACTTACAAAATTTGAATTGGAGCGTGGCTCCAGGTCCAGGCTCTCTGTCCCAAGCTGGATCGGAGACCTAATGTCATGCATGCTGGGGAGGCAAGGGACCACGGTTGGATTGTTACCCCAAGTGGTGCAGGGACATCGGGTGTTGATGATCCGGCGAGAGGTAAACGCATGGTGACAGGTATTCCTTGTTTAGTGTTGTTGATTCGGGGGCGACACACTCCCTTATATGTGTTAAATGTGAAAACCGGCTGAAATTGTAAACTAAGTCATTATTTCTGACTTGGTCGTGTCCACCCCAAATCTGTGTACTGGTGGTGGTGTCGACGTTTATGTTCTAGTGTCCGGTTGTGGTAAAAGGTTTGATGTTTACCGTAGACTCAGTCTGCTTGTCGTTATCCCAGTTAGATATAATTCTGGGGATGGACTGATTGTCGGCAAATCATGTTATGATTGAATAGCGCTGACAGGGTTGTGGCGGTTGGGGATCTGTGCGAGATCTCTGACCTGGCCAGTGGTATGGGGCCAATGTCGGCTAAGAAAGTCAGGACCCTCCTTCGAAAAAGGGATCGGTATTCATTCAGTAAATGTTACAAGAGGGTATTTAAGAACTCGTTAGTATTTCGAGATGTTAAGATTTGAAAGAACTATTTATTTTGTCTTGGAAAGTGGACTTTCGTCTATGAATGATTGACTTTTATAATAAGTATACTGACAAGAAAAATGTTTAAGTCGGGGATGCTTGTTTTCTCTTATGAGTTGTTAAAGGTTAATTCCCTTTGTTGGCCTTAGTGTGTATGCGCACGCTAAGAGGTGAAACTCATATTTCGAAAATGAAATAGAGGTTGGATAAATTACCTAAAGGTCCTTGCGACTAATGTGTTTACATGGACGTTGACTAATCATATGTATTATCATTTTGAGGTGACCTATGGTTGGTACCCCAAAATCGATTAAGTATGAAAAAGTTATTTTTGATTCTTGTGTATGAAGCTTCTGGTCTATGAAATTTATTTTTTTTGTTGAAGATGAGTACCCGCCGTAACAAACGTATATTGGTATTGAACACTAAGCTATATGCGGGGATGTTGAACCTCAAAAACTTATTTTGGATCGGGAGTGTCTCAGTGTACGGTTGGGGTAAATGGTAGAACCTTTACTATAGTGTTGATATGCGCGATGATGTCCTAGTTGGATTTAATCCTGGAAATGGACTAGCGATCAGCAAATTGTGTTATGTTTAACTGTGTGTACTTGTTGAGGTGAAGAATTAAGATCTAGTTGCATTGATATGTATATGGGTGCAAAAGGGTAAGACTTATAATGATAGTCGAGAAAAGAGGCTAGTTAAGTTACTTACCCCGCCAATGTGATGAATGCAATGGAATAGACGTGAAACTTTTGGTCATGAATGATCGATTCTTTTGCGGTAGGACATTGGCAATGCATCAAATAGTGGTGGTGTACCTCAATTGTCTACGTTGAATGTTGTACCGGCAAAAGTTGTTGTTGTTTCGTGGACGTCAGTAATTACGGTGTATGGGTGTGGTGTCACCATATGAGAGAATGAGTTTTAGGGTATGTTGAAATGAGTATGCGTTACTTTTGACATGATAATTTGATTTCTTCGATTAAATTGGCGTGAGTCGTGGGTTCAAACCGTTTTCGAAAATCAGTTTTGGGTGAAACATAGCATGTGGCTAAATAATGATTTAGTGTCATGTTGGAGAAAATCAGTTTTGGGTGAAACATAGCATGTGGCTAAATAATGTTTTGGGTGAAACATAGCATGAGTGTGAGGTTGTTAAAAGTTTGGTGATATAAGACGCCCATGTATTTCTGGACATAATGCGAGTGGGTTAATAAGTTTATCTTTGCTAACGGAATTGGGGGCGACCAAACCGAACGCAAGTTGTAGGTTTGAGTGTTGGTCGACTTGTGCTTGCCGATTGGTAACAGAATACCTAATTTTGGTGTCAATCAATGGTTTTATGGTTTCAGTGGAGGCTAGAAATCGGTAATTTCTTTAGACGATAAGATTTGATGGTAGAAATATTTTATGTAATTAGACAATTACTGGATAGTTTGATTGTGTACAATGGATGAGACACTAAGAGTTCTATTGTGTAAGTATTTTGTGGATCTAGTAAAATGAAATTGTGCTAGAGTCTCGAGTGGAGATGAAACTAGCTAGTGTATGATGGATGTCAAAAGATGCATCTAGATAGATATGGGATCAGGAGTTCCCCATTTGCTGAAGTTCGAGAGTGTTATCGGGATTCTTAACCTATGTTAGGATTGATAGATGGATAGGTGCTAGAGATCTATGGTTCTTGACGAATGTAGGAAAGATCTTTAGTCTGAATTATGGATTAGTTCCCATGGCACTCGAGTTATTAAAGGCTGAGATCTTAACATTTGGACATTGAGGAGTTAGTTCATGAATTGGTTTGGTGATATCACGGTTTAGTGGTGTATACCCTTAGTGACTGATTAAGTAATCTTAATGAATTAGGGGATCGATTATGATTTCGGTTGGATATTCTTGTGCCTAAGGTCTAGGTGATGATTTTATTTTCCGAGGTATGTTTAATTTTCGGGGACGAAAATTTTTATAAGAGGGGGAGGATTGTAGCACCCTAAATTTGAGTCTTCAAGATTATAGTAACAGTCCTGGAAGCCTCGCTTGAGCGAGAGTTGTCTCGCCTGGGCGAGAAATGGCAAATTTTGGGCTGTTGACACAGTGTAATCGATTACACACTCCTGGTAATCGATTACATGCTGATAAACTAATCAGACCTGTGCATCTGACATAGTGTAATCGATTACACACTCCTGGTAATCGATTACATCGTATTAAAAGCATCAGACATGTACATCTGCCACAATGTAATCGATTACACCATGTTGGTAATCGATTACCTCGCGACGATGCCTCTGTAATTTACACTGTGTAATCGATTACACACTTCTGGTAATCGATTACACACTTCTGGTAATCGATTACACACTTCTGGTAATCGATTACATCGTATTAATGTAATCGATTACACCATGTTGGTAATCGATTACATCGCGATGATGCCTCTGTAATTTACGCAGTGTAATCGATTACACTATACTTGTAATCGATTACACTTATCGCTGTGTCTATAAAATAGAAACCCAAAACACATTCTAGGGTTAGAACTTTGAAGAGAAGAGAGAGAAGAGAGCTTTTCAAGAGCAAAGAGCCTTAGGACTCATCTTAGAGCTTGAGAAGAGGTAAACCTCTTGTTCCTAACTCTTCTTCTTCCTCTCTAACTTGTTTTGGGTATGTTGGATTCATTTTCAAAACATGAGAAACCATGGAAACTCATCCTTTAGAGTTATGGTTCGTTTTATGTTGTTTTTATCTTGTAAACTCTTGGTTTAGAGTTGGTATTTGATGAATGGAAAGTTTTATGGGTTATTCATGAAAAAAAACCCCAAAAACCCCCAAAATGAGAATATGAGTATAAAGAGAAAGAGATGAAATGTTAGATGTGGATAATGAGTAGTGCTTTGATGTTGTTATATGAGATTAACAAGTATGCTTTGATATTTAGAAACTTGTATTGAAGTAGTTTTGGAAATATTGAAATATGAGATGTTATGCATGTTTTAGATGGTTGAATATTAATGATGAATATTTTGTATGATTAAATGATGCAAAATAAGTTGTTTATGTGATATTTGGAATAAATGACTAACATTGTTGTTATTGGTGGAAATGAGAAGATATCCTAAGGTTGGAGGAAATCGCGGAGGAGACTTTTAAAGTTACTCGGAACCGATCCCCAACACTCACCAAGGTAAGGGATAAGTGTCCCTAAATCATACTTGCTGATATGAATGAGGTATGTGAAAGAGGTAATGGTTTAATATGATGCGTCTGTAATTTATGCATTATGTTGGAAAATGCGTGACTTTTCTGTTATAGAAATAAAATTTACATTTATTGGGGGAGTCCCAATGGAAATTAAGACTCAAAAACATTTATTGGGGGAGTCCCAATGGAAATAAGACTCGGAAACATTTATTGGGGGAGTCCCAATGGAAAAAAGACTCGGAAACATTTATTGGGGGAGTCCCAATGGAAATAAGACTCGGAAACATTTATTGGGGGAGTCTCAATGGAAATATGACTCAAAACGAATTCAATCTATTTGGGGGAGTACCAAAGGAAATATGACTCATAACGAATTCAATCTATTTGGGGGAGTACCAAAGGAAATATGACTCATAACGAATTCAATCTATTTGGGGGAGTACCAAAGGAAATATGACTCATAACGAATTCAATCTATTTGGGGGAGTACCAAAGGAAATATGACTCATAACGAATTCAATCTATTTGGGAGAGTACCAAAGGAAATATGACTCATAACGAATTCAATCTATTTGGGGGAGTACCAAAGGAAATATCACTCAATAAAAGTAACATTATTGGGGGAGTACCAATGGAAAGATAACTCAATAAAAGTAACATTATTGGGGGAGTACCAATGGAAAGATGACTCAATGAAAGTAATATTATTGGGGGAGAACCAATGGAAAGATGACTCAAATGAAAGTAATATTATTGGGGGAGTACCAATGGAAATAAGACTCAAAATGAAAGTCATATGCATGCTATAGGATATATAGTATGGGATATATATTCTATAGGGTGAATATGAATGATGAGAAACGTGAATGTCACATGAAAGTCATATGCATGCTATAGGGTATATAGTATGGGATATATATTCTATAGTGTGAATATGAATGACGAGAAATGTGAATGTCAAATGAATGCCGTATGCATGTTATAGGATATATAGTATGGGATATATATTCTATAGGGTGAATATGAGCGATAAAAAGGAAGATGTTGAGAAAGAAAGTAATATACATGCTATAGGATATATATTATGGGATATATATGTTATAAGGTGGATATGAATAACGAGACCGATGATGTTTCGAACGAACGTAATATGCATACTATAAAATATATATTATGGGATATATATACTATAGGATGAATATGAGTAAAGTGGAATTTAAAGGAAGATGATTTGAATGTTTATAATTCCGTATGTGTGTTTATGAATTACATCAAAGCTTGATTGTATTTGAATGTGGATTATCATGTGATGTTAGTTTTGAACTAATGACTTACTCCCTTTTGTTTTGCGTGTTGTTTATGATAATCTCATTGTAGGTAAATGAAAGGATTTTGAGGATGAAGCTCAAATAGGAAGCCTTTTTGTCTATTTACTTGAGTGTCTTTATTGCTATTTGACATTGTAGTTGATTCGATAGCAATTTGGGATAAATGTAATCTGATTAGGATAATATGGTGACATGTAGTTATGGACTTTATAACTTTGGGAGACCCATAACTGGTTGTATGTGGTAAATGTTATTTGAATAAGTTATGTTTTTCCGCAACATAAATTTGTATGATAAGGTAATAGGGTAAAGAGTATTTTCGAAAATGATACTTGAGAGTTTTCAATGAAAGTGACGACAGTATGTAAGAAATGATTAAAATAAATGAAAAATTTTCAAGGGTCGAAAATCGGGTCGTTACAGCAGGTCGGTGTACTGCCGGAACTTAAGGTGGAAGATGCAGAGCCAAAGCCGCAAGTCGATGTACTGCCAGAATTTGGATACATAAAGATTTAAACCAAGAACGCAGGTCGGTGTACTGCCGGAACTTGGGGTGGAAGATGTAGAGCCAAAGACGCAGGTCGGTGTACTGCCGGAATTTGGATACATAAAAAAGTTAACCCAAGAATGCAGGTCGGTGTATTGCCGGAACTTGGGGTGAAAAAGTTTTAGATTACACATTAAGGTACAGGACCCAAAAAGCTTAGACTTCATATCGAGGTACAAGTCCTGAATAGTTTGAATATCACGTCGAGGTACAGGACGCGGAAAGTTAGATTTCACGTCGAGGTAGAGGACCCGGAAAGTTATGTTTCACGTCGAGGTATAGGACCCGAAAAGTTTAGTTTCACGTCGTGTTATAGGACCCGAAAAGTTTAGTTTCAAATCGAGGTATAGCACCCGGAAAGTTTAGTTTCACGTCGAGGTATAAGACCCGGAAAGCATAGATTTCACATCGAGGTAGAGGACCCAAAAAATTTAGTTTCATGTCTAGGTACAGGACCCAAAAAGTTAGTTTCACGTCGAGGTACATGACCCGAAAAACTCAGTTTCACGACGAGGTACAGGACTCGGAAAGTTTTGATTTCATGTCGAGGTACAGGACCCAGAAAGTTTTGATTTCATGTCGAGGTACAGGACCTGTAAAATTTAGTTTAATGTCTAGTTACAAGACCCGAAAAGTTTAGTTTCCTGTAAAGGTACATAACCCGAAAGTTAAGTTTCATGTCGAGGTGCAGAACCCGGAAAGTTAAGTTTCATGTCGATGTGCAGGACCCGAAAAGTTTAGTTTCACGTCAAGGTACAGGACCCGGAAAACTCAGTTTCATGTCGAGGTACAGGACCCGGAAAGCTTAAATTATGTAAAGTAATTAATGAGTGTTTTGAGAGTATTTATGTGTGATGTTTGTCATGATTTCATGCATTAGTTGTGAATGTAATGAAATGAAATGAAATGTGATAATTATGCATCAATGTTCTAGTGCGCTCATGAATTGTCTTTGAGATATTAATTTGTTGAGCTTGACTAACATGTGCACCCATTTTTGACGATGATAACCCATTGAAGATTTACTGCCCCAATGTTGTATTAAGAAGAACCACTAGTCTTGATAATAATGCCCCAATATAAGTTGTTTGAAACTTCAACCTCAGGGAATGGAAATGTGATTGATTGTTTTCCTTCGGATGAAATAATTTTGTTGCCCCAACTTGTTTAAAGTTTAATGGAAATTTACATAAGGGTGTTCATTTGTTTTCCCTAATTTTTGCCCAGAATACCTGATGTAGGTATCTGTCAGGAATTCTCTCTTTTTGTAGTGATACTAAATCGCCTTTTCAGGTTTTCGACTTAGTACCGCTCTCCTTTTCCTAGGTCGCCCTTGTGGGTTTTCAACCTAGCACTATTTTTGTCTTGTTCTGTTTTTGTTGTTTTCTGGAATTTTTAACACCCATATGTATACTTGACCCAGTTTTAGGCTTCATGAAACCATTCAATTAGAGAAAATGGGACTCACCCCAAAAACTGCCCCAGTGTGAGATGTTGGAGGTTATCCTTCTATTCAAGTTGTTTTGATAGACTTTAATTCAAGAGAACTTCCTCTAGAACCATTCCAACAATTTCCCTAGTATGGGTGACTACTTCTCCTTTGATTTATTGCTCTTTATTTCATGCACCAATCTTTAAAAAGAAATACTAAAACAATGATCATGCAAACTTGGCTAATGTTTGAGTTATGAGTGGTGATGGGAGAGCTGAATATGAATTTGAATTTGTATTTAGGGTTTGAGCATTGATGTGATGATTATGATGATGGTTTTTTAAGAGTCAGTGTATTTCATGCATTAATGTGAGATATTTATTTTAGATCAAAAATTCATTTTAGTGGAGTCAGCGATTTTTTATGTAGTGTGAATATGTATGTAAATTGATCCTCAACAAGGTCTTTTTATGCTTGTATTGTGGTCTGGCTAGTGGTTTCCAAGAAAAGATATAAGGCTCAAATATGTGTTTCCCATGCCCATTTCTCTTTTCTCCTATCTCCTATATCATGTGGCCTATTTTTTCAATAGTTTTCTGACGTGACATTCAATTACTAGGATTTCATTTGGTTTTGTAATGTAATAGGTTAAGGTTGTAACTTGGTCCGATAGGATCTGAAAATTTAACTTGTCGGTTTTTTGACAACGTATTTCTTTCACCCTAACTTTTGCATGAGATATTTAGGATTCTCAGCAGACTTTTTCGCTTTAACCAACGAACAATTTTATTTGACTTGATTTGGATTCATTATCCTTCGGGCCAGATTAGATGAATGATGTTTGAAGAATTTATTTATTTCCTAGTAATTGAATGTCAAGGAAAACACATGAAAAAACTACCATCCCCGGGATATTGACGTTTTATGGGTCAATCACAAGAAATCTCCTTTCATTATGTCTATGGCTCAATTGGGGTGACTAGGGATATCTTCTTAGTGTTTGGGAATTACCAAGGAAGCCTTGTATCATTGGAAAAATCTACCTAAGGATCCACACCACTTTGGAATTATGTTTGCATCATCCTCCCTTTTTTATTTTTTATTTTTTTTTTAAATTTTAGTATCTCACTTTAATGCATGGATTTTTTTTGAGTGAATATGGTTTATGGAGATAGAATATGATGTGTTAAATTTGCATGATCAATGTGCTAGTATATACTTGTTAAAAAAATGTAATATGAAATAATTTTATTCATAAGAATGAAACAATAGACCTTTTATTTTGCAATCCTAAAGCCCTAGGTAGAACCAAGAGGGTACATTACAATATAATTTGAGAAATAACATTTTCGTGGGGTGTGTTGCTCATGAGCAGATTTTGCATCGTGCATTTCTTAAATCAAAACACTTCCTTGAAACTTGACCAACCCTTCACGAATCAGTTCTCGCACCTTGCCTTTTAATTGATTGCAATCCTCTGTCAGATGTCCTACTGTCCCTCCATGATACATACAACAAGCATTTGGGTTGAAGCCATTTGGATATGGAGGCATCACCTCCTTAAAGGGAAGGATAGTTTGTAAACCCCTCTGAACAAGTTGTGGGAGCAACTCAGAGCAAGACATGGGGATTGCATCATAATGACTTTTTCTCTTCCGCTTTCGAGATATTCCTTCTTGAGTGTGAGTAGTAGGAGAATGTTGTTGGGGATGATGATATGATTGATGTTGGTTTAAAGTTTCAATGAATGATGTATCACCTCCCGTTCTTTCATCTGCAGTGTAATCTTGGGTTATGTTTTGAGTTGGATCCTTAAGACATTTGCCACTTCTCAAGCGACTTTCTATTTTTTCCCCAATGGTCATCAATTGACGAAATCCCACAGATGCACATCCCAACATCATGCCATAGAATGGTGCCTGGAGAGTGTCTATGAACATCGACACACTATCTTCATTAGATAGCTTAGGCTTCACTTGAGCGGCCATTTCCACCCATCTTTGGACATACTTAGTGAAAGTTTCATCTTCTCTCTTTATCATAGTTTTTAGTTGTGTCCTATTAGGAGCTATATCAATGTTGTAATCATATTGCTTGACAAAGGCATCACATAAGTCCTTGAGACACTGAATTTGTGAACGTTCAAGTTGCAAGTACCAAGTGGTGGTAGCTCCAGTCAGGCTTTCTTGAAAGAAATGGATCAACAACTTGTCATCTCTGATATAGGGAGTCACCTTTCTAGTATACATAGTCAGGTGGTCTTTAGGACAAGACTTCCCTTGATACTTGTCAAAGTCTGGTAATTTGAACCTTGGTGGCCTAACCAAATCCGAGACTAAGCACATGTCATTGATGTCCTTCAAACCATATGAGTTGGCTTCTTCAATGGCTCTGATTCTTTTATCTATGACCTCAATTTCCTCTCGATCTTGAGGAGTGGTGGAGTGGTTGGGGTTGTCTTGGTCAGCTGGGGTCTCCATATAAAAGGAAAATCACAAATCGGCTTCTGAGGTAGGTATATCAATCTGAGCAAAAGATTTATTTCCTCTTTCTGGTTCACTTTAATCAGGTCCAATAATATCACCTTTAAAAATAATTTTTTAACCCATGAGCACCTTTAACATTGGACCATGAAATTTATGTTATATATTTGGATATGAGATGATGATGCATGAATAATGTATGTATGTTTTTTATTTTATTTTCTATTCTATGAATAGACTTATTTTTTGAATAATGTATGATGTAAGCAATTTTACGATGGGATGATGTATGAAATGTGAATTTTAGATAAAAGTAATTTATTTCCATTAAGAAATGTTGGTATAGTAAGACATAACATCCCGCATTTGATTACTATGGAGCGTACCCCAATAGCTTCTTTTGGGTTGATGACAATTTTAGAGGAGACACAAGGTCTCGGACCAAAATTGCATCTAGATCGTTTCCTAGCATTGTCCAATAAACATTTTTGCCCTGCATTCGACATCTTAGGCCATGCCCCACAAGTCTGACTGCAGTTGATGACAATTTCAGAGGAAACACAAGGTCTCAGACCAAAATTTCATCTATTAAATGCAATATTTTTTTTTACTCATTTGAGTTACATTGGATAGCAAGGTATTGCTATAACGCTAAGAACTGATGTATGTGTCTTTACCATATCTCTTTCAGAAAATGAATTTGATCACTGAATCTTTTATTTATGGATGAATGGTATGGATGGGGAATGAGATGTCCTATGATGCATGGAAAATTTGAATGTATTTCACTTTCGTTTCTTGAATGCATGAATTGATTTATTTTTGTCTTGTAGATAATGTGATGTTATGTTTGAATGACCTATTTTTGTTCTAATTTTTTTTGAATAGGTTTATGAATGTATGCATAAGTGAATGAATGTTTGATTGATGAAATTTTTATTTGTACTTCTTTTTTTTTGATCTTTTGAATGTATTTATGAATGCATGAATGATATTTTTGATTTTTTAGATAACGGGTGATGCATGCAATGAATGATTTTTGTGATGATATATTTTTTTTATATGTATAAATGGCTAGATATATGTTTCACTGATGGAAAAATTATATTTTTGATTTTTTGATTTTTTTTGTATGTATCTACGGATGAATGTGTGAATGAGAATTTTGACCTACGACTCATTATATGAATGAATGATGTATTTTTATGAATATTTGAAGGATGTATTTTTTGGACATTTCAATGAACATATGTATGAATGATATGTTTTTTTTCTTTCAAGTAATGTATGTATGAATGATATGAATGCTCACGATGTGTGTTAATGTCAATGCATTTATTATGCCCCTAGGGTGTGACACCCTATTTTGGAGAAATATAGCCTTAGCTACAATATAGTAAAATGTCATGGTGGACTCAACACCTATTATATTGTTTAGGTCAGTTCAGAGTTAAACGATATAACTCTGGGTTTATTAAGATGACAACAAGTTAATCCCTAAGGCGTTTAGCCCATCGAAGGGAATGTGTATCACAAGTTTGCTATCCTTACGTTGTAGGGTCTTGATACCCTTATCCCATTCAAGCATGGAATAATTTTTGAATTTAATTTGAGATGATATGATGATGTGCATGAATGCAAATGAAAAGTGGATTATGGTTTGCTTCCCGTGTCCTAAAATTAAGGTACACCTATAAGGTTTTAGATATACTAATGGTCACAACCCTAAGGCGATGTACTAGATCTGTTTAAAGTGGACTCGATAAAAGTTTTTTTTCTAAAGGTCACCAGATTGCTTCCCATCTTTGAAAGAAAGGAAACCATAAATCATAGGTTAGTTACGCAGGTCGGCAGCACACTCACCCGAGTCTTTGGTTTCACATTCTTCACTCAAAGTTCTGACATCATACCGTAGGGTTCTTGGCTCACTCTAACCCTTTCATAACACCTTTTGGAGAACAAACTCAAATTATCCTAAAGACAACTCAACTCACAAAGGGATACACACTCCCAGGTAGCAAAAAGTCGTCAGGTAAGTTTTTATGGGCCTTTAAAAAAATCGACATTCATTTCTTTACTAGTTACTTACCTTGATATCACTCAAACCTCGTTTTGTGTCATATCAAATAAGCAACAAGTAAAGAGGGGCAGCTGTGAATACCATTTTTTTTACCAGCCCATAAAAGAGGCACAACTTTAACTATGTTCAACTTTTTATTTTTATTTGTGATTCATATATTTATTTGTTTGTTTATTTCGAAATTCCATAAATAATAAAAAATCAAATAAAAAAATCTTATAGCAAAAAGGGAATAAAATCTGAAGTAGTGGAGGTAGTTTCCTTTTATTTAGGGGATGAGATGGTTTGATAACCAAATGAGTAGATGGAGTTAGTTTGGAGGAGTGGGGGTGATCCCTCATTTTGAGGATATAGTTTCTCACCTGCTTTTAAATTCAAGCACAATGACAAAGTAAAAGGGGGACAAAAAAAGGATACACTAAAAAATACAAAAGAGAGAAACATAGAGCATTATAGGTAAGTGAAAGTGACCAGTAATAAAAGCAATTGAGTAGTGAAAGTGACTCGACCATATATCCAATTTACCAGGTTAGTATTATCCATCATTAATATATATTGCATTGTTTTAAGCCTAAATATAATCCCTGTGTATATAATGCATATTGTGTATATTTATTTCATTCATGTATGCTCAAGCATCCACATATAGATATCGGGTTTACGAGTAGGCATTGTTGAGTTACTGTTTAGTTCATAAAAAAGAAGATAATTCTTGTTTATTGTAAAATGTTATCCTTAGCACCATACACCATTAATGCACAAACACTTCTCAAGAACATATTCAACCCAAGAATCAAGAAGAACTATGGCAAATCATCAAATAGAATATGTGTGTTTAGAGGCAAATAACATAAAAAGGAAGCGGTTCCTCCCTGGAACCAATCCGGTCCGACGGCAGACCCACCGTCGGCCGTTCCTCAGCCTAGCCGTCAAGACCTTAGTGCCCCTAGCCATAAAAATCAACAATGAGAAGGGGGAGAGGATCGATTCTACAGACCCGCCACTTGCGTCATACCGACGTCGTCCTCCCCACCGTCAGAATAGAAGAGAGGAGTGTGCCACTCCTCCGCCGCTGGAACCTATCCAAAACCGTCCACCACCACGGTGCGGCTCTTATACCGAGCCGGTTCTCCCTCATCGCCACGTCTAGACGAGGACGCAGTCCTCCTTCCCCGCCGGAATCACAAAGCCGCCGACCACTCAAGAGAGGAGACCCTCTTCCCTCTCAATCTCCCAATCTGAAAACCTAATTCCCATCCCCCATTTCAATCTGTCTTCTATTGGGCTTTTAAGCTCATATTATTTGTTTTTATTATTTTGTTGTTTTCTTTCTTATTTGATCATACAAATAATAAATAACATCATATTGTAGTGTATTTGTTAATCTTATAGAAATTATCACGATAATTGATTTGTTTGTTTATCGCGCGAATAAAAATAACGGGTTTCATACTTTCAAATATTCCAAATGTATAGCGAAATAATAAAATCTCTTTACTTATGAGAAGCGATAATTTTATATATAATAATGTGTTATAATTAAAATTTACTAGTGTCATATGTTAATTCTTACTTCGAGCCAAGAACCGGTCGCGGTCACTTGTACTGCTTCTGCTATTTATCGAAGTAAGCAAACAGTTAATAATCAATGCTAACTTTTCACTAATTAAGTTTCTCTTTAAAAATGTTTAAGCTATTTTAAAAATAAAGATATTTTTGGGATTCAATAGCGAGGTTACAACTCATATTGCATCTTTCTTCTCACTTCGAGCCGAGAATCGGTCGCGGTCACTTGTACTGCTTCTGCTATTTATCGAAGTGAGAAGAGGGTAAGCAGTCAATGTTGACTCGTCGTCTATTAGTCTCACTTCAATTAAACTCAAACCAATTTTTAATAACTTTTAATCAAACTAGCAAACAAACAATTTTAAAGAACTACGTAGTCTTGATTTCCCTATTGCACCTAGGGATACGTAGGAGCAAGATAAACTCTTGTCAGACACAAAAATAAAAAATAAACATTTTGTTTTTATTCAATTTAATTTCAATAAAGTAAGGGTAAATTAAAAGCAAGCAATTAGTTAGGGTACCGTTTAATAACGGGCGGACGGGGTGCTAATACCTTCCTCAATCCGTAATCGACTCCCGAACTCATAACTCTAACATAAAGACCAATTTTATCCAATTTGGGCATAATTCGAGTTTTCCACGTTTTAACCGCAAAAGACGTGGTGGCGACTCCTTAAGAGGTCGCGTGGCCGAAAATCCGGGCGCGACAGTAGGGATAAGCATTTATTCCAAGTTGTGAAATATGAGATTGTACGGTTATATGTGGATGACTCGAAGGAATAAGATGTGGGAAGTATTATAGAAATTGAAATTGAATTTCTTCCCCAAGTGGTATTTAATTTAATTTTTGCCCAAGTGGTATTGAATTGAATGTCTTGCCCAAGTGGTATTGAATTGAATGTCTTGCCCAAGTGGTATTGAATTGAATGTCTTGCCCAAGTGGTATTGAATTGAATGTCTTTCCCAAGTGGTATTGAATTGAATGTCTTGCCCAATTGGTATTGAATTGAATGTATTGCCCACGTGATATTGAAATTGAATGTCTTGCCCAAGTGGTATTGAATCGAATGTCATGCCCGAGTGGTATTGAAATTGAATGTCTTGCCCAAGTGGTATTGAATCGAATGTCTTGCCCAAGTGGTATTGTGGAAGTACGTGTAAGTGGGAAATGGTTGTGCAAAACAGGAATGAAGAAGAGGATAACAAGGTTTGACATGGAAGAATGTGAAAGTAAGAATGGTCGTATGAGGTAGTAATGTACCTTGGGGTAAGATGAGTATGTGTTCTAATGTAATGACTTTATGTTGAAATTGCTTAAATTGTTTATTTAACTCTGTTTATAATGTGAATTATATCAAATGATATTTATTGAATTAAATAACTTACTCATTTGTATGATTTTGTGTGTTGCCATTTGATAATCTCATTGCAGGTAATTGGATAAATTAAGGATGCTTGACTTGGAACTTTAAAATTTGGATTCCTTTATTTACATTTTTTGTATCATAACTGACTATTTGCGGACATTAATAAGGGAATTATATGTTTGCATGAGTTAAAATAAGAAAAAATTTTCATGGTAGAATTTAGGTCCTTACACTACTTAAAGTCTATTCCTAGTGAGATATGTCTTATTTCCGATCTTTGGTCTTCCATCACTACTGACCAATACATGGTGGTAACTGCACATTTCATTACCAAGGGATGGGAATTACAAAAGGAAGTGATAGCTTTCTTTCGTTTCCTACCACCCCACACTAGTGCAAATGTTTCTGAAATGTTGTTAAATCTTCTTAAGGAGTGGAGGATTGAAAAAAAAATATTCACCATCACTTTAGACAATGCAACATATAATATAAACATGTTGAATTTGTTGAAAAAGAGCAATTCATTTGGAAAAGGTTTAGTTAGTGGTGGACAATATTTCCATGTTAGGTGTGGTGCACACATTCTAAATTTGATTGTTCAAGAGGGTTTAAAGGTCATAAGTGATGTTTTGTTCAAGATTCGCGAGAGTGTAAGTATATTAGAGGTTCAGATGTAAGGAAGTCAAAATTTGCAATTTCTTTAGACCATATTTTTTATTCCAAAAGTTCCAAGAGAGTACGTCAAGATGTACCAAGTAGGTGGAACTCCACTTAATTGATGTTGGAGAATGCTATAGGGTTTCGTGAAGCATATGAACACCTTTGTGATATTGAACCAAACTTTAATATTTCCCATTTAGAAAAAAATAGCAAAAATTTTAAAACCATTCTATGATCTCACTACCCTATTTTCAGGCACCTCTTATACAACAGCAAATTTGTATTTTTTTTAATGTATGGAAAATTCAAGTTTCACTTAGGGACACTTGCACTTATGACGATAGAGATTACGTCATTTGTTGTATGGCCAAAGAAATGAAAGGGAAATTTGAAAAGTGTTCGGATTCTTATAGTTTGATTCTCTCATTTGCTGTGATATTAGATCCTCGCTACAAGTTTTGTCTTGTTGAATTTTGTTATACGAAACTTTATGGTCAAGATGGATTTAGGAAAGCAAAGAAGTTTATGAAAAGTTGAACTCTTTCTTTTAGAATACATTCAAATCCAATCTTCACAAACTGAACAACAATCATTTGACTCACAACCCATGAGAGGAAGCCCTAGTATACCCTATGCAAATGATTTGGATGAGTTTGGCGAGTTCCAACATGCAACATATGGGTCAACAAGTAATGAATCTGATTTGAAAGCATACATGGACGAAAAGATGTATTATTATAATGAGGAATTAGATATATTAGAGTATTGAAAATCAGTGGAATTCAAATATCATGCGCTTTCGTTCATGGCACGAGATATCTTAAGTGTACCAATCACAATAGTTGCATTAGAATCTGCATTCAACATTAGGGGACGTATACTTGACAAGTATCGAAGTTTTCTCTTACCTAAAAATGTGGAGGCGTTGTTATAACATCCTAAAAATTATTATATCTGGGAATTACTGGGTGATTCTCGCTTAAGCGAGAGAGTCTCGCCCAAGCGAGGGACCCAGAGTTGTTCCCCAGGATTTTTCTGGAATTCTCGCTTGAGCGAGGGGGTACTCGCGTAAGCGTGAGAGAGTTGCAAAAGTTGTGAGATCCTCGCCTGGGCGAGGGATTTCTTGCTCAAGCGAGAGAGTTCTGTTGAGGCTGGATGAATCTCGCCTGGGCGAGACAACGTCGCCTGAGCGAGAGCATCAGTGCCTGGGTGATGCGAAGAGTCGTGGGCTCTCGCCCAAGAGAGCCTTTTCTCGCCCGGCCGAGAGTACAAAAACCTGAAACCTAAATTAGAGGTCCCAAGTGAGAATGGGGTCACTTTTTCGAAAACAAAAGATAGGAGAAGCGGCTAAACGATTTTTGAGTTCTTAGAGTTGAAGACAAGGATTGAGAAGAGGTAAATCATTTAGTTTGGTTTTCCTTATTATTGTGTGCCATTGTGTACTAGAGATGGATCTCTTCTCTATGGTTTGGGGTAAAACTCCATCAACCCTCTCTTGAAGCTTGATTCGTTCTAGTATTAGAAAAACCTTGTGAAACTCAATGGGTTTGAGTTGTTTGCGGAAAATGATAGGGGGTACGTTTTTTTCAAACCCTTGATATATTTTGAAATATTTTGAAAACCCTTTTTGAAATAATAGAAGGAAATGAATAATGTAAACTTGTACCTTTGTGGGGTTTCGAGTATTGTGTGATTTTGTGGTTGTTTTGATAAAAAATTGATGTGTTGTGATTGTTGTTATTGTTTTGGGGGTCGAAAGACCCTAAGGTTGGAGGAGACAACGGAGCACGTAACGAGGCGGCTTAGTACTAAACATTAGCGAATATCCAGGTGAGAGAGCAGCATTATAATTCATGTTATTAGTAAATAGCATTGGAAACTCCAACGACTCTCATTGTTGGAGGAAATTCCACCGACTAAAATGATTGAACGGGAAACGGTGGAGGTTTCTTATTTAATCATGTTAGTCCTATTTACGATAATGAGGTGTTAGTAATGCAATGATTTGACCTACCTTTGTGGTATGAAATTTGACCTGACTTCGTGGTATAGAGTTTGGCCCTTTGGGGTATTGGTGACCTGAAACGGCGTTATACATGTGATAAATATGGTAATAAATTGATGTGAAATGAACATATAGATTATGGTTGTGCCTATGTTGGAATATTTAAATACTTCCTTGTTTATGCTTTCCTAATGTTTATTATTCTATTTAAATCCAATATGTTACTTATTCCGTGAACTTAATGAGTGACTCTCTCTTCGTTTCTTATTTTACTCAATCTAAGGTGTTATAGATGTTATGTACAAATGATTGGCTTCATGGAACTCCTGATCAATTTCTAAATTTTCTTAACTTTTACTTTTCATTTCTCTCATTTTTTTTTGTATTTAATGTTTTCTTTTTTCTATGTTTATTGTGCAGCCCCAATAAATTTAGATGACGAAGAACTTCTAGAAGATTTTCAACTATTGATATTAGTAAGGGGTGTAATTAAGTATTGATGATTTTATGGTACCTAATAAAATTAATAATCTAATATTATTTATTATTTCATTAATTATTTGTTCTAATTTCTGTCTTCAGAGATACATAATTACTATAAGCAAACCTGAGTAATCATGAGAAATAACCTATAACATCTCTTGTGCATGTTAATGGCAATGGTGTTTATCCAAACCTATTATTTATTGTTTCATTTCTCAGTTTGACTTTGTCATGCACGTAGAGCTGTCAAAATGGGCGGGCCTGTGCGGAACGGCCCGCCACAACCCGAATTTTGTAGGGCTTGGGTATCATATTTGACATTTTTTAGTGAATCAGGGCTTTTTCACCCGGCCTGGCCGGGCTATATTAAAATCGGGTTCTGGTCGGGCTTACCCCGGCGGACTTGGGCTACCCGTTTTTATTTATTTTAAAACTTTTTTTGGGGACATTTGGCTTGGTAATAAGCTTAAAATGAAAATTATTTTACATAATAACTTATAATAAAAAATAGATAATAGATGATAAATATTGTGTTATGAACTTTGAATAAAAAATAGAGTAATGTCTATAACATAAATATTTATAAATTACAATAATGTTATCAAGTTAAACATTATTTTATTTTTCTTATTTTGCTTAATATCTTTTTAAGCACATTAGCAAAATAGTGTATCAAATTAAATGAGAACATTAAACCATATAGATTCCATTTTTCTTTTCCTAATTGTATATTTAATTAGATTTAACTTATACAAGAAAAACATAATAAAGAAAATAACTTTTACAACGAATCACAACTTAATTGTTTACCATAGAGAATTTCACACAACCAAATTTAACATAACAGTTCACAATGAAAATGTTGGTAAAGAGCATACAAAAGATATCTATAACAAAGTAAAGAATTATTATGATGGTGGTTATAATTCGACACATAGAATTCATTATAAATTTGAGTCTATACTATCATTATTACAAACCAAAGTGATATTATTTGTTAGTGTATCCATTTATTATATTGAAGTGAAGTTACAAATTATATTGGGTTAGAGATTGAGAGTCTAATAACAATAAGATATTTAATAAATGAGTTATGTTATGAATCATATACGTAGATTTGACATCACGTCTTAACTTAAACACATGACATTATATCTAAAAGTTTGGTTGCATTGGGTATAACAATTGTGTTAAAAAAGTTATGCATTAATATCAAATGTTATATATATATATATATATTAAATATATTAAATACATTAAACTTTAATTTTTTTAATATTATGCGGGTCAGCCCGCCACAACTCGAAACCCGCTCAGGGCGGGTTTAGACTACATTTTCATATACATAAATTGTATATGGGCTTCTTAGCTCGGCCCGGTTTAGCCCAAACCTGATGCAGGCTAGCCCGAACCCACACGGGTAGTCCGTTTTGACACCTCTACGTAACATTAACATTTAATAAATGGAGAGCTTTCTTAGATAGGTTATTTGGTGCTTTGGTGAATCCCGATTGTATCCTCTCTTGACTTTGGAATAATTTCTTTTTATTAGTTTTTAGAGGATTTAGTTATTAAATCCAAGGAGGGTTTTACTCCATTTTGACTTTTCAGTTTTTTTGGCTTGAGCAAAATGCTCGTATATTTAACAATTACTCACTGTCTTTCACATGTTTTCTGACATTGTACCTTATATATATATTATAATATTATTTGTTGTATTGTATTGTGGATGTAGGTATTGGAAATATAAACTATTTGTTGATTATTGTGCATGAAATTCCCTCATCACAATAATTGTGTCCTCTTTGTATAAGACTTTGTCATGTTTGTTATTAGTTATTTTTAATATTCAAACTTATATTGATGCAACATTGTTAATTTATGTTATTTTAGTCTCAATTTTTGATGAGAATATGCTTTGATTTTGTGGATTGACACTCGTTAAAAGTTTATTGATCATTTTGCTTTGGGTATAAAATCTTTTAAGAATGTAAGTTTAACCTTAACCACGTGATTTACCATTAAAACTTAAAAGTTAATTTTTTAAGTTTATTAGTCTAGTAAGTTTTTGGATAAAAACTTTAAAAGTTCATCTTTTAAAAGTGTTTTTAAAAAAACATTTTTTAAAAGTGTTTTTGTATAAAAAAATCACTTTTTAAAATGTGAAGTCATGGATTAGATATTCATCCATCTAACTCCATGAAAATGAAGTCATTGATGGATTGGATGGATTATAATCGAGTGGATATGAATGGATTGGATAATTTAAAATATGATTTAAATGGATTAATTGATGACTTTACATTCATCCATTTTCATTCAAATCCAAACTCATCCATTTGTCACCTTTATGAAATTCCTACGCACACATTTACATTAGAAAGATGTAGAAAGATGTTGTTAATGTAAACTTTCACTTCCAAACAACATAATACAATCATTACAAAAAATCAAGTCAATTAGAGACACAATGGAAGTATGTAAAGACCTACCCTGAGCCCGTAAGAATTCATGTGGCCCTGATACCACTAATGTAACATCCTAAAATTTTTTATAAATAAAAAATGTGAAGAAAAAAAAAATGAAAGAACACTTTAATTTTTTGTGCAAGTCAACAACTATTCATGTCAATGAATTTCTTCCTGACTTAAATTTTTATTCAAAGTGAACATTTCTAATAATAACATATTTCTATTTGGAAAAAATGACGTGAAGGACATAGCAGGAAGAATAACAGATTTCCAAATCTCAATAATTTTGTTAACATTTGGGGTGAGCAGGACCCGACCCTACCCGCTCACCCGGTGTGGCCCAATCGTGGTCGGGCCCAAAAAGAGTCGGGTCTCATCGGGTCTATGGTCTGGTTCGGGTTCAAAAATTAAACCCAATCAATATTTAGGGTCGGGTAGGGACCAAACAGGACCCGTCCCGACCCGTTCCATTTTCACTTTCTCATTATGTTTGTATGTGTCTCTGTTCAAATATATACAGAGTAATGATACTTTTTTAGTCGAAAATATCATTAATTCTCTAATTTGTCACCACATATACATGTTTAATAATATATAGACACATATATTATTTTATATGTCAAATTACATATTCACAATAATAAATAATATTTAGAAGACTTTATGTAAAATGAGTATACGTTATATTTAATCGGGTCTAGGGTCGGGTCCGGGTTTAAAGGCTGACCCTGTGAATATTTCGGGTCGGGTTAACTCCAGGTTTAGGATCGGGTCCGGATTTAAAAAAACAGTTCAAACAACATTTAGGGCCGGGTAAGAACAAGCCTTAACCTGTTCCAACCCGGCCCACGCTCACCCCTAGTTAACATAATAAATTACTTAAAATGATACCAATCAAAATGGCGTGACAAAAAGTCCTAGATGGAATCCATTACGAAAAACAATTGTATAATAATTATGAGTAAAAAAAATTTATAAAAATAATAGTTGTCTAAATATTTTACACATATAAAAAGGATTTGAAGTATCTCAAAAAATAGTGTTCCTATTAGAGTATCATAAGTCGATGCAATCATATACAACAAGGTAACAATAATATAAAAAGAAATATCAAATATGTAGTAGCTACTCTATCAACCATCCAAAATATCATTTTATCAAAACTAACTTGGGTTTCCCAACTGATGGGAACCTATTTCTCTACTTGTTTTGGGGTGAACTGATTCTTCCTATCTGAATGATCATAACATATACATGTGCAAACAATTTAGAGGAACAAAAAGAAAATAAGTTATTCTGTTAAGGCTAGGAATGGCAACGGGGCGGGTCGGGGTCGGGTTTGTACTTACCCAACCCCGAACCCGAACCCGAATTAAGCGGGGTTAGAAATAACAATATCATCCCCGAACCCGAAAAAACCTGAACCAAAACATATATTTATATATATATATTATATATATATATATATGAGAAATTTATATATATAGCTTTTATATATGTATTTATGTGTAATTTTATAATTTTATATATATTAATCGGGTTCGGAGTAGGGTATTAACAATACCAAACCCGAACCCGAACTCGAAATTTGAACCCGGGTAAAACCCGAACCCGATCATATCGGGTTTTCCCCGTTAAATTCGGGTTAGGTTCAGGCGGGTACCCGCGGGTTCGATATTCATTGCCATCCCTAGTTAAGGCACAATATGTGGAATTATATGGAATATAAACATCATAACAAAAAATGAATAAACAAGTAACATTTCACAAACATGTAATTCATTCTCAACAACATGATGCATAAACTACACAATGTATATATATGGAATCTAGTTCCTCAACTAACTCAATGTCAAATGCAATGCATATGGATCCATATTCAATATTTCTCCTTTCAGAAAGCAATCGGGCAAGTCATCTTGTGCAATATAACCTTAAATCATCTTGTGTGATATAACCATAAATCATCAAGTACATCTATCGAACCAGGTGACCCTCATATCAAGCTCTCTTTGATTGCTTCAGATAACTTAAAGGGGTGTTAGAATCACTTGGTTAAGCAGGACTATCATAATCTACCAGAGCTCGTCCTGGACCGTCACTCTACTACCTACCCAAGTAACTCTCAATGTTTCCATGATGAATCACCAGTAACCATACTCATTCATTTAGCAAGATATTTATATCTCAATCTTTCCTTTCCACCCCAACCTTCCCCCAATGTAATGAGGAATGTATCTCATACTCAATTTATATTCATGTATCATAACCATATATTATATTTCATTTTCCTGTACACATATCATTATATATACCATAAATATAAGTTGTTTCATTGTCAACTAAAACCAACTATAAATCAAAAAACAATTATCATTAAACAATTATCATTACTTACAAATTCTACCAAATACATCATTCACATCATTAGGTAGTGGAAGCTTCTATGCCTAACCTATAAGGGTATGATTTAATAATTGTAAAGTTCTCAATCTTGATGTTTATCCTCTAAGATAAGCACAATATAAACTTGCATCCAACTTTGAGGTCTTCAGACCATGTTATGCTATAAGACCAAGAAAAAAGTCTCTCTCACTTTGAGTGTTTAGATTTCAAGACCACAAAAGATCTATAGGATAAGATCTTTTATTTTCAATTGAATGGTATATAGAGCTTCTTCGCGTAAGCCTTTGTGTATTCCTCCATACAATCCAAGAACAAGTGAGTAATTAATTGAAACTCACACAACACAAGCACCTGGTCAAAATTAATTTGGTAAAAATCTACACATAAACAAAAGTTACCTTAATAAACCATTTTCACACTTAAATTAATATATTATTAGAATTTAGGCCACAAAATGATTGATAAAAAATAGGAAATATAATAACTTAATATGGCGAAGATGGATATATACACAAACATGGGTCCATCACTTTTTACGGAATATTTTCTCAAAAGTTCAAAATATATTATCAAGAATCATGGACATTGTCACCATTGATAATTACAATAGAAGATATTCAAGCTTAAATAATTCGTAGAAAGGAGGAATTTTTCACATAGAGATGGTATAGCATAAAACCAATTTTTATTAGCATGAGCTAAATAGGAAGAAAAAAAAAACTAATGCTCCACATCCCAAGACTCCTATAAGCATTTAAAATTATAGATATAGATGATAGAATTAGTTAGTATATAGTAATCTAAAAAATCCTTGTTGATGCAAATATAAACTAGCTTAAATATAGAAAATTAAAATAAAAACAAAACAAAAACGAAAAGTCGCCATCCCACCCAGTACACATTTGCTCATATTTCCATACATTTTTCAACCTACTCAAATTCATAAAAACCCACGTCACACAGATCATCTGTTTCATTCTCTGTCTCACTTCGTGTCTCAGACTAATCAAAATTTCACTTTTTGTTATTTTTTATTTTTAATTTATTATTTTATTCATGTAGCAGTATTGAAATTGATCGGGTACATAGAATTGGACAGAAAGTGAGACGGGTGATTCTTGTCCAAACCCACGCAATGCCCACAATACACACTAACAACACACAAATGATAATAATAATAATAATAAAAATAAAAATAATACATCCCACAACTTCTAACCTTCATTCGAGATATACATACACATACTCACCATATTCTCCCCACCCACAAGTAATACCTTTTTCCTCACACACACACAAACATTCACTCAATTTTAGCACAAAAATATTCACACTTGCATAGCTTTTCTCTCTCAAAGAGTACACCTAGCCTATACATACTCACACAAACAAACAAAATGACAAAGTGAGAGGGAAAAAAGAGAGAAATTAGGAAGAAGTGAGTGATGTTATATGTAATGGAATTTCCTTTGTTTGGTAAACTACCAATACTAGGATTTTGAATGTCATGATTCTCACACAGAATATAAAATAGAGATTTCAATCAATGTCACACATGTATCCATGTTGTCAGATCTATTCCTTTGTATGTCTTCGTAGAGAGGTTTTGGTATGATGGTCTTCCTCAACCAAATCCTTGATCCTCTTGGGACCTTTGTTTTCTATCTGATGGGGAGAGATGAAAACTATGTTTGATTTGATGTATTGGGGACCATAACCTTCATGATGTGTTAACTTAATAGGGTTCTCATTATTCCCTATGGGTTAACTACTTTATCCAATCATTAAGCTCATATGCATTACCAGTTTATATTAGAAGTCACACAGGTTGTTAGTAATAAGATCACTTATTTTATTACCCCGAAAATAAACAGCCGATATAATTGTATAAATATATGATGTTCACCTTAATTAGAAATTGTATAAATATACCTTATGGAGATGAGTTTTTTTTTAGCAAAGTACTATTCTTTTTATTCAATGAATTTCCTTGCATTTTGACTCTCAGAAATAGAGTTCTGAAACGCTTCTAGAATAGAGTGTTTCATGATCATTAGACACATTCGATTATAGCGTTCCCATTTCTCAATTTTAACCTCATCGAGGTTTTCCGGAGTAAAAATGGATTTCTCCATACAAAGTGTCATATCCAAATCTATACAATAAAGAATAATCTCTATGACTTCCTTCTGGACGTCAAAGTTTGTCCCATCTAGCAATGAGATGTCATTAATTTGAGCATAAATATTTGTAGTGCTGATAAAAGACACTAAATCCAATAGAACAAAGAACAAAATAAATTGCAATCATTCTTGCAATAAACTCACATCAAGTTTAACCCTTAAAAATCCAATGAGATACATAGTTACCTAGTACAACATTAATATTCAGTCTTTGGTCAAAAAATATTAACAAGTGATACACTAAATGTAGTAATCAAATATTAATAATCAGTCATGTAAAATAATAAACTTTTCTTTGTACCGACTTACTATGGGAAGCTATATGATTATCATATATTTATTACCACAAGTATGTTTATAATTTTTGCCAAATAGTAGTCTTCCTTTGGGTATATCACTATTCGCATAAAAAAATGCAAACATACAATTAGCTTGATATTTCATATTCATTCATAATGAAATTCTTGTTGTAATGGTCAAACATTGATCCTAATGCATGTCAAAAAATAAAAGCATTTTTTGGACTGATTTATCATTCACATTTGCAACCTTATAATTATCGTGTTTACCATCACATGTGTATATAATTCGGCCAAATAATAATCTTCCTTTGAGCCGATTAATACTCGCATGAATATATATGCACACTGTCATTTGTCATTTATTATGAACAATTTACACAAAAGATGTCACTTTGGCGACATCTTATTTCTACATGTTCACTTTAAAAAATCAAACTATCTTATAATCCGGAAAAAAAGGCAGTCATGTAATATATAAAATAAGACATTCACATAATAGACACATCACAGGATACCTAGCACAACATCAATTTCTACTCTTTGGACAGAGAAAATCAATTTGCAAGTAGTACTCTCAATGCAATGATCAAATATTAACAATTAGTTCTGTCAAACAATAGCCTTTCTTTGGACCGACTATTATTCACATGAAAAATCTTCATAATTGTTACACATTTATCATCACATATATGTTATTATTTGGTCAAATTGTGTCTTCTTTTGGGCCGAACACAATTTGTATAAATAATCACATACTCATCTGTATAATTTTAACCAAATTTCACAACAGAAGTTACTTTGGCAACATATTGTATCAATTGATTCCAAATAATTACCACACAAAACAAAGCAATATGGGTACATTATAAAAAAAATCTTAGAATTAAAACTTTCATATTTGATATCTTTTATGATTAACAAATCTAATAACATAATATAATTCCAAATCAAATATTCTCATGCATATCTTAAACATATACCGTATATATTTGATCAAATCATAATTATATATATAACATATATGCACATATTCATCTTGCATAATATACCAATGTATAACATATATATATATATATGTATATATAACGCTTCAAACTCAATATATATGACACAAACACATATATAAGAAGACCATATGCAGTGCACTGTGAATTTAACATACAATGAACACATGTAACTTCAACAACAATGTTAGATATATTATGTAACTTAAGGCTAAACAAATTTGATGCCGAAAAAACACAACATCAAAAAATTAATTCATATGGAATGTACAAATGGTATATATAACCAAATATTTACATATACTTCCACAAATTTAAAATTATTGAAATTGGTATGCACAAGGTAGCATAACACGAAGAGACACTAATTCATATGCTAAACATAATGGAATGTTATAACAACAGCAGTTTCAATCCCATATGATTTGGATAATTATAACTCAAATATGGAGTTGTTTAAAAAAATTCCAATTTGTATAACATGATGGCGGAAGCATAAAATTCCCAAATTAAAATTAGGGTTCATACAAAAAATCGGAAAGACACCCTTAATGGAGAATCATAAAATTCAGAACTTATGCTCTGATACCACTTGTTAGATGTAATGGAATTTCCTTTGTTTGGTAAACTACCAATACTAAGATCTTGAATGTCATAATTCTCACACAAAATATAAAACAGAGATTTCAATCATTGATTCCTCTTGGGACTTTTGTTTTCTCTCTGATGGGAGATGAAAAATATGTTTGATTTGGTGTATTAGGGACCATAACTTTCCTGATGTGTTAACTCAATAGGGTTCCATTATTCCTATGAGTTAACTACTTTGGGTATCCACTCATTAAGCTCATATCCAGTTTATATTAGAAGTTACAAGGGTTGTCACTAATAAGATCATTTATTTTATAACCCCGAAAATAATCAGCCGATATAATTATATAAATATATGATACCCACCTTAATTAGAAATTATGAATTTCTAAGTAATGAAACTCCCCAAACTTTCTCCTCTTTCAAAGTTATTCTTTCCCCAAATAATTGAAGGGATGTATCGGATTATCCTATAGAAATAATAATAATAAAACAATGAAATAATAATAGGATTTTAGTTTAATAAACTTGTAGATGTCTTCAAAGTTATACTTTCAATAATTTATATTGGTCATAAGACTATTTTAGGTCCATAAAAACTAAAAATATTCAGTAATTTATATTGTTTATGAAATCCTTTTGCCACAAGATCGAACTTATATCTAGTTAAGTACCCTAGAATTCTCCTTAACTCTAAAGGTCAATTTACACTCAATGACATGTTTATTAGGAGGGAGATTAACAGTAGACCATGTTCCTAGCTTTAGGAATGCTTACTCTTCTTGCATAACTTATTACCAAATAAGATCACTAAGAGCTTCTTTAACAAAAATTGGTTCAGTTTGGACAACAAAGGTTCTTGAAACCCTAGGAACAAATGACTTGTCAATTCATTGTAAGAAAATTTTGGGCCACATATGTAATATTTAAATGTGTTTATGTCATTATTTTGATTAGCCAAATTAAAGTGATCTGATTCAAGTAATGTTTATGGCTATAAACATATTTATCATGAAAAATTATTGTGTAGATACCAACATCTTATTTCTATTTTTATGATGGGCAAAAATAAGAAATAAATGCAAAAGACATCACCCTTCATAAAAGGGATTGTATGTCTTATAAATAGGGGTTATGGTCCCCAATTGTAGACACACACAAAACTATACTCATTCTCTTCATCCCATTGCAAGAGGAACTAAGGACTAAGGGTAGTCTACATTGGAAGATCACTAATCCATACAGAAGTTCATTTCTAACAAAGAAGATTTCATGGATCCTTCAGGTACGCTTCCGCTTTCTAGTCATTCTTGATGGTTTGACATGATTGATATATTTATTTGATTATGGTGTTTAGTATCTTCCATGATATAAGATTACTACAAGTGGTATCAGAGCCACTTTCATGTTAAATCATTAAGATATGAATTTCTAAATTTATTCATAAGAGTATTATATGAACTGTTTATATATATATATATATATATATATATATATATAAGCATGTAATTGTCTATTGAAAATATCCTTTATATATGCATTTATCCATGAAAGATAGATTTGTCTCAATTCATGTCCATGTCTCACTGTTTCTGCATAATTTCATGGTAGTCTTATTTAGAGGTTTGTTTTAGTCTTAAAGCAGTCTTATTTAGAGTTTTGTTTTTTATTTAGTTTTACTGCAGTCAGTCTTATTGTTTGACATTTGTTTCTGCATCCCGTGTCCAACAGTTACTGTTTTATAATTTATGCAGTCCTACTATTTCACTTTCTGTTTAATGTTCTGCATAAGTGTTTTTTTGATGTGTTTCGGTTCACTATTAGTGTTTCACTATTTTGTTTCATGTTTCTTATAATGTTTTACATAGTGTTTCACTGTCAGTGTGTTTATTTTTCATTCACTATTAGTGTGTGTTTAGTCTTGTTTCTTAGTGTTTCAAAGTAACGTGTGTGTTAATTTTTTCAATCACCGTTACTTTGTTTCATTACTACACTATTAGTTTTGTTTCAAAGTGTTCACTGTTTCACTAATGAGTACATAGTGTTTCATACTTTTCAAAGTACAAGTTGTTACATTATGGTTATTCATTGCACTGTTATGTTTCATATATTGTTTCAAAATTTGGTTTGTTCATTACTGTTCTGTACATTCTAATGTTATAGTTACTGCATTCTGACTTTACGCTTGTGTTAATTACTACATTGCATACTGTTTCAATATGTCATATTCTTTCAATACGCCATACTGTTTCAATATTATTACATTTCATAATGTCATATTGTTTCAATATGTTATATTGTTTCATTACTACATTGCATACTGTTTCAATATGCTATACTGTTTCAATATTACATTGCATAATGTCATACTATTTCAATATGTTATAGTGTTTTAATACTACATTGCACATAGTGTCATACTATTTCAATATTTCAAACGTTTCAATATTTGAACATTGTTCTACTGTTTCACTATTCCATACATGTTTCAATTGTAAATCATTGTTTGTTGTATCCACTGTTTTTATTATTGTTCAATAAAATTCTATTTTTTTTTCTCTCACTATTTTGTGTTTCAACGTGTTCACTGTCGAATACTTTTGTTGAGTAAAGTTGTAATGTGTTCACTACTTTTACATGTCTCATTGTTCCAATGTGCTTCTATAGTGTTCAATATTCCATAGTGTTTATCTCACTCTTTCTACATATTGTTTCAATCACATTATGCTTCATTATTCAACTGTTCACATTGTGTTTCAAACTTCAGTGTTCACGTGTGACTTGCTTGTTCCATGCCTTGAGTTTATCTTAAAACATATTTTGAATTAAGTGTTTTTGGATATCTTTTAGACATAAAATTATTTAACATTTTAAGTGATTCAATTAAAACAAGAAGTTGATAAAGTGACTTCTCTTGTTGTAGATTGCTCATGATAAATGTTGAATGTAAGTGTGTATATATATAGCCATGAGAATATTGATTGGCCCAAAGGATAATTAATATTTGGCCGGACTACATGCACATATGTGATGGTAAACATGTAATAATTATAAAGTTATATATATGTAAATAATAAATCACTCCAAAGAAGGGTTTGTTATTTGACATACATTATTATCAATGTCTGACCTGTTGGAATTTCTAACAATTTATGGGTCACAAATATAATTCTATAATTGTGTTATAGTCATTATGTATTTAGCCAATATATATAAAATGGTCTTATGGATTAATTTGGTGGCTAAGGGCATATGTGTCATGAAATATTATGAGTGTAGATACCTTCGGGCAATTTCTAGTTTGATGAAGGGACTGAATTAGAATATTGCAACTTAAGTGGTAACCGCTAATGTTACCTTTATGGGTTATGGTCCCCAGTTGCAGAGCAACAGGTTTATTGAGTAACTGATGTTATAAGGATTGGTTTATGAGGATATGTGACTTAAGTCACAAAACCAATATATATTAAAAGGAAAAGAAAAGGCATAAGGACTAAGCTTTTTCATTTCTCCAAGGAACATCAGGACTCTCGTTCTCTCTGGATTCCCCTCTAGCGGAGCGAACGGAAAACCATCAGGCTCTAGCAACCGGAACATCCTACAACCCACATACCTCGGAGCATTCGGGATGGCTAACCAATGTATGCGTTTTCTTCTTCACTATGAAACCAATTGGGTTTTTTCTTCGGTCTGGATTAGGATTGTTCCATTAGGGTTTATGTATGGGCATAAACATTTGGTTTCGGAACAATGTCCTAATCATTCGATTTCGGGGATACGATTAGGATTAACCGGAAATATTCATCATGACCATTACAATAAGAGTATCATTAGCAATTAATATTATTATCCAAAGACTTAACATTAATGTTGCACTAGGTATCTTGAATAATATCATATTTGAATTTGATTATATATATGAATTATGATGTGAGTATATATTTATATTGTTTATTTTGTTCTTTTTATTTCCAGTTAATGTTGCTACTATATCTGCTAACATGAATTTGGTTCCAATCCTTAATGGTACTAACTTTAAGGATTGGAAGAGAACATCTTAATTGTTCTTGGCTGCATAGATCTTGACTTTGCACTAAGAATGGAGCAACCCCCTTCTATTATGGACTCTAGTACCTCTGAAGAGAGGAAAACTTATGAGAAGTGGGAACGCTCCAATCGCATGAGTCTTATGATCATTAAGCGCGGCATTCCAGATGCATTTAGGGGTGCTATATCTGAAAGGATAACAAGTGCAAAAGAATTTCTTGCCGAAATGGAGAAACGCTTTGCCAAAAGTGATAAGGCAGAAACAAGCACACTACTTCAAAGCTTGATTTCTATGAAATATAAAGGCAAAGGAAATGTAAGAGAGTACATAATGGAAATGTCTAATATTGCTTCCAAACTTAAAGCTTTAAAGCTTGAGTTATCAGATGACTTACTTGCTCATTTGGTGTTTATATCTCTTCCTGCACAATTCATTCAATTTAAGATAAGTTATAATTGTCAAAAGGATAAATGGTCTCTTAACGAGCTCATTTCATATTGTGTGCAAGAAGAATAGAGGATGAAGCAAGAAAAGGCAGAAAGTGCTCACCTGACAAGCACCTCTAAAAATATGGGCAAAAAGAGGAAATATAATAATACTAAGAACGAAGCTGCTAAGGGTCCAATGCAAAAGAAGCAAAATATTGGCGAAAAAGGTTGCATCTTTTGTAACAATACTGGACATGTTAAGAAGGAATGTACCAAGTATCACGCATGGCGTGAAAAGAAAGGTATGTTCCTTACATTGGCCTGTTCTGAGGCAAATTTAGCTTCAGTATCTAGAAACACTTGGTGGTTAGATTCAAGTGCTACTACTAACATCAGTGTTTCAATGCAGGGTTTGCATAAGTTACCGAAAACCAACTGATACTGAAAGACGCATTTATGTAGAAGATGGCAAGTCGGTGGATGTAGAGGAAATAGGGCATTTTAGGTTGTTATTATGTACTGGCCATTATTTGGATTTAATATAACTTTTGTTGTACCGTCATTTAGACGAAATTTGATTTCTATTTCTTATTTGGACAAATCTGGTTATCAATGTTCATTTGGAAATAATCAATTCAGTTTATCTATTAATTCAAATATTGTTGGATGTGGTACTCTTATGGTGTATGACAATCTATATTTGCTCGACACTATTACATCTTATAATGAAACCTTGAATGTGGAATCACGTGGTACTAAGCGTAAAATTGACAATGCAAACTCAGGAATATTGTGTGTAACACCTCAATTTTTGTTTTCGGATTGATTGGAAAACTTAGGGTGTTGATGTGCATGCTTGACCATTCTCTCTTGGACGAGAGGGTCTCGCCTAAGTGAGGGACTCAACGTTTTAAGTTTGAGAAGTATAGGAACCTCGCCCAAGCGAAGAAGTGGTCGTTTGAGCGAAAATGAAATTTGGAAAAGCTGTCAAATTCTAGCTCGAGCTAGGATTTTCGCCCAGGCTAGAGGGGGCCTTAGCATACTGCCCGATTCTCGCACGAGCTAGAAATCCGCGCCCGAGCGAGAGCCCTCCAGTGTGAAATGTGAAAAAGTCGCAAAATTCTCGCCCAAGCGAGCCGTACTCGCCCGGGCGAGAGCGTCAGAGCTATAAAAGTGAAAAAGGGGATCTAGAAACCCTAATCTTCATTTTCTTTCTCCCCCTTTCTCTCCCAACGGTGGCTCCACCCAAGTGGACCATTTTTCCCTCCACTAAGCCTCAAAACTCATCAAAACCTTCCTCTTGCTTCATGGTGACACCTTTGGAAAAGCTTGGAAGTGAAAAAAACAACAATGGAGGTTGGAGGAGATGAAGGGAGATGTGGCTCTTTTGCAGAGCAACGGAGCTTACGCAACCTAAGGTGAGGGAGAAGACCATTGTGGTCTTAGAGTATTTCATTAGAGTCATCATCTCTGATTTCCCTCAAGAATCGGAGCATATTAACGGATAGAAACTCTCTTGGGAGTTTGTGGTCCATATGAGAGTCTTTATTTTACATGAGGATGTATTAGCCATAAAAGTGGATATATATGTGTGGGGGAAAACCGTCTATTTAATTAAATCTATATATGCTCATTTATGGTAATATACCGTCATTAAAGATGATTCTAATGTTAATGTGTTTATGATGAAGAATATGTTATGTGTGGCTTGTTTATGATAATGGTTATGTTGTGTGATGGGTTGTGAATGTGTTAAAATGGATATGAGTATGTTTATCAAAATGAGTATGTTGTGAGTGGTTGATTGTTATAAACATGTATAAGTGTGTGTAACAATGAATGAGTGATGAGTTGTGAATGCGTTAAAATGGGTATGAGTATGTTTATCAAAATGAGTATGTTGTGAGTGGTTGATTGTTATAAACATGTATAAGTGTGTTGTAACAATGAATGTGTGATGAGTTGTGAATGTGTTAAAATGGATAAAGGTATGTTTGTAACAATGAAGGTGTTGTATGTTATTTATGGTGATAAAATAATGAGATGCCTTGTGTTGATTGTGTATGACATGGATGTGAGTGTAATGTGGAAACTCGACCTACCCGATGTGGTATGGGTATTACTCGACCTGCCCTATGTGGTATGGGGATTATTTGTACGATACAGAATTGTTGAATGAGATCAAGGGTAAATTATTACGGAATGTGAAGGATATGAAAAGTGTATATTCGGAATGAAAATAAATATGCACACTATAGAACACATATAGTATGGGATGTGTAACATCCTAATTTTGAGTCTTTGAAATTATAGAATCAGTCCTGAAAGTCTCGCTTGAGCGAGAGATTCTCGCCTGAGCGAGAAAGGATCACCTGGGAGGGTGAAATCCTGGGCTATACTAGAGGATTCTCGCCTGAGCGAGAGTTGTCTCGCCTGGGCGAGAAATGGCAATTTTGGGATGTTGACACAGTGTAATCGATTACACAATCCTGGTAATCGATTACATGCTGATAAACTAATCAGACCTGTGTATTTTACATGATGTAATCGACTACACTATACTCGTAATCGATTACATCATAATTAAAAGCATCAGATATGTGTATTTTTCATATTGTAATCGATTACACCATATGGTAATCGATTACACCATATGGTAATCGATTACACGAGCGTCTGAGCTATAAAAGTGAAAACGGGGATCTAGAAACCCTAATCTTCATTTTCTTTTCTCCCCTTTCACTCCTAGCGGCGACTCCTCATGGATTTCGACTCTTCCCTCCATTAAACCTCAAAAACGCATCAAAACCTCTTCCTATTGCTTCTTAATGGAAACTTGGAGTGCTTTGGAGATGAAAAATCAACAATGGAGGTTGAAGGAGATGGAGGGAGATGGAGCTCTTTTGTGGAATAATGGAGTTTATGCAACCTAAGGTGAGGGAGAAGACCATTGTGGTCTTAGAGTAATTCATTAGAGTCATCAAATCTGATTTCCCTCAAGAATCGGAGCATATTAACGGATAGAAACTCTTTTGGGTGTGTAATACACCGTCATGAAAGAGAGTTCTAACGTTAATGTGTTATATGATGAAGAATATGTTGTGTGTGATTTATTTATGATAATGTTGTGTTATGGATGGTTGATTTGTTATAAACATATATGGGTGTGTTTGTATCAATGTTTGTGTGATAAGTTGTTGATTTATTGATTTGTGGGTATATTTGTAATAATGATTTTGTGGGGAATGGCTTGTTGGTGATAAATGGACATGATTATATTATGTGATGATGATGTTGTGAGTGGTTTTTATTGTGGTAGGATATATGATACATTGTGTTTATGACATAGATGTGGTGTCTTGTGTTTTGAGGAAGTTGCAATGCTAGAATAATGCACTGGAAATATAATAATGTGATTGATGTGGTTGTATGGAATTTAGACCTGCCCTTCGTGGTATGGAATTGTGACCTGCCCTTCGTGGTATGGAATTTAGACCTGCCCTTCGTGATATGGAATTGTGACCTGCCCTTCGTGGTATGGAATTGTGACCTGCCCTTCGTGGTATGGAATTTAGACCTGCCCTTCGTGGTATGGAATTGTGACCTGCCCTTCGTGGTATGGAATTGTGACCTGCCCTTCGTGCTATGAAATTTAGAACTGCCCTTCGTGATATGGAATTGTGACCTGCCCTTCGTGGTGTGGAATTTAGACCTGCCCTTCGTGGTATGGAATTGTGACCTGCCCTTCGTGGTGTGGAATTTAGACATGCCCTTCGTGGTATGGAATTGTGACCTGCCCTTCGTGGTGTGGAATTTAGACCTGCCCTTCGTGGTATGGAATTGTGACCAGCCCTTCGTGGTGTGGAATTTAGACCTGCCCTTCATGGTATGGAATTGTGACCTGCCCTTCGTGGTATGGAATTTAGACCTGCCCTTCGTGGTATGGAATTGTGACCTGCCCTTCGTGGTATGGAATTGTTACCTGCCCTTCGTGGTATGGAATTTAGACCTGCCCTTCGTGGTATGGAATTGTGACCTGCCCTTCGTGGTATGGAATTGTGACCTGCCCTTCGTGGTATGGAATTTAGACCTGCCCTTCGTGGTATGGAATTGTGACCTGCCCTTCGTGGTATGGAATTGTGACCTGCCCTTCGTGCTATGAAATTTAGAACTGCCCTTCGTGATATGGAATTGTGACCTGCCCTTCGTGGTGTGGAATTTAGACCTGCCCTTCGTGGTATGGAGGTGACCTGCATTTGTGATGTTGATTTGATTGGTCCTTTGTGATATTGGGTGGTCGTAATTGTATTGTATTGTTTTAGAAGTGTTGTACTGATGTGTTGAAATGTCTAAAAGAAATGTGATGATTATACTGATTGAATAGGTGCACATTATGTGGTTTAAGGTATTGACTGATATATAAATGGTATATGTTTACTATGATTGATTTTAGATGATGGTATTGGTTTTTATACTTTAATGATATTACTCCATGTAATTCCACGCTACGGTCGCCGTAGTTGGTTCTTACTCCCTCTGCTTTTCCTTGTCTATATGTTATATATGAGTTCAGGATGTTGCTGTTGCGTTGTGGATGTTTGCTGATGGGAGTATAGACTGGAGTAGTCGTTTTTGTATTCCAAAATTGTATTTGTATAATGTATGTAATATGAGGAATATGTTGAAGTATCTATGTTGTATAAATGATCTCTTTCAAAAGATGTAATAAGAATTAGCATATTACCTTTAACAGTGTTGTAATTGAAACAAAGGATAATTGTATGAATTATGGATTAAAGTAGAAGGTGATGTAATGTTTCCGATGAAAATGTATTATTGATTATTTCCGCATTTTGAATTGGGAAACTTAACTAATATTTACATTTAATAAAGTTTTAAAAATTTTGGGTTATAAAATCGGGTCGTTATATTATGGTATCAGAGCATATGTCAACTCTGCGGCCTAAGGTATGACCTTACATGCTTCTTTGTGAAATTTGTATGAGTTAACTAATTGATTTATTCTAATTGTTTGTTAACGATGTGATAATTGTTGTTATGAAATATTCTTGTTGAATTTCTGGTGGTAAGTTTCTGGTTGTGACTTGTATTGGAATATCTCGCTGAGAGTAATTGCTTAAGTGTTTGTTGAGGAATTCTTGTTGAATTTCTTATTGAGAATTTCTTGAAGAGTGTTTGGTTGTAAAATTCTTGTTGAATTCCCTGGTATGAACTTGTGGCTGAGTTTATTGTGTGAGACCCTTGTTGGGAATTCTCTAGTGAAACTCTTGCTTAAAATTTCTGGTCGTGAACCTCTTGTTTAAATTTCTTATGGTGAGTTATAGTTGTGATTTTATTGTGGAATTTCGTCATGTGAAATTGACTTGTTGAGAGTTCTTTGTGGTGAATCTCTCATTATGAGTTTCATGTAAACCTCTTGATGTGAACCTTCTTTTATCACTAAGATTAATATAATTGAAGAGGAACGATTAGCTTAGCTTTCTTGGATGTTTGTTTATATGCCTATGTGGTTATAGTTGAATGAAATTAAGGTATTAATTGTTCGCTATGATATCTACATGAGAATTGAGAACCTTGCTAGCATTTTGAGAGGATAATAATTTTAAAGAAATTTATATTTTGTCTCGAAAATTGGATTTTTGTTCTATGGATGACTTTTGATAATGAAAGGAATGTTTGTCCTTGTTAAAAGTAGAATAATCTATAACATGAAAATTTGTATGTCCTGCTATGTGTTTTCCTACATGTTCCTATTTGAGATATGTTCTTAGTTAACTTGTCATTCCCCAAGACCAAAACAAATATGCATGGTATAACGATTGACCGGTTATTAGACTCGGTGGCTAAACATCTACATTTTATTATATGACATGTAACCATGCAATTTTACTTTGTAAAAATTTGCTAGCATGTACTCGCCTATCTTGACTAGAAATGAATATGTACATCTTGACTTATTCTTGCATATGTGTTTGCTTGCAGTGCATCAAGGTTTAGAAAGTTGAATGAAATGATGAATTTGTGTGTAACATGTTTTATATGACGACAGTGAAATATCTTTTTGAGGTTAATTGTTAATGCCTGATAAATTTTTCCTTGATGCGTGAATTCTAGAAACCGTATGTTAACTATCTTGGTAATAACTTGAAGAATAATGTAAAGGATTCATATGAACATGTAAATGAATATGTTTTATGGAATGTGTTGATCATGAAGTATTGTTTTTAGATAATATTGTGCTAATAAGGAAAAATGTAAAGAAATGTATCATATGTGTTTTGAAAAGACTAAATTTTCAATCCTTACTTGTATGAGTTTCTAAAAGTCAATCTTACAATGCTTGCATAGGTTTTGGATTATTTGCTTAAAAGTAAACTCTTTGTTCAAAGTAATAATTGAAGTGAGTGAAGTATTTAAATGTCATTGTGATGATTGCGTTTGCATAAAGGCAGAATTTTCTTAGGTGTTTATACATGAGGTGATTCCCTAAATTTTTGGAAACTAAAAGTGAATCGGTATGAAAAACAAAATGGACATAATAAAGTTAAGGTAACAAACTTTCATTATGCCAGTGATTTCTTATATGTGCATAAATCTGAGCTTTGATGATGAATGTTGATGTTGTGTTGTTTCAGTTTTAGCGAGTCATCGCTAAACAAAACTTGCTCTCACCCTATTCGTAGGCAATGGTAATGTAAATGGAAAAGTTATTTTTTTTACTCTTGTACATAAAACTTTTGGTCTATGATGGTTGACCTGTTGTAGTTGAATGATTAAATGCACGATATAGTGGGGATGTACACCAACTTTTCTGCTTTGATGTTGTACTTACAGAACTTGTTTCTGTTTCATGTGCGTCAGTAATTGCTATGCATAATTGTGGTGTTATTGCATAAGTGTGTTTCTGTAAATGAAATATGAGGACTCTACTTTCCTGAATAGAATGTAATTCCAGAGCTAACTAGTCTTTAGAAAATTGTGATTTGGACTTTCGGTGTCGCATGAGAGAAATGGTTTTTGATTTATGATGAAATGATTATGAAAACCTTGCTTTCACGAAATGATTGTCATGCATCGTATATCTAATCTATTTTTTTGAAAATCATTTTGGGTGAACTGTATAATTTGGCTAAGCATTGACTTAGTTCCTTGTTGAATATCCAAACGGTTAGCAACTACATCTTGAACGAATGCGATGTTGTTAAAAACTTTGTGATGTGATTCCGATTACGTGTTTCTAGACACGATGTAGAATTGAGTTCGAAATGTATGCATACCATGATAGTTTGAGTATCCATGTAATGCACATGTTATTGGATTGAATGTTTATAAATTGCAATAATCATTGGTAACGAAACATGTGATTTGAGTTGATCTACGGTCTTGTACGCCGATTTGAGACTAAAATTGGTGAATATTCTTCTACCGCATCCGTGTTTTGTGGGAATGTTTGATTGGATTGGATAGTTACTCAGTGATTTTTGTTTGATGCTCTGAAAAACTCTGGAAATCTTGTTTGTCTAAATGCTACTCGTTGAATGAATGACTTGTTTATGTGTTATAGCAAGTACAAGTTTGAAAATGCTAGTGAGAATTTTTGAGTTAATTGTGGCTATTTTCATGTGTGAAATGAAATGACGTTGTTTCCATCGAGTGGCTATCGATCTAGCTATTGCATTTTGGATGTAATCTGGTGCATCTTGGTAGATGATGGGTATTGAGTCCCACTTTCTTTTGAATTCGAATGTGTTATTGTGAATTTCACTGTATGTGTTGATCATTTTGAACGATTTTTATCTTGATAGATCGGGAAGATCTATTGTTCTTGATGAATACTTGAGAATTTTTATTCTGGTGGTAATAATTTCCTCTTAATTGTCCTAGTTGTCAATATTGCCTTTAGTATGTGGACTTTGAAAAGTTAGTCCATGAATTGTCATCGTGGTATCACTGTTAAGTGGTATGTGTCCTTATCTGTCGACTAAGCGATCTTAATTGTTTAGATGGTCGGACCTAAGTTTGGTCATGTATATCTATGCCTAGTTTCGGAGTGATGATAGTATCTTCCTGAGAATAACCTGATAAAATTTCGGGGACGAAATTTCTTTGAGGGGGAAGGATTGTAACATCCTAATTTTGAGTCTTTGAAATTATAGTATCAGGCCTGAAAGTCTCGCTTGAGCGAGAGATTCTCGCCTGAGCGAGAAAGGATCACCTGGGAGGGTGAAATCCTGGGCTATACTGGAGGATTCTCCCTTGAGCGAGAGTTATCTCGCCTGGGCGAGAAATGCCAATTTTGGGCTGTTGACACAGTGTAATCGATTACAAAATCCTGGTAATCGATTACATGCTGATAAACTAATCAGACTTGTGTCTTTTACATGATGTAATCGATTACACTATACTCGTAATCGATTACATCATAATTAAAAGCATCAGATATGTGTATTTTTCACATTGTAATTGATTACACCATATGGTAATCGATTACACGAGCGTCTGAGCTATAAAAGTGAAAAAGGGGATCTAGAAACCCTAATCTTCATTTTATTTTCTCCCCTTTCACTCCTAGCGGCGACTCCTCATGGATTTCGACTCTTCCCTCCACTAAACCTCAAAAACACATCAAAACCTCTTCCTCTTGCTTCTTAATGGAAACTTGGAGTGCTTTGGAGATGAAAAATCAACAATGAAGGTTGAAGGAGATGGAGGGAGATGGAGCTCTTTTGCGGAATAATGGAGCTTATGCAACCTAGGGTGAGGGAGAAGACCATTGTGGTCTTAGAGTAATTCATTAGAGTCATCATCTCTGATTTCCCTCAAGAATCGGAGCATATTAACGGATAGAAACTCTTTTGGGTGTGTAATACACCGTCATAAAAGAGAGTTCTAACGTTAATGTGTTATATGATGAAGAATATGTTGTGTGTGATTTATTTATGATAATGTTGTGTTATGGATGGTTGATTTGTTATAAACATATATGGGTGTGTATGTATCAATGTTTGTGTGATAAGTTGTTGATTTGTTGATTTGTGGGTATATTTGTAATAATGATTTTGTGGGGAATGGCTTGTTGGTCATAAATGGACATGATTATATTATGTGATGATGATGTTGTGAGTGGTTTTTATTGTGGTAGGATATATGATACATTGTGTTTAAGACATAGATGTGGTGTCTTGTGTTTTGAGGAAGTTGCAATGCTAGAATAATGCAGTGGAAATATAATGTGATTGATGTGGTTGTATGGAATTTAGACCTGCCCTTCGTGGTATGGAATTGTGACCTGCCCTTCGTGGTATGAAATTTAGACCTGCCCTTCGTGATATGGAATTGTGACCTGCCCTTCGTGGTATGGAATTGTGACCTGCCCTTCGTGGTATGGAATTTAGACCTGCCCTTCGTGGTATGGAATTGTGACCTGCCCTTCGTGGTATGGAATTGTGACCTGCCCTTCGTGGTATGGAATTGTGACCTGCCCTTCGTGGTATGGAATTTAGAACTGCCCTTCGTGATATGGAATTGTGACCTGCCCTTCGTGGTGTGGAATTTAGACCTGCCCTTCGTGGTATGGAATTGTGACCTGCCCTTCGTGGTATGGAATTGTGACCTGCCCTTCGTGGTATGGAATTTAGACCTGCCCTTCGTGGTATGGAATTGTGACCTGCCCTTCGTGGTATGGAATTGTGACCTGCCCTTCGTGGTATGGAATTTAGACCAGCCCTTCGTGGTATGGAATTGTGACCTGCCATTCGTGGTATGGAATTTAGACCTGCCCTTCGTGGTATGGAATTGTGACCTGCCCTTCGTGGTATGGAATTTAGACCTGCCCTTCGTGGTATGGAATTGTGACTTGCCCTTCGTGGTATGGAATTTAGACCTACCCTTCGTGGTATGGAATTGTGACCTGCCCTTCGTGGTATGGAATTTAGACCTGCCCTTCGTGGTATGGAATTGTGACCTGCCCTTCGTGGTATGGGATTTTAACCTGCCTTCGTGGTATGGAGGTGACCTGCATTTGTGATGTTGATTTGATTGGTCCTTTGTGATATTGGGTGGTCGTAGTTGTATTGTATTGTTTTAGAAGTGTTGTACTGATGTGTTGAAATGTCTAAAAGAAATGTGATGATTATACTGATTGAATAGGTGCACATTATGTGGTTTAAGGTATTGACTGATATATAAATGGTATATGTTTACTATGATTGATTTTAGATGATGGTATTGGTTTTTATACTTTAATGATATTACTCCATGTAATTCCACGCTACGGTTGTCGTAGTTGGTTCTTACTCCCTCTGCTTTTCCTTGTCTATATGTTATATATGAGGTCAGGATGTTGTTGTTGCGTTGTGGATGTTTGCTGATGGGAGTATAGACTGGAGTAGTCGTTTTTGTATTCCAAAATTGTATTTGTATAATGTATGTAATATGAGGAATATGTTGAAGTAACTATGTTGTATAAATGATCTCTTTCAAAAGATGTAATAAGAATTAGCATATTACCTTTAATAGTGTTGTAATTGAAACAAAGGATAATTGTATGAATTATGGATTAAAGTAGAAGGTGATGTAATGTTTCCGATGAAAATGTATTATTGATTATTTCCGCATTTTGAATTGGGAAACTTAACTAATATTTACATTTAATAAAGTTTTAAAAAATTTGGGTTATAAAATCGGGTCGTTACAGGATGTATGTGTACTATAGGGTGAATATGGATAATGTGTGATGAATAAGTATGCACACTATAGAACACATATAGAATGAGATATATGTGTACTATAGGGTGAATATGGATAATACTTGATAAATAAATATGCACACTATAGAACACATATAGTATGGGATGTATGTGTACTATAGGGTGAATATGGATAAAATGTGATGAATAAGTATGCACACTATAGAACACATATAGTATGGGATATATGTATACTAGGGTGAATATGGATAATATGTGTTGATTGATATATGCATATCATGATTGATGTTAGATGTGTGTGGTTTTAATACTTTAATGTCATTACTCCATGTAAATCCACGCTACGGTCGTCGTAGTTGGTTCTTACTCCCTCTGTCTTTCCTTGTATGTGTTGTATATTTGGTTTCAGGTTGTGGAGGTAGCGCATTGGACGCTTGCGGAGAATAGTACATGATAGAGTAGTGGATAATATGTAATTGATATGTTATATGATAAGTATTTGTAATATGAGGAACATGTTAAAGTGGATTCATGTATAAACAACTTTCTTGTAAGTGTATAATGAGGTGGATCTAATGTTTGTATTTAAGGGACTTTTGAGAAAGGGTAATTGTATAAAGGATGTATTTGAATGGAAGTGTAATGACATGCTTTTGAAATGAATGGTGTTTGGAATATTTCCGCCTTATGAATTTATAAACATATTTACTCTAGTTTCCAAACTGTTCGAGTAATGTCTTTCAAGAGTAACCTCTGCACTTTCATGAATAAGGATTTTAAAATAGAATTTTTGAGTTATGAAAATCGGGTCGTTACAATATGGTATCAGAGCATATGTCAACTATGCGGCCTAGGGTATGACGTAACATGCTTCTTTGTGAAATTTGTGTGAGTTAACTACTTGACTTATGTGCATTGTCGTTGACTATGTGGTAACTGCTGATTTGAAAGATGATTGTTGAATTTCCTACGATAAGTGTTTGGTTATGAATTTATCGTTGGATGTTTTGTTGTGAGTTATCGATGAAGTGCTTGTTGAAAATTTCTTGTTGTGAATTTCGTAGAAGATTTCTTGTTGTAAAACTTTTGTTGAAATTATTGTGTGAGACCCTTGTTGGGGATTCTTGCTGAAAACTCTTGATGAAAATTACTGGTTGTGAACATCTCATTGGAATAGTTTATGGCGAGTTTTTAATTGTGATTTCCGGCTAGATTTCTTGGTCTGAGATTCATATGTTGAGAGTTCCTAGTGATGGACCTCTTGTTTGAATTTTGGTCAACCTTTTGATGTGAACTTTCTTTTCTCACTAAGATTAAGATAACTGAAAATGAATGATTAAATTGACTTTCTGGGATGTTAACCTAACTGTTTCTATGATTCTAATAACACAAGATTAAGGTAATGTAAGTATAAGTCTTTAATTTATGCATTATGTGGAAAATGTGTGGACTTTCTGTTACGGATGATGGATAAGATGTGAATCATTTAATCATTATGAACATATATGGGTATGTTGATAATGATTAGAGGTGCATTTATGGAATCATTTATTGGGGGAGTCCCAATAGAAATAAGACTCGAAATCATTTATTAGGGGAGTCCCAATGGAAATAAGACTCGGAATCATTTATGGATAATTAACTAGACCTGCCAGATGTGGTATGGATAATTAACTAGACCTGCCCGATGTGGTATGGAGGATGAACTAGACCTGACCGATGTGGTATGGATAATTAACTAGACCTACCCGATGTGGTATGGAGGATAAACTAGACCTGCCCGATGTGGTATGGATAATAAACTAGGCATGCCCGATGTGGTATGGATAATTAACTAGACCTACCCGATGTGGTATGGAGGATGAACTAGACCTGCCCGATGTGGTATGGATAATTAACTAGACCTGCCCGATGTGGTATGGGGGATTAACTAGATCTGCCCGATGTGGTATTGGGGATGAACTAGACCTGTCCGATGTGGTTGGATAATTAACTAGACCTACCCGATGTGGTATGGAGTATAAACTAGACCTGCCCGATGTGGTATGGAGGATGAACTAGACCTGCCCGATGTGGTATGGATAATTAACTAGACCTGCCCGATGTGGTATGGAGGATAAACTAGACCTGCCCGATGTGGTATGGGGAATGAACTAGATCTGCCAGATGTGGTATGGATGATAAACTAGACCTGCCCGATGTGGTATGGGGAATGAACTAGACCTACCCGGTGTGGTATGGAGGATAAACTAGACCTGCCCGACGTGGTATGAAGATGTAACTGGACCTACCCGATGTGGTAGAGGATTATCTTTGTGAAAGAACTCGGTGAATACGATTAAGGGTGAATACGACATGAGATACGAGGATGTTAAGAATGGAAGTCATATGCATGCTATAGGATATATATTATGGGATATATATACTATAGGGTGAATATGAACGCTGAAAATGAGTATGTTAAGAATGAAAGTAATATACATGATATAGGATATATATTTTTTGATATATGTCCTATAGGGTGGATATGAATAATGAGAAGAACGAGGCTTCGAATGAACGTAATATGCATGCTATAGAATATATATTATGGGATATATATGCTATAGGATGAATATGAATAACGTGGAAATGAACGAAAGAAGATATGAATGTTTACATTTACGTATTTGTGGTTATAATTTATATTAGTGCTTAATCGTATTTAAAATGTGGATTATCATGTAATATTAGTTTTGAACTAATGACTTACTCTCTTATTTTTTTTTTGTTTATGATAATCCCATTGTAGGTAAATGAAGGATTTGAGGAGGGAGCTCATTTAGGAATCTTATGTGTTTATTAACTTGAATGTCTTTATCTTTACTTTGACATTGTAGTTGATTTGATGATATTTTGGGATGAATGTAAATCTGATTAGGATAATACTGAGACATGTAGTTATGGAGGTTATAACTTTTAGAAAACCCATAACTGTTGTGTGGGGTAATTACTCATTAAATGAATTATGTTTTTCTTCAATATAAATTGTATGATAATATGAAAGGTGTAAAGAGTATTTTCAAAGAATGATTCATGAGGGTTTTAAGTAAGATGATGAATGTATGTAAAGGAGGATTAAAATAAATGAAAAATTTTCAATGGTAGAATTTGGGTCCTTACAAAACGAGACTCCAATGGTAATGTGGAGAGGTATAAGGCTCGTCTTGTAGCCAAAGGCTGTACTCAAAAAGAAGGGATTGACTACAAAGAGAATTTCTCTCTGGTTTCATCGAATGACTCTTTTAGGATAAGCATGGCTCTTGTTGCACATTATGATTTGGAGCTTCATCAGATGGATGTCAAAACAACATTTCTCAATGGAAACATTGAGGAAAATATTTATATGACGCAACCAGAAAGCTTTGTGTTAGGAGACCCAAAGAAAATGGTTTTCAAATTGACAAAATCCATATATGGGCTAAAACAAGTGTCTCGTCAATGGTACCACAAGTTTCATCAAGTTATTCACTCATTTGGTTTTGAGATGAATGTGGATGATGAGTGTGTGTATCATAAATTCAGTGGGAGTAAACATATTTTCCTCATCTTGTATGTTGATGACATACTACTTGCCACCAACGATATAGGCATGTTGCACGAAACCAATAAATTTCTCTCTAGAAATTTCCAAATGAAAGATCTTGGTGAAGCCTCTTTTGTATTAGGGATCCAGATACACTGAGATCGTTCTCGATGTATTATGGGATTATCACAAAGAAGTTATATCGATAAGGTGCTCAAAAGGTTTGGCATGCAGGACTACAAACCAGGTAACACCCCGGTAACCAAAGGAGACAAATTTAGTCTCAGTCAGTGCCCAAAAGGAAATCTTGAGATTCAGGAAATGCAAAAGGTCCCCTATGCATCAGCTATAGGGAGTCTAATGTATGCTCAAATTTTTACGCGTCCGGACATAGCGTACAATGTTGGAGTGTTAGGCAGATATTTAAGCAATCCATGAATGGATCATTGGAAAGCAGCCAAAAGGGTTATGAGGTATTTGAAGAGAACAATGGATCATGTGCTCACTTATAGGAGGTCAGACTCTTTGGAGATCATTGGGTATTCCGAATCCGATTTTGCGGGGTGCCAAGATAGTAGAAGATCCACTTCGGGTTATGTCTATTTGTTGGCTGGTGGTGCAATTTCTTGGTGTAGGTCCAAGCAAAAACTAGTCACTTCATCCACCATGGCCGCAGAGTTTATAGCATGTTATGAGGCATCAAATCAAGAGATTTGGTTGAGAAATTTTGTCATTGGGCTGCAAATTGTAAAAGGAATTGAAAGACCACTTAAGTTATATTGTGACAATAAATCAACCGTCCTATACTCCAATAATAATAGGAGCTCAACAAAGTCGAAACACATTGATGTCAAGTTCCTAATTGTTAAGGAGAGTGTACAAAGTGGACAAATTTCCATAGAACACTTAGGGACAAACTTCATGATAGCAGACCCTCTAACAAAGGGCCTTCCCCCATGATCTTTCATGAGCATACTACTCACATGGGTGTCATTCAATTTGAGGATTCTTTGATATAGTGGGAGTTTGTCATTTATATCATTTTATGTTCTATGTTGTTTTTAGAATTATGTATGCATACTCTTACAATTGAATATTGTTCTGATCAGAAATAAAGTTTGGTATTCAGTTTATTGCACTTTGTATGATAAGTCTTTAATGATCTCATTGAAGTAAAGTAGGACCAGTTGAAAATCGACATGTATAGATCACCTTCATGTGATTTTCATGTTGCACATTTCATGATTGATCTATGTCATTTAGTTGTGTCAATATTAGTGATCATTGATGGTTTTAGTTATGATTGATATAACGAAAGCCGTTTTGGTTCTATATATTAATATAATTAATGGACGAGATAGGCATATGCCTAAGGTTTATAATGACAAAATTTCTGAGCTCATAAAGTCCAACACAGTTTTAAAATTATATATGTGACCAGTGGGAGATTGTAAGAAATTTTGGGTCACACATGTAATATTTAAATGTGTTTATGTCATTATTTTGATTAGCCAAATTAAAGTGATCTGATTCAAGTAATGTTTATGGCTATAGACATATTTATCATGAAAAGTTATTGTGTAGATACCAACATCTTATTTCTATTTTTATGATGGGCAAAAATATGAAATAAATGCAAAAGACATCACCCTTCATGAAAGGGATTGCATGTCTTATAAATAGGGGTTATGGTCCCCAATTGTAGACACATCAAAAACTATATTCATTCTCTTCATCCCATTGCAAGAGGAACTATGGACTAAGGGTAGTCTACATTGGAAGATCACTAATCCATAAAGAAGTTCATTTCTAACAAATAAGATTTCATGGATCTTTCAGGTATGCTTCCGCTTTCTAGTCATTCTTGATGGTTTGACATGATTGATATATTTATTTGATGATGGTGTTTAGTATCTTCCATGATATAAGATTACTACATTCCTGACTTCGATCTAGTATGCCTTGGATGAATGGATTGAGTGACAGGATTAGGTGGAGGATTATTAACAAGAGGAGAAGAACTAGATGATGAGGAATTATGAATTGTAAAGCCAATAGGGGATATGACAATAAATGTTTTGGAGAAATGAGATAATGTGAATGTAGTGGAATTTGAGAAGAAGGACTATTAGGTATCATGAAAGATGATGAATTAAGAGGTGGTGTAGAAAAGTGGCTAGGAATAGTATAAGTGGTTGCTAAACAAGTAGAATGCAAGATATGAGTGGTACTAGGTGCAGTAACATGTGTAGAATCAGGGACACGAAATTAATTTCTTGGGGGCATATGGATACACAAGTTCACTAAAAACAACATCATTTGAGATATAAACCCTACATCCTTTGATATGCATTTGTGTCCCTTATGATTGGTAAAATAATCAAGGAAAGTACATTCAGCAGAACTAAATTCTAACTTGTGATTATTATAGGGTCTCAATAATGGAAAAGAATCATAACCAAAGACTTTCATATAGGAATAATTTGGTTGGGTGCCCAATAGAAGCAAATGATAAAACTTTTGTGCTAAAGAATAAGTGGGTAATCTATTAAAAAGAAAAATAATAGTAGTAAATGCATATTTCCAAAAGGACGAGACTAAACAAGCATGAGCCATTAGGGTTGGACATGTATATGCTTATGTTTAAGATGTCACATGTATTATAAGTGTGTCGACAAGAAACTTGATCAATGTATTATACCTAGTGAGGTAAGCAACTCTATGAAAAGTCTAAACTCATCCTCAATCATTTTGAGCAACTTTAATTCCTAAATGGAACTATGTTTAGATTAATTGAAGAAATTGATTAAAAATAGTTAATGTATTTAATTTTTTTTTCTTTAAGATATAAATTCAGGTGTTTAGTGTGAGCATCAACAAACGAGAAGTAGTATCGATCTTAATCATAATTCATAATATACAAAAACAAGTCTCCATGAAAAGAACTCCTCTCCAGTACTAGACTTTTCAGTACTGGAATGTGAGAGGATTGACATTTTTCTAACAAAACTTATTTGTTTAATTTAAAAATAAAATTAAATATCGACCCTTGAATTTTTTTAGATGTCACATGTTAGGATCTGGACAAAGTACTTGTCTCTCCAGTACTTGAGAGGAGCTCAGCCCGGTCTCCATAGGTCTAGTTATATTATATCAAAGGAAAAAACTCATTTCTAGTATTGGAGAGACAAGTTATGATTTTTGTACACCTTGAAGGAGAACAATGTCATATTATTATATTTAAGGGGATAATAAAGTCATATTATCATGACTTTATTTTTATTTTTGAACCACTCTCCAATGAGAGGATACTCACCCTATATCAAAAGGATTGTTATTAACATTAGTGGAAGTGTGAGAATGTAGTTAATGAGCTCTAACCCAACAACAAGATGTACAAAAATCCAATGCATTTTTATTGAAATGTGAACTATTACATGATTAGAACACTTTTCACTACCTCCTCAAGGGTATAACCTAACCTACAATGCCATTGAATGTAGGACAAGGAACACCTAGAACTCAAAAACACGGATAAATTAGCAGACAAGTTTGATTTCGAACGGGATTTACAGTGAAATGAAGATTGAGGATTGAGAAATATGAAAAGCATATAGTCCTTCTACACTAAGATATCCCTGAAGAAGTACTTCGTATATATCTTGAGATTTCACAAAGCATTAGTTAGGATGAAACTCAAAGTAATAATTATTATTCTTACCAAATTGGGAAACCCTAATAAGATTTTTCGTTATTGTAGGAACTAGACACATATTTTTTAAGGATGAAGAAACTCTAGAATTGAAAGGTGGTTGAATGGAGGTATCACCACTACATGTAATTGGAGCTCTATAAACAATGGTGGATGAACTTGACTCTCAATTGTAGTGATAACAAGATTAAATTCCTCATTAAAACAGTTCAGAATGCAATGTATATGTTCTTCAAGTGAAGTACCAATTGAAGCAATGCATTCGGCAAGTACCTTGATTCGTGAGAAAAACTCAGAAATAGAGCTACCTTGTGAAATGGTATGAAGTTGTGCTCTGAGTTGAAGACTGCGAGCTTTTGTATGAGCATTGTAGGAAGAATGGAGTTCATGCAATAGCTTGTATATGAGGAGGTTTTTGTTGTGAATGTGTTGGTTTACTGAAAAAGAATATGATGTTGGTTTTTTTGTGTGTTCTTTAAACAATTTTGCATTGAGAATCATACATGTAGGAAGGAGTCAGGAGAGGCCAGCAAAATAATTTTTAACCGTCAAAATTTTAAAATGCAATAATAGATTTTAAAATAAATTATTGTCTTTTCCTCTCCAACAACAGCTACTCCATTACTAACCGGGAGAGAGAAAATACAGATATAGAAAAGTAAACCACATTGGTTTGAAAGCTCATCTTTTTTGCTTCTTCTTCGTCGGTGGTGGCTGATGAGTCTTACACTATTCATAACCTTAAATTACCATTGTTAATGATTCTTTGTGTCTAATTGACTTTGTTTGGCATGGTTTAGTGTATTGGGCTTTATTGGATTATTATTCCTAAAATGAGTTAATTTGGGATTATTTAGCCTAATTAAATCTAATTCCATTTTCAGGTCATATTTAGCACCAAGGACATTTTGGGCATTACAAGTGGAGGTTGTGTGCTAAAGTGAAGATTGTAATTTGTAATAGCTTTTTAATTTCGTTTTAGGTTTTGGACTCATTGTGTATGGCCCATTTCGGTTTTACCCTTTAATAACCTTAGGATTTCGTTTTCACTCATCACTTTTATATTACACACTTTACTTTTTCAGCTTTAGAGATAAATTATTTTTCCTCCTTTTAGGGTTCTTTTAGGTTTTTGGTTATCTTCTTCTTCCTTCTCCATTTTTGGTCTTGCTTCTTCCTCCATGGAAGGCAAGAGGTTTAGTGCTAAATTCATTTGGTAATGTATCACACTCTTGAGGTTTATTACTTAATGCATTTTCGGTTTCTATTTGGTTATTAATGCAATTTCGGTTTTTATGTTGTTGAATCTTCTATCATATTTCATGTTATGGTTTGCTTAATTTCATGGTGTTGATTTAGGTTTTGAACTGATTTTCGCTTAGTTAATTAGTTCTCTAGCACATAATCGCTTAGTTTATGTGAATCTGTAAATGCTCTATGTTTATGTTGATTTCGCTTAGTTTGAAGCGTAGACATTAGAGTTGTGAGCAGATTAGGAATTTAATGTTTAGAATCTGAAAATTAATGCTTTGATTCGTGTGACTTTGTCAACTGTTTGTTAATTATGTCAATTTCGCTTAGTTAGAGGTTTAGCAATTTAACTGTGAGTTGATCATCGTTTAGTTAATCGACTCTCAACAAAGGAACACTGAGAATCTGATTTTGATCTATTGAAACCGAGGATTGAGTTGTGAACAAATAAACCAAAGGGATTTAGCATTTTTATTGTTTTGCTTGTTATTGTTTTGTTCTGTTTTAGCTTTAGTTTCATACCATAACAACCACTAAAAACCTCATTGTGTGTGTAAGGTGTTTGAACCAATGTGTGAAATATAATCTTTAGGAAACGGTCTAGGAGTCACTTCCTAGTACTATACTTAATTGTTTTATTATTTGCATCGGGTACGACCTCGATTAGTGGCTCATCGGTGGGCATAGTAGACAGCAGCCCGACCAGCATGAGTTAAAAAAACAGGAGACTAGTGTTGGACTTTCTAGGATTTACGGTTCTATGCTTGTGAGGGATTTCATAAGAAAGAATGTGGGTTTCTATTTGATGTCTAACCCAGAGAAGTTGAGTTTCTATATGTTTTTCTCTCTCCTAGTAGGGCAAATGTTTTTGAAGTGGAAGAGAAATTATTTTTTTCTGAATTAATTTATTTACAAATATATTTTTGCATTTTAAAATTTTGACCGTTAAAAATTAATTTGTCATGTGTCATGATCCTACCTTCGAAGGATCCATACTCATGTAAGAAGCAATTTCAGAACAAGCAGTCTTTAGAATATGTGGTGGTTTAAAAGCTTGTACATAAACTAAGAACTCAACTACAACTTATAAAGACATTGAGCTATTTGAGTTTATAAAAATTGAATATTTGGTTCCTCTAAATGAAAGCAAGGTATACGGAAGGCTGAAAAATTCACACAAAAAAAGTTGTTCAAGGTGATGAAAGGGAACAATACACTAGGCACTTGGATTATGCAATAGGGTAAGAGTAATCCAAGGTTTATAGATTACAGGCCATAACCAATTTGAGTTTGGCTCTTCTCCTGTAATGGAGAGGCCAGTGAGCCCTCAGATTGCGACACGTGTAATAAAAAAATGGACGGCTGAGATTTAAAATTGTATTACGTGTAATCGATTACCATATGGTGTAAACGATTACACCAGTTAAACAGTGTAATCGATTACACAACCCTGATAATCGATTACATATTTTAAAAAAAATAGAAAGACATGGTTCTGATAAGTGTAATCGATTACCACATGGCGTAATCGATTACACCAGTTAAAAATTTAAAATACAAACTCAACGGCTTTCTGTAATCGATTATAATGTGAAAAATGCACATATCTGATGCTTTTAATATGTTGTAATCGATTACGAGTATAGTGTAATCGATTACATCATGTAAAATGCACAGGTCTGATTAGTTTATCATCATGTAATCGATTACCAGGGTTGTGTAATCGATTACACTATTTAACTGGTGTAATCGATTACACCATATGGTAATCGATTACACGTAATACAATTTTAAATCTCAGCCGTCCATTTTTTTATTACACGTGTCGCAATCTGAGCGCTTACTGGCCTCTCCATTACAGGAGAGGAGCCAGACCCAACCAATTTACATTTGTCTTAGTATCAAGAGAGAATTCAAGGCACATTTCAGTCCAATGATTGGTCTACATGTTGTTTTTAGAAGAGATGGGTAACAAGACAACTCATGGATTGAAATTTATATCTCAAGTTTATAAGCCCTTTCCCCTGGTGGTTGGGATTATCTCTCGTACTGGACTGTCCAGTACTAAATTGTGAGACACAGAATAATTTAAAAACTTTAAAAAATATTTTAATTTAAAGTTTGCACCGTTAAAATTTTTAAAAGATACATGTCACCATCTCTAACTGTATTGCACTCTCCAGTACAGCAATGGATACATATTCTTCCCCTATGGACAAATTTGTATTATTTTTTCTTAGTCGCCTAAATGGGGATAAAGTGTATTTTTTGTGTTATCCAGTGATATTTTTCATCTTATGAGTATAAAACTAATCTATTTTGGGTATATAACTATCTCTATCAACAAGTGTTATTCTCAAAGATTGAACATGAAACTTTTGACTTTATATAATACCTATGAGTTAAATAAAATCTTACACCACTAGATTAACACCTCATAAACAAATTATATCGGATAGGGACTAATATGACTGATTTGCCTATTATTTTACTAGGCCTTGCACCCGGTAGCACTAACAGGAAGAAGGTATATGGAGATTTGGGGTTCAAAATTGCAAATAAAAGGTTTATGTAGATATGGGTGTTGTTGAAGCTATATACCATGCACACATGCTATTATTATACAGATCATAAAGATGAGGAATATCTGCATCCATATACGAGAATGCCTAGTGTGAGGATTATGCATGAGCATCACTTCTTCCATGTGAGGAGGGAGGAACATTGGGAGGGCCAAATTTCATCATATCCTTCAACTTCATGGTGGCCTATCTGATAATACTATAGCAACTCTAGACCTTAGTTTTCTTACCCCCAGATGTTGCTGCTGTATCAATCAGATATGCTCATATATCAAAGGTCTGTTTGTGAATCGAATTTTAGGGGAAATGAAAAGCTTCAAAATCATCTCACAAATGTATTTTATAATTTTCAAGTCTCTTATTTCCCTTTGTTCCACACCAAAATTCAACTTACAAACATATCCTGAAATGAAAACTGGATAATCTGTCGTACCTTTCAAAATCTGCCTATTCACTGGGCACGTAATTATTAAGTCAAAATATATAAAAATCTTCTACCCATGCTTTAATAAAAGCCAACCAATTTACCACCGAACGAACAATCGAGGCACTGCTGTACATCCCAAGCCGAATAAGATTACCTTCTAACAATTGAAACCAGCCAATGGAAACTCAAATTAACACGAACGAAATATCATTTCTAGCATAATCTGATGCCGCCACAATATTGTGTTGCAATGACCACCACAACCGCATCACAGGACAATTGTGGTATGACCCAAAATTACAATAATGTAACCATATCGGACCGTAGCACAACCACATTTGGACCACATCATATTCTAAAATATTCTTTAATCACAAAAAAAATTATATCACAACTACATTAACTACAACCATAACCATAATTTAAATAGCACCTTGTCTTGACAATGTCCTTAGGCCTAAGTGTTCTACAAATTTGATTGTGGATATATCATGTCTATATCATCATAACAGATCTTTCTCAAATTCACGGTACAATAGACAAAAATGAAAACGGTTCTCTTCATATTTCCATCCATTCCTTGCTAACTAAGCAGAAGTCCCATCAAGTCCCAGTTTATACCTTAGCCAAGCACAGACCTCATCCATCTCTTCCGGAATTGTGTAGTGCCCAAGCCTGTTTTATATAAGAACAAAAAAACAATTCAAGTTTTAAAACGTCACAGAATAAGGATTGTTGTAAAAGAAGAAGAACATAATCTTTCACAAGATTATTTTGCTTATTACCCATTATAAGCTTTAAAAGAGACATCCTGAAATCCAGTTGAACTAAAGCATTTTGATGATTTCTCACCAAATTTAAAGGAGACAACATCATCACCTGAGAATATTACGCACAGATGTTATTTTGTAGTTAGGTAAAATCATCTATGGTTGTGATGAGAGCAGAAATTAAGACAAATCTTTAGGTAAATTAGCAGTTTGTAAAATGAAAATGTATGCCTATGGTGCTAAAAAATATATGGAAAATTTTCTACAACCTAACTCAACAAATGAGTATATGTATAAAACCTATGCAAAGATATGCTACTAAAGTGATCTTCCATAATTTCATGAAAACCCAATGAATAATGTTAAACCTTAAACCCTGGCAGCTAAAGGAATATGAAGTATAGTACCAGAGGGTGTCTGTGTCTGTCTGGCTATACCTACTCTATGTTCTAATAAGTGAAGGAATCATTTTGTAATACATGAGTTTAGAATATTGAAGCCTACTGGTGCACTGGTGCATCTACTTCTGGAGAAGTGGAAAGTAAAACTCAGTGCTATAATTACTTTAGTGATTAGAAAGGCTTGTTATCAAAGCATAGTGTCCTTTTGGTTTTTCTTTTTTTTTTGTTTGGTTATCCCCACAGGTATTGTATGAGACCAGCCCTTAAATCCTACCGAGAGATTCAATAGAGATCAGAAATTGTTGAAGAAAGAGCTAGATGTTTCTTTTGTTCTTCCCAGAAAATCAAAATTTGAAGAAATAGTTGGGTTGTGGGTGGTTGTTAGGTAAAACCTTCCCCAGACTAGTGACTCTAGGACTCAAATCCTTCACATGCAAGTAAAAATAACCTAGAGGCACTTCCCCTGTACCCTACCGTTCGAGTAAAGAGAACTTTACTTGAAACATGGTTGTGTAAAAATTACATAAAACAAACATGGGAAGAGTCCCAACTAAGATAATAATTAGGATTTCATAGGAATGGCATAATATTTTGTTATAATTCTTGATAATCAAGTTTTGGGAAAGCATTTTGGTGAGGAATGTTCTTGACCATAAAGACTTCTCCCTACATTTCTTTTTTCACCTCTACTTGCATAAAATGCTGAGCCACTTTACAATACTAAGGATCATGCTTTACTTTTGGATTTTAATTTCTCTAGAGATTTGAATGATAGAGAAACTATGGAATTACATTTTCTTCAGTTTTACCATACAACTATGAAAGCTGCAATGTTATATGAAACTAAATATTGGGTCGTAAAATGTCAACAAGAGAATAAACTCAATGTAACATATATGAGAATATTACGTTGGATGAATGAATAGAGTATATATTAGAATGCTGTAATATTTGTTGATTAGTTAGTTAGCTAATATTGTTCTAGTTAGTTAACAATATGTGAAAGTTAGTTAGAGGATAGACTGACTTGTATTAAGAGTCATCTGTGTTTGCCTCTATGTATATATATATAGCCTTTCACTCATTCTTGTAACTTACGATTCATGAATAAGATTCAAGAGTTAGTTACAACTCTAACTCTCTCTCATTCAGTTAGATTCTCTTTCTCTTCTCTTTATCATTTTTTACATGGTATCACGCCATGGGCTACCACCAACACTGGGACCTTCCCTTCTTCTCCACCATTTTCTTCCTCCACTGCTTCACCACTTCAAGCAGTTTCTTCTCTGCTTATGCTTCCACTTCCATCGATGAACTTAACAGAGAAAAATTATTTGGTTTCGTGTCATTTTATGCTTGCAACCCTAACTTCCAATTGTGCTACTAGGTTTCTGTTAGGCACTGAAATTTCTCACAGATTTCTCAACGATGATGATAGGCTTATTAATCGTGTGAATCTAGCCTATCTTCGTTGGGAAGAGCTTGATCAATATGTTTTTTCATGAATTCTGAACTCTTTTTCAGAAAACCTTCAACCTAGGTTGTTGGTTGTGTGCATTCGTGGCAGCTGTGGGAGGAGTTAGACTCTTTTTGTAATTCTCAAACTAAAGCTCGCAGTAGACAGTTGAGATCTCAGCTTCGTTCCATCTCTCAAGGCTCTAGCACCATCTTAAAGTTTTTCATGAAGATCAAAGGATTAGTTGATGCTCTCATCTTCATAGGTTCACCTATTACCAAATCATAGCACATTGATTACATACTGATGGTTTAAATGAGGAATGTCAACATGTAACCATCTCAATTGAAAGCCAATTTGATCTTCCTTCCATTCACAATCTGAAATCGTTTTTGTGGACCTTCAAGTCTTGTCTTGAGAAAAACAAAGTTAAGGCCCTATCTGATGCTTTATCTGTAAATGTTGAAGTTGCTTCTGTGTCGCATATGTCTCCTAAGCCAGTGGACTCACATTTGAGACCTAATCAACATCAATTGATGTCTCCAGCTTCGTTTTTCTCATCTAGGTCAGAATCGCTTGCCCCAACGTATTATGGAGGATGTGGTGGCTCAAGTGGCTATCATGGAAGTTGTGGTGGTCATTCTTCGCTGACATTCTGTGACTTTTGCAATTGTCGTGGACATGATATCAGCATGTGCTACTACGCGCCTTCTAGCTTTGGGGGCATCTATCCTACCCCTCTCAGTTTGATGCACCCATGCAACATTTTTCTAACTACTTTGTGTCACGTCAGTCACATTCATTTTTCCTTCATCTAATGGGCCTTTGTTAACATTGCTAATGAATTGGGAAAATTAAAAGAAATGTAGAAGGAATTGAAGAACAACCCGGGAACAGGAAACCCTAGTTCCAATCTTTTATTGAATTTGGGAAAAGAAGAATTACAATGAATATTGAGAGAGAGAGAGAAAGAACGAAACCCCCACTGATTCCAAATCAGTTAGTCCCTTACCATTTTCCTACCTCCACAATGAGTCTTTCCCCCCTTGTATTCTTCCTTCAACTTTTCTAACTACTTAGGCAGTTGGTTGGTTATTTTTGTTGGTGTCACATTGGCGCCTTACATAGACTTTAGTAATAGGAGGCCTATGCCTTCTCCTAATTCTATCAATACTTCCCCCAAAAAGAGCCACCTTGTCCCCGAGGGGAAACTGAGGAAAAGCCTCAGCAGCTAATTCCCATGAATTGTCGCAAGAAGGCAATTTATTCCATTGCACCAAAACTTCTAAATTACCCTGCATATCCTTTCTGCACTGCAGAATGGCAGCTGGAGAGACTTGTAATTCAAATTCTTCAGAAAGCATAGGAGGGAGTGGTTGAGGGTGATGAACAGGTTTCAAAGATTTCTTGAGCAAGGACACATGAAAGACAATATGAATCCTAGCATGATCAGGAAGGGCCAACCTATATGTCACTGGCCCAAGTCGTTCTAGAATCTGATATGGATCAGAGAACTTGGATGATAACTTAGCCACTAGTTTGGTAGCTAAAGACTTCAGCACGTAAGGTTGAAGTTTTAAAAACACCCAATCTCCCACTGCAAATTCAAATGGCCTTCTATGCTTATTAGAATGTGCTCTCATTAAATCTTGAGCCTTCAGTGGGTTCTACTGTAATTCTTGGAGAATTAAATCCCTGGAAGTGAGAAGCTGATTGACTTCTTCTATCTTAGAAGTAAAAGTACACCCTTTGATCATATTAGAATATATTAGAATTAAGTTTGTTATTCAGTTTGTTCAGTTAGAAACAAACTAATTCTTATTTTGTTTGATTAGTTAGATAGTTAGTCTCTAACTGATCCACTTTATCTTTCCTATATAAAGGGCCCAGCCCATTCACTTGTAATCATCTTTTATATTTTTCAATAATATTCAGTTTAAGAAATCTCTCTTTTTACTCTCTGTTCTCAATATCTCTCTCCTTTCTTAAAACTCTTACATGGTATCACGCCATGGTCACCATAGATACTGCTTCGTCTCCGCCACTCTTTCCTTCCGCTGCAACGCCGCTTCAAGTGGTGTCTACTCCTCTTGTTCTTCCTCTTCCGTCGATGAAGTTAACAGAGAAAAATTATCTGGTGTGGAAACACTTCATACATGCAACCCTAACCTCCAATAGAGCAAACAAGTTTGTATTAGGAACTGAAATTCCTCACAGATTTCTAAGTGAGGATGATAGGCTTATTAACAAAGTAAATCCAGTGTATCTTCGTTGGGAAGAACTCGATCAAACCATTTTCTCATGGATTTTGAATTCGCTATCTGAAGCACTTCAGCCACGTGTTGTTGGTTGTGTGCATTCTTGGCAACTTTGGGAGGAACTTGACTCCTTCTGTAACTCTCAAACAAAAGCGAGGAGTCGACAATTGAGATCTCAGCTTCGATCTATAACTCAAGGTTCAAGTTCAATTTCAGAATTCTTTACGAAGATTAAAGGACTTGTAGATGCATTAATCTTCATTGGCACTCCTATTTCAACATCTGAACATATTGATTACATTCTTGATGGTCTAAATGAGGAATATCAACCTGTAATCACATCAATTGAGAGTCAGATCGATCTTCCATCAATTCATAACCTAGAATCGTTTCTATTGACTTTTGAAGCTAGGTTAGAGAAGAATAAGACTAAAGCTTTGTCCGATGCTCTTTCAGCTAATGTTGTTGTTCACTCTTCTTCTCCTCCTTCGTCCAAAACAGTTAATTCTAGCTCACGACAAGTTCTTTTTCTGTCGCAAGCTCCGCCATTGTTTTATGCTTCACGACCTGTTTCAGCTCATTCTGGTGGATTTGGTGGTGCTGGAGGTTTTCGTGGTTATCGTGGAAGTCATCGTGGAGGTCGAAACAGAGGAGGAAGATTTTCTGGTCGTTCATCGTCAGCATCTATTGCAATCGTAATGGTCATGACATTACCTCATGCTATTATGCTCCTCCTAATTTTGGAGTATCTCATCTTCCTGCTTCATATGCTTCATCTCCCTTGCCACGTCAACAGCAAAATTATTTTTCTCAACTCAATGGGCCTCAACAACAATATCCAGCCCACTTTCTTCCAAATTATCAAGGGGACTTTTATTCCAGTCACTATTCTCATGCTCATCATGGACTTTCGTCCTATCCATCTCCTCAATTTCCTGAAGACTCTCTACTTGGACCAGGTCCATCCTATCCAAGACATCATCCTCAATCATATGCCATGACTGCTTGTGCTTCTAACCAAGCTCCTCAAGATTGGTGGAGCTCTCCCATATACTATCCTTTTTGTGTTAATGTTTTCTAAAATATGTTCACACTCAATTTAATCATACCATTAAGGATGCCTACAGTGATTATGGGGTAAGTTTAGACCTTGTGGTGCATTTCTAAAAACTCTTGGGATTGTTCATAGAATTTCATGTCCTCACACATTATCACAAGGCATAGTAGAAAGAAAATATAGATGTATTGTTGAAATTGGCTTAACTCTACTTGCCCATGCTCTTCTTCCTATGATGTATTGGGATCATGCCTTCACTATTGTCTTCCTCATCAACGGAATTCCCTATTTATCTCTTAATCTTCAATCTCCTCATCAACTTCTTTTTGGTCATAGTCCTGATTACACTATGTTTAAAGTCTTTGGGTGTGCTTGTTTTCCTCTTCATAGACCTTATAATAAGCACAAGCTAAATCCTAGAAGCTCTTAGTATGTTTTTCTTGGTTATTCCTCTAATCATAAAGGTTATAAGTGTCTCTCTAAAGAATGTAAAATCTACATCTCTAAAGATGTGGTTTTTAATGGACACCTTTTCCCTTTCAGTTTCAAGTCACAATACTTTTTTCATACCAATCATAGTAAATCTCATTCACCTGGAGATGGGTATCAGTCTTCTCTACATAAACATCATCCTACTTCCTTTTCTCCTTTGCATACTTCTTCTACCGGTGGAGTAACTTCTCCAACTAAAGCTCCACAATCTCCTCCATCTCCTAAACATCATCCTACTTCATTTTCTCCTCTACATCCTTCTTCTACTAGTGGGGTGACTTCTTCAACTGGAGCTCCACTGTCTCATCCATCTCTTGTTCCCTTTTCTTCTTCACCTATTCCTAGTTCAACTATACTTGTGTCATCACCTACTCATCCCAGTCCTAGTTCCATTTCTGCTGATATACCTTCATCCTCATCTTCTCCTTTGTCTCTTGGCTATTCTCTTCTTCTTCCTTCTCCTGTTCTTTCTTCTCATCCAATGCAAACTAGGTCGAAATGTAGTATCTACTATACTATAGTTCCTAGTGTTCATCTAGCACATTATGAACCAGTTAGTGCTAAGGCTGCCATAACAAATCCAATGTGGCAGCAAGCCATGAAAGTTGAATATGATGTCCTCATGTCTTCAGGAACTTGGTCCTTAGTTCCTCTACCACCTCACAAACAAGCTATTGGTTTCAAATGGACTTTTAGAGTCAAAGAAAACCCAGATGGCATGTCAATAAGTACAAGACCAAACTTGTTGTCAAGGGGTTTCATCAAAAACATGGGTAGATTATAATGAAACATTCTCCCTAGTTGTCAAACCAGTCACAATTAGGATCTTATTAACCCTTATTGTTACTCGTCATTAGATGATTGAATCGCTTCACATTAATAATGTCTTCTTAAATGGTTTCCTTACTGAGGAGGCATATATGACACGACTAGTGGGCTTTCAACACAGTGATAAAACTTTGGTGTATAAGTTGCATAAGGCTATCTATGGTCTTAAGCAAGCTCCTAGGCAGTGATTTGAGAGGTTAAAAGGATCTCTTATTAAGCTTGGCTTTCAAGTTAGCAAACGTGACATTTCATTTTTCATTCATACCTCTTTGACCTATAAACTTTATGTTCTGGTATATGTTGATAACATCATAGTCACGGGATCCTCTTCCTCTCATGTTCAACAAGTTATTAAGGATCTCAGTTTAACCTTTGCACTAAAACAGTTAGGTCCTCTAGATTATTTTTTGGGGATTGAGGTTAAACATAACAAAGATGGTTCTCTATTTGTATCTCAATCCAAATACATCAGAGATCTTCTACATAGAGCCAATATATCTTCAGCAAAGTCTATCACTACTCCCATGGCCAGCAATTGTAAACTCACTAAGCATGGAACAAATAATTATGAGGATCCTACCTTTTACAGGTCAATTGTGGGTGCATTACAGTATGCAACTGTTACTAGGCCAGATATCACCTACATTGTGAATAGAGTTTGTAATTGCCTAGGAAAACCTCTCAATTATCATTAGTCGGTTGTGAAGAGAATTCTAAGATACTTACAAGGAACTAAATCCTTAGGGTTGACACCAACTCAGCTTCATCTTTCTCCTTTGTAGTGTTTTGTGACATTGATTGGGCCTCTGACATGGATGATAGAAAATCTACCTCTGGAGCTTGCCTATATCTAGGGCCTAATCTTATTACATGGTGGTCAAAGAAACAACACACCATATCAAGGTCTAGCACTGAAGCTGAGTACAGAAGTTTAGCCCTAGCTTCTCAAGAACTGAAGTGGATTGAATCTCTTCTCAGTGAACTCAATGTTGTCTATATTTCCCCTACGATATTTTGTGACTTAGTATTGTTGCTATGTCACACAATACAGTTTTACACAATAGGACAAAACATATTGAATCGGATCTTTATTTTGTCATAAGAACAACACTCTCACTGTGAAGCATATACCTTCAGAGTTTCAAACAACAGGCTTATTAACAAAACTTCTGCCAAATGCTCAGTTTGTAACTCTGAGGAATCAAATTCAAATTCAAGACTACAACACATGATCCTGACAAGTTAAAGTTTCATTAGGACCCTCTGATTCATGGGGATATATTAGAACATTAGAACATTGTATTATTTGTTGATTAGTTAGTTAAATAATATTGTTTTAGTTAGTTAACTATCTGTGATTAGTTAGAGGACTGACTGACTTGTATTAAGAGTCATTTGTGTTTGATATATATATAGAGTAAATTACACTCACCCCCCTGAGTTTTAGTGAAATAACACAAATCACGCCTCACTTTTTTGTCCTTACACGAACAACCCCTAATTTTGTACATATGTTACACTGACTACCCCTACATAATATAAAAGTGTAATATTTTAAACAAAAAACGTATGATGTGTGTAATTAATTAAACAAAATATTGTATATTATGTAGAAAAATTCAAATAATATAAGAGTCAATGTGTCTTCATTATTTGGCTCGTTATAAAATAATATAAGAGTTATTTAAACATTTATTTGAAATTATTAATGTATTTTTTAATGACACAAAAATAATAAAGAAATATTCGCTTTTGTACTATTTGAAGTGTTACACAATATACAATATTTTGTTTAACTTAATTACATTCATCACACATTTTTTCTTTAAAATATTACACTTTTATAACATGTAGGGGTAGTCTGTGTAATGTATGTATAAATCTATGGGTGGTTTGTGTAGGAGGGAGGGGTGGTTTGTGTAATGACAAAGAAGGGAGGGGTGGTTTGTGTAATTTCATTAAAACCCAGGGGGTGTGAGTGTAATTTACTCATATATATATATATATATATATAGCCTTTCACTCATTCTTGTAATTGAAAATTCATGAATAAGATTCAATTACAACTCTAATTCTCTCTCATTCAGTTAAATTCTATTTCTCTTTTCTTTATCATTCTAACTAACTAATCAACAGATAAATTCTAATAGTATACAATGTAGGATTAAAAATGAACGTATTAGGGAGAAAATGGGATAGCTCCTATCATATAAAAGATGATAGATTCGTGTCTTTGGTGGTTTAAGCATGTGTGGAGCGAACCATTAGAAGCACACGGTAAAGAGAACAGACCAAATGGAGGTTAGTCCAATTTCTAGAGGCAGAGAGAGACCAAGAAATATCATAGGCAAAATGGTTAGGAAAAATTTAGAACACAATGCTTTTCGCGATTATTAGAAAGCACTTGGTGTCTTTCTAGACTTTTGCAGTTATTATTATAGGTTAGGCATAAAGGATTTGGTACTAAGATTTGTGTGGAGGAAATTTGCCTCCAAATTTGATACACAAACGCCCTCTACTTTTGGCTTCAATATATTTTATTAATGTCTGCTTGTTTAATGTGTCTTGAATATGATAGAAACTGGGCAGCCACTTGCATTTAGTTTTTTCACCCTGGTAATTTGAGTTTGTTTTTTTACGTTTAACTTACATTATGGAGGATTTGGTATTACTTTCGCACAGTTTTCTCCCAAGAGCTTTCTTCTGTAAACAATATTTTTAATTACACAGAATTACCTTTTCCATGGCATAGCAAAACAGGAAAGGATTGAGCCCGTCTTGTGGCTTCATCTACCCCTTGTAACTGGTTACTCAAGGTCCTAAATGAGCAGAAATATGCAAATTTCATTAAATACCAAAAAGGAGGTGGAGAGGAACACACTAATATAACTTAAAGTAGAATCAAGAGACCAGACTTTGCACATGGAAGCCAGCCACTTAAACCAACAGCTGCACTCAAGTTCGCCGGATAAGGATTGCCATTCCCATATTTTCCAACAGTGAAGCAGGTCGCAGAGTAAAGGGCAGTAGCCGCTCCCATGCTAAACCCTCCAACACCAAGCTTAACTGTTACACATATATCAGACATAAAATCAATGTAACATAATATTTTGCTAACATTGGCTAGAAGTATTATAAAACAATCACAACAAAAATATCATAATCATGCAGGATACATTACAAATTCATATCCCTCCAACAACATTTGAAATTGAGGATTTGCACATTCAGCCTAAGCATAAATGCAATAAGGTTTTAAGAAAGTTAAGCATATATACCAAATTTTATCATTACACTACATAGAAATTTATTAAGAACTGCTTACTTGAATTATTAAATGATAAATTAATAGCATGTGGTGAATAATAAAAATATTTTATGTGGACCTTCGTATATTTTAATCTGCAAATTCTGAAAGTGAATTTTATTGGGATCTTCATGTCTGCCAGCTTTATATTGTTGATATGGGTGGCAGAAGGTTCAAAAGTTTACCAGTGTCAAAAAATAAAGACAAAAATGCTGCTCACTTTTCCCTATTCGTTTATCATTTTTCTCTCCTTATTTCTTTGTTCTATTTTAACTTTTGGAACACAAGCTCATGTCAGACTGTTAGAGTAGCTCAAAGATGTAAAGGTGGCGCCAGTGCAAAATTCTTATTAACTTTTTAAGTAATTAAGGACTCGAATTAGAAAATTTTGCCAGTGTACGGTAGCATCAAAATATGTTTTTGTCACAAAACTGCCATTCATTAAATAATTTTCTTTAAAAATAAAAGCATCAAAGGGAATTATGAGGAAATAAATTAGATTAAAAGGTTTCATGAGAAACCTACTGTCTGCAGGTTCTGTAGACAACAAATTAACAACATGTGCAGCTGAAGCATCCAAGCCTTCTAGATCATCAGGAGCATCTTCTGAAAGGTCTTCCACATCAAACCCTATAAGACATCAAGTCAAACTTAATGAACAACAATTTAACATTTTTTTAAGATTTTATAAACACTGAAGTGTCACCTATGTCCTTGAATGCATTTCCATACGCAATTTAATTAAGATATCATTAGTGTTAAATTACTAAGAAGGAAAGCTAGTTTATATAATATGTAAACCATAAAAAAGCTAGAGATTGATGGCAATAATCAGAGCTTACAAAACAATCAGACTTACAAGCAGTAGAAGGAAAGCCACCAAATGCAGATATTGGCCGAGTAGGAGCGGTTGGGCAAATCCATTTAACCTGCAGAATATGATTAACAGACATGGGCTTTTTAATTACTATAGAGATGATCTAACCGATTCCTAGATTAAGCAACTCTGCATTAGACATATAAATTATCTTTTAACGAATCAAAGGTCTGTGTCTTACATTTGGAAGAGCAAGGGTCTCTAATAGCTGGGACCAACTGCAAAAGCAACACAAAAGATGAGGTTCCAGCCACAAAGTTATGGCCACATGATTACATGCTAAAACATCAACTTAAGTTGGCTCTAACTGGTATTCCTACTGTTTCCCGTGTCTGATTTATCTGTCTCTCTTATGGATCTTGTTTTGACCAGAAAGAACAGTAGTCTCAAGTTGTACAAGTTAAATATTAACATCAACATAAGTTTGTCTTTTTAATAACAAAATAAATTAGAAGAAGGTTTGAAGAAAGGAATAAATCAGAGATGGAAGTGATGTATAATATGCTTAAAAAAATTAATAATAATAAAGATTAAGAAGATGGTCTATTTAGAATTTTCAGTTTTACACCAAAACGGAAGTGAAATTTTCAATTACAAATTGCATTCGAACAAATCTTTAAAAAGCATATGTTCTAAAAGATTGGAAAAGAATTTTATTTTCAAGGATGGATTAATAGTTCTAAAACAGATATAAAATATAAGTATATAAGTATCAATGTAACTAATCAAGAGTGAGCTACTTAATTCTGTTGATTTTTTAGCCTTCAAGCATCAAATGCAGCTCATGCATGAAAGGGTCAATCTCGTAATTCCTTGTTGAAGTTAAGTTGAATGTCTGTGGCTGTACTTACTAGAGATTCAAGTCCTGTTGAAAGTGTTTCAAATACTTAACTAATGTTTATGTGTTTTATCCCCAAAAAAATTTATTTTTTATCTATGTTACAAAACTTAGAGTCTTAGACATGTATAAGTTCTCAAAGGAACATCTTATGACATTGCGGAATTTAAAGAAAGGGATTAAAATTTGAAATAACTACGTAGGTGATAAAAACAATTATAACTAAAGCCTGAAAATTAAAAGAGCACCAATTTTATCTCCGAAGTCCCAATCATGAATGAATTTTAATTTTTCAGTAATATGGATTTGAGAAAGAGGAATAGGAGATGTCACATCACCTGGAGCCATTATCACCGAGGCCATGCAACCAAACTACAGTCGCTTGGTGTTTACCCTTAGGCCTAACAACATGTGTTCTTCCAAACTCAAATGCTTTTAGAGCAGATCTACCACCTAAAATGGAGACATATTTAAGTTAATAGTTAATGTCACTCATTCATCCAAAGAAAACCCAGATAACGGTGAGAGAACTCCTTAGTGGATAAGTTACACCCGGATATGGCAAGCACAATTCATATAGAGATGCTGACTGCAGAGGAAAACTTACCAGAAGAACCAATTGATGGTGCAGAAAAGCTCATGTTGGCCTCAAACAGAACACCTATTGAGCAGTTGTAAAGACTTATAGCTGCAACAAACGAACATTCACGATTTACAGTCATTTACCTAAACTCGGTTAGTGGACCAGACCGGTAACAATAAAGTGCCTAGAGTTAATGAATACCTAAAGCCCTAAACACAATTTCGAAATTCCTCATGTTGACAGTCGACACATACATGTTTTCATTACATAAACAGCCACTTATCCCCATTCACTTCATAAATCTAATATTTAAAATCATGAAGCCATTTAAGAGCTCCATACTTAAGCATTTTAATTCGTAGCAGTAGTTAAGGTCTTTGCATGTTCATGAAATAAAGGTCAACACCAAAATGGCAACCAAACATCATAAACCAAATACAAAGTATAATTATGTTCCAAATTTCTACAATGTCAAATTATGGCAACAATATTGAATACTAACCTGAAAAAAGCAAATTAATTGTGCAAAATTTATCAACAAGGTGAGGTTAAAGTTCTCTTGTATGAAAAATATAGGAAGGGGAAAAGGAAAAGGGCAGAGTATGTTATTTCCAAAACCTATGAAGTGAACCTCAAGCAACTTAAAACCGGAGTGGAAGCCGCCGAAGCCATTGGCTAGTTTGACCATCTCGGGCCAAGAGAATTGCTATGTAATCTATAGGAGAGAAACCATGGGCATCGGCGCAATAGTAAGGTTGTTTCCCTATAACCTAAAGATCATAGATTCAAGTCCTAGAAATGGACCCTCTACTTGTTAGGTATGGGTGCAATACTTTACCTCTAGACAGCACCCGGTGAGAGAACCGGTGAGAGTCGAGAGCCTCGTACACTGGGTCGTCAAAAACATCATATGCTTAAAATTGATTCAATGAAGATAGCATCGAGAGTTTCAGAGATTTTAAAATAAAACCCTCATTATAGACAAAAGGAAACCACATCAATGTGACTATCTATGTATTCAAATAATGCCTCTCATACCGAAGAAAATATTTTTTTAAAATTTTGACATTGAATTTCGATAACGATTACATTCATTATAATCATAACTAAGAAAATATAACTGATACTACGCAAAGTAGAAATCATCATTCATAATTCATAGACAGAAAAAAAGGCTCTCAAAATGAGAAGCTATATAAGAATATATTAAAAAGAAAATGTAAAAAAATTAGTGAGGGAGAAGTAGATTGTACGGATGAATATTCAAATTTCAACAGATACAAAACCTTAGAGGCCGTGTGGAGAATCCAAAGACAAAGCTTCAGAAGATTTTTGCTGTGTTCTTCGATCTTCGTATGGTCTTTGTTATTCTTTATTTTATATTTGTTATATTTTGGCAAAAACGCACTTTCCTTCCTTCTTTTTCTCAATTTAGTTATGATTTTTTTAGAATTAACTTACTGTTGTAATGGTATAAGGTGTCATTTAAAGATTATACATATACATACCCACATTATATGGCAATAGCAGTATATCTAATGAATTTTAATTTTTATTATATATTTATATATTTTATCATAATTAATATATAAAAATAATTATTACATTCATAATAATAAGATGTGAATAATAAGATATGTATAATATATCATCTTAAAAAAAAATTATATTATATCAAATATTTAATAATAAATATGCACTTAAATATCATAAAGCTCATTTTTATGCAAAAGCTATTGTTGTGAGTATTTTACAAATAAACACTGGTCGAGTATTTTATCATCCTAGTAAAATCTCAAATATATCAAAAGGTTAAATTTTAAATTCATATAAGCGATACTTACTGTGAGAGATATTGATTAGAAAGTATTAATTTTTTACCCCTCAGATGTTATAAAAAATTGGTTATTTTTTCTTTTGTCACAATTAATTTTAATCTGTATAGTTTTTTTCTAATAGAACACAATAAAATCAGAGAGACCTAACAGTCTAACACACCTAAACATTCTAAACATTGACAAGAAGAAAAAATAGATACAAATATATTGATGAATGAATTAATGTGATAATAAAACACAAATGAAACCGAATAAGATAAAAGTTGAAGAATAAATAAAAAATTTAATTAAGCCACCGAAATGACTTTCATCTGAAATTGATTGAGCTTATTTTATAGATATTATTACAGTTTATAATAACATTGATTTATTTAGTTAGTGAAATAATTTTGTTAATTAACATACAAAAAGATAAAATATAAAGAATGTAATATTTATACTCAGTATAAATATTTTGCATTAATTATTCATTATTTTGTTTATATTAATTATATTTAAGAGTAAATGATAATTAAATATTTATAGATATATTTTCTTAAATGGAAAAACGTAAGGATGAAACGATGAAGGATAATTTTTAATATTTAATTGTGGAAAACTACCTATATTAATTAACTGTTACTTTCCATAAAAATGAGTAAATCAGTGTGAATGCTATTCTCTTTCCCGAAAACAAAGCTCTCAACGTTCGGAGTTTTCAAAGTGCTTCTAAGAGTGTAAATTTTTAAACTTACTTCATATTTTAATTATCAATTTAGAAAAATTCAATGGTTTAGAATTATCCACTAATTTAAATTATTGAATTTTATTAAAATTGATGAGTAAGATAAAAAGTAAATGTAGAGTATCATCTATTGGATTAATGTATTATAGGTTTAATCATTTATTACTTATTATGATCCATTGACACATCTATTTAAGTTAAATATAAAATAGGGCGAATAAGTTAAAATACATATTTTACATATATTAGTCATTAATTTTAAAAAAATCTAATAGTTCACGTGATTTGAGTTAATTAGTATATCTGAACAATTATATTTTCATAAAATAGATAACTAAAATATAAAGTATGTTTTTTTAACTCATTCTTAGAAATATGAATTTATATTTGTTTTTTCAAATAGAAAAAAAAATTGAAATAATAGGAATAAATTAAAATATGAAATGATATAAAACCAATGATGTAATAATCTTTTACCTCTCTGAAATTGATGTAAAGCTGTCAAAGATTCAGAGGATAACATGAGAGTACCATTGTCGCCTTTTTTCCATTTATTAATAGGGGAGGCAATACTTTTGAACACCGCTTGATATGGCACTTTTTTTACCTGCTAAAAATTTGTCATTTTATATACTATTATTAACTGTGATTGATAAAAAAATATATTTAATTATTAAAAATTTAATTTATATTCATTTTTCTCAATCAATTAAAATAAGTGACATATATTTTAGAATAACATATGTGTTCTCCTTACATAGATAAGACTTGGTGGATGGAGTAAGCATGAGTTGAATTGGAAGGTAAGGCTTGTCTCATACCTGGTTCTAAAAATTGATTGAGCTACCTTTTGAACTTGTATCATATTCTAGATTCGAGGATTACTCATCATAAATGTCGATCAGACAAATATTTGATATCGAACTCAGCTATAGACCAGATGAAATATAATGAAATTCTTTCTTTTATACAAAGTCTTATCAATATTATTTATTTATATGTATACGTAGTTTGACATATGAAATAATGTATATGGGAATATTTTGCGAAACAATTTAATATGTGTATATATCGTGAAAAGATCTTAGAATCGATGACATATTAAATGATATGGGTCATTTGGGGATAAATCATTTGTGCAAGAGTGTCCCAAAATTACTAGTAAAAACAATTTAAAAAGTGTTAAAAGATGACATTATATTAGTAGATAAGTTGTTAAAATCAAATACATTAGTTATTTTACATGAGATATATGTCATTATTTTGTACATAATTAAACAAACGTGTATAAAGAAAAGTTAGAGGTGAGCAAAAGTTGGGTTGAGATAAAGGTCAAATCTTATCGAATTTTAAATATTAAGTGAATCTAATTTTTTGTCATGAACCTAGTCAAATCCGGTCATATGAGATTTCAGTTAAGGTCAAACCAAATTAGGGGAGCGAGTAGGATAGGGTCTTGCTCATCCCTACTTAGTTGGATTATGGTCTACTTTATTTTGGATATTATTCTCTCTCACCTCTTTATTTAATGAATTCATCCTTTACCTAAAAAAGTTTTCCATTATAAAAAGTGATATATATTTTAAAAATTAACCTACAAATCATCTCACAAAGGTGATATATGTTACAAGGTGATACTTACTTATTAATGATTGATTTACAAATGAAGCATGTCATTTTTTATACGTAGAATGATTTATAGAACGATTTTAAAAACAATGGAATATGACTTTGCTTAATAATAATTTTTCCTTCTTAATTCTACTTATAAAATTCATTGACGTGCCAGTAAAAGTCCACAATATTTAAGCAGGCGTGGGTATGCCCATATGTCTTAACGAACAAAATTATATATCCTTCTCATTTTAAAATGGGTTGGAGACATGTGGGCGACTCGCAAGCATTGATAAAAACCAGCCAAACCCAGAAAACTTCTGATTTCAGTAACTGACTTGGGCACCGCCCATTCCATAACCACTTCAACCTTAGAGGGATCAACTGGCACTCCTTCCTTGGATATTACATGTCCAAGAAAGTTTACCGGTTCCAACCAGAAATCACATTTTGACAGCTTCGCATACAACCGATTCTTACTAAGAGTTTCTAGAACAATCCTCAGGTACTCAGCATGTTCCTCTCGGCTCTTGGAGTAAACCAAAATGTCATCAATAAATACCACTACGAATGAATCCAAATACGGATGAAAAATCTGATTCATGTAGTTGGTAAATATTGATGGGGCATCAGTTACACCAAAAGGCATGACCAAATACTCGAAATGATCATACCTTGTCCTAAAAGCAGTTTTAGGAATATCATCTGACTTCACCCGAAGTTGGTGGTAACCCGACCGAAGATCAATCTTTGAGAACACCACCGCTCCTCTCAACTAATCCATCAAGTCATCAATCTGAGGCAACGGATACTTGTTCTTTATAGTAACTTTGTTCAATTGTCTATAGTCGGTACATAACCGCATGCTACCATCTTTCCTCTTAACCAACAAAGCAGACGCACCCCACGGTGAGACACTAGGACGAATAAACTTCTTTGCCAACAAGTCCTCCACCTGCTTTTTCAACTCAGCCAACTCTAACGGTGTCATTCTATAAGGAGCTATAGAGATGGGTCCCGTTCCAGGCACCAAATCAATAGATAATTCAACTTCTCTCACTGGAGGCAATTCCGGAATATCACCAGGAAATACCTCAGGAAACTCACGAACTATCGGAATGTCCTCAATCTTGGGTTTCTCAATACCCTCCAAGGATGCCAACAACATAAACACGACTCCTCCCTCCTTACAGGAAGTCCTGACTTCCTTTGCCGATAACGGCTTCATGTTATTAACCTCATCAGAATCCTCATATATATTCCCGAATACCACGGTCTTATCGGCACAATTAAGCATTACATGATTCGCCGACAACCAGTCCATCCCTAGAATTAGATCCAACTGGGATAGTGGTAAGCAGATTAAATCCACGGTAAAAGTTCTACCGTTTACCACTACCGGACATCTAGACACCACTGTCGACACCACCACAGGTACATCAGTTGGGGTGGATACGACCAAGTCGAAAGGCAGCGACTCAGTTTGCAATTTCAGTCTATCCACGCATTCAATAGATACAAAGGAGTGTGTCGCTCCCGAATCAAACAACACTAAAAGGGGAATACCTGCCACCATGTAATTACCTTAAATCAGGCCATCTGCACCCGATGCCTCTGCACCACTCATGGTGAACACTCTGCCGGTGGATCGAGGACGTTCTATAACGACCCGATTTTTACCCTTGAAAATTTTTCATTTATTTTAATCATTTCTTACATACAGTCGTCACCTTCATTGAAAACTCTCAAGTATCATTTTCGAAAATACTCTTTACCCTATTTTCTTATCATACAAATTTATGTTGCGGAAAAACATAATTCATTCAAATAGCATTTACCACATACAACCAGTTATGGGTCTCCCAAGGTTATAAAGCCCATAACTACACATATCCGTATTGATCTAAACGGATTTACAGTCATCCCATAATACTATTAAATCAACTACAACGTCACTTAGCAATACAGACAAGCGAGTAATTAAACACAAAAGCTTCCTAATTGAGCTTCATCCTCAAGTCCTTCATTTACCTACAATGGGATTATCATAAACGACACACAAAACAAAAGGGAGTAAGTCATTAGTTTAAAAACTAACATCACATGATAATCCACATTTCAAATACGATTAAACTTTAATATAAATTATAAACGCAATTACGTAAATGCAAACATTCATCTCTTCTTTCGTTCATTTCTACGTTATCCATATTCATCCTATAGAATACATATCCCATAATATATATTCTATAGCATGCATGTTATGTTCATTCGAAGCATCGTTCTTCTCATTATTCATATCCACACTATAGTATATATATATCCCAAACTATATATCCTATAGCATGTATATTACTTTTATCCTTAACGTCTTCATTTCCAACATTCATATTCACCCTATAGTATATATATCCCATAATATATATCCTATAGCATGCATATGACTTTCGCTCTTAACGTCCTTGTTTCTCATATGTCGTATTCATCATTAATCGTATTCACCGAGTTCTTTCACACTATAATCTCCTATCACCTCGGGTAGATCAAATTACATCTCCATACCACATCGGGTAGGTCTAGTTCACCATCCATACCACATCGGGCAGGTCTACTGTTATATTCCATACCACATCGGGTAGGTCTAGTTATACTCCATACCACATCGGGCAGGTCTAGTTATACTCCATACCACATCGGGCAGGTCTAGTTCATCATCCATACCACATCGGGCAGGTCTAGTTCATCATCCATACCACATCGGGCAGGTCTACTGTTATATTCCATACCACATCGGGTAGGTCTAGTTATACTCCATACCACATCGGGTAGGTCTAGTATTATATTCCATACCACATCGGGTAGGTCTAGTGTTATGCTCCATACCACATCGGGTAGGTCTAGTGTTATGCTCCATACCACATCGGGTAGGTCTAGTGTTATGCTCCATACCACATCGGGTAGGTCTAGTGTTATGCTCCATACCACATCGGGTAGGTCTAGTGTTATGCTCCATACCACATCGGGTAGGTCTAGTGTTATACTCCATACCACATCGGGTAGGTCTAGTGTTATGCTCCATACCACATCGGGTAGGTCTAGTGTTATGCTCCATACCACATCGGGTAGGTCTAGTTATAATCCATACCACATCGGGTAGGTCTAGTTATAATCCATACCACATCGGGTAGGTCTAGTTCACAATTCTTCACTACCATTCCCGGTAGGATAACAATAACAGTCCACTACCACTCCGGGTAGGACACAACAACAGTCCGCTACCACTCCGGGTAGGACACGATAACAGTCCGCTACCATTTAAGGTAGGACACAATAACAGTCTACTACCACTCCGGGTAGGACACAACAAACAGTTCATTACCACTCCGGGTAGGACACAATAACAGTCAACCACTACCTCTTCGAGTAGGGTAACAACAATAAACCACTCCCTATTCGGGTAGGGTAACAACAACCAAACTTACAACACATTACCTCTTTCACATACCTCGTTCACATCAGTGAGTATGAATTAGAGCCACTTATCCCTTACCTCAGTGAGTTTTGGGATCGGTTCCGAGTAACTTTAAAAGTCTCCTCCGCGATTTCCTCCAACCTTAGGATCTCTTCTCATTTCCACCAATAACAACAATGTTAGTCATTTATTCCAAATATCACATAAACAACTTATTTTGCATCATTTAATCATACAAAATATTCATCATCAATATTCAACCATCTAAAACATGCATAACATCTCATATTTCAATATTTCCAAAACTACTTCAATACAAGTTTCTAAATATCAAAGCATACATGTTCATCTCATATAACAACATTAGAGCACTACTCATTATCCACATCTAGCGTTTCATCTCTTTCTCTTTATACTCATATTCTCATTTTGGGGTTTTTGGGGTTTTTCATGAATAACCCATAAAACTTTCCATTCATCAAATACCAACTCTAAACCAAGAGTTTAGAAGATAAAAACAACATAAAACGAACCATAACTCTAACGGATGAGTTTCCATGGTTTCTCATATTTTGAAAATAGATCTAACATACCCAAAACAAGTTAGAGAGGAAGAAGAAGAGTTAGAAACAAGAGGTTTACCTCTTCGCAAGCTCTAAGATGAGTCCTAAGGCTCCTTGCTCTTGAAAAACTCCCTTCTCTCTCTTCTCTTCGAGTTCTAACCCTAAAATGTGTTTGGGGTTTCTATTTTTAAAGAGCAGTCGTCGGGTTCTCGCTCAAGCGAGCCCATTCTCGCTCAAGCGAGCCCATTCTCGCTCAAGCTAGCCCATTCTCGCTCAAGCGAGAATTTCACAGTAGCAATTTTCGCTTAACGCATATATGTAATCGATTACATGGATTGTGTAATCGATTACATAGTGTAAAATGCACATATCTGATACTTTTATCTGCATGTAATCGATTACATGGATTGTGTAATCGATTACATCATGCATATCTGATGCTTTTATCTGCATGTAATCGATTACATGGATCGTGTAATCGATTACATCATGCATATCTGATGCTTTTATCATCATGTAATCGATTACATGTATTGTGTAATCGATTACATCATGCACATCTGATGCTTTTATCAGCATGTAATCGATTACATGGACTGTGTAATCGATTACACTGCCCAAAATTGCCATTTCTCGCCCGGGTGATACAACTCTCGCTCAGGCGAGAATCCTCCAGTATAGCCCAAGATTTCACCCTCCCAGATGCACCTCTCTCGCTCAAGCGAGAATCTCTGGATCAAGCGAGGCTTCCAGGACTGATACTCTAATTTTTAAAGACTAAAATTCGGGGTGTTACAATCCTCCCCCTCTTATAAGAATTTTCGTCCCCGAAAATTAAACATACCTCGGAAATCAAAATCATCACCTAAACCTTAGGCACAAGGATACTCCACCAAAATCATAATCGATTCCCTAATCCATTAAGATTACTTAATCAGTCACTAAGGGCATACACCACTAAACCGTGACATCACCCACCAATTCATGAACTAACTCCTCAATGTCCAAATATTAAGATCCTAGCTTCGAACAACATTGAATACCATGAGAACTAAACCATAATTCAGACTAAAGATCTTTTCTACATTTTTCAAGAACTATAGGTATCCATCACATATCCATCTATCAATCCTAACATACGTTAAGAATCCTGATAACACTCTCGAATTTCAGCGAATGGGGAACCCCTTATCCCATATCTATCTAAATGCATCTTTTAACATCCATCATACACTAGCTAGTCTCATCTCCACTCGAGACTCTAGCACAATTTCATTTTACTAGATCCACAAAATACTTACACAATAGAATTATTAGTGTCTCATCCATTGTACACAATCAAACTATTCAGTAATTGTCTAATTACATAAAATATTTCTACCATCAAATCTTATCGTCTAAAGAAATTACCGATTTCTAGTCTCCACTGAAACCATAAAACCATTGATTCACACCAAAACTAGGTATTCTATTACCAATCGGCAAGCACAAGTCGACCAACACTCAAACCTACAACTTGCGTTTGGTTTGGTCACCCCAATTCCGTTAGTAAATATAAACTTATTAACTCACTCGCATTATGTCTAGAAATACATGGGCGTCTCATATCACTAAACTTTTAACAACCTCATACTTATTCCGACATGGTTGCTAAAATTTCGGAATTCTCCAACATGATACTAAATCATTACTTAGGCACAAGCTAAGTTTTCCCAAAAATGATTTTCGAAAGCGGTTTGAATCCACGACTCATGGCAACCACGTCGTGAAACAAGGTTCGCACGCTCATTTCGATACAACCCAAAACTTCTTCTCTCCTATGGTTACACCACACCCATACACCGCAATTACTGACGTTCACGAAACAACAACAACTTTTGCCGGTACACATTCAACGCAGACAATTTCGGATCACCACCACTATTTCATACGTTGCCAATGTCCTACCGCAAAAGAACCGGTCATTCGAGACCAAAAGTTTCACGTCTAATAAAATGTATTCCTCACATCGACGGGGTAAGTAACTTGACTAGCCTCTTTCCTCGACTATCAGTATAAATTTTACCCCCTTAGCATACACATACATATCAATGCATACTAAATTTAAATATTCACCTCAACAATTACACACAGTTAAACATAACACGATTTGCTGACCGCTAGTCCATTTCCAGGATTAAATCCAACTGGACGTCATTGCGCATACCAACACTATAGTAAAGGTTTTACCATTTACCCCAACCGTACACTGAGACATCCACACCAACATCCACCACCGATACACGGGGTTGGTGGGTACAACTAAGTCGAAAACAACAATTTGGTGTACAATCTCAGTAGGTTCACGCATTCAGCAAATATAGGGAGTGTGTCGCTCCCGAATTAAACAACACTAAAAGTGATACCTGTCACCATGCGTTTACCTCTCGCCGGATCATCAACACCCGATGTCCCTGCGCCACTTGGGGTAACCATCCAACCGTGGTCCCATGCCTCCCCAGCATGCATGACATTAGGTCTCCGATCCAGCTTGGGACAGAGGAGCCTGGACCTGGAGCCACGCTTCGATCCAAATTTCGTAAGTTTCCATTCATGCCCTGAAGCACCTCTAACATCTGTGCCAAGAGATCATCGGAAGTATTCTGGCTCGTTTCACTTCCTCTTTCAGCCATGCGTACCTACACTCACGTACTTGTCAGTAGACTAATTTTATAACCAGACAAGCATCACATAAACACACAGCTGTCAATGCTAACTAAGAAGTTCAAGCACATAAAGATCACAAAGAAGCATGTAAGGCCATATCCTAGGCCGCAAGATTAACTATGCTCTGATACCATATTATAACGACCCGATTTTTACCCTTGAAAATTTTTCATTTATTTTAATCATTTCTTACATACAGTCGTCACCTTCATTGAAAACTCTCAAGTATCATTTTCGAAAATACTCTTTACCCTATTTTCTTATCATACAAATTTATGTTGCGGAAAAACATAATTCATTCAAATAGCATTTACCACATACAACCAGTTATGGGTCTCCCAAGGTTATAAAGCCCATAACTACACATATCCGTATTGATCTAAACGGATTTACAGTCATCCCATAATACTATTAAATCAACTACAACGTCACTTGTAACACCCCAAATTTTAATCTTTAAAAATATAGTATCAGTCCTGGAAGCCTCGCTTGATCGAGAGATTCTCGCCTGAGCGAAAAAGGATCAGCTGGGAGGGTGAAATCCTGGACTATACTGGAGGATTCTCGCGTCGAGAAATGGCAATTTTAGGCTGTTGACACAGTGTAATCGATTACACTCTGCTGGTAATCGATTACATCGTATTAAAAGCATCAGATATGTGCATCTGACACAGTGTAATCGATTACACACTTCTGGTAATCGATTACACACTGCTGGTAATCGATTACACTCTGCTGGTAATCGATTACACTCTGCTGGTAATCGATTACACTCTTCTGGTAATCGATTACACTCTTCTGGTAATCGATTACACACTTCTGGTAATCGATTACATCCTATTAAAAGCATCAGATATGCGTATTTTTCACGTTGTAATCGATTACACCATGTTGGTAATCGATTACAACCCGACGACACCTCTTTAAAACAGAAACCTAAACACATTTTTGGGTTAGAACTTCGAAGAGAAGAGAGAAATGAGAGCTTTTCAAGAGCAAAGAGCCTTAGGACTCATCTTGGAGCTTGAGAAGAGGTAAACCTCTTGTTACTAACTCTTTTTCTTCCTCTCTAACTTGTTTTGGGTATGTTGGATTTATTTTCAAAACATGAGAAACCATGGAAACTCATCTTTTAGAGTTATGGTTCCTTTTATGTTGTTTTTATCTTGTAAACTCTTAGTTTAGAGTTGTTATTTGATGAATGGAAAGTTTTATGGGTTATTCATGAAAAACCCCAAAAACCCCCAAAAATGAGAATACGAGTATAAAGAGAAAGAGATGAAATGTTAGATGTGGATAATGGCTTTGATGTTGTTATATGAGATGAACATGTATGCTTTGATATTTTGAAACTTGTATTGAAGTAGTTTTGGAAATATTGAAATATGAGATGTTATGCATGTTTTAGATGGTTGAATATTTTGTATGATTAAATGATGCAGAGTAAGTTGTTTATGTGATATTTGGAATAAATGACTAACATTGTTGTTATTGGTGGAAATGAGGAAAGATCCTAAGGTTGGAGGAAATCGCGGAGGAGACTTTTAAAGTTACTCGGAACCGATCCCCAACGCTCACCAAGGTAAGGGATAAGTGGCTCTAATTCATACTCACTTATGTGAATGAGGTATGTGAAAGAGGTAACGTGTTGGTAAGTTTATGGTTGTTACCCTACCCGAGGAGGTAGTGGTTTATCATTGTGTCCTACCCGGAGTGGTAGTGAACTATTTATCGTGTCCTACCCTGAGTGGTGGTGAACTGTTTATTGTGTCCTACCCGGAGTGGTAGCGGACTGTTATGGTGTCCTACCCGGAGTGGTAGTGGACTGTTATTGTTATCCTACTGGGAATGGTAGTGAAGTATTGTGTATGACTTGCCCTATGTGGTATTGCGTATGACTTGCCCTATGTGGTATTGTGTATGACTTGCCCTATGTGGTATTGTGTATGACTTGCCCTATGTGGTATTGTGTATGACTTGCCCTATGTGGTATTGTGTATGACTTGCCCTATGTGGTATTGCGTATGACTTGCCCTATGTGGTATTGTGTATGACTTGCCCTATGTGGTATTGCGTATGACTTGCCCTATGTGGTATTGTGTATGACTTGCCCTATGTGGTATTGCGTATGACTTGCCCTATGTGGTATTGTGTATGACTTGCCCTATGTGGTATTGCGTATGACTTGCCCTATGTGGTATTGTGTATGACTTGCCCTATGTGGTATTGTATATGACCTACCCGAAGTGGTAGTGGATCATTAAGGGAAATTGCCAACCCGAAGTGGTAGTGGATCATTGAGAAATTACATACCCGATGTGGTAGAACCGGAGGAGGTAAAGAGTAAGCCTGATGGCGAGAATAAGCAATGAGACAAAAAGATTTGAGATAAACGAATATGCATGCTATAGGATATATAGTATGAGATATATATTCTATAGGGTGAATATGGATGATAAAGTGGAAGATGTGAACAATGAAAGTCATATGCATGTTATAGGATATATAGTATGGGATATATATTCTATAAGGTGAATATGAAGGATGAGAACTGAGAATGTCACAATGAAAGTCGTATGCATTCTATAGAGTATATTGTATGAGATATATATTCTATAGGGTGGATATGAATGATGAGAAGTATGAGGTTTCGAAGGAACGTAGTAGGCGTGCTATAGAATATATATTATGGGATATATATACTATAGGACGAATATGAATAACGTGGAAATGAAAGAAAGAATATATGAACGTTTACATTTATTTATTTGTGGTTATGATTTATATCAATGCTTAATTGTATTTGAAATGTGGATTATCGTGTGATGTTAGTTTTGAACTAATGACTTACTCCCTTTTGTTTTGTGTGTTGTTTATGATAATCCTATTGTAGGTAAATGAAGGATTTTGAGGATGAAGCTCAATTAGGAAGCTTTTGTGTTTATTTACTCGATTGTCTTTATTGCTATTTGATATTGTAGTTGATTTGATAGTATTTTGGGATAAATGTAATCTGATTAGGATAATATGGTGACATGCAGTTATGGACGTTATAACTCTGGAAAACCCATAACTGGACGTATGTGATAAAGGCTATCTGAATGAATTATGTTTTTCCGCAACATAAATTTGTATGATAATATAATAGGGTAAAGAGTATTTTCAAAGAAATATACTTTAGAGTTTTAATGAAGGTGACGACTGTATGTAAGAAAGGATTAAAATAAATGAAAAATTTTCAAGGGTAGAATTTGGGTCGTTACATCACTTAGCAATACAGACAAGCGAGTAATTAAACACAAAAGCTTCCTAATTGAGCTTCATCCTCAAGTCCTTCATTTACCTACAATGGGATTATCATAAACGACACACAAAACAAAAGGGAGTAAGTCATTAGTTTAAAAACTAACATCACATGATAATCCACATTTCAAATACGATTAAACTTTAATATAAATTATAAACGCAATTACGTAAATGCAAACATTCATCTCTTCTTTCGTTCATTTCTACGTTATCCATATTCATCCTATAGAATACATATCCCATAATATATATTCTATAACATGCATGTTATGTTCATTCGAAGCATCGTTCTTCTCATTATTCATATCCACACTATAGTATATATATATCCCAAACTATATATCCTATAGCATGTATATTACTTTTATCCTTAACGTCTTCATTTCCAACATTCATATTCACCCTATAGTATATATATCCCATAATATATATCCTATAGCATGCATATGACTTTCGCTCTTAACGTCCTTGTTTCTCATATGTCGTATTCATCATTAATCGTATTCACCGAGTTCTTTCACACTATAATCTCCTATCACCTCGGGTAGATCAAATTACATCTCCATACCACATCGGGTAGGTCTAGTTCACCATCCATACCACATCGGGCAGGTCTACTGTTATATTCCATACCACATCGGGTAGGTCTAGTTATACTCCATACCACATCGGGCAGGTCTAGTTATACTCCATACCACATCGGGCAGGTCTAGTTCATCATCCATACCACATCGGGCAGGTCTAGTTCATCATCCATACCACATCGGGCAGGTCTACTGTTATATTCCATACCACATCGGGCAGGTCTAGTTATACTCCATACCACATCGGGTAGGTCTAGTATTATATTCCATACCACATCGGGTAGGTCTAGTGTTATGCTCCATACCACATCGGGTAGGTCTAGTGTTATGCTCCATACCACATCGGGTAGGTCTAGTGTTATGCTCCATACCACATCGGGTAGGTCTAGTGTTATGCTCCATACCACATCGGGTAGGTCTAGTGTTATGCTCCATACCACATCGGGTAGGTCTAGTGTTATGCTCCATACCACATCGGGTAGGTCTAGTGTTATGCTCCATACCACATCGGGTAGGTCTAGTGTTATGCTCCATACCACATCGGGTAGGTCTAGTTATAATCCATACCACATCGGGTAGGTCTAGTTATAATCCATACCACATCGGGTAGGTCTAGTTCACAATTCTTCACTACCATTCCCGGTAGGATAACAATAACAGTCCACTACCACTCCGGGTAGGACACAACAACAGTCCGCTACCACTCCGGGTAGGACACGATAACAGTCCGCTACCATTTAAGGTAGGACACAATAACAGTCTACTACCACTCCGGGTAGGACACAACAAACAGTTCATTACCACTCCGGGTAGGACACAATAACAGTCAACCACTACCTCTTCGAGTAGGGTAACAACAATAAACCACTCCCTATTCGGGTAGGGTAACAACAACCAAACTTACAACACATTACCTCTTTCACATACCTCGTTCACATCAGTGAGTATGAATTAGAGCCACTTATCCCTTACCTCAGTGAGTTTTGGGATCGGTTCCGAGTAACTTTAAAAGTCTCCTCCGCGATTTCCTCCAACCTTAGGATCTCTTCTCATTTCCACCAATAACAACAATGTTAGTCATTTATTCCAAATATCACATAAACAACTTATTTTGCATCATTTAATCATACAAAATATTCATCATCAATATTCAACCATCTAAAACATGCATAACATCTCATATTTCAATATTTCCAAAACTACTTCAATACAAGTTTCTAAATATCAAAGCATACATGTTCATCTCATATAACAACATTAGAGCACTACTCATTATCCACATCTAGCGTTTCATCTCTTTCTCTTTATACTCATATTCTCATTTTGGGGTTTTTGGGGTTTTTCATGAATAACCCATAAAACTTTCCATTCATCAAATACCAACTCTAAACCAAGAGTTTAGAAGATAAAAACAACATAAAACGAACCATAACTCTAACGGATGAGTTTCCATGGTTTCTCATATTTTGAAAATAGATCTAACATACCCAAAACAAGTTAGAGAGGAAGAAGAAGAGTTAGAAACAAGAGGTTTACCTCTTCGCAAGCTCTAAGATGAGTCCTAAGGCTCCTTGCTCTTGAAAAACTCCCTTCTCTCTCTTCTCTTCGAGTTCTAACCCTAAAATGTGTTTGGGGTTTCTATTTTTAAAGAGCAGTCGTCGGGTTCTCGCTCAAGCGAGCCCATTCTCGCTCAAGCGAGCCCATTCTCGCTCAAGCTAGCCCATTCTCGCTCAAGCGAGAATTTCACAGTAGCAATTTTCGCTTAACGCATATATGTAATCGATTACATGGATTGTGTAATCGATTACATAGTGTAAAATGCACATATCTGATACTTTTATCTGCATGTAATCGATTACATGGATTGTGTAATCGATTACATCATGCATATCTGATGCTTTTATCTGCATGTAATCGATTACATGGATCGTGTAATCGATTACATCATGCATATCTGATGCTTTTATCATCATGTAATCGATTACATGTATTGTGTAATCGATTACATCATGCACATCTGATGCTTTTATCAGCATGTAATCGATTACATGGACTGTGTAATCGATTACACTGCCCAAAATTGCCATTTCTCGCCCGGGTGATACAACTCTCGCTCAGGCGAGAATCCTCCAGTATAGCCCAAGATTTCACCCTCCCAGATGCACCTCTCTCCCTCAAGCGAGAATCTCTGGATCAAGCGAGGCTTCCAGGACTGATACTCTAATTTTTAAAGACTAAAATTCGGGGTGTTACAATCCTCCCCCTCTTATAAGAATTTTCGTCCCCGAAAATTAAACATACCTCGGAAATCAAAATCATCACCTAAACCTTAGGCACAAGGATACTCCACCAAAATCATAATCGATTCCCTAATCCTTTAAGATTACTTAATCAGTCACTAAGGGCATACACCACTAAACCGTGACATCACCCACCAATTCATGAACTAACTCCTCAATGTCCAAATATTAAGATCCTAGCTTCGAACAACATTGAATACCATGAGAACTAAACCATAATTCAGACTAAAGATCTTTTCTACATTTTTCAAGAACTATAGGTATCCATCACATATCCATCTATCAATCCTAACATACGTTAAGAATCCTGATAACACTCTCGAACTTCTGCAAATGGGGAACTCCTTGTCCCATATCTATCTAAATGCATCTTTTAACATCCATCATACACTAGCTTGTTTCATCTCCACTCGAGAATCTAGCACAATTTCATTTTACTCGATCCACAAAATACTTACACAATAGGACTCTAAGTGTCTCATCCATTGTACACAATCAAACTATCCAGTAATTGTCTAATTACATCAAATATTTCTACCATCACAATAGATCTCCCTGATACATCACTACAACAATCGTTCAAAACGATTAACCTATATGGTCCGAATCGCAACAACACTCTCGAACCCAGTTCGAAGTGAGACTCCATACTCATCGCTCACCAAGATGTACTGGCTCGTACCCAAAAATGTAGTACCTAGATCGACATCCACTCGATGGAAACAACATCTTTTCATTGATTGGTGGGTGTATATAAGGAAGGAAATCATGGAGATACTGAAGGAAAATGAAAATTTTATTGATTATTAATTAGAGATTACATTGAGATTCTACTCATTCGTATTTTATTTTTTTTACATGAAACATCAAAAATCCCTAGTTGCAGCAATTCTCCATTTCCTCAGCTTCCATGCCAACCGGTCACATTTTTCATAGAATGCTCTCATTGTTGGGCGTAGCTCTGTTTCCGGATACATCTGTAGTTCTCACCGAGCATCTTCGAAATTCCTCAACCAGTCATCCGCAAAATTCCCAAGGCCATCAATTATTTTTCGGCACCTTTCTTCCCACCTATCCTTGTCCCATTTGCACTCCTGGAGCATATGGTCCCAATTGTGCGACCATTCCTGCTGCCTGGTTACCAACTCGTCATGGGTAGCTTCGAGGAGGCTCAGTTGTTCTGAGAGATAGACCTTGTCATTATTAGCCTCTACCAAGGCTTGATGGTGTGCCTTCTCCATTTCTTTCATTATGGTTTTCAATTGATCTTCCCTTTCGAGTGTTTTCTCTAAAGCTGCTTGATATTCTTTCATAGTGGCCCATGCATGGCTATCCTCATTCTTGGTATCCTGAGCAAGGGCTTGGAGGCTTTCTGCCTTTGCCTCTAACACATGGATATCCTTCTCTGCCGAATGCAACGCTCTACCTCGGGCCTTCAACTGATGACTCATGTTGGATATTTGCTCATCTTTCTCTTCATTCATCTTGATTAGCTCAACTATTTTTTTATCTTTCTCCTTCCCCGCTCGGATAAGATGGTATTTTTCCGACGTCGAGCACATGCTACCATAATCACTCTTGAGGCTGGTATGTTCTTTTTTCTGAGTTTCTATGATCTTGTCAAGTTTCTCGACGGAGAACCCATATTTCTCAATCTCATTCCTGGCCTCCTCCAACTTGGCTTCCAAGAGACGGATCTGGTTGGCTTGTAACAACTCATTTTCTGATTGTTTTGGTGGTTCCTGAGGTAAGGTAGGTGGTGGTATTGTAGTTGACTTCATTCTATCTTTTCTCCATTCTTTGTACTCAGGGGTATAGTAAGATTGGTGTTCCCCTAATTCTTTCTTCTCATATAGGCGTATCCTTTTCAGAGCCTTTCTTATCGAAAGATTGGTTTCCTTACTGGTTTCACCATCTTTATACCAAACCATGGACCCTTGCAGTAGTTCCGAAGAAACGGGCATCATCCCCCATTTTAGCTGACCAAGTATCAAAGTTGGGTTAAAGGTGATACATCCTCGAGGACCCATCAACATCATGTTTGTAAAGTCACCACAGGAGTACATGATTTCTGGATGCCTATCATATAAGCCACATTTTGTCCCAAAGTTTCTAGGAGTGATCTCGACGAAGATCTTCTTCCAATCCGACAACTGCATGGGATTGATTGCAATTTTCCTGAATTTGCGCAAGGGGTATCGACTCCAGTCGGGGTATTGGTGATGCTTGAATCTGGTGATCATCCACACAAATAACAGTTGGATGCAACATCGAACCTTGTGTACGCCCCTTTCATGACACATCTGAAAAGATAGCAACGTTTCCGCCAGGACAGCTGGAACAGGGTTAACTAGGAATTTCTTGAACTTGGTGAAGACATCAATTGCAGCTTGATCCACCATGTCATAGACGAAAGGAAACAAGACCACACCATATATCGCCAATGGAAATGCTGGTTTAAACAACACCTAGTCCCATTGTTCTATTGTTTTGATAAGGTGTTTTTTTAAGAAGGCAGTCTTCAACCCATAAATTTCTCCTTGCTTTATTATATCAAACGGCTCCGGTCGAGTCCCGATGAGCTCCTCTATGAGACTTTCAGTGACGTTCTGGTGGTTAGTGAATTGGTACACCTTGAGTCTGCCTGACTTTCCAATATCGAGAAGGACTTCATACTCTTCAATAGTTGGGGACGCATCTAGATTGGGAAACTCGAAAACCCTCAGAGTGGGGTTCCAGTACTGGATCATTGCACTCATTGCCTTTAGCGCCTCGGTGTTGACTGTGATGAGGATAAGGTCTATCAGTCTACCATATTCTTTTTCGAACTGCTCTTGTACGTCTTTGGGGATCTTGGGGACAAGGTCGATCAAATATTGCACATCTATAACTTGTACCTCAGCTCTGACTCCTTTTTTGAATGAAGGAGCACCGTTAGAATCCATAACTTCTGAACCAGTCGCCATTTCTTACTATATCAAAGTCCTTCCTCTGATCAAAAACCTGGTTATAAAAATGCAGCCATAAAGGAAAAGTGTTAAATAATAAAGTGGGCAATAAACATATGATATGTATGATGCATGATCTCTTAGGGTGGTGGACCCTAAGTACGAGGAATAAAATTTTTATGCGTGAATAAACATTTTATCCCTAGGGTATCGAGCCCATTAAAGGGTATGATGATAATCTAGGATTAGGCACTGCCGCCTTAGATTGTGGTATGAAATTGCTTAATGAAGTTAATAATCATGACATGTTAACTGACCCTAGGGCGTGGATCCCATTGTTGGGTATGAAAAAAATGTAAATTTCCATGTGACATCCTCATATCACCTAGGCGTAGATAACGAACTCATCTAACTTACGGAGGGTAAGTCCCTTTTTCATGATGCATGATGACAAATGAACATAAATTGTCTGCTTCCTGTGTCTTATATCAGGTATGCCCTAAAAGGTTCTGGGAACATCTATGGCCAGACCCTATGGCAAGGTACTAGATGTTAATTAAAGTGGACTCGATAAAAAGGTCACGAATTTTTATGTCGCCGGATTGCCTCCAATCTCGAAAGAAAGGAAAACTGAATATTACAAGTTAGAAACGAAAGGAGACGAGCTCCCTAAGCCGCTAACTCATAACACCGGGAACAATCTGGGTGGTTCATTCTGCCAATGTAAGATTTGGCACGAGGCCAGCACCCACAAGGCATATGCCCTTTTTTTCCAAAAATCCTAATCTCTAATACCCGAGTATAGGGCATATGTGTGTGTCACTCGAGTGTACTGTAGGAGTGTGTGAGGAAGCATACAAACCTTATACTGCAAGTAAAATAAACCACCCTTAAAAACTGCAAGTCAACAATTAACACAGATAAGGGAACAAAGGAATATCACATATAATAATTCTTTTTTAATATAAACAACAACATAAAAAAAAAGTAGGAAAACAAAAGGGTATTACGTCCATGTATTTAACGGCTCTAGGCCTGACTCTCTTATGGGTATGTCCCCAGTGGAGTCGCCAGCTGTCGTGACCCGATTTTCGGTTGGAAGACGGGCCCTGCGACTTAGGGAGAGGCGAACTCGATTTCTACCTCTTCCAATTATTTTGGAGTCGCCACTACGTTTTTTGCGGTTAAAACGTAAAAAACTCTAAACATGCCCAATTAGGATAATTTGGTCTTTAACCAGAGATTCTGAGCTCGGGAGTCGATTACGGATCGGGGAAGGTATTAGCACCCCGTCCGCCCATATTAAAACGGTACCCTCGCTAATAACATGGACTTTTATACCCTTAAAATTATTTATTAAAATTCGGTAAATAAAAACAAAATGTTTTATTTTTTATTGTTGTGCCTGACAAGAATTCAACTTGCTCCTACGTATCCCTAGCTGCAATAGGGAAATCAAGGCTACGTAGTTCTGGTTCGAAAATTAATTGGTTGATTTCGTTGATTTGAAGGTATCGAAATGGTTAATCAATAAAATTGAAACTTGTTTGCTAAGGATATTTTAACATATGGAATTGATAGTTTAGAGACGGCACTGGTCGTAGACCTCCTTCCCATTTTCAGAGAATTTAGAGACAACACGGGCCCTAACCTTACTATAAAAATTCCATTGAAAATCATTTAAATAAATAATATAAATTTCTTTAAAATATTTGATATGGAATTAATAATTTAGAGACAACACTGGTCGTAGACCTCCTTCCCATTTTCAGAGAATTTAGAGACAACACGGGCCATAACCTTACTATAAATTCCGTTTAAAATCACTTGAATAAATAATGATTATTTTTGAAATGTTTGATATGGAGTTAATAGTTTAGAGACGGCACTGGTCGTAGACCTCCTTCCCATTTTCAGAGAATTTAGAGACAACACGAGCCATAACCTTGCTATAAACTCCGTTTAAAATCACTTGAATAAATAATGATTATTTTTGAAATGTTTGATATGGAGTTAATAGTTTAGAGACGGCACTGGTCGTAGACCTCCTTCCCATTTTCAGAGAATTTAGAGACAACACGAGCCATAACCTTGCTATAAACTCCGTTTAAAATCACTTGAATAAATAATGATTATTTTTGAAATATTTGATATGGAATTAATAGTTTAGAGACGGCACTGGTCGTAGACCTCCTTCCCATTTTCAGAGAATTTAGAGACAACACGGGCCATAACCTTGCTATAAATTCCGTTTAAAATCACTTGAATAAATAATGATTATTTTTGAAATATTTGATATGGAATTAATAGTTTAGAGACGGCACTGGTCGTAGACCTCCTTCCCATTTTCAGAAAATTTAGAGACAACACGGGCCATAACCTTACCATAAAAATTCCATTTAAATTCATTTGAGCAAATAATGAAATAAATTCCTTTGATAATGCATATAATTTGATAGTTTAAAATATACAACAAACTAGTGGCTTTATGATTGGTACTATTATTACAATGGAAATAAATTAAATGTCATATGTATAAATAAAGAATACAAATAAGACATTAAAACAAAAGAATAAACAAAACCAAAACAATGGGTTCGGGTCAGGCCCAACAAAGAAAACTGGATTGAAGATAGAGGGGTTATGTTTAGGTTTGCCATTTTTCATTTTTAGGGATTTGAGTGAGATTAGAATAGGGTGAGAAGAAGAGAGAAAAACGAAAGTGAGAAGAATTCATGGTTTTCTCCTTCGGCGACAGAAGCGGCGTTTTCGCTCTGGTGACAACCTAAAAAGGAGCTCATCATCTGTTCCAACTCCTCCCTTCGGTTTTGTCCTTCTATTCCAGATTCAGAAAGGTATGAAAACCCTATTCCTCCTCTGCTTCTTTCCTCTTTTCCTTCTTAGAATTGTGAAGGAGATAGGAAACCACCACGGCTGACTTTGTCCGGCCAGAACCACCATCGGCGGTGGTGAATCAGCGGGTACCAATACGGGTTCTTCATAGAACCTCGGTTTGAGCAAGGGTAACCTCCTAATCCTCTATTTTACCTCTTTACTTTGTTAACAAATTGAAACCGAAACAAAAGGTGATGTATTATTCATGAGCATGTTTCAGTATAGGTTTTTTTTTTTTACGCGACTGTGTGATTGCTTTACCTGTGGTTTACCTTTCGAACATACGAACCACACTTCTACCCGGCTATAACCTGACTGGAACTCCCTTTTCTTGTGCTTTGATTTTATCTGCGGCCAATGTCTGTGATAGGTAGGTGTAATGAGTCCGCTTGTTTTTTGTGTGTAGGAATTGGGAGGTGTATTGTGGATGATATTTTGGTGTTGGTAATTTGTTTTAAGGATAGTGAAGATAGCACCTCTGGATGATATGTTTATATTGAATAGAAAATGAATGTTGTAGGTCTCACAAAATGTCAAACGTGTGTATGATGAAAAAAATCTGTGCCCTGTATGTAGTATGATGGTTGTTTATAAAGGATTCTGAATGAACCTTTTTGTTTCCCAATTGGACTTAGCAAACAGCCCATAACCTTCTAAATTTCCAACTGTTAGGCTTTTGAGTGGCTTCTGATTATATTTTGATGATTATTATTTACTGCCCATCTGATTCCATAACTGAAAAGAGGGCTGATGATTACTTCTCAAAACTGCACATAACTAACACTATTAATGCCTATTATGCCTAAAGTGTAACTGATTTGTCTCTTCTGAAATTCTGCTCTATGGTATGTTGGATGCCTTTTGCTTCTTTTTTTGTTGTCTACCATTATTTTTTCCTTTTAATGCTACTCCATCAATGCCTGGAAAGGTAACTACCACATGAATATCATTCTTTGAAATCCTTTGCATTTTTCATTTGATCCTCTTTTTGTATTCCTATGGTTATCATTTAGTCTGATGCTTATTTCTTGCTTATCATTACTGCTTATTATTGCCTCTCTTAAGGACGTGTAACAGAAAATGGGACATAATTCCTGGTTTGCAATTGTTTAATGTTCCCTTTTGAAATCCCACACTGAATACTTACGGTTGAGTGTATATCTTTTTCACTTATCTCTAATTTTTACCATGATTATTGTTGCTTGTGTAACTGAAATGAAATGAGGCCAATATGCTATGACTTATCATCAACATCTCTTTTATTGCATTTCCTTTAAAACTCTTCCAACTGTGATTCTTGGTTGATTGATTTTAATCCTATCTTGATATAGTTTCATAACTTTCACAATATGACAGCTAGCAAAAGAAATGTCTATGCTGCCTAATATATTGGTTTATTTTTGTCAGGTTATCATTGCCATCTTCCCAACCTTAATGGCTTCAACTTTCAACTCCTCTATTTCTTGGCCAACATAGTTGTAAGATCCTATCCTTCGAACTCCTCTTTGTGATTTTATGCCATTCCTTCAATTGTAATTATGAAATTTACATTTTATTGGTTTAATCCGGGACACTTTCTGAATGTTTCAAGATATTATAAACCTGTTTTTTTTTGCATTTGAACGTGTAGAACACCAACTGGATTTTGGGGATTTTGGACTTGTTGAGTTTGGTAACTGCTCAGGTTTTTGTGGAGACTTCACGCTAAGGAACTGCAACGTGGCCACAGTGTTGACATATCTTGCCTATCTACATCTGCAACCTTTGGCTTATGAACAAAAGAATTGGAGCAATAGGACAATGTAGCATATCAAACTACACTCATCTCCATCTTTAATTTTCTCCTTCTTTGGCACTTGTCTCTTCTTATTCAAAGTGATTCCTCATTTATTGCATTTCTTCCATGAGTTATTCCACTTTTATGAAGCTCCTCATGCATAATGCCAAAGCATCAACTATATTAGCAGCAGTGCTAAGTTTGCTTCCCGATTCAAAAGATTGGCCACTTTGAGATCCTAACATGGCATTTGGGGTTATTCATTCATGATTATTCTCACCTTTATCTGTTGCACACTATTATCAAATTGGAGAGTGAATAATAATGCATGAGTTATTGTTACGTTTCTTTTTTTTATGAAAGAAGTTAAATTTGAATTTGATTAAAATTAGAACACCCTTAATCAAACAAGTTATGAACACTTATTTAGAACAGAATAATTACATGACATAATGTGTCTTCCCATACATCTAAAATAGTTCTTTACAAACTTTCAATTCCTAGCATTTTCAAAAAAAATGTGTTTTTTGTTTATGATATTTAAATAGGCCGGACAAAATTGGGTGTTCACAATACCCAAAATAGGTTTCAAAGAGAATAAGAGAGTTAGAATCAAGAGTTTTACCTCTTCTCAAGCTCTTAGATGAGTATCCAAGCTTCTTGTCTTTGAAAGCTCTCTTCTCTCACCCTTCTTCTTTTCTAAACCCTAGGTTGTGTTTGGGGGTTTCTCATTTAATACAACTCGTCTGGTTCTCGCTTAAGCGAGCCCTTTCTCGCTCAAGCGAGAAAATCCCGCCTATTTTAAAAACTCAGATCTGACCCTCATGCTCAAGCGAGGGATTCTCGCTCAAGCGAGAATCTCACAGTCTCAATAGTCCCAAAATGCCATTTCTCGCCCAGACGAGACAATTCTCGCTCAGGCGAGAATCCTCCAGTATAGCCCAGGATTTCACCCTCCTAGGTGAGCCTTTCTGGTCCAGGCGAGAATACATCGCTCAAGCGAACATCCCAGGACTGATACTATAATTTTAAATACTTAAAGTTAGGGTGTTACAAAATTCTCCTACACAACACCCACCATTTTCTGTGACAACTTAAGTACCGTAGCTATGTCACATAATCCTGTTCTTCGCAGCAAAACAAATCATATTGAACTTGACTTATACTTTGTTCGTGACAAAATTCAGAACAAGACTCTTCTTGTTAGACATATGTCATCTACTCTTCAAACAGCTGACATTCTTACAAAACCCCTCACTACTGACAAGTTCACTACCTTTAGAAATCAACTTCAAGTTAAAGATTTCTCTCAATTAGTGAAACCAGTTACAACAGCCATTTTTAAGGGGATATATTAGAGTTAATGAGAATTAGATATTTTTGATATTATGTTTTATACTTGAGGTAAGGTTGTGACTAAGCTTCACTTTGATGAGCTGTCAAACCTTCACTATAAATGTTTCTCTTTCTCCTCATTTGGAACTAACTTTACAGATTAATAAAATTCAGTTTTCCTCTTTTCTCAATTCTCTGCATTTTTCTGTTTTTCTTCTATTAACAAACAAACAACAAAAATTAAATGGTCCATATTTTTAATTTTCTTAAATTACTTTTTTAAAAAAAAACCATCATCTCTCACATTCCCAGTACTGGACTCTCCAATACTTGAGATGAGTCATTTTCTTAAGACATTTGGCATAAAATCAAGAGATATTTCAACAAAGTCAATGATCTCGATAGCTGACATTGTCTCATTTGGAAAGTGCATTTGCAACTCTCTTAGTTCTTGCAACTCTCTTTGTTGAGATTTTATTTTCTGTTGTTGAAATGTTAAAGGTCTACTTACAAGACATATCCTCTCATGATTATCTCAGTTTGTTTCCATTAGTTTTTTCCCCTTCTTTTACTAACAAAAGGAATAGTTCTTTATCTATAAGATGATTAATATCCTTAATTATACCAAAAAACAAAACTAAGGCTATAAAGACGTTTGTTTAGTGATATAAGGCTTTGTTAGACCCCAAAAGTCAAAAAAAGAAGAGTTTGCGTTGATTTGTACTGCATTGGTTTCAATTATTGTGGTTCAATTTTGAATACTAAATTAGTGACTTAATTTAACACGTGGCTAATAACCCGAACAATTATAGTTGCCCGTTGTCTTTTATTGTAAAACATTACGTCATATATTGATATCCTAAATTTAGCATATGGCAAAAGTTATAATCAAATTGTGGTTAGAATCCTCACAAAAATACTGTGTATTTAAAACATTGTTTTCCGACATTACAACTTACCATTTTCTTTACTATTTATTATTAGTTTTTTTTGGAATGTATTTTTGGGCCGGACAAAATTGGGTACTCACACATTCGATTTTATCCTAGTTCGATTGCAAACCAATACAATCTACATTCAACCCTCCACTTCTGATATTGGAGATTTGCTTTCACTATAAAGAATTGAAATGTTCTCACAAGTAATCTTCCACCAAGAACCTCTTGGACCTAACTTCGAATGGATAGCCCCACCACTTCTAGCTTAACATTTCTCTGAATTCTTCTCTCCTTCTATGGTGATATTTCACACTTTGAGAAATAAATTTACAAATCAAATGTTCTTCTTGTGTACAACGATTTTGCACCTTTTCTTGTGCTTGTATACACTCTATTTAGAATATCTATACCTTCTTGAAATCTCACAATCTTAGACTATGATGATGTATGATTATGAGATTGAAAGGTTATGAAATTATTTTGATGGTACATAAATGTTTGAATGCCTTTTTAAAGATTCGTGAAAAATTCTCTAATCTTGTTTCAAAGTATGTAGCTCTCATTTCTGAAAATTCTCTGATTTGATCTTGAAAAACATATATGATTACTCATGGAAATTGTTAGTTATAATAACCTTCCGTGTCAATCAGTTTTTTGTTATTTTAATCGATTATGATGATACTTAATTAATTAACGTTCTTTACAAATCCAAGATTTCAAAATCAACACTAACTTAATCAGTTAACTATGAACTTAATCGATTAGCAGATTTCTCATTTTTGCAAAGACTTAATCGATTAAATATGAGCTTAATCAATTGATTGTTTCCAGAAAAAACACTTAATTGATATGTTATGAACCGCTAACATGATATATTAATGTATGATTTGAAATGACATAAGTTTAACTTTGTTTAATTTATCAAAATCATGAAGTCATATATAAATGTTAATGCATAAAAAAAGTCATATATGAATGTTAATGTCATATACATCATAATCGTCATTCTAATTTGTGAGATTTCATTTGGTTCATCTTTCCTAGACTCTACCCATTCATAATATCTTAGGACCTAAGAAAATGAAAATTACTCTTAAGCTTTTGTTGCTCCTCTTGACACTTGAACTTGAGTTTTCAATGTTGTTATTGATTTAGCTTTGTCCATATATTCATATTTTTATGCTTTGTCTTGATCAAAATTATGCAATGCACATTTACATTCACATAGATTATGTTTTCTTCCTATATTCTCTCTCTTGCGTCTCAAACAAAATTGGTTTCCTTCGTCAATGATGGTATCAGATCTTCATTGAAGCACTATGGTTGCATTAAACATGTCTTCTAACGTGGAATCCATATTAATGGATAACGTGGAATCCATATTATGTGTATTAGTTTTATTCTTCTTAAAATCCTAGTGTGATATTGGTTTCACCGTCTTTAAATAGTAAAAATTATCATTAGTGGCCACGATCCATGAAAACGAGCTTAATTTTGAGGAATAAGCTAAAGTTTGTTGATGGAATATTTACTATGTCAAATCAAGATGCTCCTCTATTTCGAGTTTGGGAAAGAAAAAATATATTCTTAATTTCATGGATTACAAGTACACATGAAACTAGTGATACCTAGAAGGAATTGAAATGGCTACTTTCACATGGAGATCTGTTTCAAATGTAAACATATAAGATCAAATTGCATTACTATGTTTCTTCCTATTTTATTGGATTTGAGATATTATGGGACAAACTTGATAATTTACATTTACATAAGTGTACATGTCATGAGGAAGGAATGATAAGTTTTTGGAGGTTTTATGGAGCCCTCTAAAACTCTCCTCAGACTAATTTTTATATTTGAGTAAATTACACTTATACTCATTGAGTTTCAGTAAAATTATACAAATCACATATCTCTTTTTTACACATAAACAAACCCCTTAATTTATATACATTAAGCTGAATTCCCTTATAGGAGAGATAAGTTTAATTTTTTAAACGAAAAAGAACGATAAGTGTTTAGTTAAATAAAATATGGTATCTTATGGTGACAAGTCCAAATAGTATATGAGCCGTATATCTCTATTATTTTTAGTTCGTTGAAATATAGTATAAGAGTGATTAAAACAAAATCTCATTAGAATTATTGATGCATTTTCCAATGAACCAAAAATAATGAAAATGTATTGACTCATATACTATTTGGATTTGTCTTCACAATATATCATATTTTTTTAAGTTAATTACTGTCATTACCTTTTTTGTTTAAAAGGTCACAAATACTTCTCATGCATGAGTAATTAGTGTAAGATATGAATATAAATATGTGTGGTTTGTGTAATTACAAAAATGAGTGATTTATGTAATTTCACTAAAATTCAAGGGTGTCAATATAATTTACTCTTTACAATTCCCCAAATTTGGGATTTTTTGGAAACAAACATGTTAAAGTACTTAACATCCCTTACTAAATTTTTATAATTACATTATTGTTCATTTCTCATTGTTAATTAGAAATATTTTTGCATTTTTATCTTTCACTTTCCTCCTATCTAAATTTCACACTTCGGAGCAAATGAGATGTTTAGCTTGATTTGCATTCCACTCTCCTACCCTTCTCCCACATTGTCCCTTGATCATCAAAATTCCAAAATACACCCTAATTTTTTCTTTGGTTTAGGGAAGAAATTTTTTCTTTGGTTTAGGGAAGAAAAAAAGTATGAGAGAAAATATGAAGATAAAGTATGAGTATAGAGAATAAAATGAGAGATAGTAAATTTTAAGGGTTGTTTGGTATGAGAGAGGAAAAAAAAGATGATTTTTTATAAATAGATAATAATAGCCTTGTTTTACTAATTTTTGGAAGTGATTTTGAAGATTCAAATCGTATTTTACGAATACAATATGGGGAGTGATCCACTTAATCCAAGAGTAAGTGAAAAATATATATTCCACATCATGATCATTCATTTTTTGGAAATCTAATGGTTTGAATTGTTGAGTACATCTAAACAATTAGATTTTCCAAGATTGGATGACTAAGATGAGAAGTAAGTTTTTTCCACTTACTGTTTGAGTAAGTGGATCCCTCCCCTTACAATATTATTCATATTCACTTTCTCACCTAATAATGAGGGGAAAAACAAAAAGTGGTAGGACCCATTAGATTTTCCTTCCTCTTCCCTTTTTCTACTCTGAACCAATTAAGAAACAAAAAAAAGATTTTCTCATTCCTCTATATTCTTTCTTCTTAAAATGACATGGATAAAACAAAGACTATGAGAAATGTGCACATTAAAGGAGTTTAGATCATCCCCATCATTACTAATATAGGATTTTAATTGACTCACTGCAAAGTTACACTTCAGGGTCAAGATTTTAAAATGAATTTACTTTCATTTTAAAATAAAAAAAGTTCTAGAAAAATTAAAATAAATCCTAACCAATCTCTTCTTCTTCCCTAAAATCATCACACCAAAGGGTTAATGGCCTCAATTATTTCTATTCATTAACTTCTCTTTGATGCCCTTATAGAAGACCAAGCTTCTTAGCCTTTTTTACCGCTACTTTTTCCACCGACAAATTTACACTCTTAGTCTTCTTCTTTACATTCTTCAGTAACATTAACAGACATCTTCTTCTTCACCAGCGATGCAGCCTAGCCTTAGGTTTAGTAACAATTTCTAGGATGATATTAGGGAAGAAGAACAAATGAGTTTGAATTTATTTTAATTTTCCTAGAACTTTTTTTAATTTAAAATTAAAATAATTTCATATTAAAATCTTCATCTTTAATTGTTAGTGACCTCTCCATTATTACACAGGATATTAAATACCTCTTTTAGAATTAGGTTTTTGTAGGAAAAGCAAATAAAAGTTTGTTTTTTATTTTTTATTTTTTTATGGGGAGTGATCCACTTACTCCAAGAGTAACTGAAAAATACTTACTCCACATCTTATCCTTCCAATTTTAGAAAATTCAATAGTTTAGATATACTTACTAATTCAAATTATTGGATTTTTCAATAATGTTTTTATATACTTAAAGAGTTATAAAATGTTTTTAGGATTAAATAAAGAATAAAGTAGTAAATTATGGATTAAAAAAATTGAAAACCCATAATCCAACTAAAATAAACGAAACAATTTCGTATGTCGTTTTCAGTGCATTTGCCCGTTAATGCGTATGTTTAAATTAAATTACGATTTATTTAAACAGAAAAAAAAACAAATATAAACTAACCGTAGAGTTCACAAACCAACCCTACCGCCAAACTAACCCTGCCCTAAAAAAATTGAACACCTTGTTGCGAGCGAGCCTCCGTGTAACAATATGGGGACCTCACAAAACGCTGCTGGCGGCCGCAGCGCCGCCGCACTTGACAAGGACGTTGACTTCGCCCAGTATTTCTGCACCTATTCTTTCCTTTACCACCAGAAGGAGATGCTCTCTGATCGTGTTCGCATGGATGCTTACTTTAATGCTATTTTTGAGAATAAACGTCACTTTATTGGCAAGGTTTGTTTTCTTTTATTCCTTTTTATTAGTATTATTAACCCTTCTTTTGTTATAAGAAAGTGGTGTTTCAGTAGTAGTAATAAAATTAACCTGGATAGACAACTGCTTCTGCTTGAAGTAGTGTTGGGACCCACATCACTTGCTTCGTTGTCTCGAGGAGGATGGTTTGAATATATGTTGAGTTATTCTTCTCATTGTCAATTAGTTTTGAGATGAAACATTATGATTATATCAGAGTCAAAGCTCAACTTCGAGAAGTAGTGTTGGGACCCACATCAATTACTTCGTTGTCTTGAGGAGGATGATTTAAATACTTGTTGGGTTATTCTTCTTATTGTCAATTAGTTTTGAGATAAAACATTAACATGATATCAGAGCTAAAGTTTAACTTGTCGTGGGATAAAAAATACCCTTTAGTCGTGAGTCAAATGCAACCATTTGCCGTCAGACTTATGTGGAGGGGCAGGTTGGGAAGTAAGTCTTCGGAATGGATCCTCTCATTGCTGATTGGTTTTGATATGGAACCTTAACACTTGTGATTCAACTCGCCTAAACTTTGGTATATAAAAATAAGAGATAACTAAGTCCAGCTTCCCTGAAGTAAAATTAGATAACTTATGCTTGTTACTTGTATTTATATTACTATATGTGGGAGTGATTTTGTGATGAATTCAATGTGGAGAAGACTGTTTTGGATGTGGGAACTGGAAGTGGCATTCTTGCTATATGGTCAGCACAAGCAGGTGCAAGGAAGGTATATGCAGTTGAAGCTACTAAGATGTCAGAACATGCCCGTGCGCTTGTTAAAGCAAATAATCTCCAAGATGTAGTTGAAGTCATCGAGGGCTCAATCGAGGATATTTCCTTGCCAGAGAAAGGTTAGAGCTATTAGCTTTCTGCGTTTTCCTCATAAGTTTCAAATTTTTAACTTCCTTTCTCTCTTTGTCTAAGTTTTCCTTTGGTTGTATATCTTTTTTATTTGATTACCTTCAATGTTGTTGTATAACTTTCAGTGGATGTGATCATCTCTGAATGGATGGGTTATTTTCTTCTGCGTGAGTCTATGTTTGATTCAGTCATATGTGCTCGTGACCGCTGGCTCAAACCAACTGGAGTGATGTAAGTATTATTCTAAGGTTTTATTTGACATAAAGCCAAAAAAAAGGAGTATTTTGTTGCATTTACAAGTGTTGATGTTTAGTGGCTTGTTTATTGATATCCACCTTCTTCTTACCCATTCCCAATTTGTGTTTTTTTAACTTGTGGTAAAATGAATACTATATAGTTCACACTTCATATGGAAATTGCCTTCTTGCTCTGTTATTTGGCTTGTTACTTGTATTTTTACTCCTATGTATGAAAAACATTTTCTAGAGTTTATTTTTAAAGAAACTTAAATCTCAAAGTCTTTGTATACATTTTCATAACTAAGTGCTGCCCATGCCTGGAAGCATTGAATCACATATCGTATTCAAGTGTTATTCTTTATGTTTCATTAGAATATGCAATTCTCAAAATCAGTAGTTAATAGGATACTACACTGTACCTGTCACAACTCACAATGAACTAAATAAGCAATTATTCTATAGCTCAAAACAAAAGAACAAAGAATGAATTTTCTCACAACTTGTACTTGTAGTTCTCTATGCTTTAATAGATTGATTAGATTCATTGTCTTAACTAGCATGTTGTGCTTACAATGTTCTTTTCAGTGCACATTACGTCAGTGTTAACTTATATATTTAAATGCTTTAGTTATTATTACCATTGTAGGTAGACATTTGTCATGAAAGTGACATCACTCTAATTTGTATGTAAATGCATATTGTGTATGATTACCCCTATGGTGTCTTTAGGTGTTACATTGCAAGTGGTGATTTAAAAGAGTTAAGTTTCACAGGTATCCTAGTCATGCTCGTATGTGGATGGCACCGATTAGAACTGCGATAATAGATCATAAAGTGGGTGATTACCACTCAGCTATGGATGATTGGCATAGCTTTGTTGATGAAACAAAAACCTGCTATGGTGTTGACATGAGTACGCTGACAAATCCTTTTTCAGAAGAACAGAGGAAATACTATCTACAGGCAAGTTGTATACTTAGTGCACTTAACTATTGAAGTACATTTTTAGTCAAATAAAATTTCGACTGTGGTTAGGAGTTAGGACTCACTATGATCACGTTGGTCTCTATATCTGTTTAAAGTTTGTGAAATATTTGTTAAAGTTAAATTCTAGGTAGTGAGTCGTGGATAGTGGTCGACCCCAAAAACGTCGTAGCGAGATAACGGGTTGTGGGATAACTCTCCTATAGTAAAAGGAAAAATAATGTAAATAATTTATACCCTACACATGTAAATGCTCAAAAATACTAAAATAAGGACATGTTCTTGAAGCAAGGTTGAGATGGGTGGTTATGTGGAAGTGGGGGGAAAATCAGAGTTAGGTGGGTATGGCTGGAAATTACTGGAAATCACCTGAAAGTGCCCATGTTTTAGTCTTGGGGTATGGTTTTCTGTTTCAATGTGTCAATTTGCAGGACTGGGTGCAGTCCGCAGATAGAAGAAGGGTTGGTCACGTGAAGAAGAGACGGGTAAAATGAACATAAGCAAAAGGGTCTGCTTACATGTAATAGAAAGGTCAAAATAGATTACGCACGTTTTTAGTAAGGGCAAACTAGACTACTGACATGTTTTAGTAAGGGTAAGTTAGACTTCTCATGCATTTTAGTAAGGGCAAGCCACAAGTTAGAGTTCTCAACCATAAAAATCGGGATTTCGTTTTGGAAAAGAGGGACCAGCTGTGGAGTCCATGATTTTGCTGCTATTTTGCTGTCATTCTGCCGCAAATGGGCACAATGACCTTCTGCTCTGCGACTGGCCATCCCATCAGGTTGAAGCGACGAAGCCATCTCATCAGGTTGAAGTGACAAAATGCTCTGGCTCTCCATGATCCCAGCGCGTTAGCGCACGGATAACTGCCTAGGTTAAATTTGGAATCGATATTTCACGGCAACAGATAGCTTAAAGTTGAAAGATCTGGTTGTTAAATAATAAGTTCAAACTATTTTTTGGTTCTTGTACAAATAAATGTTGCACACTCAAACTAGCTTCTTTAATTCAAATCAGTGGCAAAAAGGTAATATTAGAAGGTTGGATTATTTAATAACATCAAATATTCTATTGTATATGAAATTAATTTATTCTCCTACTTGCCATCTTAAAAATGCATTTGCTGTGATTTCTGAAGACATCATTATGGAACAACCTTCATCCACATCAAGTCATAGGAACTGCTGCTATAATAAAGGACATTGATTGTTTAACTGCTACAGTCGCTGAGATAGAGAAAGTCAGATCAAACTTTTCTTTGTCAATAACCACGGACAACACGAAGTTGTGTGGGTTTGGAGGGTGGTTTGATGTACATTTTCGGGTAAGCTACTTTGACCTTTTAATGGCCTTATATCTATCAATATGTCAAATCTAAATGTTTCCTGCTTTTTTCTTACAAGGGAAGAAACGAGGATCCAGCTGAACAAGAGATTGAGTTAAATACAGCTCCCAGTGTAGATTACCCTACACACTGGGGCCAACAGGTTTGTGCTGTGTCTATTTCTTGGTGTTTGATTTTGTCCTTGCAATAATTTTTATTATCATTCTGTTCAATTTAATATTTTTAAGGTCATAACTCCAACAACATTTGGAACGTCATTGAAGGAGTGATGGACCATTGTTTTAGATTTTCCTTAAAAGGGTTGTTTTTTTGTTAAAATATAATCCCTAATTTGTCTTCAGGGATAGAGACAGAAAGAGGCAAAGGCCTAACTTTCATACTTTTTGTGATGGGTGGAACCATTTATTTTTTCTATGTGCATCAATTGGTTGATGGTGTAAAAGATTATAGCATTTTCACGGTTCATTGTGTTGTCTGTTTTGTGTCAGCATAGGGCCTGTTAGTAGCATTCATTCTTGTGATATTGTTAGTTTCATCTTATTCATTTTAATCATTGGACAGGTTTTCCTCTTGCATCCTCCCACACACGTGGGTGAGGGTGATGACTTGAGTATTTCTTTCCTAATGAGTCGCTCTAAGGAAAACCATCGCCTCATGGAGGTTGAACTTGGGTGTGAGATTAAACAGAAATCTGGCAAGCTTCTCGCGCCTTTCAAAAATAAATTCTACATTGAATGACAGTTTGAATTCCTAATTGTGGGGCCTTCAAGCATAATTAAAGGTAGATTCTATGTACCCCATGACACTTTTTGAATTGTGGTATTATAATTTACATGGTTAGAGTAATGACATCCTACAAAATAAGCCTACAAATTCTCCTACACATTAGAAAGTAACATGTGTAACTTATAAACCAATCACTATTAAGCAAAGTACCACCATGACACATGTCACCTTCACCAGCATATATGAAAATTTGTAGGAGGATTTATCGTTTTTCTTATTTAGTATGTAACCGTACACATATCCATAGATGCAGACATACAAAAGTTCCTCTTGGAATTTAATGACATGCACCACTTGAAAATTTATTTTTTCAAGTGAAACATTATCAGTGAAATCATTAATAGTGTAGAGGGAAGTGTTGTACAAGGACCTCAACTTTACTCTGATAATCAATTAGTGTCTCAACTTCACTTTGATATCCACTTAAGGGGTTTACTTTGTTAACCAATTAAGGGGCTCATACTCAATTTTGATGCACTGTTAATATTTATAAACTGAATAAAAAAGTTGGTCAAATATGCTATTTTCCTCTTTCTTTGTTCATGTAATTGTCACAAATTATGTTGGATGTCTTCTCTCACAAAAAAGAGTTTTATAATGAAGTTTGGAACCTTGTCTGATAGTGAGGCTATTGACACTCCAACTTGCTTATTCAGATTCTTTACTAACAATCATAACTTAGTTTTATATTTTACAAAATTGTGATTGGTTAATGAGGAATATGAATACGCGTTTATGATTGTTAATAACCTTACCCCTCCATTGGTAGTCATAAAATTTAGAGTCTTTAGTTTATATCATAAGGTCTAATTCTTGAACTGATACTTTATTCTATATCTACACTTGTCAAATTATAATTTTAGAATCCATACAGAATCTTCTTCTTTTTTGGTTACATGGATTTTCTTCATCAGCATTGAGCTTTACATGGATTGTCATCACTCATCAGGTGGAATTGCGCGATCATCACTCCAGGGTTTCATGTGTTGATTCTGATAAAGTTACAAAAGAAAGTGGTTCACACAATATCTGTAACAATTTTGGTTTTTTCAAGAATCTGGTTATGACTTGAGCCAAGAACTTTGTTCAGCAAGTATGTCTCACTGTTGGTTCGAAACCGGCGGTGTTTGTTATATTTACCTGAGCTTCAGTGGAAGGTTATGGCCATTTTTGCTTCTTAAAGAATCATGTTTTACTGAAGTTGTATTTATTGTTGAATTAATTGTGGGATTAATGTTGATTGTCTAGTTGTGTTTGATTAGACTAAATTTTTCTGTTATTTATAATATTGGATGGGACTAGAAATGTTGCAATCTATTTAGTTATTTGTTTGACATACAAAAAAACTTTGGGTTTGGGAGGTGTGAAGTTCTTTTATTTCATGAAAAGTATTTAGGTGCTTAATTGTTTTAGGGAGATTTTTTAATGCACTGAGTACAACACTGATTTAGTAAAAGGAAAATGTTAGTTCTGGACTTTTTCTTTTGGGTTTGGATATAGGTGATGGGAAGAGAGATAGAAACAAAAGAGAGAAATGATTGGTTATGTGATGTGAAATGCTAAAAGGTAGAAAAACTTGCAAGAACATAAGGTTTGTTTGTAAAAATAGGGAAACTCTACAAAAATAACTTAAACTTTGTGACATTTGCATAGTTACTGTGATTTTTTTTTAATTGGTACATGTATAAGTATAATATTAATTAATAATAATTAAATATTTAAACTCATATTTTGTTTCAACATGGTCTCTTAGATTATTATTATTATTATTACTATTTTATTTTATATATACTAATATTATTATATGGGGAGGGATTCACTTACTCCAAGAGTAAGTGAAAAAACACTTACTCCACATCATGACCATTCATTCTTGGAAATCTAATGGTTTGAATTGGTGAGTACATCTAAACCATTGAATTTTTCAAGATTGGATGGCTAAGATGAAGAGTAAGTGTTTTTTGGAGTAAGTGGATCCCTCCCCTTATTATATTAATCATTTTTATATTCTGATGGCCATTTCCTTCATATATCAATGTTAACAAACTTGTATTGTTGCATTTCTATTGTTGTTAGTTTTCCATGTTAGTTTATTAGTAATTTAAAATTTTACTTATACAATGACCAATTTTACTTTCATAAAAATATAACACTAGGTTAAACTTTAGATGAAAATTTGTAGATTTTGATTATTTTTCAAAAAATAGTGTAATATTTATGTATTGTCAGTGTAAAATTTTATATACACTTACTACATAATCCATGATTCATTTATACTAGTGAGACTCAATGATAATTGAACATGAATGATGTATCGTAATGACAATATATAAAACTCATATACCGTCAATGAATACATTATTTTCTCTAAAAAAATAAACTTAAAGTTAGAGCATAAGTTTTATTGATAATTTACTTATATTATCAAGTAAGCTTATTTTTTTAAAAAGAAAGTCAAAAAATGAAACTCCTTCATTATACATTGTTTATTTCAAAGTTGAAATACTTTTCAATTGAAATGTAAATTTCATCAAAATTCATATTAAAATTGTGCTTCATGATGTTTTTAAATGATGGTTTTGATTTTTATAATCTTTTATTTTAAGTTTTTTTTAGCTTTTGTAATGAATTATTAAAAATTAAAAAAAGTAATATTAAAGTATATAATGATAAATGTTAAAAATATGTAAAAAAAGTACTAAATGTTATCTTATTATAATCCTACCATTTATAAACTAACACTACAAAGGGAAGCTATATATATATATATATATATATATATGGTTTGTTAAATTGAGTCTAATTGTTTTTATGAAGAATCATGTTAGCATTATAAAGATGAGGATATACTCTTCATATTCTCAAAAAATGTGAGTATTGTGTATCCAAATATTTGGATAAAAAAATCTAGGTTTTATTAGGTTCATACAACTTTATTTTAGAGATATTTCACATAATTTATATTATTTTGTTTTTAAAATATTTATTGTGTTTTCTCTTTCTTCACATTAACTTTTATTCTTAAAATATTATTCATCTTCTTCCTTATATAAGCAATTGCACGATCAATATTTTTAGCTTTGAGACAACCTTCATTTTAAATTATTGTTGCAAGGTAGTAAACTAGGGGACAACCTTCAAGTGGGTTATATCACTATGCTCACTATTAGTAGTATAGCCTATGAGAAAACAAGACATTGCTATTTTATATCGAGAATCCAAAAGGGTACTTTGTTTTTATGACTTGGTTGATGGAACACAACGAGTGAAGATTTATATCTTAGGAAATGGGTAATTATCCTAAGTCGACATAACTCTTTTTAGTAATTATGGTGACCTGTAACACCCTCTTGAAGGTATCATGTTCAGGATGATATGACGATTATCTTTACATATCGGTGGGTATTACGGTGTTCTTGAATGGATGGTAGTTCGCCTAAGAGTTACCAATGGTGGGCACAACACTATTCATAATGATCATTTCCTAAGAACAACATAAGTCTGATTAGGATCGACTAGTATCACTACCATTATTGTTGATTATGCATCAGAGGGCATATTAGGAGATATTTCTCCATAGACTCATTTATAGTGTTGACAGTTGTGTCAGAGTAGGCATTGTATATGATTCATTCATCTTGACATCACAATTTCATATATAACTATATTAATTTGTTAGTTATCATTTATTATATGATTTATGTGCTTTATAGGATGTTTTAGTTGTCATGGAAACACTTATTATCCAATTTAATATTTCATGTATTGATGGATATGACACTCCTTATTTGACTCTTTCATGAGTGAAAGAACTTACGCTTCTCCCATTCAGAGAGTTTGAATTTGGACAACATCAAGCGGTGTATTGAGGGTTAGAGATTAGGAGCACTGATGGTGTTGTTCATGAATTGCACCTCCCTGTCACTCAACCGTGTGAGCGGTGTATGTCATGCATATTCCACTTAGTTTTAATATACGAATCATATGTTTTTCACATAGGGCTAGTAGATTTGATTCTACTCCACCTTTATTTTCTCATGGTTATCCATCTCATCTTACTCATCTCGACAATCATAGGGTTGAGCCATATGTTGGTGTCTCCCATACTTCAAAGATACATCCCACTTTTAGACTAGTTATGGTTAAGGTGAGTCGTCCTCCAACAACCAGGGATTTGGGGTATGCAATTGCCCAAGGTGTATTTCGAGATCAAATAGTCGCAAAGTTTTGCCCACATCTCTGGTTAGAGGAATGTTTGAGTATTCCCATGATCTCTTTCTCAAAAGATTCAGGGGCACAATCTTAGTGATGAGGTTGATACCTTGGGCCGAGGATAAAATAATTGGTTACCTTCCTCATCACTATATTCTCCCTCACCTGTTGAGCCTACAAATTATGATGGTATAATATATATGAGTAGTGATGAGAACATACTTGAAGGGAATCTCAAGGAGAGCAATACATAAGGGTGGTAGGTTGAGGATACCTAATGGATGCTCTAGTCATCTAGCATGTTCGTGACTTCACTATCTAACTTCTAGAATATAGATCGTTCTCAATGTAAACTCAACTTTGATAATGTTTTAGTTTATTTATATGTGCATATAGATATCTTACTAGAATAAGAGTGTATATATATATCTCTATGACTTATGTATACGTTGAGATGATGGTATATATATACACAATATTCATTATGAAAGAGTCGAGAAACATATTAATCGATAATTCATTAAGTCAACATTTGAACTCTATCTACAAACAAATTCTAATAAAAAATAAAAATAAACATAAACATAATAACAATCTAATTTTATTTTGTATTTTACCCAACACACAATTAAAATTTTCAAGTATAAGTAGTAAACTTCAATTTTCTTTCTCAAATTTAGAGACCCCTAAATCTCCAACATTTTTCCACCAAAACCCTACTCATTCATTTCCCGCCCTAGACATATAGACTCTTGAAGAAGCTTCCATCTTCTCCTTCATCCAACGCCCAATAAAACCACTAAACCCTTATTCTCATTCTCTTCTCTCACATTGTTTCATCACTGCGCCGTGGCACCATGGTTTCTCCGAAGCAACTCCTCTCCACACTTGAATCAACGCTTCTCGGACCTTCGCCTCCGACCGCCGCACATCGCGTCGAACTCTTGCACGCTATTCGCACTTCTTCACGTTCCTTCCAATCTCTTCTATCCTATTCGGTACTCCATTTCATTCATTCGTTTCATTTTCTTCTCGTTATTGTTTTTCTCGCTGTAAATTTCACTCACTTTGTTTTTTAGTGAAAAGCTAAGTTCATCTTTGTGAAAAAATAGCTCTTAATTTAGTTAATTAGAAATTGAACTTATGATGAATTTCGACTGGTAGTTCCTTATAGGACAAATTTTTAGGGACATATTAGTTCTTATCATATACATTGACTGTCATTTAAGATTCTTTGAGATTCTTCATTTTTCGGTAACTAAGTTGGTGGCACATTTTTTTTCCTGTTAGTGAATGTAGGGATTTACTTATTTTTTGTGCGCAATTGTGGAGAAGCGTGAAAGCTTATTTAACATGCTAATTTTTAGTTTCAGTGATAGTTTTTTTGTGAATGTATTTCAATGCTATTTTACCAAGTTGATTTTCTTGTGTGTAATTGTAGCCACCAAAGTCCTCTGATCGAAGTCAAGTTCAGTCTAAATCAGTTAGGCTTCCAGATTCTTCGCCTATCTCTCTTGATGACCAGGATGTCCAAATTGTGAGTTCCTTTTCTCTATTTTTATTCACTATTTGAATTTAATTTGTTTTGTGTATGTAGTTTAGACCAAGTGCAGAGCTTGTGTTTAAACGTTTGGTTTTGGTCCTTTCTGTTACGCTATCTCTGTTAATTGATGACATGGCGAACAGTTTGTCACATCAGAAATGTAATTTGTACAACAGTACAAATAATAATGAAAAATTAAATGTTAAAATTCAGAATTTTTCAAAATAAAAAAGAAACAATTTTTGTAGTGTTTTCAATGAACAACACTTGGAGAGGGACAAAATAGTTCTGGTTCAGCTTTTGTTGGATGAGCCTCAACGGATGGAGGTGGCGGTGAGCTCAGTTGGTCAATGCGAGTGGTTGCTATTAACTGAATGCTTGCTATATGTCTCCTTTTGTTCCTTGCATAAGATATTAGTTTGACCCTATGAACATAAGAAACATGGATATAACAGACACTGGAATACTGGAAATTTAGAACTTACAGGATAAAACATGACTACTATACTAGATATAATTTGTTGTAATAAAAAGTGATCTAAATTTGATATAAGGTTAAATGAGAACACATATCTTAAATTAAAAGAGAAGTATTTTTCTAGAAGTTGGCATGAGTCATAGTAAATATAATACAATTCTAATTATTGTGGGATATTTATCTTAAACAGTATAAAATTAAAACATTATGTGAAAGTGGTAAAATACAGTTAGGAGTGTCTGACACAAATATATGTCCGACATGGACACACAGATTGTTTTCAAGTGTCCGATGCCTACTGCTTTCGTAGGAACTGCAAGGTGAAAAAAGCTATGGACATAGCCAAAACTAAAAGAGAATCACTTTCCTAATTTAATTGTAAAACTAGGACCACGACATAAAAGTAACGGAGAGTCTAGGTTTACAGGTACTATGCATGTTTGTATTTTATGTGCAGCAATTTATGCTTTCATCCAGCAGAATGGGAACCTCTTAAGATAGTATTTGACTGTTACTACTTGCAATCTATGCCTTTTATTTACTAAATGAATGCATATAATTGGAATATATAATGATTTTTTTGCTTGCACCAGCACTCATGCACATGCACTGTGCAGAAGGTGATGCTTGGTGTGTAAGTAATAATCGAAATTAGGCACTTATTCTGTATCCTTACTTGCCTTTATAAATACACAGTCACAGATAGTCCTTAAATTGACCCACTGGAGATGAATTTTCGTCAATATAAAAGAGAATTCTGATATGAATAAAAAATCAGGGAAACATAGTAGTGTTATAATTGACCTAAGTCCACCCCAAAAGCTAGCTCATAAGGGGGAGGGACTCTCGGACTATTATAAATGACTCTTGGCTCATATTCCAATTCGATGTGGGACTTCATTACTTTAACAAGTAGAATCTGTTAGGATCCAATTGCAAGGTATGGGACTTGAGTCCCACATTGGAAGTATGGGTTTCTAGTATGTGGGACTTATAAGCCCTTGGTCTTTCCAACTACAATAGCTAGATATTGTGGTGTGGTTCTCCGAAGATTTTTATCAATTGTTATCAGAGCTTTCCAGCATGCCTCAAGAGTCAAGACTGTAAACGAGTTGCGTGTATATTGATGTCAACATTGCAGTTGGCGCCAAGGCTGCGGAGCATGGTGGGATATTAGGACCCAATTGCAAGGTATGGGACTTGAGTCCCACATCGTAAGTATTGGGTTTATAAGTCCCTGGGCTGTTTAACTACAATAGCTAGCTTTTGTGGTGTAGTTCTCCCAAGGTTCTTATTAGGATCTCTTACTGGTTTAAGTTTCTTAACATTCTTGACAGTTAACACTACTTGTTTTAATTCCTTGTCGAATCAAATCTGGTTTTACATGTGTATGTTAATGGGGTTGACAATAAGTTATTAAGGCAAGTCAGATCATCAAAATTGTTATGTTCTCTATATGCAATAATACATCAATTTTTCCTGTATCAAGTTCAAAAGGTATAATTAATTTCAAGCTTTAGGAAATTAGCATGTTCATACTGCGGGAAATGATATGCTATAAGCATGCATTAATTTTTTTAACCTTGTTTGTGTCTTTAAGTTCAATTTCGAAAAACTTTTCATTTTATTTATAGTTTCCTACGATTCTTTTGTCTTTAGGTATATTGTGTTATTGACAATGACTTGCAGTTTTAGAGATATTTTTCTTGCTACTAATAACATTGTGCGATAATTGTGGTGCTGAGTTCTAGAGCAGTGTCATTAAGCTATCACACAAGTGTATATGATCCCCCTTGTTTTTTCAGATTTTCTAATCTTTTCTTTTGTGAAATGCAGGCACTCAAATTGAGTGATGATCTCCATCTCAATGAAGTAGATTGTGTTCGCTTGCTTGTAACAGCTAATCAAGAGGTAGACTGCTGCTGCTCCTTTATATATATAAACTGTAAGATTTATTTTAAGTTTGAATGAAAGTTGAAAGAAAACTGAGTTGGAAACTATATTTTGTGAAGCAAATAGTTTTAAAAAGATAAATATATATCATGTTAGTATGTATGTACTAATTAATTTATTAATCACATTGAGGGACCACGAAGGTTATTGCCATTTCCCACTATACAAGCACACATACATCTGTTTATATTTATTTTTTCAACTGCTTACTTTTTGTTAATCTGTAGTGGGGCTTTATGGGAAGGGAACCACTGGAAATTCTACGGCTTGCAGCGGGGCTCTGGTATACAGAGAGAAGAGATCTGATAACATCCCTCCATTTGCTGTTAAGGGTACTTTCTTCCTGTCCAGGCTATCATTCAGGTTCATCAGGTCATTATTTGGGCTTTTTAGTGTTTGGTTTTCTTATAATAGCTTTGTGTTGTTTCCTTTACAGGCTGTGGTGCTTGATCAGGGTCTTGAAGATGAAATATTGGTTGATATTCAGAAATATCTGGAGAATCTTATCAATTCTGGACTAAGGCAGCGGTTGATTTCTCTTATCAAGGTTTGCATTATGAGAAGTTATTACATTGTTCTGTGCCTTCCAGATTAAATTCTGACATAGGACAAAGCCTTTTGAATTTTTTTTGTTTTCTAATTGTCAGCCGCTACGAGAGGCACACAACTGTCAGAGGATTTACAGCTGTTCCTTCAGATAGTTGAATGTTTATTTGCCTGTTACATAATACATCCTATTTTTGGTTAACACTGTTAAGCTGTTTAAGTTCACACGACCGAACTTAATGATTAACTCTCAAATTTAGAAGGAATAATATTCTTTCTTATTTTATTATAAGGTCACTGGACCTATATATATATATATACATGAGTCTGCAACCTATTTTAGGAAATATGGACAACTAATTCTAAAAAACATATCCCTGTGATTATGGGATTGATTCTAAATACATAAACCTAATAATAGCAAGATATAGTTGTTACAGAAATATAGCAAATATAAAACTTCCTACACAAAGACAATCACAGTTTTGACATTAACATTTAAATTGATTATAGTGGTGCAAATTTAATTTTTTGAACTGGTAAACTATTTTGATAGGTTCCATATTGGCTTGTTGACCTCACCTAGTGGGATTAAGGCTCAATTATTGTAGGTTCCATATTGGCTTGCAACTCACCTGAATGTGTTTTTTTGCGTGGGTATTTTATAACAAATTGAGTCAAGCTCAACAATCCTACTTGTATTACTATTATTGTTTGGAAGTAAGTCCCACATCGCCTACCTCATTGTCTCGGGAATAGTTTAAATACCGGTTGGGCTACTCCTCTCATTGCCAATTGGTTTTGAGATGGAACCTTAATATGGTATCAGAGCTAGAGCCCAACTTCTTTCCGGTTGTCATGGACCAAAAGATGCCCTTTAGTTATGGGTCAAAGGTAACCCTTCGCCTGGTCCGGCAGACTTATGTGGAGGGGGCATGTTGAGAAGTAAGTCCCACATCGCCTACCTTATTATCTCGGGAATGGTTTAAATACCTGTTGGACTATTCCTCTCATGACCAATTGGTTTTGAGATGGAACCTTAACAGTTATGTTCATAATTCTTGACATACCGTTAGTAATTGATAAATGATATCAATGCTCAATTATTTCTTTGTTGAGTTTGGCTGCTTATACATAATTACATAATTATACGTTGGACACACATTCATTGATTGCTTTGCCCTGAGACAGTATGTGCACAAGCATAACTCATAAATATCTCCCAGAGTAACATGATTAAAAATATCTTAAAGCATAGACTTGCCAAGTTGCCACTTCCGTTAAGATCTGTGATTTTTCATTTTTTGATCTTCAATGGAATATCTGATTTATATGTAATACAACAATAACCTAGCCCCAGTCCCACTCGGTGGGGTCGGATACATGGATTGAACATTTATATATCACGTACATTTATATATAATGACATTTGGATTTTTCCAAAAGTAAAGAAAACAGAAACTGTATGTATAACTTAACATTGGATGGATGATGTAGGATATAGGGGAGTGACCTTCCTATATTTGACCTTGAACTGTAATTGCTTAAAGAATATGCTTTCTGAATGTAGGAACTAAATAGAGAAGATCCTTCTGGTTTGGGTGGTCCCCAATGTGAGCCTTACATTCTTGATTCAAGAGGTTCTCTTGTGGAGCGGCGAGCAGTGGTCTCTAGAGAGAGACTTATTATTGGACATTGCCTTGTCCTTTCAGTTCTGGTTGTTCGGACAAGTATGTATTGTAGCTTTTCTTGTATATCATTTTCCGATAAGTGAATGGGACTGCTAAAGTGCTACATGGTCTACTGTTGTATTCCACTATCCTGTGGCGATTATGTTTTCTTAATACTTTAATGATTAATATTAGGAGAAAGGGATCTGAGAATCTCTGTTTTTCAGGTCCAAAGGATGTGAAGGATATTTTTTCTGTTCTAAAAGATTGTGCCTCCGAAGTCAGTGTGAGCAATGCCACAGTAAAACATCAGGTGCATTTTCATGCTCTTTTGCTGAGCGTGTTTTTCCTCCTTTTTTATGGAGCATTATAGTTTTGGTTTTTAAAACTGTAATTCCAGTCATTGAAACAGTCAAACATATATTCTGCATGAAAAATAAAGAATATGTTTAGCATAAAAAATAAAAGCAAAAACTATGAACACAAAGCCTACAAATACATGTCCAATTCTGTTCAACTATTTTATATTTTATAGGTCATAATTACTGTTAGATTTCTGTGGTGATTGGTGAAAAGAAGAATAACTTCTTGGATGTATGTACTTTTTATTGTTTTGTTTATTTTGGTTTCTTAAGAAGGGAGGCAAGTTTAATTCCTGAAAGAATTAAATTTGAATATTCAACGTGTACATGCTGCCACATCAGTATGAAGCTGCACTCGATTTCTGACTCATGTGTTTCTGCAATTAAAATTTGTATTATTTTCTTACAATTTTCACATTTTATGTTTTTGCAGATTACCTTCAGTCTTCTTTTTGCTCTTGTGGTTGCATTTGTTTCAGATGGTTTGAGTACAGTGCCGGATAAAGCATCTATACTTTCTTCCGATGCTTCCTTCAGACGTGAATTTCATGAACTTGTACAGTATAAGATAATTACTTTGGTTTTTGTCCACTTATTGTTTATTGACTATTTGATATAAATTTGGGATGTTATTGATGTCCATGTGTGCTTCAAAGGTAATGGCCACTGGAAATGATCCAGTTGTTGAAGGCTTCATTGGTGGCATTAGGCTTGCTTGGGTGGTACATTTGATGTTAATACAAGATGGTATTGCAGCAAGGGAGACTGTTTCAAGTGGTTCATCAAATGAAATGGGTTATCTCAGTCGATGCTTGGATATCATTTTCTCAACTAATAGTTTTCAGTTTTTATTGGACAAAATTCTTCACACAGCTTCTTACCAGGTTCGTTTGCCATGCTATATTTTTGTTTATTGTGTTTTATGTATTTTTATCTGTAAAAGAAGCAATTACGTGAGTTACAACAACAACCAAGCCTTATTCTCAATAGTTGAAGAGTAAAAATTACAAGGGCTTTGTAGAATAAGGGATCCTCTATAAACAACAAATAAAAAGTGAAAACATGAATGGGGTAAAAGTTGACTTTAAATAGATAAAATAGAACTATAACCAAAAAGTTACCTTTTTGAGTAAGGGAATATTAAATGAACATACTGGAACAAAATAACGCAGTAACACTGGAACAAAATAACGCAGTAACACTGGAACAAAATAACACAGTAAAAGTGAATGTATTAATTAAACACTTAATAACTACACTATTCTAATAATGCCTAACAGCTGCATTATTCTAATAACCCTTAGTCCCATTCGATGGGGTTCACAATATAGATCGAATGACACCATGATTTTCTATCATAAATTATGTTTACTGACAAAGTATTTATCTCTAAATTTTTACTAATCATTTTGTCTATGTTTTTTTCTTGGCATTCCTCAGCCTCTAGAAATTGGACTAATCTCCATTTGATATGCTTTTTACCGTGACTTCTAACTTTTCCCTCTACACATGTCTAAACCATTTAAGATGTGATTCTACCATATTTTCTATAGTAGGACTATAGGAGTTAACCCAACATTTTCCATAATGCATTCATCCTTAATCCCTTCTTATCCAGTGTGTCTACTCATAGAACAAAACATTTTCATCCATGCTATATTGAGTTTATTCTCTTCTTGACATTTTACTGACCAATATTCATTATACATAACATTGCATGTCTTATAGTTGTGCGGTAAAATTTTCCATGAATCTTGAGTGACCCCTTTCTATCACATATGACACATAAAACACTCAACCATTTCATTTAGCTTGCTTGAATCCTATAGTCTAAATCGCCCTCAATTTTCTTGTGTTGTATGATTGACCCAATGTACTTAAATCTAGTTCTAGTGACCATCGGTATCATATGATATCCAATATTTACGTCTACACTCCATACATTCCGTCTGATTTCGATTTATATGAAAGTCATGTACTTTTAAAGCTGGTCTCCATATTTGTAGCCTTTTATTTAATTCCTTACTCGAGCCTCCAACTAGGACAATATCATTTGCTAAAAGCATGCATTGAGACACTAATTATTGGATATCCTAAGTAAGCACATCCAAGGTCAATGTAAATAGGTAGGGGCTCAATGTTGACCTTGGTGTAGACCTATATAAATATGGAAATGAAATGAGATCTATCTTGTGTTCTTACACCGATCTTAACCCCATCACAATATCGTTGACCGCTTGAATTAGACAATTCAAACTCCTTTGTTCGCTAGAGCTTTCAACAATACCTCTTTTGATATCTTATTATACTTATTCTCCAAATCAATGAAAACCATGTGTTAGTCACTTAGACCCTTTAATCCTTTCTGTATGCCTCCATCAATCGCTATAGCAAATATATAACCTTCATGGTTGACCTCCCAGGTATAAAACCAAATTGATTTTTAGTAATATGTGTCTTTTGTCTCAACCTCCGTCCAATTATTCTCTCCCATAGCTTCATAGGATGACTTATTAGCTTATTCCTCCTATAGTTTGTATAATTTTATATCTCTCTTTTTTTCTTATGTATAAGGGTTAAAATGCTTCTCCTTAACTCATATGGCATATTCTTAGAACTCATAGTGTCATTGAATAACATTATGAGTCAACTAATGCCTTGTTTTCCTAGAACCTTCCAGGCTTTAATAAGTATATTATCCGATCAAACCGCTTTGCCATTCTCCATCACTTCCAAAGATTCCTTCATAATGATAGGATACTCCTCCACAGTCCAAACAAAGCTTTCTATATGATTTCCTTATAAGTAAGAAATAAATTGGTGGAATATTAATTATATCCACGGCATTATTAAAATTAACTTCCTAAGTGATAGTGTGTTACAGTTTTGAACTTAATTTTTTTTTGTAGTAACTCATGTTCTGGTCTTTGTGATGCCCCAGTCTCCAATCCCACTGGGAAAGTCTTGGATGGGATTATATTCTTTAATCCTTCATTGTTTTTACCTCTATGCACCATACATTTAAGATTCTCTAGCTGTGTATTAGAAATAATTTCATATATGTAATTTAGATTTGCAGGTGGAATGCCACCCTTAGTAGAAATAGTTAAATTTTATTTCAATTATATATTGAGTGTTGCTTTATATCATTATATGTATTTTGCATGCTTCTTATATCTAGTTGTTGTCTTACAGAATGAAGATGAAGATATGATCTATATGTATAATGCTTATCTGCACAAGCTGATCACCTGCTTCTTGTCTAATTCACTTGCGAGAGACAAGGTAAGTTGATTCCCCCAACCTGCTTATCGAACAAGGAGTTTTGTTGGATTAAATGCACAACTCCAAGTAGTATTTGGTTTTGGTAGTCAAACTACTTTATTGTTGTTATTACTACATTTAACTTCTTTTCTCTTATATAGCTATTGAACTTTTGTGCTATTTTAAACTTGAGTAATTCTGCCCTCCTCCATATCCTGCATCTTCATATTATCATATACAAATACAATGGTAGAAAGTCTGTATTTTTGTTTCATTAAAAAACGTATGGAAATTGAAATTTGGTATGATCATTCCCATCTGTTGTTTTATTAACAGTTAGGGTTTTTAACCAATGATTATATTTTTGCTCCACCTGAAAATATGATTAATGAACATTAAATGCTTATTTAGCTCTTTCATACGTCGTCCCTTGTTAGAAATAAAGGAACGAGGAACTAGGGAGTTGTGGAGTGAGAAAGGCTAATGAAATGTGATATTGATAAGTGTTGTGTATTTGTACAAGATGGTCCTATTTATAGGACAAGTACATAATGAGACTTAATGACAAAATCTAAGGATAATGAAACTTAAATGGGCAAAGACCAATCTAAGTTTGAAAACATAAGATGAAATCTACAACACTACATCCAATGTGAAACCATACTGCATCTAGGAAAACATGACAAAAAAGACACATCAACAGACTGCATTCGAGATAAAAATATTAGATATGGGAAGCATAATAAGAACCAGACTACAAATTTTGATAGACCATTTGCATTTGGGCTAGAATCACGGAGAGGCACCATCCAAAATTGTATTATCAGAGAGGAATCAACAAAAACGGCTCACAAAATGAAAGAATCTCACTCAAAAACGTTAGGAAGAGTATGGGTCAAACGTATCCTGGTCCAGTCAAACGTGCGGGTCAGAGGTGGCTCAAGAATTGGTGGGGGATCCACATCTGAACTGAGGTGCATGCTTAGCAGTGTATAAACAAGGGCGATGTGTCCTTTGTCCCGGTTCAAATATGGATCACAAAATGAAAAAATCAGACTTTAAATGTTAGGAAGGGTTTCCATCAAACTTATCTTAAGCCGATCAACCACATGGGTCAAAGGTGGTTCAAGAGTTGGCGGGGGTTCCGATTTGAACTAAGGCGCATGCTCGCACGAGCATAATGAAGAATGATGTGTCCTTTGTCCTCTGGCTACGATATTTGTTTATCTAGCTAGAAATGACTGTGAGTTCAATAGAGGCAATGATGAATGTTACAAGGTTTGGATGGATTTGAATCTATGGATTCAGAGGAGGAGGGTTTGGGAAAACAAGGAGATCAATGGGGACTATTTGCGGTGTTTGGCATAGTGTGGGCAGTCGGAAGGAGCTAAATCTGGGTTTGGTGACAATGTTGAGGTTGTTGCTAGCGGTGTGGGCAGCAAGTCAAATTTGATGATTGGGATATCAAAATTACGGCTACGGAAATGGTGTGTTTATGAGGCTTTAAACAAAGAAAGATGTAGGAACTAGGTTTTGAACCAACTAGTGGCTAATGAAAGTGACTGGATGGAAGCAAGTCCGATGGAGGGAAAATGACAAAAAAATAATGAAAACAATGGAAAGGAAAAGTAAAACAACCTGGAAATCATTCGTGATAAGGATCACAATTCTAAGCTCTTTTGAAGGTAGATGCCTTGACAATGATAGCATGTTAAAGTTCCATCTCAAATCCATTTGACAACAGGAGGAGTAGCGTTAGATGTATTTAAACAACACCTGAGTGAATCATGTAGGCGATGTGAGACTTCCCAACATCCCCGTCCTCAAAAGCTTGTAGGACCAAGTGTCAAGTTAACTTTGATACCCCGAAACCAACAAAGTTAAGGTTGTTAATCTCATCATCATGAATTATAAGCAGAAACTTGGTGCTCCATCTGTGGAGCTATATGATCTTACCACTGATTCATGAATCTTTTCTGTAATGTATGCATGATAATTTGGATGTCCAGAAAGTATCAGATTTTGAATTTATTTGTTATTAACATTTTGATTCTAAGTGGATGCGAATTTAAGTATCAATATCCAATATGTATCAGATGCATATTCGTTAAGAAAATTGAAGTATTAGTGCTTCACAGGTGGACGTGGCTAGTGGCTAGTGGCCACTTCATTGATGTTTTTTAGTTGTACTTTTTGGTGATTTCATTGTATCATAGCCCGAACTCAATTTCTAAATAGTTGTCATAGACAAAAAGTTGTCATTTCGTCATTGGTCAAATGCAACTCATTGACTGGTCCAACATGTTTTCGTGGAAGGGGACGTTTGGAAGTAAGTCCTATATCATCTATCTCAATCTCTCGGGTATGATTTAAATACTTCTTGGTCTACTCATCCCATGGAATTTCAATGCATTATTTAGTGTTAGTGGTAGGAGTGCAATTCCAATTGTTAAACTGTCTTATCATTTTCTCTCTAATTTTGATCTCTGCATTTCAAATCTTATAGAAAATTATATTTTAACATGACAAAGAACTAATATTAAAGTAGGAAAATCAGGAAAACCAAGGAGCCTAACTCTAATTACAATGTTGCCAAACATAATAGGATAGGCTGCTCCACAGTCACCTAATATATGGTTCTCTATGGAGGGTACGTAGCAAGCGGTATGTTATCCTGTCAAATATCGGTACGTTAGGGGTATACTCATTAGCGTTTCTATATCTTCCTGCACAGTCGTTTCTAGCGTTGCTTCTTGTAGGTTTGAATCAACTTTTGTTTCACTAGAGGATAAATTCCCAAATATAAATTTTTCTCTCTTTTGTTGTAACTCATTCTTGTAGGTAAGTGTAGATTACCAATTACTCTTTTTTCTTTTACTTAAACTGTAGGTGAAAATATGGTTCGTTCCTTATAGAGAACCAATTCGCAAAAGAACCACGAGTTGAGATGGAAGAACTAATTCACGGTTCTCTACCAAAATGAGAGAATTGTGTTTCAATGGGCTGCTCTATTTATTCCCTATTAGCTGTCCTTTACTCCTTTTATTATTCTCCCCTTCACCCACATGTGTTTATTCAATGCTAACTGCCTTTTCGTTCACCTATTCATTCTCTCCACCTCTAAGCCGCTGTAATTGCTTGCCACTGCCAGAAATTGCTTCCCTATCTATTCTCCCATTAGCTGCCCTTCTTTCCTCTTTGTATTATGCACATGTTTATTTAGTCTATCAATACCATCACAAAACCTTGTCCTCAAGGTTAAGAACCTCCAAATAGGCCTATCAAGGTGGAATGAGATTCTAGTAATAAGATTTACAAGAAAACAAGACAGAAGAAACAAGAGACAAAAGCTTTTTATCCAATCCCATTTTGACACACCTTTCACAGTTCCACTTAAGACTGCTCTGGAACATTTAATACCAAAACTTGAAAAGAGAGAGGAAGAATGTCTCCTTGCCTTACACTCTTCTGATTCTCACCTTGAACCCAAGATACAATCTCATTTCATTCCCAGAGAAACGTTAACAAGAGATGTTGAATTTGAATACTTTTAAAAAAATATAAGTTTCTGATAATGTAGGTGAGAAGACTAAAAAGAGATGCCTTCCCGTCTAGACCCTACCTTATTAGCAGTGTTACCTTTCTAGTATCTTCACAGCCTCTTCGTTGCTATGGACAGTAAGCCATTCTTTGTCATCACTGCCACTTCCTGTCCAAAATAAAGCCAGCCTCCACCAGAAGGTCCGCTGGCACCAAGATTTATACTCACCTCCTCTTTTTGGCAATGATGAACATTCCATGTTTCTACATTGTCTAAATCAATGAGAATTTTCTGAAGCATTAGAAAGCTCTCTCATTCCAAACTTAAGCACTCTTCCACACTCCTGGTTGGTTAATCGAATGAAGTGTCTAGACCCCTCCACATTTTAAGATATGGAAGAGTTATGTTTTCTACTTATGTTTATGTATTTTATTTTTGCAGATAAAAGAATCCAAGGAGCGGACAATGAGTATGCTTAGTCCATATCGAGTTGTTGGATCACATAATTTTACACAGGACAGGAACTCAAGTTCTCAACATGGCTCTGACATGGGTGCTTTAACATTTAATTCAATACTAAACTTTGTGAGCGAAATTTATCAGGTCTGTTTTACTAAATGGCAACAAGATATATGTAATGTTTGTATGCTTGTATGAAGCAATCAATGCATGTTTTGAATAGATCTCAATACTCATGTTTTATACCAATTTTTAAGTTTTTTGCTGCTGTGCTTACTCCAAATAAAAGCACTAAGTCTATGTATTTGCTGTTTAGAAAAAAAGGAAATTCTGAAAAAGCTATGTAGTTGGTGTGCTTCTGTATGGATTATATTTTTTAATGATTTAAGTTGCATAAGCTTGGCTTTTATGGCTTATCCTTGTGATCATGAGTTTTTTTCTCAACTTACCAGAAAGAACCAGAGCTCTTGTCTGGAAATGATGTGTTGTGGACATTTGTAAATTTTGCCGGAGAAGACCATACAACCTTCCAAACGCTTGTGGCTTTCTTAAATATGCTGAGTACCTTGGTAAAGAAGATTCTGATTGACTTAAATTTGATATCTTAACTTTGGTCTGCAACTTTTCTTATACTCTGCCATTTCTTGATACTCCTTTGCAGGCTTCTAGTCAAGAAGGTGCTTCTAAGGTTTATGAGTTGCTGCAAGGTAAAGCATTCCGCTCAATTGGGTGGAGCACTTTGTTTGAATGCTTAGCAATTTATGATGATAAATTCAAACAGTCTCTCCAAACTGCTGGAGCGATGTTGCCTGACATTCAGGAGGGGGATGCAAAAGCACTCGTGGCATACTTAAATGTTCTGAAGAAGGTTTAATTTCACCTTTTTTTTATTGTATCAGTTGTATTACACTTACAAGTACACTTTTCATGGCTGAAGTTGAAAGCAATTCATTAATTACAAAAATGAAAGGGGTGTGTTTAATAAAGTGAGAGAAGTTATATTTGCTTATTTTACACATTTGTTCACAGATTATTTTGGAGTAATGCATTTTCGTCCCTGAAAACGTACTTTACTTGCCACTTAGTCGCTGATTTAAATTATATTATGATTCATGCAAGGACTTGAAATATCATTTCACTTGGTTATTTTATGTTGTCCTTATTTATTCTTTTTTTTACAACTGGGATGATAGCAGACTGAAAATGTTGTTAAAAAAAATGGTTGCAACAGTTTGGCTCGTTCACTATTTTTGAGAGTGATCTATCAATTTTCATGGTAAAATAGTATGCTATGTTGAGAAGTGTCTGTGATAGGTGGGACTGTCATTAATATGACTTACTGTGGGGTATAGAATTCTGGGACATAGATTAATTAGGCCTGCGATGTTGAGAAGTGTTCTTTTCCTGCATTAATGCTGAAAAGAACCCATGCTCGATTTTCATGCTGAGTGTTGATCTTGGGCCAATTTGTTCAATCCTGCAAACCAATCGAGCATGGGTTTTTTTCAGGGTTAACAAAAATGGGGGTGGGGGTGAGTATTACAACATTTGGCCTGGAAATTTGGTTGAGCCTTCCTTATTTGGTAACATTATTTGGTGCTCCATTTGGGCGTTAAGTTGATTGGCACCTCTTTAAGGGTTTCATTTGGAGATAATATGCCAGTTTGCCTTCTTCTCCATATAACTTACCCGGTTAAGTTGCTTTCTGTCCCACACGAGGTTATGCTAATTTCCCCTCAATGCTTGCTTTTGTCGGCTAAATTAATTCCTATCTTTTGTATTCGAGCCTGTAATGGTTCTCTTTTACAGGTCTTTCTGTACAGACTCTCAACTAACTGATTTAACTTTGATGGTTGATGAGTTTACTGGATGAGTTGAAGTATAAGAAAGTTTTCTCTAAAATATTTTATTGCCTATTGCTTTTGCATATTGGCTAGACTTTCTTGCTTGAAGTTATCTTATGCTGTCTTCTTTCATTGTTGTATGATACTTTACCTTTTCATTTTTCTTCTAATTGAAAGGAACAACACTTATAACCGTATGTTTGCCTTATATGTACAGGTTGTAGAAAATGGGAATCCAATAGAAAGGAAAAACTGGTTTCCTGATATTGAACCATTGTTCAAGCTTCTTAGTTACGAAAATGTACCCCCATATCTTAAGGTATGATGGCTATATTGCAATGTTTTTTCTGGGAAGTTAAAAGTATGATGGAATTCTTATTTTTGTTGAGAGGTAGGAGTTCCATGGAAATTTTTTGCACTGTTTGTCTGAACAGTATTTGTGGTTGGAGTATAGGGTGCTCTAAGGAATGCAATAGCCACATTTATTCATGTTTCTCCAGTGTTGAAGGATAGCATTTGGACCTATCTTGAACAATATGATCTGCCAGTAGTTGTTGGGGCTGATGTCCAGAATACTCAACAACCGATGGCTACTCAGGTTGGTATATCTGTCTTACAAACAAGTCATAGCTTTTGACCTGCTTAGAAATTATTTCCATAATCACTCTCAATAGCCAACTCTCTTTCAAGCTTAAGCTGTTAAGTGCAACCTCAGGTTTGATTTAAATTCATATATCTATAACACCCCCTCATGTGAAAGACTTCTGTACTTGAACCATGGCATAACACATACTAAGCATAACTTGTGTTGAAACTTAATTTAATTGTTACATGATGCAACGTCTTAGTTCATATGGGTTTTCTGTTGTTTTCTTAGGAGGGTTTGCATAGACTTTCAATTCCATTGTACTTTTATTTTCGGAGCTTGTTGGCTGTTCTTGTTTTTGTTATTCTGTAGTTTTTTGGTGGAGATTTCTTATCCTCCGATGTTGCAGTCCTATCCCTTCTTAATGATTTTTTCTATCATAATGAAGTGGTGATAAATTTAAGTTTCAAACTTGCCTATGTTATATCAAGAGAACCGAAAGCTAGAAACTATGTTTATTCTAAAATTCTAAGTGGGGCTTGAATCCTATATACACATGTATTGAAAGGCTAAAATCTATGTTTGCCTATTTTACAGTACCATTTGTTCACTGTTTTTTTCATTCCATTTTGACTAGTATTATTGTACTTATAAGGTAAAAGTACAGGATATTGAAAATAATTTGATCCACGAAGACATACACTAGTGATAATGGGATATCTCACCCTCCTCTTTTTTTTTCTTTTTTTTTTCTTGTAATGTTAATCATTTTATTTACATATTAATTGGTTCCTCTACTTTTCTCTCACTTTCCCTTCCCCCATTTTTGCTTTCATAATATTTACTCTCCTTTTCTCATGTCCAAGTAAACTTGTAATTCTGGCAGGTTTATGATATGCAATTTGAATTAAACGAAATTGAAGCAAGTAGAGAGCAATATCCTTCAACTATATCTTTCCTTAATTTGATAAATGCTCTTATTGCAGAAGAAAGAGATTTGAGTGATAGAGGGCAAAGGTACTAGTGACTGTATAGTACAATTCCAATCTTTGTTATTGTTTTTGTTTTTTGGTTTAAATTTATTTACCTTTTCTTGCTTGCTCTCTAAAGTCTATTATTTTTATTCTTTTTCCCAGATTTATTGGCATCTTTAGGTTCATATATGATCATGTTTTTGGGCCATTTCCTCAGAGAGCCTATGCAGATCCTTGTGAAAAGTGGCAGTTGGTTGGTGCTTGCCTTCAACATTTTCGCATGTAAGTGGTTTAGATTTCATTGTCTTGGATGGTGCTTTCCTTCAACTGATAATTGGTTTGGCTATTTTTTTTCTTATCTCATTTATCTCACCTGTGTTCAGAGGCTAACAAGCTTTTTTAAACATGTATGATCTATTGACATCTTTAGGTTCATATATGATCACATTTGTTGTTGATTGAAACTGATTTCTTAATTCAAACTATGGACATATGTTCTGGTATGATCTATTGATTATAGATGGAGAATGTTGAATAATTTAGCTTAATACTGCAGGATATTAAACATGTATGATGTCAAGGATGAGGACTTTGAGGGTATAGTTGACCAGTCACGACTTTCCACAATGAAAGAGTCATCACCACTTCAGATGCAACTTCCTGTATTAGAATTGCTTAAAGTATGTGATTTAATACTCTTTATACTTTCTAACCATGTGGCATGTTCTATCCGTTAAATAAAAATGTTATTCTATCCTTGAATTTGAATTTGTAAGCTGTATGCAATATTAGATCTTGTCACTGAAGTTTTTGTCCTGTACTTATGCTTAATGAGAAACAGTATTCTGCACATTTTATTTTTGGGATAAAGAAGCAATATATGGAGGAAAGAAAAATTACAATGAAAATGAAGGGTAAGGAATCCTACCGAACAAAACGGATGAAAAAAAAGCTGAAAATAACCTAGAAAAATGAGAAAATCAATAAAGAAAGCTTCCTAATCCTTCAGGAGCGACCAATGAATAGAGAATGACAAGTTGTAGGATGAAGGACAAGGGTCCTGGGCCTTTGAACATCAAGCTTCATGTCTATCAGTAAATCTCCATTAAAAGGGCCATATGCTTTACATGAAATAGATGGCAAATTCTGAATCCTATCGCAAATGAAGTGGTTGCCGGAGAAACCTCCTTTTAAAAAAATACAAAGTTCGACTCTAACCGAGCCCACCAAATTTTAGCCTCTTCACTCATGCCAAAACCATAAAATATAATAATCATGATTTGGTCCAAGGACCTATGTCACTTCCAGCTTGCATCAAGGGGTTCAATACAGAAACTGCAACAGAACAATGTAAGAATAAATGAGAACATATTCTAAGCAAGCCCTGGAATTTATTATGTTGAGTTTTTTACTGGATCTTTTCTTTTCATGTGTTCTAGTTTTCAATGTTTGTTTAAGTTCCTAAAAAGATATATTTGTTTAACTTTACCAGTTGCTCCACATGCTAAATAATTTGATCGGTTTCAGGATTTCATGAGTGGTAAGACTGCATTTCGGAACGTAATGGGTATTCTTCTACCAGGAGTGAATTCCATCATTGCTGAACGCAATAGTCAAATATATGGGCAGCTTTTGGAGAATGCAGTTCAGCTTTCTCTGGAAATTATAATACTAGTGCTTGAAAAAGATTTGCTTCTTTCTGATTATTGGCGTCCTCTATACCAGGTAACGTACTCAAATTTTCTAAAGAAATAAGTCTCTACTTTGTATTCAAATTATTTATTTGAAGTTGTTTGTTTCATTGTCTTATTTTGTTCATGTGTTTCCCCAAACCTTAATGTTTAGCATTAATTTTTAAAGCAGGCATTCTCATGGTAGTCAGTTACCCTTGTATACATGATTTAGCATTTGTCTGTTAAATGTTAGCATTAAGTTTCTGGTGTCAGTGTCTTGCTAAACATTTTAGTTGAGATCATGATTAATGAGCATGGTGCAATTTTGAACTTTGTTTGAACTATGTTGTAGGCATGTTATATTATACTGTCATTTGATGGGAACTTATCCTTTCACTGAGATGCAATTTCCTTTTTGATAATCTGCTTGCAGCCATTGGATATTATACTCTCCCATGATCACAATCAAATAGTGGCTTTGTTGGAGTATGTCAGATATGATTTTCAGCCAAAAATTCAGCAGTCCTCTATCAAAATCATGAGTATTCTAAGGCACTTTAAATACCTTCCCATTTTATTATTCTTGATTAGTAATTTGGTGAATTTTGCAAACAGGATATCAAGCTTAATGGGTATTTAATATGTTGTTATTTTCGGGTGACAGCTCTCGGATGGTTGGGCTTGTTCAGCTACTGCTAAAATCTAATGCTGCAAACAGCTTGATAGAAGATTATGCAGCCTGCCTTGAGTTGCGGTTAGAAGAATCTCAGACAATTGAAAATAATACTGATGATCCAGGCATTCTTATTATGCAAGTTAGTCTTTGTCTTGCGAACTGTTTGTTTAGGGTTCCTCTTTCCTTGTGTCTAATCTTCCAAAATTACTGTTTGTGTTTCTATATGTTTTCAGCTTTTAATTGACAACATCATCAGGCCAGCTCCAAATGTCACTCATTTACTACTTAAATTTGATCTAGACATGCCTGTTGAGCGAACTGTTTTACAGCCTAAGTTTTATTACAGGTTTTTGTCTGTTATCTGTTGGTACATACTATCTTCATTTTTGTGAGTAGAACTATGTCTTTAATCCTTCTTATATTATCTGCAGTTGCATGAAGGTTATTCTTGATATCCTGGAGAACCTTTTAAAGCCTGATGTGAATGCATTGCTTCATGAATTTGGTTTTCAGGTGAGGTGCAGTTAATCTAGTTCTAGTGCTTAGCAGAGTGCAAACAGTCAGATTTCTTTGCATTGTTTTCCCAGTCATTTGCATTTATGTTTGCAGTTTTTAAAAGAATCTTGATTTGCTTGATGCAGCTACTTTATGAGCTATGCATTGATCCACTAACACGTGAACCTACAATGGATTTGTTGTCAAATAAAAAGTACCATTTCTTTATTAAGGTAAACAATTTTTTCTCTACTTGATGTTGTTACCCTTTTCATTTCAAGTCGTTGTTTATAATTATACCTTGAGAGATTTATCTTTGATTTGTATTCCTTGTTGTTATGCAGCACCTTGATACAATTTGTATTGCTCCACTTCCTAAACGGAATAGTGACCAGCCTCTTCGTATCAGTTCGCTTCATCAGGTTTGTTTGTAAATCATCAATTTCCCTGATTTCTTTCCCGCATATGATTCTGACATCTTTGCACTCAGGGTCTCAGATCTCTTTAGATGTTTTTTAAATTAACTAAAGTAGAAACTTATTCAAAAAACACCTTCAGTTCGGATTTGGTGATGGTAGCATAACATAGTAAACACCTTTCTAATTGGCTTTCAATGATTTTTTTGGGGGAGGGGGTGTAACTGTGTAAGTACAGAAAGGGATACAAACTGACTCTGAATGATTCTTCATTTATAACTTTCTGCACGTTGTATTCATATTCCGATTTTTTATGTTTCTATCTGAATCAATGTTATCAATACCTGGGAAGGATTAATGCATTACTATTAAGTTATACACATATTACGGTTGGGTTTGATATGGGTGTTCTGTTCCCTTGCTTGCCTTTCTCAGAGAGCATGGCTTTTAAAACTTTTAGCTGTTGAACTACATGCTGGTGACGTTAGTAGCTCCACACATAGAGAAGCATGTCAGACAATCCTCTCTCATCTTTTTGGACAAGATATGCTTGAAATTGGTGGAGGCCAGGCTATGTCTCCATTTTCGCTTCAAACTACTTATGAAAATGCTGCTATAAGAACTGTCAGTAAGAGTAAGGTACTGGTAGTTACTGAATGCTTCATGATTCATTTGCTATTATGGCCTTACATATTACAGACATATCTTTGATTTTATAGTTTACTATATACTAAATGCATTGCCATCAATATAGACCTGGTTCCAATTGGTGCATAGATTTGTTTAAGTGTCAAAATCCCCCATTGGTTGAGAATGAGCCTAGAGCAACTTATAATGATTTGGGCAATCACCCCTATATGAGTGAGCTTTTCTAACACCAACTATTCTAATAATATCACTTATACCCGACCTGAACATCAAAATTTCGAAGTGTGGTCTTGAAGAGCTTGAGTTAGGGATTTTAACAGTTTGTTGTCATGTGATAGTGTTCTGAAGCGACCACACCATTGGTCCTTTAGATACAAGAGATGAGATCTCAGTCTCTTGATGAGTAGTATCTTCCTTCATCATGCTGTTGGATCATGATTTCTCTATTCTGTCATCTGATCGGAGTAGGCTTCTCTCATTATTGGAAGGCCTTTACAACCTAAATTATTTGGGTTGTGCATAATACAAGGCTGTATATGTATATTAACAAATTAGATATGTGTTACATTTATGTCATTCCATAAGTCTAAATGAATACATCTTCCTCTCCCATTCCCCAACCTGAAGTAACACAATGATTTTGTTTATAAGCTAGACAAAGTAGTAGAAGAGAGTATGTTGTTTGTCTTCTTTTCAGTCAGATTTTTGTCGCAAGTTTGCTGATCTTCTCATGATAAGCTTTAGAGTTTAAAAAATTTCACACGGTCAGTACATCATCTACATCATCCACCACTGATGTTATTACTTTTATTTTAAAGTCAATAATGGTTAAAACATGAATGGTGGATGATTGTCTGATAGTGTAAGAAACTCTTATAGTGTTTGTGTATAGAATTATAGATATTAAACTCTAAGCTTTAACCGGGAATGAAAATTATCAGATTATGATACATTATACTATGATTGATTGATTGCAAATATGAATAGTTTCTATAATACACTGTTGTCATTATCATTTGGTTTAAAAAATTGCCGTACAGCCATAACTACTTCCATATCTCTTGATTATTATTTAGTCACAGCTGTCTTTTCTCATATCATCTAAATTTATTTCATTAAAATTCAGGTATTAGAATTGCTTGAAATCATCCAGTTTAGATGTCCAGATACTTCTTCTAAGCTCTCAAATATTGTGGCTGGTTTGAAGTATGACTTGCAGGTGAGATACTAGTCCTTTCTTCATCTCCCTCTTTTTCTTAAAGGCTTTATTTCAAATATGGACAGAAGCTTCTGCTGATGCTCAGCCCTTGACTATTTTAATCAATCATCTTATTATTATTATTATTATTTCCTTTTGAATGGATATTTTTCTAGGCAGAAGACATACTTGGAAATCCTGGAAATTCTGGAAAGGGTGGTGTCTACTATTATTCGGAGAGAAATGATCGTCTAATTGACCTTGCTTCCTTCCATGACAAACTTTGCCAGGTTAGTTCACTTCTTTAATACTGTTGATTGATATTTATTTGTAATTTCCTGAGATTTTAGTTTTGAATTTCTCATTTCCTTTAATTAATATAAGATGTTCAATCTAATTTCTTGTTTCAGAAATATAATTCTGCTTATCTCCAGGTATGTAATCTAGGCAGTGAAGTTGAGCTAATTGATGTACGAGAGACAATTCAACAGTTGCTGAGATGGGGGTGGAAATACAATAAAAATCTGGAGGAACAAGCTGCACAGCTACATATGGTTACTGCCTGGTCTCAGATTGTTGAGGTATGGCTCTTCATCCACTTGTTTAATGATCTATTCTCTCCTGCTTTTTTCTGTTCTTTCCGTACATATGATTATGCTCTCTAATGTTGTTCTATTTCTAAAAGGTGTCTGCTTCTAGAAGATTAGCAATGCTTGAAGATCGATCTGAAATTCTATTTCAGTGAGTCTATTGTTATCCATCTTTTGAAAACAACAAAGTAGTCACCTTTGTCATTATGGCTCTTCTCATTATTGTTGTGTTTATTATATCTGTTACACTTTATTGCTAGGGTCCTTGATGCATCTCTTAGTGCTTGTGCATCTCCCGACTGTTCATTGAAGATGGCATTCATATTATCACAGGTAGATAATTAAATTTATCATTACATTTTCAAGACATGTTGATGGAGTCTATTAGAGAACAAGAGTTAGTTAGAAAATGTAAGACAAAGACAGTTAGGCTAAACCATAACTGTTTCTGTTAGTTAGTTAATAGGAGGTAGCTTGCTGAGAACTTTCCCTCCCATAGTAGCTTAGCTAGCACGATTCCTAGGCTTCTATATATATATATATAGATGTACAACCCTTGTAATCAGTCAATTAATTGAATAGAAAGTAATCCCTTTCTCTTTTTCATTCTCTGTAGTCTAGTTTCTCTATTTTACGTGGTATCAATCACCTCCATGGTAAATGCCTCTGATTCCAATCTCCATGTGCATAACTCTCCACCCACTCCGCTTATGCGGCTCCTCTTAAAGTTGTGTCTCCTCCATTCTCACTTCTGCTTCCAACTACAAAGCTCACAAGAGAAAAATTACCTCACATGGAGTCAATTTATGCTTGCAGTTTTGAAGTCAAACGAAGCTCTCCACCCAAAATTTCTCCATGTTTCCTTAGTAGTCTTGACAGGGCTTACAATCATGTAAGTCCTGGTAAGTCCTGGCTATTCTAGCTGGTAAGAACAAGATCAAACTATTTTTTTCCTAGTTGTTGATTTCTATCTCAGAATCCATACAACCTCGAGTTGTTGGCTGCACATACTTCTGATAGTTGTGGAGCATTCTGCAATGCTCACGCCAAGGCACATAGTTGTCAACTTCGTACATTTGCTCAAGGTTCTAGCTCCATCTCTGAATATATAGCAAAATTCAAGGTCATTACTGATTCTCTTATCTCCAGTGGTACTCTTATTTATGTTGTGAGCACATTGACTGTATATTGGGTGGTTTAAGCGAGGAATTTCAATTTGTTGTTACACTGTTCAAAGTCAAGTTATTCCACCATCCATCAATGATCTAGAACAATTTCTCTAAACTATGAATCACGTCTATTGAAGAACTCCACAGGTTTGTTTCACATGCACTTTCGCCAACGTTGCAACTGCACCTTCACCACTGCAATCTCCAGTTTCAGTATCTACACCTGTGACCTTTCCTTCAATGCATTCACAAATTAGGTTGCCTCCTTGTCCTCATCTAGACTATGTGCCGTACCATATATATGGTGGCGTTTATGGTGGTCGTTAAGGGCATCGTGGTGGCCGGTTCACTTGTGGTGGACGTTTTGCAAGGTAGTCCAAAGATTATTTTTTGTGGCTGTTGTAACCGTCACGGTCATGACGTGGCATGGTGCTACTATGAACCATATTATCGTACAATTGGCTCACCATACTCATGCTCTTTGGGTGGACTAGCACACTACCATGCACCCTATGGTTCACAGTACCACTTCTCCATGCCACAACAACCAAGACCTGATGCTTACTGTTATCCTTAGGCTTCTAGACTACCACAATACTACATTGGCTTTCCTAGCTCACACTCCTGCTGCTCATCCTTATGCAAAGAATGGCAGCGCTAATGTCATTGATAGAAAACATACAGTTTGGTTTCCAGATTCTGAAGCCACTAATCTCACCTTTGATCCTTCACTTTTGCATGAACCAACTGAGAATGTTGGACTAGAGCACATTTACTTGGGTAATGGTGTTGAAGCTCTAATAACTTGTAGTGGGAATACTTATTTTAATTCCCCTATGCATCCTATTGTTCCTCTGTCTTTACGAAGTCTTCTAGTTTCTATAATTACCAAAAACTTCATCAGTGTCTCTCAGTTCGCTAAGGATAATTCTTGTTGCTTTGAATTTCATCCTAATGAATGTTTTGTGAAACCATGGGATTCTAATCAAGTCCTTCTTAAGGGACCTCTCACTTTAGAGGGTCTCTATGCATTTCACAATCTTCTTCTCATGGCTTCATCTCTCCATACATCCACATCTATCTCTGCAAACAGTTGCATACCTTCTGCTTCTTCTAATGCTTTCACTAATTCTAGTTCTAGTATCATTTGAACTTACTTTCGATGTCATTGTAGGTTGGTGCATGCCCATGAGGCAGTTGTAAATAATGTACTCACTCATTATAATATCCCTCATTCTAACAAAACTGGTCTAGATTTCAGACTTCTTGTTATGATAATGCTTATAAAGTACACACTCTTGCTTCCTGTAGTGTATATGCTAATTCATTTGACTTGTTATACCTAGATCTTTGGGAACCTGCACCTGTTTAATTTGAGTCTGGGTTTAGTTGTTATCTTTCTATTGTGAATGCCTATACTAGACATACATGAATCTATCTTCTTAAGCAAAAATTAGACACTATTATTGTTTTTCAGCACTTTATTATAATGGTTCAAACCAGTTTTAACAAGGTTGTTAAGACTATTCAAGGAACTTTATTAATTTCTAACCTCTCTAGGGATCACATAGATTTTTTGTCCTTACATGCATCACCAACAAGGTACAGTTGAAAGGAAACACATGCATATAGTGGAAACATGCCTTTTCCCCAGTGGTTAAACCTATTACTATTAGGATTCTCCTCTCTGGCTATCACTTATGGTTGGATATTAGAGCAGCTAGATGTCAACAATGAGTTTCTTAATGTTCTTATGGATGAGGAGGTCAACATGTCTGAACCATCTGGTTTTCAGAATGTGACAAAGGCATTGTGTGCAAACTCCACGAAGCTTTGTATGACATGAATCACACCCGTAGATAGTTGTTTGAAAGGTTAAAAAGCACTCTTTTACACCTTGTATTAGAGTATACTTATATTGTAAAGTCAGTTGTGAGCTAAGTAGACTTTAGGATATATGGTTCTGAAGATTTCTGACTTGGACCTAGTTTTTATGAGATGAGAAGTGGTAGGTGGTACAGACCTAGGAAATAAGCAGAAGAACTAACGAACTTGGCACATTTATTGAAAGAAACATGAAAACATGACTAGAACTAGTAACATGGGAATCTTGAACATTGGATGCAGAACCAATAGATGAATTAGAAGGAAGAGATGGCAATTGGTCATGAAAAACATAGAATCTCTCTAGAGTGAGAATGTCTCATAGCAAACTGAACATACTACATAATCCGGTTCTGACAACTGACTTTACTTTAGGTTGTGAGAAATGGACCGTGTAGCATGTTCAATTTGCTTAGCTTCCTTAGTAAGCTAACAACTAGGTGTTTTGTTAGTAGAAGTTGTGTTTAGCTTGTTCAGGAAGCTTTAGCTAATAGTGTAGCTAGCCACATGAGCATCTCTATAAATAGATACTCCCCATTGTACACTTAACTTTTCTATAATTAGAAAAAATGTTACTGATTCAGTGACAATCTCTCTATCTGTTTTTCTGTTATCAAGTTCATCACCTTAAAAGTTGGGTTCCATAGAAAACGTAGTCAAGCCTCTATCTGATAGCTCCTTATTTCTTTCTCAGTCTAACTATGTTAAGGACCTGTTTAGAAAGGCTAATATGGACGCTGCTAAACCTACTCTAACTCCAATGGCTAGAAATTACAAGCTAACCAAAGATGATTGAAATTACTTTGATATTCCTCTTCGTTGGTGGGGGTAAGGCTGCCTACATTTGCCCTCCTTAGACCCCACTAAGTGGGAGCCTCGTGTATAGGCCACCATTTAATCCATCCTTGTATAGGTCCATAGGTGGAGCACTGCAATATGCTACAATAACCATACCTGATTTGGCCTGTAGTGTCAATAAAGTGTGCCAATTCCCGAGCCAACCATTACAACTCTACTGGATTGCAATCAAAAGGAATCTCAAAATATATAGGGCTCCTCTACCTTTGGTCTTCATATCAAATGTGCTTCCCAAGCTGTCCTTTTGTTTTCGACAACATTGTGTGATGCTGACTGAGCCTTAGACCCTGATGACAGAAGTCAGCCTCAGGTGCCTACTTATTTGTTGGACTGAACATTGTCACCAGGTGGTCTAAGAAGCAACAAATCATTTCCAGGTATAGCAATGAAGCTTGGAATATGAGCCTTGTCGTAGCATCACACAGAATGATTTGGGTTGAATCATTTCTCTTAAAACTTTAATTTCCTCATCATGCTTCCCTTATTCTGTATGATGATCTAAGTATAGTGGCTATGGCTCATAATCTTGTTCTCCATGACTTTGTTACCTAGTGGTCTAAGAAGTAGCAAACCATTATTGGTTCTAGCACCGAGGCTGAGTATAGGAGCCTTGCCTTAACATCACAAGAACTGATTTGGATTGAATCATTGCTCATGGAACTTACAGTTCCTCATCAAGCTCCCCTTATTTTATGTGATAATATAAGTACAATGACTATGCTCATAATCCTGTTCTCCATAACCGGACTAAACACATTGCTTGGATCTGTGTTTGGCCAGAGACAGAATCCAAACAAAAGCTTTGTATTTAAAGCACGTTCCATCCGAATTTTTGACAGCTGACGTTCTGACTAAACCCTTGGCTACTTTCAGATTCCTTTTTCTCAGTAAGTAGCTCAAAGTGGTTGATTCAACATCTCTGACTGACCACCCTTAGTTTCAAGGGTGTGTGTTAGAGAATAAGAGTTAGTTAGGAAATGTAAGACAAAAACAGTTAGGCTAAACCATAACTCTTTCTGTTAGTTAATAGGAGGTAGTTTACTGAGCAGGTCTTCTCCTATAGTAGCTTAGCTAGTACAACTCCTAGGCTTCTATATATATATATGCAACCTCTCTAATCAATTAATCAATTTCAAAGAAAATAATCAATTCCAATTTCTAGTTCTTTTCTCTGTTTTCCCTCTCTCTTTTTAGTCTAATTTTCTGTTTCTCAGTCTTTGACTATGAAAATCGTTCTGTTTCATATGCAAACTCCCCACTTATTTCTTACTCATACTTACATACCTGGAATTTCCACAGGTAGCATTGACATGCATGGCTAAACTACGTGATGAAAGGTTTTTGTTCCCTGGTAGCCTGAGTTCTGATAATATCACGTGCCTGGATCTCATTGTGGTGAAGCAATTATCTAATGGTGCTTGTTTGACCATATTATTTAAGCTTATTATGGCAATTCTTAGAAATGAATCATCAGAAGCTCTTCGGAGACGGTATGTTTTCTTGTTCAAATAACTGATGCTGATTGTATAATTTTATGCTGTTTTGGTTAACTTTTGCATCTATCTATGCAGTCAATATGCCTTGCTTCTTAGCTATTTTCAGTATTGTCAAAATGTGGTTGATCCAGATGTTCCAACCACAGTGCTTCAATTCTTGCTGCTCAGTGAGCAAGATAATGAATATATTGATCTGCCAAAGGTGTAGTTTCTTGAATTTTATGTAAACAATTTGCATTATCAATATTTTAATCTAATAACAGATTAAATTCTGATTAATGCATTTTTTATCCTGATTCCCCCAGATTGACAAAGAACAGGCAGAACTAGCTCATGCAAATTTTTCTACTTTAAGGAAAGAGGCTCAAAGCATCTTGGATTTGGTTATTTGTCACTCTCACTTTTTTATATGCATTACTTTTCAGCTTGCATTTATTTTTTTCTTCAATTAATGTGCCTATGGCTTATATATGGCGTGAAAAGGTGGCCTTGCTTCTGAGTTTTGAAAACTACAGGTTTTTTTATAGACATTGCCTTTGGTTGGGTGTGTTTGGGGTATGGGGGGATAGGACATGGAAAATGTAAAAAAAAGTTGCCTGTCATGTTTTGTACTACTAGGTGGGAGGGAGTCTCATAAACTGGGCAACATTTTTTTATGTTTTGTACTGCTCCCTACTAGCAGTGACATGCATGCTGAGTAATTCTTCTAGTCTGATTAGACTACAAATACATCAACGATGTATTGATTTCATGTTATCCACTAGATATTATGATATGTCACGTTGCTTCTATATGTCATAAATGTCATGCTTCCGTCGTTTTTTAGTTAGATTTTCGGATTCTCTTGTGTTCATTCTTATTTTGATGAATATTCTGACATCAATTATTTACGTCTTCAATCTTTCTGAAATTGTAGGTCATAAAAGATGCAACCCATGGCAGCGAACCAGGAAAGACAATATCACTGTATGTTCTTGATGCATTGATTTGTATAGATCATGAGCGATATTTCTTGAACCAGCTTCAAAGTAGGGGCTTTTTAAGGTCATGCTTTACAGCCATAAGCAGTGTTTCAAATCAGGTGTTTATTCTATTGACCATAAACTGTCTCTTCTACTTTCGGACCTCCATATATATATATATATGAGGAGGGATCCACTTACTCTAAGAGTAAGTTTTTTTTAAACTTACTCCACATCTTAGCCATCAATTATAAGAAATCTAATGGTTTAGATCTACTCACTAATTCAAACCATTGGATTTCCCAATAATTGATTGCTATGATGTGGAGTAAGTGTTTTAAACTTACTCTTGAAGTAAGTGGATCCCCTCCCTATATATATATATATTTGTGGTTTAAATTATTTAATATTTCTTTTAGTTTGGTTCTGATGGTTTCATTGTACATTTTCATTTTCATGAAGTAATTTATTTATTCGATGATTAAGCTAATTTTTTTTTACATTCTTTCTTTTATAATCAATAGTGAATGTTACTTAAGCCCAATGGGTTCATTAGTTCAATGAATCTTGTAGAGGTAAGCTTTTAATATTGATTTGCGTGTTCATAATAAGTTTTAGTTAAGTTAAACATATTGTGCATTATTGTTATTTATTAAATTATATTCTTAGAGATACATGACTTTCATATAAGTCGATGTTAGGTAGAGTATATAGAACGTAAGTTTAGAAGTAGGAAAATAAACACTACTATAGAGATAAAAATTGAAGATCATACTATTAGAACATATGAAAGTATCTTAGAATATCTTGAACTCTATTATAGAGAATATCTAGATGATACTTAGGAGATTATGTGTTATTTGGCAAACAAACACTACTATAGAGTATCTTAGAAGATTTCTTAGAATTTATATTACTTTATTTTATTTTTTATGATTTATTTCTTGATTTAGTTTGGGGCCTAGCATTAGTATAATTAGAGGTTAGTATTATGTGTTATGTATCATGAATATCACAACATAATTACAATATCAGCACATCATCATTTACAATATTATCAATGCATTTTACTATTTTGATCATTCCTTTTCTCCTTCCATATCTAAACCCTATAATTTCAACATATCATGTATCAGAAGTTACTAATTTTAAGTATATTGGATCAATCATACAACTCAATAGAGAATTAAGGGAGATGTAAACTATTCTCATGAATTTCTTTCTCTTCTCAATGAATTCTTTTATAAAAAATAAAGTAGGCAAACTATTGAATTCATGTAAGTTATTATTTGATTTCAAGTTGGCCCAGTAACTTTTTATGTTTCATTTTGGTACCATTCAACAAGTTTTTACTCTAAACTCTTCAATCTCCACCAAAATTCACAAGTTGTGTCTTTGAGTTCAAAATGAAAAGATCTACATAATCCCTCTTTTATTTTTCGAAAACTGTACCAATAAAAATGGGTTTTAAGCTGCAAAATTAACAGAAAAGCAACGTATAGAGCTAACTTAAAAAAAACAACTTAAAGGATGTGTCAGAAACAAAAAAATAAAACTTACATGACTAACTTAGATGAGAAACATAGTTGGGTATAATAGCTTATGTTAAGAGTTAAGGTAGAAGAAACATATGATAGAAGATTCTTGTATCTGAACTAATAGTGAGGGCTGGTTCATATTGAGGATTAGAGGTAATGTAATGAACCTATATTATATTTATCTTAATTACCGTAAGAGGGTGAGCCTCAATTCAACGGTAAGGTTGTTTGCGAGTGTAAGACTGCATACATCTACCAAGTTCGGTATAATAACAACCTATTTGTTTGCGAGTGTATGACTGCATACATCTACCATCCCCAGATTCCACTGGGACACCTTTTATTACCATAAATACGTACACTATTGAAATAACATATAGAATGAATCTAACTTTACCAACATGCAGTTTCAAGTTGGAGCATATAGGTCATGTGCACTTGGCTTGTTATAGATATAGCTTATCAAAAACTCTCAAAACTTATTGAAAACTTCTTGAATTGATCATTTTAACTTACAAAACTAGTGTTGAGTCTTTATATAGGATCTTCATTCTAATTAAGTGACAGTGTATCTCTATATGTTTGGTCCTCTTATTCATACCCTTTGCCAATTATGAGAAAGGAATGTTGACTTTTTGTGCCCGTTTGTGGCCCATTAGGATGTTGCTATTTCTGAAATTTTGTTGGTGGGGGTGATCCCTCGTAGTTGTGTTCAATTACCTTCAGTTGTGTATCATGAGTTAATAGGGAATATGGCTTAATAACCTATATCAAGCTTATGACACTATTGGTTCGTTGAGTAGCACCTACATGTTGGTGAGAAATGAATGGATATCAGCTTACATAAATGACAGGTACTTGCCCGTAAGAGAATTTAGGCGTTGTTGATAAGCATTGAGGTAATATTGCTTAAAGCTAGTGTAATATTGGGTGCAATTGGTGGTGCGTAAATCTCATTTGTAGGATCTCTCTCCATGTAAATAAATGCTTTCGAATAAGATTATGCATTTGGTCTTTTATAGAAAAAGGAATAGGCATTTAGCTTCCATACGGTGTAAAGCTCTAGTTCTTTTTAACCGGGTATCATTTTCAAACTGTTGAGGGATTAGGTAGATTTGCTACATTGGTATCTCCCATTCCTTCTTGTTTGTGTTCTGTTTTCTTATTCTCGAATATTTGTAAGATCATTTCTTATCCTTCTTTCCAATTGTATTCTCTTCAGCTTAATCATTTATTTCTTTTATCAAATAATAAAAATAATATTAATAGTAGTGGTAGTGGTGACAGGGCAGCAGCAGTTATCGTAATAATAATAGTGATGCCAAGGGTCCCAGCAATGTATATCAAACTTACATTACATTAGAGTTCTTTCCTTCCTGGATTTATTCAGCATTTTTCATTATTGACAGTGAATCAAACGTGTTAGCCTTGATGTTTATATTCATCAAACTTACCTTTCTCATGGATATGATGATACTGATTTCTATGTTTGGTTCAAGGATGGTGGTCTTTCACTGGACTCATTGCAGAGGGCATGTACCTTTGAGGCTGAACTTGCATTACTACTAAGAATTAGTCACAAATATGAGAAATCAGGATCACAGGTACTATTTTCTATGGGTATACTGTGGCATCTTTCTCCAGGAAGGGTAATCAGTTCACAGGTGAGAGAGTATTTTCCTTGTTTGCACCATATGTCCTTTTTATTTCAGCTAACCCTTACTGAAGCTAGGAATCTACAGGGAGGTTTAAGGAGGGTTGAGACAAGACATAGAAGAGATATGGCTACCGACATTGACAGACAACGAATGATTGTAACTCCCATTTTGAGATTAGTCTTTTCGTTAACTTCCTTGGTTGATACATCAGAGTTCCTTGAGGTTGGTTTTTGTTTTTGTTTTACAAGTTTTTAAAACTGATTTCTTCTATTATTTTTTCTTGCTCCCCACTACAATCATTTTATCAGATTCCCTATTGGTTTTTATTAGAGAATAAGAGCCATTTACATTCAGTTTAAGTTACTTCAAGACAGGTTTCAGATTAGTTAGCTTAGGCTCTTAGTCTTCAACTGTTTGTAACTGCTTTGTCTGTTACCAATCAGTTAGTTAGTTTGTTAGAAAAGAAACTGGGCACATGCAAGTTTCTTGTTAGCTTTGCTTCTGTTTTGTAACAGCTTTCCCTCCTATATAAGGGTTAAGCTTTCTGCTGTAAATTCAATAATTCAATCAATAAAAACAGATTACAATTTCAAGTCAATCTCTTTAGTTCAGTTTCTATTTTCATTACTTTTATAGTTTTATGCTTCATTAAATTAGTGGTCACAGCCCTTCAGAGCATTAGTAACCCTTGGCATGCAGATCATGAATATCTCCTTGCCTTTAGAGGTAGAAATAAAACTTAACTTCCTGAATGAAATAGCAACCTTTTCCATGTTAACATTTTTTGTCTGGTTGTATTCTAGGATTTTTTTTAAATTACCAAAAGTTTATTTCAATCTTTAATGGACCTTGCTGTTTTGAATATTTGTTCATAACCTTTTAACATGGCAATCAAATAGATAGTGTAAGGGTCTGTTTGCGAGTTGAGTTTTAGAGGGGAGGGAAGGGGGAGGGAAGGGAGAGGGAAGGGAAAAGGAAGGGTTCAGAGTCATCTCACAAGTGTATTTCATGGCTCTGAAGCCTTCCCTTTCTCTCCCTTCCCCTCCAAAACCCAACTTACAAACGAACCCTAAGAGTAAAGCCTATAGATACTGCACCCACCACTCAGCATGTGGTGGTTAGGAAGTTAGGTTGCGCTGGTATAAATACCAAGATGCTTCTGTATCCAACTCAGTTAATCAATAACAGTATTTTACAAATCTCTCTGTTTACTTCTCTCCATTTCTATTTATTACGGCTAGCATTTTCAATTCTTAAAACTTCCTCTATTTTTTTCTTCTAATTCTCTTCCGTATCCAAAAGGATAAGAATGAAAATTTGTTTTTGTTGCATAGATGAAAATTTTGATTACGCCTCTGCCTTTTGTTTTTAATATAGGTGAAGAATAAAATTGTCCGTGAAATAATTGATTTTGTCAAAGGGCATCAGCCACTCTTTGATTATATTCTCCGTGTTGACATCGCTGAAGCAGATGACTTGAGAATGGAGCAAATCAATCTAGTTGTTGGTATTCTTAGCAAGGTAACGATTGAACTAAGTCATTTCTCTGGATTCAATCTTTGCTTGATATATTTTATGTAATTAAATGCTTTGGTTTCTACATAGATTTGGCCATATGAAGAAAGCAGCGAGTATGGTTTTGTTCAAGGGCTTTTTGGCTTGATGCATGCCCTTTTCTCTCGTGACTTGAAGGTTTCTAGTTTTGCTCAATCAATATCACCTGAGGTGAATTTGCAGTTTTTTAATTGATGTTTTAAGTTATGAAATGAATCATTCTTGCATTGTGCATACATAATGATCCTAATCACTTATTCATATTGCCAAATGACTGATCAGAACCAGAGGAATTCAGAACTACAGATGTTTAAGTTATGCTTCAGCCTGAATTCTTACTTATATTTTCTGGTCACAAAGAAATCACTGAGATTGCAGGTATATTATTTATAAAAAGGCAGTTGCTAATTGCTTGAATCTCTTTTCCCGTCATCTAGATTTCTTTCCTTTTTTGGTAAACAGAAAAGCTGAATTTGCTTGTAATATGCTTTCAGTCTTCAGATGCCTCCTCCAGTTACCCGACTTCTGTTGAACTTCAACAACCCACATTGAGCTTGCTTAATTCCCTTCTCACTTCTGTTACAACTGCACTTGAACGGGCTGCTGAGGATAAATCACTACTACTAAATAAGGTGAAAATGGAAAAGAAATTATTCCTGTAGCTTCTCCTTTCGTCCTTCATTTTAAGTTTTGATTGTTTATTGTTGATGCATATTGCATAAGCAACATCAAACATCTGGTTTTGCAGATAAGAGATATAAATGAATTGTCAAGGCAAGAGGTGGATGAAATCATCAATATGTGTGTGCAGCAAGACTATGTTCCATCTTCAGACAACATACATAAAAGGTAATCACAATGCTTGGAAATCTGAAAATAAACATCCCTGATACTAAAAGAAATCTGCAAACTGAAAATGTTATTGGCAAATTAAATATTAAAATAAGAATTCTGAAGTTCTTGTGATATTAAAATAAGAATTCTTTAATTTTTTTAAACTCAGTATAATATGAGACTGGTCTTGATTTGTGAAATGTGATACAAAATGCAAACGTAAGAGATGCATTTATACTAATATTTGACTAGAATCTTGGTCCTAAATGAATTATTAATAAATACATAAGAGAATAACAATAAAAAGTACATACTAAGAGTTCATGTAAGAATGTTCTAAGATATAGAAAATATATAGAGATACTTTTTTGATATACCAGTTTATGGATTTTTTTTATACAAGAAAAAATACGGTTTGGGTTTTAGAACTTTCTCTATGGTTTCAAACTCAGTTTTATTATATAGAAAGCACAAGCACCTTTGTTTACGGAAGTGTCTTGGCATTGCACACCTTTCTAACACCAATACTTGTTTGATTCATGTCATACACTCTTCTTCAAGTGTGCAATTAAAAATATATTTTGTCGGCTGTCACTTAGTTGACACTCCAAAATTGCTGCACACTTCCATGGATATGACTTAAAGGGTTGCCCAGTGCATGAGGCTCCCACCTAGTGAGGTCTAGAAAAATTTCATGTATAAAATTAAAAGTAGTAGATAACGAGTTGAAAGATTGTGAAATCAAACTTCTCTGTTTCTCACCTAACAGGCCCAAACATCATGCTCCTACTCTCTTTTTGGAATTTTCCCCCTTCAATCTATCTTCAGTTTCCTCTTCCATTTCTCTATTCTTATTTTATACACTCAACCTATGTGACACAACGAGTTTGTTTTATCAATGATGATGATGATAAGGAGGGAGAAAGGTCATGGGTAGATGAAAGATGAAAGCTGTATTCATATTTTGGTTTGCGATCTTTTTTGTGAATCGAGAAAGTCCTTACATCGTAAATTGATGCCTCTGTATTTTTTTAGGCTTGTCATCATGGAAAATATATAAATGCTGAATTTCAATTTCAGATCTTTTGTCATGTTCGTTCATATTAGTTTTGTTTAACATTAGTGTATCTCCTTGTCCTACACTTTGGATGTTGTCCAGTGTTCGTGGTTCATACTTAACTATGAGTCCATGTTATCATTCTGTGTAGTTCATGTATCTTAAGGATATCAGCTGATTATAAGTAGATGTTATATTTATATATTCTAAGTCCTTAATTTAGATTTTCATGACTACTTCCTCTGTATAACCGCTCACCCATATTAGTTATATGTTATCCTGTTTGTGAAATTTGTAATACCTATGATATGCCATTTGTGTTTTTTAAAACTTCTGTTTTATAGGAGATACATTGCAATGGTAGAAATGTGTCAAGTTGTTGCTAGTTGGGATTGGCAAATCATTTTGTTACTCCCTCTCTCTGAACATGTGCTGAATATCATCCTCATTCATCTTCAAGAGAGGTAATTCATATATTTCTGATTCTGTTATTGAGAATGTTATCGTGCATAGAAAAATAAAATCCAGATACAATCTCATGTCCCTGAAGATCGACATTTTATCTTCAGTGTTTCCATTAGATGTATCCTTTTTTTTCATATTTGATTATAGATGCCTATGGGGTTGCCATTTAATGTATTCCGTTTGGCTAATTTTGCAATTTTTGGCAGCTCTGTTGCATCTGATTCTACATTGATCACCAAAACAAATACATACGGTGCGAAGTATGATCCGGAACAGGACATTGCGTTTTTATGTGGAAAGTTAGTTCCAGCCCTTGAACGACTCGAGCTACTGAGTGAGGTATGAGTCTCTCACAATATGGTCTCCATTCAAGAAAATGAACAACAATGAGTTTCATTTGTAATTTATCTACATAATTGTTAAGTATTTAGTAGGAAACAAGTTTTCCTTCCATGAATAATATCAGCATGGATGTAAATTTATGCCCGGGACTGGAAAATGCTCATGTTCTCAGCTTTTACTATGCTGTGTGCATCTTAATCCTAATCTTCCCGTGGATCCTCCTCTACTAACATAGATTAGCTTAGTTTTATTTCGTTTAATCAGATTTATCAAATTAATTGGAACTTGGGTAATTGGTACTAATGCTCAACTCTACCATGTATTAAGGGGTTCTGCTATCTTTTGTTGTCCTGAACACTTTCTTGCTTTAGAGTAGTCAGTAAATTGATGGTAACACATATTTTAGTGTTTATTGATGGTTTTGCCTGATATCTTAACTTTATCCTCAACCCTTACATGATGGTTGGTTGTTTTTCAGGACAAAATTGGGCGTAATCTCAAAGTATTCCACAGATTAGTAACTTCTGCTAAAGAGATAGCAATTCAAAAGTTGGTTTTGTAGATATATCAAATTATTCGCACACATCTAATATTTTTTTCCTTTAATTAACTGCTTGTGTATTTTAAAATGTATCAACTGTATGTAGTTTTGCCCGGTTGACTTCAATCTGTAAGAAGATATGCTCTTTAGAGTAAGATATTTTTATGGGTGATATTAAATCTTGTGTAATCTTGCTATATGTAGGTAGAAGTTTATGCACAATATTACCTTTCAAATGGTTGTAAACTTGGCTGGTTGGGGATCTTGCATAGATATGAAAATGGGGTTACCATCAAGTGAAATTATTAGTAAGGGAATTTAAACCTTTCCCTTTGCTGATGCGGAGTTTTAGTCATTTATTTCATAAAGCGTAGCTACTAATGGATTTATTCTCCATTATAAAGAAAATCATGATAACGTAAAGTTAATGAGGTTAATAGTACTCACTAACGGGATAGAAAAGGATAATTTAATTCCTTGCTTGCCAAGTCTAGATTCTAGTTAATTTCATACTGTTGATGTAAAATTTGCTGGTCCAGCGGGAGGCTCAGATCTCTAAGGAAGTGTGAATTGGAAAGAATCAAAGTGCACTTTTGGGGATATGAAAATTGTACTTGCATGGATGTTTTCTAGTTCATTCCCTCAATTTCATAAAGCTTCCATTGACTGCCAAAGCTCGAAATAGTATCATGCTTATTAGGAAGATATTGTTTAAGTTTGGCTTTTTAGTTTGGCCGGACCACATTAAAATTGGGTCATGGCTGTGTATACCGGGTTGGATTCGGGCCAACATAATGGTGTTTATGCTCGCGGGCAAGGGTGTAAGTGCCATGTTGAATTTGAGTGTCAGTCACCTTCACAGTAATTTATGCAAGGTTATGGTGAATCGGACTCCTAACCGGTATGATAAAGGTGTTATACCGGTCAAGTAACAAAACTGGTGGAAACCGGTCGATTTTGACAAAACCGGTGAACCGATGGAAACTGGTTAAAACCGGCCAGTTTATACTTTTTTCTCCCAGGTAACCACACACTTAGATCTGCCACAACAGTGTACCCACACACTTAGAACAAGTTCAAAAAGGGCATATCTGAAAATAAAAAATGAACATGTTTGAGAATGAAAATCAAACCTTTCAAATTGTTGGAGGAAGAATGCAATGAGTGGAAGCAAAATGATCAGTTGAGAAAAAGAATGGTGGAGGAGCTGCCGTTGGAGAACATAGATTGAAATGAAAAATGGGAAATGAAAAAAAGAAAATAATTTTGGTTTGGGAAAAGTATATTAAAAAAGAGTGAGTGTGGGTTGTTTGAATGTGTCAAAGTCAGAGAAACCAAAGTTTTTAAGAAAGATGGAGAAGGCAAAGTGTTTAGGAAAGGGAAAAAATATATTATTTTTTTTGCATAGTGACAGTTCAAACATCACCAACTAGTTAGTACCTCACCATTTGGAGAAGGCAAAGTGTTTAGGATGATGCAAGTCAATCGAACTCCTGAAAAGGAGAAAATAGTTTTCATCTGAATGAATATTTTAATAGATGACGACCTTGAAAAGGAGTTCATCCTATCATCACAAAAGTATAGGTAGTAGCAAATGAGACATCGTGTTCATCTCGGAGTACAAATAGGAGTACAAATATATGTATACTGTAGGATAGGGCACGACATAGACTTGTGATCAAAATCCTTATTGGCTCAAACTTAAATTAACTTAAACCTAACCATTTTGATTGTAGAGAGAATTGTGTGATGTCCTGAAGAAATAGGAGTACAAATCCTCTATACCAGAAAATTAACCTCCGTTAATTTCCACACAATCTCTGTCATAGGTTCTATCCTTAGGTACCTGTGTCACCATTATCATTGCAGAACCCATACAACTACAATTCTTCATTTGAATTCAATCACCTTAAAAAACAACCACCGAGTTGTATCATTGACCCAATGGTCTAACTAGTGACTCATTGATTCAATGTAGTGATTGAGTAATTGATGTCATTGACCGGCCTAAGTTTAATAACATTGTGAGAAAGTATTATAATTTTCTTATTATATGTATATATTTGTATTTTAGTTTGAATGTACTATTTAATATGATAAATACATTTGAATGCAAATTATGTACTCTTTATTTTATATGGTCAATGTATATATATATTTGTATATTTTATTTTTCTTACTTTATTTAGGACGGTGTGCCTTATTTCATGCCCTATTTAAAAACTGACATGCTTATGCCCCCTAATTTAGACGAACATTGCATGAGCAGAAGTAAGGTGGGCACGACGACCCTAATTATCAATACTAATTAAGAAGAATTAAATTTGAAAGCATAAACCAAAAAGTTATCTTTGATGAAAAGTATACTTAACGCGTCCAATAACTACGTTTAAATGAAATAATATATATATATATATATATATATATAAATTGTGATCTTATGACAAATGACTAAACTCACTTTAATGAGTTATCATACTTAGAAACAATTGTGTTTAGTGACATGATGTTTAATGACAATTTTGTTGAGTGACATCTGTGAATAAATTCAAGTCGTGTGCATCTGAGACATTATATTCAAGTGACAACTATGTCCAATTACCATCATATTCGCTGACTAGCGTGTCAAATAACTGCCGCATCCAATGACTTTAATTGTTTATCCTTGTATTTTGAATTCATATTTACTCGTCTAATCATTTGAATCTAAATGTTTATTATGCAAATTTATTGTGATTATTAATGATTCAATGATTATATACTCTATCTTTGCAATGTGCACGAAAAATATTATTAAAGTTTGAAGTTAATGATAAAAAGAAGACATATATATATCAAGGAAAAAGAACTTAACACAATGAAGCAACATATTTAATGTGGAACCATATATGACTCAATATACAACCGATTCAAGCAATAACTTCCTTCTTGGTGTCAAAGCTCAATAAATTTATTGCCTACTCTAAACATACACTTTTGAAGAAGTTGAAAATTCATTGAAGTACTTCAAGCTCATCTATTAAAGGAAGAAGATTTCAAGAGTCAAATAAGAAGACATATATTTTTTATTATAACAAAAAACTTCATTAAAAAATAGTCCAAGGGTTACCCATGCCAATTATAAAGTTGATATACTTGGAAATACAAGTCATTAGACTCATACACCAATCATAAAAGAAGGAATTCCTACCAATAATAACCATAAATCAATGTCATGTCCTTACCCTAATCATATCTAACAATGACAAACTATCACAAGATTTGTCATTAAAGATTAACGAATTACGAAGAAGTCAAATAAATCATACAGTTTCAACCCAAATTATAATAAGTCTTGTATGTTAAGCATCCTTCCCTTTGAAGAGCATATTAAACTAAGAGTAGAAATATGCAAGGGTAACTGCAATTGTTAAGCATCCTTCTCTTTAATGTATAGTAATTGCAACCAACATGGAGTCAGATATTGATGGGAAAATGGGCAATGTTTGTATGACCTGCAATGTTTGTGAAAAATACATATAATTTTAGTCTATTTGCCCATTTAGTCCAGCCCATTTGTGCGCAAGCATTTGTGGGTTAAGCACTTGTACGTTAAACATTTGTAGGTATGCTCGCGCTTGTTTAAGTTTTGCAGATATGCAGACACGTGCAAAACAGGTCAGGCGGCCCGTTTTCCCATCTCTAAATATGTTTTGTTCTAAAGATTTTTCATATTCTCTCTTCAATTTATTTTTAGTAAGTTATGGATTTGTTTTACTTTTTTTTATTGTTTACGCCTTACACACCTCTTTAGCATATATTAAAACGTATGAGAGTTTGTTCGAAAGTAGTAGACGTGTATGTCTGAATGTGCTTTTGAATTATGTGCATTTTGTGAACGAAAACTAAATAGGTCGGACGACACTTTTGCCATTAGTACTAATTTACCCCTCCTAGTAAGTGTCGGTCTCAAGAATCGACGCCTTGACATTTTAATTATTGATTCATGATAAGATTAGTTTTATTATTTAGATAATGACCAGAATCCCAATTTGATAACCATGGGTTATTAAAAGAATTCGGGGAAGGATATAATAAAACTCATCACAAAATGCTCCTTGCGTGCAACATTAGGACTAGTGTTCCTTATTGAAATGAAAGTTACATAGTACATACTATATACATTTAGCACAATATTCTTAGCTTCCACAATGCAATTTAATAATTACACAAATAAAGGGCATGTATATCATGATAGAACTAAACGAAGAATCTCTCCTGAGAGCTTGAATGATTTTTCTGTTTCTTCCAGACAATGGTTCTTCTCTTCACGAGTCCATTCCTGTGTAAACAACAGAGAAATACAAAGAGATTCATTTACCAACCTAACTCAAAAACCTTCAAAACTAAAAAATGGCAACACAGTGCGCGAGGCTCCCAATTAGTGGGGTTTAGGGAGGGTAGAAGCGTAGAGGCTGGTTCTAGTATTTGAACCTGTGACCTCATGGTCACTAAGCAACAACCTTACTGTTGTGCCAAATTTACCCTCTACAAAACCTTGAAAACTATGAGAAATTAAAATTGCAACAATAAATCAGCTTATTTCTTATTGCTTAGAAGATTGTAAGGAAATGTATGCAAAGAAGTAAGAAAGTTCAAGAAATTTACTTCAGCAACTTTGTTCAATTTGTCCCTAACATTCTGCAACAACTGGGATAGGTCACCATCCCATTTATAGAACTCCAACTCCTTGTTGTTCAGTATCTTTTCAGCAACCTGAAAGGGTTAAGGTTAATGTGTAGGAGCTTCTTCAGCATAGAAAGGATAAGGAAACTTTCACTATTGGTTTCTATTTAATCAAACAAAAATTACTGAAACATGCAGAACATAGTAAAGCCTACTTTTTAATGTTATGACTTAAGAGTGGATTACAGTGTTATAACAACCATTTACTCCTGGAAACCTCAACGTATCACCTAAAATCGGTGTGAAATCAGACATACGTAAAATGCTGGTCAGTCAATTCTTTCTCCTATAATCGGAAATGACACAATTTGAATCTTTGCTGCAAGGTTGCATTTCAGGCTTCAGTTGTATTCGGAATAGCTTATTTAACTTCAGAAAATGATTATATAATCAAAATGCTTTCAAAAGGACTTTGAGGTGAAAAGCTTTTTCTTCAGTAGAGAAGCTATGCTAATCCAAACATGCATGCTTATATAATCAATATTAGTAATAAACATTAATATTGATATTTTACCATCATCATACTATGATACACACAACAAAGAATTTGACTAAAAGAGAAAGTAAAACAGAGTACATATATGACACAACTCTGCAAATATCTGTATAACAGGCCACGTATAAAATTTCGGGGACTATCTGGGACTATCCTATGTAAAACAAAATCGAAATATTCATTGTTCATAAAAAATTTCACCGTGTTTTTATATCTCCCACACACGAACCATATTAGTCATAAAACAGATTTTACTGTCCAAAACTGAAACCATATATGATCTGTGTGCATAACCTGTTATAAAAGGACAGCCCAGTGCACGAAACTCCCACTAAGTGGGGTCTGGGGAGGGTAGATGCACAGAGCCTCACCCCGATCTGCATAATTTGTGATATACATAATAATTTAACCCTTTTCTATGCATGTGATCGGTTACCTTTTTCCCAATCATTCGACCACCAGCTGAATGGGCAAAGTAGATGTTGTAAAAGTGGCAAATGAAGGCTTGGGGATCCTTGTGTGATAACTCTGTAAGATATTGAGCATATGTAAGACCAGGAGCGGAAGGTTCAGGAATGGCATGACCTTGTTCCTTGAACCATGCCAAATCTTTTTCCAAACATGCAGACCTTTCCAATCCTGTATTTCTGAATTCAGCATCTACACAGAAAGAGAAAAGCTTCAGCATTATACAGTAAGATTAGTTGAGAACATAAAAACATTATTTATAGCCTATGGATATGCTCTAAAATTAAAGTACTCCAAAACAACTAATATTGATAAAAGCAACAAACCCTCAGAAGTGTGAAGAAAGCAACAATGAAAATCTCCCAGAATATCAAGAAGCTTAAAGATGCATAATTAGGAATAATACCTAATGATTTTGCAATTACTTCTCACCAAATATAAACTCTACCTTGCAGCAGTGGGAAGGCTGTACACTATATAACCCCTAACAGAGCCTCAAGAATCAACAAGAAGCCAAAATGAAATAATAATCACTGTAACAATACTACTCGCATGAAATGAAGAACCAGAAAAAGTTGATCTGTATCCAGATATAGCTAACTCTGACGGGCTTCAATACAGCCTAATGTTTAGCCAGTGACTTCATAGATATAATTCTAGATTAAAAAAAACCCTCATGATATTCAACAAAATGAGGCAAATATGTTTATGAGGGTATCTATGAAAGATAATCAAAAAAGTTTATCCCAATAAGAAAATGGCAGATCAATAGAAATTAAAAAGGAATCACAAAAGAAATCTACCTCAGCCAAACTGATAATGACAGTTTCTACTTTCTACTAGTACTGTAGATAGGTAGTTGGGGGAGGGGGTGAAGACAAAACATTTTCAAGCATCGTAAGTTATGTAGGCATCATAAGTTATGTAGGATGTACGAGTACTATATTCATTTTATAAGCCTTTTGAGGTAAGCTTCACAGTTATAGACTTCAAGCTATATCAAGAAGTTAGAATCACTTCCAAAGAAGAACGAACCAAATTACACAGAACACACAAGGATATATTAAGCTAAAGCCTCTAACTCAAACATTCACTTAAGTTCCTATAATCATTACTTACAAAATATTTCCATCAAGACCCAAAATTAAATTAACAAAATACAAACAAATTGAAAATAGACCCCAGCTGATACTCAAACATCACCCACCAACCCATCACTGTTATAATATCTATTTACCTAGCCTATTACTTAACAGCTCAAGATACATCTAAACTTATATATTACACTATATGAAGGAAGGACCCTCATGCGTATCTCTCTGAATAACCTCAGGCATTAGGTATTCAACTAACTTAAGAACTCAGTATCTTTTTCTGGTCTTTATCCCCTCTCGGCAGAGAATAGATGCAGGTAGAGAAAGCCACACTCGAACACTGCTCGGACCGGGTACAAGAACAAGAAAGATTAGCGTAGGCACGACTAATCAATCACTTCCATGTCGTTAAAATAACAACTTTGAAAACACAACAACAACCGGTTCAATATTTTCTCAAAACTATAGTATGAATGCATTACATGAATAAGGTATACACAGTGTTTTAAATTGCGGTTGAGGTAACGGTTGCGGTTACTGCGATTGCGGTCATTGCGGCCATTGTGATACGGATAACGGCCGTTGCGGTGTAAAATATTTTGTTATTAAAACAATATTTTTGAATCCCATGCGGTTCGATGTGCCTGATGCGGTCAAAATGTTGACTGATGCGGTTGTGTTGCGGCCCGATGCGGCCGCATCATTGTGATTCAGAGTCACACCGTAATTACAGTTTGATGCGGTTGCAGCGGTCACCACAACCACAATATTGCGGCCGCATCAGGTGATGCAGTCCACAATTTAAATCACTGGGTATACATGATGCTCTCTTGCATGACTACTGTAATGGTAACAATTAGGCCAATATAATTATACGTGTAAATGATCAAAGTTAGTACTAATATAGGATGCGAGAAGCTAAGAATAAAAGATTGAGAATCAAAACCAACTGAAATTTCAAGATGAGAGACTAATTATATGACTCATATTTAGTATTATGATGTGGCTACTAAATAAAAATGGGAGAATCCTAAATATTTATCCAAAATGGCAAAATTTTAAAACAATTTACATCAAAATGAATACATCCTATTTTTTTGTATAACCAAAATATCCCCGATCTTATGAGAAAGGAATAAATCACTTTTAGAGTGTGTGGCTGCCCTTACCAACAAATATCGCTCTCAATAATTGAACTCTTAATCTTTTGGTCTATCGATACATCCTATTTTAAAGTACCCATGCAACATAGGTTCTACTTATTGTGTCGTGCCTATACAAGATTTATTATAAAGAAGAGTTAATTATAACTGAGTTTTATTGAAATTATATAAATCATCCCTCCTTTTTTGTCCTTACACGAACCACCCCTCTCTCTTGCAGTAATCACCCCTGATTTTGTACGTACTTATATTGAAATAGGGTGGTCAATGTACTATATGTACAAAATTTAGGGTGATTCATTTAAGAGAGAGGATGGTTTATGTAAAGACAAAAAAATGGAGCGATGAGAAAAAAGAACTCTAATCAAACTTATGGGTGAGACTCTAATTAACTCGGAACATAAAATATATAAATATTGTGAAAACTTAACCCTAGAAATTGACATAAAAAAGAAGAAAAAGAACTTACATGAAGGATAAGCAGGCTCTTGAAGAATTTTCTCGAGCGTATCATAAACAAACTTACTATCAACAAGAAACTTCAAGTAACCATCAACACTAGGTTCCCATTTAGCCACAGTTCTTTCTTCTGGTTCCTTAACCTCTTTCTCACCCTCCTTAGCTTGTTCCTTCGTATGCAACTTCATAGCCACAAATCTCATTTCTTCCACAAAACCCTTCGATTCACCCGGGTACCGTTTCTTCTGTTTCTCCGTTGTTGTTGCAGACACGACAACGACACCTTTCCTCGGCATACCCGAAACTGAAGTAGAAACAAAGTGAAACTGTACGGATAAGGGGAATTTATTTGGGAATGTTGTTGATGATGAAAGAAAACGTGGTTTGTTAAATAGGGAATTGAATTGAGAAAGTGGAGTTAGTGATGACATGGTTATTGGATTTGAGTGCACGAAATATATGAAGTTGAATAGAAAGCAAGTTATGAAGTAGAAGAATATTTTATTAATAATAGAGTGTGAGATGAGAGAAGGGGTGAGAAATTTTAATTGGTGAGGTTGAAGAATGAAGGAGAAGTAATCTTTAAGAAAAAGGTCACACGCCTATGATAATTGTTTTTTTTTTGTAATAAAAAATTGGGAAGGGAAATGTTAAAATAATTATAAGGATGATGGTGTGTGAAAATATTTAATTTTAATAATAAATAGGAGCAAACTAGCAACAAGATGGTTTTGGAGTGGAGAGGGAGAGGAGTTGTGTAGTTTCTTCCAACATAAGATGGATGAATTGGGGGGAGAGGATGATGGTGAAATTATTGAGGAATGTGGTGTGACGTTGAAGTAAAAACCAATGTTGTGATAAATGGAATGGACTGGACGGACCGACCGGTTTGATTGCTGACTGGACTCGAAAACGGTTCTGTTTTGTAGTTTTAACCGAATGATTAGTTGGACCGCTTTGAACCGGAGAAATTTCAGTTTGACCATGCTAAACCCGATTAAATCTGAATAATCTGAAGATAAAATCGGACGGTTCACTTAAAATATATAAAAAATGAAGTATTACTCTAATCTTTTCTTTATTTTGGTTCAAAAAAAATAGAAAGATGTTATTTCAATGTAAAATTCTTAATTATATAAAATTTTACATTTATATATGGACGACTTAATTGTTTAAACATGTTAGACCTAATATGGAAGTTCTTCCAGCTTGACGTCTGGCTCAGGTTTCACAAGAGTAAATTTAAATTTAAAAAACTTACTTCATTTCTTAGTCATCAATTCTAGAAAAATTTAATGATATAAAAAATTTAAATTGAATCCCCTCCCATTATTTTATTGAGGGTAAAGGGTGTAATTTAAGACAAGACAAAAATGAATCGTTCCTAAATTCCCTGGTTGACACTTTGCCAAGTTGGAGGGGCACTAGGAATAGTGCAAGTAGCATCTAAAACGACACCATCTACCTATGTCATTAGTAGTCAAACACGCTATCAATTTTACAATTAATTTGGTATTAAATTGTTATGTTACCAACATTTCTTTTTTGGTTATCGTTATGTTATCAATATTGTTAATGCGTGTAGTCTTTGAAGGTAAAGACATCAAGAATAGAATGGGATTGTTTTTAATATTTTTGTAACAAAGATGTTGGTATAATGGTTTGACAAAACTAGATTACAGATATTGTGCAATGATAAAAGTTGATTTTCAATTGGGAGCTGCAGTATGCAATATCTCTAAGTGGATTATTCCTCATCTAAAAAAGATGATAGGACGGTTGACAAGGACAAAAAAAAAAAAAAAAAAAGTCTGGTTCCTCTCTAGTACTGGAGAATATGTTTAGGAGTAAAAACGTAATAATAATATAAATTAACTTTTGAGTTTTCTATGTATTTTTAGGTAAATGACATCTCCATTACTGGAGAGGAGGCTGACTCAAAAAATAGGATTGAATAGTGGACAACACTCCTCTAATTTATATTTTAGAGTCTAATGTTCATAAATGTAGACCAAATTTTTTGAGATATTGATTCATTGAGTATATAATTTCAACCACTCATAATATCATATATATAATACATTATACCGGCTAATATTTATATACATACATTACACTGATTAACTCTAAATTTTTGTTAAACAAAATGAGTGATAAGTATAATTAAATTAAATAAAATATAATATTTTGTGAAGATAGATCAAAATAGTGTAAAAGTCAATTTATGTTCATTATTTTTTATTCTTGACAAATAATATAAGATACTGACTCTTAGAATATTTGGATTTGTCTACACAAGATATCATATTTTATTTAACTTAATTACAATTGTCACTCTTATTCGTTTAAGAATGTACGTTTATCTCTCATTCATGAATATTTAGTGGAATGTATATATATAATCATTCATGAATTACAGGTTTAAAAAATAAATGGATAGTTGTATAATTTTACTAAAAATCAGGGATGCGATGATAATTTACTTTTATTTAAATTTATGTTGATGTACAGTAAGCAAAATATACATTACGAAATTTCATCCTTAAATAGTGTTTGCCATTTTGAAAAATATTTTGAAAGATTAAAATTGCATTCTTAAATTCATTTCACCAAGATGGACAAGAATGCAAAATATAGATAGTGCATTATTAAACACACTCAAAAAATCATATAAGAGTATATTCTTAAGCTTGATTAAAAACCGAAACATAATCTCTAGGAATATATTCTTAAGCTTGTTTAAGTTTGAAAACGGTTAGAGTAAAGTTATATGTTTTTTATTATGGTTCAATAGTCATAATGAGATTTATATCACCACAATAATCAATTTGATTACAATATTGTTGAGCAATGCTGTACAAGTATTCGATTACACCAATATTATTTTCACACATTTCTTGGAGGGAGTGGCATATCTTATCCAAAAGTTCACGGGGTTTAATCAATGTTATTAAAATCGTACCGGTTATCAAACCGGTCAGGGTACTGGTATAGTGGTATAGTGGTTCAACCAGTGGTTCAGTAATTAAACCGCATGTCGGTTAAACTGGACATACTTGCTTATATATATATGTAAACCTATAACAAAAAATTTCAAATAAGTAGATATTCATATTTATAATTTACTTCAAATTCACACAAACAAACAACATTAAGTCTTTAATAAAATCAAAGTCTAAAGTGCAAAACATATATTAATCCAAAATTATCACTTAACAAACGCAAAATACAAATAAATGACCAAAGTATCAATCATTGAAGTTGAAAATTGGTGAAGAATTGAAAATTTGAAATTAAAAAAAAAAAAAAATTAATGTACAAACTGATCGGTTTAAACCAGTTTATCAGTTTTGACCGGTTCTAATGCATATGCGGTATAACATACGTACCGTACCGGTTAGGGGTCCGGTTCACCGGTTTTCCGGTTGAACCAGCCGATACGGCACGGTTTTTAAAACATTGGGTTTAATTAAATTTAATTATGATTTATTATAAAAAAATATCATGAATTTGTTCGAAATGGAGAAATAAGATAATATTTATCCTTAAATATTAATTTTTATTGGCACCAAGAAATTGGAAATGGGCATGATAAGCCATGGTGAAATATCTTGAATACTAAAAAACTAAATTTATATTATCATTTCAAATATGTCTAATATTATTGAGACCATTAAATAGATTTGAGATTATAGTTAATGTGGCTAATGGAAAACTGAAAGTAACAATTTAAAAAATGAAATATACATAATTAAATAAAACTTTTAAAATAATATAGGATAAATATCATGAGAACAAGAGAAATGTGTTAAATTAAGAGTATCAAATTAAAATAAAAGGTATGAAATTTAAAAAATGAAAAAGGTAAGGTCCAAGGAGATAAAGAGAAATAACCTTGAAGAAAAAGGTGACACACCAATCATAATTGTTTATTTTATAACTAAGAATAGGTAAGGAAATGTTTAGATAATGGTGAGGATGAGAATGATGTAAGAATCCAAATTCTATACTTGAATTTTTTTCCTTATTTTAATCAATTTCCACATGTATTATTCCTTATATCATATAATTTTAAACACCCGATGACTTAACTTTGGATACCCATTAATTATTTCGCAATTAGTTTAACATGTCATATTACTACATATTCATAATGCAGAAAAACATAATTCATTTAAATAACTCCCCATGGGGGCAAAGTATCAATAGTTATGGTTCTCAAAATAACAAAACTCATGGTTACTAGAATCCAAAATAAACGCAATAACCATGGTTACAAATATTCAAATCCGCAAATAGTCAGTCATAGTACAAAAAGGCGTAAACAAAAGAATCCAAATTTTAAAGCTCCAAACCAGACATCCTCAATTCACTCGTTTACCTGCAATGGGATTATCAATGACCAATACACAAAATATACAAAGGAGTAAGTCATTAATTCAATAAATATCATTATTAGATAATCCACATTTTAAAGGGGTTAGTAAACCATTTTAAATTCATTTTCGCTACATAACTTGAGCCAAAATATCGCTACATAACTTGAGTCAAAGTATTGCTACATAACTTGAGTCAAAGTATCGATACATAACTTGAGTCAAAGTATCGATACATAACTTGAGCCAAAATATCGCTACATAACTTGAGCCAAAGTATCGCTACATAACTTGAGCCAAAGTATCGTTACATAACTTGAGCCAAAATATCGCTACAGAACTTGAGCCAAAGTATCGCTATATAACTTGAGCCAAAGTATCGCTACATAACTTGAGCCAAAGTTGCTAACCAATCATGGTCGGCTAAAAATATGTTTTCTTTTCATTGATTCACCATCAATCCATAAACAACAATTCCACGCATTCTTTCAATACGATATGCTAATTAAAGACTTATCCTTACCTTGGTGAGTGTTGGGTTTGGTCCTTGGTAACTTTGCAAGTTCCTCCGACACCGCCTCCAACTTTAGGATCTTTCCTCATTCCCACCACATAATAACAATGTTAGTCATTTATTCAAAATAACACATAAACAACTCATATTTCATCTTTAACCATACAAGAGATTTACACATTTCAATGTTTCCAAAACTACATTCATTATGAGTTTCCAAACATCTAAAACATACATATTCATCTTATATTCAACATTAGAACATATACTCATCTTCTACATCTAACATTTCACCCATTTCCCTCTTTACTCATATTCTCATTTTGGAGTTTTGGGGTTTTCATGAATCAACCCACAAATCATCCTAATCTTTGATTTTCAACTCTAAATCCAGAGTTTACAAGAGAAAAACAACATAAAATGAACCATAACTCTAAATAGAGAGTCTCCATGGTTTCTCATGTTAAGAGAAGAGATCTCACTTACTCAAATCAAGTTTCAAAGGGAAGAAGGAGAGTTAGAATCAAGAGATTTACCTCTTCTCAAGTCTCTAGATGATTCCCAAGAATCCTTGCTGTTGAAAATGCTCTATTCTCTCCAAAGTTCTAACCCTAAAAGTGTTTGGGGTTCCCTTTTTAATGTAACAGCGTCGAGTTCTCGCTCAAGCGAGAAGATCCTGCATATTTTAAAAACTCAGATCTGGTGCTCTCGCTCAAGCGAGGGATTCTCGCTCAAGCGAGAATCCTTCAGTGTCACACCTCTTTCTCGCCCAGGCGAGCCATTCTCGCCCAGGCGAGAATCCTAGGAAATTCTGGAAGCAGATACTGGGCCTTTCGCTCAAGCAAGAATCACCCAGTATACCCCAGAATTTCACTATACAAAAGCAAATAAAATTAGGGTGTCACAAATGTTGTACAAAGATATTTAATTTAATAATAAGCAACAACAAACCAGCAACAAGGTGGTTTTGGAATGCAGAGGCAGGGGAGTTGTGTGGTTTTTTCCATCATAGGATTAATAAATTAGAGTTTCTTGAAGAGGGGAGGGTAAGGGTAAAATTATCACAAGATTGAGCATCAATATTTTTAATCACATATTTATTATTGCTTTGAAATAAAATTATCTAATTTTAATTTACTAATATATTAGTGGTGGTCATTGATACTTTACATGTAATAATTGATTGAGGGTAAAGGGAGTAATTTGAAGAAAGAATAGAAATGACCTGGTGGTGATTTCCCTAGTTTACATTTTGCCAATATGGAGGGGGTACTAGCATTAAAGCAAACAACTAGTAAAAAGGGTCGAACTTGAGTTAAAAATTAAGCTCATTAAATAGAATTCAACACGTTAAGTTCATGAGCTGACTCGACTATATATATGTGTATAAACATGTATATATATTGTAGCACTAAAGCAATCAACAACTAAAACTACACCATCATCCACCTATGAATGGCTCGTAATGAGCAGAACCAACTCGACATTCGTTAAACAATTGACTCTTTATTGTTGGAACATTTAGGGTGTGAAATGAAAAATCCCTAAGCCCTACATAGGATGGTGGAAACACTTTAAGAGTGTTTATAAGTATTAATTGCATTCTTGGGTATGCACCAAGGGCTACAAGGATTTTATGGTGAATAAGGACACATACGAGCAAAATTCCTCCACACATGCACCACCACCACCACCTCCTGCTCCGTCGTCGTCCGACCAATTCATATTCGAGTAGGGCTTGGGGTTGAGATTTTTTTCCCTAGATTTCATGTTGACCAAGTCAACATGTCTTCCAAATGCTTGGCACATGTACTGACCAAGTCAACACATGTTACCAGGGTCAAATAGATAAACATAGACCCAGTCAACATGACCATTGCTTTCAACTGGGTTGTCGGATCAATCTGGTAGTTTAAGATATATTTTATGGACGGCTAGATTGAATTGGACATTAGGGTGTTTCGCCTATAAATAGAGGTGTTCTCCATTCAGAAAATACACACAATTTGATATGCATTTCCTCAACTTTTCTTCTATCTCTCTGTCGAAGAATTTTCGGCTCCCTTCTCCCTCTTTCCTTCACTGACATGAGAATTAGCAGTGGTAGCCATACTGTAAAAAATTCGATAATTTGCATGGGTGGTCATATTTTGGGAAACTTGAGAATTGACACAAGTAGCCATATATGGGGAAATTAGAGAATTGACACTGATAGTCATATCGTGGGTGTTTCGAGATAGCATCTCATAGTACAATGAGAATATGAAACAAAGAACTAAGTTGTTTTATCCTAGGGATGGTGTGTTTCATAGTCTTCTTGTACAAAAGAAAACGACATGGTCATGACTCAGCTAGTAATAAATATCAGGTGTCATAATTAATTGATCCAATTTGTTTCCAAAAAAATTTAAGACGATTCGTTATGAAATGGCATGTGCAGATAATATTATTGGCTCGAACAACTTTAACCTTAACAAACTATTTCAGTTTGATGGGAATAATTTCAAAAGTTAGCAACACAAAGTGGATTTCTTTTTTACCATGAGAAAATTTGCTCGCATTTTGAATATTGATGTCGTAGCTCTCTAGAATGAAAATAATTACTTATGTAGGAATTTCCTAATGGGTTGTCTCATGATCTTTATAGTTCATATAAGTCCGCCAAATTAATTTATTATGCACTTGAAAAGAAGTTTGATACTAAGGAAGATGAGACTAAAAAGTATGTTGTTATGTGAATGCAAATGTGAATTGCATAATTTTGATGAAGACAAAGCATGAAGATATGGACAAAGCTTAATCAATAACAACATTGAAGACTCAAGTTCAAGCGTCAAAAGGATCAACACAAGCTTAAGAGTATTTTTCATTTCCTTAGGTCCTAAAATGTTTTGAATGGGTAGAGTCTAGGAAAATGAACCAAATGAAATCTCAGAGATTAGAATAATGATTATGATGCATATGAGATAAACATTCATACATGACTTCATGATTTTGATGTATTAAACTAGGTTAAACTCATGTCATTTCAAATCATACATCATACATTATTAAATCATGTTAGATGTTCATAGCATACCAATTAAGTATTTTTCAGAACAAAGTTAATTGATGAAGTCTTTGCAAAATGGGAAACTCGTTATTCGATCAAATTCATAGTTAATCGAATAAGTCAATGTTAGTTTTGAAATCTTTTATTTTTAAAAAAACGTTAATCGATTAAGTATCAACATAATCTATTAAATTATCAGAAAACTGATTGAGGATGAGGGTTATTATAACCAACAAACCCCATGAGTAATAGACACTTTTTTCAAGATCAAACCAAAGAGTTTTGAAAGAAAGTGAGCTAGATACTTTGAAACACAACAAGAAAATTTTTCATGAATTTTTGAGAGGAGACATTCAAGAATTCATATCGCATCAAAATGCTTTCATGATCCTTATCATCTCATGATCATAAATCATCACATTCTAAGATTTTTAAGATATCAAGAAGGTTTAGATATATTCTGAGTAGAGTGTATACAAGCAAAATAAAAGGTGCAAAAGCATTATACACAAGAAGAACTAAAGGTAATTGTTTTTCTTGTCCTTTTTCATTAATCTGGAACCATATATACAATGATCTTGTGTGTCTAATATAGAAGCCTTTTAACTTTACATCAATGATTTGCTTAAAATAGATTAGGAATGTATTGAATATAAAAGTTACAAATATAATTACAAGAATATTCTAGCAAATATTATAGTCTATCACACCCTCGCAGTGGAAGTGGGAGGTTCTCGTACGCTGAGTCTAGCTCGAAATTCATCAAAAAGTATGCGCGTGAGCCCTTTAGTAAATATGTCAGCAAGCTGATAACGAGATGGTACATAAAGAACCCGAGCTTGGCCACGAGCCACCTTCTCGCGAACAAAGTGAATATCCATCTCGATGTGCTTCGTGCGCTGGTGTTGAACTGGGTTGTTAGAGAGGTAGATGGTACTAACATTGTCACAATACACCAATGTTGCTGTTGGGACTGGAGAATGCAGTTCCATGATAAGATTTCGAATCCAGCATGACTCAGACACGACATTGGCCACCCCTCTATATTCAACTTCAGCACTAGAGCGAGAAATGGTAGGTTGAAGTTAGATGACAATGAGATAAGATTATCACCAAGAGAGACACAATAACCAGATGTAGAGTGTCTTCTGTCAGGACAACCACCCCAATCTAAATTAGTTTAGGAAGTAAGACTAGATATGGATGAAGGGTACAGCTATAAACCAAAATGCAAAGTGCCTTGTACGTAACTCATAATGCGTTTTAGAGCATTCATGTGTTCTGCTTTTAGAGTATGCATGTGGAGGCATATCTGCTAGACAACATATGAAATATCTTGTCGAGTAAATGTGAGATACTTCAAAGCACTTGTGAAGCTCCGATAATGAGTGGGATCCTCAACCGAAACACCTGAGGAGACACTAAGTCTTCATTTGGTGTCAACAGGTGTAGCAGATGGTTTGCAGGATGACATGCCGACACGATCAATGATATCTGCGGCATAATTTTTCTGACAAAGAAATACATCACCTGCATGTCTAGTTACTGCAATGCCTAGAAAATAGTGGAGATGGCCCAAATCCTTCATAGAAAATTTGGAAGCAAGTAGCATCATGATGGATTTCCGAAGATCATCAGCGAGTGTGATGAGAATGATGTCATCTACATATAGAAGAATGTATATGATGTATGTGCCTTTACGGTAGATGAATAATGAATGATCGTATTTTCTGTGATGGAAACCTATGGTGGAGAGATAGTCAGCAAATCGTTGGTACCATGCTCAAGGAGTCTATTTGAGGTCGTATAGTGATTTGTTCAGAAGACAGACATAGTCCGGATGAACAGAATCATGAAAACCCATGGGTTGATGCATATAGATTGTCTCATGAAGATTGCCATGTAAAAAAGGCATTCTGGACATCTAACTGATGGATGGACCATGAATTTGATAAATCAATGCTGAGAACCGTCCGGATAGTTTCTGGTTTCACCACAAGGCTGAATGTTTCATCACAATCCACTCCATCTTTTTGGGAACTGCCATCACCAACAAGACAAGCCTTATAGCGCTCAAAAGAACCGTCAGATTTCTTTTTATGACGAAAAATCCACATAGATCGAATAATATTAACATCATAAGGTCTAGGGACCAAATCCCATGTCTTATTTTTAATAAGAGCATCAAATTATTCTTGTATGGCGAATTTCCAATGTGGGTCGGACAAGGCTAAATATGATTTTTTCAGAATGGGAGATGGTAAAAGGTCATTAGTCGAGGCAGATAGGTTGAACATGCGTTTGGGTTTGGAAATTCCACACTTGTTGTGTGTTGTTATGGTACGTGCGGGTTGGTGAATTGGCTGGTCATTTGTTGGAGGTGGGTCGGTTTGGATGATGGTATGTGGAACATGGTTGTTGTTTGGGGAAGCAGTTTGGGTTGTAGCTGGAGGGTTGGTTGTAATGGGCTGCAAAGTTTGATTTTGACAGTGATGGATGCGGGAAGGATGTAGAGTACCATCTAGAAAATCATATGCAATTTTTAGGGTAAATTTAGCTTATTAAAAGAGAATTGTTTTTCATCAAAGATTACATGTCGCGAAATAACTATTTTTTTGTTTGACAAATCATAACATTTATATCTTCTATGATTGGATGGTAGCCCAAGAAAACACATGGGGTAGATCGAGGTTATAATTTATGAATACTGGTAGAAGGAAGCAATGGGTAGCATAAACAACCAAAAACTCGGAGGTGTGCATATGTGGGATCCCGATGATACAAGATCTGAGTGGGTGACTTGTGATTTTAAGATTTGTGTGGGAGAATATTAAACAGATAAGTTGCCATTTGAAGGGCATGATGCAAAAAAGAAGTGGGCATGGAAGAATGGACAAGTAGAGTATGAATCATGTTATTTATGGTGCATATTTTTCGTTCCGCTTTACCATTTTGAGGAGAAGTGTGGGGGCAAGAGAAACGAAAAATAAGACCATTAGCATCGCAATATTTTCTGAAAGACTCATTGTCAAATTCACATCCATTGTCACATTGAAAACATTTGATGGTTTTATCAAATTGAGTTTTAATGAGAGAACTCAAGGATGAAATAATATAGTAGACTTGTAATTTTTTGCTAATAGGGAAAGTCCACAAAAAATTAGAGTAATCATTCAAGAATAAGACATAATATTTATGCCCAACAGAGCTTAAAATAGGAGAAGTCCATAAATCGCTATGCATAATATCAAAAGGCATTAAAGTATGAGATTGAGAAACATAAAATGACAATTTAACATGTTTCCCAAAAACACAAGAGTCACAAACAAAATATGAAATGAAATTGTTACAATCAATGAACTTATTTTTGCTAAGAGATCGCAAAGCAAATGAACGCGAGTGTCCTAAGCGATTGTGCCATAAGCTGGAAGTAAGAGATGCAAAAGTGGGTGGTTGGGAAACGAAAGAATTATTGGTGATATGATAAATATCCCCGATACTATCACATCTCATTAGTGGCATTCTCGTCTAAAAATCATTCACAGAGAATCCAAAAGGGTCAAAAACAATAGAAACATTATTGTCAGTAGTGAGACGTCGCGCATAAATTAAATTTTTAATAATTTGCGGGGCATATAGGATATTTTGTAATTTGCTGGGACGGTTGACCACTACCACGTCCATCACCATGTTGACTACGCCCACCGTTTCTACCGTAACTACTGCAATTTTTATTGGCAGCATTACGACTATTATTCTTCTTATCGTCGCGGTTATCATTGTAGGAGGAGGGTTCAGCAAGGTCCTTTGGATGTGTCAAAATCATGGTAGCCTGAGCTCTGGTTGTTTCTATCTTAATTAGACTGGCTTCATCAAGAGTGAGCATAGAGCGGGCTTGATTAAATTGAGGAAGAGGGTTGCTTTGCCGAATCAGTGTTCCGACGCCTTTGTATTCATTAGTGAGGCTGGAAACAAGTTGAAGAACGAGTCACTGATTGGATACAGGGGCTCCAATGTTCTTCAATTGGTCAGAAATAATTTTGAGTCGCTGACAGTAGGCGGGTGCGGTGGGAAAATCCTCCATGCGAATGGAGGAAAATTCATGCTCGAGAGTGACTGCACGAGCATTTTGATTGTCCTGGAAGATGTTGGTCAATCGATTCTAGGCCTCCATGGCAGTGGAGTCTGGTTCAATTATGGTAGCCAAAAGGTCGCTGAAGATAGTGGAATAAATCCATTGTATAACTATTGCATCAAGAGTTGTCCAAATTTCTTTCTTATCATTAGTTTTAGTTGCCTACATTTCCTTGCCTGGTGCTGGAGGATTGATGTGATGGAGGACCTTATGAGAGCGAGCATGGATTTTGAAAAGTTCAACCCATGTACCAAATTGAACGTTTTCCATATCAAGAACAATGAGGATGTGGTTCTTGATGTTGGTTACGACGAGAGCCGGATGGAAAGGGTTCTTTGGTGAAGAGGAAGAAGAGAGAGGCGGTGTAGGAATAGCCTCAGGGGTCGGGATGGACATGATCACTGGCTGAGGAAATAAAAAGAAAGAAAAAGAAAATAAATCAAGAAAGAGAGGGCGAAGAGGCTAAGTGGTGTAACCTATGTCTTCTGATACTATAAAGGGAATTGTTTTCCTTGTCCTTTTTCATTAATCTGGAACCATATATATACAATGATCATGTGTGTCTAATATATAAGCCTATTAACTATACATCAATGATTTGCTTTAAAAAGACTAGGAATGTATTGAATAGAAAAGATACAAATATAATTACAAGAATATTCTAGCATTCAATTCATATTAGTATTGTTGTATAATTGTCTCTCCATGCTTGCTGGTATAAAATTCAATTGATAAAGTGTATGAAAGAACATGTTGTTCATTGCATATTTGATCGAGTTAATCTAATAAGCCATGAGTTAATCTATTAAATTAGGGAAAATCTGTGAATATCTTTCAAAATAAAAAAGTTTGAATCATATACCAAGATACCTATTCACCCCCTCTAGGTGTGTTAGAGCCCTTATTATCCAACATGTTAGCTATTATCTGAAGTATGAAATGACTGATGATAAATCTATAGAATCTCAATATCATGAAATACAAAAGATTTCAGTTGGATAGGACATCAAGCTCATTCAAACCGGGAACGTATCCGAGAGTTGCCATGACGGAGATGGAATGCTCTATGTAGGCAAATGCTATCTTTGTGAAATGTGTTAATGACCGAGCGCATAATGATTCGGGTTATAAGAATAACTTTCAGCCCGAGCTTACTTGTAGAAGATCGACCTCCGATTTCCATTGAATGACTTGGTAGTTGGTCGTGCTCGCCCATTTTCAGGAGGCTCCCTCTTAACTACATACAAAATTTTAGGGGTTCAACGAGGCGTTCGAAAATATTATGTTAAGTGAGGTCTCTATCGTGCACAATCCAATTGTTTTTCTTGCTTTTTTGGGTTACACACAACATGAACAAAGAAGAGGAAAACAAGGGCAGACGGGGTTGGACGTGCATAGTCTAAGAATGGACAAACACTTTTCATCCCTTTCAAGTCTTAGTTAGAGCACTGGAATAATGGCTTCTTCCGGATGGAGTTGAGGGTGGTAGCTCCTAGGCTAACGAGTAGAAGTTTCTCTTGTTTTAGAACGAGAGACATCACCATAACACCTATTTGTAGTTTTTAATCTAAATTGCTTTTTATTATTGAATCATTTAGAATAAGACATCAATAACTTACATAGATCAATGTATGTGTGGTGATATTTATTGGAAAAACATTTATAGATTTCATTTATTAAATTGCACATATAAATGATACATAGTGGATATGATAATTGAATTGACTTAAGTGAGAATTCCTAATGGTTAAAATCACCTTAAATTGTCATTAGGAAATTTTCAAGAAGAAATTAAATAGTTTCCTTTGACGAGAAATTTCTTAATAATTAACATGTTATTTATTATACTTTCTTTTGTGGGTTGTAATATGTGAAGATCTTTCCTTGTTGATGATTTTTATCGATTCGAAGGTGCTTTAGTTCTTATTTTTTTGTCCTATTTTATAATTCCTTAATTTAGATCATAATATGTTTTTCTTACACGGGATAACATTGATGTTGTTGTGAATGATATTTATATTTCATAGTTGGAATCTAAACTTAAATAGGGTTTTAACTATATTGCTGAAAACTTTAATGTTGTTCTCAATGATGGGCAATATCGATTTTGTAATCATCCTTACAAGCTAATATTTCAAGATGGAACAATATTGTGGAGATGATTCATTTTTTATTTTTTATGTTTCATTATCCATATTATATTATTCATTCATAGCCAATATTTATTTTTTTGTAACCAAATTACATCTTATGAATATTCTTACAGGAAATTATTAACGGCTACAGGGGACGATGACCCAAAATATGTGGATTATCTTAAATTTATTTTGAACTTAGATGATTTATCCGATTGAATAATTGTTGATGTTAATTTATTTTTTGGTACTGATTGTCTTTTGGACGATGTCCCAACTGTTTAATTTATTTTTAGTAATGAACATTCTATTATGCATTGAACATCCTATTTGGCAATGAACATTATCTATTTGGTAAATTCTATTGTGCAATGAACATTGTATTCTATGTTGATTATTGTATATATGCACGTAATCTTTCAACATTGTCGAGCTCCAGTCAAATTTGATATAATGTTAAAAAGTTATTTAAGGATTTAAATGTATAGATTGTAGTAACTTATAGATTGTAGCACATGTATAGATTTTAATTAGCTCTTTTGTTCAACGTAATGTTAATGTTCAATGTAACATAATATGTTTTGTTCAATGTAATGTTCGATTAATTTTCAATATATACACATACAATGGTACAATTTTCAATTAACATTTAGCTTTTTTGTTTAATGTGTTTTTTGGTGTTTGTACTGTTAACATTTAGCTCTTTTGTTCAATACTCAGTATATACATACTCTTATGTTTAAGTGATTGGATGTGTCGTAAGTCTAAGAGTAGTCATGATGTCAATTGGCAGGTATACCAGTGCACGTTTCAAAGCGTGTTGTTATATGTTCAACAACGCTTCTTTAACGGTGCGATGATGAATATGGAAACACATGTATATTCAACAGCGTATCTGTAAAGGACCGCCGTTGAAGATAAAACGCATGTATATGCAACAATGCACAATTAAAGGAGTTGAATATGGAAACACATGTATGTGCAACAACGCACTGTTAAATGAGTGATGTTGAAGATGTTGCGTTTATCTTATTTTAATATAATAAAGTGAAAAATAATTTTTTATCTAACTAATTATGTTTAAATAATTTTATATCTAAGTGATTATATTTAAGTAATTTTATATCAAAGTGATTATGTTTATGTAATTTTAATATATCTAAGTTTTAATATAATTTTATTATTATGTTTAAGTGATTGGATATCGTAAGTCTAAGAATAGTCATGATGACAATTGACAGGTGTAACACCATGCATTTTTAACTTATACTTATTCAACAACGCTTGTTTGAATGTGGGATATTAACTCATAATATTCAATAGCGCTTATTTGAAGATGCATTGTTGAATAGGTCGTTTCAACAATGCATTTTGAAAGGAGCATTGTTCAATATGGAAACACATATATATTCAACATCTTACATTTAAAAGAGCGATGTTGATTTGTTACGATGTTTTAAATTTTAAAATATGAAAAGTTGATTCACAAACATTTTGTTACGTTCACTCTCAAACCTCATATACTCTCAAACCTAATACCTTTTAAAAACTCATCCACTCTCAAGTCTTATACCTTCTTAAAACTTTAACAATGACTTCCCAAACTGAAGAAAACGAACTTGTTTCTCAAACCCCAAACTCACAGAAACGTACTTCACGTGGAGTGACTTCTATGAAGAATGTCATTCGTGCAAGGAGTAAGAATGTCAGGTTACGCATTTAATGAAATACGAAGGGTCAACCATTAAGCAATAAAGGTGGAAATACCTTAGTAAGCTACATTAGAGTATTTGGCTAGGCAGAATGTATCATTAGCATTCAGTTATTGGACGGATGTTAGGCTTAACTCAGTGAATGCATGTATTTGGCCTGATATAACAGTAAGTTTCCATGCAATGTAACAATAACTTTGTGTTTATATGTTTTTCGTTAAATATACGTGTTTTCGTGCAATGTTGTATTTTTGTGTTTCATGTAATGTATATGTTTTGTTGTGTTTTCGTGCAATGTTTATGTATTTTTGTGTTTTCATGCAATGTATATGTTTTTTTTTTGTGTTTTGATGCAAATTATTTGTGTTTTCATGCAATGTTATGTATTTTTGTGTTTTAATGGAATGTATATGTTTTTTTTGTCTTTTCATATAATGTATATATATATATATATATATATATATATTTGTATCTTCAAGCAATTTATATGTATTTTAATTTATTTATCTGTTTTAGACAACTTTTAACGTTAGTGAGGAGCATAAGCATTACATTCTCATTGGTGAGGTGGATTGGAAGACATTTGTTACTACTCGCACACAAGATGATACTTTCTGAGTAAAATCCGGTTGTTTATCTAAACCATTGTATCCATATGGAGCTTTTCGAGCGGGGTATAGAGGATTCGAAGAAAAAAGTGTTAATTTGTACGGAATTAAGTATATTATTAATTGGTTAGGTTTTGCATCCATATATAATAATTACATTATTATTGGTTATGTATTGACAGCTCGAAAAAAGTGATGCACCTTCTGATGCAGTAGATCTCGATGTTCTATGGATGGATGCCCGTAAGAACAAGGAATGTGTTATTGATAACGAACAAGTTCAAGAAGTAGCAAACCGTGTTGTAAGTGTTTATCATTTAATTAAACTTTATTTCCATACTTTCTACATCAATGTGATTAATTAATATTATGTTTTTTTCTTGATGTGTCAGGTTTCCCTAAAAGAAAGGGTAGGTTTGCTGCAGACCCCAGATAGTCAGGTGGTACTTGATAAGGCACTTGTAGTGCTTGAGTACTCTCGCCGTATTTGGGGTGCTGGATTTTGGGTTAGCAAACGTACATTAAAACCCCGTGAAAAACATACAACCAAAGCTGTTATATCTGATTTGAAGAGTCGTTTGGATGGCCTGACGCAACGATTCATTGAATTAGAATATTCAATGAAAAGTAAAGAACCTGAGGGGCATCAATAAGCTGGAGATGTACCTTCTATCTTTAGTGGAAGTTGCATGCATCCTAGATACAACATTCACATTCCAGAGATAATTTAATTAACTAATTTTAATTTATGTTCCCTTTAGTTTAATTATCGTCTTAAACTAGTTATATGTTTTAACTAACATTTAGGGAATCAATACTTACAAACTCTTCTTGGATATCCCATCTTGGCGACTAGTGGGTGTTTGTAAGGTACACAACACATCGGATGCTACGATGCATAATGCATGTATCCCACCCAATCATGTGAAGGTCGCAATTGATATTGCAATTTATGACGATGCATTGCTACCAATTCGTATTGATGAGGATATAATCACATTGATTGGGGCTATATGCACTTATGTGGCTTGGCCAGTATATCTTGTAGATGTAGTTCCTACTATGGTATTATTTTCACCTTATGCTCATTCATATTATATACTTTTTGATCTGTAATTGATATGCTTTGTATTGAATATTTCAGGAAAAAGGGATAGTTGAACATAGTTCAACATCCCCTCCCAGAGTAAAACATGCATCCAAAAAGGACAAAGTGGTGAAGTCCAAGATTAAAGAAAATAAGTCACGGTTTAAGTCATCATAACAGAATATCCACGGGAGGTGGTCTCCAAAAAGACCAATATTTGTGCACAACTGATGAAGCATATTCATAATTTACCTGACGATTCTGTTATTATGATATAATTTCCCCTTCACATCTTCGTGTTTAGTGTCGACAAATTCATTGGTATTAATGAAGTGAAGGATATACATGATCATGATTAGATCGATGCATCTGCTATATGTGTATATATGAGGTAAATTATATTTTGTTCGCTTCTCATTTTCGCATTTAATCACTGGAGTGTTATAATTCACTAACATTTGTGTTATATTTTAGGTACTTGTATGACAACCTTATTTCCAAAAATAAAAAGAATGTGATGTTCTTGTCTCTTCATTTTACCACTTTGGTGAGTAGCAATGACAAAGGAAGAATGAGGAGGCACAACATGTTGCAGAAATTCTCATAAAATATAAAGATGTTGCAGATTTATTGATTACACCTTTTAACATCGGGTGAGCATCATTTTTTAATTGTATTTTGTATCTTTGTCTTTAGTATATTTTTGCTTAACATTTCCTAACTGTATACATATTTTTCATAGGCAACATTGGGTTTTGGTTGTCATTAATTGGATCAGTCAAAAATTGGACTATCTTGATTCATTGAAACACGGTGATCCGAACAAGTACCCCGCTATGAAAGAAAATTTTTCTAGGTTAGTGGACTACTCATTTAAACTTTCTGATTTTTGGTACACTTTCACTTTCCTAACTGTTTAGTAATTACATACATTTTCTATTGTTTAGGGCACTGCAAATATAAAGCTCATAATATTCATTCTAAAGGTACAACAAACATCACATGGACTCATGTAAAAGTATGGACACAACTCATGTCATCAAAAAATTAAGGTTATTGTTAGTGCAACGGAAGCGATCGTTGTGCAGTGTTGGTCACAAGCAATCAAATAAAGTGCATAGAATAAATAGAAGAGAAAAAACAAAGAATTTCATAAAGAGGTTCGACAAATTGTGTCTACGTCCCTGGTAGCGCGAAGCGGCTACCAAGATATTAGTAGTGAATAATGATTACAAACCATAGCACACCCATGGGCTCAAGTGCCCATGGGTGTTTCTATTTGGTGCTTATATTTGGCGCACATTACAAACAAGGGATCTGAATTCAATATATAACATTTTTACTTTACTCTATTCCAATACTAGGTAATGTGGGACTAACATATTTCAAGCATTCACAACAATCTTCACCTTGATTGAAATAGACGAATATCTCTCTCCTTAAAAAATCTATACAAAATTCTCTACCTTAGCGAATATCTGACTTCACCGTGCTCAATGCATAATTCTCTTTAACAAATTGCTCCCCTTCAGCATAAACCTTCTGAGTATCCCTGACGATGTTACCAAGAGTCTAACTCTCTAAACTTGTAGTGCAGCTTCCCGTACCGCCATCAAATGGAACGAGCCGCCTAGCCACCTATTGCTAAGAAGTCTTTCGATATATGTAACGTCTACACAAAAATTCACCAACAATCGTCCTCTTCAATACCTAGTCAAACTAAACCATGAAGCTTCCATGGAAATCTTCAACCTCTACCACCATTGTCTATCCCAACAATCATAGTTCAAAAGAACTATCATACTCGACCATAGGAGTATAACCACAACACACACCTTGCGTAATGCTAACTAATGTCCGTGTCACACCCTTGCGTCCAAGCCAATGTCCATGTCACACCCTGCATCTCTATCAATGCTCGTGTTACACCTTGCATCAAAACCAATGCCCATGTTACACCCTACATCAAAGTCAGCCAGTGCCTCTTTGCTTTTGTGGATCTACTAACAATTAATATCCTTGACTATGACATCCCAGATACGCCATTAAGATATTTCACTTCTCATCTCAAATGAGATCATTCTCTCAACATCTAGAGAGATATTGTCAGTACGTGTCTCAGGGCCAAACTCAACACTTGAGTCCCTATCTCCACCTTGATCCTAATCCAGTATATGAAATTCTAGGATTCTAGATCAACATATATCGTCCCCACCATAGTTCTGCCATGTTTTCTTCTCCTTCAACTCATCTCCTTTATCCTTGCATAGTACCATTGGCGCACCTTATCTAACCAACATGCTTTCATCATCTTTTGTCATTATCTTGCACCTGGGTTAAGAATCCTACCAATTGGCTCTGATACTAATTTTTGGTGCAACGTTGGTCACAAGCAATCAAATAAAGTGCATAGAATAAATAGAAGATAATAATCAAAGAATTTGATAACGTGGTTTGGCCAATTGTTCCTACGTCCCCGGGAACGTTGAGCGACTACCAGGATATTATTAGAGAATAAGGATTACAAACTCTAGCACACCCATGGGCCTAAGTTCCCATGAGGTGTTTCTATTTGGTGCTTATATATGGTGCACATTACAACAAGGGATCTGAGTCCAATATATAACATTGGTTACTCTACTCTATTCCAATACTAGGTGATGTGAGACTAACATATTTCAAGCATTCACAACAGTTATACTTATATGTTTACCTGATTTATCTCAATTAAGGTTATACTTATATGTTTACATGATTTTATTTGTAGACCCTTGTCAACCTAATGACAAAGATTGCGGCTATTATGTGATGAACTTCATGAAGGAGTTCATTAAGTAATGACCAGCTCAAGTCCAATTTAATTTTGATTCATATACAGAGACCAAAACAACTACATTAAGGAAGATTGGTCAAATTATGTACTTTATGTTAAAGTGTAGTTTAGGGAATTCAATGTATAGATTGTAGCATATGTATAATTGTTAAACAAATCTTTTTTTGGTATATTAGGGAAGATATAATTGTAGCATAGGTGCAATATTATGTACTTACTATTAAATGTATATATAATCATTTTGGAATGTGTCAATGTGCCTATTTTGTTCAATGTGTTCTGGTGTTGTGGATGACTTTTTGTTGTTGATGTTCAATGTATTTTTGTGTTTTGATGTATGCTTGTGTTGTGTGTGTTTAACTGTTTAGATTTAGTAATCATGTCATTCAACAATGCTCATTCACACATGCGTCGTCGAATTGAACATATACAACAACACTCATTTCCACATGCGTTATGGAATGGAAAATGGGATATGTTCAACAACTCCTTTCCACAAGCGCTGTTGAATTGGACATATATAACAACATAATTAAGGGTATTTAATTCATGCAAAATTAAAAAAAATTCCTTTCTACATGTGCTGTTAGACACAAAATTAAAAAAAATTAAATTTTTTGTTTTTAACAATTTTATTAAGGGTATTTAATTCATGCAATTAGTTTATGTACCGTTTTTGTGACACCCTTAATTTAAGTCCTTAAAATTGTAGTATCAGTCCTGGGATTCTCGCTTGAGCGAGGGATTGTCGCCTGGGCGAGAAAGGCTCACCTGGGAGGGTGAAATCCTGGGCTATATTGAAGGATTCTCGCTTGAGTGAGAGTTGCCTCGCTTGAGCGAGAGTGGTCTCGCCTGAGCGAGAGTTGTCTCGCCTGGGCGAGAAAAGTGACATTTTGGACCTATCGAGACTGTAAGATCCTCGCTTGAGCGAGAGGATCCTCGCTTGAGCGAGCGCTACCTCACCTGAGCGAGAGTTCCCTCGCCTGGGCGAGAGGGTCGGATTTGAGCTTTTAAAATGGGCGGGATTTTCTCGCTTGAGCGAGAATGGGCTCGCTTAAGCGAGAACCTAACGAGTTTGCATTAAATGAGAAACTCCAAACACATTTTAGGGTTTGAAATTGAAGAGAGGTGAGAGAAGAGAGCTTTTCTAAGGGAAAGGAGCTTTGATACTCATCTAAAAGCTTGAGAAGAAGTAAAACTCTTGATTCTAACTCTCTTCTTCCCTTTGAAACTTGTTTTGGGTATGTTGGATATCTTCTCAAAATATGAGAAACCATGGAAACTCACCCTTTTGAGTTATGGTTCGTTTTATGTTGTTTTTCTCTTGTAAACTCTTGGTTTAGAGTTGGTATATCAAGAATGGAAAGGGTTTGTGGGTTGATTCATGGAAACCCCAAAACCTTAAAGAGAAAATGTGGTTAAAGGGGAAACTGGATAAAATGCTAGAGGTAGAATATGATTAAGCATTCTAATGTTGAAATATGAGATGAATATTTATGTTTTAGATGTTTGTAAACTTATGATGAAAGTAGTTTAGAAAATTTGAAAATATGTTAAATATATTGTATGGTTAAATAATGCAATATAAGTTGTTTATGTGATATTTGGAATAAATGACTAACATTGTGTTATATGGTGGGAATGAGGAAAGATCCTAAAGTTGACGGCGGTGTCGATGGAACTTGCGAAGTTACCAAGAACCAAACACAACACTCACCAAGGTAAGGATAAGTCTTTAACTTATGCATTGTGTTAGAAAATGCGTGGATTTTCTGGTTGTGGATAATGAATCAAGTTGTGAACTACTTATTTATTATAAACATATATGGGTATGTTTGTAATAATGATGGCGTGAATTTACTGTTTATGAATTGATGGAGTGTCAATGAAAAGAAAACTCGTTTTTAGCCGACCATGATTGGTTAGCGACTTTGGCTCAAGTGATGTAGCAAACTTTGGCTCAATTAATGTAGCAATCTTTGGCTCAAGCGATGTAGCAAGCTTTGGCTCAAGCGATTAGGGATGGCAATGGGTCTGGATGGATTCGGGTAGTGCATTATCCAGACCCGTCCCGTTGCTTAATTTTTGGACCCAGACCTGCCCCAGACTCGTGCTAATACCCAATGGGTATACTACCCGCGGGTCTCTGGGTTCCCAGCGGATCCATGGGTACCCATAAATTCAAAAATATTAAAATAATTGCAAGTAATTTGTACAATTGTGTATTTGTTTCTTACGATCTTATATGCTATTTAAACACAACTTAGAATATTAAACACAACACATTTTATTCAAACAAACATTAAAAACTAGTTCAAAATTATGATGAAAAATTCATTTAGTAAAAACTCTTCAATTAACATAATATTATATCATACATATGAATTAACAATATAATAATATTGTTTATCAACATAACATCACAGTTTAACAACATAACAATCACACTTATGAAGTAATATGATATTATAATTATGGTTTAATATGATATTACAATATAGATTAACATGATATTACAATTATATTGCTATATATATATAGGAAGAAATAACGGGTTCGGATAGTCACAGGTCTGGATAGCTCATTACCCGGACCCAGACCCATATAACAGCGGGTCTTAAAATCGCGGGTCTCAATTACCCACGGGTCCAAAACATGGACCCAAACCCGACCCGTTGCGGGTATTTTTTGCGGGTACCCGCGGATATGGGTACCCATTGCCATCCTTACAAGCGATGTAGCAAGCTTTGGCTCTAGCGATGTAGCAAGCTTTGGCTCAAGCGATGTAGCAAGCTTTGGCTCAAGCGATATAGCAAGCTTTGGCTCAAGCGATGTAGCAAATTTTGGCTCAAGTTATATAGCATGGTTTTCAAAAGTATAAATGATGAAAATGGTTTTAAGTATATTTGGCTTTAAATTGTTTACTTAACCTTATTAAAATATGGATTAACGTACATTGACATTTATAGCATTAACGACTTACTCCTTTGTGTTTTTTCTGTGTATGGTCAATGTAAATCTCATTGCAGGTAGGTGGAAGATGTAAGGGTGTTTTGATTTTGGAGCTTAGAGACTTTTATTTTGAAGTCCTTATTTCCATTCTTTTGTAACTTAACTTATTGTATTCTGATTTGACTAATTGTAACCATGGGCCTAATTTTTGTACGTGTTAGGGACCATGGATAATGGTAACTCTGGATATTTGTAGCTATGGGTGTTTTGGAAACTTATAGCTAGTTGTATGCGGTAGTTACTGAGCTGCATTAATACGAATTATGTTTTTCTGTCAAACGAATGTGTATGTCGTTATTGGTTCATAGATTGAGTGTGAAGTGGAAAATGAGATTTTAAAACAAGGTTACGCAATTCGTAAATGTAAGTTACAGGAAATTGGATTAAAATAAGGAAAAAATTTCAAGGGTATAATTTGGGTCCTTACAGTTTTATTACGGGCGGACGAAGTGCTAATACCTACCCCGATCTATGATCAACTTCCAAACTCAAACTCTAATTTGAAAGACCATTTTATCCTAATTTGGGCTACAATAGTGTTTTCTACCTTTTTAACCGCAAAAGACGTTGTGATGACTTCGAAAGATGACGTGTATTCGAAAATTGGAGCGCGACGTACACTTGTTGGAAGGGACAGACATCCTAAAATGAATTTATTCCTTACCTATAAGCTCATGGGATACCCTTTGTAGTACCATAAATATTTCATTTGTCTTCACCTTCTCTTTGGTTGGAACCAATAAGGCTGTTTTTGGTGGAAAGAACTATCGAAATTTATCCATAAAGCTTTTTGTAGCATCATAGTCAAGGGTTTGAAGTCTATATGGAAAAAAAATTCTCATACCTCCGACGCCTTTTCATGGTTAATGAACAATAGCTTCATCCTATGAAAACGTTCCTATTGTATATATTTAAGAAGTTGGCATTAACATATTGGATTTTGTGTAGAAAATATTCATCAAATGATTGTATTATTTTCTTAGCTTCAACAATGCCAAGAAGAAAGGTTTATATACAAGAGTTTTAACATCAACGGCTAAAAAGGGGAAAAGAAATACAAAGAAGATGAAAATCTCAATATACCCTTACATTAATAAATCAAATTAATAAACCTATATCTATATCTTCAATATCCCCCCTCAAGATGGAGAGTAAACATTGTGAACACCAAGCTTGGGAAGAAGATAAGCAAATGTTGAAGAATCTAAGGCTTTAGTGAACAAATAAACAGGTTGCTCTTTTGTAGAAATAGGAAGCAAATGAAAAAGCTTAGATTGCAGTCTTTCTCGAACAACATGACAATCAATCTCAATATGCTTAGTTCGTTCATGAAACATTGAGTTAGCAGCAATATAACGAGCTGAATTATTGACACAGTAGAGAAGGGAAGGCATAGTGAAATGAATGGAAAAATTGTCAAGCAGAAAAGTGATCCATTGGAGCTCACATGTGGTGGCTACAAGAACACGATACTCAGCCTCAAAAGAGATTTGGCTATTGTAGTTTGTTTATTTGATTTCCAAGAAATCAAAGAATCACCAAGGAAGACACAAAAACCAGAAATGGACTGCCGTGAATCTGGGCAACTGGCCCAATCTGAATCACTAAAAGCCTTAAGTTGCAAAGGTGAATCAGATGGATAAAACAAAGCTTGTCCAGGTGCTCTTTTGATGTATCTAAGAATTCGAGTCAAAGCCAGATAGTGTGAATTAGTAGGTTGATGCATGAACTGGCTTAGCTGTTGAATGCAGAAGCTAAGATCTGGCCTGGTGTTAGTGAGATACAAAAGTCTCCCTACAAGCCTTCTGTAACTAGCTGGATCTACATATGCAGCAAATGAATCTTTAGAAAGAACAGTGTCTTTAGCAATAGGAGTTAGGGTAGGCTTTGAAGCCAGAAAACCAGTATCAGATAAGATGTCTAAGGCATACTTTCTTTGAGTCAATGTAATTCCTTGTGATGATCTAGCAACTTCAAGTCCAAGGAAATACTTCAAAGGGCCAAGATCCTTGATTTTGAATAAATCATGAAGATGTTGCTTGACTGAAGCTATTTCTTGCATACTGTTACCAGCCAATATCAAATCATCAACATATATGAGAAGAATGGTAAAGTGATGACCATTCTTCTTAGTAAACAATGAATGATCATAAGAAGATTGGGAATAATCAAAGCTAGTAAGAGTAGAAAGCTTCTTATACCATTCTCTACTTGTCTGCTTCAAGCCATAAAGTGACTTATTGAGTTTGCAAACTTGGTTAGGTTTTGTACAAACAACACCTTGGGGAATATTCCATGTACGCATCTTCTTGTACATCCCCATGTAAGAAAGCATTATTAACATCCAATTGGTGCAAAATCCAATTTTCAGAAGCAGCAAGAGCCAATACCAATCTTACTGTGGTTAACTTGATGACAGGGGCAAAGGTATCAAATAAATCAATCCCCTCAATTTGATTATACCCTTTGGCACTAGATCAAAAGGTTCCATACTTTTATTCATACTTGTAGGAAAAGGTAGCCTAGCTTGTTTTCCCAAATGACAAAAATCACAAACAGTTTTGGAGTCAAAGTGTACATAGGGAAATTCTTTACAAATATGTTGTAAAACACCAACTAAAGGATGCCCTAATCTGTAATGTCATAGATCAAATGAAGAAAAATTAAAAATTGAATGAACAAGCAAAGTCTCTTTATGCAAGGTCTTGAAGGTGAGATAAGAATGTAGAGGTCTTTATGCACTTTAGCAAGTCCAATCATCTTCGAGATACTCATCTCCTGGATCATACATTGAGAATCATTAAAAATAATTCTGCAATGCAAGTCATAAGAAAGCTTATGTATGGAAATGAGATTGAATTTGAATTCAGGAACAAACAACACATTGTGTAAAATCAGTTTCTCAGAAAACATCACCATTCCAGAAAACTTAGTTGTAATGGTAGATCCATTTGGCAATTTGATAGCAATGGGCTTAATTGATTGATATGACACAAAACTACACAAGTAAGGACACACATGGTCAGTAGCACCAGTATCAAGGATCCATGGATGAACATTACCTGAGTCCTTGTGTCCTATTTCTTCAATTGGCATGATGCTGATTTGATTAACATTCCCTTTGCTATAATCAGCTAGATTAGCCTTATTCAGCAAGGATGCCAATTTTGCATATTGTGCAAGACTGAAACTCAAAACAGGTTGTTGTCATTTGCAGCATTCATATCATTCTCATTGCCTGACACAATCAAATTTGCACTCTTCATAATGCCTTCAGTTCCATTTTTGTTTCTCTGTTTTCCAAAATTAGAAGGAAAACCATGTTTGTAGTAACAAACATCAGTAGTGTACCTTTCTCTTCCACAAAAGGTGCATATCTTGGTAGCATTTCCTCTGCTTATGCCATATCCTCTGCCTTGGGTTCTTCCTTTAAGTCTCCCAAGCATGTTTCCTCTACCTAGCACACCTTTCCATTGCAAACTGTTATTGAACAGCTTTGTTGAACCTTCAACAGAATTCCCTTAACTGGAATTAAACATAACCTTTGTACTAGCAGTGATTTGTCTTTCTTGTTGTTGAAGCAATGAGAATGCTTTTGTAATAGCTGGAAGTGGCTCAAGTAAGAGAATCTGAGATCTAGAGTTGTTGAATTCTTCATTCAATCCCTTTAAGAAACAAATAACATGTTCTGATTCTCTTTGTTGCCTCATGATTTCAACCATTCCACATTTGCACTTTTCGAGACAAGTACAAGTAGGTAGACCTCAAATCTTCTAAATCATCCCAAATAGTCTTCAAATCAGTGTAATAATTCGAAATATCCCTATCACCTTGCTTAATTGAATGTAATTCTTGTAATAAATCTGAAATGCGGAAATAATCACCTTTTGAGAATCTATCCTTTAGGTCTTCCCACAAATCTTGTGCATTATCAATATAAACCGTGCTTTGAGCAATTTGAGCTGTTACACATCTTGTAATCCATGAAACAACCATGGTATTACATCTTTCTCAATCATCAAAGATTGGATCATTAGGTGGTGGCATGAGAATGGATCCATCAACAAACTTATACTTTTTCTTTGATATCAAAGCACATTTCATTCTTCTACTCCAAGAATTGTAGTTTGCTCCATCCAAGGGTGTAGATACGAGTATTGATCCTGGATTATCTCCTGGATGCAAAAAAATGGATTTCTAGAGGTCTGCAAATCAATGTCATGTACAAGGCTTTGTGATTCAAATTGATAATCTGCCATAGCTTGAGCTTGAGAAGGAAAAGCAAATTGAAATCTTTGTGTTGAAGAAGGAAGAGAAGAAGAGAATGTCGAAGATCAATGAATGTGAGAAGAAAGAATGATGAAGGTGGGAAGAAAAGAAAGAGAAAGTACGAGTGTGAGAAGTGAGAAGAAATTTAGCGGAAGCGATTATCAAAGCAAATTTTGCTCTGATACCATATTGGATTTTGTGTAGAAAATATTCATCAAATGATTGTATTACTTTCTTAGCCTCAACAATGCTAAGAAGAAAGGTTTATGTACAAGAGTTTTAACAACAACTGCTAACAAGAGGAAAAGAAATACAAAGAAGATGAAAACCACAATATACCCTTATATCAATAAATTAAATTAATAAACCTATATCTATATCTTCAATAACAGGGTAACCATAGGTTCTTCTAATTCGACAATCACATGCACAGTCACAACTTTCTTTTTGCTAATAGCATGTACATCATGGAAAATATATGTCAATCCTTCTTCTGCAACATGGTAATGCAAATCCTTATAGAAATCTTCATTCACCCTATGGTGGTGGGGTTCTTGAGACTTCATAGTAGCTTCTTGTAAACTTGGGAAAGGGGTGTGAGAGAAGACAATGGAAGCAAGTGGGTTTTTGTGAGGTTGAAGTTTTAAGAAAAAGTTATGGTGTAACTTAGAAGTATACATATTGTTTTGGGTGATTAAGTTATTCCAGGCTTATTACTAAAAAACAGGTCAAACCACCTATCAGATGTTTATTATCTGGCCTATAACATGCTAGGTCAGACCAAACTTTTATGTAAATAGACAATGCTCAGACTTTTTGAAAAAGCTATTTAGTTTAACAGGTCAGGTTATAGAACATTCAAAAGGCTTATTTAGCCTAACATGTAGACTATTTAATTATATTATGGAATAATTTTCATATTATACAATTTTATTGTAAGTAATATTATTATATATGTAATTTTAATATAAAAATATAATTTAATTCTTAGGGTTAGAAGAGTCTACTTAAAAGTAGGCTTATTAGCCTATTTAAATATAGACATGATAACATATTTCAAGATTATATATTATATATCATAGGTCTTTAAAAAGACTAACAGATCGTGTCATACTTTTAAACAAGTCAAACTTAGACTTTGAATTTTTTTAAACAAGTCATGCTATATATGCTATATAGGTTCGGTAGGCAAAGTCTCACCTGACATGCTTCCAACCTTAGTTGCTACTAATTCAAAGTATTAATACCCCATCCAAACATCGATTTAAATTGCAGTTAATGGTGTGACTTTGCATCATAGTTATACGGCCGCATCGGGCTACAATGCAATCGCATCAAACCATCAGGCCACAATGAATTCAAATATATTTTAGTCACACAAAAATTTACATCACAACAGCTACAATCCGCAATCACATAAACCTCAACTGTTATCGACTTACCGCAACCACAACTTAAAACACTACACCAAGTATGCTTATGAATCAGAATTACAATCTCATTTCTACCTTTACAGCCACACTGGCCCATTCACAATAGTCACATTTTCTTCCTTGTTCAATACCATCTTAATGTTTGGTTAGCTCAATCTTGTAAACCTTTTCATTTTGCACATGTTGCCAATCAAAGATATCCAACAGCATTTAGTCATAACATGAAAGTACAATTGATTAAAGATAGCCAAGTTTCCAAAACTATCCAATAACATTGTCATACAAAGCAGATATAAGATATGTAATTACATTATATATTGAATATGAGCGTCAGTAAAATTACTACATGGAACCTATGATACTAAGAGATCAACATTTTGTTCTCTGTATGTGTTGGTATCTAAAGCATGCCATGACAGAAGCATCAGATTTTAAAAGAAAAAATAAAGGGAATAGCCATCCCATAAACCATCCTTAATTTCTAAAGGTAATACTGCATGTTATTTTACTTGGCTGATTGTTCCATTATTGGAATTTTCTTCCATGTTTCTCCCAAACCACTTATCTGCAGCGGTGGCAATGAAAACATGCTAACCGTCGAGCTTCCGCTTCTAATTTCCTGCAAAACATTCAAAGCCGATATGGTACTCGTCATATAGAGACTCTCCATGTACTGGATTTCTGCCAACTCCTTCGGTATGAGCAGCAGGCCATCACTCTTGCTAGTGCCTGAAGTTGAAGGATCACACCCTTCAACTTGGGGGGTTGTTTCGCCAGAAGCAAGATGATCATTCACCGGGAAAAGGCGGTCTAGCATTATTTCACACTCCTTTACGAGCTTATAGAGCAGATCGGTCGTAAAGAAAGGCTGTTGCAAGACATTCTGAATGAAGGGCAAGCGAATGAGTGCACCAGTTCTCTTGTCATACTTCTTTAGTATTTTCACCAGTCCTGCAGAGCGAAAAGAGAGGGAATATTATATATCTTAACCAGTTAATAGGAATGGAAAATGAATCTTAAGTAACACAATCTGCAGTTAACAGTTTATGCATTACCAACTTTAGGCTGATAATGGCATATATCAATAGCCATTCAAATTAAAAGTACAATTTTTTCTAACTAATAAAACTTTTGGTTTATATGACTCATGAATTTTGCAGAATTCACCTTTGTCTACAAAAATCAAATTACTATGCAACAGGAATATTTGGTGATCTTATCATTCATTTAATTATAACATTCAACAACAAACTATCATGAAATTGGTTTACCAAAGTAAACAGACGAATAAGAAGCAATTACAGAGGTATCAAAAGAACTGAATGTTCATTAAAAAGAACACATATGAAATAGATCCTTCATCCCAACAAAAAAAAATAATTCAATTGGACGAACAGCATAATTCCCTCATTTAGGCCTATGTACAGGATTTCGACTGCATACGGTTCCTTGTAAAAAAAGGTTGTAATAATGTAAAAAGTGGACGAACTGCATAATCTATACCATGAACTATGAAACTATGTTTTACTCATATACAGCGGTCCCGATTGCGGTAAGCCAGTGACGATTATGTTTACTGCGGCTACGATCATTGCGGCTGTTGCCATGTGAATTATTTTGTGTTTAAAAGAATATATTTGAATCCAATGCAGCACGTTACGGCCCAGTGCAGCCCGATACAGCCCAATCTAGCCCGATACGGCCCAATCTAGCCCGATACGGCCCAATCTAGCCCGATACGGCCCAATCTAGCCCAATACGGCCCAATCTAGCCCGATACAATACAAATGTCATTCAATGCAGTTGTGTTTCAGTCCGATGCGGCTGCATCATTGTGATTTTCGGATGCCACCGCAACAGCAATATTGCAGCCGCATCAAGTGATGCAGTCTGCAATTTAAATCAATGGTTAGAGACTACAAATAATACTATGAAAGTTGGAAGTACCTGTGTAGTTAAGGGCACTGTAGTTTTCGAGCAAGACCATCTCTCCATGGAAATCCACAATTTCTTTGCGTATTTTCATCATTTCTTCATTACAATCCTTTACTTTGGCCACCCTATCCCGTAACTCCTGCATATTTCAACAACAAAAACTTTCTCACACACCAAAATCATAGCTATTTGTCCTCATAGTCATATATCATTGTTTTGAAAAGAGCAACACTCATTTTATTACTCAAAAAGATATTTTAATCTGGTCCTCTTAAAAAATTGAAACTCATTAAGTTCCTCAGGTCATGAAAAAATGTATAGTAAAGGAATATTTGATATCAAAGTAGAATAAATTAATCTAATTTTTTATTGAAAGAAAGACTAAATAAATACTTTTATTTTGACTTTTCAAGATATACATTTTTTTGTGATAATAATATTTTTTTATGAACTACCTTAACACCATCTTTATTAGAGATTAATCACTTTTGCAATTTAAGCTAGCAACGACTTACTCAATCATGTAAGAAAATCATTTTTAAATTAAATATATTTTTTCAGTGAATTATAAGTCTAAATCTGACGCACTTTGTGGGAAAGGGATATCCCTTATTATCCCAAAGAAAAATCACTTTTGCAATGCATCCAAATGGAACCCTCCACTTCTAATATAAAAACTACCCAAATTTACAAACAAGTAGAAGTTTCGTATTTAGTGATATTCCATAACTAATCAAAATAACGAAATAACGAAATAGATGACAAAAAATTGATACCTTGAATCTTATAATACACTCTTCCTCTTTCTCAACAAAGAAAGTATTGAATTTATGAAGCTCATTCTCCAACGATTTCCTGAAATCAATTTCTTCCTTTGACATTTTTTCTCCATCGATCCTAACCCTTTTAGTAACTCGTTCTTCACCATTCCCTTTATCAAAAGGCTCCACAAGCTTCAATTTCTTCTTCAATTCTTTGTATGAAAGAAACTTGTCTCGCCACTGTGGTAGTGTTTTCTCGATCTGGTTACTCAAACTCTTTCCAAATTTCATCTTCTATTATTATTAACAAACCCCAAAACAGAAAAATAATTCTACTTTTCTATAACAGAAAAAATCATAGGAATGAAGGGATGAAAAATAAAGAGGAGGGAGAAGAAGAAGAAAGAGTGTGGTAGTAATATAACGGTAAAGGAAGAGAATATTCGCGGGTAATTTTGGAATATCCGAAAATGCCTAGAGTATATTATGGGTTTTATTCCATATGAGGGACATGGTTGTCTTTTTCATGTTTCCTTTGTTTTTATTACTAGGGTAAGATATTTGGTTTTTAATCTTGGTAATAAATATTAGTAAATAACAGATTCGATTTCAAGATATATTTTAATGTTTTGATTTTGTTTTTTTCATTGAAATAATAATAATTTAAATTCAGCCGTGTAGTAATTTGTTTTGGGTAATTGCTTTTAAAATTTTGAATATGGTGAAGTTGATAATAATTATTATGCTAGCGGATATTTTCTTGATATTATGGATAAGAAGATACTTTTTTTAGATAATGACTTTTCAATAATATTAGAGCATTATAATTTATATATTACAATATTTAGTCATGCAATTATATCTGCCAAAATTGGGAATGCAATTATATCGATTAAAATCTGTCAAAACTGGTCAAAAATGACCATGCAATTATATCGATTAAAACCTGCTAAAATTGGTCATACTGGCCGGTTTTCAATTGAACCGTATCGATCATACGGTATATTTTTAATTAAAATTAAATTTTTAATGATAATAAAAATAATTATTGTTTTTTATTAATTTTTCAACATTAATAATATATTATATATGTATATCTAACTTCATCGGTATGCGGTTTAATTAGTGAATCACCGGTTGAACCACTATATCACTGTACCAATACCCCTACTAGTTTAATGACCGACATAATATTAATAACATTTGTAAAATATACATAAATTCAACCTAATCACCTTAAATTACTAAACTAACTCCTCCTTATTGATGATACATTTCTTAATAAAAAAATTCAAGACACTAAAGTCATTATCCTTGACTCTCCTTATCTTTTCACCTGAATCTTGATTATTTTTTATATTTTAATTTTTCTAGTTGAATAGGGTGATGTAACCATACAATATATCTGTTACAAAATTATGATAATAATGATATAGTTTAATATTTATCGACTATTTATATACATTTAATACATTATATATCATCATTTACATTATTCACATTTAAAAAATAATAACTTAAATTTTAATAATAATAAAAAATATAATAACACTGATATACAATTTAGTTAGTAAATCAATCATCTTCTCGTTTCCATTACATCACTAAGTAGCACTTGTAGCAGTTACACGAATATTCAATTAACACTCATTTTTTTTTGGTACAATCTAAATTAAAGAAACAAAAGACTAAGGAATGGATTAATATATGCTTGATATTTAGTTAGCATTAAGGATCATATCTTTAAGATTAAGAGATGAATGTGACTCTTGCTTCGACATAAAGTCAGCTACAAAGTTAGGATCATATCTTTTGAAGCTATTTATTACATGACATGTTTTGATTCACTTGTTCGGCATTCATATTTATTTTTGTTTTATAAAAATAAACCATACAAAAATTATCAATACTTACTACTTTCATATACTGAAAAAATATTATTACATCAAACTAGTTAAACTATTAATACGATGATATAACGATTCAATTGATTGTTTACTAATTAAATTGTATATCAGTGAAATTATATATTTATATTGTATTAATATTAATGTTGAAGAATTAATATGGAAGACAATAAATATTTCAATTTAAATCTTTTGTTAAAAAAATAAATGTAGGGATGGTAAAAATACTGGGACTCGTGGGTACCCGTCAAAATACCCACAATGGGTACCGCAAAAATAGCTCATGGGTGAGAACTGGTATTATTATACCCACCAAGCGGGTACCCGCATATACATTTTAATTAAATAATTTATACTTAATTATTACTAATTTAACATTATATCTGAATATTTTATTATTACTTCATAATAAAATATAGTAATGAGACTATAATCATAAAATTATCATATACATGTCATATTATTTAAGCAATAATTATTTTTATATATTAATTATTGTAAAATATAAAATAAAATAATTAAAATTGAATACCCGTTGGGTACCCGCTACCCGCACGGATACCCGCAAATAGTGCGGGTATGGGCACGCGTATACACTACCCGTGTCTGCCCGTGTCCGTTGTCATCCCACTTTCTAATAGACTATTATTAGAAATATAAACAAATATATATATATGTAAATTAATATGGAAGACTTTTGTTAATATCATTTTTAGTGAAAGTATACAAATTATTTTTCTCTTTTTGTAGCTATACAAATCATCACTATTATATTCATACATAACTCTACCTATATCTACATGAGAAATAAGAATGATATTTTAAACAACAAATAAGTTAAAAAATATATAGTATATTGTAGAGAGTCAATAATCCAATATCTCTTTATTATTTTTGGTTCGTAAAATGCATCAATAATTCTATGGATATATTGTTTAAATTACTCTTATATTATATTTTAACGAACAAAAAATAATAAAGAACTATTAATTCGTATACTTTTTTGGACTTGTCTTCACAAAATATCATTTTTTGTTTAAATTAATACACTTATCACTCTATTTTATTTAAAAGATTACATTTATCTCTTCTGCATGAGTATTCAGATGAATATATGTATATAAATTAGGACCTCATGTAGTGTAGAAAATGAAGGGGTGGTTTTTTGTACTACCAAATGTATCCCCTCACTTTTTGGGTAAGAAACTAATCTCCTTCGAGGTGTGTGAGTCTCCCTCCTTATAAGTGTCACTCGTAGAAACCGAACTCTTGACATTTTGTTCATCCTAAGAATCTAGTAGGTCTTACGTTACTAGATCAATGCATTATTTGTGAATGAATGATTTGTATAATTTACTCCATTAAATATTAGTTTTTATTTTCACATTAGATTGTGCAACTTGCGACCTCAAATTATTATTTAATTATGTCATTAACCAAAGAGAATAAAGTATATCCTCATACCATGAGATAACTTACCTCCTCCGGCCAGTAAAAGAATGATATGTATATTGTTTTGGTTAGTTTTAGAAATATTTTTTGTAAAAAATGATTAAATGGTACACATGTCACGATTTTAGTGGTTGTATGAGATAATTTATCTCATTATACTAGGAGATACATTATTCTCATATATTTACATCTTAAAAAGTTAGCAACTTTTGTCAAGTATTTATATTAAAATTACATAGATAATAATATTGTATATATTTTATTAAAATAATATAATATGAATATTATTATATAATATAACTAAATATGTCGACCTGTTAGGTTTAATAGGTCATGAAACCTGAATTATTAAGTTAAATATATATTTTAAAAAGCATAATGATTTTTTTTATCTAACCTATCTTATTATATGTGAAGGTAATGAGATTTGGATATGTGGCTTAAGTGTTTAGGCCCTTAGACATTACAAGTTAATAGACTTTTGATTTTTTTTTTGGTATAATTTAAGTATCCACTCCCCTATTATTAAATTCGGGAATTAATCCCTCTGAGACTTGTGGGTAACACTATTTTCCCTGATTTTGAACATGTCAACAATAACAAACAACGTAATGAAATCCAACATGCATGATATTTAATATAAAGGACAAAAATTCAAGGGACTCATAATAATAGAAGCACTTGTTGGGAAGAAATCCTATACCTTCTTAATAGAATAGATCGATATTTTGGTTAAACAAAAAAAATTCAAATACTGAATTAAATTTGTCAAGAATCTATGTAGGTTGTCATTTGGGAATTAAAACCAAAACCCCATTAATAAAGATAAAATATTATTAGTAAATATTGAACATAATTATTAACTAGAACGTGACATTATCCTTTTTTATAAATAACATGATCCTTGTTTTACAAAAGAAAAATGTGCAGTAGTGAAACCTTGCTTATTAATGAAGCATAGAATAATTGCAAGGTATTTGGAATATCCATCTCTTTCCGACAAAATACTATATATGATATATGCTGATCTCTTACGACGTATAACTGCCAGGTTGTTTCTACACGTTTTTCTGAAAATATTTAACGTTAAACTAGGAGATCTATGGATGAAGGGTATTCCTACTTTTTGATAGGGAATTAATTACTTTCAATATTTGCGGTTGTCTATCTTAACAAGTGTCGCTCCCATAAATCGAATTCTTAACCATTTTGTTTTTCTAATGATCTAATAAGGTCTTACACCACCAGACTAGGGATGGCAACGGAAACGGGCGGACACGAGCAATGCATACTTGTGCCCATACTCGCACTATTTGCGGTACCCGTGCGGGTGGCGACTATTCACGGGTACCCAACGGTTTTCCAATTTTACTTATATATTTATATATTTTACAATAATTAATTTATAAAAAAATATATTTGAATAATATGATATGTATGTGATAATTTTATGATTATAGTCTCATTACTAAATTTTATTGTGAAGTAATAATAAAATATACAAATATAATATTAAATTAATAATAATAAAGTATAAAATATTTAATTAAAATATATATGCGGGTGCCCGCGGGGTGGGTATCATACTATTATGATATCTGTTCTCACCCATAAACTATTTTTGTGGGTACCCGTTATAGGTGTTTTGACGGGTATCCATGGATCCAGATATTTTTGTCATCCCTACACTAAACAAATACTTTATTGGTGATATAAAGATCTAATATTTTTTTAGGGTCTGTAAATGTCAATTCCTGCTAACAAAGCATAACATTTAATTTTGAGAGCAAATTTGTTGTCCCTCATCCATGTGTTACTAGTTTTAATTGGTTGGAAAAAATGTAACTAAATTAAAAATTTAATAAATAATTATTTTTCTAATCGGTCACAAATGATGTCATATAAAATACTGTATAGTCATATAGAATATTATATAGTTCGAGACAAAATATGTTTTCCTTTTTATACAATATATGGAGATTCAACAATGACCCACTCATTATTTATCTAGGCTAAGAATATCTGAAGAGAAAACAATTGTAACATAGTAATCTATGACATTGTAAGTTACTTATTCACACTTTTAATTAATCAATCATATTTCTAATTAATTTTATAAGTTTTATGATTATATTAATAATTATTTGGAAGTATCGATGGACATATCCAAAACATCAATTTAATATTCCACTATTTAACAATATATTAAGAAGAAAACGTTGATTTAAATTTTAGTAGGATTGGTAGGATAATATAAAACTATTTTAAAGGAAATGTTATTAGAAACACTATTTAAAATTTAAAATTAAAAATATTTTATTAATTTTCCTCTCCTTTTTCCGAAAGAGAGAGGTATAAGCTCATTGAGACGTCCATTTAGAATAAAATATTAATAATGTGCATCAAGCATGAGTAAGTCATGAGATCATGTATATCTAGGGTTGAGCGTGAACCGGGTTGGATCAGGTTAAAGTTTGTCCTTATTTGACCTTAAATGTTGTTCGGATCATTTTTCTGAACTTCGACCCGACCCTAGACCCGGTGTTAACCCGACCCTAAATATTCATAGGATCGGCGTTTAAACCAGGACCCGACCCTAGACCCGATTAAATATAACGTATACTCATTTTGCATAAAGGTTTCTAAATATTATTTATTATTGTGAATATGTAATTTGACATATAAAATAATATATGTTTATATATATATTATTAAACATGTATATATGATGGAAAATTAGAGTTAATGATATTTTTGACCAAAAAAATATCATTACTCTGTATATATTTGAATAGAGACAATACAAACATCATGAGTGAGTGACCATAGGACGGGTCGGGACGGGTCATGATTACTCCCTACCCGGCCCTAAATATTGTCTCGGTCTAATTTTTGAACCTGAACTCGACCCTAAACCCGATGAGACCCGACCCTATTCAGGCTCGTTCATGATCGGACCATACCGGATGAACGGGTAGGATCGGGTCATGCTCACTCCTATATATATCTATTATATCCGGATATACCTCCGCCCGTTTTATGGAAGAGAGCACGTAGTTTTAGTTGTTTGAATGTAATATATATGTATTGTTAATATAAAAATTTATACCTAATCAATATTCATTTACTATTTTTTTTAATTATTTATATTTGAAAGATAATGATAATAAAATATAAAGGATAAATAATACACTGAAGAGATAAAAATCTCTTACGCATTAATCTATGCATCATTTCCTCCTTCAAAAGAAAAATATACACTATATATTTATCCTATATATAAAGCTAAAACATGAAATAACTATCATCATGATATAATTTTTATTTTCCTATTTTGCTCTTACATTTTTTAATTTCTACAAAAAAAACTATATAATCCTAAATAACTACCATTAGTACATTAACCACCTATCTCACCTCAAATTGAATTATCATAAATACATTTTTAACATAAAATAATCTTAATACAAAAACATTCTAATTATATAAAATAAAATATATAAAAATTGAATACTTAATATAATAATATAATATAAATAGAAGATTCCCACTTAACTCCACTCATGTAACCAAAACCGATTATTTAACTATTTTAATTTATTTTTGTCCTAAAATATTTCATTCAAATTTAAACTCTAGATCTTCGGGATGATAAAAAATGTTAAGAGTTCGATTCCTGTGAGCGACACTGGTTAGAAGAAACAGTCACACATCTTGAAAGAAATTAATTTCTTACCCAAAATTTGAAAAGATACATTTGGTAGTACTAAAAAACGAATCAACCAATTCATTAAAAAAATTATAATTTTTAATTTTTAATTAAAAAATGTTATAATTTGTATATTTCAAAATTTATACTACGTGTAAAGCCAAAACATTGTGTAACTACCACCTTAATGTAATTTATACTTTCTTATTTTGTCATTAACATTTTTTTTAATTTCTACAAAAAAAAAACATATAAACCTAGGTAAGCACCATTAGCATAATAATCACATATCTCACCTTAAATTGGACATTATAATAAAATAAATATCTTACAAACAAAAAAATAACATAAAGTACACCTAATATAAAAAATATGAAATATATAAAATAAAAATGTGGGTAACTAGGTATAAAATGTCTATCGCTACACTAGTATTAATAATAATAAAACTTCGTACATACAGAAAGAGTGGAAGAAAAAAAATACATGTAAGTGTCAATTTTTTAGAGATATTAGATTAAGCTCGTTCTGTTAATTAGTACAGCAGTGATACTTATTTTTATTGATTTCATGTTTATGGTGACTTCGAAATTAATATGATAAATTTGTTATTAATATTATAATCAATGTATATGAAAATTTAAGGCGGATTAAAGTCATAATTAACATGAGGATGGTATTCTTGATATTATAATCAATGTATGGGATTTTTCTACATCTTTGTTAAAATCATGTACTTTTAGCATTATAGTTCTTTCAAATTTGGATTCCTACCTTTGCATTTAATTCTAAGCCTGTTAGTTTTTATCGGTAATGCAATAATCTTCACTTTTTTTAGAGTTGGTAGAAATTTCTCTACGCAAAAAAGGTTTCCAGCTATTATTATTTTAAAAATGTTAAATAATTATGTTATGCTCACTTATGGGTATTACAATTTTTTTTTTGACTTTATAAATTTTATTGGGTTGTTTTTACTTTTTAGAGCAAAATAACATTTTCTAAGATATCTAGGAATCCAAAATTACCCCATTTGTATTTCTAAATTAAGGAGAAAATTAAATTCGAATTTTGAATTTTAAATTTTAAAAGGGCAATAATGATACAAAAATAAAAATTTGATGTAAGTTGGAGAGGAAATATTTTCCCCCTAATATTAAGATGATTGATTTGTTTTTCTAAATATTCATGTGCTTCTGACTATGAATAAGAGATTATTGGTGACATGTAAATACACAACAAATTCCAAATAAATAAAAAATATATACAGAAAGAGAAAGAACCAAATAGAAATAGGTGGGGAGGTTGGCTGGTGTTGAATTCGTGACAAAATCCTTTGTCCTCTATTACTCTCTATTGCTCTCATTAGTTCATTTTTTGTCTCTGTAAATTGTACAGTTGTATAGGATACATTGTATTCAACCATCAAATATTTGATTGAAAATGGAAAATCCTACATTGATGGCTTGCTTATTCCATTGCTAATTGCCCCTCTTATATTGCAACTATGGTTATTGTAAAGAATTTGACATGTATTCAATTTAGGAGTGACTAGGCCCCACCTTACCCGTTCATCCGGTATAACTTGATCATGATCGGGTCTGAAAAATAGTTGGGTTTTATCGGGTCTAGGGTCGGGTTTAAAAATTAGACCCCGCTAATATTTAGGACCGGGTAGGGACCAAACGTGACCCGTATGGTCACTCACCATGATGTTTGTATGTGTTTCTGTTCAAATATATATAGAATAATAATACTTTTTGGTCGAAAATATGATTGATTTTCTAATTTTTCGTTATATATACATGTTTAATAATATATATTATTTTATATGTCAAATTACATATTCACATTAATAAATAATATTTAGAAGACTGACCCTGTCAATATTTAAGGTCAGGTTAATTCCGGGTCTAGGTCCGGATACAGGTTCAAAAAAATCGTCCGAACAACATTTAGGGTCGGGTAAGAACAAACTTTAACTCGTATTAACCACACTCATGCTCACCCCTAATTCAATTTATGGTTAAATGAATTTTTTAGAATCATGTGGAATTATTCTTCTAGATGAATAAATCATTCACTAGATACCCATTATTTCAATTTATAAGATCGTTTGCTTAGCTTGAGAAAGTGAATGCTACGCAATCTGTTGTCATTAAGCTAAAGGAGATTGAAAGATGGAGTGTCACTTTCTTTCATCTGTTACCATCTACCAAAAAATTCTTTAAGCTTTTCAAATATTTTTTTTGCTTCCCCTTTTCTCTTCAATGCTTGTGTATATATTTATACCCTCTACTGAGTTATCCAAACATGAGTATTCACATATATGGTGGATTTTTTGTAGGGAGTGAATGTCATATGGATTTTATGCTAAGGATGGAGGATAGATTATAACTAATTGCCTCTTTACCTCAAATCACATTTGACGAATGCCTTATAGCGTTTGTGGTCCTAAATTCAATAAGTATTTCTCAATTAAAAATATAAAAAAATAACAATCACATTAAGGATGAGGAAAATGTGAAATCAAAGACGCATGTCAATGTACTGTTAGAACTTGGGGTGAAAAATATGAAACCAAAGACGCAGGTCTGTATACTGCCTGAACTTGGAATGGAAAAGGTGAAACCAAAGGCGTAGGTTAGTGTACTGCCAAAATTTGGAAACTCAAAAATAAAGACAAAAAACACATGTCGATGTACTATAAGAACATGGGGTGAAAAGGTGAAACCAAAGATGTAGGTTGGTGTATTGCGTGAATTTGGAGACACAAGGATAAAGGCCAAGAACACCGGATGATGCACTGATGAAAATTGAAAATTGGGGTGGAAAAGGTGAAACCAAAGACACAGATTGGTGTACTGCCGGAATTAATTTGGGGTGTAAGGTTGGTGTACTTCCAAAACTTGTTGTGGAAAAAAGTGAAACAAAAGATGCAGGTCGGCGTAGTGCCGAAATTTGGAGACACAAATATAAAGACCAAGAACACATGTCAATGTAGTGCCAGAACTTGTGGTGGAAAAAGTGAAACCAACTATGCATGTCAGTGTATTGCCAGAATTTAGAGACACAAGGATAAAAACCAAGATTGCAGGTATACTTGGGGTGGAAAAGGTGAAACTAAAGACAAAGGTCGGTGTACTGTCATAATTCAGAAACTCAAAGATAAATACAAAGAACACAAGTTAGTGTACTGCCGTAACTTGAGGTGAAAAGGTGAAACCAAAGACGCATGTCAATGTACTACCTGAATTTGGAGACACGAGGATAAAAACCAAGAACGCAGGTCAGTGTAGTGCCAAAAATTGGGATGGAAAAGGTGAAACTAAAGACACAGGTATGTGTATTACCGAAATTTGGGGTGAAAAGGTGAAATCAAATACATAGGTCGGTGTACTGTCAAAATTTGGAGACACAATGATAAAGACCAAGAATGCAAGTTGTCGTACTTCCCGAAATTAGAGTGGAAAAGGTGAAACCAAAGACACAGGTTAGTGTAATGCTGAAATTTGGAGACACAACAATAAAGACCAAGAACACATATTGGTTTACTGCCGGAAATTATTTTAATATGAATTTAAGTGTTTTGTTTTATTGTGAATATTTTCTTTCCTAAAACGGTAGAAGCTATTATTGTGAATATTTCTTTCCTAATATTGGTTTACTGCATATATGATAATTGTTTTATTTAAAAAATATAAAACAATTATCATATAATTGCATTATTCGTTATTCATGTTTAATCATCAAATGAATGATGAATGATATACTAATTGTATATCGTTAGTAACATGGAAATGAAATATCATTAGGGATGACAATGAAAACCGAATCCATGGATTTCCGTCTGAACCCAACCCGAATTTAACGGGAAAAACCCAATGTGATTTTATTCATGTTTGTGTTTTACCCAAGTTTAATTTTCTGGTTCAGGTTTGGGTTTAGTAGAGCTAAGACCCTACCCTGAACCCGTCCCGAAGTAATATAATTCAATTTGCAATTGAAAGTTATATAACATAACAATTTTCTTAATTTCTAATTTAACTTTACATATTATTGGCTTTTCAAACATAAAAGAAAAAAATAATACGCGAGAAAATAGAAATTATAGAGAAAAATAAAATGAAACTATACCATAACTCTCCTTCAGTACATTCATTATTTTTATGTTTTCCTTGGGTTCGGATTACCCAAAACTCGATGGATTCAGAAATAATACCTTTATTTTCAACCGTGCTAAGTTTGGGTTTTAAATTTCAGTTTCAAATTTGAGTATTTATAAATCTGACCCCGATCCATCCCATTGTCATTCCTAATCATTAGTGTGACATTGAATAAATATTACCATTAAATATTCTACATACAAACTAAATTATCACGTGTAAAGATAAATGTGATCTAATATTTTATTAAAAAACGCTTCACGTGTAAAGATAAATGTGATCTAATATTTTTTTTGTTTCTACTTTTTCTAGAGCTTACAAATTTAAATCTTATTTTGTTAGTTACCGATTAGATGCACTTTTTCGGAATGCTTAATTTTTAAATAACATTTTTTATTAAATTTGTTGGTGTAGCGGAAATGATCGTTGAGCAGCGTTGGTCACAAGTAATCAAATAAAGTGCATAGAATAAATAGAAGAGAAGAAACAAAAATTTTGGTAACGATGTTTGACCAATTGTGTCTACGTCCCGGGAGCGCTGAGCGGCTACCAATATATTATTAGAGAATAAAGATTACAAACCCTAACACGGCCTAAGTGCCAGAGGTTTTTCTATTTGGTGTTTATATGTGGTACAAATTATAACAAGAGACCTGAGTCCAATATTAGATAATGTAAAACTAATGTAATAATATATTTCAAGCAATTCCCAACAAAATTAATTAATTTTCAAATGAGATTACTTTTGGAATTTAAAATATGCATCTAAAAGATAAGCCATTTAGTGTAGTTGTTGATCTCATCTTAAAATGTTGCAACGACTACCGTCATATTTGGAGCATTTGCTAATTGCTGTTAACTATGTTCCACTACTTCCTACTCCACCACCTTAGCTTTCCATAGAGTAACACAAAAGCAGAAGTTTAAGGTTTTTTATTTATAATTATGGCTTATTTAATGAGAGGACTTAACTCTTTTGTTTGTCATTAATAGTTACTACTAGTTTAAAATTTTGGGATGGAAGATTCCGTAGAAGCTACTTCCCCATATTATCTCCATTATAATATAATCTATTCATAATATATATTAATCATTTTTTTTATAATTCCACACCACAATATTGCGGTTTTAGAACTTCTATTGAAATTGTATTTTCCCTCATTTACTAGCATTAGCATCACCTACATAAATTGTATTAGTGTAAAGTTTCATTGGATTTTCATATAGACCAAAATGTCAATGTTTAATTCCTAGACGTTACACTTGTTGGGAAGGACACCAGACACCCCATTTCGGATTACTTCTTTTATATCAAGAAAATGATGTTAATTTGAATTGACTTCAACTGCCTTCCTTGTCTCTTGTCTCTATTTTCTGATATAAAAGTTTGTAGCCCACTCACAATTCTTTCATTCTTGTTATTTTGTTTAAGTGATTGTTTGGTTTTTCTCTTTGCGCCAACAATTTGTGGCAATATTTGTGTGCTTCTGGAATGGAAGAAATAAGAACAAAAATGCTGCTGCATGGTGTTCTTCACATTACAATTATGGAGGTTGATAAGCTTTATGTAAGAGATTGCTGCAAATGTTTCCCTAAGGTATGGTTCAAATTAACATCAAATTTAATTGTCAAAGTCCTAAGAATATGGTAAGTATATTAAGTTAATGGATGGTTTTTGATTTGAAATTTCTTCCTATGTTGCTTTTATGTCTCTTCCTATGATTTTGTATATACACTCAATATAATTAAGACCCATTTAATTGGATGAGATTAGGAGTTGTACTCCATTTAATTAGGATCTTCACTTTAACCACTGTAATTAAGTTTTTTAATTAAAAATAAAAATAAAAACATTTGCCTTCTCCTTATATTATAATACCGGAAATCCTAATTATTGTCTGATTTAATTAACGTGCCTTGATAGACATTAAGTTGTCTTATGGCACATTAAAACTTTTATGAAAAACAATTTATTTTCATTGTTGTCATTTTTTTGGGTAAAGATAACATTTAAACATGTATATAAAAATTAAATAAGAGGTATACAAAAGTTATTTGTCTGAATATAAGTTGTCAAATTTTTGGAATACAGATATTCTACCATCCATCTATTTTATTAGGAATAGTAAGGGAAACTATGGCAATTTTCTGCAAGCTAAAAAAATAGTATTATATTTTTGGAAATATTAGCGAGCTGTCGATATTCTACATTAAAAAACAACATGTTTAATGTTTTGAGAAAAATGTTGAACTTAATTTTTAAGTGGCAACCAATAAACTTTGTATTGCTTAAATTGCACATTGAAACAACATTATATTTTTAAGGTCTTATTAACCTCAGTCTCAAAATTTCATATAAACCATTAAAATAAATAAATAAATATTAAAAAATTAAATGTAGTAGATTTTGTATATTAAATGAGTTTTCTAAACGGATAAACATGTCAAAACGAGTTATCCGAACAAATTGAGCTAGCTTTCATAGGATTCAAGCTAAATAAGAAAGAACTAAAATATTTATTTAAATTTTAATTATATTTAATCAAATTTTCAATATATATATATATCATTTTATATTAATGTATGTATAACTTTTTAAAACACTAGTTATACAAATTCAATCAAATTCACAAATCTAATGCATTTAAGTTAAGATGAGATGTTAAATATACTTATATGAGTTTTAAAATAACTAATTTATTAATTTTTTTATTCTATTGGACTATCATTTCTTAAAACAATATAATTTGTCACATCACTATACTATATGAACATGTGGATAATATCAAGAATACTATCACATTCTTTCCATTTTTAGTAATGTTAGTATAGAAAAGAGCTTCACTCCTTTGAAGAGATGAAAAATATGGAAAACTGAAAAATATGTATATTGATTGAAATGCTATGAAAAGATTGTGTTAAAAATTATTTACAAGAACCCAAAGCTCTCTTTATTTATAGAAACATAAAGAGAGCTTTCCATTTTCTTTCGATATTCTTTATTTATGTTTCCATATATATATCAAAATTAAAGGATTCTAACACTTAATTATGTGGTGTTGTAGATATATCTAATGATGATGATGATGTGCATTTTTGGTTGGTTTCCAGTTAACAATTTATAAGGAATTTTGTTATTCAAAACAGAGGTAGGCAAAAAATTAATAACATGTACATCATGCTTTATTGCAAAAGACCAGTGGTAATTTGCTTTGAATTATTAGAGCTCTTGCCACATTCAAGAGATGTTGGTGCTTTCTCTCAACTACTCCATTCTATTGAGGAGTATAAATGCAAGTAGTTTGGTGTAGTATGCCTTTATTAGCAAAGAAGTCAGTCATAGTGAATTCAGGACCATTGTCACTTCTTATTACTTTAATTCTAATGTTAAATTGTGTTTCAATCATAGCAACAAAGTTTTGCAGAAGTTTAGCAGTTTCTGCCTTGGATTTCATAAGATAGGTCCAAGTATATCTTGTGTGGTCATCAACTATGGTAAGAAAGTATTTATAACCTTTAATAGATGGGGTGGAGTTAGGTCCCTATATATCAACATGTATCAAGTCAAATTTGTGTAAAGCATAAGAATTACTTAAAGAAAAAGGCAACTTTCTTTGCTTAGATTGATAACAAACATCACATATGTGATTTTTATTGAATTTCACAAAAGGAAAATTGTTCTTTATTTGATTCATACAATTGTATGAGGCATGTCTTAACTTATAATGCCAAAGAGCAGAATCAAAAACATAATCTAAAAAATTAACATGATGTAGAGATTGACAAGCTTTTAGTACATATAGTCCATTGAAAGACCTAGCTGAACCAATCATCTTCAAGGATTTCCTTTCCTGAATTTTACACCATTCATCATCAAATTATAAGATATATCCACAATTTAAAGTTAATTCAGACATGAATATCAAATTGTATGAGAAACTAGGCAGGTATAACACATTATGAATGGTCAGATTAGGCAAAAGGGAAACAGATCCTGAAGTCTTGGCTATGACTTCACTTCCATTAGGTAATTTTACTCTAATGGGATTTATCTGTTTATATGTTGAAAAATTGGATAGGTTGGAACTAATGTGATCTGTTGCTCCACTATCCAAAATCCAATTGACATATGGAACTATAGTTTTAGAATTACCCGAGCTATGCTCATCCTTATTGTATGCAGCTGTTGTTAGCACATGGCTTGCATTAGTGCTTGGCTCACCCTCATTTGTTGGAGTTCCTCCACTTGATTTTTGCAGCATGCTTACCACTCCTTGATATTGTACCTTGTTTAAGCCATATACTGTACTATTCTGATCATTCTGTTGCTCCAGGTTGTTGCCTTGTTCTTCTGATCTTGAGCTTCTTGTTGAATTAGCTTGACTATTCGTGCCAAAATTAGCTGGATAACCATGCAATTTGTAGCATGTTTCAGTGGTATGTCCACTTCTTTTGCAGTGAGTGCAATATTTGCTGTTGTTGTTTCCTTTACTCCATGAGCTTCTTTCTAGTGTGCTTGCATTGCTTCTACTAGAGTTTCTTGACACAAAGGATTTATTTGAGTTACTCTTTCCAGAGAAGTTACTTCTTTTCAAACTACTTGAAATTGACAAAGCCTTTGAATCTAGTTCTTGCCCATAAAGCTGTCTTTCTTGTTGGTGATGAGGGAAAACACCTTGCTCATAGTAGTCAGTGGGTCAATGATCATAATTTGTGATCTGACCCCAACATAGGAATCATTCAGTCCCTTTAGGAAGATGATAACTCTATCTTCCACTTTTTGCTTCTTTACACTCAAAATGATTTCACCACAGCAGGGTATCTCACACTTACACTCAGGCATGGATTTGAAAGTATCAAGTTCATCCCACAAAACCTTTAATTATGTAAAGTAGTTACTTACATTGAGATCACCTTGCTTAAAATTGGCCAAGGAACCTTGAAGTTCTGCTATCTTGTACAGGTTCCCTTGTGAGAATCTTTCATTGAGTTCATCTCATACTTCATAAGCCTTGTCCATCCAGATTATACTTTGTGCAATTGATGGTGTAACTGATCTTGTAATCCAAGAAATCACCATGTTGTTGGCCCTCTCCCATGCTCTGTAAAGAGGGTCTGTTTTTGCAGGCATCTTGATTGTGCTATCAACAAAAACTATCTTTTCCTTGGTAATCAGATTCATCCTCATAGCTTTGCTCCATTGATGGTAATTTTCACCATTTAAAGGTGGTGATACCAAGGCATGAGATGGGTTTTCTGAAGGATGGATGTAGTATGGAAAGTTTGGATCTTGTGATGGATTCATGGCTGGTGTTGCTATGATTGGATTGGAAGGCAATTCGAGAGACATGGTGAACGCAGCAGAGCTCTTTAAAAGAGCTCTGATACCATTACAAAAATTGATGCTTTAGAAATAGAAAAAGAGCTTCACTCCTTTGAAGAGATGAAGAATATGGAAAACTGAAAAATATGTATATTGATTGAAATTCTATGAAAAGATTGTGCTAAAAATGTTTACAAGAATCCAAAACTCTCTTTATTTATAAAAACATAAAGAGAGTGGGAAACTAACTAACTAAAAGATAACCAACTAACCAACTAATAAGCATATGCTAAAAAGGAGAATTAAGCACATGTTGTAAAACAAAAGGTAGGTGGGTTGCTTGTTATGCAAGTAACAAAAAACCGCTTCTGACTTGCCACTGACCAAGGCTGGCCAAGTCTGTCTTGGTCATGACTAGGTTGTGACTTGGCCAGGTTAAAGGTTGACTTGGATGGCTTGAGTCTGGTGCAGAAATTGCAGGTCACTGACTTAAGCATGGTGTAGGCTGACTTAGTATTGGTGCAACTTGACTTAGGCAAATGGTGGGCAGCAGCAGCAACATCAGTTCCAGGGGCTACAACATCAGTTCCAGGGGCTGCAACATCTCTTCTTAATTGAAGCACATCATCATCATCATCATTAGATATATCTACAACACCACATAATTGAGTGTTAGAATCCTTTAATTTTGATATTAGTATAGAAATTCAAAATGAACTCACATTATAATCAAGATTCAAAATATCATTGTAATTTATAAATATATAGGGAGGGGATCCACTTAGTAAGTTCACTACGCCAGAAAACATCTTTAAAAGCGGTTCTTCAACAACGCATCCTAGAAAAATGCTGTTAAATATAAGGTGGAGGAAAATTAGACAGTGCATCTTTAAGAAATTGCTGTTAAAATTGATAAGCGGATATAACATCAACAACGCAACAGAGAATATGCGCAGTTGAAATAGTGATGGTTTTAATTAGTACTCTTTAACAACGCAACTTTTTTCTGGCGCTGTTAATTGGAATATGTTTAATAACACATGGTAATAAGGCGCTGTTAATGTGAGCGCTGCATAAACATTGGCTGCTTAAATATGCGCTGTCATATGTAACCTATAAGACAACGTGTCTTATACAATGTGCTGTCATACGTAACCAATAAGAAAGCGCATTATTTAAGATGCGCTGTCATACGTAACCTATATGACAACGTAACTACTTACTTAAAGAGTGTGTTGTGGTATACAATCAGTACAACAATGCCACTTATAATATCCGCTGTTGTAATCTATTGTCTTTTACGGCGCAACATGTGAGTTGCGTTGTTATATATTTATTATAAGACAACGCAATTTGTAGTACATGCTGTTATATTTGGCAGTCGTGTAACAACACATGTATTAGGTTGCGCTGTTGTAAATATGGTATACAACAGCGCCAGAACGAAGCGCGATTAATGTATATCATCTACTACTGCGGTGAAACAGATAGCGGGCGAACGCGCTGTCATAAAGCAAAAATAAGCATTGTTGCTTAACGTATCTGACATAGTGGTTTAAAAAACTTACTCCACATCTTAGCCATCACTCACTCATGATGGCTAAGATATGAAGTATGTTTTCTAAACTTACTCTTGGAATAAGTGGACCCCTTCTCAAATATATATGTTATAAATATTACTTTATTTTTTCAAATTTCATAATATTAATATTTATTGTATATTTTTATTATAAGTTCATAATATGTTGTAAAACAACTTTTACTTAAGGGTTATTATTAGGGGCGAGCAGGACCCGACCCTACCCGCTCACCTGGTATGGCCCGATCATGATCGGACCTAAAAAGGGTCGGGTCTCATTGGATCTAGGGCCAAATTCGGGTTCAAAAATTAGACATAGTCAATATTTAGGGTCGGGTAGGGACCAAACATGACCCGTCCCGACCCGTCCAATGGTCACTCACTTATGATGTTTGTATGTGTCTCTGTTCAAATATATACAGAGTAATGATACATTTTTCGTCAAAAATATTATTGATTCTCTAATATTTCATCATATATATACATGTTTAATAATATATATATATACATATATTATTTTATATGTCAAATTACATATTCACAATAATAAATAATATTTAAAAGACTTTATGTAAAATGAGTATACCTTATATTTAATCGGGTCTAGGGTCGGATCCGGGTTTAACGGCTGACCTTGTGAATATTTAGGGTTGAGTTAACTTCGGGTTCAGAAAAACGACCCGAACAACATTTAGGGCCGGGTAAGGACAAGCCTTAACCCGTCCCAACCCAACCGACGCTCACCCCTAATTATTACCCAAGCAAGTCTCCAAAAAAGAAAATGTAAAAGGTAGCCTGACTCAGTAAACTTAACTTGAACCCTATTTTAAAATAGCTCAATCTATTTGGGCTAAAAAGCTTTTATTTAATATGACAATTATATCTAGGGTAATTTTTTTGGAAAACTAAATCATTCCTTAAACATATCACTTCAACATCATTTTTGTTAAGATTTATTTGTTTTTGAATTATTTATTTATATTTTTTAGAAATAATGTTAGTTATATGACTTAGTCTAGTAGTTGAATCAGTTATTTAATGGTTCCCTAATTTCCAGGGATTTTTATGGATATTGGTGTATTATTATGAGTGTAATATACATCTTTTTTCTATTATGATTGAAAATGAATGAAGAATAATGTAGTGATACTATAAATTTTTTTTGTCAGTGTATATATTTTTTCTCTATTATAAATATAATATTTATGTACTAATATTGTAAAGATTTATACACGGTCTGTGAATCATTTACCAATTATGTTTTTCTCTATAATATGTTATAATGCTTATTTAAAGGGTTATAAATAATAATTTTCCCAATTTTAGTTTCAATATGTTCCTGTTAATTTCACAACAAAATTATATTTACATTTTTATGCTTGTTATCCTATACACGTGCATAGGTTAAAAAATCTATATTAAATACACTCTAGCTAACAAAAATACATATTCACATTATGCATACAAAACTCTATTGTGGCCTATGAATCCACTAAATAATATTAAAAAAATAAATTTTTTTTTATAATTTTTCTTTTTAATTAAATGAGAGCAAATGATTCACATCCTACACATGGGTTATAATCCTAAAATCTCTCTTCCTAAAATTAAAATTAAGTATATATACTCTTCTCAAATCCCATCAGATGAGAGACTCGTGTATTGAGCCATTAATATGAATGAATTATGGTTGAATAGTTGATTTATGCCTTTTTTATCTGTAAGAATTATAATAGTCGAGTTGATTTATATCAAACCTGGTTTTTGAACTATATTGACCAGCCCAAAGTCTCTTTGTTAATGACCTGACCAATTCTGCAGCTAATTGAAGAAATTATTCCAATTGGAAAAGGAGCTGCAAAACTATATGCAACCATTAAATTAGGCAATGCTATAGTTGCTAGAACTAGAGTTATAAAAAAGAAACACACTCAGATACAGTGGCATGAATCTTTTCAAATTTATACTGCTCACACTGCAAACAATGTTGTGTTTTCTATCAAAGAAGATCATCCAATTAGGGCAACAATTGGGAGAGCTTATTTTCCCATTGAAGAATTAGTACATGGACAAAAACTTGATAAGTGGCTTCAAATCTTGAACAAGAAAAATAAACCTCTACAAGGAGGTCCTAGAATTCATGTAAGGTTACAGTTTTTTTGTGCCACTAAGGACATTAATTGGTCTCAAGGGATTAAAAGTCCTATGTATACTGGAGTGCCAAACACATACTTCAACCAGAGAAGTGGTTGTAGGGTTACACTTTACCAGGATACTCATATTCTAGACAATTATTTACCCAAAATTTCACTCACTGGGGGCAATTACTATGAGTCACATAATTGCTGGGAAGATATTTTTGATGCCATTTCAAATGCAAAGCATTTGATATATATAGCAGGTTGGTCTGTTAACACCAAAACCACTTTAATAAGGGAGTTGAGTGTGAAAATTGTAAGAGGAGACTTGAGTTATTTGACCCTTGGTGAACTTCTTAAGAAAAAGGCTGATGAAGGAGTTAAAGTACTAATGCTTGTTTGGGATGACAGAACTTCAATTAAGTTTCTAAAGAAAGATGGGTTGATGGCTACTCATGATTTGGATACAGAAAGTTACTTCCTTGGCTCTAAAGTGCATTGTGTATTATGCCCTAGAAATCCCGAAAATGGCGAAAGCATTGTTCAAGATTTGGAGGTTGCTACCATGTTTACACATCACCAGAAGATTGTTGTAGTTGATGGTGAGAATCATGATGGGAACATAGAGAGTAGGAGAAGAATTTTAAGCTTCATTGGTGGTATTGACCTATGTGATGGAAGATATGATACTCCATTGCATTCTATTTTCAAGACACTAGGAACAACACATCATAATGATTTTCATCAACCAAATTTCAAAGGTGCATCAATTGCTAAAGGTGGACCAAGAGAACCTTGGCATGACATACATTGCAGGTTAGAAGGACCTATTGCATGGGATGTTCTCATTAATTTTGAACAAAGGTGGAAAAAGCAAGGTAAGAAGAATGTTTCACTTGTTCAACTTGATGATATCTTCATACCTCAAGCACAAGAGATTTTCCCTGAAGACAAAGAAACATGGAATGTTCAGTTGTTTCGATCCATAGATGGAGGAGCAGCTTATGGCCTCTCAAATACTCATGAGGATGCAGCCAGGTATGCAGGGACACTCTCCCCTTCTCATGATAGGAATATTCTTTTGCATTGTTTTAAGTTGGGGTTTTTATTGAGGTCATGGTTGCGGTTATATCGATTATGGTCATTGTGGCCATTGCAATACAGATTGGAGTCAAATTGTTGTGTGTTTTTTTGTGATTAAAAAAATATTTTTGAATTAGATGCAAATGCAGTAGCATTGCGACATAATGCGACAGCATCATTGTGATTTATTGTTACACCATAATTGCAGTATGATGTCGTTGTGCCAATCACCGCAACCGCAATATTGCGGTCACATCACGTGATATGGTCCACAATTTGATTCATTAGGCTTTTATTTTACTTCAATTATATATATTGATCAATGAAATTAAATCCTCTCCGGTACGGAATCCTCTAATACCGAAATGTGAGGGAAAGAGAATTTACAAGTTTTTTAATTTATTTAATTCAAAAAATTGAAAATTCGGATCTTTACATTTATTTTGCTGTCACGTGTCAGTTTCTGTGCTTAGACTCTCTAGTCAGTTTATGTGTTTAGACTCTCTAGTACGTGAGATTTATATTAACAATTAATATATTTTTGGCCTTTCCAGGTATGGTCTTCTGACCTGTGAAGGTCAAGTGATTGAGCACAGCATCCAAGATGCATATATTAATGCCATAAGAAGAGCTAAAAACTTTATCTATATTGAAAACCAATATTTCCTTGGAAGCTCTTTTAGTTGGAATTCAGATGATCTTCAAGTTGAGGAGGTAGGAGCATTGCATCTGATTCCAAAGGAACTATCTCTAAAAATTGTTAGTAAGATTGAAGCAGGAGAGAGATTTAATGTCTACATAGTAATTCCAATGTGGCCTGAAGGTGTTCCTGAAAGTGCATCTGTTCAGAGCATACTGAATTGGCAAAAAAGGACAATGGATATGATGTATACAGATATAGTTAAGGCTCTACAAGCCAAAGGAATTAGGATTGACCCTAAGGACTATTTGAGTTTCTTTTGCCTTGGAAATAGAGAGAAGAAGGTTAATGGAGAATATGAACCTTCTAAAGAGCCAGATCAAAAATCAGATTACTTTAGAGCTCAACAAGCAAGGAGGTTCATGATCTATGTCCATGCCAAAATGATGATAGGTAGCTTTATCTACTACAATCCTGCTGCAAATTCTTCATGTTTGTCACTAATGTATTTATCTCCCTATTTTTTTAACATGTATATCCTCACCCTATGGATAAGGAACTAATCCCTTACGTGGTATGTGGAACAAGGATCACATGTCCCAAATAGTTCATGTCCTTATGTCCCAAGCCAATCATATTCTAACAACTAATAAAAATAACTTATTTTATGTTTTTATGATTTTTTTTTCTTAATAAAATTAGTTATCATTTTTTGATTGGATTGGGACATGATGGGACATCAAATATTGGGACAGGTGATCATCATTCGGGGTATTTGAGTGTCTCACATAACAAATACCGCTCCCAATAATTGAGTTCTTTACCTTTTAGTCTATCTGAGGATCTATTAGGCAACCTAGCCCACGAAGCACCCACCTAGTGGGATTATTGTTTCTCAATTTGAACTTAAACTAATAACCCTCATATCACAATGCAAACAATCTTAGGATTGCACCAAAACTCACCATATATGAAATCAAATTTTACAATGAGTAGACATATTGCATTTCACGAAGGATTAGCCTGCAAATTGTGTTTTGGAAGGAAAATGAAGGAAATTAAAGGATTCACAACTATCTCATAAATATATTTCATCCCTATAATTTTTTTCATTTCCCTTCGATGAAGTCCTAAAGATACATAAGATGACTATATTTGAGTAATATTTATGGCTTATGCAGTTGACGACGAATACATAATTATTGGATCTGCTAACATCAATCAGAGGTCAATGGATGGAGCTAGGGACACAGAGATTGCCATGGGAGGCTACCAACCATATCACTTATCAACAAATCAGCCAACCAAGGGTCAGATTCTTGGCTTAAGAATGGCATTGTGGTTTGAGCATTTAGGGTTTCTTGATGACTCATTTTTTACACCAGAGAGGTTGGAATGTGTTAGAAAAATAAACCAGATTTCTGAAAGCTATTGGGACCTTTATTGTAGTGAGATTCTAGAGAATGACTTGCTTGGTCATTTGCTTAGTTATCCCATTAAAGTTACTGAAAATGGAGAGGTCACAACCTATCCTGGTATGGAGTATTTTCCAGACACAAAGGCACGAATTCTTGGGTCCAAATCAGAACTTCCAATGATCTTAACTACATAAATTTGTGATGCAATATTGACTTTTAACACTTAGTTTTATTGATGTTGGTTTATGAGGCTAGTGACATTGGTATTATTATAGTTGCACCGTTGGATGATAACAATGAATTGAAGAATAATTGAATGGAGAAAGTTTATTTTTGTAACCAACAACGATGTATTTGCACGGGACAATATTTTTTGCCCTAAGATTAAAAACACACATTATATGTGCATTCATATGGTTAAGAATACACATGTTATTCGTGCATTCACATGGTTAAAATACACATGTTACATGTGTATTTGTATTGTTAAGAACAAACATGTGGCCAGTGCATTCGAATGGTTAGAAACCCACATATTATATATGTACATTTGCATTGCTAAGAATATACATGTTACCCTACACTTTTATACTTTTTTGATTGATTTTCATATTCTATCATCTATATATTTGGTTAACTAATAAATACAATAAAAATTTATATTGTACATTCTTAATATACACGTACATATGGAGAACTTCTTTAATTTTATAATATTATTGTGATTATTTATTAATGTAACGTGTTTATAATTTATTTTATTTCTAGGATATTATTTATTATTAGTTGTTAGTATAATTGGTTTATTTTTTTTTAAGTATACAAAAGAGGACATTGTAATTAGTTAATTAGATTTTTTTCCAAATTAAATACAGGTTTAATCATTTAGTATAACAACTTCAAAAAATAATATTTTAATAGATATAAATGAAATTTTAGTAATAAATAGTCATTGAAATATGAAATTTGTAATTACATAGTTCGATTCTTTTTCAAAATAATGAAGACCTTATTTATTTAGGATTAAAATTGCTAAAATATTTTAAAGATAATAATGAAAATGCATGGACAATATTAATAAGTGGAAATGATAACATTGTAATTAAATTTTTAGATTTTTTTGAAAATAAAGCAGACATACTAATTTGCATGTAGTGATTACTTAACATTATTTTACAGCTAGAATAACGTCATCGATCTCACAAATAAGCACAACGTTAAATGACAATATGTGTTTATATTCCCTTATACACGTTCGTCGGTTTTATTTCTCTCCTAATGATCAGCGGTATTTATTCAAAGTAATTATTAATTATTAATTATTAATTATTAGTTTGCAACTAATCAACGATATTTTTTCAACGCTATCGATATTTATGTACTTATTCGATTACAAATTACAATAGTATAAAAATATTATTGTCATTATTCGTCTATGCAGTTTCTATTCTCTTATGAAATTTCATTGATTGCCATTCTACTATGTATTTTTTATATGAATTTTTATCTTTCATTATTCACATGAATTACTCTTAAATCTCAAGAGTAATTCTCTCCAACCGTTATTATTCCATAATTCATCTAAATGATCATTTTAGTACTTGAAAAGTTTGTGTAGATGTAAAAAGAAAAGAAAAGAAAATGTTAGAATTTATGAAATTTTATTATATTTAATTATATCATACAAAACGATTCAAAAAAATTGACAAGCATAACCAACTGCAAAACTGGAGAGAATATCATTCGATCTATTGGTTCTACCATTCTCATGCACTCAAGTGACTGCGATAACATAAAAAAAAATTCAAAAAGTCATGTTAACAATTAAGAAAATGCACCTATATGACATGAAAATTTGTCCATTGAAAATCCAAACATTACTGTTTTTGAGGTATTATTAACTTATACGATACATTTGAGAGAGAAGTAAAAAATCATGGTGTCATTTTTTAATAAATATATAACATATGTACTGGTTAATAAATTCAATCAAAGTATAAGATGAATAAAAATTGTACAAAAAATCAAGGTGCCATTTTTTGATTAGATAACATTAAAGTTTTGTTTTTACCCTAACATGGAATCTAAGGTAAAAGAATATGATTAGTTTAACATCCATAAACAGTTGCACATATCTTTTTAGAACAATGAAGAAACTTTATATTCTTGGGAGTTGAATTATTGCAAGATACATAATAAAATATCATATTTGAGGTTGAAACTTAAATCAAAAGAAATTTAAGAGGATGATACACTTCAGATGTTTCTGAAAACATGCAAAAAAAATGAAAATAATGGTTATTTGAATAAAAAATGTATAAAAATAAAATAAAAGATGAAGAGAGAGAAAACTAACACGCATAAATGCTTTGAATAGATAACCAAAATGGAAATGAAAAGAGAAAATGATTATGTTAAGATACGACGAGGAGATAAATATGTTGTAGAAAATAGTGAATCTTTGAATAAAAGACATATAAATAAAATTATAGATTAAAAGAGAGAAAACTTACTTGTAGAGATGTTTAAAAGGAAAACTAAACTGCAAATGAGGAGAGAAATTAATATTTTAATATTATTTTATAAAGTTTGATTGGGTAGGATATAGGGAGAGAAAAAATGTCCATCAAAACAAGACATATCCAAAAACTTGACAAAAGACTAATACAATTAAAATGATGAAATAATGTTAAAATGCTAGCATGATTTTCTTATATGATTCATTATAATAATAACACCAAGTAATGTGATACTACAACTTATATAGCATCTAAGTGCAATACCATCATAAATCTTCTATGAGAATAAATGCTTTGGGAAGGGGCACCATCACTTGAGATGGTATATAAGGTTTGCCATTTTTGAGATTGATAGTCATTAAAGATTGGAGAAGGTATTAACAATTGATTCCTTGCTTTCATCTCCTCTCTTTTTCTCCCTATCCTTTCTTCCAATTCTCTAAGTGCTAGGCTTTGTGGTTTGATTACTAAAATCTAAAGTGAAAAAACTTTTGTCCTCTTATAATAACTCAAATAATCGTTTATCATATTCCTATTTTAATAAAGATTTCATTCACTCTAAATGATTTATTAATTTTGATAATTACAAACTTCTAAATCTTATCACAAATAAAATATTTCAATCAATCATATCATAACAATAATGGTAAAACTAAAAATATAAATTTATATTATTTTATAAGTTTGAGAAAATAATATAAATTATATAAGGATGACCTCATTTGAGATGAGATCATTCATATATAAACAAGTGTTGGCAATATCTCCAGATGTTTTAGAGTTTTTTGTAGAAGATGATTAGGTAGTTAGGAGTTGAAGATAGTTTGCTAACTTTGCATCATCTACTTTTGTTTGGATCACAAGCCATTTCATTTTGTATAAATAAGTCATATTGGCTTTACATTTTCAATCAATGAGAATGAGTTAATTTTCCTTCTTTGTTTTCTTTCTCATCTTTCTTATTCATCAAGAAAGCTTCTATGCATGGCTCCTACCATTTTAACAGAGAGGATGATCTTATTTGATGTGTGAAACGAATTATCATAGTGATGCGTCTCTGGCGTCATGGTGAAATATGTTAATTTTTAGCGGATCCACCAAAAACACATTGGTACAAGCAGACTTTGATGCAACATGTAGCACAATCATTGATAGAGATGCAGGGTGTGATACAAGCATTGTCTTAGATACAAAGATGTGGCAGTGGAAGGAATTGTTGACCACATCTCCTGTATTAGCGTTACCTGACTTCTCACAATGATTTGTTATTGAAGTAGATTCTTTAGGTCAAGGAGTTGGAGCTGTATTTTCACAACAATTTGTTATCAAGATTGATCATAGAAGTTTGAAGTTTATGATGGATCAGAGATTAACTACTGCATTTGAACAAAAATGGTTGGTTAAACTCATGGAATTTGATTTTTCCATTGATTACAAGCATGGGAAGGAGAATGTGGTTGTTGATGCTCTATCTAGAATGGAAGGGGTTCAATGTCAGACAATATTGGTACACCGTACCCACAATTGACTCAAATATGATAGACAAACCCTACTGCACATAAACATTGCACTTGGAATGGCATGAAACTAAGAAGAAAAGGCAAATTGGTAGTTGCAAAATATGCATCACTTAGACAAGATGTTATTATTCAGAATGTCAAAGTTGTGCTTTAATGGAAGGGATTGAACAAAGATGTGAAAACCTTCATTCAACATTGTCCAATTTGTCTATGACACAACTGGTTATCCTAGATTATTACAACCCTTACCTATCCTTGATCATCATTATGGACAATCATTCATGGACAATGTCTTCGAATTATATGGTTTTACATACTCTATCACAAGTGACCGAGATCTAGTCAAGTGATAAATAGATGCTTAGAAACTTACTTGAGATGTATGCATGCCATTAGCGGAATGGTGGTATAACACTACCTTTCACACTTCTATCCAAGCTACTCCCTATGAGAATCTAAAGTTCAACTAGTGGATAAGAGTTTAGTCGAATGAGAAGAGATGTTGAAAGTACTTAAATTTCATCTTAGAAGAGCCCAAGACAGAATGAAAGAGGTGGTTGATAAGCATAGAAGTTCACTCTAATACACATAATGTCTCTATATTCTTGTTCATTGTGTAATAATATAGCTCTCTTATTCATAAGAATTCCTGCTACTTGTGCATTGAATTCTTCCTTTTCTTAAGTGAATCCCTAGAATTCTATAACATCATCATATGACTCTGGATTCTTCCATTTCTCTTATCCCTTCCAAAAATCAACTCGTAAATAAAACAGCTTGAAATAACATAAGTAATGCATTCAAATTCTTCATTTAAAAGTTATGGAAAGCATGCCAATGGGAGCTTGAGTTAGAGAAACTGATTATCCTAATGCTTTTTTTTACTATATAGATTATTTAATAAATTTTTGTGTGCAACTCCTTTGCATTAGTTAGAGATTGATTTGTGAAGGTAGTTTTTCCTGTTAAAGGTTTTTATTCCCACAAACACATATATACATTTTCCTGTCATATATAGAATTTATCAATTGAAGTTTTGTGATAAAGACTACCCAAAAAAGTTGCCTAAGTGTTCCTTTTCATTCATTTATCGGTTAGTTGGAGGAATAAAATACCTAAAGAAATGAAACTTTTACAATGAAGGCTAAAATGAAAAGATTTGGGATTATGGAGACTAAAATGATGGTGGGGCTTGAATTTATGGGATTTGGGGTTATGTGGTTAGATGATGAAGAAAGTGTAGAGTATGAGTTTCAGATAATCTGAATAGGAAGGTATTATGGAGTTTTTTGAAATATTTGAAGTCAAAGATTAAAAAAGTGAACACAAAAAAGCATCTCCTTCAGAGGTATCTAAATTTATTTAAGTTTTTTTTAGCAAGTTTAACACTAGAGATGGCAATAGTTCTAGATGGGTCTGGGTAGTGCATTACCCAGATCCGCCCCGTTGCTTTATTTTTGGACCCAAACCCGCCCCAGACCTATGCTAATACTCAACGGGTATACTACCTGTGGGTCTCTGGGTACCCAGCGGATCTATGGGTACCCATATATTCTTACGATCTTATATGCTATTTAAACACAACTTAGAATATTAAACACAACTCATTTTACTCAAACAAACATTAAAAAAAGTTCAAAATTATGATGAAAAATTCATTTAGTAAGGACTCTTCAATTAACATAATATTATATCATACATATGAATTAACAATATAATAATATTGCTTACAACATAACATCACAATTTAATAATATAACAATCATACTTATGAAGTAATATGATATTATAATTATGGTTTAATATGATATTACAATATAGATTAACATTTATGTTGGTATACATATATATATATGAAGAAATAGCGGGTCCGAGTAGTCACAGATTTGGATAGCTCATTATCCGGACCCATCAAATAGCGGGTCTTAAAATCGCGGGTCTCAATTACCCACAGATCCAAAACATAGACCCAAACCCGACCCCTTGCGGATATTTTTTGCGAGTATACGCGGATCTGGGTACCCATTGTCATCCTTATTTAACACCCAACAAATTTGTTGATTGTAATTGAGTTTGAATTTCAAATGCCGTCATTAAAAAATTTCTAAATTTGTTTTCTTTCTATCAAAAGTTTGATTGAGTTTTCAAATTATACTCTACGTAGCATCCTTAGAAAATTACTCACTATAATATATATTGTTACTAAACTTATTCTAGACAATAAATAACAATAGTATTCTTACCTATTGTTAATAAATTCATCCATAAGTCAAATAATTATTCCAAAATTCAATTATTATCGACTTAATCCTTTAATGCAAACACATTATTTTATTACAAAACTAAGAGTTTAATATATATACGGAGCAACTCACAATAGAACAATGCATTATTATAGTAAATGAGAATAAATAATATGAACCATTGAATCTTATTTGAATGATCAAGATTAAAATATACATACACATTGCTATTACATGATCAATAACTAACTTTTAATCTATTATAAGGCCCAAAATTAATGTTATTACAATTCTTATATTATAATTATTCTTACTTGAGTAGCTCCATTTTTATACTTTAAACCAGTATGGATCAGACCGGACGATTCGACCAGTTCGATCGCTAACCGAACTTGAAAACGGCTCCATTTTATAGTCTTAACCGAATGAATAATTGAACCGCTTTGAACATGAGAAATTTCAATTCGACCGTGCTAAACCCGGTTAAACCGAAATAACCCGGGAAAAAAACCCGGACGGTTCACTTAAATTTTAAAAAAAATGAAACATTACTTTAATGTTTTGTTTTATTTCGGTCCAAAAAAATAGAGAGATATTACTTCAATATAGTTATATAAAATTATTAATTATATAAATTTGTACATTCATATATAATTATATAAGTATAAATAAAAATTATTAATTATATTAAACATCATTCGGTCTGACCAGATAACTTAACTGTTTAAACCGGTTAGACCTAATACGGAAATTCTTTCGGCTTGACATCCGGCTCAAGTTTCACAACATTCTTTAAACACATCATTCATCATACTTATGTTAATCATTATTAATACACCTGGATAGTAAGCGAGATACCGACTGTGTCAAAAAGAATATCAAAACTAAAATTGATTTATTATATCACGGTGAGACAAAAAGAACCAGGGTAAGTAAAGTTGGCAAGGTGTTTTGATGTATTCAGTTTATACTTGAAAAGAAAAATATTATTAAATTTACCTCTTTGAGATGTCAATTAAAAACAAATAAAGGTAGCAACTCTTCAAATTCTTGTGCATTTCTAATAACACATGGAATAAAAAGTTATTATCACAAATGTGCTTAGAAACCAAAACTCAAATAACTAAACTAGAAGAAGAAGAAAACTATATAAAGACCATACAGTAACAAAAGTTAAGGACCCTTGACTTTGGACCAAAAATTAAAACAGCTAGATCTCTCCCATCCAGTAAAGAGTTATACACAAGCCAGTGATTAGCAACCACAAAATTGGAATTCCCTTGTGTTTCACTACATATTTTCCTATATCATATAACCTGTATATAATTCTCAAGTCCAGCCTCCAACATTTTATGCCCTGTGGGGTGTAAAGATTTACGCACAATCAGTACATCATCCACAATTCATTTATATTTTTTTTGAAGAATCAATTATGATAAAACATGAATGGTGGATGATATAGTGACAATGTATAAAACTCATACACTATCAGTGCATACATTTTTTCTCTCATTAAGTACAAAATGATAATGAAGACATACATCTCTAGCCAAATGGTTCCTCACAAAACATTACAAACAACCTGAAAATTGAGCATAGAGATGTATTATATTGCAAGAGAAAATATATGTTACTTCAAAACAGACAATTCATTGCACTATTATTACAAATAAGTCCTTAGATGGTTAAAGTACAATTTTTTAAAATAAAATCTTGGTAGTGTTTGGTAGTTGTATTAGAATTGGACAGAAAATAACATATAGGTTTTGGTCTATGTATGGTACATTTTGGTTCTACTGAAGGAGGTGGAACATAAGAGAACAGAACAGAATAATTTGGTCCAACTATTATATCCACCCACCAAACACTATCATAAGTTATAGCTTGACTTTAAAACTTATGATACCCTTGTCTCACCAGTCCTATAAATCAATAGAATAGACATAATGGCTAGCATAAATATATAAGTATTTAATTTTTTTGTAAGTGTATAAATATTTAATTGCTTACCAGTTATAGGACAAAATTCAATTCCCTGTAACAGCTCTTCTTTTCACCACCAAATCATCAGCTGAGTAGTAATCAGCTATGAGCTTGTACATATATGATGGGTTATGTCCTCCTCTGACAATAAGTCAAATGCAGAAAAAGATACAGATTAATAAACTTGTTCTGAAAAGTCAATCATGAAGGAAAGATAATTTTCGCAATTAATTTCTGTTTAACTTACGTGTCGGTAATAAAGAGACTAACAAATTTTGGTGGGACGTAATCAAATGTTGGATTAACAACATGAAGAGAACCGGCACCACTTGCAGAATCCATGCAATCTGAAAATTCCCCAAAGTCGAGTAGCTCGGATGGGGATCTCAGCTCATTCAGAAGAACTTCAGGATTATGCGGATACAAAGGGCACAACTTTCAATAAGAAAAAAAAACTTTTAGAAAAAATAAAAAGAGGATAATTGGTAACTAAAATTATGAAGCAAATCAAAATTTAATTACATAACTGGGGTATGGCACTAACTTGCCTAACTAGCAAATTATGGAAAGTCTGGAGGTAACGAATACATGTATTAGTAATTTTCTAATTTTTTTGTATTCTGCACACAACTGAATCGACAACTAAGAAGCTGCTACATGATTCTCATCATAAAAAAATTATTCACTTCAAATTTCCAATCTCTACAAATGTCATCATTAGTCATGAGCGTCCAAATCAAGTTGGATAGCTTGAGAGTTGAGACATCTAGACTTAAAACTCATTCATTAGAGATTAAATGAATATAAAGCCTAATGGAGAACAATCAAACTGATTTCATTGAATCTATTCAAACTCAGTAGTAAGTACCCTTCAATTTCCAATAATACACAATTTTAAAACAACAAATGAAATTTGTTTTCTCCAAAATTTGAAGATAACAACCAAGCCCTTAATCCCACTAGGTGGGGTCAGCTACATGAATCGAACGACACCATAATACTCCTATCATAAATCATGTCCATTGACAAAGCATTGACCTTTACGTCTTTCATAATAGTTTCACCTATGGTTTATCATGGCATCTATTTTCCTCTAAAAATTTGACTAACCTCCATTTGATCTACTCTCATTATTGTGGTTTCTAATAGTCTCCTCCACACATGTCTAAACCACCTAAGACACGATTCAACCATCTTTTCTATAATAGGAGCTACTGAAAATTTTAAAGAATAAGAATAATTGAAGATTCATGTGTTAGAAATTTAAAATTCTAGGGTAAAGTTGTTGCTGGTAACGGGTTCAAATCTTGGAAACAATCTTTCTATGATGGGTAAGGTTGCATACATCTGCCTTCCCAAGACCCAACTAGGTGGAAGCTAACCCACCTTTTCCTATGCATTAGAAATTCCACGATTCATTTAGATCTTGTATTTTATAAACATCCAAAAGTCACAGCACAATAAGAAGCACAATAAGCTATCTAAAATCTAAATAATCTACACAAGGACAATATTGTAATGGTACAAGAATTTTTAGGGTTGACAATTGATAGCTTGTGAGCTCTGACAGGAATAAGAAGACCAGGACCCACTTTGCCTAAACTGTTATTATATGTGTAGTTATTGTGTCACTGGGGAGTTACTTAGGCAGTTTATATGTCTAGGCAGTGTGTAAAGAAGATGTGGGTTTGTATGGCAGTTGTTGGTAGTATTTATGTGTCTGGAGTTGCAGATGGAGTACACTCTTTGTTAGGGGGAACCCTGTGTTTGTTGACTATTGGAAGGAAAAAAACTCCTTGTTGGGGGAAAACCTTGGGAAGTTGATGTATTGTTCTTCAAATCTGGTATGTAAACCAGACTATTCTAATAAATATAATTGTTTGTGTCAAATTCTTGAGTATTCGATGCATTTCCTCCATTTCTAATTTTACTTCCCCCATTACGCATCATGCAGATTCAGAACTGTGAGCTCACTATCCTCCCCCCACTGATCTATTTTCTACAAGAAAACCTACGTGCTAATGAGGGAACTAGAAAATTTTAAAAATAGGTTCAAAATTGTTTAATATCCAGATAAATTTGACGTATTGTCAAATCATACTTATTTTGCCTAAAATTTGGCTTTTGAACAATCAAATATTGTTTGGTGATCCATTTTGAAATTTCACTGAAAACATAATACCACAACAATTAAATTGCTTTTATTCTGATATTCCAATTTACAAATGTACATATCTTGTTATTCAATCAATCAAGTTGCAGATGCAAGTAATCAATAGCATGTTACTCAAATTGAAATTTGAAAACATGAAAACCTAATCCAACCATTGAAATGAACTTGGTTGTCAGCTTAAACTGACATGAGGATGAGACTTTGATCCCTTAGCAAAAAAATTCAAATTATTCACCACCAACTTGTTTGGCAGTAAATTAACATCCTATTTTCCATATTTGACAGAGAAGGAAAGAGATTATGATCAGACATCAAAAGTGAGAAGTCATAAGAAAACTTATTTCTTAGAACATGACAAATGTGAGAGAGAAAGATTATATTTTCGCAAGTTACCTTGTGACTCCCAGCAAGTACAACAAAAGGAACAGCATGCCTTTGAGCTGCAAGGGCAACCATATTTAACCCAACTGGTGCAATAACTCCACCATTAGCCATGACAGCATGAGCTCCAACTATAACCTATATAATATAAGTTTAAAACCAATTGAAATATAAAATAAGAGTGTTGACTCCAAATATAGCATGTCAGGCTTTTCAATACCATGTTCACTCGGGAAACCATGGCAAAAATAGCAGAATCAGTAATTAGTGTGGTCTGTAAGCCTCTAGCAGCCAATTCTTTCGCAAGGAGATGTCCCTGATACCTGATTATACAGTCAACATAAAATGAACAAATCCATTGCTAATAAAACATTAACATCCCTTGCAATTGTTAATTAGCCACCACTACCAACCTTGGGGCACCCTCGGATACAATGACCTTAAATGATCTCTTTTTTTCCTTAGCAGCACAAAGAAATTCCAACACTGTTTTTGAACTTCCTAGTGTTAATATCACCTCACTGAAAATCAATAAAATAGCACTGTAAATGAATAAAAAAATATAGAATAATTTTTCTTTTATCTGAAAAGGAAATCAGAGAAAAAGAATATGATCCTAATAACAAGTATTAATCAGTTAAATCAATAGATGCACATTCACCTTAGTTACTAAAGATCTGATGGGTGCAACATATACACCCACCTAGCACTCACACAGACAGAGGAAACAGAAAAGGAAAATGTTCTAATGATAGTCATGCAGAAAAGCTTAAATTCGAGAATGGTAAAAAACTAAATCATTTTCCCAATAAGAAAACGAAAAACAGTGTCTAATGTACTTTCAGAAAAGAGAAAGATATTGAAAACCTTGTTGTATAATCTTTTAGGTTAAATGGCATTTGTCAAATACATGCATGACACTCTACATTAATATTGTGTACTTGAAATTTAACCCCTGAACAATTATGTCAGACAATAGTATTAGTAGTTAGTTATACAAGGTGAGCCTCAACGCAGCAGTAAGGTTGTTGCGTTTTGTCCTAGTGGTCACACATTTAAATACTAGAAACAATCTCCCTTCTTGCGGGGTAAGATGTCGCAAGTTTACCCTACCAAAGCCCCCCCCACCAGGTAGGAGGTCGTGCACTGGTCCACCCTTTTAATCGTATTAGTAGCTATCTCCAGCAATACAAACACCATATATTCATTATAAATCATTATCAAGAAGAGAAGTATTATTGGTGTTGCATCTCATTACCAATGCACATTTCTGTCAAAAAGTAATAAGTCTTAGCATTGATGACGAAACATAAAGCACGATGGACATGTTGCAGGCTCAACTATATTGACTCAAAAAACAAGAAGTTGACATTCTGGGGAGAAAATACATGCTCCCAAACAACAAGCATGGTAAAATAGCAAGAGAATAACAATATATCTTAGAGTAGTTTCAGGTGAAACGAACTTTTGATGAATGTGCTCTACTGCTTGCTCAGCAATTTGATCATAGCAAGTGGCTATATCTTGAATAAGTTCATTAACTGCTTCAATGACATCATGCTTTAACTTTCGACCTATTGAACCTTTGTCCACAGCTGTAACAAAGCAAAAAATAGTCAAAGGCAAGAAGAATTCAAATGAGCACCAGAACAATAGCAACAATTTCATCATCAAATGCTACACATCAACAAGGAACCAATATTACAGAATACTAACAGTGAACAAGTGAAATATCCAGTAATTTCAATGAAGCATTCTAAATTTATGATATAATAACAAAGTTATAACATTCTCATAGTATAACGCCATCCTCACATCTACTTTTCCCTTCAGATTCTCCGCCTGAGGAAGATGGGGGAGGAATTGCAGCTGAATCAGGCATATCCTCCAGAAGAGTTTGCAACGATGGTGGACGCAAAGTGCTTCTTGCAGCAGCTGCTACAACAGCAGCTGATAAAACAGGATGATCATCCCGGTCCACATCATTTTCATCATCACTTGCAGCCGTTAGTCCCAAACCAGCCACAGCAGCTGTTGTAAGTGAATGATCCTCCTCCCTTATTATGTGCAAAACACGCCTCACAATATTTCCCACAGCAAGCTCTGCAATCACATATGTAACATGTTAAATAAAGATCAATCTCCAGAATTCGCGGAAAACAAATATGCATGTACCAGTAACATAATGTTTGGCACATAACATATAGATTTCATTCTATGTTTGATATACTTTATAAGTAGAACATGAGATCATAAACCATTTTTTGCTACACTAATATGGGTGGAACCAAAGAGAACAGCACAGAACATTACATGCTATCCTATTTTGTCAACTTACCAAACATTAAACCTCCTTTACAATGAAGGTAGAAATATATCATCAGGGAAAAAGTAGACCCAAAAACACATAATCGGCCATGATAAGGAAAAACATTGTACACAATTAACAAACAGAATTGGATATTTCTAGTTTAAAAACAAAGAAAAAGCTAAATCTTAGCATACCAACAGGATTGGCAGCAATAAGCTGCTCCCCAACATCCCTTACTGCATTAATCAGAGTTGCAGCCTGGTTCGTGTGTGGGACCCTCTGCTGTGAAATCACAGACCGGAGAAATTCTGCTGTCTGCTTTGCAGTGGCCTGAGAACCTTCAATCTTACTAACACCAAACAGCAACAAAAACAACAAAAAGTAACAAAATTTTCTTAAACTCACAAGTCACAAGATGGTTCCTAATTTCACTGAATTCAAACAATGTCAACGAAATTTTTCTTTTTACCGCGTTTTGAGCTGATTCACAAACTCATTAACAAGGCTCTGAACATCCGGCATTATGATTCCAAATCTAACCTGAAAAAAATAGATATTAAACAAACTTTACCTTAAGAAAATATGGGTCTTTTAATTTGTTTCACAACAAGTTGATAATACGAAGTTTCTTCAAGAAACAGTATATATACCAAATTGCTACCCAAACCCTCTCTAAGCAGGTTGTATCGGGCTAGCCCACATTGCATTCTTAAAAATAATATTTTAAACATTTGTTTTAGAACCTATCTTTTAATTACAAAATTTGATTTTAATTACTAGTTGTACTAATATATGTAACTTATGTTCTAGAATGTATATTGTTTTAGCTACCAATCTGTAAGCCATTACCAGCAAGGCTTTGATCTAATAGTGTACTGCCCTGCTAGACCCCAGAACGACCAAAATGTTAATGGTTCGATTATTGGGAGCTGACACTTATTGGGAGGGGTAGCCCACACCCCGAAAGGGATTAGTTCCTTACCCATAATGTGAGGGGATAGGTAGCAAAAAAACCATTAGGAACAATCTCAAGTGAAACTTGTTTAGTAATCTAGGAATTATGTCGAGCACGTGGTGAGCGACCTAATAAGGATAATATACACTAAAACGGCATCGTTGCATACATGATTCCAAAAACCAATCTCAAGTGAAAAACATTAGGAACAAGAATTGTAACTTATTGGCTACATAGAGTAACGGATCGAAATTATATAAAAAGTATAAAAACGTTAAAATAACCAAATAAGAAGATATATGAGACTAATAGGTTACCTAAAAGATAGATTTGGAGAGAAAAATTATTGAATTCTTCGAAGTGGTGTTGAATGGAATCACTTTGTTCAGGTTCTGATGTTAGAACTTTTAGCAGTAACGAAACGAAAGGAAAAGGGTGAAACAGTGAAAATAGATAAAGGCTAAAAGGGAAGAATATGTTTGGGCTCGATTATACAAACTAGAGCGAGACCCAAAATCACTGGGCTGTTACATTTAAACTGGGCCGTGAAATATATGTAATTATCGCATCGTAACGATTTATTTAACCGATAAATCGGTAAATTGATTCTCATATTATTGTGATATGATAATTTTACTAGTTATATAATTAAATTTGTAAAAAAAATTGGAAAATGTTGGTCAAAATTATATAAATATTTCATTGAAAATAATATTATACTTAGGAAGTGTCAATAGTATATTTTGAGAATTCAAAACAATTTGAACTTTATTTAGTATTTTTACCATTTTCAAAATTCTATAGGTAAAAATTCATTTTATGTTGCAAGAAATAGTTTGAGAAAGAATAAAAAATTTGGTCATTTTAAAAAATCTCAATTTGATTTTCAAATACTACTATTTATATAATATGCTTAATAAACATCAATTCTATTCTACTATCGTATACTTTATTTATTATTATTAATAATGTAATATTCTTCTTCATCACTTCGATTTAAATTTAAAGCGATGAAAATTGAAATCATCTTTGTTTTTTTCTTCTATTATCAATGAAAATATAATGTTCAGGAATCAAAATAGTAATATTTTAAATAAAAAAATTGATACTAATTTTCGCGATTAAAAAATGTATTATACTTACGAAGCTTCAAAGGCATAATTTCAGATTTCATTATTATTTTTTAAGTATCTACAACATGATTGACATTTCATTATTATTATATCGTCGTGAGATAATTATTAATTATACTCTATTATAATTTGCTTTCATAATTATTACTAATAACTTATTATTATTTATCATCACTTGAATATAAAATTATTGAAATGTAAATTCAAATTATCTTTAGTTCAATTTTTTGTTTGGAAATTTAATTTTTCTAATTCAAAATAGTAACGATTTTATATAAAAAGTATAACTAGTTTAAAATTTTCTCATTTAAAATGATATTATATCTAATGAACTTCAAAAGTATATTTTGAGATTCCAAAAGTATTTTTTTTCTTTATTGTTCTTGTGTGACATTTTCAAAATTCTATTAGTTGAAATTGATTTTAGAGTAAATTACACTCACATTCCTTGGGTTTTAGTGAAAATACATAAATCGTCCCTTCTTTTTTGCCCCCTACACAAATCAACCATAATTTATATATACATTATAGTGATTCAATTCTCCCGCAGAAGCGATAAATGCAATATTTTAAACAAAAAAGTTGATAATCCTAATTAAGTTAAACAAAATATGGTATATTGTAGAGACAAATCCAAATTGTGACACCCTCAATTTTAAGTCTTTAAAATTATAGTATCAGTCTTGAGATTCTCGCTTGAGCGAGAGAATTGTCGCCAGGCCGAGAGAGACTCACCTGGGAGGATGAAATCCTGGGTTATACTGAAGGATTCTCGCTTGAGCGAGAGTTGTCTCGCTTGAGCGAGAGTGGTCTCGCCTGGGCGAGAAGTGGCATTTGGAACCTGTCGAGGCTGTGAGATTCTCGCTTGAGCGAGAGGGTTAGATTTGAGTTTTTAAAATAGGCGGGATTTCCTCGCTTGAGCGAGAATGGGCTCGCTTAAGCGAAAACCCAACGAGTTTGCATTAAATGAGAAACCCCAAACACATTTTAGGGTTAGAAATTGAAGAAAGGTGAGAGAAGAGATCTTTTCCAAGGGCAATGAGCTTTGATACTCATCTAAAAGCTTGAGAAGAGGTAAAACTCTTGATTCTAACTCTCTTCTTCCCTTTGAAACTTGTTTTGGGTATGTTGGATCTATTCTCAAAATATGAGAAACCATGGAAACTCGCCCCTTTGAGTTATGGTTCGTTTTATGTTGCTTTTCTCTTGTAAACTCTTGATTTAGAGTTGATATTGCAAGAATGGAAAGAGTTTGTAGGTTGATTCATGAAAACCCCAAAACCCTAAAAGTGAAAATGTGGTTAAAGAGGAAAATGGGTAAAATGCTAGAGGTAGAAGATGAGTATGCACACTAAGGTTGAAATATGAGATGAATATGTATGTTGTAACACCCCAAATTTATCATCCTTAAAATTAGGTAACAGTCCTGAAGAATGGGGCATACTTCCAGATTCTCGCTTGAGCGAGAGGATCTCGCCCAAGCGAGAGGATCAGTGTTTTGAATTTGGAAATTATGGGAGTCTCGCCCAAGCGAGGAATGGGTCGCTTGAGCGAGAGAAAGCCTGGGCAGGCTGTGAGATTCTCGCTTGAGCGAGAGAATCTCGCCCAGGCGAGAGAGCCCGTGTCTGGAACATTAAAATATCGTGGGTTTCTCGCCCGGGCGAGAGTGCCCAGCTATAAAAGAAAAGAAAGGGTTTCACAAACCCTAAACTTCATTTTCTTTTCTCCCCTTTCACTCCCAACGGCGGCTCCCCATAGATTCTGACTCATTCCTCCTCTAAACCTCAAAAACACATCAAAACCTCTTCCTCTTGCTTCTTAATGGAACATTGGAGAGCTTTGGAGAGGAAAAAGCAACAATGGAGGTTGAAGAAGATGGAGCTCTTTGCATGGAGCTTACGCAACCTAAGGTGAGGGAGAAGACCATTGTGGTCTTAGAGTATTTCATTAGAGTCATCATCTCTGATTTCCCTCAAGAATCGGAGCATATTAACGTTAATGTGTATATGATGAAGAATATGTTATGCGTGGTTTGTTTATGATAATGGTTATGTTGTGTGATAATGATGGTGTGTGAGATATTTATGGTCATAAGCATAAATGAGTATGTTGTAAGTGGTTGATTGTTATAAACATGTATGGGTGTGTTGTAACAATGAATGTGTGATGAGTTGTGAATGTGTTAAAATGGATATGAGTATGTTTATCAAAATGAACATGTTGTGAGTGGTTGATTGTTATAAACATGTATGAGTGTGTTGTAACAATGAATGTGTTAAAATGGATAAATGTATGTTTGTGACAATGAAGGTGTTGTATGTTATTTATGGTGATAAAATAATGAGATGCATTGTGTTGATTGTGTATGACATGGATGTGAGTGTAATGTGGAAACTCGACCTGCCCGATGTGGTATGAGGAATGAGCTCGACCTGCCCGATGTGGTATGGGGATTACTCAACCTGCCCGATGTGGTATGGGGATTATTTGTACGGAGCAGAATTGTTGAACGAGATCAATGGTAAATTACTACGGAATGTGAAAGATGTGAAAAGTGTATACTCGAAATGAAAATCATATGCATGCCATAGGATATATATTATGGGATATATATCCTATAGTGTGAATATGAATGATGAGAAATAAGTATATTTGGACGAATAAAATATGCACACTATAGCACATATATAGTATGGGATGTATGTGTACTATAGGGTGAATATGGATAATATGTGATAAATAAATATGCACACTATAGAACACATATAGTATGGGATGTATGTGTACTATAGGGTGAATATGGATAATATGTGTTGATTGATATATGCTTATCATGATTGATGTTAGATGTGTATGGTTTTAATACTTTAATGTTATTACTCCATGTAAATCCACGCTATGGTCGCCGTAGTTGGTTCTTACTCCCTCTGTCTTTCCTTGTATGTGTTGTATATTTGGGTTCAGGTTGTGGAGGTAGCGCATTGGACGCTTGCGGAGAAGAGTACATGATAGAGTAGTGGATAATATGTAATTGATATGTTATATGATAAATATTTGTAATATGAAGAACATGTTAAAGTGAATTCATGTATAAACAACTTTCTTGTAAGTGTATAATGAAGTGGATCTAATGTGTGTATTCAAGGTACTTTTGAGAAAGTGTAATTGTATAAAGGATGTATTTGAACGGAAGTGTAATGACATGCTTTTGAAATGAAAGGTGTTTGGAATATTTCCGCCTTGTAAATTTATAAACGCATTCACTCAAGTTTCCAAACTGTTCGAGTAATGTCTTTCAAAAGTAATCACTTCACTTTCACGGATAAGGATTTTTAAAAGAGAATTTTCGAGTTATGAAAATCGGGTCCTTACATATGTTTTAGACGTTTGTTGTAACACCCTAAATTTTAAGCCTTTAAAATTATAGTATCAGTCCTGAGACTCTCGCTTGAGCGAGAGATTCTCGCTTGAGCGAGAGATTCTCGCTTGAGTGAGAGAGAAACTTATCTAGGAGGGTAAAATACTAGGCTATACTGGAGGATCCTCGCTTGAGCGAGAGATTCTCGCCTGGGCGAGAGAGGTTCACTTGGGAGGGTGAAATCCAGGAGTATACTGGAAGATTCTCGCCTGAGCGAGAAATGACATTTTGGGGCTGTTGGCACTGTGAGATTCTCGCTTGAGCGAGAGGGTCAGATTTGAGTTTTTAAAATGGGCGGGATTTTCTCGCTTGAGCGAGAATCCCTAGCTTAAGCGAGAACCCGACGAGACATCATTTAATGAGAAACCCCTAAACACAATCTAGGGTTTAGAAAAGAAGAAGAGTGAGAGAAGAGAGTTTTTCAAGGGCAAAAAGCTTAGATACTCATCTAAGAGCTTGAGAAGAGATCCTAAGGTTGGAGGCGGTGTCGGTTGAACTTGGGAAGTTGACAAGAACCAAACCCAACACTCACCGAGGTAATGATAAGTCTTTAATTGTGCATTTGAATTCGAAAAGGTGTATTTTCTGATTATGCAATGATTGAGTTGTAAAGTACGCATTCAGTATAAACATATATGGGTTTGTTTATATTAAAGTAGGCGTAGGTTTACGGAAATGAAAGTATGTTGTACTTCTGGTTATGAGATTATTTGAGTTGTGAATCACGTATTTAGTATAAACATATATGGGTGTGTTTATACTAATGTGGGCGTGGATTTACCGGAAATGTTTTATGATGAAATTAATGAAAAGGAGATACATTTTTAGCCGACCATGAATGGTTAGCGACTCTGGCTTGAGTATATAAGCAAAACTCTGGCTTGAGTATATAAGCAAAACTCTGGCTTGAGTAGATAAGCAAAACTCTGGCTTGAGTATATAAGCAAAACTCTAGCTTGAGTATATAAGCAAAACTCTGGCTTGAGTATATAAGCATGTTTTATTTAAAATGGAAATGAGAATATGCTTTTAGCTAACCTCGAGGGGTGTAGCGACTTTGACTCAAGTTATGTAGCAAAGTAAAAATGAATTTCAAAAATGGTTTACTAACACAATTTCTAATGCGGATTATCTTATGATGATGTTTATTTGAATTAACGACTTACTCCTTTGTATGTTTTGTACTTGTCATCGATAATCCCATTGCAAATAAATAGGTGACATGAGAGGGACTCATTTTTGTGGAGTCTTAGGGAGCTTTACATTTTGGATTCATTCACATGCACTATTTTGTACATGAGTGCATAGTTGATATTTTGAAATATGATGTAACTAACGATTTAGATATATTTGTAAACTTGAGAATGTAACTCTGGATATGTGTAGCTATGGGTATTTTGGAAACCCATAGCTAGTTATATGCGGTGGTTACAAAGTTTAATTAATGTGAATTATGTTTTTCTGTCGAACGATTTGTATGTTAACATTGAGATAGATTGCGAAGATGAAACTGAGATTTGAAGTAAAGACATTTAATTGGTAGTGTGAGATAGGAGAAATTGCATGTAATTGAACTAATTGGAAAAAAAAATTTCAAGGGTAGAATTTTGGTTCTTACAATATGGTATCAGAGCATAGTTAACCCTGCGACCTAGGGTATGGTCTTACATGCTTCTTTGAAAACTTTATGTGTTGAGAATTGTTCACTTGTGCAAATTGTTAAGTGGTTATGTGCACAGTTATTATACAAAATTCGGTTACTAACCAGTGAGTGAGTACAGGTACCCATGGCTGGAAGAGGAAGAGGAAGAGGGGCAAGTCAGAATGTCCCGAATGATTTACTGGCACAAATGGTGGCGGCCTTGCAACAAGTCAATAACAACTTGCACAATCTGAACCAGAACCCAACGCCAAGTCCGAGTTCACACCCACTAGTTCCACCTAGGCCGACAGAATACCGAAGTCTGGACGAATTCTGCAGGAGAAAACCCAGTCAGTTCCAAGGTGAGTTCGCTCCGGATGCGACCATTGAATGGGTCCAAGGATTGGAAAGAATCTTCAAGGCCATGAGCTGTTCTGATGCTCAAAGGGTGGCTTATGCCACCTACATGCTGGTAAAAGAGGCAGAGAATTGGTGGGAGATGACCCGAAGACAAATGGAGGTCGAAGGGCAAATCATAACGTGGGAAGCCTTCAAGAGAAAATTCCTCCAGAAGTACTTTCCTGCAGACCTAAAAAGGGAGAAGGAGAGGGAATTCCTGCAATTAGAGCAGGGGAACATGTCGGTTGGGGAATATTCGGTCAAATTTGAAGAGTTGATCCGGTACTGCCCTTATGCTGAACTAGAGTTGGATGGGAGGTCCAAATGTGTGAAGTTCAAGATGGGGTTGAGGCTTGAGCTCCGAGTGACATTTGGTCACGAGGAAATTTCTGATTTCCCTACACTAGTGAATAAGTGTAGGATGTATGAGAATAATGTGCGGAGGAGGGACGCTGCTGCTAGAAAAGATAACCCTCCAAAACACTATGGCCCTCAACGAAACTTCTCACACGACAAAGGTAAAGGGAAGATGTTTCAAGAGGAAAGGAAGCCTTACTCCCCTCCAGCGGGTGGTCGAGGAAACCCTTCACATGGGCTAAGGACTCATGGTAATGCTGGAGAATCACGGTTGAACTCTCCATCCGGGTGCAGCAAATGTGGCCGAACTCATATAGGTGACTTATGCCCTGGAACGATCCTTACCTGTTTCTACTGCAAGGAGGTTGGGCACACCAGGAGATATTGTCCGAAGCTGACACAGGGTGCAAATGCTGTGAGAGCTGAGCGACCTCGATCCACTGGTAGAGTATTCACCATGAGTGGTGCGGAGACATCTGGTGTTGATGGCTTAATCAAAGGTAATTGCATGGTGGTAGGTATTCCTCTTTTAGTGTTGTTTGATTCGGGAGCGACACACTCCTTTTTGTCTAATGACTGCGTGGATAGACTGAAATTACAAACTGAGTCGTTGCCTTTCGACTTGGTCGTGTCCACCCCAACTGATGTGCCTGTGGTGGTATCGACAATTGTGTCTCAATGTCCGGTAGTGGTAAACGGTAGAACTTTTACCGTGGATTTGATCTGCTTACCACTAACCCAGTTGGATCTAATTTTGGGGATGGACTGGTTGGCGACGAATCATGTAATGTTAAATTGTGCTGATAAGACCGTGGTATCCGGGAATCTTGATGAGGTTTCTGATGAGGTCAATGACATGAAGCCATTGTCGGCAAAGGAAGTCAGGACTTTTTGTAAAGATGGAGGAGCCGTGTTTATGTTGTTGGCATCCCTAGAGGGTAGTGAAAAACCCAAGGTTGAGGATATTCCGATAGTCCGTGAGTTTCCTGAGGTATTCCCAGGCGAAATTCCAGAACTACCTCCTGTAAGAGAAATTGAATTCTCTATTGAATTGGTACCAGGAACGGGACCCATCTCTATAGCTCCTTATAGGATGGCACCATTATTATTGGCGGAGTTGAAAGAGCAGGTGAAGGACTTATTGGCAAAGAAGTTCATTCGTCCTAGCGTCTCGCCATGGGGTGCGCCTGTTTTGTTGGTTAAGAAAAAGGATGGTAGTATGCGGTTGTGTACGGACTACCGGCTGTTGAATAAGGTCACTGTTAAGAACAAGTATCCGTTGCCTCAGATCGATGACTTGATGGATCAGTTAAGAGGAGCGGTAGTGTTCTCAAAGATTGATCTTTGGTCTGGCTTCCACCAACTTCGTGTGAAGTCGGAAGATATCCGTAAGACGACGTTTAGGACCAGGTACGGACATTTTGAGTATTTGGTCATGCCTTTTGGGGTAACGAATGCTTCAGCAATATTTACCGACTACATGAATCGGATTTTTCATCCGTATTTAGATACCTTCGTAGTGGTATTTATTGATGACATTTTGATTTACTCCAAAAGCCTAGAGGAACATACTGAACACCTGCGGATTGTGCTAGAACTTCTTAGCAAGAATCGGTTGTATGCAAAGCTGTCAAAATACGATTTCTGGTTGGAGTCAGTGAATTTTCTTGGACATGTAATATCCAAGGAAGGAGTGGCAGTAGATCCTTCAAAGGTTGAAGCGGTTATGGAATGGGCAGTGCCCAAGTTAGTCACTGAGATCAGGAGCTTTCTGGGTTTGGCTGGGTATTATCGGAAATTCATAGAGGGATTTTCGAAGTTGGCTCTACCTTTGACAAAACTCACTAGGAAAGGGGAACCGTATGTGTGGACGCTTCAATGTGAAGAAAGTTTCCAAGAGTTAAAACGAAGGTTGACTATGGCGCCAATTTTGGTCCTTCCTTGTACTGATCGGGATTTCAGTGTTTATTGTGATGCATCCAAGCAAGGTTTGGGTTGTGTGTTGATGCAAGAAGGGAAGGTTGTGGCCTATGCTTCTCGACAGTTGAGGACGCACGAGCAAAACTATCCTACCCATGATCTTGAGTTGGCTGTAGTGGTCTTTGCCTTAAAAATCTGGAGACACCATCTCTATGGCGTGAGATTTAAAGTGTACAGCGACCACAAGAGTTTGAAGTACTTATTTTATCACAAGGAATTGAACATGAGACAGAGGAGATGGATGGAATTCCTTAAGGATTACGATTTTGGGTTGCAGTACCACCCGGTAAAGGCCAATGTAGTGGCGGATGCACTGAGTCGAAAGTTGTTGCACATGTCGGCTTTGCTGGTTAGAGAGGAGAAACTGATTGAAGAGTTTAGAGATGTGAACTTGGAGGTTCAGATAAAGCCCCGTAGTATGATTTTGGGGATGCTTAAAGTCACAAATGAGTTGTTTGAACAAATCCGGATAATGCAAGTTGAGGATAGTGAGCTAATGGATAAAAGGGATCTGATGCTGAGTGGTAAGGATACCAATTTCACCACGGACCCTAGTGGAATGTTGCGTTACAAAGGGAGGGTGTGTGTACCTCGTAATGATAAATTACGGAGGGATATTTTAGAGGAGTCTCATAAGAGTAAACTGAGTTTTCACCAGGGAACCACGAAAATGTAATAAGATTTGAAAACACTGTTTTGGTGGTTTGGGTTAAGAAGGGATGTGGCCTTGTATGTCTCGAGTTGTTTGGTATGTCAAAAGGCCAAGATTGAGCATCAGCGACCAGTGGGAGAGCTACAATCCCTAGAAATTCCCGTTTGGAAGTGGGATAGTATCTCCATGGATTTTGTGTCTGGTTTTCCAAAGACTCAGAGAGGATATGATTCGATATGGGTGATCGTGGATCGGTTAACTAAATCTACTCATTTTCTACCTATGAACATGAGATACTCGTTGGAGAGATTGGTAGAACTGTATATCCGAGAAATTGTTCGCTTGCATGGAATACCGTCAAGCATTGTGTTGGATAGGGACCCCCGTTTCACTTCAAACTTTTGGACTAGTTTGCAAACCGCTTTGGGAACTAAGTTGAAGCTGAGTTCAGCTTATCACCCACAAACGGAGGGTCAATCAGAGAGGACAATACAGTCATTGGAGGACCTTTTGAGGGCCTGTGTCTTAGAACAACCAGAGAGTTGGGATGACATGTTGCCGTTGATCGAATTTACCTACAACAATAGCTTCCATTCGAGTATTGGGATGGCACCTTATGAGGCATTGTATGGTAGGAAGTGCCGAACTCTAGTGAGTTGGTTCGAAACTAAGGAGAACTTGATATTGGGGCCCGAATTGATTCAAGAGACGACTGATAAGATCAAGAAAATCCGGGAGAATATGAGAATCGCCCAGAGTCGGCAGAAAAGCTATTACGATAAGAGGCGGAAACCTCTTGAATTTAAGGAGGGAGATCATGTTTTCATAAGAGTAGTCCCGACTACCGGAATTGGTAGAGTGTTGAAATCTCGTAAGTTGACTCCGCGATTTATTGGGCCTTATCAAATACTGAATAAGATTGGGCCGGTAGCGTATCGTATTGCCTTACCACCGTTGTTGTCGAATCTCCACAATGTGTTTCATGTGTCTCAGTTGAGAAAATATGTTGGAGATCCATCTCATGTGGTTGAGTCGGACTAGATAGAGTTGAAAGATAATCTGACTTTTGCAACGTTGCTTGTGAGAATCATGGATACCAGTATCAAAAGGTTGAGGGGCAAAGAGATTCCTTTGGTGAAAGTGTTGTGGAGCCAAGTGGACGAAAGAGACACTACTTGGGAAGTTGAGCAAGAAATGAGGGAGTATTACCTTCATTTGTTTGAATCAATGTATGTTTAATTTTCGGGGACGAAAATTCTTATAAGAGGGGGAGGATTGTAACACCCTAAATTTTAAGCCTTTAAAATTATAGTATCAGTCCTTAGACTCTCGCTTGAGCGAGAGAGAGACTTACCTAGGAGGGTAAAATACTGGGCTATACTGGAGGATCCTCGCTTGAGCGAGAGATTCTCGCCTGGGTAAAATACTTTTGCTCAAGTTATGTAGCGATGTTTTGGCTCAAGTTATGTAGCGATACTTTGGCTCAAGTGATGTAGCAAAAATGAATTTTTAAAATGGTTTACTAACCCCTTTAAAATGTGTGACACCCTAGGTTTTAACGTCATTAAATTATAGTATCGGCCTTGGGAGTCTCGCTTGAGCGAGAGAATTGTCGCTTGGGCAAGAGAGGCTCACCTGGGAGGGTGAAATCCTGGGCTATACTATAGGATTCTCGCTTGAGCAAGAGTTATCTCGCTTGAGCGAGAGTCGTCTCGCCTGGGCGAGAAAAGTGGCATTCAGGACCTGTCGAGGCTGTAAGATCCTCGCTTGAGCGAGAAATCCCTCGCTTGAGCGAGAGCGTCAGATCTGAAATTTTAAAAATGCGGGATTTTCTCGCCTGAGCGAGAATGGTCTCGCTTGAGCGAGAACCCGACGATTTCACTTTAAAATAGAAACCCCAAACACATTTTAGGGTTAGAAAGTGAGAGAGAAGAGAGGAAAAGGTGATTTTTAGAGCAAGAACTCGTGGGAATCATCTAGGAGCTTGAGAAGCGGTAAATCTCTTGATTCTAACTCTCTTTCTCCCTTTCAAACTCCTTTTTGGGTGTATGGATCTCTTCTCAAAGTATGAGAAACCATGGAAACTCTTCCTTTAGATTTATGATTCGTTTTATGTTGTTTTTCTCTTATAAACTCTTGGTTTAGAGTTGGTATTTGATGAATGGAAAGGTTTTGTGGGTTTATTCATGAAAACCCCAAAACCCCCGAAATGTGAATATGAGTAAAAAGGGAAATGGGTGAAATGTTAAATGTGAGAGATGAGTTTGTGCTTTAATGTTGATATATGAGATAAATATGTATGTTTTAGATGTTTGGAAACTCGTATTAAAGCAGTGTTGGAAACCTTGAAAATATGTGAATATCTTGTATGATTGATGATGAAATACGTGTCGTTTATGTGTTATTTTGAATAAATGACTGACATTGTTGTTATTGGTGGGAATGAGGAAAGATCCTAAGGTTGGAGGAAATCGCGGAGGAAATTCGTAAAGTTACTCGAAACCGACTCCAACGCTCACCAAGGTAAGGGATAAGTGTTTCTAGCTTATATGAGCTGACGTGAATGAGGTATGTGAAAGAGGTAATATGTTTGTAAGAATATTGTTGTTACCCTACCCGAAGTGGTAGTGGTTTATTGTTGTTATCCTATCCGTATTGGTAGTGGATTATTGTTGTTGTCCTACTCGGAGTGGTAGTGGATTAATGTTGTTGTCCTACCCAGAGTGGTAGTGGATTATTGTGGTATAGACCTGCCCGATGTGGTATGGATAATGAACTCGACCTGCCCGATGTGGTATGGGGAATTAACTCGACCTGCCCGATATGGTATGGGGAATAAACTCGACCTGCCCGATGTGGTATGGGGAATGAACTCGACCTGCCCGATGTGGTTTGGGGAATGAACTCGACCTGCCCGATGTGGTATGGGGAATGAACTCGACCTGCCCGATGTGGTATGGGGAATAAACTCGACCTGTCCAATGTGGTATGGGGGATGAACTCGACCTGCCCGATATGGTATGGGAAATGAACTCGACCTGCCCGATGTGGTATGGGGATTGAACTCGACCTGCCCGATGTGGTATGGGGAATTAGCTAGACCTGCCTGATGTGGTATGGATAATGAACTAGACCTTCCCGATGTGGTATGGAGAATAAACTCGACCTGCCCAATGTGGTATGGGGAAAATAACTAGACCTACCCGATGTGGTAGAGGATTATCTTTGCGGGAGACTTGTTAAATGTGATTAAGGTTGAATACGATTAATGGGACATGAGTATGTTTGAAATGAAAGTAATATGCATGCTATAGTATATATATATTATGGGATATGTATACTATAGGGTGAATATGAATAAGTGGAAAGGATATGTTTGAAAAGAAAGTAATATGCATGTTATACAATCTAACACTATTTTGGTTGACTAGACACTATTTTGTATTGTGGTTGACTAGACACTATTTTGGGATAAATATAATTCTGACTATGGTAACATTGGATATGTGTAGTTATGAGCATAGTGATTTTAGGAAACCCATAACTAGTTGTATGCAATAGTTACTAAGTATTAATTGAATGAATTATGTTTTTCTGCAAAATGAAGTGTATGGTAATATAACATGTTAAAAAGTGGTTTTATGGAATAATCAATGAGGGATTTAAGTAAGATAGTGAATGTATGCATGAAAGGAGTAAAATGAAGGAAAAAATTTCAAGGGTAGAATTTGGATCCTTACAATATGGTATTAGAGCATAGTTAATTCTGCGGCCTAGGGTATGGCTTTACTTGCTTCTTTGTAACATGTTTATGATTTGACTAGTTGAGATTGTGTGAATTGAATGTTTAAAGCATGTAGCCTTGGTGTAGTGACATGTAAGGTGTTATGAGACTATGTGATAATCTGACTGATGTGAGTTAAATTCGTGTGCTGACTATCAATGAGCGCAGATTAATACATGGGTGGAAGAGGGATAGGAAGTGGAACGAGTCAGAATGTTCCAAATGATTAGTTGGCTCAGATGGTGGTTGCACTACAACAGATGAACGAGAGCTTGCATAATCTGAATCAGAACCCTGCACCAAGTCCGAGTTCGCAACCCCTAGTCCCACCCGGACCGGCAGAGTACCGAGGTCTGGATGAGTTTTGCAGGAGGAAGCCCAGGCAGTTCCATGGGGGATTTGCTCCTGATGCTGCTATTGAGTGAATTCAGGGAATGGAGCGGATCTTCCGGGCCATGAATTGTTCGGAGACTCAAAAGTTGGCATATGCCACTTATATGCTAGTGAAGGAGGCCGAGAACTGGTGGGAGTTTACTCGACGCCAAATGGAGGCGGAGGGACAACTGATTGCCTGGGGTACATTCAAGGCGAAATTCCTTCACAAATACTTCCCTGCTGATCTGAAGAGGAAGAAGGAAATAGAGTTCTTGAAGTTGGAACAGGGAAACATGTCGGTGGGGGAATATGTGGCTAAAGTCGAGGAATTGGCCTGGTTTTGTCCCTACTCTGAGTTGGAAGTGGACGGACGGTCCAAGTGCTCTAAATTTGAATCAGGCTTAAGGCCCAAGCTGAAAAGGATGTTCGGACATCAGGAGATTGCTAATTTTGCTACCTTGGTCAACAAGTGCAGGATGTACGAGGATAACCTGAAGGCGGATGAGGTGGCGACACCCAAATCAATTTTCCCCCGGAACTTTGGACCCCAACGCAACCTATGCAGGGGAGAGGCAAAGAGAGAGTGGAAGATGATCGAAAACCTTATGCGGCACCTACTGGACATCGTGACAGAAAGTTCCAAGGGTCGAGACCACCTAGCGTTCCTACCAGAGGGGTTTTTACTCCCATGTGCAACAAATGTGGCAGACTCCATTATGGGAGCACATGCCCTGGATCGGGATATGGATGTTTCCACTGCAAGGAGTTGGGGCACATTAAAAGGTTTTGTACCAAGCTAGATCGGAGACTTAATGTCATTTATACTGAGAGGGCAAGGGACCATGGCCGAGTGGCTACCCCGAGTGGCGTAGGGACATCTGATTTTGATGATCTGGCTAAAGGTAAATGCATGGTGGCAGGTATTCCTTTTTTAGTGTTGTTTGATTCGGGAGCGACACACTCCTCGTATTTGTTGAATGTGTGAACCGACTGAGATTGTACACAGAGTCGTTGCTTTCGACTTGGTTGTATCCACCCCACCTAGTGTACCAGTGGTAGGTATCGATATTGGTGTCTCAGTGTACAGTTGGGGGTAAATGGTGGAACCTTTACCCTAGTTCTGATACGCTTAATGATGTCCCATCTGGGGTTAATCTTGGCGATGGACTGGCGGTCAGCAAATCGTGTTATGCGTAACGATGTGATAATTGTTGATGTGAAAGATTCTTGTTAAGTATCTTTGTGAGGATTTAAGATCTAGTTTGCAATGATCTGTATATGTATGCTAAGTGGTAAAACTTATATTGTCAGGTAATGTATGAGGCTAGTTAAGTTACTTACCTTGTCAATGTGATGAATGCGTCTGAATAAATGTGAACATTTGATATGTGTATTTTGAAGTGACTCATGGTAGTGATCAAAATGAGTCATTATGAAAAAGAATAAGCATGCAACTGATTGTGTGATGAAATGTTTATCGATGATGAATGGACATGGATGGGTTGTGTTGTGTAAGTTTTAATGGGTTAATTGATAAATAAAATTTCGATTATATGCTTTTGTGGAAAGTAGTATCGGGAATAACGAAGTCCCTTTGACTTTTGTACGTGAAACCTTTAGTCTATGATTGTAACATCCCAAATTTTAATCTTTAAAAATATAGTATCAGTCCTGGAAGCCTCGCTTGATCAAGAGATTCTCAACTGAGCGCAAAATGATCACTGGGAGGGTGAAATCCTGGACTATACCGGAGGATTCTCGTCTGGGCGAGAAATGGCAATTTTGGGCTGTTGACACAGTGTAATCGATTACACACTCCTGGTAATCGATTACACACTCCTGGTAATCGATTACACACTCCTGGTAATCGATTACATCGTATTAAAAGCATCAGATATGCGCATTTTTCACGTTGTAATCGATTACACCATGTTGGTAATCGATTACAACCCGACGACACCTCTTTAAAATAGAAACCCAAACACATTTTTAGGTTAGAACTTCGAAGAGAAGAGAGAGAGGAGAGTTTTTCAAGAGCAAGGAGCCTTAGGACTCATCTTGGAGCTTGAGAAAGGTAAACCTCTTGTTACTAACTCTTCTTCTTCCTCTCTAACTTGTTTTGGGTATGTGGGATTTATTTTCAAAACATGAGAAACCATGGAAACTCATTCTTTAGAGTTATGGTTCGTTTTATGTTGTTTTTATTTTATAAACTCTTGGTTTATAGATAGTATCTCAAGAATGGAAAGGGTTGTGGGTTGATTCATGAAAACCCCAAAAACCCCAAAAGTGAAAATGTGGTAAAAGGAGAGAATGAGTAAAATGTTAGAGGTAGAAGATGAGTTTACCCCCCAAATATTGAAATATGAGATGTTATGCATGTTTTAGATGGTTGAATATTGATGATGAATATTTTGTATGATTAAATGATGCCATATAAGTTGTTTATGTGATATTTGGAATAAATGACTAACATTGTGTTATGTGGTGGGATGAAGAGAGATCCTAAGTTTGGAGGCGGTGTCGGTGGAACTCGAGAAGTTGCCAAGAACCAAACCCAACACTCATCAAGGTAAGGATAAGTCTTTAATGTTGCATTTGAAATAGAAAATGTGTATTTTCTGGTTATGCAAAGACTAAGTTGTAAATTACGCATTTAGTATGAATATATGGGTGTGTTTATACTAAAGTAGGCGTAGATTTACGGAAAAGGAAAATGTGAGTATTTTCTGGTTATGAAATGATCGAGTTGTGAATTACGCATTTAGTATGAACATATATGGGTGTGTTTATACTAAAGTAGGCGTAGATTTACGGAAAAGGAAAATGTGAGTATTTTTTGGTTATGAAATGATCGAGTTGTGAATTACGCATTTAGTATGAACATATATGGATGTGTTTATACTAAAGTAGGCGTAGATTTACGGAAGATGGAAAAGGTGTGTGTTTCCTGGCCATGCAATAATTATATTGTAAATCACGTATTAGTATAAACAGATATGGAGTGTTTATACTAAAGATGACGTGGATTTACGGGAAATGATTGATGGCAAATCGATGGAAGGAAAAATATATTTTTAGCCGACCAGAAATGGTTAGCGACTTCGGCCCGAGTTTATGAGGCAACACTTCGGCCCGAGTTTATGAGGCAACACTTCGGCCCGAGTTTATGAGGCAACACTTCGGCCCGAGTTTATGAGGCAACACTTCGGCCCGAGTTTATGAGGCAACACTTCGGCCCGAGTTTATGAGGCAACACTTCGGCCCGAGTTTATGAGGCAACACTTCGGCCCGAGTTAACGCGGCATGTTTTCTTTATAAAAGAGATGAGAATTTGTTTTTAGCTAACCCTAAGGGGTGTAGCGACTTCGGCTCGAGTTTATGTAGCAACACTTCGGCCCGAGTTTACGCGGCATGTTTTCTCTATAAAAGAGATGAGAATTTGTTTTTAGCTAACCCTAAGGGGTGTAGCGACTTCGGCTCGAGTTTATGTAGCAACACTTCGGCCCGAGTTTATGAGGCGTGTTTTATTGGTAAAAAGGATGAGAATCTGCTTTTAGCTAACCCTGAGGGGTGTAGTGACTTTGGCTCAAGTTATGCAGCAAGACAAAATGAATTTCGAAATTGGTTTACTAACCCTTTTTCTAATGTGGATTATCTTATAATGACGTTTATTGAATTAACGACTTACTGCTTTGTGTGTTTTGTACTTTTGTCATTGATAATCCCATTGCAGGTAAATAGACGAATGGAGTATGCTAGTTCGGGAGCTTTAGGAGCTTTAGACGTTGGATTCACTATTTGCGTTTTTGTACTTTAAATGACTACTTGTGGATTTGAATGATTGTAACCATGACTGACATTTATTTGGGTATTCGTAACCAGGGGTATTATTATATTTGGAGTATTATAACTTTTGGGCTCTTAGTACCCAATGAGAATAATAATGAATGAATTATGTTTTTCCGCAATTTAAATTATATGATAATATAATATTTGTAAAGAGTATTTTTGAAAAATGATTCCTGAAGGTTTTAAGTAAGATGATGAATGTATGTAAGAGGGAATTAAAATGAATAAAAAAAAATTTCAAGGGTAGAAATCGGGTCGTTACAATGATGATCGATCCTTTTGTGGTAGAACATTGGCAATGAACAATATAGTGGTGATGTACACCAATTATATGCTTGAATGTTGTACCGACAAAAGTTATTTTTGTTTCATGTGCGTCAGTAATTGTCATGCATCGTGGGTTCAAACCATTTTTGAACATAATTCTTAGGTGAAACATAGCGTGTGGCTAAACCTTGATTTAGTATCAGGTTGGAGAATCCCAAAATTTTAGCAACCGTATCTTGATAAATATGAGGTTGTTAAAAATTTGGTGATACGATTATGACCATGTGTTTTTAGACGTGCTGCAAGTGGAATACTAAATTTATAATTGCTAGAGTAATTGGGGTTTCCACTTCTAACGTATGCTATGGGACTGAGTGGTTGTAAATTTGCACTTGTCGAATGGTAACCGTGTACCTAGTTTTGGGTGAATCAGTGGTTTCGTGTGTCTAATTGAGGCTATGGATCGGTAATTTCTTTCTACTGTATGGTATGGTGGTGGAAATGTTTGATGTAATTGGATAATTACTGGATAGTTTGATTTTGTACGAGGGGAGAGGCTCTAAAAGTCTTAGTTGTTTAGGTGTTTTGTTGAGCGACTACCTTGGTTCTATGTGGTAGTGCATGCAATGTTGGGAATGCTAAGGTAAATTTGGACATATAGTAGTTTTGTCTAATGAGTGGAATGAATTTATGTTTTTCCTTGAAGTGGAGGTGAAACTAGCTATTGCATGTTAGATGTTAGATGGTGCATTGTGGTAGATGTGGGATAAGGAGTTCCCCATTCCCTTGGTTTCGGAAGTGCTATTGAGAATTCTCAACGTGTGTGAGGATTGTTAGCTGGATAGGTTAGAGAGACCTATGACTCTTGATGAATACTGGGGAATCTTTATTCCGGTTAAGGTTTCGTTCTCTTAGTTGTTCGAGGTTGGGATCTTAATATTTGGACATTGATGAGTTGGTTCATGAATTGGTTTTGTGATATCACAGTTTAGTGGTGTATGCACTTAGTGTCTGTTTAAGTAATCTTAATGGATTAGAGGATCGAGTATGATTTTGGTGGAGTATTTCTTATGCCTAAATTCTAGGCGATGGTATTATTTCCAAGATTAGCCTAATAAAATTTTCGGGGACAAAAATTCCTATAAGAGGGGGAGGACTGTGACACCCTAGGTTTTAACGTCATTAAATTATAGTATCAGCCTTGGGAGTCTCACTTAAGCGAGAGAATTGTCGCTTGGGCGAGAAAGGCTCACCTGGGAGGGTGAAATCCTGGGCTATACTGACAAGTGAATGAGTACAGGTACACATGGCTGGAAGAGGAAGAGGAACGAGTCAGAATGCTCCGAATGATCTGTTGGCTCAGATGGTGGCTACATTGCAACAAGTTAATGTGAACTTGCATAACCTGAACCAGAACCCAGCACCAAGTCCGAGTTCACAACCCTTAGTCCCACCCGGACCGACCGAATACCGAGGTCTGGATGAGTTCTGCAGGAGGAAACCTAGTCAGTTCCAATGTGGATTTGCTCCTGATGTTGCCATTGAATGGGTCCACGGATTGGAGAGAATCTTCAGGACCATGAGTTGCTCTGATGCTCAGAAAGTGGCATATGCCACCTATATGCTAGTGAAAGAGGCTGAGAACTGGTGGGAGATGGTCCGGAGACAGATGGAAACGGAGGGGGCAAATCATTAACTGGGAGGCCTTCAAGGTCAAGTTCCTTCATAAATACTTTCCTGAAGACTTGAAGAGGAAGAAGGAGGTGGAATTCTTGCAGCTAGAGCAAGGGAGTTTGACCGTGGGGGAGTACGCGGCCAAGTTCAAGGAATTGGGCCGGTATTGTCCATATGCCGAACTTGAAGTGGACAGAAGGTCCAAATGTGTCAAGTTCGAGATGGGTCTAAAACCTGAATTAAAGGTGATGTTTTGCCACCAAGAGATTTCTGACTTCCCTACACTGGTGAACAAGTGTAGGATGTATGAGGATGATATGCGAGTGAGGGACGCTGCAACTAGTAAAGTGAACCCTCCCCGAAACTATGGGCCTCAACGCAAATTTGTGCAAGGAAGGGGTAATGAGAAGATGGTTGAAGACCGACGACCTTATGGTCCACCTAGCAACCATCGCACTCGTGATTCTCAAAGGCCAGCCACCACTACTACTACTAGAGGATCAAACTCCTATCCTATGTGCAACAAATGTGGTCGGGGACACTGGCAATATTTGCCCGGGATCGGGAAATGGATGCTTCCATTGTGGAGTACAAGGACATGTCAAGAGATATTGTCCTAAGTTACGGCAGAGTGTGAATATTGTGCGGGCTGAACGACCTCGATCCACCAGTAGAGTGTTTACCATGAGTGATGCAGAGGCATCAGATGTTGATGGTCTGATCCAAGGTAAATGTATGGTGGCAGATATTCCTCTTTTAGTGTTATTTGATTCGGGAGCGACACACTCCTTTGTATCTGTTGAATGTGTAGACCGACTGAAATTGCAAACAGAGTCGTTGCCTTTCGACTTGGTCGTATCCACCCCAACTAGTGTGTTAGTGGTGGTATCGACGTTTGTGTCTCAATGTCCGGTGGTGGTAAATGGTAGAACGTTTACCGTGGATTTAATCTGCTTACCGCTGTCCCAGTTAGATTTAATTTTGGGAATGGACTGGTTGTTAGCAAATCATATTATGCTTAATTGTGTTGATAAGACTGTGGTGTATGGACATCTGTGTGAAATTTCTGACCAGGTTAATTGTATGAAGCCAATGTCGTCAAAGGGAGTCAGAACCTCCCTTAAGGATGGCGGATCAGTGTTTATGCTGTTGGCATCACTTGAGGGTATTGAGAAACCCATCATTGATAGTATTCCGATAGTTCGTGAGTTCCCTGAGGTATTTCCTGGTGATATTCTGGAATTGCCCCCAGTTAGAGAAGTTGAATTCTCTAATGACTTGATACTTGGAACGGGGCCCATCTCTATAGCTCCTTATAGGATGGCACCGTTAGAACTGGCTGAGTTGAAAAATCAGGTTGATGACTTGTTGATAAAGAAATTTATTCGTCCTAGTATCTCACCGTGGGGTGCACCAGTTTTATTGGTTAAGAAGAAAGATGGGAGTATGAGGTTGTGCACCGATTATAGGCAGTTGAATAAGGTTACTATCAAGAACAAGTACTCGTTGCCTAGAATTGATGACTTGATGGATCAATTGAGAGGGGCAGTTGTGTTTTCAAAGATTGACCTTCGGTCAGGTTATCACCAACTTCGAGCTAAGATGGAGGATATTCCTAAAACTGCTTTCAGGACGAGGTGTGGGCATTTTGAATATTTGGAGATGCCTTTTGGTGTGACGAATGCTCCAGCAATCTTTACAGACTCCATGAATCGGATTTTCCATCCGTATTTGGATTCGTTTGTAGTTGTATTTATTGATGACATTCTAGTTTATTCCAAGAGCGAGAAGAACCTGTGAAGCATCTAAGACTGGTTTTGGATCTTCTGAAGAGTAATCAGTTGTATGCGAAATTGTCAAAAATGTGATTTTTGGTTGGAATCAGTAAACTTCCTTGGACATGTGATATCCTGGGAAGGAGTGGCAGTAGACCCTTCTAAGGTTGAGGCAGTGATGGAATGGGCTATACCCAAGTCAGTTACTGAGATCAGGAGTTTTCTGGGTTTAGCTGGTTACTACAGAAAGTTCATTGAGGGGTTTTCCAAGTTGGCATTACCTCTAACTAAGCTTACCAGGAAAGGAGAACCGTATGTGTGGACGATCCATTGCGAAGAAAGTTTTCAAGAGTTGAAGCGGAGGTTTGCTACAGTGCCAGTGTTGGTTCTTCCTTGTACTGATCGTGATTTTAGTGTGTATTGTGACGCTTCTAAACAAGGTTTGGGTTGTGTGTTGATGCAGGACGGGAAAGTTGTTGCTTATGCTTCCCAGCAGTTGAGAACGCATGAGCAAAACTACCCTACGCATGACTTGGAACTAGCTGCAGTGGTCATTGCATTGAAAATCTGGAGACACCATCTGTATGGTGTTAGATTTGAGGTGTACAGTGACCACAAGAGTCTGAAGTATCTGTTTGATCAAAAGGAACTGAACATGAGACAGAGAAGGTGGGTGGAGTTCCATAAGGACTATGATTTTGGATTGTAGTATCATCCGAGAAAGGCCAATGTGGTAGCCGATGCTTTAAGTCGGAAGTCCTTACATATGTCGGCATTAATGGTTCGGGAAGAGAAGTTAATTGAGGAGTTCAGAGATATGAACTTAGCAGTTCAAGTGGGACCCCATAGCATGACCTTGGGAATACTTAAGATGACCAATGAATTGTTTGACCAGATCAGAAAGATGCAGGTAGAGAATCGTGAATTGAAGGTCAAACGAGATTTGATGGCTAGTGGGAATGAGACAGATTTTGAAATGGACTCTAGTGGAGTGTTGCGATACAAGGGAATGGTGTGTGTGCCTCAGGGTGTTGAATTGCGAAAGAGTATTTTGGAGGAGTCACACAAGAGTAAAATGAGTTTCCATCCTGGAACTACGAAAATGTATCAAGATTTGAAAAAGTTGTTTTGGTGATCTGGTTTAAAGAAGGATGTGGCCTTGTATGTTTCGAGTTGTCTGATTTGTCAGAAGGCAAAAATCGAACATTAGAGGCCGGTAGGGGAACTTCAATCTTTAGAAATTCCTGTGTGGAAGTGGAGTAGCATTTCGATGGACTTTGTGTCGGGTTTTCCGACGACTCATAAATGGTATGATTCCATATGGGTAATAGTGGACCAGTTGACTAAGTTTGCACACTTCTTACCTATGAACATGAGATGTTCTTTGGAACGATTAGCTGAGTTGTATATGAAGGAAATCGTTCGGTTGCATGGAATATCATCGAGCATTGTTTCGGATAGAGACCCCCATTTCACTTCAAACTTTTGGACTAGTTTGCAGTCCGCGTTGGGAACTAAGTTGAAATTGAGTTCAGCTTATCATCCACAAACGGATGGTCAATTAGAAAGGACCATACAGTCGTTGGAGGATTTTGTGAGGGCTTGTGTTTTGGAACAACCGGGGAGTTGGGATAGCATGTTGCCTTTGGTCGAGTTTACCTACAACCATAGTTTTCATACTAGCATCGGGATGGCCCTTTACGAAGCCTTGTATGGGAGAAAGTGTAGGACTCCAGTGAGTTGGTTTGAAACAGGGGAGAATTTGGTATTCAGACCTGAGTTGTGTGAAGAAGATCTTGCTCCTGCCCTTGGCACGGTTTTGATGAAGACACCAATATCACAAAAAGAAGAAAGGAAGAAGACCGACAAAGACTATCGAAGATAAAGGTTCAAGATTTAGAGTCTAAGTCTTTAGGTACTTTTATCCTTACAACTCATTTATTTACTTAGTTAATAATGCTCAAAATTGTTTTTATAAAAATCAGAATAATCTAAGTGTGATTAAAAATAATTTTCAAAAACAACATGTAACGGGTTACCATACTTGAGTAACAAGTTACATGAGTGAGAAAAGAGTTTTCAAACATCTAACAGTTATGAGTAATCAATTACAGACTTTGGAGTAACAAATTACCATTTTTAGAAAACAGGGTAATCGATTACTCAAAGTAGTGTAATCGATTACACAAAGGCAAATTCACAAAGCTGTCAAACAGTATTGTGGAGTAATCGATTACTCAAATCCAGTAATCGATTAAACTGTGTGAATTTTCAAAAAGCTGTTAACAGGATTGTTGGGTAATCGATTACCCATTTGCAGTAATCGATTACTGAGAGTTGTTGCATCAGTTTTCAGATTTCAAGTGAAGAGGTTTCACTTCAAACTGATTGATTTTCATTCCAAACGAAACCTACTCATGCCTAAGGGTATTATGGTTGATTGGAAGCCTATATAAAGGCATTGAAACACTCTCACAAAAAAGAACAACATATACAACTCAGATTACAAACTTTTAATTGAAACTCTCAAAAGCTTTCACACTTTCTGATTTTACTTACACTTTTCAAGCAACCTATTCTTAAACTTTCAAAGTTATTTTGAAGTTGCTTCTAAGTGTTTTTCACATTGTTAAAGAGCATTATTATCTCAAGTATAAGAGTTGTTGTTGGATTGCAAGTTCTAGAAATTGTCATATACACTTGTAAGGCAATCCAAGCCAAATTGTACATTCTTCACATTTGCAAAGTTTACTTTCTTTCACAAGGGTGTGAAGAGAAAGGGTGAGTGACTTGGTATAGTGTTTACCAAGGGTGTTACTTGGAATAGGTTTTCCAAAGGAATTAGACATAAGTGAGTGTGTAAGGTACAAGGAGATCTCGGGGTGAGATAATTGTAATTGCAACTCATTATATTTAATAAAGGAATCTCTTGCGCGTTAAGAGTACTGGACGTAGCCTTCGGTGGACAAGAAGGTGAACCAGTATAAAACACATGTGTACTCTCTTTCCCTTCTTTTTGTTGTTTTTCTATCCTTCCTAGTCAATATTTTTTCGGCATAATTTTTCCGCTGCACATTAACTTTGATATTGCAGAAAAATTGGCCATACTTATTGCAACAACTAATTCACCCCCCTCCCTCTTAGTTGCAATCTCAGTCTTACAAGTTGGTTCGAGAAACGACGGAAAAGATTAAGAAAATCCGGGATAATATGAGAATAGCACAGAGTCGATAGAAAAGCTATTACGATAAGAGGCGTAAACCTCTTGAGTTTAAGGAGGGAGATCATGTATTCATGAGAGTAGTTCCGACTACTGGGATTGGTAGAGTGTTGAAGTCTCGTAAGCTTACTCCAAGATTTATTGGACCATATCAGATATTGAAGAGGATTGGGTCGGTAGCATATCGGATTGCTTTACCTCCATTGTTGTCGAATCTTCACAATGTGTTTCATGTGTCTCAATTATGGAAATATGTGGGGGACCCTTCTCATGTAGTTGAGTCGGACAAAATAGAGTTGAAAGATAACTTGACTTTTGCTACCTTGTCAGTGAGGATTTTGGATACCAGTATCAAAAAGTTGAGGGACAAAGAGATTGCCTTGGTGAAGATACTATGGAGTCAAGTAGATGAATGAGACGCTACATGGGAAGTGGAGCATGATATGAGGAAGGATTACTCTCATTTGTTTGAACCGAGGTATGTTTAATTTTCGGAGACGAAAATTCTTATAAGAGAGGGAGGATTATGACACCCTGGGTGAGTGGAATCATGGGCTATACTGAAGGATTCTCGCCTGAGCGAGAATTTGTCTCGCTTGAGCTCGCCTAAGCGAGAGTTGTCTCGCCTGGGCGAGAAGTGGCCCTCTGAAGCTGTGGAGGGTGTAAGATCCTCGCTTGAGCGAGAGTATCCTCGCTTGAGCGAGATGACTAAATCTAAGTTTTTAAAATGGGCGGAATTTTCTCGATTGAGCGAGAACTCGACGCTGATATATTAAATAAGGAACCCCAAACACAGTTTAGGGTTAGAACTTGAAGAGAAGTGAGAGAAGAGAGCATTTTTAAGAGCAATGAGTCTTGAGGCTAATCTAGAAGCTTGAGAAGATGTAAATATCTTGATTCTAACTCTCCTTCTCCCTTTCAAACTCGTTTTGGGTGTATGGGATCTCTTCTCAAAATGTGAAAAACCATGGAAACTCATCCTTTAGAGTTATGGTTCGTTTTATGTTGTTTTTCTCTTGAAAACTCTTGGTTTGGAATTGGTATTTGATGAATGAAAAGGTTTTGTGGGTTGATTCATGAAAACCCCAAAACCCCCAAAATGAAAATGTGTCAAAAGAGGAAATGGATAAAATGGTAGATGGAGAAGATGAGTTTGTGTTTTAATGCAAAATAGAAGATGAATATGTATGTTTTAATGTTGGAAACTTCTAATGAAAGTGGTTTTGGAAACATTGGAAACATGTGAATATTATATATGGTTGCAAATGAACTATGAGATGTTTAAACGTTGTTGAGAATAAATTACTAACTTTTGTTGTTAAAAGATCCTAAGGTTGGAGGCGGTGTCGAAGGAACTTGCAAAGTTACCAAGGACAAAACCCAACACTCTCCAAGGTAAGGATAAACATTTTATTTCGAGATATGCATTAAGAGAAATGTGGTTATATGTGGTTGACTCGAAAAGAATAAGACGTGGGATGTATCAAAGAATTGAATGTCTTGCCCTACGTGGTATTGAGTTGAATGTCTTGCCATACGTGGTATTGAATTGAATGTCTTGCCCTATGTGGTATTGAGTTGAATGTCTTGCCCTACGTGGTATTGAATTGATTGTCTTGCTCTACGTGGTATTGAATTAAATGTCTTGCCCTACGTGGTATAGAGTGGAATGTCTTGCCCTACGTGGTATTGAATTGAATGTCTTGCCCTACGTGGTATTGAATTGAATGTCTTGCCCTACGTGGTATTGAATTGAATTTCTTGCCCTACGTGGTATTGAATTGAATGTCTTGCCCAAGTGATATTGAATTGAATGTCTTGCCAAAGTGGTAGTGAATTGAATGTTTTGCCCTATTTGGTATTGCGGAAGTATGTGTAAGTGGGAAATGGCTCTGTAATACGGGAATGAATAAGAGTTTAACAAGGTTTGACATGGAAGAATGTGAAAGTGAGAATGGTCTTATGAGATAGTAAGAGATAAAACGAAACGTAATGACTTTATGTTGAAATGCTTAAATTGTTTATCTAACTCTGTTAAATGTGGATTATATCAAATGATATTTATTGAATTAAATGACTTACTCCTTTCTACGTTTTGTGTGTTGTCATTTGATAATCCCATTACAGGTAATTGGATGAATTAAGGACGCTTGATTTGGAGATGTAGGGGCTATTAAATTTGGATTCATTTATTTGCACCTTTTTGTATCATGATTGAATATTTGCGGATTTAAGTATTTGTAACCATGACCATTATAATTTTGGATAATTGTAACTCTAGATTTTTGTAGCTATGGGTATTTTGGAAACTCATAGCAAGTTGTATGCGGTGGTTACTGGGAGATAGAAATATGAATTATGTTTATCTGCAATTAAGGGTAATATAGTATGAAACTGAAATTGTATGATTAGAGTTATTCGATAATTAAAGAAATGTATGGATTAAAAGGTTAAAGGAAATGTACGTATGATGTAACATGGGAAAATTAAGCATGAATGATTAAAATAAAATAAAAAATTTCAAGGATAGAATTTAGGTCCTTACACACAACACCTTAAAAAAATTAAGAACAATGATCATGCAAATTTAGATTTTTCTTTTTTTGCATTGAGTGGTGATCTGATGATGATGGTAAATTTGGAATTTAATCCAATATATTAAACATATGATATTTATATCAAAATTTAATGAGATTTAGTGGAGTCGGTGTTTCTCTGTCTTATTGTGAACCTTAGGCAAATTAAACCTTCTACGTCTTTTGTGCTTGTATTGTGGTTTGACTATGGGTTCCAAGAATTAAGAGAATGTTTCCAATGCTAACTTTTCTTCATTCTCCTTTTCCTATTTTCAAGAATTTTATAACATGACATTAAACAATTAAGAGAATTGTATTGGGTTTTTGGTGATGTAATGGGTGAAGACCTAATATCAAGGTGATAATCTTCCCCAACATGATATGAATAATTCATTTGTCAATCATTGATAGTACATTTTATTTGCCCTGAATTTTGCCTGAAATTTTTATTTTTGAACTATGGGTGGGCTTTTTGTATATTATTTTTTGGTTTTCTGTTATTCGCTCTTTGACTGATGAACATTTTTATTCGTCTTGTTTTAGATTTTTAATCCTTGGGTTAGATAGGAAAAATGGAGAGTATGCTATAAATGAATTGTTAATCCATTATCTCGATAATAAATCATTTCGTACATCTTCAAACATTACTAAACATAGCATACATCTAAGATTGCATTCGCAAACAGTTTCATGCATCTATCATATCTACATGTTCATAAAATCCAAATTTATAAATATCACAATTTCATCTCATGAACCTTGTATGTTATCCACTCATGCATAAAATATTTTTATGTTCAATAATCATATTCCTTTTCTCTGAGAGAGATTTTGGTAAAGACATGTACATTCATTCTTAGTATTATGACAATATCCTACTAGCCAAAATATCTCGAATGAGTAAAAACATCTTGCATTTAATAGATGTAATCTAGATCTGAAACCTTGTGTTTCCTCTGAAATTGTCATCAATTGAAGGTGGTCTTGTGGGGTACGCTCCCTAAAACACAAAATGCATGACAATATATTTATTGGGAAATGCTAAGACATAAATCTAGATGCAATCTCGGTTTGACACCTTATGCTTCGCCCAAGGTTGTCATCAACACATGAGAATCTATCGGGGTACGCCTCAAAGTAATCAAGTGCATGATGAAATGTCATACTATACCAATGTCTCTCAACATAAAGGAGTTAGTTTTTCCCTCTAAAATTCACCTTGTCCAAATATTAAAAAAAACCAGTCTGAATACTATTTCTCCTAAGCAACCTTGTAACACTCATCTTCAATCAAGAATAATGGTGGATCAAAAAGCGTCTTTTTAATGTAACACTTCAGTCCTGACATGCGATCCCTCCCTCTCCCGGGACTATAAATACACTGAGCCATAGTTGGAAGGGCCTAATAAACTGATGAGTTAGATAATATTTTGAAACCCCTCCCTACTGCTCTCCCTAAGGCTAAGAGTCATCAAATAATGGGTCACTTATGTTTTCATTTCAAGAAATAATGAGCCATCAATGGAATATGATTATTGAACATAAAAATGTTTTATGCATGAGTGGATGACATACATGGTGCATGATATGAAATTATGATATTTATGAATATGCAGATACGATGCATGCAATATATTGCATTAAACTAATTGAGAATGCAATCTTAGATGTACTTTATGTTTAATAATGTTTGAAGATGTATGAAATGATTTATTATTGAGATAGTGAATTGGAATGCATGATAGATAATGGATGAAATACAATGTTCAAATGAATTATTTTTTCGATTGATTGAACATATGAATGGATGAATATTGGAATGAATTATTTTTGGATGAATGTTTAAATAATTTATTTTTCTGAATGAATGGCTATATGTATGAGTGCATGAATGGTATACATGAACATGACATTTAATGATGTCAGTGCATTTGTACTCACTTAGGGCGTTGAACCCATCAAAGGGTATGCTATAAATGAAATTTTTCCTTAGGGCATTTAGCCCATCGAAGGGTATGTTATGGAAATTAGTCGTCCTTATGGCACATGGATATCAAAATGCAATGAGATTCTTATATTACTCAAGCAAGTTTTCTTTTTCCGGGACAAAAAGTCCCAATTTATGAATGGTGATATAAAGGTCACAACCCTAGGGTGGGGTATTAAGTCTAGTTTAAAGTGGACTACATAATTGCTCTAGACTTCTAGGTCACCGGATTGCATTCAATCTCGAAGGAAAGGAAACCAAATATAGTAGGTTAGAAATGAGAAGAGACTAGCCAATCAAGCGCCTAGCTCACGATATCGGGAACAATCTTAATAATCCATCATGCTAATATCAGTGAGACAATGTCTCATACCAAGCAAAGCGAATGTCCCTTCTATCTCAAACCTAATATCTAATACACGGGTACAAGACATATGTCTATGCCAACTCAAGTGTAAAGTGTTAGTGTGTAGGAAAATGTACAAACTTTTATTCAAACAAATAAATTTCTCACCCCAAAAGATGCACAAATGATGGTGAATGAGTGTGAACATATAAATAATTAAAGCATAAAATAAAAGCAAATAATTATATATATATATATATATAAAGAAGGGTATTCAACTCCATGAAATTAACGGCTCCGAATCTGACTCACTTATAGGAATTCCCAAGTGGAGTTGTCAACTATCGCGACCCAATTTTCGGTTGAAAACCGAATCTACGACTTAGGAATAGATGAGCTCGATTTCAACCTCTCCCAAATAATTTGGAGTGACCACTACCTTTTTGTGCTAAAATGTAGAAAACTTTATTTATGCTTAAACTGGATAAAACGGCTTTGAACCTGAGTTCAGAGCTCAAGAGTCGATTGCAGATCGAGAAAGATATTCGCACCCACATTGGCCTGTGATAAAACAGTACCCTTGCTAAGTGCATGATTATTCATACCCTCAATTTATTTTTAAAAAAAATTATCTACTAAACAAACTATTTTATTTTTGTTTCTCACAAGAGTCCATTTTGCTCATACGTATCCCTAGATGCAATAGGAAAATCAAGACTATGTAGTTCTTGGTTTAAAAAATGAACTTGATTGATTTGATTTTAATTATTTTTCAAAAGATGATTTAGCAATTATTTTTTGCCTATCGACTTCAAGAGAATGTAGCAGCAGTACTCGTATTCATGATCATTCATAGATAACTTTGAAATTAATCCTAAGCTACTCATGTTGGAAATCACATGTTTATTGATATGGCAAAGTCTAGTATGTCAAATATAAAATCACACAACTTGTAAATAAAAGGAAAATTTTAATTTGTTTTAATATTTAATTGAAACATGTCATTAGTAATGTACTATTTCCCAACAAATACTCCAAATTCCTAGAAAAAGTATACAAGTCTCCTCCTATTGTCTGAGTGAACCCATCCTTGTTTAGAAGAAAGCCATAAAGTAAATTATTCCTTATATCTGGAGTGTGCATAATATCTTTCACAATCAAAGTCTTTCTAGAAGTAAACTTCAGCTCCACATCTCTAGTTTCAGCAACATTAGTGGTATGGGACTCACCCAATAACACTTTCTTATCTTTAGCTATTGAGCATTTTTTAAACATAGTATGATTATAGCATACATGGCATCAGGCGCTAGTGTTTTCCCACCACCCTTTTGATCATTCAACCATAATGACATCAAATATCACAGCCACAGATGGCTATTCAACCATGTTGGCCTATGGAGGATCATTCATGGATTTGTTCCTCCACTTGCGTGTAATATGACATGACTTGCCACATTTATAGCAGATGAATGGTTCACCTAGGCCATTTCTCACATATTGTTGTTGTCTTGCAATATGGACCTTTGGAGGGTTCCAATTCTTGTAGCGATTTGCAAGGTTCTTATTCGTATTGCAATTCTGATTCTTGATTTTTTTGCTAGATGGCTTCAGAATTGCACTTGCAAATTTCTTTTTAGTGTTGTTATTCAAGACAACCAATACTTTATTCCTCTGGCCTTGTATGTTTGCTTCTTCGTCAATGTGGAGTCGTGTTATTAGACTTCCCAGAGAGAATTATTTAGTTTTGTGAATTATAAAGTTTTTAAAGTCCTTTAAAGCGGGTGATAGTTTCTCAATAATGACAACTACTTGAAATTTCTCATCCAAAAATATCCCTTCATATATTATTTCATAAGCAATTTTTTGTAACTCATGAGATTGAGCCTCTATTGATTTATCATTAGTTATATGATACTTGAGTTAGTGGTTCACAACATATTTTTTACTACCAACTTCCCCAATATCATACTTTCTTAAATGTATCATACACTTCCTTAATAGACTTATAGTCACTCTAATAACCATAAGGATCCGGCGACAAACCATTCAAAATGAAATTTTTACACACAAAAAACATGTTCTTTCTGGAGGGCTAATTATGTATCCATTTTATCCTTATAACATTTTCAAGCTTCTTCTTGAGGGATATCAATATTGAAAACTTTGGCTACATTTCTCATAGTAAGGAAAACATCATTTTTTATTGCCAACATTTGAAATTATATCTTTCAAACTGAAAAGGTTTCTTGATGTCAAAGCTGGTTGAACCATAACTAATAATTTCTTTGCTAACCATGGTAGAGCAAATTGTCTAAGAAACAATTTTTAAAAATAATCAATGACATCGAAATATTATTGGTTGAGTTGTAGACTAGACCGCCCACTTCTTATGATAGTTCTAAAAATTGTATAAGAAGATTATCAACCACGACATCCAAAAAATAAAACATTTTAGCCATTGTATCAGACACCCTATGCATTGTGGAAATCTTTTTAGGATTACAATCGCATAGAAATTGAAAAAGGGGAAGAAGGCTGAATATGTTTTGAAAGAGAAAGAGAGAGAAAAAGAAGTTGATGAATTGTGTCTTTTATCAAGAACCCGAAGATGTATGAGAACCCAAACGACTAAAAAATAATGGTCCATATTGCATATGTTACAAATTCGAATGGGCACTGACGTGTGCTCAACATTCAAAATATGTATTAGTCATGTGCTTACGTGTGAGAACTTGTTGATGTGGACAACCTAATTTTTTTTTTAAATTATTAGTTAGTTTAAAAAGATTAATAAGCAAGAACACGAGCTGAGCCATGCAGAGCTGGCCGATGGCGGCGACATGTGTGCTTGTGGGCATATGGTGCACATCATTTCCACCACCAAACCTTTGTTCTAAGGCATCTTCTACTAGTAAACACTCTTCAATTGTTTTCTTTACAAAATGTGTAACTTCCTTTTAATAATTTATATTTTAAAAATCCAACATAAATAACTATAATGCCAAATAATATTTCTTCACTAATAATAAATAACAATATGTAGTTATTTGAGATAACCGTATTCAATTCTTATGGAGAAATTATTATTAGAAAAAACTTACTTAGCTGTAGTTAAAAGAGAGTTTTCCACCAAGAGATTAGTTTATTGGGGTAAGGCTCCGCTAAATTCTCAAAATGACTAAAATATTATGAGTTCGATTCTTGATAGTGACATTTGTTGAGATAGATAATCACGTACCCGAAAAAGATTATTCTTTATCCAAAAGGTGAGAGAATACCTTAATTTCAGTCTATCCACGCAGTCATTAGATACAAAGGAGTGTGTCGCTCCCGAATCAAACAACACTAAAAGAGAAATACCTGCCACCATGCAATTACCTTTGATCAGACCATCAACATTGGATGTCTCTGCACCACTCATGGTGAATACTCTGCCAGCAGCCCGAGGTCAATCAGCTCTCACAGCATTTACACTCTGTGTTAGCTTAGGACAATATCTTTTAGTGTTCCCAACCTCCTTGCAGTAGTAACAGGTAAGCATCGTTCCGGGGCATGAGTCACCCATATGTGTTCGGCCATATTTGCCGCATCCGGGTGGAGAGTTCAACCATGACCCTTGTAACACCCCAAATTTTAATCTTTAAAATTATAGTATCAGTCCTGGAAGCCTCGCTTGATCGAGAGATTCTCGCCTGAGCGAGAAAGGATCACCTGGGAGGGTGAAATCCTGGACTATACTGGAGGATTCTCGCCTGAGCGAGAGTTGTCTCGCCTGGGCGAGAAATGGCAATTTTGGGCTGTTGACACTGTGAGATTCTGTTTTTTTTAATAGTGTAATCGATTACACAATCCTGGTAATCGATTACATACTGATAAACTAATCAGACCTGTGTATTTTACATGATGTAATCGATTCCACTATACTCGTAATCGATTACAACATATTAAAAGCATCAGATATGTGCATTTTTAACAGTGTAATCGATTACACGATCCTGGTAATCGATTACATGCTGATAAACTAATCAGACCTGTGTATTTTACATGATGTAATCGATTACACTATACTAGTAATCGATTACAACATATTAAAAGCATCAGATATGTGCATTTTTAACTGATGTAATCGATTACACCATATGGTAATCGATTACACCTCCGACGATGCTCTTTAAAATAGAAACCCAAACACATTTTAGGGTTAGAACTTTGAAGAGAAGAGAGCTTTTCAAGAGCAAGGAGCCTTAGGACTCATCTTAGAGCTTGAGAAGAGGTAAACCTCTTGCTTCTAACTCTTCTTCTTCCTCTCTAACTTGTTTTGGGTATGTTGGATATATTTTCAAAACATGAGAAACCATGGAAACTCATCCTTTAGAGTTATGGTTCGTTTTATGTTGTTTTTATCTTGTAAACTCTTGGTTTAGAGATAGTATCTCAAGAATGGAAAGGGTTGTGGGTTGACTCATGAAAACCCCAAATATTGAAATATGAGATGTTATACATGTTTTAGATGGTTAAATATTGATGATGAATATTTTGTATGATTAAATGGTGCAATATAAGTTGTTTATGTGTTATTTTGAATAAATGACTGACATTGTTGTTATTGGTGGGAATGAGAAGAGATCCTAAGGTTGGAGGAGATCGTTGAGGAAATTGGTAAAGTTACTCACAAACCGAACCCCAATACGCACCAAGGTAAGGATAAGTCTTTAATGTTGCATTTGAAATAGAAAATGTGTATTTTCTGGTTATGCAAAGACTAAATTGTAAATTACGCATTTAGTATAAACATATATGGGTGTGTTTATATTAAAGAAGGCGTAGATTTACGGAAAAAGAAAAATGTGGGTATTTTCTGGTTATGAAATGATCAAGTTGTGAATTACGCATTTAGTATGAACATATATGAGTGTGTTTATACTAAAGTAGGCGTAGATTTACGGAAGATGGAAAGGTGTGTGTTTCCTAGCCATGCAATAATTATATTGTAAATCACGTATTTAGTATAAACAGATATGGAGTGTTTATACTAAAGATGACGTGGATTTACGGGAAATGATTGATGGCAAATCGATGGAAGGAAAAATATATTTTTAGCCGAACAGAAATGGTTAGCGAATTCGGCCCGAGTTTATGAGGCAACACTTCGGCTCGAGTTTATGAGGCAACACTTCGGCCCGAGTTTATGAGGCAACACTTCGGCCCGAGTTTATGAGGCAACACTTCGGCCCGAGTTTATGAGGCAACACTTCGGCCCGAGTTTATGAGGCAACACTTCGGCCCGAGTTTATGAGGCAACACTTCGGCCCGAGTTTATGAGGCAACACTTCGGCCCGAGTTTACGCGGCATGTTTTCTTTATAAAAGAGATGAGAATTTGTTTTTAGCTAACCCTAAGGGGTGTAGCGACTTCGGCTCGAGTTTATGAAGCAACACTTCGGCCCGAGTTTATGCGGCATGTTTTTCTTTATAAAAGAGATGAGAACTTGTTTTTAGCTAACCCTAAGGGGTGTAGCGACTTCGGCTCGAGTTTATGAAGCAACACTTCGGCCCGAGTTTATGCGGCATGTTTTCTTAGTAAAAGAGATGAGAAATCGCTTTTAGCTAACCCTAAGGGGTGTAGCGACTTTGGCTCAAGTTATGCAGCAAGACAAAATGAATTTCGAAAATGGTTTACTAACCTTTTTTTTAATATGGATTATCTTATAATGACGTTTATTGAATTAACGACTTACTCCTTTGTGTGTTTTGTACTTTTGTCATTGATAATCCCATTGCAGGTAAATAGATGAATGCAATATGCTAGGTCGGGAGCTTTAGGAGCTTTAGACGTTAGATTCACTATTTATGTTTCGTATTCTAAATGATTACTTGTGGATTTAAATGTTTGTAATCATGGCTAACTATTAGTTGGATATTTGTAACCATGCGTAATGTTATTTTGGAGGATCAGAACCTTTGAGGTCTTAGTACTCATAGGGAATGATATGAATGAATTATGTTTTTCCGCAATATAAATCGTATGATAATATAATAGGTTAAAAGATTAGTTCAAGGAATGATTCATGAAGACTTCTAAGTAACATGATTATGTACGTCATTATTGATTTAGGGATTGAGTGTGAGGAGGGAAATAGATTTTGAAGTAAGGATATTAAATTGGTAATGTGAGTTATGAGTGATTGCATGGAATTTGAATTAAAATGAGAAAAAAATTTCAAGGGTAGAATTTTGGGTTCTTACAACCCTCCGGCGTTACCATGAGTCTTCAGCCCAGGTGAAATATTCCCTCGACTACTCGTCGGAGGAGAGTAAGGCTTTCGTTCCTCTTGAAACATCTTCCCTTTTCCTTTGCCGTGGGAGAAGTTCCGTTGTGGGCCATAGTGTTTTGGAGGGTTATCTTTCTTCGCAGCAATGTCCCTCCTCCGCACATTATTCTCGTACATCCTACACTTGTTCACTAGTGTAGGAAAATCAGAAATTTCTTCGTGACCAAACGTCACTCGGAGCTCGGGTCTCAACCCCATCTCAAACTTCACACACTTGGACCTCCCGTCCAACTCTAGTTCAGCATAGGGGCAGTACCAGATTAAATCTTCAAATTTGGCCGAATATTCCCCCACAGTCATGTTTCCCTGCTCTAGCTGCAGAAATTCCCTCTCATTCTCCCTCTTCAGGACTGCAGGAAAGTACTTCTGGAGGAATTTACTCTTGAAGGCTTCCCACGTAATGATTTGCCCCTCGATCTCCATTTGTCTCCAGGTCATCTCCCACCAATTCTCTGCCTCCTTCACCAGCATGTAGGTAGCATAGGCCACTCTCTGAGCATCAGAACAGCTCATGGCCCTGAATATTCTTTCCAAGCCTTGAACCCATTCAATAGCCGCATCCGGAGCGAATCCACCTTGGAACTGACTAGGTTGTCTCCGGCAGAATTCGTCCAGACCTCGGTATTCCGTCGGCCCAGGTGGAACTAGTGGGTTGGAACTCGGACTTGACGTCGGGTTCTGGTTCAGATTGTGCAAGTTCTCATTAACCTGCTGCAACGCCGCCACCATTTGCGCCAGTAAATCATTCAGAACATTCTGACTTGCTCCTCTTCCTCTTCCTCTTCCAGCCATGAGTACTTGTACTCACTTAGTTGTTAGTAATCGAATTGTATAAATATAATGCACACAACACTTAACATTTAGCCTCATTCAAACAACTGCAATACATAAGGATACGAAGAAGCATGCAAGGCCATACCCTAGGTCGCAGGATTAACTATGCTCTGATACCATATTGTAAGGACCGAAATTATGCCCTTGAATTTTTTTTCTCGATTTAGTTCAATTACATGCATTTCCTCCTAACTCACGTTACCAGTTTAATATCTTTACTTCAAATCTTATTTTCCCCTTTGCAATCTACCTCAATATAACATACAAAATCATTCGACAGAAACACATAATTCACATTAATTAAACTTTGTAACAACCGCATATAATTAGCTATGGGTTTCCAAAATACCCATAACTATACATATCCAGGGTTATACGTCATGTAAGTTAGTATATGTTCATAGTTACATAATGTATGAACTATCAAATATGCACTCCTGTACAAGAATAGTGCAAATAAATGAATCCAAAATATAGCGCTCCTAAATCTCCCAAAAATGAGTCTCCCTCATATCACCTATTTATCTACAATGGAATTATCAATGACAAAACAGAGAACACGCAAAGGAGTAAGTCATTAGTTCAATAAACATCATTTTAAGATAATCCACATAAATAAAAGGGTTAGTAAACCATCTTTGAATTTCATTTTTTTTTGTTTTGCTGCACAACTTGAGCCAAAGTCACTATACCCCTTAGGGTTAGCTAAAAGCAGATTCTCATTTTTTTTAAAACAAAACGTGCTTATATACTCAAGCCAGAGTTTCGCTTATATACTCAAGCCAGAGTTTTGCTTATATACTCAAGCCAGAGTTTTGCTTATATACTCAAGCCAGAGTTTCGCTTATATACTCAAGCCAGAGTTTTGCTTATATACTCAAGCCAGAGTTGCTAACCATTCATGGTCGGCTAAAAATACATTTCCCTTTCATTAATTTCACCATAAAACATTTCCAGTAAATCCACGCCCACATTAGTATAAACACACCCATATATGTTTATACTAATTACGTGATTCACAACTCAATCAATCACATAACCAGAAGTACACATACTTTCTTTTTCGTAAACCTACGCCTACTTTAATATAAACACACCCATTTATGTTTATACTAAATGCGTACTTTACAACTCAATCATTGCATAATCAGAGAATACACATTTTCGAGTTCAAATGTACAATTTAAGACTTATCCTTACCTCGGTGAGTGTTGGGTTTGGTTCTTGGCAACTTCTCAAGTTCCACCGACACCGCCTCCAACCTTAGGATCTTTCCTCATCCCACAATATAACACAATGTTAGTCATTTATTCCAAATATCACATAAACAACTTATATTGCATTATTTAATCATACAAGATATTCATCACATGTTCGATGTTTCTAAACTACTTTCATCATAAGTATTCAAACATCTAAAGCATGCATATTTATCTCATATTCTAACATTTGGAGGTAAACTCATCTTCTATCTCTAGCATTTTACTCATTCTCTCCTTTTACCACATTTTCACTTTAGGGTTTTGGGGTTTTCATGAATCAACCCACAACCCTTTCCATTCTTGAGATACTAACTCTAAACAAAGAGTTTACAAGGTAGGAATGACATAAAACGAACCATAACTCAAAAGGATGAGTTTCCATGGTTTCTCACATTTTGAGAGGAGATCCAATATACCCAAAGTGAGTTTAAGAGAGAAAAAGAGAGTTAGAATCTAGAGTTTTACCTCTTCTCAAGCTCTTAGATGAGTATCCAAGCTTTTTGCCCTTAAAAAGCTCTCTTCTCTCACTCTTCTTCTTTTCTAAACCTTGGATTGTGTTTAGGGGTTTCTCATTAAATGTTGTCTCATCGGGTTCTCGCTTAAGCGAGGGATTCTCGCTCAAGCGAGAAAATCCCGTCCATTTTAAAAACTCAAATCTGACCCTCTCGCTCAAGCGAGAATCTCACAGTGGCAACAGCCCCAAAATGACATTTCTCGCCCAGGCGAGACAACTCTCGCTCAGGCGAGAATCCTCCAGTATAGCCTAGGATTTCACCCTCCCAGATGAACCTCTCTCGCTCAAGCCAAAATCTCTCGCTCAAGTGAGAGTCCGAGGGCTGATACTATGATTTTCAAGACTTAAAATTTGGGGTGTTACATTGCCAATGAGGATTTTGGTTACCAGTATCAAAAAATTGAGGGACAAAGAGATTGCCTTGGTGAAGATATTATGGAGTCAAGTAGATGAAGGAGACGCTACATGGGAAATGGAGCATGATATGAGGAAGGATTACCCTCATTTGTTTGAACCGAGGTATGTTTAATTTTCGGGGACGAAAATTCTTTAAGGTTATTAAATTATAGTATCAGTCCTGGAAGTCTCGCTTGAGCGAGAAAGGGGTCGCCTGGGCGAGAGTGGCTCACCTGGGTGAGTGGAATCCTGGACTATACTGAAGGATTCTCGCCTGAGCGAGAATTTGTCTCGCTTGAGCTCGCCTAAGCGAGAATTGTCTCGCCTGGGCGAGAAGTGGCCCTCTAAAGTTGTGGAGGGTGTAAGATCCTCGCTTGAGCGAGAGTATCCTCGCTTGAGTGAGATGACCAAATCAGAGTTTTTAAAATGGGCGGGATTTTCTCGCTTAAGCGAGAACTCGACGCTGATATATTAAATAAGGAACCCCAAACACATTTTAGGGTTAGAACTTGAAGAGAAGTGAGAGAAGAGAGCATTTTCAAGAGAAAGGAGTCTTGAGGCTAATCTAGAAGCTTGAGAAGAGGTAAATATCTTGATTCTAACTCTCCTTCTCCCTTTCAAACTCGTTTTGGGTGTATGGGATCTCTTCTCAAAATGTGAAATACCATGGAAACTCATCCTTTAGAGTTATGGTTCGTTTTATGTTGTTTTTCTCTTGAAAACTCTTGGTTTAGAATTGGTATTTGATGTATGAAAAGGTTTTGTGGGTTGATTCATGAAAACCCCAAAACTCCCAAAATGAAAATGTGTCAAAAGAGGAAATGGATAAAATGGTAGATGGAGAAGATGAGTTTGTGTTTTAATGCAAAATAGAAGATGAATATGTATGTTTTAATGTTGGAAACTTCTAATGAAAGTGGTTTTGGAAACATGTGAATATTATATATGGTTGCAAATGAACTATGAGATGTTTAAACGTTGTTGAGAATAAATTACTGACTTTTGTTGTTATTTGGTGGGGATGAGGAAATATCCTAAGGTTGGAGGCGGTGTTAGAGGAACTTGCAAAGTTATCAAGGACAAAACCCAACACTCTCCAAGGTAAGGATAAACATTTTATTTCGAGATATGCATTAAGAGAAATGTGGTTATATGTGGTTGACTCGAAAAGAATAAGATGTGGGATGTATCAAAGAATTGAATGTCTTGCCCTACGTGGTATTGAGTTGAATGTCTTGCCATACGTGGTATTGAATTGAATGTCTTGCCCTATGTGGTATTGAGTTGAATGTCTTGCCCTACGTGGTATTGAATTGATTGTCTTGCTCTACGTGGTATTGAATTAAATGTCTTGCCCTACGTGGTATAGAGTGGAATGTCTTGCCCTACGTGGTATTGAATTGAATGTCTTGCCCTACGTGGTATTGAATTGAATGTCTTGCCCTACGTGGTATTGAATTGAATTTCTTGCCCTACGTGGTATTGAATTGAATGTCTTGCCCAAGTGATATTGAATTGAATGTCTTGCCAAAGTGGTAGTGAATTGAATGTTTTGCCCTATTTGGTATTGCGGAAGTATGTGTAAGTGGGAAATGGCTCTGTAATACGGGAATGAATAAGAGTTTAACAAGTTTTGACATGGAAGAATGTGAAAGTGAGAATGGTCTTATGAGATAGTAAGAGATAAAACGAAACGTAATGACTTTATGTTGAAATGCTTAAATTGTTTATCTAACTCTGTTAAATGTGGATTATATCAAATGATATTTATTGAATTAAATGACTTACTCCTTTCTATGTTTTGTGTGTTGTCATTTGATAATCCCATTACAGGTAATTGGATGAATTAAGGACGTTTGATTTGGAGATGTAGGGGCTATTAAATTTGGATTCCTTTATTTGCACCTTTTTGTATCATGATTGAATATTTGCGGATTTAAGTATTTGTAACCATGACCATTATAATTTTGGATAATTGTAACTCTAGATATTTGTAGCTATGGGTATTTTGGAAACTCAAAGCTAGTTGTATGCGGTGGTTACTGGGAGATACAAATATGAATTATGTTTTTCTGCAATTAAGGGTAATATGGTATGAAACCAAAATTGTATGATAAGAGTTATTAGATAATTAAAGAAATGGATGGATTAAAAGGTTAAAGGAAATGTACGTATGATGTAACATGGGAAAATTAAGCATGAATGATTAAAATAAAATAAAAAATTTCAAGGATAGAATTTAGGTCCTTACGCACAACTCCTTAAAAAAATTAAGAACAATGATCATGCAAATTTAGATTTTTTTTTTGTTGCATTGAGTGGTGATCTGATGATGATGGTAAATTTGGAATTTAATCCAATATATTAAACATATGATATTTATATCAAAATTTAATGAGATTTAGTGGAGTTGGTGTTTCTCTGTCTTATTGTGAACCTTAGGCAAATTAAACCTTCGACGTCTTTTGTGCTTGTATTGTGGTTTGACTATGGGTTCCAAGAATTAAGAGAATGTTTCCAATGCTAACTTTTCTTCATTCTCCTTTTCCTATTTTCAAGAATTTTATAACATGACATTAAACAATTAAGAGAATTGTATTGGGTTTTTGGTGATGTAATGGGTGAAGACCTAATATCAAGGTGATAATCTTCCCCAACATGATATGAATAATTCATTTGTCAATCATTGATAGTACATTTTATTTGCCCTGAATTTTGCCTGAAATTTTTATTTTTGAACTATGGGTGGGCTTTTTGTATATTATTTTTTGGTTTTCTGTTATTCGCTCTTTGACTGATGAACATTTTTATTCGTCTTGTTTTAGATTTTTAATCCTTGGGTTAGATAGGGAAAATGGAGAGTATGCTATAAATGAATTGTTAATCCATTATCTCGATAATAAATCATTTCATACATCTTCAAAAATTACTAAACATAGCATACATCTAAGATTGCATTCGCAAACAGTTTCATGCAAAATATTGCATCTATCATATCTACATGTTCATAAAATCCAAATTTATAAATATCACAATTTCATCTCATGAACCTTGTATGTTATCCACTCATGCATAAAATATTTTTATGTTCAATAATCATATTCCTTTTCTCTGAGAGAGATTTTGGTAAAGACATGTACATTCATTCTTAGTATTATGACAATATCCTACTAGCCAAAATATCTCGAATGAGTAAAAACATCTTGCATTTAATAGATGTAATCTAGATCTGAAACCTTGTGTTTCCTCTGAAATTGTCATCAATTGAAGGTGGTCTTGTGGGGTACGCTCCCTAAAACACAAAATGCATGACAATATATTTATTGGGAAATGCTAAGACATAAATCTAGATGCAATCTCGGTTTGACACCTTATGCTTCGCCCAAGGTTGTCATCAACACATGAGAATCTATCGGGGTACGCCTCAAAGTAATCAAGTGCATGATGAAATGTCATACTATACCAATGTCTCTCAACATAAAGGAGTTAGTTTTTCCCTCTAAAATTCACCTTGTCCAAATATTAAAAAAAACCAGTCTGAATACTATTTCTCCTAAGCAACCTTGTAACACTCATCTTCAATCAAGAATAATGGTGGATCAAAAAGCGTCTTTTTAATGTAACACTTCAGTCCTGACATGCGATCCCTCCCTCTCCCGGGACTATAAATACACTGAGCCATAGTTGGAAGGGCCTAATAAACTGATGAGTTAGATAATATTTTGAAACCCCTCCCTACTGCTCTCCCTAAGGCTAAGAGTCATCAAATAATGGGTCACTTATGTTTTCATTTCAAGAAATAATGAGCCATCAATGGAATATGATTATTGAACATAAAAATGTTTTATGCATGAGTGGATGACATACATGGTGCATGATATGAAATTATGATATTTATGAATATGCAGATACGATGCATGCAATATATTGCATTAAACTAATTGAGAATGCAATCTTAGATGTACTTTATGTTTAATAATGTTTGAAGATGTATGAAATGATTTATTATTGAGATAGTGAATTGGAATGCATGATAGATAATGGATGAAATACAATGTTCAAATGAATTATTTTTTCGATTGATTGAACATATGAATGGATGAATATTGGAATGAATTATTTTTGGATGAATGTTTAAATAATTTATTTTTCTGAATGAATGGCTATATGTATGAGTGCATGAATGGTATACATGAACATGACGTTTAATGATGTCAGTGCATTTGTACTCACTTAGGGCGTTGAACCCATCAAAGGGTATGCTATAAATGAAATTTTTCCTTAGGGCATTTAGCCCATCGAAGGGTATGTTATGGAAATTAGCCGTCCTTATGGCACATGGATATCAAAATGCAATGAGATTCTTATATTACTCAAGCAAGTTTTCTTTTTCCGGGACAAAAAGTCCCAATTTATGAATGGTGATATAAAGGTCACAACCCTAGGGTGGGGTATTAAGTCTAGTTTAAAGTGGACTACATAATTGCTCTAGACTTCTAGGTCACCGGATTGCATTCAATCTCGAAGGAAAGGAAACCAAATATAGTAGGTTAGAAATGAGAAGAGACTAGCCAATCAAGCGCCTAGCTCACGATATCGGGAACAATCTTAATAATCCATCATGCTAATATCAGTGAGACAATGTCTCATACCAAGCAAAGCGAATGTCCCTTCTATCTCAAACCTAATATCTAATACACGGGTACAAGACATATGTCTATGCCAACTCAAGTGTAAAGTGTTAGTGTGTAGGAAAATGTACAAACTTTTATTCAAACAAATAAATTTCTCACCCCAAAAGATGCACAAATGATGGTGAATGAGTGTGAACATATAAATAATTAAAGCATAAAATAAAAGCAAATAATTATATATATATATATATAAAGAAGGGTATTCAACTCCATGAAATTAACGGCTCCGAATCTGACTCACTTATAGGAATTCCCAAGTGGAGTTGTCAACTATCGCGACCCAATTTTCGGTTGAAAACCGAATCTACGACTTAGGAATAGATGGGCTCGATTTAAACCTCTCCCAAATAATTTGGAGTGACCACTACCTTTTTGTGCTAAAATGTAGAAAACTTTATTTATGCTTAAACTGGATAAAACGGCTTTGAACCTGAGTTCAGAGCTCAAGAGTCAATTGCAGATCGAGAAAGATATTCGCACCCACATTGGCCTGTGATAAAACAGTACCCTTGCTAAGTGCATGATTATTCATACCCTCAATTTATTTTTAAAAAAAATTATCTACTAAACAAACTATTTTATTTTTGTTTCTCACAAGAGTCCATTTTGCTCATACGTATCCCTAGATGCAATAGGAAAATCAAGACTACGTAGTTCTTGGTTTAAAAAATGAACTTGATTGATTTGATTTTAATTATTTTTCAAAAGATGATTTAGCAATTATTTTTTGCCTATCGACTTCAAGAGAATGTAGCAGCAGTACTCGTATTCATGATCATTCATAGATAACTTTGAAATTAATCCTAAGCTACTCATGTTGGAAATCACATGTTTATTGATATGGCAAAGTCTAGTATGTCAAATATAAAATCACACAACTTGTAAATAAAAGGAAAATTTTAATTTGTTTTAATATTTAATTGAAACATGTCATTAGTAATGTACTATTTCCCAACAAATACTCCAAATTCCTAGAAAAAGTATACAAGTCTCCTCCTATTGTCTGAGTGAACCCATCCTTGTTTAGAAGAAAGCCATAAAGTAAATTATTCCTTATATCTGGAGTGTGCATAATATCTTTCACAATCAAAGTCTTTCTAGAAGTAAACTTCAGCTCCACATCTCTAGTTTCAGCAACATTAGTGGTATGGGACTCACCCAATAACACTTTCTTATCTTTAGCTATTGAGCATTTTTTAAACATAGTATGATTATAGCATACATGGCATCAGGCGCTAGTGTTTTCCCACCACCCTTTTGATCATTCAACCATAATGACATCAAATATCACAGCCACAGATGGCTATTCAACCATGTTGGCCTATGGAGGATCATTCATGGATTTGTTCCTCTACTTGCGTGTAATATGACATGACTTGCCACATTTATAGCAGATGAATGGTTCACCTAGGCCATTTCTCACATATTGTTGTTGTCTTGCAATATGGACCTTTGGAGGGTTCCAATTCTTGTAGCGATTTGCAAGGTTCTTATTCGTATTGCAATTTTGATTCTTGATTTTTTTGCTAGATGGCTTCAGAATTGCACTTGCAAATTTCTTTTTAGTGTTGTTATTCAAGACAACCAATACTTTATTCCTCTGGCCTTGTATGTTTGCTTCTTCGTCAATGTGGAGTCGTGTTATTAGACTTCCCAGAGAGAATTATTTAGTTTTGTGAATTATAAAGTTTTTAAAGTCCTTTAAAGCGGGTGATAGTTTCTCAATAATGACAACTACTTGAAATTTCTCATCCAAAAATATCCCTTCATATATTATTTCATAAGCAATTTTTTGTAACTCATGAGATTGAGCCTCTATTGATTTATCATTAGTTATATGATACTTGAGTTAGTGGTTCACAACATATTTTTTACTACCAACTTCCCCAATATCATACTTTCTTAAATGTATCATACACTTCCTTAATAGACTTATAGTCACTCTAATAACCATAAGGATCCGGCGACAAACCATTCAAAATGAAATTTTTACACACAAAAAACATGTTCTTTCTGGAGGGCTAATTATGTATCCATTTTATCCTTATAACATTTTCAAGCTTCTTCTTGAGGGATATCAATATTCAAAACTTTGGCTACATTTCTCATAGTAAGGAAAACATCATTTTTTATTGCCAACGTTTGAAATTATATCCTTCAGACTGAAAAAGTTTCTTATGTCAAAGCTGGTTGAACCATAACCAATAATTTCTTTGCTAACCATGGTAGAGCAAATTGTCTAAGAAACAATTTTTAAAAATAATCAATGACATCGAAATATTATTGGTTGAGTTGTAGACTAGACCGCCCACTTCTTATGATAGTTCTAAAAATTGTATAAGAAGACTATCAACCACGACATCCAAAAAATAAAACATCTTAGCCATTGTATCAGACACCCTATGCATTGTGGAAATCGTTTTAAGATTACAATCGCATAGAAATTGAAAAAGGGGAAGAAGGCTGAATATGTTTTGAAAGAGAAAGAGAGAGAAAAAGAAGTTGATGAATTGTGTCTTTTATCAAGAACCCGAAGATGTATGAGAACCCAAACGACTAAAAAATAATGATCCATATTGCATATATTACAAATTCGAATGGGCACTGACGTGTGCCCAACATTCAAAATATGTATTAGTCATGTGCTTACGTGTGAGAACTTGTTGATGTGGACAACCTAATTTTTTTTTAAAATTATTAGTTAGTTTAAAAAGATTAATAAGCAAGAACACGAGCTGAGCCGTGCAGAGCTGGCCGATGGCGGCGACATGTGTGCGTGTGGGCATATGGTGCACATCATTTCCACCACCAAACCTTTGTTCTAAGGCATCTTCTACTAGTAAACACTCTTCAATTGTTTTCTTTACAAAATGTGTAACTTCCTTTTAATAATTTATATTTTAAAAAACCAACATAAATAACTATAATGCCAAATAATATTTCTTCACTAATAATAAATAACAATATGTAGTTATTTGAGATAATTGTATTCAATTCTTATGGAGAAATTATTATTAGAAAAAACTTACTTAGCTGTAGTTAAAAGAGAGTTTTCCACCAAGAGATTAGTTTATTGGGGTAAGGCTCCGCTAAATTCTCAAAATGACTAAAATATTATGAGTTCGATTCTTGATAGTGACATTTGTTGAGATAGATAATCACGTACCCGAAAAAGATTATTCTTTATCCAAAAGGTGAGAGAATACCTTAATTTCAGTCTATCCACGCAGTCATTAGATACAAAGGAGTGTGTCGCTCCCGAATCAAACAACACTAAAAGAGAAATACCTGCCACCATGCAATTACCTTTGATCAGACCATCAACATTGGATGTCTCTGCACCACTCATGGTGAATACTCTGCCAGCAGCCCGAGGTCGATCAGCTCTCACAGCATTTACACTCTGTGTTAGCTTAGGACAATATCTTTTAGTGTTCCCAACCTCCTTGCAGTAGTAACAGGTAAGCATCGTTCCGGGGCATGAGTCACCCATATGTGTTCGGCCATATTTGCCGCATCCGGGTGGAGAGTTCAACCATGACCCTTGTAACACCCCAAATTTTAATCTTTAAAATTATAGTATCAGTCCTGGAAGCCTCACTTGATGGAGAGATTCTCGCCTGAGCGAGAAAGGATCACCTGGGAGGGTGAAATCCTGGACTATACTGGAGGATTCTCGCCTGAGCGAGAGTTGTGTCGCCTGGGCGAGAAATGGCAATTTTGGGCTGTTGACACTGTGAGATTCTGTTTTTTTTAATAGTGTAATCGATTACACAATCCTGGTAATCGATTACATACTGATAAACTAATCAGACCTGTGTATTTTACATGATGTAATCGATTCCACTATACTCGTAATCGATTACAACATATTAAAAGCATCAGATATGTGCATTTTTAACAGTGTAATCGATTACACGATCCTGGTAATCGATTACATGCTGATAAACTAATCAGACCTGTGTATTTTACATGATGTAATCGATTACACTATACTAGTAATCGATTACAACATATTAAAAGCATCAGATATGTGCATTTTTAACTGATGTAATCGATTACACCATATGGTAATCGATTACACCTCCGACGATGCTCTTTAAAATAGAAACCCAAACACATTTTAGGGTTAGAACTTTGAAGAGAAGAGAGCTTTTCAAGAGCAAGGAGCCTTAGGACTCATCTTAGAGCTTGAGAAGAGGTAAACCTCTTGCTTCTAACTCTTCTTCTTCCTCTCTAACTTGTTTTGGGTATGTTGGATATATTTTCAAAACATGAGAAACCATGGAAACTCATCCTTTAGAGTTATGGTTCGTTTTATGTTGTTTTTATCTTGTAAACTCTTGGTTTAGAGATAGTATCTCAAGAATGGAAAGGGTTGTGGGTTGACTCATGAAAACCCCAAATATTGAAATATGAGATGTTATACATGTTTTAGATGGTTAAATATTGATGATGAATATTTTGTATGATTAAATGGTGCAATATAAGTTGTTTATGTGTTATTTTGAATAAATGACTGACATTGTTGTTATTGGTGGGAATGAGAAGAGATCCTAAGGTTGGAGGAGATCGTTGAGGAAATTGGTAAAGTTACTCACAAACCGAACCCCAATACGCACCAAGGTAAGGATAAGTCTTTAATGTTGCATTTGAAATAGAAAATGTGTATTTTCTGGTTATGCAAAGACTAAATTGTAAATTACGCATTTAGTATAAACATATATGGGTGTGTTTATATTAAAGAAGGCGTAGATTTACGGAAAAAGAAAAATGTGGGTATTTTCTGGTTATGAAATGATCAAGTTGTGAATTACGCATTTAGTATGAACATATATGGGTGTGTTTATACTAAAGTAGGCGTAGATTTACGGAAGATGGAAAGGTGTGTGTTTCCTAGCCATGCAATAATTATATTGTAAATCACGTATTTAGTATAAACAGATATGGAGTGTTTATACTAAAGATGACGTGGATTTACGGGAAATGATTGATGGCAAATCGATGGAAGGAAAAATATATTTTTAGCCGAACAGAAATGGTTAGCGAATTCGGCCCGAGTTTATGAGGCAACACTTCGGCTCGAGTTTATGAGGCAACACTTCGGCCCGAGTTTATGAGGCAACACTTCGGCCCGAGTTTATGAGGCAACACTTCGGCCCGAGTTTATGAGGCAACACTTCGGCCCGAGTTTATGAGGCAACACTTCGGCCCGAGTTTATGAGGCAACACTTCGGCCCGAGTTTATGAGGCAACACTTCGGCCCGAGTTTACGCGGCATGTTTTCTTTATAAAAGAGATGAGAATTTGTTTTTAGCTAACCCTAAGGGGTGTAGCGACTTCGGCTCGAGTTTATGAAGCAACACTTCGGCCCGAGTTTATGCGGCATGTTTTTCTTTATAAAAGAGATGAGAACTTGTTTTTAGCTAACCCTAAGGGGTGTAGCGACTTCGGCTCGAGTTTATGAAGCAACACTTCGGCCCGAGTTTATGCGGCATGTTTTCTTAGTAAAAGAGATGAGAAATCGCTTTTAGCTAACCCTAAGGGGTGTAGCGACTTTGGCTCAAGTTATGCAGCAAGACAAAATGAATTTCGAAAATGGTTTACTAACCTTTTTTTTAATATGGATTATCTTATAATGACGTTTATTGAATTAACGACTTACTCCTTTGTGTGTTTTGTACTTTTGTCATTGATAATCCCATTGCAGGTAAATAGATGAATGCAATATGCTAGGTCGGGAGCTTTAGGAGCTTTAGACGTTAGATTCACTATTTATGTTTCGTATTCTAAATGATTACTTGTGGATTTAAATGTTTGTAATCATGGCTAACTATTAGTTGGATATTTGTAACCATGCGTAATGTTATTTTGGAGGATCAGAACCTTTGAGGTCTTAGTACTCATAGGGAATGATATGAATGAATTATGTTTTTCCGCAATATAAATCGTATGATAATATAATAGGTTAAAAGATTAGTTCAAGGAATGATTCATGAAGACTTCTAAGTAACATGATTATGTACGTCATTATTGATTTAGGGATTGAGTGTGAGGAGGGAAATAGATTTTGAAGTAAGGATATTAAATTGGTAATGTGAGTTATGAGTGATTGCATGGAATTTGAATTAAAATGAGAAAAAAATTTCAAGGGTAGAATTTTGGGTTCTTACAACCCTCCGGCGTTACCATGAGTCTTCAGCCCAGGTGAAATATTCCCTCGACTACTCGTCGGAGGAGAGTAAGGCTTTCGTTCCTCTTGAAACATCTTCCCTTTTCTTTTGCCGTGGGAGAAGTTCCGTTGTGGGCCATAGTGTTTTGGAGGGTTATCTTTCTTCGCAGCAATGTCCCTCCTCCGCACATTATTCTCGTACATCCTACACTTGTTCACTAGTGTAGGAAAATCAGAAATTTCTTCGTGACCAAACGTCACTCGGAGCTCGGGTCTCAACCCCATCTCAAACTTCACACACTTGGACCTCCCGTCCAACTCTAGTTCAGCATAGGGGCAGTACCAGATTAAATCTTCAAATTTGGCCGAATATTCCCCCACAGTCATGTTTCCCTGCTCTAGCTGCAGAAATTCCCTCTCATTCTCCCTCTTCAGGACTGCAGGAAAGTACTTCTGGAGGAATTTACTCTTGAAGGCTTCCCACGTAATGATTTGCCCCTCGATCTCCATTTGTCTCCGGGTCATCTCCCACCAATTCTCTGCCTCCTTCACCAGCATGTAGGTAGCAAAGGCCACTCTCTGAGCATCAGAACAGCTCATGGCCCTGAATATTCTTTCCAAGCCTTGAACCCATTCAATAGCCACATCCGGAGCGAATCCACCTTGGAACTGACTAGGTTGTCTCCGGCAGAATTCGTCCAGACCTCGGTATTCCGTCGGCCCAGGTGGAACTAGTGGGTTGGAACTCGGACTTGACGTCGGGTTCTGGTTCAGATTGTGCAAGTTCTCATTAACCTGCTGCAACGCCGCCACCATTTGCGCCAGTAAATCATTCGGAACATTCTGACTTGCTCCTCTTCCTCTTCCTCTTCCAGCCATGATACCTGTACTCACTTAGTTGTTAGTAATCGAATTGTATAAATATAATGCACACAACACTTAACATTTAGCCTCATTCAAACAACTGCAATACATAAGGATACGAAGAAGCATGCAAGGCCATACCCTAGGTCGCAGGATTAACTATGCTCTGATACCATATTGTAAGGACCGAAATTATGCCCTTGAATTTTTTTTCTCGATTTAGTTCAATTACATGCATTTCCTCCTAACTCACGTTACCAGTTTAATATCTTTACTTCAAATCTTATTTTCCCCTTTGCAATCTACCTCAATATAACATACAAAATCATTCGACAGAAACACATAATTCACATTAATTAAACTTTGTAACAACCGCATATAATTAGCTATGGGTTTCCAAAATACTCATAACTATACATATCCAGGGTTATACGTCATGTAAGTTAGTATATGTTCGTAGTTACATAATGTATGAACTATCAAATATGCACTCCTGTACAAGAATAGTGCAAATAAATGAATCCAAAATATAGCGCTCCTAAATCTCCCAAAAATGAGTCTCCCTCATATCACCTATTTATCTGCAATGGAATTATCAATGACAAAACAGAGAACACGCAAAGGAGTAAGTCATTAGTTCAATAAACATCATTTTAAGATAATCCACATAAATAAAAGGGTTAGTAAACCATCTTTGAAATTCATTTTTTTTTGTTTTGCTGCACAACTTGAGCCAAAGTCACTATACCCCTTAGGGTTAGCTAAAAGCAGATTCTCATTTTTTTTTTAAAACAAAACGTGCTTATATACTCAAGCCAGAGTTTCGCTTATATACTCAAGCCAGAGTTTTGCTTATATACTCAAGCCAGAGTTTTGCTTATATACTCAAGCCAGAGTTTCGCTTATATACTCAAGCCAGAGTTTTGCTTATATACTCAAGCCAGAGTTGCTAACCATTCATGGTCGGCTAAAAATACATTTCCCTTTCATTAATTTCACCATAAAACATTTCCAGTAAATCCACGCCCACATTAGTATAAACACACCCATATATGTTTATACTAATTACGTGATTCACAACTCAATCAATCACATAACCAGAGGTACACATACTTTCTTTTTCGTAAACCTACGCCTACTTTAATATAAACACACCCATTTATGTTTATATTAAATGCGTACTTTACAACTCAATCATTGCATAATCAGAGAATACACATTTTCGAGTTCAAATGTACAATTTAAGACTTATCCTTACCTCGGTGAGTGTTGGGTTTGGTTCTTGGCAACTTCTCAAGTTCCACCGACACCGCCTCCAACCTTAGGATCTTTCCTCATCCCACCATATAACACAATGTTAGTCATTTATTCCAAATATCACATAAACAACTTATATTGCATTATTTAATCATACAAGATATTCATCACATGTTCGATGTTTCTAAACTACTTTCATCATAAGTATTCAAACATCTAAAGCATGCATATTTATCTCATATTCTAACATTTGGAGGTAAACTCATCTTCTATCTCTAGCATTTTACTCATTCTCTCCTTTTACCACATTTTCACTTTAGGGTTTTGGGGTTTTCATGAATCAACCCACAACCCTTTCCATTCTTGAGATACTAACTCTAAACAAAGAGTTTACAAGGTAGGAATGACATAAAACGAACCATAACTCAAAAGGATGAGTTTCCATGGTTTCTCACATTTTGAGAGGAGATCCAATATACCCAAAGTGAGTTTAAGAGAGAAAAAGAGAGTTAGAATCTAGTGTTTTACCTCTTCTCAAGCTCTTAGATGAGTATCCAAGCTTTTTGCCCTTAAAAAGCTCTCTTCTCTCACTCTTCTTCTTTTCTAAACCTTGGATTGTGTTTAGGGGTTTCTCATTAAATGTTGTCTCATCGGGTTCTCGCTTAAGCGAGGGATTCTCGCTCAAGCGAGAAAATCCCGCCCATTTTAAAAACTCAAATCTGACCCTCTCGCTCAAGCGAGAATCTCACAGTGGCAACAGCCCCAAAATGACATTTCTCGCCCAGGCGAGACAACTCTCGCTCAGGCGAGAATCCTCCAGTATAGCCTAGGATTTCACCCTCCCAGATGAACCTCTCTCGCTCAAGCGAAAATCTCTCGCTCAAGTGAGAGTCCGAGGGCTGATACTATGATTTTCAAGACATAAAATTTGGGGTGTTACATTGCCAATGAGGATTTTGGTTACCAGTATCAAAAAATTGAGGGACAAAGAGATTGCCTTGGTGAAGATATTATGGAGTCAAGTAGATGAAGGAGACGCTACATGGGAAATGGAGCATGATATGAGGAAGGATTACCCTCATTTGTTTGAACCGAGGTATGTTTAATTTTCGGGGACGAAAATTCTTTAAGGTTATTAAATTATAGTATCAGTCCTGGAAGTCTCGCTTGAGCGAGAAAGGGGTCGCCTGGGCGAGAGTGGCTCACCTGGGTGAGTGGAATCCTGGACTATACTGAAGGATTCTCGCCTGAGCGAGAATTTGTCTCGCTTGAGCTCGCCTAAGCGAGAATTGTCTCGCCTGGGCGAGAAGTGGCCCTCTGAAGTTGTGGAGGGTGTAAGATCCTCGCTTGAGCGAGAGTATCCTCGCTTGAGTGAGATGACCAAATCAGAGTTTTTAAAATGGGCGGGATTTTCTCGCTTAAGCGAGAACTCGACGCTGATATATTAAATAAGGAACCTCAAACACATTTTAGGGTTAGAACTTGAAGAGAAGTGAGAGAAGAGAGCATTTTCAAGAGAAAGGAGTCTTGAGGCTAATCTAGAAGCTTGAGAAGAGGTAAATATCTTGATTCTAACTCTCCTTCTCCCTTTCAAACTCGTTTTGGGTGTATGGGATCTCTTCTCAAAATGTGAAATACCATGGAAACTCATCCTTTAGAGTTATGGTTCGTTTTATGTTGTTTTTCTCTTGAAAACTCTTGGTTTAGAATTGGTATTTGATGTATGAAAAGGTTTTGTGGGTTGATTCATGAAAACCCCAAAACTCCCAAAATGAAAATGTGTCAAAAGAGGAAATGGATAAAATGGTAGATGGAGAAGATGAGTTTGTGTTTTAATGCAAAATAGAAGATGAATATGTATGTTTTAATGTTGGAAACTTCTAATGAAAGTGGTTTTGGAAACATGTGAATATTATATATGGTTGCAAATGAACTATGAGATGTTTAAACGTTGTTGAGAATAAATTACTGACTTTTGTTGTTATTTGGTGGGGATGAGGAAATATCCTAAGGTTGGAGGCGGTGTTAGAGGAACTTGCAAAGTTATCAAGGACAAAACCCAACACTCTCCAAGGTAAGGATAAACATTTTATTTCGAGATATGCATTAAGAGAAATGTGGTTATATGTGGTTGACTCGAAAAGAATAAGATGTGGGATGTATCAAAGAATTGAATGTCTTGCCCTACGTGGTATTGAGTTGAATGTCTTGCCATACGTGGTATTGAATTGAATGTCTTGCCCTATGTGGTATTGAGTTGAATGTCTTGCCCTACGTGGTATTGAATTGATTGTCTTGCTCTACGTGGTATTGAATTAAATGTCTTGCCCTACGTGGTATAGAGTGGAATGTCTTGCCCTACGTGGTATTGAATTGAATGTCTTGCCCTACGTGGTATTGAATTGAATGTCTTGCCCTACGTGGTATTGAATTGAATTTCTTGCCCTACGTGGTATTGAATTGAATGTCTTGCCCAAGTGATATTGAATTGAATGTCTTGCCAAAGTGGTAGTGAATTGAATGTTTTGCCCTATTTGGTATTGCGGAAGTATGTGTAAGTGGGAAATGGCTCTGTAATACGGGAATGAATAAGAGTTTAACAAGTTTTGACATGGAAGAATGTGAAAGTGAGAATGGTCTTATGAGATAGTAAGAGATAAAACGAAACGTAATGACTTTATGTTGAAATGCTTAAATTGTTTATCTAACTCTGTTAAATGTGGATTATATCAAATGATATTTATTGAATTAAATGACTTACTCCTTTCTATGTTTTGTGTGTTGTCATTTGATAATCCCATTACAGGTAATTGGATGAATTAAGGACGTTTGATTTGGAGATGTAGGGGCTATTAAATTTGGATTCCTTTATTTGCACCTTTTTGTATCATGATTGAATATTTGCGGATTTAAGTATTTGTAACCATGACCATTATAATTTTGGATAATTGTAACTCTAGATATTTGTAGCTATGGGTATTTTGGAAACTCAAAGCTAGTTGTATGCGGTGGTTACTGGGAGATACAAATATGAATTATGTTTTTCTGCAATTAAGGGTAATATGGTATGAAACCAAAATTGTATGATAAGAGTTATTAGATAATTAAAGAAATGGATGGATTAAAAGGTTAAAGGAAATGTACGTATGATGTAACATGGGAAAATTAAGCATGAATGATTAAAATAAAATAAAAAATTTCAAGGATAGAATTTAGGTCCTTACGCACAACTCCTTAAAAAAATTAAGAACAATGATCATGCAAATTTAGATTTTTTTTTTGTTGCATTGAGTGGTGATCTGATGATGATGGTAAATTTGGAATTTAATCCAATATATTAAACATATGATATTTATATCAAAATTTAATGAGATTTAGTGGAGTTGGTGTTTCTCTGTCTTATTGTGAACCTTAGGCAAATTAAACCTTCGACGTCTTTTGTGCTTGTATTGTGGTTTGACTATGGGTTCCAAGAATTAAGAGAATGTTTCCAATGCTAACTTTTCTTCATTCTCCTTTTCCTATTTTCAAGAATTTTATAACATGACATTAAACAATTAAGAGAATTGTATTGGGTTTTTGGTGATGTAATGGGTGAAGACCTAATATCAAGGTGATAATCTTCCCCAACATGATATGAATAATTCATTTGTCAATCATTGATAGTACATTTTATTTGCCCTGAATTTTGCCTGAAATTTTTATTTTTGAACTATGGGTGGGCTTTTTGTATATTATTTTTTGGTTTTCTGTTATTCGCTCTTTGACTGATGAACATTTTTATTCGTCTTGTTTTAGATTTTTAATCCTTGGGTTAGATAGGGAAAATGGAGAGTATGCTATAAATGAATTGTTAATCCATTATCTCGATAATAAATCATTTCATACATCTTCAAAAATTACTAAACATAGCATACATCTAAGATTGCATTCGCAAACAGTTTCATGCAAAATATTGCATCTATCATATCTACATGTTCATAAAATCCAAATTTATAAATATCACAATTTCATCTCATGAACCTTGTATGTTATCCACTCATGCATAAAATATTTTTATGTTCAATAATCATATTCCTTTTCTCTGAGAGAGATTTTGGTAAAGAGATGTACATTCATTCTTAGTATTATGACAATATCCTACTAGCCAAAATATCTCGAATGAGTAAAAACATCTTGCATTTAATAGATGTAATCTAGATCTGAAACCTTGTGTTTCCTCTGAAATTGTCATCAATTGCAGGTGGTCTTGTGGGGTACGCTCCCTAAAACACAAAATGCATGACAATATATTTATTGGGAAATGCTAAGACATAAATCTAGATGCAATCTCGGTTTGACACCTTATGCTTCGCCCAAGGTTGTCATCAACACATGAGAATCTATCGGGGTACGCCTCAAAGTAATCAAGTGCATGATGAAATGTCATACTATACCAATGTCTCTCAACATAAAGGAGTTAGTTTTTCCCTCTAAAATTCACCTTGTCCAAATATTAAAAAAAACCAGTCTGAATACTATTTCTCCTAAGCAACCTTGTAACACTCATCTTCAATCAAGAATAATGGTGGATCAAAAAGCGTCTTTTTAATGTAACACTTCAGTCCTGACATGCGATCCCTCCCTCTCCCGGGACTATAAATACACTGAGCCATAGTTGGAAGGGCCTAATAAACTGATGAGTTAGATAATATTTTGAAACCCCTCCCTACTGCTCTCCCTAAGGCTAAGAGTCATCAAATAATGGGTCACTTATGTTTTCATTTCAAGAAATAATGAGCCATCAATGGAATATGATTATTGAACATAAAAATGTTTTATGCATGAGTGGATGACATACATGGTGCATGATATGAAATTATGATATTTATGAATATGCAGATACGATGCATGCAATATATTGCATTAAACTAATTGAGAATGCAATCTTAGATGTACTTTATGTTTAATAATGTTTGAAGATGTATGAAATGATTTATTATTGAGATAGTGAATTGGAATGCATGATAGATAATGGATGAAATACAATGTTCAAATGAATTATTTTTTCGATTGATTGAACATATGAATGGATGAATATTGGAATGAATTATTTTTGGATGAATGTTTAAATAATTTATTTTTCTGAATGAATGGCTATATGTATGAGTGCATGAATGGTATACATGAACATGACGTTTAATGATGTCAGTGCATTTGTACTCACTTAGGGCGTTGAACCCATCAAAGGGTATGCTATAAATGAAATTTTTCCTTAGGGCATTTAGCCCATCGAAGGGTATGTTATGGAAATTAGTCGTCCTTATGGCACATGGATATCAAAATGCAATGAGATTCTTATATTACTCAAGCAAGTTTTCTTTTTCCGGGACAAAAAGTCCCAATTTATGAATGGTGATATAAAGGTCACAACCCTAGGGTGGGGTATTAAGTCTAGTTTAAAGTGGACTACATAATTGCTCTAGACTTCTAGGTCACCGGATTGCATTCAATCTCGAAGGAAAGGAAACCAAATATAGTAGGTTAGAAATGAGAAGAGACTAGCCAATCAAGCGCCTAGCTCACGATATCGGGAACAATCTTAATAATCCATCATGCTAATATCAGTGAGACAATGTCTCATACCAAGCAAAGCGAATGTCCCTTCTATCTCAAACCTAATATCTAATACACGGGTACAAGACATATGTCTATGCCAACTCAAGTGTAAAGTGTTAGTGTGTAGGAAAATGTACAAACTTTTATTCAAACAAATAAATTTCTCACCCCAAAAGATGCACAAATGATGGTGAATGAGTGTGAACATATAAATAATTAAAGCATAAAATAAAAGCAAATAATTATATATATATATATATAAAGAAGGGTATTCAACTCCATGAAATTAACGGCTCCGAATCTGACTCACTTATAGGAATTCCCAAGTGGAGTTGTCAACTATCGCGACCCAATTTTCGGTTGAAAACCGAATCTACGACTTAGGAATAGATGGGCTCGATTTAAACCTCTCCCAAATAATTTGGAGTGACCACTACCTTTTTGTGCTAAAATGTAGAAAACTTTATTTATGCTTAAACTGGATAAAACGGCTTTGAACCTGAGTTCAGAGCTCAAGAGTCAATTGCAGATCGAGAAAGATATTCGCACCCACATTGGCCTGTGATAAAACAGTACCCTTGCTAAGTGCATGATTATTCATACCCTCAATTTATTTTTAAAAAAAATTATCTACTAAACAAACTATTTTATTTTTGTTTCTCACAAGAGTCCATTTTGCTCATACGTATCCCTAGATGCAATAGGAAAATCAAGACTACGTAGTTCTTGGTTTAAAAAATGAACTTGATTGATTTGATTTTAATTATTTTTCAAAAGATGATTTAGCAATTATTTTTTGCCTATCGACTTCAAGAGAATGTAGCAGCAGTACTCGTATTCATGATCATTCATAGATAACTTTGAAATTAATCCTAAGCTACTCATGTTGGAAATCACATGTTTATTGATATGGCAAAGTCTAGTATGTCAAATATAAAATCACACAACTTGTAAATAAAAGGAAAATTTTAATTTGTTTTAATATTTAATTGAAACATGTCATTAGTAATGTACTATTTCCCAACAAATACTCCAAATTCCTAGAAAAAGTATACAAGTCTCCTCCTATTGTCTGAGTGAACCCATCCTTGTTTAGAAGAAAGCCATAAAGTAAATTATTCCTTATATCTGGAGTGTGCATAATATCTTTTACAATCAAAGTCTTTCTAGAAGTAAACTTCAGCTCCACATCTCTAGTTTCAGCAACATTAGTGGTATGGGACTCACCCAATAACACTTTCTTATCTTTAGCTATTGAGCATTTTTTAAACATAGTATGATTATAGCATACATGGCATCAGGCGCTAGTGTTTTCCCACCACCCTTTTGATCATTCAACCATAATGACATCAAATATCACAGCCACAGATGGCTATTCAACCATGTTGGCCTATGGAGGATCATTCATGGATTTGTTCCTCCACTTGCGTGTAATATGACATGACTTGCCACATTTATAGCAGATGAATGGTTCACCTAGGCCATTTCTCACATATTGTTGTTGTCTTGCAATATGGACCTTTGGAGGGTTCCAATTCTTGTAGCGATTTGCAAGGTTCTTATTCGTATTGCAATTCTGATTCTTGATTTTTTTGCTAGATGGCTTCAGAATTGCACTTGCAAATTTCTTTTTAGTGTTGTTATTCAAGACAACCAATACTTTATTCCTCTGGCCTTGTATGTTTGCTTCTTCGTCAATGTGGAGTCGTGTTATTAGACTTCCCAGAGAGAATTATTTAGTTTTGTGAATTATAAAGTTTTTAAAGTCCTTTAAAGCGGGTGATAGTTTCTCAATAATGACAACTACTTGAAATTTCTCATCCAAAAATATCCCTTCATATATTATTTCATAAGCAATTTTTTGTAACTCATGAGATTGAGCCTCTATTGATTTATCATTAGTTATATGATACTTGAGTTAGTGGTTCACAACATATTTTTTACTACCAACTTCCCCAATATCATACTTTCTTAAATGTATCATACACTTCCTTAATAGACTTATAGTCACTCTAATAACCATAAGGATCCGGCGACAAACCATTCAAAATGAAATTTTTACACACAAAAAACATGTTCTTTCTGGAGGGCTAATTATGTATCCATTTTATCCTTATAACATTTTCAAGCTTCTTCTTGAGGGATATCAATATTGAAAACTTTGGCTACATTTCTCATAGTAAGGAAAACATCATTTTTTATTGCCAACATTTGAAATTATATCTTTCAAACTGAAAAGGTTTCTTGATGTCAAAGCTGGTTGAACCATAACTAATAATTTCTTTGCTAACCATGGTAGAGCAAATTGTCTAAGAAACAATTTTTAAAAATAATCAATGACATCGAAATATTATTGGTTGAGTTGTAGACTAGACCGCCCACTTCTTATGATAGTTCTAAAAATTGTATAAGAAGATTATCAACCACGACATCCAAAAAATAAAACATTTTAGCCATTGTATCAGACACCCTATGCATTGTGGAAATCTTTTTAGGATTACAATCGCATAGAAATTGAAAAAGGGGAAGAAGGCTGAATATGTTTTGAAAGAGAAAGAGAGAGAAAAAGAAGTTGATGAATTGTGTCTTTTATCAAGAACCCGAAGATGTATGAGAACCCAAACGACTAAAAAATAATGGTCCATATTGCATATGTTACAAATTCGAATGGGCACTGACGTGTGCCCAACATTCAAAATATGTATTAGTCATGTGCTTACGTGTGAGAACTTGTTGATGTGGACAACCTAATTTTTTTTTTAAATTAATAGTTAGTTTAAAAAGATTAATAAGCAAGAACACGAGCTGAGCCATGCAGAGCTGGCCGATGGCGGCGACATGTGTGCTTGTGGGCATATGGTGCACATCATTTCCACCACCAAACCTTTGTTCTAAGGCATCTTCTACTAGTAAACACTCTTCAATTGTTTTCTTTACAAAATGTGTAACTTCCTTTTAATAATTTATATTTTAAAAATCCAACATAAATAACTATAATGCCAAATAATATTTCTTCACTAATAATAAATAACAATATGTAGTTATTTGAGATAACCGTATTCAATTCTTATGGAGAAATTATTATTAGAAAAAACTTACTTAGCTGTAGTTAAAAGAGAGTTTTCCACCAAGAGATTAGTTTATTGGGGTAAGGCTCCGCTGAATTCTTAAAATGACTAAAATATTATGAGTTCGATTCTTGATAGTGACATTTGTTGAGATAGATAGCCACATACCCGAAAAAGATTATTCTTTATCCAAAAGGTGAGAGAATACCTTAATGGTACAAAATAAAAGAGGGTTTCCTAACCTCATCCATTAAGATTGAGTTTAAGCATTGAAAATATTTGGTTAGAATGTTGTAATTAATTGTTTTTTCTTTTAATCTAGCTCTTTTAGTACTACTAATCATCTACTATTATTTGACCTTCTCATCACTTTCCAGTTTTACTTTGTATCTTTTCAGAACGACTTTTACTCTAATTCATTGGTTATTAACATGAATAAAAAATCAAAAGGCACAAACATAATTCATAATCATGTTTTCATCCAAACTGATTTGGATCGGTAGAGATCCTCTCCATTAATGAAGAGAGAAATGATGTGTAAAACAAAGTAAAAATGAAAATAAAAAATAATTAATTATACTATTCTGTTTATACATACTAGCGTGTCGACATATACTTCGTGTTTGCCGACCCGCACTCTTATTTTATTACATTAAGTATTCAATTTTTATATATTTTATTTTATACAATTAGAATGTTTTTGTATTAAGAGTAGTTAAAAATGTATTTATTATAATTCTTTTAAGGTGAGATGAGTGTTAATGTGCTGGTAGTTACTTAGTATTATATGTTTATATTTTTCTAGAAATTAAAAAATGTAAAGACAAAATAGGAAAATAAAAATTACATCATGATGGTAGTTATCTCATATTTCGGCTTTATAAGTATATATTCTTACTTAAAGCTAAGTGTACAAATACCAGAGAATCCATACTCATTCTTTACCATACATATTTTTACCAAATACGGATATATAATACTCTCTCATCTGAAACCCCCAAAAGTTAAGACAAGAAGACAAAACAAAAAGCAACTTCCTTGTAATTTTTTCTCTCCCTGTCCTTGTTTCTGCTTTATCATTATGTTCAATATTTTTAAACCATAACATTAAAAAACACAGTTTATTTCTGTAAGTTAATTTTTCTGCTGAAATTTGCAAGTGAAAATGGCGAGCTCAGTGGAGAAGGAAAGTGGTGCTAGCGAAGAAGCCTTCTCTTTAGAGCTACCTGCTCCACTTGGTTGGAAGAAGAAGGTTTACTACTCTTTCCTCTTTCTCTTTGTTTCTGTTATTTTTACCAATTTTGTTTTTGTTTCATTTCGTGGGAATTCGCTTATTAAGTTATCGTAATTGGTTGTTTTTGTGTTACCCTTATTGCTTTTTTGATGGAATTTTGATGTTTTTTATGTTTATGTTGAATTTTGATGTTTTTTTTTATCGTAATTGGTTGTTTTTGAATGAAATTTATCTACCAGCCGAGTGAACTTTTAGGGTATGTTTGAGAGTTGGGTTTTAGAGGACAATAGAGTAGAGGGACAGGCTTTGGAGCTACGAAATATACTTGTGAGATGACTCTTCAGCTTTTTTCCTCTAAAATCCAACTCACAAACATGTTGGGAAGTAAGTCCCACATCGCTCACCTCGGTAATGATTTAAATACTTATTGCGCTACACCTCTCATTGCCAATTGGTTTTGAGATTGATCATTAACATAGTATCAGAGTCAGAGCTCAACTTCTTTCCAGTTGACATGGGCCAAAAGGTAACCCTTCGCCTAGTCCAGCGGACTTATGTGGAGGGGCATGTTGGGAAGTAAGTCCCACATCGCTCAACTCATTGTCTCGAGATTGATTTTAATACCCGTTGGGCTACTCCTCTCATTATCAATTGATTTTGAGATGGAACCTAAACAAAACCGACCCTAGAGTTTTATTCCATAGATTTTGAGAGTTGAACTTGTAGTATGCTTTCCAAAAATGACAAAAAATTGTGGTTTAACTTCAATTACTTGAGTGAAGTTTTTTACTTTTTTATCTAAATTTGCCTAAGTATTTTATTGTCTGGAAAATAGAAAAATTAGTTGGCTAAGAACTTCAATTACTTCAATGTGGAAAATAGAAAAATAGAAGCTGCAGAAATCTGTAAAATGAGTTGTATCATTTAGTATTTTGAGATCCGGCATAATTTTGCATTCTCAGAATATGGTTCTCTGAAGACATGGTTTATGATTGAACACATTGAAGTCATTAGATCAGTTTAGCTGACTCCACCTATTTGGAAAAGGGTTTGCTATTGAGTATTGAATTTAATTGTTCTTTTAATACATTGCATGATTTGCTATGCTTTATACTACTACTGATTTTTTTGTTTTAATTTTTCTTTTAATTCAATGGATCAAACTCCTACTGTATAAGTTTTTAAGATGTTCTGTTAGCCCTTTGATAGTGAGTCAATTAATGATCTTCATTTTGGCACCAATTTTGGAAAAGCTTCAATTCATTATTTTTATTGGCTCTAGTATTTAATGTCTTCCCTATTTGTTAGATTTAAAATATTTAGGGATGCTGTATGCCTATGTAGATCTTCAGCTTAGGATATGTGTGATTTAAAATATTTAAAATATTGGCTTTAGTATATATAAGAGTTTCTCATATATCTTCAGCTTAGGATATGTGTGATTCTTTTTCGTATTACCAAGAGTATCCCCTCACCTTTTGGGTAAGAAATTAATCCCTTTCGGGGTGTGTGGTTACCCTTCCCAACAAATGTCGCTTCCAGGAATCGAACCATTGACCTTTTGGTCTTTCTAAGGATCTAGCGGGGCCTTACACTACTAGACCAACATCTTGTTGGTATGTTTGATCTCTTGGGTGATCTAATCAGTACTAGGTTCGGCTCTTGAAAGCTCAAGCTCTGTACTAACCCTTTGAAATACCCCTTTAAAAAAACTGCAATCTTTGTACTGTTGTAAAATTGAGGGGATGTATGTGTGCCAATTCTAAACCTGTAGGTCTGTGTAATTTATTTTATTTCCTTGGACTAATTTTTGGCTGTCTTACTGCATGGCATGGTTTATGATAGAGCATTGACATCGTTCGATCCATGTAGCCGATCCTCTTACTGGAATAAAGACTTGGTTGTTGTTGTTGTTGTAGATGTAGAAATAAAAATGGTTCATATACAGTCTATGCATGTGTTTTTTTGTTTCGTAGTCAGCGTATGAATATTGTATATAAATGTCTTCACATTATCATCTCTTCCACTCCATTCCATGAACTTTCACCTTTCCAAAGTAGAGCCTGAATTTAAGCGTTAAAGAGCGAAAGAAAAGCCTTTTGCTTGCGCATAGTCTATATGGTGTCACACTACTCCTTTCCTAAAGTTTAATAGCAAAAGTGCTAGTTTGTAACAGCCAATATTGTTTAACTAGTTCAAAGTCCTTGAGAATGATTCATTTTAGGATTTGGAAAAGAAAAAAAAACTTAGGGATGGATAATAATAGTATAGAAAATTAGTGGCATATCTATTAAATGTAGTTTTATCATTTTTTTTTGGCTATATAATTGGATATAAGTGAAACTGTGGAAGTTGCTACAAATTTTGGCAGACATATCTCATTAATCAAAAAGAAATATTGAAGTTTTTTCATGGGATATGCTCTTCATCTCAAGTCTTGCTTTTACTTTCAATTGCATTAATATCATACTCAAAGAATTTGATGTAATTGTGATGTGGAATTACTGAAAAGACTTTCATTGTTCATGATAGGGATTATGTTTAGAACTAAATAACTCAACTATAATATTTTATTTTAATATTCTTAATATTTTGCTTGCTTTCCTTTTGTATATAAAGGGGGTGAGTCTCGTAGCAACGTTAAGATTGCTTGCCTTGTGACATGTAGGTCATGAGTTCAAATCCTTGATACAATCTCTTCTTGCGAGAATAAGGTTGTCTACATCTACCCACCCAGACCCACTAGGCAAAAGCCTCGTGCATTGGGCCGCCTTTTTTTCGTTTTGTATCTAAGATGATGTTCACAAATCACATATTGTGTTCCTGTGCAGTTCTCCCCAAAGAAGGCTGGGACCCCGAAGAAAACTGAAATTGTGTTCACTGCGCCAACAGGAGAGGAGATCAGTAATCGGAAGCAGCTGGATCAGTATCTGAAAGCACACCCTGGTGGTCCAGCTGTATCCGAATTTGATTGGGGGACTGGTGAGACCCCAAGAAGATCAGCAAGGATCAGTAAAAAAGTCAAGGCTGCTCCTCGGCTAGAATGTGAGCCTCTGGTGAAACGCGGAAAAAGATCACCAGCTTTGAAAAAAGAAACTTCTGGTGAAGAAAAGGAGGCAAAGGATGTGCAAATGCAAGAAGCTGATGACACTAAGGATGATAAAGGCACAGACGAGGAAAAGAATACTCCAAAGGAAAACCAAGATGAGAAGAGAGTGGAAGATACAGATGTCAAAGAATCAGCTCATTCTGGAGAAGCTAAAGCTGGAGAAAATGTCCAGGTACCGAATGACGAAGGAAAATTTGAGAGTGCTGATGGAGAGCTACATGCATTGAAAGATAAAATTGATGACAAAGGTGCTGAGGGTTCCGAGGTTTCTCAAAATAAAGATGAAGAAAAGATTGGGCAACCACAGAAAGAGGCAAACAAAGATGGTGGATCTGGTGAACCAGAGAAATCGGAAACAGCCCCTGCTGCTGAGGCAAAGGTTGAATTGGTAGGAGAAATCAAGGAAAAAGAAGGAACAAAAGCGAGTAATGAAGAACATCACGAGGTTGATGAGATAAACAAGAGGAACGAAGCGGAATTGGCAATTAACGGTAACCACGGGAGTTGAAGTGGTGAGGCCAACGCCTGGAACATGGAATAGATTAATAAGTTCTTGGCTTCCTTGCTATCATTCTGACTCCTTTAGATCTGTATGTGAATGACTGTAGTTTTTGTTGATGTTATTTATCTGATTCTTCATTAAATAAGTATGTACAATTATATAGTAACCCCTATATGTATCCTTCATGTATTGGACAGAGGTATATCCTCTTGTGCCTTTTGTAACATTATGTTGTAAGATACATGTAATGTGAGTGGACCTGTAATAATCGGATGTAAAGCAGTGATCTTAAATAATACTGTTTACTCCTAAACTGTATGTTATATTAGGTCATAACAAGTAATATATGTTTTGTTTACAGCTATTGGTCCCTGCTGAAGAATGGTCCTATGCAAGTCTCATTTTTTATATGGATTTGGATTATCATTATGTTAATTAAGCCCATGATATTCTCTTATTATGAATGTAAGAAACACTTAAAACACTTACTCACTACCGGACTTTGGGCTATGAGTGTGATTTTAGAGAGTGTGATTTTAGAAGGGAAATGAATCGATGACTTTGGATAACATCTCCCTTGTTTGGGAGTTGGATGAAGGAGGGGGGAGGGTTTGGAAGGTTTTTCAAGCTCTCCAAAATCCTTCATGTATCTGTCTATTTTTATAATTCCCTCAATTTGAGGTTTTTCTGTAGTCAAAATGTTAAAATACTTAAATACTTTTAGTAAAATTATATAATTATTATTCTTCATTTCTCATTGTTAATTACATTTTTAAAAGAAAAAAAAATATTCTTATATTATCATTCTTTTACTCTTGTCCCATCTAAATTTCATACTTCCAAAGGAGAGATTTGCCCTCCTTTCTCCTTCCCTTCCTAGCTCTTTGAACTCATAGTTAACCATGTATTGGTCTCTTATATAGTAAGTTAGAATGTCACCTAACTAGTACATGTTACTGCAAATTTGTATATTTGGTCTTACCAAGTAATTTGTGAGATGTTTATACTTGGTTAGTAGGAGGAAATAGGGTTCATACCAACCAAGTTGAACTAGGAAACAAGGTTCATAGCAAAAGATAAACACAATTACATTACCTTTCAACAAGTTGAAAGTTCTTTCCTTTCCCACGTTTGGTGAACAAAAACAAAAACATCTCATTAAATAATGTCACCAAAACTGATAATTTCAATGAGACTGTTGAAGAAGTGGTGCAAGATAAATCCGAGAAGAGACTGCTCCAAGACGCCAGTTATGTTACCCGGCGAGGAAAATTAATAGAATTCTCTATTGATGGATGAAATGAAGTGATATGTCTTGCCGATTTTTTGCCTCAAAGCCCCTTAAGTTGCATAGCCAGGCCTGTCAAGGATGTCCACTTCTCGAATGCACCGGCCGAAGACACGAAGGCAAGCTTGGCGGATTCAATGTCTTTCTTAAAAACTGCTAAAAAGAGAACAAGAAAGTGTCACTATGTGCTCGAAAAATTTTCACGAAGATTTAAGAAGAGTCTATTTCGTAGTTACTAGTAATGTGGTATCAGTTCGAGTATGCAGTTGTTATGATACATGATTATATTATTACTACAAGATTCTTTTAAAGTGAACCTACAAAGTAACACACAGGCTGATTTCCTTTGAATATGTGTAGGGTGGAAGAATATTTTTTATTTTCGTGCAGCCGATTCATAGTTAGGATACATGCAACGGACCTGATGAAATCAATGAAGCTAGCGAGGAATTGAATGTGTCCACCTCAGTCTTCTCTTCAGGACTGGAGCTCAGCTGTTAAAATGTGACCCGAAAAATCAGTTATCTAAATCTTCGGAGGCAGTTAAAGAATGATTTAAATTAAGGAAAACTGGAACAAAAGCCATCAAGCTAAATGTTCAAACTTTCAAAACGAACATTAACGAGCATGCTCTGATCCTTAGTGTATCTCCTAATGGAGGTAATCAGTTAGAAATTTGTTAAACTAATGTTTTTTTCCAATCTTGATGCATGAAATAGAAAATGAAGGGAACAATTTTCCCCGTTCTGAAAATTAAGAATCCGATGCTGCAATGAGAATATAGATATTAAGAGAATAAACTTCTCACAGTTAAGTGATTAAGAGGGAAATTAGATTACTCTATCACCACAGTTACAAGATTTGTAATAATTTCTAGTATGCGGTATGCAATTCGTCACTTCTTGAAATTAAGATCTCAAGGCCTGTAGGACATGATTTCGTAAACCAGAATTAGCTCGAAGTTCATAGAGCTTCTAAGCAAACCCGGGAACAGAGTAACTACGGCTATCACCATAATTTAGAACTGATTTTTTCATACCAGAAATATAAGATGAAATATTTAACAACATTATTCCAAATGAATACAGTAATTTCACTATTTCGGGAACATTACTTACCTTATCGAAGGCAATATTAGCCTTTTTAACCCAATCTGTATCAATGCCCTCCCCGAGGACAGAACCAGCAGTAGATAGATCATTATTTTCAATTGCTTGACCAACTTCGCTTAGCTTGTACACTAGTTGTTGAAGATATCCTGCTTACAAATATCACTTTTTCAGTCCGAAAATCACTTCAGGAACATGGCCTGGCCAAAGGCATCTTCTAAGAGAAAAGGCCTAAATAAAAATCAATAGCAAGGAATACAAATTGTCGGAAAGTACGACGAGTTAAATCCCCTAATACTGGAGACTGCCATGGTTGGCAGGGCAAAAATGAACCGAGTTAGTGTGATATGCCGTCTTCGAATCTTTACTGTATTACATTACTGATATTTACTTAAACTGAGAGCATATACAAGGCTAACAGATACAAAGGTCATCAAGTTAATTGTTTGTAATATCAAACATTGTTCAATTTTTATGCTTCAAAATAATATTCACAGTACAATGTACACCAGGGGAACATGGAAGTGTCAAAAATCAATTCAAAGTTTGAAATATGTGAAAGAAACATGTAAATAATTGAATATCAGATTTGACACAAAACCAACAATAGTACAAACTTTATGAGCAAAATTTGTTGACTCTAAACCATCACGATATGTGATCAACAAGCATTCTAGAGTGCAAACCCTCAAATTTATGATTCTAAATTTATTTGCATTTTTGTGAGCCAAACTAGTTAACCTAACGAAAGTAAATCATAATAGGGCAAACAAATTATGCATAGTGGCAATCTTTAGGTAAAGATATGAGACGACTTCTGCGTTCCTCAAACGCAACAACGAAGTGCAAGGTTTTAAACTGCAGCCTACAACCGCAAATGTGGCTGCAATATTGTGATTCTGATCAAAGTTTTAAATCTGGGTCTGCGACCACTACAAACACCCATATGTTAAGGTTTTGAGAGTCAATGAAACCATGTCGAGGCCACAATTGTAGCTACATCACCCGCAATTGTCCAAAACGTAAAGATTCTAGAACTTTCCGAAACCACAACAACTATTTTTGTGTGGTATACCAATGGTATCTCCTCACATATGGATAAGGAACTAATCCTAATCCCCTTTGTTCTGTATAGTTGTCCCTCCCAACAAGAACTTTTCCCCAGGAATCGAACATTTGACCTTTGACATAGTCCCATAACTGGAAATACAGTGGGCCTTACACCACTAGACTAAGACCAACACCTCATTGGTTCCCGCTATTTAAAATAACTACATTTTCATGCAATTATGATAAATGTAACATAACCCGCAATCACAACCACAATTTAAAACTGTAGTAACAAGCATTAAAAAAATAAAATTTGAACATTTTGGACCTGTTTCTATCTTAGATGAATTGATCAAACTTTGCCTCTCAAGTCTCTGCTTTCTATCCCTCTTAACTTTTTCCAAGAGCTCTATATCATCATCTGCCTCAAGTATTGCTGCATTTGCATCAAACGAGTTCTTACCAGCCAATGAAAACAAAAATGTGGCAAGGAAGCATCTTTTTGTTAAAATTGGAAGATTTAGTGATTCTTGATTATCCTTTTTGCAATTACAAAGACTTGATTCTCTCTTCTTCACAGTGCATTTGATGGGGTGGTAGTAAATATATGTTGGTTTTGCTAATGATGAAGATTGTAGTGTGAATGGGTTTGAAGTTGAGAGAAAATTTGTTGCCATTTCTGTTTCCTTCTTCTTCTTACTAATTTTTTATTTTGTTTTGTTTTGTTTTTCCTTATTTTCAGACATTTTGGGTAGAAAAATTCAGAAGATGTGGTAATTTGGAATTTTTGAGGATAAGGTTGCTGGATTTCTGTAATCTGATCTGGTCATTTTTCTGAGAGGGCATTGTCGTCGTATTGAAAAAGTAACTGGATATACATCACAATAACTTGGATGTTGGATCATAGGTGTGTAGGATACTCTACCCTATGTTTGACCCGATTATAATTGGACTCAGAAATGATATGATTTAGGTTCAAATATTAAATTTGGTTAATATTTAGGGCTAATAAGGTATAAGCTTGATTTAGCTTAATATGTCCTATGTTTACCTAATTGTATATAAGATAAAGAGACTAAAATATATAACATTTTGTTACAAAAATTTATCTAAAGTGAAATTTTTAATTTTCTGATTTGAATTACTTGTGCTAGTTATTTAAGATCTATTAATTTATTATTAGCTTAACGTTAAATTGACTCAGGTGAGAACAATTGTTATTGTGAAAAATGAGAATAGTTATTAAAGACAATTGGATCTTATTTGAATAGTTATGATTAAAAGAAGTGGTCATTTAACCAATAAGTAACTTTTAATTCTTACAATTTACGTATGATTATAAGATTCATATTTATTTTCTCACCGTTTTCATAATAGAATCATTCTCATTTGAGTCACTCTCTCTAGCTCACCTTTTACTGATTTACCTTTCTAGTTTACGATTTCATTCTTCTTTATATTCCTCTAAAACCTTTATTTTATGTAATTTAATTTTTAACAACCTTTAAATTTCATAATCTTAAATTTTCGTTCTCTAATTTCAGTCCTTTACATTTCTACTCCTTCAAATTCATGTTGAGCCTTTATTTTCAAGTCTTTAAATTTAAGTTTTCTTTTAAATTTATGTCGAAACCTTATTAACAAGTCTAAGTTTTTCATTTCCAAAATTTAAAAAATTATTTACCATATAAACTTATCAGACCCACAAAATGAAATATTATGTGAAAGATACAAGCTTAAGATAAGGTAATTTTCACCATCAATCATCAAGCAAAATCAATCTTTGCTACAATGCTGACGAAAGCATATATTATTAATGAGTAAATATCTTTAAAAAAATTTGTATGTATGAATTTGATATTTGAAAAAATGAAAAACTTAAAATGGTCCCAAAAAATATTAAATATGTGTCAAATTGTTCATTTTTATGACCATCAGCAAATACTATTTTTACTTAAATTCACAATTTTTAAGTATTAATTTGGACTTTTTGCTATTTAAGGACTAAATTCACTATATATATATATAAAGTAACCAAACAAACTCTAAAACGTGCATCCATCGAGGAAAGGAGAAAAATAAATATCCTAGAATTTTCCAACGAGGTACAAAAATTGGCAAAAGAAGCTTCACCTCTTTGCAAAAGCAGTCGTATAAGAAGAAAAAAAACATTAAAAAAAAACATTAAGAAGAAACTTTAAAATAGGCAAGCCATTAAGAAATTAACTGTTATCCCAACATACCAAAATAAAGTGAAGAGAGGATTTTCCTTTCCGCAAGTTAACAAGTGGGCAATAACACAATACCTTGACATTGTTGTCCCTTTTCTTGGGAACTGCATTATATCGATAAGTTTTCTAATAAAATTCAGTAGTGTGTCATTCGGCGTCGTATTATGGACACTTGGGAGTGGTCTCATGACAAATTCAAACATTACTATGTTAAGTTTACCTATTCTCTCCTTAAAATGTCATTTCGTCTGAGGATCATCGTCTCTTCCACATTCCCTGTGACTCTAAATCTCCTATGAAGATTGTTGCTTTTACTTGGTGCCTCTTCCAAGAGAGAGTGCCAACAATGGATGCCTTGATGAGAAGACGGATCAACTTTCCTTATGGTGGTAGTGTTGGTGCAACGGAAGCGATCGTTGTGTAGCGTTAGCCACAAGCAATCAAATAATTTTGATATTTAATACAAAACATAGAATCATTGCTTAATAGTTAGGAAATATGAAATATGTTAATTAGCATTCACCTTATTAAAATTTGTCAAAAATAATATTAGAAATGATTAAACAACAAAAAAAGAATTAATATAAAAGAAAGAAAGAGATGTTGAATTAGAAAGGGGTAACCTGGTCCCATTCACAAACCAGAAACACAACGGGATAGGATCCCTATATCCTCCCTTTCTTCTCCTTCGTCTCCGGCAACGGTGTGGGCTCTCATCGACGGAGACAGCGGTGGTGGGTTCTCGCCGACGAGAGGTGGTGATGGCCGAATTATCTTCTCCTCCACTCATTCATTCACAGCCCCATTCATTTCATCTATAGGACAACGTGATGCCTCTGTGGTGAGCCCATGGTTCGTCCTTTATACTGATTTGGATATTCAGGGATTAAAACCGAGAATAACCTTACTTCAAGTAGGAAATTTGAATGGAGAAAGAATCTCGTTGCAAGAGAGTGTGAGTAGAAATGATGAAAAATAAAGAGAGAAAATATATTGTAATTATGTATATGCATTCATTATGTGTGTCCCTTCTATATAGGCAATTACAATGATGACTCGTGCAATATTCCAACAGATTAGCACTACATATGCCACCTCATTGCTTTTAGAAGTTTAGAAAGTAAAATAACAAAAATATTACTTAATAGAAAATATTCAATAACAGATAATAACATAATGTGCTATTACAATACTCATCCCTTCAACAACACCCTTGATCTCAAGGGTGAAAGTTTGGAAAATTTGAAGTAAATTATAATAGAACTGCCATGTGGCTTGTTCTTGAGGGTGATCCTTCCACTTCACGAGAACCTTAGTAGCAGCAAGACTTCCTCTTTTGACCATTTTTCTATCTAAAATAGCTTCAGGTTCAATGCTAGGAATGGACAAGTCTTGTATTGTAGGAAAGATATGCAGAGGATTGATCTTTGGATCATGGCAAAGCTTCAATTGGGATACATGAAATACATTATGTATGTAAGCTGAAGTAGGAAGGTCAAGTTGATATGCTCCTGCACCAATTCGATCAGCTACCTTGTAAGGTCCATAGAATTTAGGTACAAGCTTGTGATATGGTTAGTTATGAATGGAAGATTATTTGTAAGGTTGGAGCTTGAGATAAACAAAATCACCAATGGCAAAAATTCTCTCACTTCTTTGTTTATTAGCTTGTTGTGACATCCTGTTTTGAGCCCTTAATAAATGGAATTTCAAGAGTTTAATAACAGCCTCCCTTGCACTCAGAGTCCGCTCTACAGCTGCAGTAACAGCCTCTCCTAGAAGATAAGGAAGATGGATTGGAGGGGTTGACCATATACCACCTCAAAAGGAGTAGTGTGAATTGATGAGTGATAATTGGTATTATACAACCACTCTGTGAGAGAGAGCCACTTGGACCATGTGGAAGGTTTTTCAGTACACATACACCTAAGGTGTGTTTCAAGACACTTGTTAACAACCTATGTCTGACTGTTTGATTGTGGATGATATGCAGTGGACTTGTTGAGTGTTGTAACACCTCAAATTTCATTTTTAGAATAACTAGAGAACTTCGAATTTTGGAGATTTTTACTGGGCAATTCTCGCTTGAGCGAGAGGATCTCGCCCAAGCGAGAGACTCAAGGTTTCCTGTATAAATTTTCGGAGAGCCTCGCCTGAGCGAGGAAGTGATCGCTCAAGCGACAGGGACCTGAGCATACTGTGAGATTCTCGCTTGAGCGAGAGGTTGTCGCTCAAGCGAGAGCGTCAGTGTCTGGAAATGTGAAAAGTCGTGGGTTTCTCGCCCAAGTGAGCCCTTCTCGCCCGAGCGAGAACACGAAAGTCTGAAACCTAAAATAGAATTTTTTAAGTGAGGATAAGGCACTTTTTAGAAAAGAGAAAAGAGAAGAGGATGAGGAGTAGCTTTGGACCTTGAGAGCTCCTTGGAACGAAAAATAGCTAGAGAAGAGGTAAATCTTATAGTTGAACCTCTATTCTCGTTGTATATCTTGTTTATGCGAAATGAGTCTCTTCTCTAAGGTTGTGTAAAACTTCATAAACCTTCTTTCCGAGGTTGTGGATCGTTTTTGGTCTTGAAAACCTTGTGAAACTCGTGGTTCATGAGTAGTTTTCGAAAATGATGTTTGGGTAGTGTTGTTTGCAAAAACCTTGAGTTATTTGAAATTTTGTGAACCTCCTTTTAGACGGTGAAGTGAATGTGTAGTGTTAGACTTGTTTCATTAAGAAATGACAAGTATTGTTATGTTATTTTTGGTTTGTTTTAACATAAATGGTGATTTATTGTGGTTGTTGTTTGTTATGAATGTCGAAAGACCCTAAGGTTCGAGGAGACGAAGGAGAGCTTAACAAAGCTACCCAATGCAAACACTAGCGGGTACTCAGGTGAGAGAGCAGAATTAGACTTAGTGGTAATAGAAAGTAACAGTGGAGACTCCAACGACACTCACTAGTTGGAGGGTCTTAAGGGAGAAAAATGATTAAAAAGTAAACACATAGAGATTTCCTATTTAATCTTGTTAGCTCTATTTATGTTATGATTGTGTTATTATTGTACTATTGACTTACCCATCGTGGTATTGGATTGCCTTAAGTGGTGTTGACTTGCCTTCGTGGTATTGAATCGCCTTAAGTGGTGTTGACTTGCCTTCGTGGTATTGAATCGTCTTAAGTGGTGTTGACTTGCCTTCGTGGTATTGAATCACCTTGAGTGGTGTTGACTTGCCTTCGTGGTATTGAATCGCTTTAAGTGGTGTTGATTTGCCTTCGTGGTATTGGATTGCCTTCGTGGTATTGGATTGCCTTCGTGGTATTGGATTGCCTTAAGTGGTATTGACTTACCCATCGTGGTATTGTATCGTCTTGAATGGTGTTGACTTGCCCATCGTGGTATTCTGTCATCTTGAATGGTGTTGACTTGCCCATCGTGGTATTGTGTCGCCTTGAAGGGTGTTGACTTGCTCATCGTGGTATTGTGTCGCCTTGAAGGGTGTTGACTTGCCCATTGTGATATTGTGTCGCTTTGAATGGTGTTGACTTGCCTACGTGGTATTGAATCGCCTTTATGGTGTTGACTTTCCCTTGTGGTATTGGTGGCCTTAAGCGGCATTAATTTGTAGTAATCATGGTAATGTTCTTGAGTATGGAAAATGAAGGGATTAATGTTGTAGTATTGTTTGGACATGATGAATGAGATGGTAGAGGTATTTAATGTTGATGTTTCCATATATTATCCTTACTTGGAGATCTTGAATGTTGCTTGTTTTAAATTCATGTTATGGCATTTGTTGGTATTGGTCCCATATGTTTGGATGACCATTCATGTTATCCGGATCAATGTATGTGGAGTGTACGTAGGGAATAGTTCCCTTTTGTTATTTAATATTATCTACATGGATAGGATGATTTTGAGAACCATCAAGCAAATGCGCAATATCGAACGAAATTGTATGATTAATCGTTCATTGACTCTTAAGAAGCTAATATGCTTAATTATAAGGAATTATAATTATAATTTTGGAAAACTTATGTTTTAAAAATCTAAAATTTTATGGTTAATAAATCGGGTTGTTACAAGTGCAACTCCTTGCAATTGAAAAAGTTTACTCCAAACCTTGCTCACAAAAATGAGGTCTCTATCACTAGTAATTGTGGTAGGCAGTCCATGTAGCTTAAATATATTATCCAGAAATTGCTGAGCCACATCAAGTGTTGTGTAGGGGTGAGAAAGGGCAAAGAAATGCACATACTTGCTTAATCTATCTACCACCAGAAAAATAACTTTTTTACCTGATGAAGTAGGTAACGCCTCAATAAAGTCCATGCTGGTGCCATCCCATATTCTATCAGGAATGGGTAAAGGTTGGAGTAGATCTGGATATGCAGTAAGGTCGGGCTTACACCTTTGGCACACATCACAAGTTCTAACATAATTATGGATGTCTTTGCTCATCCCCTTCCAATAAAAAAGAGACTTGATTCTAGATGTTGTGACGTCTCTTGCAGAATGATCTCCATACGGAGAATCATGCAACCATTGCAGAATTACCTTCTTTAGTTCAGGATCTTGACCAACCACTAGCTTTCTCTTTCTTCTCAATTCTGCCATATGCTAAGTAAATTTGGGGTGCGAGCTTCTGTTTTGCTGCAGTTCAGAAATCAACATTTCTAGAGCAATATCATTAGTCCAAGAAGCTTTAATTTTATCTAGTAGGTCTTCTTGGGCATTATTTAGCATCATCAACAACAATTCAACTCCAGTTTTTTCTATATAAAGCATATGCATCTACATTTTTAGCTCATTCTTTGTAATGTATTTCAAAATCAAACCCCATGAGTTTAGACATCCATACTTGTTGAATTGAGGTGTTGAGTCTTTGTTCAAGCATAAACTTGATGCTTTTCAGGTGAGTCTTAATGATAAAAGGTTTTTATGCTAATTAAGTACCTTATTTCTGGACAACATATACAATAGATAAAAGTTATCTTTCATAAATGGACATGGCTTATTGTTTCGGTCCCAAGGCCTTGCTAATATAAGCTATTGGGTGTTTTTCTTGCATTAAAACAGCACCTATGCATGTGCTAGATGAACCAGCCTCCACTATAAAAGGTTTGGTGAAGTCTGGTAGAGCAAGTATAGGAGCTGTTGTGAGGGCTGACTTTAATTCTTGAAAGGCAACAGAGGTCGTAGGGGTCCATCTAAAACCATCTTTCCTCAACATATCAGTTAAAGGTTTGGCTATCTTACCAAAGTTCTTGACAAATCTTCGATAATAGCCCGAAAGACCTAAGAACCCTCTCAATTGTTTGGTGGTAGTGGGTATAGGCCAAGTAGCAACAACTTAGATTTTTGTGGGATCAGTGAGCACACCATCCTTTTTTATGAAATGACCAAGGTATTCAACCCTCTTAGTGGCAAAGCAACATTTCTCCCTCCTTAGGTACAATTTGTGTTCTCTAAGAGTTTGAAACACTTGAGCAAGGTGAATCACATGGTCCTGTAATGAAGTGTTATACACTAAAATGTCATCAAAAAATATAATCACAAATTTCCTTAATAAGGAATGGAAAATTTTGTCCATCAAGGATTGAATAGAGGCTGGTGCATTAGTGAGGCCAAATAGCATCACTAAGTATTCAAAATGATCAGCATGAGTTTTGAACGCTGTTTTATACTCCTTTATGGGCTCCATATGCATTTGGTGGTACCCAGATTGTAAATCTAGCTTGGAATAAAGTGTGGATCCCCCTAACTCATCCATTACATCCTCAATCAATGGTATGAGAAATTTATCCTTGATTGTCTGTTGATTTAACCTCCTGTAATCCATAGAAAGTCTCCATTTGCCTTCTTTTTTTCTGAACAGCACCACAGGAGAAGCAAAAAGACTATTACTATGTTGAATCCATCCTTTTTCCATCATTTCACCTACCATATTATAAACTACATCTTTCTGAAGTGAAGAATACATGTAGGGTCTAAGGATGGTTGGATTTGTTCCCTTTTTTAAGGGTATTTTGTGGTTAAAACCAGGTCTAGTAGGCGGTAAATCACTCAGATTGTCGAATATATCAACATAAGCATCAAGAATTTTAAAAATTTCCGAAGGTAATGCTTCAGTAGAGTTCAGAGTGTGACAAAAAGAATCATTAGGTTGAATATGTAAGAACCCGATTTTCGTAATCCAAAAATTCTCAGAATGGATACTAAAGATAGGAGATGGAAAATTATCTGAGCCTAATGATGGTTGTGCTGAAGTTGATATTCCAGAAGAAATTCTAATTTTAGATTATGATAATCCAATTGATGACATCGTATCTAGTACCTACACAAATTTACAAGATCAATACAAAGATGAACAATTTCTTCAATGTAGAGCAATACTTGCGTCAACAATTGAGATTGTTGATCAAATTAATGACTATGTTCTAAGCAAAATCCCAGGTATTTTATATTCACTTATTTTTTAGTAATCATTATCTTAAAAATAACACCGTTATTATACAAATACTAACAAATATTCTATATTACATTTATAGGCAACGAAAAAGAATACTTGAGTTAAGATTCAGTTGATATGTGTGACACCAATGATAGTGAAGCATTCAACATACTAACTCCCGAGTTTCTAAATTAATTTGCAACATATAGACTTCCGAATCATAAGATTAAGTTGAAAGTCGGAACTCCGGTAATGCTTTTAAGGAATTTAGACCAATCTGAAGGATTATGTAATGGTACAAGGTTGGTGGTTACTAAGATGGCAAATCATGTACTCGAAGCGAATATAATGTCGGGAAAAAACATTGGAAATATCATATATATTCCTCGATTGTCAATGTCTCCATCACAATCTCCATGGCCATTCATGCTTATAAGAAGACAATTTCATATAATTGTTTCATATGCGATGACAATCAATAAATCTCAAGGTCAGTCATTACAAAGTGCGGGATTGTATTTACCAAGACCAGTATTTAGTCACGGGAAGTTATATGTGGCTATTTCAAGGGTCCAAAAAAGGGATTGAAGATTTTAATACATGACAAGGATGATAAACCACTCAAATCAACAACAAATGTGGTCTACAAATAAGTTTTTCAAAATCTCTAACAAGTATCCTACAACTTATTTGACATTATGTTCTAAAATGTTGTTCTTATCATATTTTCTTACTATAACATTATAGGAGGAATATCATTCAATTATTTCAACAACTTTACATCAACAACGTATTACTTATAAACAATGTTCTAAATTTAATTTCTACCAAAAAATCATTAACTACTTATGTTTTTACTATTTATTTGATGAGAGTCTCATCATGGATGACAAGTCCATACAAGGCCTAGGCGGCCCCATGACTCGTACCAAGGCAAAAAGGGCTAAACTATCCCTTGAAATACTTGTGGGCAGAACCCTTGAGTCAAGCCAAGGGGCCATCACCAATGCTAGGCCCATTCACTTCATGGTCCAAGAAGAGGACTTGGGAGGCTACGGCCTCAAGGCAGTACCTAGCTTGCCTTTACATGCTTTCAATAAGTGGGCCATTACTTGACCCACATTTAATTAGGTTTATTTTAATCTTGTTTTATTTTCCAAGTATTTTAATTATGTTGCTTAAAATATGGAAGAAGGTGATTGTTTGCTAAGTGTTTCAGGGATAGGCCCAAAGCCCAAGCTAAGTCAGCCAGGCCAGCAAAACCTCGGTCAGGATTCCAGGTCAGCCAAGCCAGGCCAGCATTCCGGAATTCTCGGTCAAAAGGCCAAGTTAGGCAGGCCCCGGATTTCTCGGCCAAAAGCCAAGTCAGCCAGGCACCCCGGAATTCTCGGTCAGAAACCAAGTCAGCTAGGCATCCCAGGTTTCTCGATCACATCATAGGCCAAAGGCAGAAAGCTAAGTCAAATGGAGGGAACTCAAAGGCACTAAGGAGGGAAATTGAAATTCCAAAATTTGAAGTTCAAATTTGAATTCAAATTGGGATAGAGATGAGACTATCATGACCAAGTCTTATGGGTCAAGGAAGCCAGGTGTCTCATCAAGGATCCTTACCAAAATAAGGATTCCTTAAAAATAGGCCAAGGAAAAACAAATCTATCTTCAAAAGGCCCCAAACTCGGATATGGAGATAAGGTCTTCTAAAGACTTAATCTAGGATTATCATCAAGAGGTTTAACAAGAATCCTTCTAAACAAGAATTCCTTGATTTTCGGTGGGAGCTCCTCAAGGCAGCCACACATGGCCAACAACTCAAACAAGATGGCACAGCAACTAGGGCAAACCGCCAAGGAGAAGATAGATTAGGATTTGACTAAGTCTAGATAGATTCCTCCTAGTTTGTAGTTGATTTAAATTAACTAAGTTAGTTTCCTTTATTTTCGGATTAGAGGCCCAACTTGTGGAACCCTAATCCTAGTTGCCACTTCTATATGTATTTCGTTTGATCATTAATAAAAAGTTAGAGTTGATTTTCGGATTAAGTCCCTTGTGTTAGTGAGTGAGTCTCCTAGCAATCTTGACCAAGCCAAGGACCCGTTCTTATCAAGTTACCTAGGTGGCTTGTGGCGAACTTCGTAGGCTTATCAAACACTTAGTGTTTGTGGCGCCCTTACCATCTCCTATCCCCTTTCCACATTCTGCCCTAGCCCTTAAACACTTAACCAATCCAAAGCCAAAGTTAACACTTCCGCAAACAAAAGCCCTAAATCAAGTGCAAAGTTCAAATCAAAGTGTGAGACTTCCAAGCAAGAAACGGTCCAAGCAATTCTCTCAAAGGGAGACTTGTCAAAAAGGCAATCACCCCCTAAGATTGTCATCATTATTTAAATTCACGTAATCCACATTACTACCCGTGCGCATGCACGAATAACCTACTATATATATATAAGAAAAAAATGTTATTGTCATATCATCATGGACATATGTCAATTTTCCTTCACTTTTTTGCCTCCAAAATTGGTCCATATTCCTATTATGTACCCTCACACATTGTATTACATCTCTATAAAAAAACTCCAATTCAATTAATTATCATTGAACATTTCCCATAAGTTTTTTCATTCCCTCTCTCAAATACCTTCATCATCTACCATGGACATGCATATGTTGAATCATTTGACAAATACAAAATTCATTTTATCTAAACCTTTGGTTTCACTTCATTTGATTCTTATTTTTCAAACTCTCATTTCTTTTGGTTTCACTTCTGCTTTCTCCTCATCACTGATTTTATATTCTCCACAACACAATTTCAAACTTATAATCAATCTAACTCTCACTAACTCATTTTTCAAACTATTTTGGTTTCAAATTATTGGAAATGTTAAGAAATTCAGTCTATCGTAATATCAATTACTTTTCATAACGAATTTGAATATTGTATACAACTTATCAATGATTATCTATATATTTCATTTTATTTTATCAAATTATTAAACAATGTTACTAATATATATCTTTAATAAGATTGATAATTATGTGGTTTTAAATATATGTAAAAATCAATATGTCCCATATGAATGTATGAATAATATGTTTGTTCTTAACCATACGACAAAAAAGCATGGTTAAGAATAACATCTCACACATGATAAAAACATCTCACTTTGTACAACCTCTCATACAGGATAAAAATACACTCATACTCATTGTTCATTACTCAATATATTATTTAATAAGATAATAATAATAACATTTAATATATACACTATATATAAGAAAAAAGTTTCATCAATAATCATTTTCACATGTGTCACAATCACATTCATTTTTTCATGTCCAAAATTCCTAGGCTAACATAATAACATAGATGAAATAATAATTACTAAAATGAATGCCCTATGCTTGACACTTGGATTTTTCGATGACAACTTTGTCATTACATAATGACTTTTTTTAATATCATTCTAATGTAAATTGTATGATATATTTCTATATGTATACATTTAATATTGTTGGGGATACTTTAGTCATTTCCTTATAGCTCCGTCTCTTATCATAATAGCTCTTCTGTCGACTTTCGGCGATTCTCATATGCTCCTGGATTTTATTGATCGCATCCGTCGTCTCCTGGACCACTTCGGGGCCCAATATCAAGTTCTCCCCAGTTTCAAACCAACTCACTGGAGTTCGACACTTCCTACCGTACAACGCCTCATAAGGTGTCATCCCGATACTCGAATGAAAGCTATTATTGTAGGTAAATTCGATTAAGGGTAACATGTTATCCCAACTCCCTGGTTGTTCTAAGACATAGGCTCTTAAAAGGTCTTTCAATGACTGTATCATCCTTTCCGATTGACCGCCCGTTTGTGGATGATAAGCTGAACTCAGCTTCAACTTAGTCCCTAAAGCGGTTTGCAAACTAGTCCAAAAGTTCGAAGTGAAACGGAGGTCCCTATCCGACACAATACTTGACGGTATTCCATGCAAGCGAACAATTTCCCGGATATACAATTTTGCCAACCTCTCCAAAGAGTACCTCATGTTCATGGGCAGAAAGTGAGCAGATTTAGTTAATCGATCCACAATCACCCATATCGAATCATAACCCTTCCGAGTCTTCAGAAAACCAGACACAAAATCCATGGAGATATTATCCCACTTCCAAACGGGGATTTTTAAGGATTGTAATTCTCCAGTTGGTCGCTGATGCTCAATCTTGGCCTTCTGACATACCAGACAACTAGAGACATATGACGCCACGTCTCTCTTCAATCCAGACCACCAAAACAATTTCTTCAAGTCTTGGTACATTTTCGTTGTTCCTGGGTGAAAGCGCATCTTACTTTTATGAGACTCCTCAAAAATACTATTTCTTAGCCCTTCATCACAAGGCACACACACTCTCCCCTTGTAACACATCATCCCACTAGAGTCCATTACAAAGTCAGTTTCCTTTCCACTCATCATCAAATCCCGTTTGTCCATCAACTCAATATCTCCAACTTGCAGTACTCGGATTTGATCGAATAGTTCATTCGTGACCGTTAACATACCCAATATCATACTATGAGGTCTCATCTGGACGTCTAGGTTCATATCCCTGAACTCCTCTATCAGTTTCCCTTCCCTAATCATCAAAGCTGACACATGCAAGGACTTCCGACTGAGAGCGTCGGCTACTACATTAGCCTTCCCTGGGTGGTACTGCAACCCAAAATCGTAGTCCTTTAAAAATTCCATCCATCTCCTCTGTCTCATATTCAGCTCTTTTTTGGTCGAACAGACATTTCAAACTCTTGTGGTCGTTGTACACCACAAGCCTTATACCATAAAGATGGTGCCTCCAAATTTTCAAAGCGAAAACCACCGCTGCCAATTCTAAATCATGCGTAGGGTAGTTCTGCTCGTGTGTTCTCAACTGACGAGAAGCGTAAGCCACCACTTTCCCCTCTTGCATCAGGACACAACCCAAACCTTGCTTGGAAGCGTCACAATACACACAGAAATCCTTATCCGTACACGGAAGAACCAACACGGGCGCCGTAGTCAACCTTCGTTTCAACTCGTGAAAGCTTTCTTCGCAACGAAGGGTCCACACAAACGGTTCTCCTTTCCTAGTGAGCTTAGTCAATGGTAGTGCCAACTTCGAAAATCCCTCTATGAATTTCCGATAATAGCCTGCCAAACCCAGGAAGCTACAGATTTCAGTAACCGACTTGGGCACGGCCCATTCCGTAACCGCTTCTACCTTTGAAGGATCCACAACTACCCCTTCCTTGGTTATCACGTGCCCAAGAAAATTCACCAACTCCAACCAAAAATCACACTTAGACAATTTCGCATACAGCTGGTTCTTACTCAGGAGTTCTAGAACAATCCTCAGGTGCTCTGCATGTTCCTCTCGGCTTTTGGAGTAAACCAAAATGTCATCAATAAATACCATTACAAATGAATCCAAATAAGGATGGAAAATCCGATTCATGTAGTCGGTAAATATTGCTGGAGCATTTGTTACGCCAAAAGGCATGACCAAATACTCGAAATGTCCATACTTTGTCCTAAAAGCAGTCTTTGGAATGTCATATGTTTTCACCCGAAGTTGATGGTAGCCCAATCGGAGATCAATCTTAGAAAACACTACCGCCCCTCTCAACTGATCCATCAAGTCATCAATCCGAGGCAATGGGAATTTGTTCTTAATCGTAACCTTGTTCAACTGCATGTAGTCGGTACACAAACGCATACTACCGTCCTTTTTCTTAACTAGCAAAATAGGTGCGGCCCACAGCGAGACACTTGGGCGAATAAATTTCTTAGCCAACAATTCCTCAATCTGCTTTTTCAGCTCAGTTAACTCTAACGGAGCCATTCTATAAGGAGCTATAGAGATGGGTCCCGTTCCCGGCACTAAATCAATGGAGAATTCAACTTCTCTCACGGGAGGTAATTCCGGAATATCACCAGGAAAAACTTTCGAAAACTCACGAACTATGGGAATGTCCTCAACCTTGGACTCCTCAATACCTTCCAGGGATGCCAACAACATGAACACGGTCCCTCCCTCCTTACAGGAAGTCCTGATTTCTTTTGCCGACATCGTCCCCATACAACTGACTCCCTCTGAAATCCCATCTGGATTTCCAAACTTCATGGTCTTATCAGCACAATTAAGCACCACATGATTTTCTAACAACCAGTCCATCCCCAGAATCAAATCTAACTGGGATAGTGGTAAGCAGATTAAATCCACGGTAAAATCCCTACCGTTTACCACCACCGGACACCAAGACACAACTGTCGACACCACCACAGGCACATCAGTTGGGGTGGATACGACCAAGTCGTAAGGCAACGACTCATTTTGTAAATTCAGTCGGTCCACGCAGTCAATGGATACAAAGGATTTTGTCGCTCCCGAATCAAACAACAATAAAAGAGGAATACCTGACACCATGCAATTACCTTTAATCAGGCCTTCAACGCCAGATGTCTCTGCCCCACTCATGGTGAACACTCTGCCTGTGGTTCGAGGTCGTTCAACCCTCACAGTATTCACGCTCTGCGGTAGCTTAGGACAATTTCTTCGAACATGTCCCACTTCCTTGCAATGGAAACAAGTGAGCGCCATTCTGGGGCACGAGTCGCCGACATACACTCGGCCACATTTGTTGTACAGAGAGGGAGCATTCGACCGGGACCCTCCAGCAATGACATGAGTCCTCGACCCATGCGAATGATAGCTCCTATTACTCGTCGGAGGAAAATAAGGCTTCCTCTCCTCATGAAACACCTTCCCTTTCCCTTTTCCGTGAGGGAAGTTTCGTTGAGGTCCAAAGTGTTTGGGAGGAACCATCTTAGATGTCGCCGCTTCATCAGCTGCCAAATCATATTCGTACACCCTACACTTGTTCACTAGGGTAGGGAAATCAGCAATCTCTTGGTGCCAAAACATAATTTTCAACTTGGGCCTCAAACCCGATTCGAACTTGGCGCATTTGGACCTTCCGTCCATTTCCAACTCGGCGTAGGGGCAAAACCGGGCCAACTCCTTAAACTTGGCCGCATAGTCTCCGACTGACATGTTCCCCTATTCCAACTTCAGAAATTCCATCTCCTTCTTCCTTTTTAAATCAGCAGGAAAGTACTTGTGTAGGAATTTCTCCTTGAAGGTACCCCAAGAGATCAGTCGACCTTCGGCTTCCATCTGTCGCCGAGTATACTCCCACCAATTCTCAGCCTCGGTCACCAGCATGTAAGTAGCATAGGTGATTTTCTGAGCCTCAGTGCAGTTCATGGCTCTAAAGATCCGCTCTAACCTTTGATCCACTCGATGGAAGCTTCAGGAGCAAATCGGGGTTCCTCCTGTAGAATTCATATAAGGCCCGATATTCCGTCGGTCCTGGTGGAACTAGTGGATGTGAACTCGGACTTGGTGTTGGGTTCTGGTTTAGATTGTGCAGGTTCGCATTGACCTGCTGTAGCGCCGCCACCATTTGAGCTAACAAATCATTCGGAACGTTCTGACTCGCCCCTCTTCCTCTTCCTCGTCCTGCCATGATCACCTATACTCACTCATTTGTTAGTAAGTGAATTGTATAAATATAATGCACACAAAACTTAACATTTAGCATCATTCAAACAACTGCAACACATAAGGATACAAAGAAGCATGCAAGGCCATACCCTAGGTTGCAAGATTAACTATGCTCTGATACCATATTGTAACGACCCAAAATTCTACCCTTGAAAATTTTTCTTCTTTAATCTAATTCCATACATTTAACAATCAATCATAAATTACCGAGTGATTAAATTTACTTTAAAAGTCCCGCTTCACACTCACACCCTATCTTGGAACCATAATTAACATACCACATTCGATAGCAGAAAAACATAATTCATTAATATATCCTAGTAACCCCCGCATACAATTAGCTATGGGTTTCCAAAACACCCATAACTACATATATCCCGAGTTACTAGTTCCCATGATCAATATCATGTACAAAAATAATATTCATAATACCATTAGTTACTTCAATTACAATTAATTAAAGTTACAAAAGAATGGATAAAGAGACATCAAAAACAAAAGTCTCTAATCCCCTACTCAAAATCATCCTTCTCCGTCCAGCTACCTGCAATGAGATTAACATTTACCATACACAAACAACACAAAGGATTAAGTCATTAATTCAATAAAACTCAATGTCAGTTAATCCACATTTAGTAGTTTTTCACAGTGATATAATTTAAATACTCTTAAAAACCTTTTTCGTCATCTATACTTTCGAAAAACCATGCTACATAACTCGAGTTAGAGTCGCTAACCCATTCTGGTCGGCTTAAATGAGTTTTATTTTCATTGGCACTCCACCAATACATAAATCATAAATACACCCATCATCACTACAAACATACCCATATATATTTGTAGTGACTAAGTGATTTACCAATTATGTCATTATATTTTCGAGTCTTATTTCCATTGGTACTCCCCCAATAATATTTATTTCATTTGAGTCATATTTCCATTGGTACTCCCCCAATAATATTTATTTCATTTGAGTCATCTTTCCATTGGTACTCCCCCAATAATATTTAATTCATTTGAGTCATATTTCCATTGGTACTCCCCCAATAATATTTATTTCATTTGAGTCATATTTCCATTGGTACTCCCCCAATAATATTTATTTCATTTGTGTCATATTTCCATTGGTACTCCCCCAATAATATTTATTTCATTTGAGTCATATTTCCATTGGTACTCCCCCAATAATATTTATTTCATTTGAGTCATCTTTCCATTGGTACTCCCCCAATAATATTTATTTCATCAGCCATAACAGAAAGTCCACGCATTTTCCACATAATGCATAAATTAAAAACTTATCCTTACCTCGGTGAGTGTTGGGTTTGGTTTTTGATGACTTCGTAAGTTCCACCAGCACCACCTCCAAACTTAGGATCTTTCCTCATTCCCACCACATAACACAATGTCAGTCATTCATTCCAAATAACAAATAAATAACTTATATTGCATCATTTAAACATACAAGATATTTATCATTTTCTCAATGGTTCTATACTACTTTCATTAAGAGTTTTCAACCATCTAAAACATACATATCATCTCATATTTTAACATTGTGAAGCAACTCATCTTCTACCTCTAGCATTTTACCTATCTTTCCTCTCTAACCTCATTTTCTCTCTCTAGGGTTTTGGGTTTCCATGAGTCAACCCACAAACCCCTTTTCATTCTTGGAATACTAACTCTAAACCAAGAAATTACAAGATAGAAACAACATAAAACGAACCATAACTCAAAAGGATGAGTTTCCATGGTTTCTCTCATTTTGAGAAGAGATCCAACATACACCAAAGTGAGTTTAAAAGAGAAAAAGAGAGTTAGAATCTAGAGTTTTACCTCTTCTCAAGCTCTTAGATGAATATCCAAGCTTCTTGTCCTTGAAAAGCTCTCTTCTCTCACTCTTTTCCTTTTCTAAAACCCTAGATTGTGTTTAGGGGTTTCTCATTAAATGTTGTCTCGTCGGGTTCTTGCTTAAGCGAGGGATTCTCGCTCAAGCGAGAAAATCCCGCCCATTTTAAAAACTCAAATCTGACCCTCTCGCTCAAGCGAGAATCTCACAGTGGTAACAGCCCCAAAATGACATTTTCTCGCCCAGGCGAGACAACTCTCGCTCAGGCGAGAATCCTCTAGTATAGCCCAGGATTTCACCCTCCCAGATGTACCTCTCTCGCTCAAGCGAGGATACGAGGACTGATGCTATAATTTTAAAGACTTAAAATTTTGGGTGTTACACCTTATAGGATGGCACCGTTAGAATTGGTCGAGTAGAAAAAGCAGGTTGAGGACTTGTTGGCAAAGAAGTTCATTCGTCCTAGCGTCTCGCCATGGGGTGCGCCTGTTTTGTTGGTGAAGAAAAAGGATGGTAGTATGCGGTTGTGTACCGACTACTGGTAGTTGAACAAGGTCGCTATTAAGAACAAGTATTCGTTGCCTCGGATCGATGACTTGATGGATCAGTTGAGGGGAGCGGTAGTGTTTTCAAAGATTGATCTTCGGTCTGGTTACCACCAACTTCATGTGAAGTCGGAAGATATTCCTAAGACGGCGTTTAGAACAAGGTATGGACACTTTGAGTATTTAGTCATGCCTTTTGGCGTAACGAATGGCCCAACAATATTTTCCGACTACATGAATCGGATTTTTCATCCGTATTTGGATTCATTCGTAGTGGTATTTATTGATGACATTTTGATTTACTCAAAAGCCAAGAGGGACATGCTGAGCACCTGCGGATTGTGCTAGAACTTCTTAGCAAGAATCGGTTGTATGCAAAGCTGTCAAAATGCGACTTCTGGTTGGAGTTAGTAAATTTTCTTGGACATGTGATATCCAAGGAAGGAGTGGCAATGGATCCTTCAAAGGTTGAAGCGGTTATGGAATGGGCTGTACCCCAGTCAGTCACTGAGATCAGGAGCTTTCTGGGTTTGGCTGGGTATTATCGGAAATTTATAGAGGGATTTTCGAAGTTGGCTCTACCTCTGAAAAAACTCACTAGGAAAGGGGAACCGTATGTGTGGACACTTCGATGTGAAGAAAGTTTCCAAGAGTTAAAACGAAGGTTGACTACGGCGCCAGTTTTGGTTCTTCCTTGTACTGATCGGGGCTTCAGTGTTTATTGTGATGAATCCAAGCAAGGTTTGGGTTGTGTGTTGATGCAAGAAGGGAAGGTTGTTGCCTATGCTTCTCGACAGTTGAGGACGCACGAGCAAAAGTACCCTACCCATGACTTGGAATTAGCTGCAGTGGTCTTTGCCTTAAAAATATGGAGACACCACCTTTACGGTGTGAGATTTGAGGTATACAGCGACCACAAGAGTTTGAAGTACCTATTTGATAAAAAAGAATTGAATATGAGACAGAGACGGTGGATGGAATTCCTAAAAGATTATGATTTTGGGCTGTAGTACCATCCGGGAAAGGCAAATGTGGTGGCCGATGCTCTGAGTCGGAAATCTTTACATATGTCGGCATTGATGGTTCGAGAGGAGAAACTGATTGAGGAGTTTAGGGATATGAACTTGGAAGTTCGGATAAAGCCCCAAAGTATGATTCTAGGAATGCTCAAGGCCACAAATGAACTGTTCGATCAAATCCGGGTAATGCAAGTGGACGATATTGAACTAATGGCTAAACGAGATTTGATGCTTAGTGGTAAGGAAACTGATTTCGCATCGGACTCTAGTGGAATGTTACGTTATAAAGGGAGAGTGTGTGTACCTCGCAATGAGGGATTGCGGAAGAGTATTTGAGAAGTAGTCCCATGGGATACCGTTGAGCATTATATCGGATAGGGATCCCCGTTTCACTTCGAACTTTTGGACTAGTTTGCAGACCGCATTGGGAACTAAGTTGAAGTTGAGTTCAGCTTATCATCCACAAACGAACGGTCAATCGGAAAGAACAATACAGTCATTGGAGGACCTTTTGAGGGCTTGTGTCTTAGAATAACCGGGGAGTTGGGATGGCATGTTGCCTCTGATTGAATTTACTTACAACAATAGTTTCCATTTGAGTATTGGAATGGCACCTTTTGAGGCGTTGTATGGTAGGAAGTGTCGAACTCTAGTGAGTTGGTTTGAAACTGGGGAGAACTTGATTTTGGGACCCGAGTTGGTCCAAGAGACTACAGATAAGATCAAGAAAATCCGAGAGAACATGAAGATCGCCCAGAGTCGGCAGAAAAGCTATTATGATAAGAGGCGAAAACCTCTTGAGTTTAACGAGGGAGATCATGTTTTTATGAGAGTTGTTTCGACTACCGGCATCGGTAGGGTGTTGAAATCTCGTAAGCTTACTCCTCGATTTATTGGGCCGTATCAGATTGAAAAGAATTGGACCGGTGGCATATCGGATTGCATTACCTCCACTATTGTCGAACCTCCACAATGTATTTCATGTGTCTCAGCTAAGGAAATATGTTGGGGATCCATCTCATGTGGTTGAGTCTGATCAGATAGAGTTGACGGATAATTTGACTTTTTCGACGTTGCCTGTGAGAATCATGGATACCAGTGTCAAGAGATTGAGAGGCAAGGAGATTGCCTTGGTGAAGGTGTTGTGGAGTCAAGTGGACGAAGGAGACGCTACTTGGGAAGTTGAGCAAGAAATGAGGGAGGATTACCCTCATTTGTTTGAATCGAGGTATGTTTAATTTTCGGGGACAAAAATTCTTATAAGAGCGGGAGGATTGTAACACCCTAAATTTGAAGTCTTTAAAATTATAGTATCAGTCCTGGGATCCTCGCTTGAGCGAGAGATTCTCGCTTGGGCGAGAGAGGCTCACCTGGGAGGGTGAAATCCTAGACTTTACTGGAGGATTCTCGCCTGAGCGAGAGTTGGCTCGCCTGGGCGAGAAATGACATTTTGGACTGTTGACACTGTGAGATTCTCGCTTGAGCGAGAATCCCTCGCTTGAGCGAGAGGGTCAGATCTGAGTTTTTAAAATGGGCGGGATTTTCTCGCTTGAGCGAGAATAAGCTCGCTTAATCGAGAATCCGACGAGACAACATTTAATGAGAAACCCTAAACACATTTTAGGGTTAAGAACTAAAGAGAGGTGGGAGAAGAGAGCTTTTCCAAGGGCAAGGAGCTTTGATACTCACCCAAGAGCTTGAGAAGAGGTAAAACTCTTGATTCTAACTCTCATCTTCTCTTTTAAACTCACTTTGGGTATGTTGGATCTCTTCTAAAAAATGTGAGAAACCATGGAAACTCATCCTTTTGAGTTAAGGTTCGTTTTATGTCATTCTTACCTGGTAAACTCTTGGTTTAGAGTTAGTATCTCAAGAATGGAAAGGGTTGTGGGTTGATTCATGAAAACCCCAAAACCCTAAAGTGAAAATGTGGTAAAAGGAGAGAAATGAGTAAAATGCTAGAGGTAGAAGATGAGTTTACCTCCAAATATTGGAATATGAGATGATTATGCATGTTTTAGATGGTTGAATACTTATGATGAAAGTAGCTTAGAAACATCGAACATGAGATGAATATCTTGTATGATTAAATGATGCAATATAAGTTGTTTATGTGATATTTGGAATGAATGACTAACATTGTGTTAAGTGGTGGGATGAGGAAAGATCCTAAAGTTGGAGGCGGTGTCGGAGGAACTTGAGAAGTTGCCAAGAACCAAACCTAACACTCACCTAGGTAAGGAGAAGTCTTTAATTTTGCATTTGGAATAGAAAATGTGTGTTTTCTGGTTATGCAATGATTGAGTTGTAAATTACGCATTTAGTATAAACATATATGGGTGTGTTTATATTAAAGTAGGCGTAGATTTACGGAAAAGGAAAATATGTGTATTTTCTGGTTATGCAATGATTGAGGCTTTAAATTACGCATTTAGTATAAACATATATGGTACTCCCCCAAATAGATTGAATTCGTTATGAGTCATATTTCCTTTGGTACTCCCCCAAATAGATTGAATTCGTTATGAGTCATATTTCCTTTGGTACTCCCCCAAATAGATTGAATTCGTTATGAGTCATATTTCCTTTGGTACTCCCCCAAATAGATTGAATTCGTTATGAGTCATATTTCCTTTGGTACTCCCCCAAATAGATTGAATTCGTTATGAGTCATATTTCCTTTGGTACTCCCCCAAATAGATTGAATTCGTTATGAGTCATATTTCCTTTGGTACTCCCCCAAATAGATTGAATTCGTTATGAGTCATATTTCCTTTGGTACTCCCCCAAATAGATTGAATTCACTTGAGTCATATTTCCATTGGTACTCCCCCAATAATATTACTTTCATTTGAGTCATATTTCCATTGGTACTCCCCCAATAATATTAATTTCATTTGAGTCATATTTCCATTGGTACTCCCCCAATAATATTAATTTCATTTGAGTCATATTTCCATTGGTACTCCCCCAATAATATTAATTTCATTTGAGTCATATTTCCATTGGTACTCCCGCAATAATATTAATTTCATTTGAGTCATATTTCCATTGGTACTCCCTCAATAATATTAATTTCATTTGAGTCATATTTCCATTGGTACTCCCCCAATAATATTAATTTCATTTCTATAACAGAAAAGTCACGCATATTCCAACATAATGCATAAATTACAGACGCATCATATTAAACCATTACCTCTTTCACATACCTCGTTCATATCAGCAAGTATGATTTAGAGACACTTATCCCTTACCTCAGTGAGTGTTGGGGATCGGTTCCGAGTAACTTTAAAAGTCTCCTCCGCGATTTCCTCCAACCTTAGGATCTCTCTTCATTTTCACCAATAACAACCATGTCAATCATTTATTCAAAATAACACATAAATAACTCGTCTTTCATCATCAAACACACAAGGGACTCACATATTTTCAATATTTCCAAAACTACTTCAATACAAGTTTCTAAATATCAAAACGTACATGTTCATCTCATATAACAACATCAAAGCACAACTCATTATCCACATCTAACATTTCATCTCTTTCTCTTTATACTCATATTCTCATTTTGGGGGTTTTTGGGGGTTTTTCATGAATAACCCATAAAAACTTTCCATTCATCAAATACCAACTATAACCAAGAGTTTACAAGATAAAAACAACATAAAACGAAGCATAACTCTAAAGGATGAGTTTCCATGGTTTCTCATGTTTCGAAAATAGATCCAACATACCCAAAACAAGTTAGAGAGGAAGAAGAGTTAGAAACAAGAGGTTTACCTCTTCTCAAGCTCTAAGATGAGTCCTAAGGCTCCTTGCTCTTGAAAAGCTCCCTTCTCTCTCTTCTCTTCAAGTTCTAACCCTAAAATGTGTTTGGGGTTTCTATTTTTAAAGAGCAGTCGTTGGGTTCTCCCTCAAGCGGGACCATTCTCGCTCAAGCGAGAATCTCACAGTGAGCAATTTTCGCTCAGCGCATAGATGTAATCGATTACATGTATTGTGTAATCGATTACATCGTGAAAAATGCACATATCTGATGCTTTTATCAGCATATAATCGATTACATGGATTGTGTAATCGATTACATCATGTAAAATGCACATATCTGATGCTTTTATCAGCATGTAATCGATTACAGGACTGTGTAGTCGATTACACTGCCCAAAATTGCCATTTCTCGCCCAGGCGATACAACTCTCGCTCAGGCGAGAATCCTCCAGTATAGCCAAAGATTTCACCCTCCCAGATGCACCTCTCTCGCTCAAGCGAGAATCTCTCGATCAAGCGAAGCTTCCAGGACTGATACTCTAATTTTTAAAGACTAAAATTCGGGGTGTTACATGAGTCCTAAGACTCTTTGCTCTTTAAAAGCTCTCCTCTCTCTCTTCTCTTCAAAGTTCTAACCCTAAAATATGTTTAGGGTTTCTATTTTAAAGAGGAGTCATCGGGTTCTCGCTCAAGCGAGCCCATTCTCGCTCAGGCGAGAAAATCCCGCCTTTTTAAAATTTCAGATCTGATGCTCTCGCTCAAGCGAGAATCTCACAGTCTCAACATCCCCAAAATGCCATTTCTCGCCCAGGCGAGACAACTCTCGCTCAGGCGAGAATTCTCCAGTATAGCCCAGGATTTCACCCTCCCAGGTGAGCCTTTCTCGCTCAGGCGAGAATCTCTCGCTCAAGCGAGACTTCCAGGACTGATACTATAATTTTAAAGACTTAAATTTAGGGTGTTACACTATGGGTATTTTGGAAAACCATAGTTAGTTGTATGCGGTAGTCACTAAGGTTCAATTGAATGAATTATGTTTTTCTACAATATAAAATCTATGGTAACATAATATGTTAAAAAGTGGTTTACGGAGTGATTAATGAGAGATTAAAGTAAGATGATAAATGTATGCATGAAAGGATTAAAATAAAGGAAAAATTTTCAAGGGTAGAATTTCGGTCCTTACATTAAGAGTTCGGTTTTGTTGTGCAGTAACACCATTCATGATAGGTTTTCCAGGCATAGTGTATTGAGGAATAATTTCACATTCTCTAAGAAGAAACGCAAATAGCCTTTTCACAACATCCTTATTGTTCTTTCTTTTCTTATTTTGAAAGATCATAGCCAAATGAGCAATTTTAGTCTTATCTCTATGCAATCTCTCTTCCTCTTGCACATAGTGAGACATAAGTTCATTGAGAGACCATTTGTCCTTATGAGTGTTATAAATCACTTTGAATTGCTCAAAGTGTGCAAAAAGCGATATCAAGGCCAGGTGTATGAACAAGTCATCAACAAACTCTAACTTAAGTGGCTTGAGTTTTGATACGAGATTAGACATCTCCATAATGTACTCACATATGGTCTCTTTGCCTTTATACTTCATGGATATGAGATTAGCCAAAAGGCTACTCTTACTTTTACTTTGACCCGCAGAAATAGAGCCCTGAAATGCTTCTGGAATATTGTGTTTTGTGATCATTAGGCACATTCGGTTAGAGCATTCCCACTTTTTAATTTTAACCTCATCGAGGTTTAGAAATGAGTTTATCTATATGAAGTGTCAGATCTAAATTCATACAACTGAGAATAATTTCTATGACTTCCTTCCAGACCTTAAAGTTTGCCTCAATCAACAATGTGATATTATTAATTTGAGCAGAAATATTTGCAGCACTAGTAAAAGAACAGAGAAGTCAATAGAACAAAGAACAAAACAAATTGCAATCTTTCTTGCGATTAAACTCTCAATCAACTTTAACTCTTAAATTCAAATGATGATGGACACATCACGAGTTACCTAGCACAACATTAATATTCAGTCTTTGGACAAAAATATTAACTTGTAAGTGGTACACTCAGTGTAACAATCAATCATGTCAAACAAGAAGTCTTTCTTCGGACTGACTTACTATTCACATAGAAAGTTATATGATTATCACATAATCTATTACTATATAAGAAAAGAAGGTCCTCCTAGCCACATGTCATTTCCTCATCACTTTTTCCCCCTCCAAAAGTGTTCTATGCTATTATTATGTACATTACTACATTACATCCTCACTTTTTATACATTTTATATTTTAATAATTTAAATGCTAATTAAAAATACAATCTACTCCTATTAATGATTCAATTCATTCTTCCTCTTACTTTCCACCTATTTTTTCATGGACACAAATGTTCATAAATAATTTTTGTAGAAGAAAAAGAAGTTAGAAAAACTTTTTATCATTGAAATTGAAAATTAGAAGCAACAAATGTATTTGATATTCATGTTTTCCGTTTTCCCCCACTTAAATGTGTAAATATGGTCACTGTATCTCTCCAATTTAACATATACTCTATTAACCAATATATCATCTAATTTGAGTAGTTGATTCGTCAATAACTCAATAAGACTAAACAAATTTGTTTCTGCAACCTTCCCACCTTTACTAATTATATTCAAGTATATACATCTAACCAATTCTAAATCACTAATAATATTTTATCATCCAACTAATTAGATTGAAAAAAAATCATATCATTTTACCTCATTCAATATTTGCATTAATCTATCTACTTTATTTAACGTTTACTAATACTATAAGAATTAATGTACTTTATTTAAATTGAAAAAAACTATACAGTTTTACCTCATTCAATATTTGCATTAATCTATCTACTTTTCACCTCATCAAAGCTTTATGATACTTTACCAATTGAATTTTAATATCACATTCCTTGGATTTTAATTATTCCCTACTATAATTAAAAAAATCAAATTCGAAATTGAAGTTTTTTATAACTTTTAAATATTTTTTTAGTAAAAAGACTCATATAGTATCAATATTTGATTTTCCTATTTTCATTTAAAAAAATCATATTTGAAATTGAAAAAATTGTTTCATTTTCTACAACTTTTACAGTATCATGTTTCGATTTCTTATTTTCGTTAGAATATTCAAATCTGAAAGTATCATTTATTTTCATCATGTGTTTGAATAGGCAAATACACAGGTAACACTTGTGTTCTTAACAATGTGAATGTACGGTTAACATGTGTGTTTTAACTAAGTGAATGCACATGTACCATATGTTCATAGCAATGAGAATGTACGAGTAACATGTGTGTTTTTAACCATGTGAATGCATGGTTCACATGTGTTCTTAAAAATACAAATGCATGAGGAACATGTATTTTTTTAACCATGCGAATGTACGAGTAACATATGTATTCTTAACTATATGAATGCTCATATAATATACGTGTTCTTAATCATACGACAAAAAAGTATTGTCTCGTGCGAATGCACGGGTAACTTACTAGTTATTACTATAAGTATGTTTGTAATTTGGGTCAAATAGTAATCTTCCTATTGGTCGATCATTATTCGTATAAAATGAAAACATACAATTGGCTTGATATTTCATATCAATCACTAATGGTACTCTTGTTTGTAATTAGGAATGACAAAAATACTCGGACCCACGGGTACCCGTCAAAATACCCACAATGGGTACTGGCAAAAATAGCTCATGGGTGGGAACGCGTGTCATGATACCCGCCCAGCGGGTACCCGTGTATATATTTTAATTAAACATTTTATACTTAATTATTATTAATTTAAATATTTGTCTATTTTATTATTACATCATAATAAAATTTAGTGATGAGACTATAATCATAAAATTATCATATACATATTATATTATTTAAACAATAATTATTTTTATATATTAATTATTTTAAAATATAATTAAAATTGAAAACTCGTTGGGTACCCGCGGATAACCGCTACCCGCACGGTTACCCACAAAAAGTGCGGGTATGAGCACTGTATGCACTACTCGTGTCTGCCCGACCCCGTTGTCATCCGTATTTGTAATGGTCAAACGTTGATCATAATACATGTCAAATAATAAATCATTCTTTGGACTGATTTATATTCACATTTGTAACCTTGTAATTATCACATATTTATCATCACATGTGTTTATATAATCAGGTTAAATAATAATCTTCATTTGGACCAATTAATACTTACCTGAATATATATACGGACTAACATTTGACATTTATTATGAACAATATACACAAGAGATGTCACTTTGGTGACTTCTTTTTTATAGGTTTACTTCAAAAAGTCAAACAATCTTATATTCCAAAAGATACGAGTTTGATTTAACAATCCAAAATATATTATTTATATTCAATCTATAAAAGAATCTTTTGGAAATTAAGTAACAACCTTGATAAGGGTGCCTCATTGCAATCACAATTTTCCTCAATCAAAACTTTAGAAAGCAAAATGTCTCAACCAACATTCTAAACTACTAATCAATGTCATTGTTCACCAAATGAAACTATTATAAACCCTTTCACAGAACATTCCCAACCAAAACCAACCAACAATGAACGGTTTAATTCAATCACAATTCATAAATAATACTTATACTTTAGTCAAACGAGACAAAAAATTTATGAAAATTTGCCATCATCGGGTTCAACCCACGACGTGATTTATTTAAAAAAAATAGAGACACAACCAATGCAACCATTCATGAGTTGTTGTAACCATTTAAACAATCAAGTCATGTAATATATAAAACAAGACATTCACATAATAGACTCATCACGAGATACCTAACACAACATCAATTTCTAGTTTTTGGACATATAAATTAATTTGTAAGTGATGCTCTCAATGTAATGATCAAATATTAACAATTAGTTTTGTCAAACAATAGCCTTTCTTTGGATCGACTATTATTCACATGGAAAAATATTTACAATTGTTACATATTTATCATCACATGTATGTTATTGTTTGACCAAATCGTGTTTTCCTTTGGTGTAAACACAATTTACATAAATAATCTCATATTCATCTTTGTAATTTTAATCAATTTCCACAGTAGAGGTTACTTTGGCAACAGATTGTATCAACTGATCCAAAAATAATTACTAGACAAAAGGAAACACTATTGTGAAGATGGTGATCTTTCCTAACCTATGGCTAAGGTTTTGATGATGCTCACTATGTCATCAAATGCAAAAAGAAGACTAGCAAATCAAAAGTCAAAGAAGCTCATATGTGTAGTCTAAGTCTTCTAGGTAAAACGATACTTAATCTTAAAATCTCTTAACTATACGATAAAGGCTAAATTCTGAAAAACTCATGCATAAAACCAAGATCATTTGCACTAAAGCATAAGTGTTCTGTTTTTAAACAGTGTAATCGATTACACTACTCTGTTAATCGATTACAGGTTGATAAACTCATCAGACCTGTGCATTTTCTATGAAGTAATCGATTACACCATACTCGTAATCGATTACAACATATTAAAAGTACCAGATATATACGTTTTTCACATTGTAATCGATTACACCATGTATGGTAATCGATTACATAAATTCGTTGATTTTTGTATTTTAAATTTTTACATGATGTAATCGATTACACTATACTCGTAATCGATTACAACATATTAAAAGCATCATATACGTGCATTTTTTCACATTGTAATCGATTACACAATGTTTGGTAATCGATTACATCAATCCGTTGAGTTTGTTTTTGAAATTTTTAACTAGTGTAATCGATTACACCATATGGTAATCAATTACACATACCAGAACAGTATATTGGTTCTGTTTTGAATGAACTGATGTAGCTCTTAACTTTTCACAAACTCATACTGGTTCATGTGCACGAATTAAACACTATAAATAGGTGTTCTATGACTTGTTTTTCAACAGAATTCTGAATACAACTTTCATACTCACAAAGTCACAAAGTTCTCATAATTTTTGTCATTCATTCATAAGTGTTAAGACTTTGATATCAATTTTCATATCTTTCCAATTGTGGAAATTATTCAAAGTCTTAAGCACAAACAAAAGCCTTTATCCAAGTTATTTGATTCTAAATTAAGTGATCATTTAGTGAGTGATTCAATCCTTAAAATTTCAATTACTATTAGAGAGTCACTTATTCAAAAGCCTTGTAAAAACCATCTTAAGAATACAAGTTAGTGTCTTGTAACATTTCACCAAGTGTGGTGAAGTGTAGTATATTGTGAAGAACGGTGTTAGCCTAGTGCCTAGTGGAATAGGTGAGTAGTCTTGGAAGAAGACGAAGAAGGTGTATCATTGGTTCTTGCAATAGTGGAAAAATCTTCTTGGTAACAAGAAGGACTGGACGTAGCCTTCAAATTGAAGGTGAACCAGTATACATCTTGGTGTGATCTTCTTTTCCCTTAACTTTTTACATTTTGCACTATCTTCTACTTTTACTCAACTATTTTGTTTATTACTTCCGCAGATAGAAAAACTCTCTTTAAACTTGCAAAGTTTTAAAATAAAAGTAGAAATATTGAATTTAAGTCTCTACACCTAATTCACCCCCCTCTTAGGTGGCCATATATCCTAACAATTGGCATCAGAGCTTAAGTTTAGGTAATTTTCTCCTAAGATCCTAACTATGGCCTCAAAACAATATCTAGGAGAGGGATCCAATATAAATCGTCCACCTAACTTTAATGGTGAACATTACGATTTCTGGAAAATTAGGATGAGAATCTTCATTGAGTCTCAAGACTTAGAAATTTGGGACGCCATTGAAAACGGTCCCTTTATTCCAAGTCATCTTAGTTGTGGTATAGTAGAAACAAAACCAAGAAGTGCTTGGGATAATGAAGATAAAAGAAAAGTTCAATATGATCTAAAAGCCAAGAACATTATAACTTCGGCTTTGGGAATGGATGAATTCTTTAGAATCTCAAATTGCAAAACTGCAAAAGAGATGTGGGAAACCTTAGAGACCACCCACGAAGGAACAGATGAAGTTAAGCGTTCAAGACTCAATACTCTGTCACAAGAGTATGAACTCTTTAGAATGCTTCCTGGTGAGAAAATACAAGACCTGCAGAAAAGATTTACCCACCTTACTAACCATCTCATTGCCTAAGGAAAAGACCTATCTACTAATGACTTAAACTTAAAAGTTCTTAGGTCCCTAAATAGAAATTGGCAACCCAAAGTTACTGCCATATCAGAAAAGAAGAGTCTGTCTAAAATGTCTCTTGCAACCCTCTTTGGTAAATTGCAAGAACATGAATTAGAATTAGGGAGATTAGAGCAAAATGAAGAAATAGAAAAGAAACACAAATCAATTGCTCTAAATACTGTCACTAAAGATTGAAATAGTGATATTGATGACGATGAGGACATGATTCTTCTAGCCAAAAGATTTAATAAATTCTTGAAGAAAAGCAAAAACTTCAAGAATAACAAATTTTCAAGAAAAAATGAAAATTCCTCCTCTCAAAACATCACTTGCTTTGAATGCGGCAAAAGTGGCCACATAAAAGCAGATTGTCTTACTCTTAAAAAGAAGGACAGCTATAGCAAGAACTTCAACAACAACAACGTCAACAATTACAACAATAAAACAAAGAAGGCTTATATAGTTTGGGATGACAATGATATAAGCTCATCATCTGACTCCGACAATGAAGAGAATGCTCAAATAGCACTAATGGCTTCACACCAATCAGAAGATGAACTTGATGAGGTTAGTAACTCTTTTGAATTACATAGTTATGATGAGTTACAAGAAGCTTTTAATGAATTGCATGATGAATTTCTAAAGCTTTCTAAAATATGTTCTAAACAAAAGAAAACCATTGTAGAATTAGAAAGTAAAGTCAACTCTCAAAACAAACTCACTAGTTGTAATAAATGTATAGAAAAAGAATCCAAAATACATGTATTAACAAATGAAATAAACACTTTAAATAGGAGCACTAAAAACTTGGACAAAATCTTGTTGAATCAACGCCCTTCAAATAACAAAAGAGGGATTGGTTATTCTCCTAATAATAATAGTGGCCAAAACAAAACTGTCTTTATAAAAGAAAGTGTTAGTAAACTTCCTTATGTCAATGAAAGGGTTGTACTAAAATTTAAGAACTCAGATTTCTACACTTCCCCCAATAATTTCAAAAGTAATAAATTGACCTATAAGTATACATGTAATTATTGTAATCATCATGGTCATACTCCTAACAACTGTTATGTTAAAAATTATGGAGTACCAAAAGGTAAATTTGTTTGGGTTGAGAAAGGCACTAACATAAAAGGACCCAAATCACTTTGGGTACCTAAATCTAAAATATAAATTTATTTTGTAGGTATGCTTTGGAGCAGAAAACGATCTATGGTACCTAGACAGTGGCTGCTCAAGGCATATGACTGGTGACAAATCAAAGTTCAGCTTTATTCTACCAAAAGATGGATTTGTCACATATGGCGATAACAATAGAGGTAAAATTTTAGGAATTGGAAGGATTGGTAAACCTCCACATGTTACTATAAAAAATGTCTTATATGTTGATGGCTTAAAACATAATTTTCTTAGCATAAGTCAACTATGTGATAAAGGCTTAAATGTCATCTTTAAGAAGGATTTATGTACTATAGAAGATAGCAAGACTCATAAGACTAAACTTTTCGGAAAAAGAACAAATAACATATTTATGATTTCCTTAAGTGACCAATCATTAAAAATCAAGTGTTTATCTGTCAATAATGATGATGCATGGTTATGGCATAGGAGATTTGCTCACATTCACATGAATCATTTAAACAAATTAGTAAAACATGACTTAGTCATTGGCTTGCCTAAAAAGAAATATGCTAATAATAAATTATGTGTTGCATGCCAAAAGAGTAAATTAAAGAAAACTTCTTTTAAACCTAAGCATATAGTTTCTACTAATAGGCCATTAGAATTAATTCATATGGATCTATTTGGCCCCTCTAGCATCAAAAGCTTTGGAGGAAATTACTATGGTTTTGTTCTAGTTGATGACTTTTCTAGATATACTTGGACATTCTTGTTAGTTCATAAAAATGAAGCTTTTCATGTTTTTAGAAAGTATGTTAGTCGTGTTCAAAATGAAAAATCCATGAAAATTACTTCTATAAGGAGTGATCATGGTGGGGAATTTCAAAATGCTTTATTTGAAGAATATTGTGATGAACATGGAATTTCACACAATTTTTCTGCACCAAGGACTCCACAACAAAATGGTGTTGCGGAACACAAAAATAAACTTTTAGTAAAACTAGCAAGAAGCATGATAAATGAAACCAATCTGCCCAAATACTTTTGGGCTGATGCTATTAATACTTCTTGCTATGTGTCCAATAGAGTGCTAATAATACCTCTTTTGAAAAGGACCCCTTATGAACTTTATAAAGGTAGAAAGCCAAATATCTCTCATTTGCATATTTTTGGGTGTAAATGTTTTGTTCTTAACAATGGAAAGAGTAAACTTGGTAAATTTGATGCTAAAGCTGACGAAGGAATCTTCCTTGGTTATTCACTCACAAGCAAAGCCTATAGAATTTTTAATAAAAGAACTTTAACCATCGAAGAATCTATACATGTTTCTTTTGATGAATCTAGCCCTTCTATGGAAGAAAAAGTTGTTTGTGATGATCATGACAGTGATTTACCAAGCACCTCTCAAAATGAAGTCACAAAGTCAATGGAACAACTCAACCTAGAGCAAATGATGAAAGAAGAAAAACTACCTCATATCTCTACTCGAGAACACAATGGCCTTCCTCAAGAATGGAGAACACACCGAGATCATCCAATTGACAACATCATTAGAGACATCAATAAAGGGGTAACTACTCGACTTAGTCTTAGAGATGCATGTCTTAACATGGCTTTTGTTTCTCAAATAGAACCTTCTAAGATAAAGGATGGTATTGATGATGAACATTGGATGATTGCTATGCATGAAGAGTTAAATCAATTTAAAAGAAACCAAGTATGGGAACTAGTCCCTAGACCTAGTAACAAGCAAATCATAGGAACCAAATGGATCATTAGAAATAAATTAGATGAAAATGGCATAATAGTTAGAAACAAAGCTAGGTTGGTAGCACAAGGTTATAATCAAGAAGAATGAATAGATTATGAAGAAACCTTTGCTCCTGTGGCTAGACTAGAAGCCATTAGATTGCTCTTAGCCTATGCATGCTCATTAGACTTTCAACTTTACCAAATGGATGTTAAGAGTGCCTTCTTAAATGGATATATAGAAGAAGAAGTGTATGTCAGTCAACCCCCTGGTTTTGAAGACCATCATCATCCCACTCATGTTTATAAGTTGAAAAAGGCTCTTTATGAGCTAAAACAAGCCCCAAGAACATGGTATGATCGTTTAAGCACTTTTTTGTGTAACAAAGGCTTTTCAAAAGGAAAAGTCGATACCACTCTTTTTATCAAAAGACTTGATGATCATACTCTGCTTGTGCAAATTTATGTTGACGATATCATTTTTGGTTCCACAAATGAATCTTTATGTAGTGAATTTGCAAACATGATGCAGGGAGAGTTTGAAATGTCCATGATGGGCAAATTAAACTTCTTCCTTGGTTTCCAAATTAAACAAACGAGTAGTGGAATCTTTATCAGTCAAACTAAATATTGCAAAGAGCTTTTAAAGAAATATGAAATGGACAGTTGTAAAGAGATAGCCACACCTATGGGTACTAACACATATCTAGATCAGGATTTATCAGGTAACCCCATAGATATAACAAAATATCGAGGCATGATTGGCTCTTTGCTGTATCTTACTGCTAGTAGGCCTGATATTATGTTTAGTGTGTGCCTATGCGCTAGATATCAATCCTGTCCAAAAGAGTCGCATCTGACTGCCGTAAAAAGAATCTTAAAATACTTAAAAGGAACTTTGGATGTTGGTTTATGGTATCCAAAAGGCAGTCTATGTAATTTAATTGGATATACTGATTCTGACTTTGCCAGTTGCAAAACCAAAAGAAAAAGTACTAGTGGTACTTGTCACATTTTTGGCAATGCATTAATTGCTTGGTCCTGTAAGAAATACGCTAGTGTAGCCTTAAGTACCGCTGAGGCAGAATACATTGCTGCTGGTAGTTGTTGTGCCCAAGTTTTGTGGCTAAAACAACAACTGTGTGACTATGGTATTGACATAGGCTGCATTCCCATTTTGTGTGACAATACAAGTGTCATTAATATCTCTAAGAATCCTATAATGCACTATAGAACAAAACATATAGACATTAGACATCACTTTCTAAGAGACCATGTTCTTAAGCAGGATGTTGAACTTAAGTTTGTTGACACACATGCACAAATGGCTGACATTTTCACAAAGCCTTTAGGAAAAGAACCATTCTTCAAAATTAGGAAAGAGCTTGGTATTTTGGCTGAAAAAGAATTGTTAAATTATGAATGATTTTCTGCATATTATCCTTTCATTATTATGCTTAATCTGCTATTCCTAGTCTCCTTTTTGATAATGTCAAAAGGGGGAGAAAAGGGTTGTATGTTCAAATTTATTTCAGGCATAAAATATTTTCACAAAGATATGCAATAAGACCTAAAGACAGGGGGAGAACTACTAAACATGAATCAACTGTCAAGACATAGTTTGCCATCATCAAAAAGGGGGAGATTGTGAAGATGGTGATCTTTCCTAACCTATGGCTAAGGTTTTGATGATGCTCACTATGTCATCAAATGCAAAAAGAAGACTAGCAAATCAAAAGTCAAAGAAGCTCATATGTGTAGTCTAAGTCTTCTAGGTAAAACGATACTTAATCTTAAAATCTCTTAACTATACGATAAAGGCTAAATTCTGAAAAACTCATGCATAAAACCAAGATCATTTGCCCTAAAGCATAAGTGTTCTGTTTTTAAACAGTGTAATCGATTACACTACTCTGTTAATCGATTACAGGTTGATAAACTCATCAGACCTGTGCATTTTCTATGATGTAATCGATTACACCATACTCGTAATCGATTACAACATATTAAAAGTACCAGATATATACGTTTTTCACATTGTAATCGATTACACCATGTATGGTAATCGATTACATAAATTCGTTGAGTTTTGTATTTTAAATTTTTACATGATGTAATCGATTACACTATACTCGTAATCGATTACAACATATTAAAAGCATCAGATACGTGCATTTTTTCACATTGTAATCGATTACACAATGTTTGGTAATCGATTACATCAATCCATTGAGTTTGTTTTTGAAATTTTTAACTGGTGTAATCGATTACACCATATGGTAATCGATTACACATACCAGAACAGTATATTGGTTCTGTTTTTAATGAACTGATGTAGCTCTTAACTTTTCACAAACTCATACTGGTTTATGTGCACGAATTAAACACTATAAATAGGTGTTCTATGACTTGTTTTTCAACAGAATTCTGAATACAACTTTCATACTCACAAAGTCACAAAGTTCTCATAATTTTTGTCATTCATTCATAAGTGTTAAGACTTTGATATCAATTTTCATATCTTTCCAATTCTGGAAATTATTCAAAGTCTTAAGCACAAACAAAAGTCTTTATCCAAGTTATTTGATTCTAAATTAAGTGATCATTTAGTGAGTGATTCAATCCTTAAAATTTCAATTACTATTAGAGAGTCACTTATTCAAAAGCCTTGTAAAATCCATCTTAAGAATACAAGTTAGTGTCTTGTAAACATTTCACCAAGTGTGGTGAAGTGCAGTATATTGTGAAGAACGGTGTTAGCCTAGTGCCTAGTGGAATAGGTGAGTAGTCTTGGAAGAAGACGAAGAAGGTGTATCATTGGTTCTTGCAATAGTGGAAAAATCTTCTTGGTAACAAGAAGGACTGGACGTAGCCTTCAAATTGAAGGTGAACCAGTATACATCTTGGTGTGATCTTCTCTTCCCTCAACTTTTTACATTTTGCGCTATCTTCTACTTTTACTCAACTATTTTGTTTATTACTTCCGCTGATAGAAAAACTCTCTTTAAACTTGCAAAGTTTTAAAATAAAAGTAGAAATATTGAATTTAAGTCTCTACACCTAATTCACCCCCCTCTTAGGTGGCCATATATCCTAACAACTATGGGTCCATTATAAAAAATATAATATTGGAATTAAAACCTTTAGATTTGATCTATTTTATAATTAATAAATCTAATATCACAGCATAATTCCAAATCAAAATATATATTACATATCTATCAACGCATAAAAATTGATGCAATCTTAATCAAACACATAGTAAACCCAGATTGAAAAGGAGAAAAAATCGAATATGATCATACATATTTTAAAACATATATAAATATATATGGAGAGATTCACTTTCCATAATACAACAATATATAACACATATGTTTGCAAAATGGCTTAAAATATAATATAATTGTGCAAACTCAAAATAAAAGTCACCCAAAGCAGTAATGATTCATATATAATATAATAAAAATGCAGCCTTAGAACCGAAGATCATAAACCGGGATAAATTACCTTAATCTTATTATACTAAAATAAAACATCAACAAAAAGAAAGTTCTTTAAATTTCATTATGTGTATTGAAATCAGCAGAACAAGACATACAATTTCACCCAATTTTCATAACATAAAAGTGGAAACATAAAATCCCTAAATTAAAATTAGGATTCATACAAAATTTGGAAAGACACTCTTTATAGAGCATAATTTCCAGAACCTATGCCCTCATACCACTTTATAGAATTTCCCTTTATGATTGATAAACTACCAATCATATGATCTTTAATCTCATTGATTCTCACACATAGTATAAATTGAGGAGGTAATGACCCAATATAGTAAAATTTCTAGTTTTTTTATAAATATAATTTCAAGTTATATTAACTTATGGCAAAGAAATATTTTCCGATCACTCAACAATAACCATGCAATTATTCAAAAAGTGTTCAATACGTCAATACTTCAGAACATTAAATTCATATCTCAAAAGTTAATATCGAAAGTGACTTCCTAAAATCAAATAACACATAATAGGATACCAAAAAGATGCCAAGTTTCAAAAATATAATCCCATTAACACATAGGATACTATTTCAAGTATAAGTCTTAAAACTAAAACTTCATTCGTGAATCATAAGCATCCATACTACTTTAACACCTTCAAGTCTATCACTCCTCCGCTTCACATACAAATTGATTATCATAGGCAGAACAAACAGAAAACATAGAAGGAGTAAGACATTAAGTCAGACAATAATAGACAATGTGAATTTATCTAGAATTATAAGCATTAGAGCAACATAGATAAATATTGTAGACATTTAAACAAGGTAATACTTACTACCTCAGTTTTTAGAACATTAGAAACACAGTAACAATCATTACCAAAATTACTTGTACTCTAAACGTATACACCATTATTAAACAACTTTTCTGTTACGTTCATATAATACCTTCAACCAATCGTCATCTAGAATTTACCATGTCCGAGGATAATACAACACCCGAAGGCAATTTCAACACCCGTAGGCGATACAATACCCGAAGGCAATACAACACCCGAAGGCGATACAATACCTGTACGCAATACAACACCCGAAGGTGATACAGTACCCGAAGGCAATACAACACCTGAAGGCGATACAATACCCGAAGGCAATACAACACTCGAAGGCTATACAATACCCGAAGGCAATTTCACTAAAGGTTCTCAACAACAGCCAAATAAACATTCATTCGACGTGTAAAAAATAACCAGAATCCACTATGACAATCCACATTATATATATAGCCATTATCAATCATAATGACTTCATAACCATACCATGTCTTATAAGGGAAAATACCTAATCCTTATTCCTACAATCTTTTTAGTGAAGACATGCATATAAGAACTAAAATGATTAAACGAGGGAATCCATAACAATCAAGACAATTGACTCCTCTTTAATCATTTTAGTCTAAGAAGACTCTCCAACTAGTGAGTATCGTTTGAGTCTCCAATGTTATGTTCTATTACCACTAGGTCTAATGTTTCTCCCTCAGCTGGTTATATGTTAGCTCTTCCGTCCAGCAACTTCGCTAGGTCCTCCTTCGTCTCCTTCAACCTTAGGATCTCTTCTCAAGCTTCTATTTCTCTTCTACAAGTTCTAAGAATGGGGGGGGGGGGGTCGTTTTCTCTTCTTTTTCCTTTTGTTTATCCCCCACATACTCCATTGTAGTTTCTATTTAGGTTACAAATTCGCGGGGTCTCACTTGGGCAAAATTGGGGTCGCTCGGGCGAGAGACACACAATAAGTTTCGAACATCTGTCGCTTGAGCGACCATCCCTTGCTTAGGCGAGAATCACAGTGAAAATTTTGAATAGAAATCTCATATCCCTCGCTTGAGCGAGATCTTCTCTCTCAAGCAAGAAACACACAGGAAACTAAGCAACAATTCTAAACTACTATGTCATTTTTCATTCTGAGCTATGTCATTTTTCATTCCTGACCACCAAAACATCTTTTTCAAATCCTGATACATCTTCGTCGTTCCAGGGTGAATGCTCATCTTACTCTTGTGAGCCTCATCTAAAATAACTTTCCTCAATTCCACATCACACGGTATACAAATTTTCCCCTTGCATCTCAACAGTCCATTGGCATCTACAAGGAATTCTTTCTCCTTTCCATTATTCAACAAAACTCTTTTAGCTTGTAACTCACGATCGACCATTTGCATCTCTTTTATTAGACCAAATAGTTCATTTGTTACCTTAAGCACTCCCAAAATCACACTATTTGGCTTAACTTGAGCCGCCAAATTCATATCTCTAAAATCCTCTATCAATTTCATCTCGCGAACCATTAATGCACACATATGCAATGACTTTCGACTTAATGTATTTGTTACAACATTGGCCTTCCCAAGATGATATTGAAGACCAAAGTTGTAATCCTTGAGAAATTCCATCCATCTCCTTTGTCTCATATTCAACTCCTTCTGATCAAACAAATATTTCAAACTCTTGTGATCACTAAAGACTTCAAATCTCACACCATAAAGGTGATGTATCCATATCTTCACGGCAAAAGCCATCGCCGCTAGCTCTAAGTCACGAGTCGGATAATTTTGCTCGTGTGGTCTTAACTGCCTTAAAGCAAAAGCAACTACCTTCTCATCTTGCACCAACACACAACCCAGACCTTGCTTTGAAGCATCACAATATACACTAAAATTATTGTCTACACAAGCAAGAATAAATACCGGGGCAAAAGTCAATCTCCGTTTTAGCTCTTGAAAGCTTTCTTCACATCTTGTTGTCCAAACAAATGGTTGTCCCTTCCTAGTGAACTTAGTCAATGGAAAAGCTAATTTCGAGAACCCTTCAATGAAATTTTGATAGTAACCAGCCAGTCCAAGAAAACTCCTAATCTTAATTACCGATTTTGGTACAGCCCATTCCATCACAGCCTCAACTTTAGAGGGATCCACTGTCACTCTCTCTTTGGATATCACATGCCCAAGGAAGTTCACAGATTCAAGCCAGAAGTCACATTTCGATAATTTTGCATAAAGATGATTGTCCTTTAGAATTCTCAATAGAACTCTCAAATGCTCAACATGTTCTTCTTGACTCTTAGAATACACTAAGATGTCATCAATAAACACCACCATGAAAGAATCTAGATACGGATGAAAAATCATATTCATGTATTCCATGAATATTTCTGGAGCATTAGTCACACCAAATGGCATCACCATATATTCATAATGTCCATACCTTGTCCTAGAAGCAGTCTTAGGAATATCCTCTGTTTTAACTCTAAGTTGATGGTAGCCTGATCGGAGATCAATCTTAGAGAATACCATAGCTCCCCTCAACTAATCCATCAAATCATCAATTATAGGCAATGGATACTTGTTTTTAATTGTGACTTTGTTCAATTTTCTGTAGTTGATGCATAGCCTCATAGTACCATTCTTCTTCTAAACCAACAAAACTAGAGCACCCCATGGTAAAACACTTGGACGAATAAACTTCTTGGTCAATAGATCTTCTATTTGCTTTTTCAACTTAGCTAGTTCTAGTGCGCCAACTTATAAAGAGCTATTTGAGATAGGTCAAGTTCTCGGCACTAGATCAATTGAGAAATTCACTTCCCTTACTGGTGGTAAATTTGGAATATCCTCAAGAACCACATCTGGGAATTCACATACTACATGCAGATCCTTGATCTCTGGCCTCTTCTCCCCTTCTAAGGAAGCTAAAAGAATATAAATGAGCGACCACTCCTTTAGGGAAGTCTTAACCTCTTTGGCTGACAAAAAATTTATTACAACTAGGAGTGTGAGAGGTCTCATTAGGGCACCAAAATACTAAAATTTTATCAAAACAATTCAACAACACACGATTTTCAGATAGCCATTCCATCCCATGAATTATATTTATTTGGGATAGCGGTAAACATATCAATTCTACCAAGAAGGTCCTATCGTTTACAATAATAGGAAACTATGAACATAACGTCGAAACTACCACATGTACATTAGTAGGGGTAGATATGACCAAGTCAAAGGGTAAGGAATCAATTTGCAAACTTAATTGCTTCACACAATCAACATATATAAAAGAGTGTGTCGCACCCGAATCAAATAACACAAAAAGTGGGACACCTTTCACAATACATGTACCTTGGATCAAACCTTCAGCATCTACAGCCTCATAACCACTCAGTCTAAACACTCTTCCAGTTGTTCTAGGTCTTCCAACCCTCACTGTATTCATACTCTACTTCAACTTCGGAGAAAAACTCTTCATGTGTCCGGGCTCTTTACAAAAGACACAATTATACCTGGTCCGGGGCATATATTCCCAAAATGATTTTGACCATATCTGTTGGACACAAGCGAAGAGTTCAGTTCTTGTCCTCAAATAATAGTAGGGGCTTTGACCCTTGTGAACTAGGTCCTCTATAACCAGTGGGTGGGGTGTATGGCTTCTTACTGTCATAGAACACATTTCCTTTACCCCTTCCTTGCATGTGGTTCGTTGTGGCCCAAAAATTTTGGGTTTGTTCGACTTGCTCACAGCAGCATCCCTGACTTTCATGTCATCTTCAAACATCCTACATTTTTTGACCACGGTAGGAAAATCAAAAATTTATTGATGGCCGAACATCATCTTCAACTCTGGCTTCAAACCAACCTCAAACTTAGCACACTTCGACCTCCTATCAGCATCTAACTCATAATAAGGGCAGTACTTTGTCAATTCCTCAAACTTTGTAGCATATTCCCCCATGGTCAGGCTTCCTTGCTCCAACCACAAAAATTACAATTCCTTCTTCCTCTTCAAGTCAGCAAGGAAACACTTTTGTAGGAACTTCCCTTTAAACGATTCCCAAGTAACCGCTAGTCCCTCTACTTCCATTTGCCTCCTAGTATACTCCCATCAGTTATCTGCTTCCTTAGTCAGCATATAGGAAGCGTAAGTCACCTTTTGGTTATCGTTGCAACCCATGGCACGAAAGATTTTCTCCAAGTCTCGGATTGCGTCTACAAAACTCATACAGTCCACGATATTCGGATGGTCCTTGTGGTGCAATTGGATGTTGATTAGGATTCGGGTTGGCATTCTGATTCAAGTTCTGCAAGTTCTCATTCATATTCTGCAAAACATCTACCATTTGAGCCAACAAATCATTGTGACCATGTCCAACCATACTCAACCTGCACTCATTGCACATTAGGTCCAATGTTCATAATGTCCTAATCATGTTATCATATAATCACAAACAAGCAAGTCATGCACATAGTCATACAAGAAGCCTGTAAGGCCATGCCCTAGGCCGTAGGATTAACATCTGCTCATATACCATAATTGTACCGACCCAATTTCGAACATAGTAAAATTTCTAGTTTTTTAAATATAATTTCAAGTTATATTAACTCATGGCAGGGAAAGATTTTCCGATCATTCAACAATAACCATGCAATTCTTCAAAAAGTGTTCAATACGTCAATACTTCAGAACATTAAATTCATATCTCAAAAGTTAATATCGAAATTGACTTCCTAAATTCAAATAACACATAATAGGATACCAAAATGATGCCAAGTTTCAAAAATATAATCCCATTAACACATAGGGTACTATTTCAAGTATAAGTCATAAAACTAAAACTTCATTCGTGAATCATAGGCATCCATACTACTTTAACACCTTCATGTCTATCACTCCTCCGCTTCAGCTACAATTTGATTATCATAGGCATAACAAACAAGAAACATAGAAGGAGTAAGACCTTAAATCAGGTAATAATCGACATTGTGAATTTATACATAATCATAAGCATTAGAGCAACATAGATAAATATAGTAGACATTTAAACAATGTAATAGTTACTACCTCAGTTTGCAGAACATTCGAAACACAATAACAATCATTACCAAAATTACTTGCACTCTAAACGTATACACCATTATTAAACAAATTTCCTGTTACGTTCATATAAAACGTTCAAACAATCATCATCAGGAATTTACCATGTCCGAGGATAATACAATACCTGAAGGCAATACAATACCCGAAGGAAATTTTAATACTCGAAGGCAATTTCAACACCCGAAGGTGATACAATACCCGTAGGCAATACAACACCCGAAGGCGATACAATACACGAAGGCAATACAACACCCGAAGGCGGTACAATACCCGAAGGCAATACAACACCTGAGGGCGATACAATACCCGAAGACAATTTCATTAAAGGTTCTCAAAAACAGCCTAGTCAACATTCATTCAACATGTAAAAAATAACCAAAATCCACTATGACAATCCACATTATATATATAGCCATTATCAATCATAATGACTTCATAACCATACCATATCTTATAAGGGAAAATACATCATCCTTATTCCTACAATCTTTCTAGTGAAGACACAGATCTAAGGACTAGAATGATTAAACGAGGGAATCCATAACAATCAAAACAATTGACTCCTATTTAATCATTTTAGTCTAAGAAGACTCTCCAACTAGTGAGTATCGTTTGAGTCTCCAATTTTATGTTCTATTACCACTAGGTCTAATGCTTCGTCCTCACCTGGTTATATGTGTAACACCCTAATTTTATTTTCCCTAAGTGTAGTGAAAATCCTGGAAGTCTGGAGTATACTGAGAGTTTCGCCTGAGCGAGAGAGTCTCGCCCAAGCGAAAGGCTCAGTGTTTGCTCCCGAGATTTCTCTAGGACTCTCGCCTAAGCAAGATTTAGCTCGCCTGGGCGAGAGGGAAGTTGTGGAGGCTGTAGGATTCTCGTTTGAGCGAGAGTTGACTCACTCAAGCGAGAGTGAGCATGTGAAGCTGGTGGATCCTTGCCCGAGCGAGAATCCCTCGCTTGAGTGAGAGCATCAGAGTTTGAAACTTCAAAAGGCAGGGATTTCTCGCTTGGGCGACGTGTTTTCGCTTGGGCGAGAATCTAAAGTATGAACCCTAAAATAGCACCCCAAACACGAAAAGGGGTCGAACTTTTGTGAGAAAAAGAGATATATAGGCGATTTTGAGAGCAAGAGTTCATGTAGAATCTACTAGAAGCTTGAGAAGAGGTAAATCACTTGATTTTGACACTATATCTAGTTTTGAAACTCTATTTGTTCTTGTTGGATCTCTTATCTTATCTTGAAAAACCATTAAACCCTCTTGTTTGAGTTGTGGTTCGTTTTATCTAACTTTTCCCTTGAAAACTCATGGTTGAAAGTTTGTTTTTGGAAATGGGGTTGATTGGTGGTTGATTCATGAAAACCCCAAAAACCTAAAACGAAAATGATGTTGAAAGGGGGAAATGTTAGGTTAGAAAATGTGGTTTATGAGTTTTAATGTTGATTAAGAATGAATATGTATGTTTTATATGTTTGAAATTCCAAAATGAGATGGTTTAGAGAATCATTGAAAATATGAACCTCTTTTATGGATGAATATGTAGTATAAGTTATTTATGTGATGTTGTGAAATAAATGACTGATTATTGTTATTGTATGATAGGAATGAGGAAAGATCCTAAGGTTAGAGGAGGTGACGAAGGAACTTGCAAAGTTACTAAGACCCAACCCCAACGCTCACCAAGGCAAGGAGAAGCATTATACTTGTATATTTTATAGTGAATAGTGTTGAATTTTCTGTTTAATCGTGGATTATACAAGAAAGAAAAGGAGAACCTATTTTTAGCTCCCCTCAGTGGTGTAGCAACTTTGACTCAAGTTATGTAGCAAACTTTGGCTTAAGTTATGTAGCACATTTTGGCTCAAGTTATGTAGCACACTTTGGCTCAAGTTATGTAGCAAACTTTGGCTCAAGTTATGTAGCAAACTTTGGCTCAACTTATGTAGCAAAACTTTGGCTCAAGTTATGTAGCACACTTTGGCTCAAGTTATGTAGCAAACTTTGGCTCAACTTATGTAGCATGGTTACATTTATGTAAATTACTGTAAATGTCGGTTAAGGTGAAATAACTCTTTATATGTATTTATTTTATGTATGACCATTTAAATTGTTTACTTAACCCTATTTAAAATGTGGATTATTGTATATTGATATTTATTGAGTTAATGACTTACTCCTTTGTGTTTTCTGTGTATTTATCAATGATAATCCCATTGTACGTAAAAGAACGGTTTATGGATGCATTGATTAGGAGCTTATGAACTTTAGTGATTAAGATTTTTTGACTTTGACTATTTTGCATTAAATGAATATTTGTTGACATTGATTGTAACTGTGGGTACATTAATTTTGTAACCCCATGATTTAACATGTGATGACCCTTAATTATGTTATGAATGTGAATTATGTTTTTCTACAATTGATGGTGGTTAATGTATGAAACTGAAAAATATATGTTCAGGGTTATTAGTTGATAAAAGAAATGGTTTAGTTAAAGTATAAGGTAATTTTTGTATGACATAATTGAGAAATCATGTATAAATGGATTAAAATAAACGAAAATTTCTAGGGTGGGGTGTTGTCTATTCTTTTTCCTTTTGTTTATCCCTCACATACTCCCTTGTAGTTTCTATTTAAGTTACAAATTTACGGGGCCTTGCTTGGGTGAAATTGGGGTCGCTTGGGCGAGAGACCTACTAAACATTCACGTTGCGATCCTGATGCCGTGCCTCGAGCGAGAGCCACTCGCTCGGGCGAGAGACACACAGTAACTTTCGAACATATGTCGCTTGAGTGAGAATCAAAGTGAAAATTTGAATAGAAATATCAGAACCCTTGCTTGGGCGAGATCTTCTCGCAAGCAAGAAACACACAAGAAACTAAACAAAAATTTCAAATTACTAATTTATTTTGTGGGAGGAAAATTGTAGTGTTACAAAGGATACAAAGTCATATTTGAATCTATGTTCTCAAATCTACTCCTTTCGTATGCCTCTAGAGAAATTTTTGATATGATGACTGTAACACCCTTAATTTAACCCTTTAAAGTTATAGTATCAGTCCTGGAATTCTCGCTTGAGCGAGGGATTCTCGCCTGAGCGAGAAAGACTCACCTGGGAGTGTGAAATCCTGAGCTATACTGAAGGATTCTCGCCTGAGCGAGAGTTGGCTCGCTTGAGTGAGAGTGTCCTCGCCTGAGCGAGAGTTGGCTCGCCTGTGCGAGAAAAATGACATCTTGGACATGTCGAGGCTGTAAGATCCTCGCTTGAGCGAGAGTTCCCTCGTTTGGGCGAGAGGGTCAGATCTGAGTTTTTAAAATGGGTGGGATTTTCTCACTTGAGCGAGAATGAGCTCCCTTAAGGGAGAACCCGACGAGTTGCATTAAATGAGAAACTGCCAAACACATTTTAGGGTTAAGAATTGAAGAGAGGTGAGAGAAGAGAGCTTTTCCAAGGGCAAAGAGCTTTGATTCTCATCTAAGAGCTTGAGAGGAGGTAAAACTCTTGATTCTAACTCTTTTCTTCCTTTAAAACTCATTTTGGGTAAGTTGGATCTCTTCTCAAAATGTGAAAATCCATGGAAACTCACCCTTTTGAGTTGTGGTTCGTTTTATGTTGTTTTTCTCTTGTAAACTCTTGGTTTAGAGTTAGTATTTCAAGAATGGAAAGGGTTTATGGGTTGATTCATGAAAACCCCAAAAACCTTAAAGTGAAAATTTGGTTAAAGTGGGAAATGGGTAAAATGCTAGAGGTAGAAGATGAGTATGCATTCTGATGTTGAAATATGAGATGAATATGTATGTTTTAGATGTTGTAAACTTATGATGAAAGTAGTTTAGAAACATTGAAAATATGTTAAATAATGCAATATAAGTTGTTTATGTGATATTTGGAATAAATGACTAACATTGTGTTATATGGTGGGAATGAGGAAAGATCCTAAAGTTGGAGGCGGTGTCGGTGGAACTTGCGAAGTTGCCAAGAACCAAACCCAACACTCACCGAGGTAAGGATATGTCTTAACTTATGCATTGTGATAGAAAATGCGTGGATTTTCTGGTTGTGGATAATGAATTGAGTTGTGAACCACTTAATTATTATAAGCATATATGGGTATGTTTGTAATAATGATGGTGTGAATTTACTGTTTATGAATTGATGGAGTGTCAATGAAAAGAAAACTCGTTTTTAGCCGACCATGATTGGTTAGTGACTTTGGCTCAAGTAATGTAGCAAGCTTTGGCTCAACCGATGTAGCAAGCTTTGGCTCAAGCGATGTAGCAAGCTTTGACTCAAGCGATGTAGCAAGCTTTGGCTCAAGCGATGTAGCAAGCTTTGGCTCAAGCGATGTAGCAAACTTTGACTCAAGTTATGTAGCATGGTTTTCAAAAGTATAAACGATGAAAATGGTTTTAAGTATATTTTATTTTAAATTGTTTACTTAATCTTATTAAAATGTGGATTAATGTACATTGACAATTATTACGTTAACGACTTACTCCTTTGTGTTTTTTGTGTATGATCAATGTTAATCCCATTGCAGGTAGGTGAGAGGAGAAAGAATGTTTTGATTAGGAGCTTAGAGGCTTTTGTTTTTGAAACCCTATTGTCCATTCTTTTTGTAATCTAATTGATTGTATTCTGAAACTGACTATTTGTAACTATGGCCATGATTTTTGTACATGGATAATGGTAACTCTGGATATTTGTAGCTATGGGTGTTTTGGAAACCCATAGCTAGTTGTATGCGGTAGTTACTGAGCGGCATTAATATGAATTATGTTTTTCTGTCAAATGAATGTGCATGTTGTTATTGGTTCATGGATTGAGTACGAAGGGGAAAGTTAGATTTTAAAGTAAGGTTATTTTATTGGTAAATGTAATTTATAGAAAAATGCATGAAAGTGGAATAAAATAAGGGAAAAAATTCAAGGGTAGAATTTGGGTCCTTACAATGACCTTCCTCAACCAAATCCTGAATTTCTTCTTGGGACCTTCATTTTCTCTCTGATGGGGAGATGTGAAAACTATTTGTGATTTGGTGTCTTGGGGACCATAACTTTTCCTTACGCATTAACTTATAGGGTTCTCATTATCCCCTATAGGCCAATTATTTTGGTATCCATTCATTAAGCCTCTATTTGTAATCGGTTTTAGAATACCTATGAGTTGTCAGAAATTCGATCATTTGTTTTGTAACCCAAAATAAATAGTCGATATAATTATATTAAATATATGATATTCACCTTAATTATAAATTATGAATTTTTAACAATGAGACAAAGATTTTTTGACCTATAATCACAATCTTTAAATGTTAATTTGATTTTTTATTTATTTTTTCAGGAATAAAATTAGTATACACATAAATATGTACTAAAGTAAATATTTAATCTTAGTTTTAAGAGTTTTTTATGTCTTCAAACTCATTCTCCAAACATATTTAATAATATAATAAGTTTTAAAAGAAAAAATTAATATACTATTGTCTTGAGAGAACAAAAACTTTTCAAAACATTTTTCCCATGTTAGAAAATTTTGTAAGAGTATGTGAAATTCATGTTTTTTTAAGTTTAAATTATTCTAATCTTATTATTAAGACAATTTTGTATTTTCAATATAAGAACTTCTTTCTTAATCAATAAAAAAATTAAAAAATTCCATCTTATTTATAAAAAAAACATTTTAAATCTTAACTTATGGAGTAGCAATATATCATCATTCATTGTTTTTTCACAAACCATTGCACACATTATAAACTTATAATGGTAATATGTCATTTATAAATCAATCGTTAATGAGTAAAATACAATCTTTTGACACTTGTCACATATATAGAATGATTTATAGGTTATTTGTAGCATGTGTATCATTTATAATAACTCTACTATGATAAATATTAATGTTTTCTATAACCAAATTCTACAACAATTCAAGTAAAAAAATGTGGAAAATAATAAGGAAATGAAATTGCAATATTATAATAAAAAAATTAGTTGTAGGAGTTTGTTAATCACAATGTTGTATTATAAATCTAAAATAATTAATCACAATATTTTTTCAATTCGAAAATACGGAAGCTTCTAGAGATTGTATGAAATAGTTAACACAATACATTGATTACGAACGAAGCTCAGAGATCTAGCAGTTATCTTTGATTCCCAAATATTAGATCTGCACAAATTAGTTGATAATTTAGTACCATTGAAAGGGTCAAGGTCAAGGCTTTTGAAAATGTTGAGGCAAATTCCCTTACTCTTTCCATTTGTATAACCAAGGTACTTGGTCATGTGGTAAAATAAAAATAACATATCTATCTATTTGATGTATCATTACACTATACATTATTCATATTTAATTATTATTGACTTTAAAATTCTAAAACATAACTAATATAAATAAATGTTAAATAATATTATAAATCTTTAGCCAAAATTCGCAATGGGTCATACTGATTAGTCATGTGCAACATTTTTTTTTTTTGTTCTTAAGCAACTTAGCCAAAATCACCTTCAATGATGCAAACTATATTTCCTTCTTAAATGGACCCCACAAACTACCCCATATTTATATTTTACCTCCAATGGTGCAACTCTATTTCTGTTCTCTATCTTGTAACAATTTTTTTCTATTTTTTAATGCTGACTCACAACTTTAAGAACGATGTTTATTTAGCTTACCGTTGAGAAATAAAAACAATAGTGATTCCTCTCCTATGATGAACTTGGATGAAGAATGTGTTTATTTCGCTATAAATGGTTTTTTCGTTACCATTATAGATACTCTAAGTAATATAAATAGATGTTAGACAATATTATAAATTTTTATACTGAAATCGGATACAATGCATACACTCAATAAAATGGATAAAGAATTGAGAAGATGACAATCTAGAAAGACATAAAACAAGAAAACTTATATTGACCAATAAGAGAAAATCAACATCACCTATTAACTCTATAAATAATACATCTAGTAAGATACCATATTAATCCTAGACACACAAACCATAGTGTAGGAACAAACTAAACAACAATGGCTTTTAGCAATACTGTGAAATTTGTCATTTTATCCTTGGCTTTGTGTGCTTCATTGCAAAATATCAATGGAGAGAAAGTGCATGTTGTTGGAGGAGACTTTGGATGGGCAATTCCACTAGGTGACCCTATATTTTATGATGATTGGGCTTCATTGCAAGACTTTGAAGTTGGAGACATTCTCAGTGAGTTTCATTAAATACATAACTTTATGGCTTAAATATGGTTATTTTATTAATAATTCATCCTAAGTTATTTAAATTTTTTTTTTTCAGCATTCAATTTCACAAATGGAGAACAAGATGTAGCAAGAGTCACAAAGGAAGCATACTTGAGCTGCAACACAACCAACCCAATCTCACTTAAGAACACTAGCCTTGCAAATTTCACCTTAGATGTTGCTGGTGCTGATTATTATTTCACAAGTACCTTAGACAAACACTGTTTTAAGGGTCAAAAGCTAGCCATTCATGTACCTGGTCCCAGAGAACCATTGAACTACACTGTTGGTGACAAATTAGGGTGGGTTGTGCCCCCAGGTGGTGAAAGTGACTATGAAGACTGGGCTTACAATAAACTATTTCTAATTGGAGACACTCTTGGTATAAACTCAAAACTGCTGAATATTTTGTACATTTAATTATATAACAAAACTTATATTTGTACTACAAGATACCAAAATGTTTTAACTTGTGGTTGCGGTCGCAATAGCAGTAACGGTTGTGGTTACTGCGATTGCGGTCATTGCGCATTTGCGATGCGGATTGCGGCCATTGCAGTGTGAATTATTTTGTTATTAAAACAATATTTTTGAATCCGATACGACCTGATGCGGTCTAATGAGGTCTGATGCGTATAAATGTGGTCCAATGCGGTTGTGTTGTGGCCCGATGCGGTCTGATGAGGTCCGATGCGATCTAAATGCGGTCCAATGCGGTTGTGTTGTGGCCCGATGCGGCCACATCATTGTGATTTGGAGTCACACCGCAATTGCGGTGTGATGCGGTTGCGGTGGTCACCGCAACCGCAACATTGCGGCCGCATCAGCTGATGCGATCCGCAGTTTAAATCATTGGCGAAAACTTTCGCGAAAACCTTTGGTTTTAAATTATGGTTGTGGTCACAGTGGTTGTAGTTACTATGGTTGTGGTCATTGCAGCCATTTAGATGCAAATTATGGTCATTGCGGTCTGATTTAGTTGCGCTGCAGCCGGATGCGGCAGTATCATTGTAATTCGGTAACACACTGCAATTATAGTGTGACGCAACCATAATATTGTGGTTGTATTACGTGATGCGGTCTGCAATTTGAATCAGTGCTGATTCTGACTAATTGTGCCTGTGCTTGCAGTTTTCTACTATATAAATGAAACACAAGATGTTGCAGTTGTGACCAAGGAAGTTTATGAGAAGTGTGAAACAAATAATACTCTGGCAGTATATAAAAGTAGTCCAACAAGAATCATTCTTAACACTACTGGTGAGTATTTTTTCACAAGTACTTACACAGATCACTGTGCCTTGGGTCAGAAGCTAGCTATTAATGTGACTCTTAATAGTTCCAATGGCACTGCTCTATCCCCAGCAGAAGCTTTATCTCCAACTACTAACCTTGGACCTTCAGCTTCAGCTCTTGCACCATTCAGTTCTGCTCCTTCTATGGTTCCCTTTGGATATATGGTCACAGTCTTATCCTTTGGCTTTGCTTTAATCATTTGATGAGTACTAGTGATTAGTAAACATGGGGTGCTTTTTATTTCTGATTATACTTGTAAAATTTATATGTTTCTTTTTACATTATATATATATATATATATATATATATTGAGTTATATTGAATATTATTCATTTGTTGGATTTAGAGATTGTTGTATAGTGTATTTGGATTTTGGATTGGGCATGTTGGCTGCCCATGTTGTTTTCTGTTTGATATAATAATTCGCATATTTTATTGTTATGTGAAATAATTCATATTTATAGTTTTCTGATATTATTATTACATTATTCACCTTTCATATTTAATTATTATTAACTTTTATTAAATAAAAGTATTCCAAATGAATAATAAATAATATTATAAATTTTATACCAATAGTAAATAAATATTATGTTATGTGGTTATATCTCACACCCATTCCATTAAGGGCATCAATTGGTACATTAAACTCAACCAATTATTCTCGAAATGGTAATGCCCACATTCAATTCAAATGAAGAGTTTAATATTGGATACAGATTTTAACCTAACAAAAATTTAAGATTCCCATTTTTTTGTTTTTAAGAATTAAATAAATTAAAAATTTATACATTTATCAATTCTCTTGCATTCTAATACTGGAGAGTTCAGTAACACATTAATAGTGCTATTGTCATTAACACATTCTAATACATTTTTCAATAACACATTCCATCCATTAATATTGCTATTGTCATTTGACAAATTAGATGCCTAACTTAAGAATTGTTCAACACTAGCTAGAAAAAGTCTAGCTATGTTTGTTAATTATTGGTTAAGTTAGAAATTGGTATTTTTCCTCTTCTATAACTTTGTCAAACTCGTCAACAATAACACTACCTAACTTAATGTTGAAGAAATACAACTTCAATAGGTAAATCTTAGAATTGTAAGTCTCGTTAAGTTAATCACACCCCTTTTCAATGAAAGAAACATTTTTTTGACTTCGTATTTAAACATGGAAAACAAGTAATTGAGAAAAAAAGTTAATGCTTTGCTTTTGTACAGAGTATCATCGTATTATATTTAAATATTAAAAATATCATATTATACTATTTATTCATTTTATTTTTTAAGTAGTTCTTTCTCCGATATTAGATATGATCATTACCCGAATTGTATAGATATATATTGCATTTACTAGTGGTAGAGTCCATACAGTATAAATCAAAAGTTTTATTTATTTCATTATTTAAAAATATTATTGCGTTTGGTTATATTTAAATAAAAAATATATGCAAACAGAAATTAAACTTTACAGATTGATGAGATTATATGAAAATTTTATTGGAATTTAATAATTCTTATATAATATTCAAAATATATAATATTTTTTAAGTTTATTAGAAAAACAAATAGTTTAACAGTTAAAAAATAATAATTTCTCCATCTTTTTAATTTATCTATTATATAATTTTTAGTTTTTGACAAAATATTGATCACCTAATTTTGTTTTCTTTTTTCAAATGTCAAAGGTATATATTGATTCATTGTAGTGTTTGTTGAGTGAAACACAAAGCCACTACTTTGTGTGTTTAACCGAAAACAGAGAAAGAGATTGAGGAAGAAGATGAAGAATGAATAGTTGCTGAGTTGTGAGAGTTAGAGAGAAAAGAGAGTTATTGAGGGAATGGATTTCTTGTGTTATTTATCCAAACACCTAAGCCTTTTATACACACATTTAGCATATGGGTTTTAACTAACTTAACCACATGCTATTTATGGCAAGTTTACTAACTAAACTAACTACTTCTCCTTTCTCTTTTGGATTACTTTCTAACATTCACCCTTAATCCAAAAGAGAATACAAACTTCAATCAAAGTGCAACAAGTTTAAAGACAATAACCAAAACAATAAGCTTTACATACAGCAGAAATTTTAACAAAGAGACACAAGTGCCTTCAAGCAAGTTTTAAGTCAAAACTCCATCACTCCTAGCTTATTCCTTGGCTTCTCAAATCTTTCAAACTTTAATGGCTTTGTCATTATATCAGCTACTTGAAATTTAGTGGGACAATGAATCAATTCTACTCTTCTCTTGCTCACTTTGTCTCTTATGAAATGGAACTTGGTTTCAATGTGTTTATTCCTTCCATGGCTTACTAGATTCCTTGCCAAGTTAATGGTTGATTTATTGTCCACCATTAGCTCAAACTTTTCTGCATCTCCACACTTCAAATCTGCCATTAAAGAGCTTAGCCATAAACCTAGACAGGTTGCATTGCAAGCTGCAATGAACTCAGCTTCACAAGTTGAAAGTGCCACCACACTTTGCTTCTTAGAATTCCAAGAGATTGGTGCACCACACAAGTAGAACACATGTCCAGAGGTGCTTCTCCTATCTTCTTTGTCTCCACACCAATTTGAATCTGAGAAACCAGTTAGCTTCAAGGTGCTTGTAGTCCTTTGTTTTGGGAACAAGATGCCATAGTTCAGGGTTCCTTTTAGATACCTCAATATCTTCTTTGCTTCAGCCATGTGTGCTTGAGTAGGATTAGCCATATAACTACTTATCAAGCCTGCTCCATAAGCTATCTCAGTCTTGCTATGACACACAAACCTGAGACAACCTACCATTTGCCTGAATAAGGTTGCATCAACTGGATTTTGTTTGGCCAATTCATCTGATTTCATGTCTGCTTCAACTGGAACTGCAACATGGTTGCAATTCATCATTTTGAATCTATCAGGCACTTTTGTTATGTACTTCCTCTGATGCATTATGATTCCTTTGTCTGTCTTTAAGAATTCAATGCCTAGGAAGTATGCAAGTTCACCTAGATCAGTCATTTCAAACTCAGATTTGAGTTTCTACTTCAATTCTTGTATGTCAGTTTCACTACACCTTGTGATGACCAAATCATCAACATATAGACATAGTAGGATCAATCCACCTTCACTTGTATTGTGCACATAGACTCCATGCTCAACTGTGCACTTTTGGAAGCCAATAGAAGTCAAGAAGGAGTCAATCCTTCTATTTCATGCTCTTGGTGCTTGTTTTAAGCCATATAAGGCTTTCTTCAACCTTAACACCTTGTCTTTATCTGCAATTTCAAAGCCTGAAGGTTGAGTGATGTAGACTTCCTCCTCAAGAGGCCCATTGAGAAATGCACTCTTGACATCAAGCTGCCATAGCCTCCACCTTTTCAAGCTTGCAAGTGCCACAATTAATCTCACTGTCTCAAACCTTGCAACAGGTTCAAAAACTTCATAGTAGTCATACCCTTCTTGTTGCATGAATCCCTTGGCAACTAGCCTTGCTTTATGCTTGGAGATAGTCCCATCAGGACTTAGCTTGACTTTGTATACCCACTTGACAACTATAGGTGTCTTGCCAAGGGTAATTGAGCCACTTCCCAAGTATTGTTCTTCACGATAGACTTGATCTCCTCTTCCATAGCCTTGAACCAAACATCTTCTTGAATTTCTTGATTGAAGGTGATGGGTTATGTTTCAGCCATGAGTGCTAGCTGAATTATATCACCCTCATCAGTGATTGCATCATCAGTTAGAACTTCAAAACCACTAAGTCTGGATGGTGCTTGTCTTGCTCTTGTAGGTCTTGATTCAGTCACTTCTGGTCTTGAGTTAATGTCAATTATTTGCAAGTCTTCTTGTGTTTCCTCTTGTATTGGAATTTAAACACTTGCTTCCTTATTTTCAAGCCTTTTGAGAAGCTCCTTCCATGTGCTCATCTCATTGAACTGCACATCTCTACTAAATGTGATTTGTTTTGTCATAGGATTATAGAGTTTGTAGGATCCTGTTTGATTGTAGCCTACAAGCACCATAAGCTCACTCTTGTCATCTAGTTTTTTTCTAACTTGGTCTGGTATGTGTTTGTAGCAAGTAGAATCAAAGACCCTTAGGTGCTTCACTGATGGCTTTTTGCCTGTCCATATCTCCTCTGGAACTGAGTTGTGAAGTTTCTGAGTTGGACATCTATTAAGTACATAGGTAGCTATTGAGGCTGCTTCTCCCCATAGATCAAGACGTAGCCCCTTGCACTTGAGCATACACCTCACCATGTTCATTATTGTTATGTTCCTTCTCTCAGCTAATCCATTATGTTGAGGTGTGTAAGGAGCAGTCACCTCATGTGCTATGCCATTCTCTTCACAGAATTCTTCTAGAGCTTTTGATGTTTTCCTGATTGCTTTTCTACCATGACCTTGAATCTTTTCAGGTTGTCAAACACTTCACTCTTGGCTTTGATGAGATAGATTCACATCTTCCTACTAAACTCATCTATGAAGGAAACAAAGTATTTGTTTCCTCATATAGTAGGCACTTCCACTAGGCCACAAGCATCTGAATACACTATGTGCAGTGGTGTTGTGGCTCTTTGAGGTATATGGCTGCAAAAACTAGTTCTGTTTTGCTTAGCCATCATGCAGCCTTCACATGTTGATTGTTGATCTCTAATATCAGGGAGGCCATGCACCATCCCTTTAGACTTTAGTAGCTTTAAATCTTTGAAATTTAGGTGACCATACCTCATATGCCAAAGCCAGGACTCATCTTTGCTTGTTGATGCATTCAGACAATGTGAGTCAATTATTCCTAGCTTTACTTGGAATGTTCTGTTGCTAGATAATGGTGCTTTCAAGATTCTTCTCCTCATTGAATCATAGACTGCCATGAAGCCATTAAGCAACTCCATAGTGAGTCCTTTCTCATGTAGTTGACCAATGCTAATGAGATTGGTTTTCATATCTAGCACAAACAGTGCATCATTGATGAATGTTTTCCTTCCATTAGCCAAGGTGAGTGGAATATCATTTGTTCCTTCTGCCATGATAACTCTACTATCTGCAAACTTCACCTTACTTCTCCTTGTTGGGTCAAAATTCACCAACCATTCCCTATGGCCTGTCATATGGTTAGAACAACCTGAGTCAAGATACCAAGACTCACTGCCACAGCTTCCTGTTGTCATCATGAGTTGTACAACATTGTTGTCAACTTCATCACCATCTTCTTTAGCAAGATTCACTTATGTGTCTTCTTTATTATGGTGGTGATATTGCTTCTTGTAAGATGTCTGACACTCAGATGCAAAGTGTCCTATTTTGTCACAATTGAAGCATATCACCTTCTTCTTGTCTGCTATTTTCTTCCAATTCTTGACTTGTTTATCATAATTCTTTCTGCTCAAGAAATCAGTTTGATCTCAATGGATCACATTGCTTGATTGTGAGTCTCTTCTTGAGTTGTTATTCTGCTCAGTTGGTCTACAATTGTTCCTTCTTGACCACCTATCAAAGCTTGACCCTCTTCTATTAAACTGATCCTGCAAAGCCTGATGAGAGCTTCTGTTTGCACCTCTCTTAATCAACCTCTGCTCATGAGCTTCAAGTGAGCCTTGAAGATCTTCAACCTTCATCCTCTCAAGCTTACCAGACTCCTCAATAGCCACCACCACATGATCAAATGTTGGTGCTAAATTTCTTAGAATCTTTTCAACAATAGCAGCATCCTCCATCCTCTCACCACAAGCCTTCATAGCATTGGTTTGGGTGATGATTCTTGTGAAGAACTCAGAGATTCTTTCACTTTCCTTAATCTGCATCAACTCATATTTCCTCCTCATTGTTTGTAGCCTTACTTTCTTTAGTTGAGCAGCTCCAGCATAATGCTTTTCAAGAATTTCCCAGGCTTCCTTTGAAGTTGCAGATCCTGCAATCTTCTCGAAATGTGCATCATCCATGGCTTGATGCATTAGGCAAAGTGCTCTACAATCTTTCTTCTTGAGTTGCTTATATGCACTTCTTTGAGCTTCACTAGCTCCTGCTTCCAAGGATGAAAGTCCTTCTTCTACTACTTCAAGTACTTCTTGGCTGCCAAATATTGACTTCATTTGGATGCACCATCTTGACCAATTCGTGTCATTAAGTATGGGCAAATTGGTTGCATAATTTCAAGTTGGTTGAGCCATTTAGTTGTAGCGGAAAAGAGAGGAGAAAGAATGGATCTTGAACAAAGCTCTGATATCAGTTGTTGAGTGAAACACAAAGCCACTGCTTTGTGTGTTTAACCGAGAACAGAGAAAGAGGTTGAGGAAGAAGATGAAGAATGAATAGTTGCTGAGTTGTGTGAGTTAGAGAGAAAATAGAGTTATTGAGGGAATGGATTTCTTTTGTTATTTATCCAAACAACCTAAGCCTTTTATACACACATTTAGCACATGGATTTTAACTAACTTAATCACATGCTATTTATGCCAAGTTTACTAACTAAACTAACTACTTCTCCTTTCTCTTTTGGATTACTTTCTAACAGTGTTGCAATAACCGGACCGGACAGTCCAGCCGGTTCGATTGCTGGCTGGACTTGAAAACGGTTCCGGTTTGTAGTCTTAACCGAATGAGTAGTTTGACAGCTTTGAACCGGAGAAATTCTAGTTCGACCGTGCTAAACTCAGTTAAACCGGAATAACCCGGGAAGTGAACCAGACGGTTCACTTAAAAAATTTAAAAAAATGGAACATTACTCTAATGTTTTGTTTTATTTCGGCCAAAAAAAGATAAGAGATGTTACTCCATTATAGTTATAAAATTATTAATTATATAAAATTTTACATTTATATATAATTATATATTTATAGATAAAAATTATTAATTATATTTAAAATCATCCGGTTCGAGTGGACGACTTAACTGTTTAAACCAATTAGACCTAGTATAGAAGCTCTTCTGACTTGATGTTTGACTCGGGTTTCATAATATTGATTCATTGTGTATTTAAAAATAATAATGCTAACAATAAATAATCTGAAAGTTAATATATAGAAGGTTGGTATCTCAATAATAATTTGGATGATGGCTAAAATTATTTTAATGAAATCTATTCTTAATATTCTTGTGTGTTCCAATGAATACATGTCCTGCAAGTCTTTGATATCTCACACTCATTTGTTTGTACCCACATTTCAAAAATGAAAAAAGTCTTATCCTTATAATAAATTAGTTTAAAAATTCTCCAAAAATAGGAAAGTGATACATATCATTATTATAACAAAGAAGATTTTTTAAATTTATTTGTTAGGATAATATAACATTATTATATTAAAAAATATTAGTATATCTGTTAGGAGAAAATGCTTCCAAGCATGAATCTGTATTGAAAGCAAATGGAAAGAATAAATCATGCATACTTGCATGTTTGATTATCCAATCTAAATTGAACCAGTTTAATTTTATTTTTATTGCAGTTTTGATTTTTTTTGGTATATATTTATATATTTAATTTAATTAATATAAAAAACTACGTACAAGTTTTTTATGGACCATATTAAAATGGGATGTTATTATATTAGTATGAGGATACTTGATGATGTGAAATATGTGCACTTGATAAGAGATGATGAATTGTGATATGAATAGACTTATGCATGTTTTGGTTAAAGTAAAATGAAAAAGAATTAATGGAAATTTCTATGAGATGGTGTGAGAAGACTATGGTAAGGAAATAAAATGATACACATGTGAATAAGGAACAGTTTGTGTATTTGTCAAAGAAGAAAGTGACCTTTTGTGATGAAGGTTGAACCGTTATAATTCTTGTTATTTTATGTTTGCTTATTTGTTTGGTTTGTGCACTACGCCATATACGTCAAGCAACAATGCTCATTTTGGCTTTATGACAACGCGTTCGTCTACTGTCTGTTTGACCGCAGTAGTATATGGTATACATTAATCGTGTTTCTTTGGGCGCTGCTGTATACCATATATACAACAACGCAACCTAATAGATGTGTTGTTATACAACTGCCAAATATAACAGCGTAGACTACAAATAGCGATGTCTTATAACAAATATATAACAGCGCTACTTAAAAGTTGTGTTGTAAAATACAACAGTGTTCAACAGTGGATGTTATAAGTAGTGTTGTTGTATTGATGGCATACCACACCACTTTGTAAGTAAGTAGTTGCGCTGTTATATAGGTTACGTATGACAGCGCATGATATATATAGCGTTGCCTTATAAGTTACATATGACAACGCATGGTACATAAAGCACTGTCTTTTATGTTATGCATGACAGCGCATTTTATATAAAGCGTTGTCTTATAGGTTACGTATGACAACGCTTATTTAATAGCGCCTTATTACCATGTGTTGTTTTATGTTTCAAATACAACAGCGCTTGATAGATCTCCTCCTAGCATGCGCTGTTGATTATTCTCAATAGCAAACTATCCACAACACACTCTCAACTAGCAGATTCTCAACACAACATATTCAAGCTAAATTATCCATTGTAGTTACTATATTAAAGCTAGAACAACACATTAACACAATGCTAAATTATGTTTGTAATATTAAAATATCAAACCAAAATGCAAACCAAGAATATTATTCCAATTATGTTTTGTTAAGTATATTCAAAAAAGTAACACATCAACAACGCATGTTTCAGAATGCGCTATTGAACATACATATGTTCCATATACAACACTGCACCTTTAACAATACGCTGTTGAAATGTCCTCATTAACAGCGCACCTTTAACATACGCCTGTTGAAATTTCCTCATTAACAGTGATCCTTCAACGTTGCGTTGTTGAATAGGTATCAATTAACAGCGAATTGTTAAATAAGCGTTGTTGAATAGGTATCAGTTAATAGTGAATCATTACTTTTCATTTTTTATATTAAGAGTAACATTTGCAACAACATACCTTCAAAATTGCGTTGTTGATCATTCATGTTTCTCTATCTTAAAGAGTGCATCTTTTTAATGCATTGTTGCTCATTCATGTTTTTCTATCTTCAACAGCGCATATTTTTAATGCGTTGTTGCTCATTCATGTTTTTCTATCTTCAACATCGCATCTTTTTAATGCGTTGTTGTTAATTCATGTTTTTCTATCTTCAACATATGTTTTAACTTTTAAAATACGTCAAGTTGCACTTCGCAATTGCTTTCATGCCTACTCTTAGACTTAAACGTATAAATTGAATATTGCTAAATATTAACAATACATACTCCAAAAACACAATAAACAAAATTGAAATTGTAAATATTAATTGAAATTATATGTTGTATATATTGAAAATTAAATGAACATTACATTTTATGTATGTTACATGGAACAACATTAATATACATTGAAATCCTTATGTTATAATCAATATACATTAAAATCCTTAAAATCTATACATGCAATCTTTTACAACTTACAATTTATACATATAAATCCTTAAAATCTATACAACTATTACAATCTATACATTTAAATTCTCAAACAACTCTTTAACATCTAACTTGACTGGAGAGCTGGACAATGTTGATTGCTGAAACGAATTAATACATGCATATATATATATATATATATATATATATATATATATACATATATATATATATATATACAATAGAATTTTCCAAATAGAAAATAAAATAGAATTTGCCAAATATATTGTTCATTGGAAATTAACATCCAAAATAGAAATTAATGTTCATTACAAATAGAAATAATCCAAAATAGAAATTAACAGAAAAAAGACAATTAAACATAAAAAAGAAATTAACATGCATCAACAATATATTGTTCAATCAGAGATATTCTTCTTCATTGTCCAAAATAGAATTAAGAAAATCAATATAGTGTGGGTCAACACCCGTGTAGTTGTGTATAATTTCCTGTAATAATATTCATAAGATTTAATGAATATTGACTCTTACAAATTCAATAATTACAAACATAAAAAATGAATCACCTCTTCAATATTGATCCATCTTGAAATATTAGCTTGTAAGGATTGTTAGAAAATCGATATTCCTCATCTTTGAGAACAACATCAAAGTTTTCAACAATATAGTTAAAACCCTCTCTAAGTTTATTTGGCAATTGTTGAATATAACTCTCATTCACAACAGCCTCAGTTGTATCTCACTATTACATAAACATATAATATGATCGATCAAATGAAAATCATAAATGATTTTTTTTAAATAAATAACTAAAACACCTCACGATCAACAAAAATCAACAAAAGGGAAGGAATCAATATCTCTTACAATATAGATTAGTATCTCTAATGAATTCATTTTCCTTCAATGATGTACCTACAATGAATTTCAATAATTCAATGGCAAAATATATAGACTCAAAGATTGATGGAGAAATGATATCTTTATTGAAATCCTTGGCAGATGTGCGAAACCCATATCACAAAGCAAAAGAATTATGAGGAACGAAAATAATTTAATACATGAGAGAATGTTGTTCAGAAATTGTAAATTTTTATAATCCTATCTAATCAACAGCGCATGTTTTAGAAAGCGATGTATAAGATATTATTAGAGAATAAGGATTACAAACCGTAGCACACCCATGGACCCAAGTGCCCATGGGGTGTTTCTATTTGATGCTTATATCTAGTGCACATTACAACTAGGGACCTAAGTCCAATATATAACATTGATACTCTACTCTATTTTAATACTAGGCAATGTGAGACTTCATATAATAACATATTTCAAACATCCCCAACAATCTCCACCTTGATTGAAATAGACAGATATCTCACTCCTTAGGAAATTTACACAAGAATCTCTACCTTAGCGAATATATGACTCCACCTTGCTCAATGCATAACTCTCTCTAACAACTCCACATAAGAGTCTGCTCCCCTTCAGCATAAACCTTATGAGTATCATTGATGATGTTACCAAAAGTCTAGCTCTCCAAACTTTTAGTGCAGTTTCTCGTACTGCCATATTTTGGAACACGCCGCCTAGCCATCTATTGTTAGGAAGTCTTTCGATATAAGGAACCTCTACACAAAAGTTCACTAACAACCGTCATCTTGAACACTCAATCAAGTTAAACCTTGGAGCTTCCTTGGAAAGCCTCAACCACTACCACCATTGTCTAGTCCGACAATCATAGTTCAAAAGAACTATCATACTCCACCATAATGAGGATACACATAAAACATACCTTGCGTAATGCTAACCAATGCCCGTGCCACACCCTTGCATCCAAGCCAATGCCCATGTCACACCCTGCATTTCTGCCAATGCCTGTGTTACACCTTGCATTAAAGTCAATGCCCATTTTACACCCTACATCAAAGTCAGTCAGCGCCTATGTGCTTTTGTAGATCTACTAACAATTAATATCCTTCACTATGACGTCCCAGATACGCCATTAAGATATTCCACTTCTCATCTCAAATGAGATCATTCTCTCAACATCTAGAGATATATTGTCACTACCTGTCTCAGGGCCAAACTCAACACCCTGAGTCCTTATCTCCACCTTGATCCTAATCCAATATATGAACTTCTGGGGTTCTGGATCAACATATATCGCCCCCACCATAGTTCCGCCATGTTTTCTTCTCCTTCAACTCATCTCCTTTTGTAACGACCCGATTTCTACCCTTGAAAAAAAAATTTATTCATTTTAATTCCCTCTTACATACATTCATCATCTTACTTAAAACCTTTAGGAATCATTCCTTAAAAATACTCTTTACACATATTATATTATCATATGATTTAAATTGCGGAAAAACATAATTCATTCATTATTATTCTCATTGGGTACTAAGAGCCCAAAAGTTATAATACTCCAAATATAACAATACCCATGGTTACGAATACCCAAATAAATGTCAGTCATGGTTACAATCATTCAAATCCACAAGTAGTCATTTAAAGTACAAAAACGCAAATAGTGAATCTAACGTCTAAAGCTCCTAAAGCTCCCGAACTAGCATACTCCATTCGTCTATTTACCTGCAATGGGATTATCAATGACAAAAGTACAAAACACACAAAGGAGTAAGTCGTTAATTCAATAAACGTCATTATAAGATAATCCACATTAGAAAAAGGGTTAGTAAACCATTTTCGAAATTCATTTTGTCTTGCTGCATAACTTGAGCCAAAGTCACTACACCCCTCAGGGTTAGCTAAAAGCAGATTCTCATCCTTTTTACCAATAAAACACGCCTCATAAACTCAGGCCGAAGTGTTGCTACATAAACTCGAGCCGAAGTCGCTACACCCCTTAGGGTTAGCTAAAAACAAATTCTCATCTCGTTTATAAAGAAAACATGCCGCGTAAACTCGGGCGGAAGTGTTTCTACATAAACTAGAGCAGAAGTCGCTACACCCCTTAGGGTTAGCTAAAAACAAATTCTCATCTCTTTTATAAAGAAAACATGCCGCGTAAACTCGGGCCGAAGTGTTGCTACATAAACTCGAGCCGAAGTGTTGCCTCATAAACTCGGGCCTAAGTGTTGCCTCATAAACTTGGGCCGAAGTGTTGCCTCATAAACTCGGGCCGAAGTGTTGCCTCATAAACTCGGGCCGAAGTGTTGCCTCATAAACTCGGGCCGAAGTCGCTAACCATTTCTGGTCGGCTAAAAATATATTTTTCCTTCCATCGATTTGCCATCAATCATTTCCCGTAAATCCACGTCATCTTTAGTATAAACACTCCATATCTGTTTATACTAATACGTGATTTACAATATAATTATTGCATGGCCAGGAAACACACACCTTTTCCATCTTCCGTAAATCTACGCCTACTTTAGTATAAACACATCCATATATGTTCATACTAAATGCGTAATTCACAACTCGATCATTTCATAACCAGAAAATACCCACATTTTCCTTTTCCGTAAATCTACGCATACTTTAGTATAAACACACCCATATATGTTCATACTAAATGCGTAATTCACAACTCGATCATTTCATAACCAGAAAATACTCACATTTTCCTTTTCCGTAAATCTACGCCTACTTTAGTATAAACACACCCATATATGTTCATACTAAATGCGTAATTTACAACTTAGTCTTTGCATAACCAGAAAATACACATTTTCTATTTCAAATGCAACATTAAAGACTTATCCTTACCTCGATGAGTGTTGGGTTTGGTTCTTGGCAACTTCTCGAGTTCCACCGACACCGCCTCCAACCTTAGGATCTCTCTTCATCCCACCACATAACACAATGTTAGTCATTTATTCCAAATATCACATAAACAACTTATATGGCATCATTTAATACAAAATATTCATCATCAATATTCAACCATCTAAAACATGCATAACATCTCATATTTCAATATTTGGGGGTAAACTCATCTTCTACCTCTAACATTTTACTCATTCTCTCCTTTTACCACATTTTCACTTTTGGGGTTTTTGGGGTTTTCATGAATCAACCCACAACCCTTTCCATTCTTGAGATACTATCTCTAAACCAAGAGTTTACAAGATAAAAACAACATAAAACGAACCATAACTGTAAAGAATGAGTTTCCATGGTTTCTCATGTTTTGAAAATAAATCCAACATACCCAAAACAAGTTAGAGAGGAAGAAGAAGAGTTAGTAACAAGAGGTTTACCTCTTCTCAAGCTCCAAGATGAGTCCTAAGGCTCCTTGCTCTTGAAAAGCTCTCCTCTCTCTCTTCTCTTCGAAGTTCTAACCTAAAATGTGTTTTGGGTTTCTATTTTATAGACACTGCGATATGTGTAATTGATTACAAGTATAGTGTAATCGATTACACTGTGTAAATTGTAGAGGCATCGTCGCTACGTAATCGATTACCAACACGGTGTAATCGATTACATTAATACGATGTAATCGATTACCAGAAGTGTGTAATCGATTACATTAATACTATGTAATCGATTACATTAATACTATGTAATCGATTACCAACATGGTGTAATCAATTACATTGTGTCAGATGTACATATCTAATGCTTTTAATCATCGTGTAATCGATTACCAGGAGTGTGTAATCGATTACCAGTAGTGTGTAATCGATTACCAGGAGTGTGTAATCGATTACACTGTGTCAGATGCACAGGTCTGATTAGTTTATCAGCATGTAATTGATTACCAGCAGTGTGTAATCGATTACACTGTGTCAACAACCCAAAATTGCCATTTCTCGCCCAGGCGAGAATCCTCCAGTATAGTCCAGGATTTCACCCTCCCAGGTGATCCTTTTTTGCTCAGGCGAGAATCTCTCGATCAAGCGAGGCTTCCAGGACTGATACTATATTTTTAAAGATTAAAATTTGGGGTGTTACACCTTTATCCTTGCATAATACCTTTGATGCACCTTGTCTAACCAACATGTCTTCACCCTCTTTTGCCACTATCTAGCACTTGGGTTAAGAGTCAGCTACCAATTGGCTCTTATATCAATTGTTGATGCAGCGGAAGCGATCGTTGTGCAACATTGGTAACAAACAATCAAATAAAGTGCATAGAATAAATAGAAGAGAAAAAATAAAAAAATTGGTAACGAGGTTCAGCCAATTGTGCCTATGTCCACGAGAGCGTTGAGCGGCTACCAAGATATTATTAGAGAATAAAGATTACAAACCCTAGCACACCAATGGGCCCAATTGCCCATAGATTGTTTCTATTTGGTGCTTATATCTGGCGCAGGTTACAACATGGGACCTGAGTCCAATATATAACATTGATATTCTACTCTATTTTAATACTAGGCAATGTGGGACTTCATATAATAACATATTTAAAACATCACCAACATAAACAAAAAAAATGCCATGTTAAATATATTCAAATTAACAGCACAGCAAAAAAGTAGCGTTGTTACAGAAAACAAATTCAAACCAGTGCTTATTCAACTGCGCACATTCGCGGTTGCGCTGTTGATGTTATATCCGCTTATCAATATTAACAATGATTTCTTAAAGATGCGCTGTCTATTTTCCTCCACCTCGTATTTAACAACATTATTCTAGGATGAGCTGTTGAAGAACCGTTTTTAAAGACGTTTTCTGGCGTAGTGGTGTCTGATGGAAAAACTTCCTCTAACAATGTTTTGTCACTTCCTAATCACAAATTATAATGGCAGCTACAAACAATGTGTTTGTCTAGTGGTGTAAGACTCTGCTAGATCCCAGATGACCAAAATGTCAAATGTTTGATTTCTGGGAGCGATACTTGTTAGGAGAGACAATCACACACCCAAAAGAATCCTTGTCCGTGAGGAGATACCCTTGGTAATACCAGAAATAGAATAATAATCAAACAGCTTTCAAGGTGACATTGTGCAGCACGGAACAATATTATTGAAAAAATTATAGTTACTAGATTTTCCTCATTTAATCTACGTATTGTGTATCAGATTTTACTTATCATCTATATAAGTTTAATATGTAGTAAATATTTCTAAGATAGACTTTAATAATGGTAGAAGACTTTTATATATATTAAAGATACATAATACATACTAAAGATGATGAACAATATTATAATCATATATAGCCAAAATCTTTCATATCAAACCATCAAGAATAAATGTATAAAACTAGAACTTTAGCGGAAACGTACCTTAATATATTCATATTGAATATGGTGAATGAACCTTATACCATTCTTTGTCATGTATTCATCACCTTCAATTTCCTTGTATCCTAATGCTCTCCTTTATCCTTGTATGCAAATGCATGTTCATAGTAGAACATGTAGGTTTGTTGGTCTTCCAATTGTAGTTCACCTTAGCCTTAGTTTCTCCTCTAATGGGATGAAGAGAATAATGATTTGGTGTCTTTTCTTGTGTCATGGTGTGGTTCATCTTATGGTCTACAATTGGGGATCATAACCCCTATTTATAAGAAGTGCATACCCTTCCATGAAGGGTGATGCCACTTGATTTTCTTATTTCCAATTTTGCCCATCATAAAATAGAAATAAGACTTTAGGTATCTACACAACAATTTTCATGATAATTTTGTCTATAGCCATAAGCCTTACTTGAAGTAGATCACTTTAATTTGGCTACTTATAATAATGACCCTAAACACATTTAAACATTACATGTGTGAGCCAAAATTTCTTACAATCTCCCACTGGTCACATATGTAATTTTACAAATTTGTGTAAGATTTTATGAGCTCAAATATACGTCATTATAAACCTAAGACATATCCTTATCTGGTCCATTAATTATATCAATATATAGAACCAAGGCAACTTTCGTTATATCAATCATAATTAAGCCAATCAATAATACAAATATTGACACAACTAAATGACATAGATCAATCATGAATTGTGCAACATGAAAATCACATGAAGGTGATCTATACATGTCGACTTTCAACTGGTCCTTCCTTACTTTAGTCAGATCCCATAAATAAATTTCAGAGTGAAACTAAACCATAAACCTTATTCTGCAGAAAAATATATATCCATATCCATAGACATGTCATATTTAGATAACACTCAAATACAAACTCTCACTGAATCAAAATATCATCAAGTAATACAATACTTCTAAAAGACCTTAGATGATAAACCTTTGGTGAGCAGATCTGCAACTTGGAGTTTTGCGTCAATATGCTCTATAAACATTTGATCTCTCTGAATTATTTCCTTAAAGTGATATATCATTCCTAACATTTTGTCACAATATAACTTTAATGGTCTTTCAATATATCCAAATTAGCAGCCAAGTGACAATTATATAGCCATATCTCATAATTAGATGTCTCATATAATAAACTATGAAAATCACTACCATAATAGATGTAGCTATAAGTGTTTGCTTAACACTTTCTGAAATAGCTCATCATCCACTTAATAGGCAGATATAGTCTTACATTGATTCTCAACTGTATTGACATCTAATACCTAATGATCTCTAACTGAATCATTTTACGTATGTGTGAACATAATTTCTTTGTTCTTTGTAAGTACTTTTATAATTAACTAATTGGTGGCCTTCCAATTATTTGTCACTGAATTAGCATTCTAACAAAGTACACAATATCCTGATGTGCATAACTTTATATATACATTAGACTCACTTAACCAATGCATAAGGAATCTATTATATATCTTTAACTTTAAAATTTCTTCCTAAAACATTGCACTCATGAATGTTCTTGGAATTGCATACCTAATGAACATAACTCATGTTATTTGAACATTCTCATTCCTCATAATTCCTTTTATCCTTAATGGAAATTCCTTAAAAATTAATGAGTTGTTCATTTCTAAAGTACGCAAGGTCTAGATCCATGCATTCGAGAACTAACATAATGTTCTCACCTTAAACTCTTAAATTCAAATAATGGTGGGGCACATCACGAGTTACGTAACACAACATTAACATCCAGTCATTGGACAAAATATTAACTTGTAAGTGGTACACTCAATGTAGTAATTAAATATTGATAATCAGTCATGTCAAACAATAAGCCTTTCTTTGGATCGGCTTGCTGTTCACAAAGAAAATCATATGATTATCACATATTTATTACACAAGTATGTTTGTAATTTTGGCCAAATAGTAATCTTCATTTGGGCCGATCACTATTCACATAAAACTGCAAACATACAATTGGCTTGATATTCCATGTCAATTGCCAATTAATGGTAGTATTTTGTAATAGTCACATTGATCAATAATGTATGTCAAATAATAAACCATTCTTTGGACTGAATTCACATATATAACTTTATAATTATCACATGTTTACCATCACATACGTGCATATAATCCGGCCAAATATTAATTTTCCTTTGGGCTAATCAATATTCGCATGGATATATACACATACTAACATTCAACATTTATCATGAGCAATCTACAACAAGAGAGATCACTTTGACAACTTCTTATTTTAATTGAATCACTTAAAATGTTAAACAAAATTTATAATCCAAAAAAATACCCATAACACTTAATTCAAAATATATAAAAATCCAAAATAAATTTATATATTTCCAAACTATGAAATGTTTCTCTAGAGAAAAATTTCAACCCTAGTAATTGGAGCCTCCTCGTAATTTTTAACATGCAAGAAAATGCAAAATTGATACTTTTTCCATAACTATACGTTGAACCCAAAACCATTGCTGAATGTATTCATTTATTTGGATGGTGTAACACCCTAAATTTGAGTCTTTAAAATTATAGTATCAGTCCTGGGATCCTCGCTTGAGCGAGAGATTCTCGCCTGGGCGAGAAAGACTCACCTGGGAGTGTGAAATCCTGGGCTATACTGGAGGATTCTCGCCTGGGCGAGAAATGGCATTTTGGGGTTGTTGAGACTGTGAGATTCTCGCTTGAGCGAGAGGATCAGATCTGAGTTTTGAAAATGGGCGGGATTTTCTCGCTTGAGCGAGAATGAGCTCGCTTAAGCGAGAACCCGACGAGTTGCATTAAATGAGAAACCCCCAAACACATTTTAGGGTTAAGAAAAGAAGAGAGGTGAGAGAAGAGAGCTTTTCCAAGGGCAAGAAGCTTTGGTACTCATCCAAGAGCTTGAGAATAGGTAAAACTCTTGATTCTAACTCTCTTCTTCTCTTTGGAACTCTTTTTGGGTATGTTGGATCTCTTCTCAAAAATGAGAGAAACCATGGAAACTCACCCTTTTGAGTTATGGTTCATTTTTATGTTATTTTATCTTGTAAACTCTTGGTATAGAGTTAGTATTTCAAGAAAGGAGGGGGTTTGTGGGTTGAGTCATGAAAACCCCAAAACCCAAAAGAGAAAATGTGGTTAAAATGGAAAATGGGTAAAATGCTAGAGGTAGAAGATGAGTTTACTTTCTAATATCGAAAATATGATAGATATCTCGTATGGTTAAATAATGCAATATAAGTTGTTTATATGATACTTGGAATAAATGACTAACATTGTGTTATATGGTGGGATGAGGAAAGATCCTAAAGTTGGAGGCGGTGTCGGTGGAACTTGAGGAGTTGCCCAGAACCCAAACCCAACACTCACCGAGGTAAGGATAAGTCTTTAACTTATGCAATGTGATAGAAAATGTGTGGATTTTCTGATATGGATAATGAACTGTATAGTAAATCACTTAGTTGTTATAGCATATATGGGTATGTTTGTAACAACGAGGAGTGGATTTACCGTTTATGTATTTGTGGAGTGCCAATGGAAATAATACTCGGAATAATGCAATGAAGCATAAATCACTTAGTTGTTATAAGCATATATAGGTATGTTTGTAACAACGAGGAGTGGATTTACCGTTTATGTATTGGTGGAGTGCCAATGGAAATAAAACTTGTAACACCATAAATTTTAGTCTTTAAAATTATAGTATCAGTCCTACAAGTCTCGCTTGAGCGAGAAATTCTCGCCACAGCGAGAAAGGATCCCCTGGGAGGGTGAAATCCTGGGCTATACTGGAGGATTCTCGCCTGAGCGAGAGTTGTCTCGCCTGGGCGAGAAATGGCAATTTGGGGCTGTTGACACTGTGAGATTCTCGCTTGAGCGAGGGCGTCAGATCTGAAATTTTAAAAAGGCGGGATTTTCTCGCCTGAGCGAGAATGGGCTCGCTTGAGCGAGAACCCGACGACTGCTCCTTAAAATATAAACCCCAAACACATTTTAGGGTTAGAACTTTGAAGAGAAGAGAGAGAATAGAGCTTTTCAAGAGCAAAGAGCATTAGGACTCATCTTAGAGCTTGAGAAGAGGTAAGCCTCTTGTTTCTAACTCTTCTTCTTCCTCTTTAACTTGTTTTGGGTATGTTGGATCTATTTTCAAAACATGAGAAACCATGGAAACTCATTCTTTAGAGTTATGGTTCGTTTTATGTTGTTTTTCTCTTATAAACTCTTGGTTTAGAGTTGATATTTGATGAATGGGAAGGTTTTTGTGGGTTATTCATGAAAACCCCAAAAACCCCCAAAATGAGAACATGAGTATAAAGAGAAAGAGATGAAATGTTAGATGTGGATGATGAGTTTGTGCTTTGATGTTGATATATGAGATAAACATGTATGTTTAGATGTGTGGAAACTTGTACTGAAGTAGTTTTGGAAATCTTGAATATATATGAATCCCTTGTATGTTTGATGATGAAATACGAGTTATTTTTGTGTTATTTTGAATAAATGACTGACATTGTTGTTAATGGTGGAAATGAGGAAAGATCCTAAGGTTGGAGGAAATCGCGGAGGAGACTTTCAAAGTTACTCGGAACCGATCCCCAACGCTCACCAAGGTAAGGGATAAGTGGCTCTAAATTCATACTCACTGATGTGAATGAGGTATGTGAAAGATGTAACGTGTTGGTAAGTTTATTGTTGTTATCCTACCCCAAGAGGTAGTGGTTTATTGTGTCCTACCCGGAGTGGTAGTGAACTGTTTATTGTGTCCTACCCGGAGTGGTAGGAGACTGTTATTGTGTCCTACCCGGAGTGGTAGCAGACTGTTATTGTGTCCTACCCGGAGTGGTAGCGGACTGTTATCGCGTCCTACCCGGAGTGGTAGCGGACTGTTATTGTGTCCTACCCGGAGTGGTAGTGGACTGTTATGGTTATCCTACCGGGAATGGTAGTGAAGTATTGATAACTAGACCTGCCCGATGTGGTATGGATGATAACTAGACCTGCCCGATGTGGTATGGGTGATAACTAGACCTGCCCGATGTGGTATGGATAATAACTAGACCTGCCCAATGTGGTATGGATGATAACTAGACCTACTCGATGTGGTATGGATGATAACTAGACCTGCCCGATGTGGTATGGAGGATGACTAGACCTGCCCGATGTGGTATGGATAATAACTAGACCTGCCCGATGTGGTATGGATAATAACTAGACCTGCCCGATGTGGTATGGATGATGACTAGACCTGCCTGATTTGGTATGGATAATAACTAGACCTACCCGATGTGGTATGGATGATGACTAGACCTGCCCGATGTGGTATGGATGATAACTAGACCTGCCCGATGTGGTATGGATGATAACTAGACCTGCCCGATGTGGTATGGATGATAACTAGACCTGCCCGATGTGGTATGGATGATAACTAGACCTGCTCGATGTGGTATGGATGATAACTAGACCTTCCCGATGTGGTATGGATGATAACTAGACCTGCCCGATGTGGTATGGATGATAACTAGACCTGCCCGATGTGGTATGGATGATGACTAGACCTGTCCTATGTGGTATGGATGATGACTAGACCGACCCGATGTGGTATGGATGATAACTAGACCTGCCCGAAGTGGTATGGATAATAACTAGACCTGCCCGATGTGGTATGGATGATGAACTAGACCTGCCCGATGTGGTGTGGAGATGTAATTGGACCTACCCGATGTGGTAGGGGATTATATTTGTGAAAGAACTCGGTGAATACGATTAAGGATGAGTACGACATATGAGAAACGGGGACGTTAAGAATGAATGTCATATGCATGCTATAGAATATATATTATGGGATATATATACTATGGGGTGAATATGAATGCTGAAAATGAAGACGTTAAGAATTAAAGTAATATACACGCTATAGGATATATAGTATGAGATATATATACTATAGTGTGGATATGAATAATGAGAAGAACGATGCTTCGAATGAACGTAATATGCATGTTATAGAATATATATTATGGGGTAAATATTCTATAGGATGAATATGGATAACGTGGAAATGAACGAAAGAATATAGGAATGTTTGCATTTACGTAATTGTGTTTATAAATTATATTAAAGCTTAATCGTATTTGAAATGTGGATTATCATGTGATGTTAGTTTTTGAACTAATGACTTACTCCCTTTTGTTTTGTGTGTTGTTTATGATAATCCCATTGTAGGTAAATGAAGGATTTTGAGGATGAAGCTCAATTAGGAAGCTTTTGTGTTTATTTACTCGATTGTCTTTATTGCTATTTGACATTGTAGTTGATTTGATAGTATTTTGGGATAAATGTAATCTGATTAGGATAATATGGTGACATGTAGTTATGGACGTTATAACTCTGGAAAACCCATAACTGGATGTAGGTGGTAAATGCTATCTGAATGAATTATGTTTTTCCGCAACATAAATTTGTATGATAATATGATAGGGTAAAGAGTATTTTCAAAGAGTGGGTCTTGAGAGTTTTTAATTAAAGTGACGACTGTATGCAAGGAAGGATTAAAATAAACGAAAAATTTTCAAGGGTAGAAAATCGGGTCGTTACAATATGGAATCAGAGCATAGTTAATTCTGCGGCCTAGGGCATGGCCTTACTTGCTTCTTTGTAACATGTTTATGATTTGATTGGTTGAGATTGTGTGAATTGAATGTTTAAAGCATGTAGCTTTGGTATAGTAACATGTAATGTACAATGAAACAAGGTGATAACCTGACTTGTGTGAATAAAAGTTGTGTAATGACTATACATGAATGCAGGTTGAAACATGGCTGAAAGAGGAACGAGCCAGAACGTTCCAAATGATTTGTTGGTTCATATGATAGCTGCACTACACCAGATGAACGAGAGCTTGCATAATCTGAATCAGAACCCTGCACCAAGTCCGAGCTCGCAACCCTTAGTCCCACCCGAACCGGTAGAGTACCGGGGTCTGAATGAGTTTTGCAAGAGGAACCCTAGTCAGTTTCATGGGGGATTTGCTCCTGATGCTGCCCTTGAGTGGATTCAGGGAATGGAGCGGATCTTCAGGGCCATGAATTGTTCGGAGGTCCAGAAGTTGACTTACGCCACGTATATGCTAGTGAAGGAGGACGAGAACTGGTGGAAGTTTACTCGACGCCAAATGGAGACAGAAGGACAATTGGGTTCCTGGAGTACATTCAAGGCGAAGTTTCTTCATAAATACTTCCCTGCTGATCTGAAGCGGAAGAAGGAAATGGAGTTCTTGAAGTTGGAACAGGGAAATATGTCGGTAGGGGAATATGCGGCTAAGTTTGAGGAATTGGCCCGGTTTTGTCCCTACACGGAGTTGGAAGTGGATGGACGATCCAAATGCTCTATATTTGAATTGGGTTTAAGGCCCAAGTTGAAAATAATGTTCGGACATCAAGAGATAGCTGATTTCGCTACCTTGGTCAACAAGTGTAGAATGTATGAGGACAATTTGAAGGCGGGAGAGTTGGCTACGCCCGAAGCAATTTCTCCCCGGGACTATGGGCCTCAACGCAACCATATGCGGGAGAGGGGTAAAGAGAGGGTGGAAGATGACCGGAAGCCTTATGCGGCAACTACTAGACATCGAGACCGAAATTTCCAAAGGTCTAGACCATTTACCGTTCCTACCGAAGGGGTTTCTACTCCCATGTGCAACAAATGTGGTAGACGCCATCTTGGGAGTACATGCTCGGGGTCGGGAAACGGATGTTTCCATTGCAAGGAATTTGGGCACATTAAAAGGTTTTGTCCCAAGATAGATCGGAGACATAATGTCATTCCTGCTGAGGAGACAAGGAACCACGGTCGAAGGTTTACCCCGAGTGGCGCAGGGACATCAGGTGTTGATGATCCGGCGAGAGGTAAATCGCATGGTGACAGGTATCCCTTTTAGTGTTGTCTAATTCGGGAGCGACACACTCCCTATATTTGCTGAATGTGTGAACCGACTGAGATTGTACACCAAGTTGTTGTTGTCGACTTAGTTGTACCCACCAACCCAGCGTACCGGTGGTGGATGTCGATGTGGATGTCTCAGTATACGGTTGGGGTAAATGGCAGAACCTTTACCATAGTGTTGATATGCGCAATGATGTCCTAGTGGATTAAATCCTGGAAATGGACTAGCGGTCAGCAAATCGTGTTATGCTTAACTGTATGTAATTGTTGAAGTGAAGATTTAAAATCTTGTTGCAGTAATACGTATGTGTATGCTAAGGGGTAAGACTTATACTGATAGTCGAGGAAAGAGACTAGTTAAGTTACTTACCCCGTCGAAGTGATGAATACATTTTATTAGACGTGAAACTTTTGGTCTCGAATGACCAGTTCTTTTGCAGTAGGACATTGGCAACGCATGAAATAGTGGTGGTGTACCTCAATTGTCTGCGTTGAATGTTGTACCGGCAAAAGTTGTTGTTGTTTCGTGAACGTCAGTAATTGCGGTGTATGGGTGTGGTGTAACCATAGGAGAGAAGAAGTTTTGGGTTGTGTTCAAATGAGTATGCGAACCTTGTTTCACGACGTGGTTGCCATGAGTCGTGGATTCAAACCGTTTTCGAAAATCATTTTTGGGTAAAACATAGCTTGTGGCCAAGTAATGATTTAGTATCATGTTGGAGAATTCCGAAATTTTAGCAACCATATCGGAATAAGTATGAGGTTGTTAAAAGTTTAGTGATATAAGACGCCCATGTATTTCTGGACATAATGCAAGTGGGTTAATAAGTTTATATTTGCTAACGAAATTGGGGTGACCAAACCGAACGCCAGTTGTAGGTTTGAGTGTTTGTCGACTTGCACTTGCCGATCGGTAACATGGTACCTAGTTTTGGTGTGAATCAATAGTTTTATGGTTTCAATTGAGGCTAGAAATCGGTAATTTCCTTTCGATGATAAGATTTGATGACGTAGATATTTGATGTAATTGGACGATTACTGGATAGTTTGATTGTGTACAATGGATGAGACACTAAGAGTCTTATTGTATAAGTCTATTGTTGATTGAGTAAAATGAAATTGTGCTAGATTATTGAGTGGAGATGAAACTAGCTAGCGTATGATGGGTGTTAAATGAGGCATTGGAGTGGATGAGGGATAAGGAGTTTCCCATTCGCTGAATTGCGAGAGTGTATAGAGATTCTTAACATAGATGAGGATTGTTAGTTGGATCAGTCCTAGACACCTATGGTTCTTGACGAATATAGGAAAGTTCTTTAGTCTGAATTACGGTTTAGTTCTCATGGCATTCGATTTATTCAAGGCTGAGATCTTAATATTTGGACATTGAGGAGTTAGTTCATGAATTGGTTTGGTGATATCACGGTTTAGTGGTGTATACCTTAGTGACCGTTTAAGTAATCTTAATGGATTAGAGGATCGATTATGATTTTGGTTGAGTATTCTAGTGCCTAAGGTCTAGGTGATGATATTATTTTTCGAGGTCTATTTAATTTTCGGGGACGAAAATTCTTATAAGAGGGGGAGGATTGTAACACCCTAAATTTTAGTCTTTAAAATTATAGTATCAGTCCTGGAAGTCTCGCTTGAGCGAGAGATTCTCGCCGGAACGAGAAAGGATCCCCTGGGAGGGTGAAATCCTGGGCTATACTGGAGGATTCTCACCTGAGCGAGAGTTGTCTCGCCTGGGCGAGAAATGGCAATTTGGGGCTATTGCACTGTGAGATTCTCGCTTGAGCGAGAATCCCTCGCTTGAGCGAGAGCGTGAGATCTGAAATTTTAAAAAGGCGGGATTTTCTCGCCTGAGCGAGAACCCGACGACTGCTCTTTAAAATAGAAACCCCAAACACATTTTAGGGTTAGAACTTTGAAGAGAAGAGAGAGAATAGAGCTTTTCAAGAGCAAAGAGCCTTAGGACTCATCTTAGAGCTTGAGAAGAGGTAAGCCTCTTGTTTCTAACTCTTCTTCTTCCTCTCTAACTTGTTTTGGGTATGTTGGATCTATTTTCAAAACATGAGAAACCATGGAAACTCATTCTTTAGAGTTATGGTTCGTTTTATGTTGTTTTTCTCTTGTAAACTCTTGGTTTAGAGTTGATATTTGATGAATGTGAAGGTTTTTATGGGTTATTCATGAAAACCCCAAAAACCCTCAAAATGAGAACATGAGTATAAAGAGAAAGAGATGAAATGTTAGATGTGGATGATGAGTTTGTGCTTTGATGTTGATATATGAGATAAACATGTATGTTTAGATGTGTGGAAACTTGTACTGAAGTAGTTTTGGAAATCTTGAATATATATGAATCCCTTGTATGTTTGATGATGAAATACAAGTTATTTATGTGTTATTTTGAATAAATGACTGACATTGTTGTTAATGGTGGAAATGAGGAAAGATCCTAAGGTTGGAGGAAATCGCGGAGGAGACTTTTAAAGTTACTCGGAACCGATCCCCAACGCTCACCAAGGTAAGGGATAAGTGGCTCTAAATTCATACTCACTTATGTGAATGAGGTATGTGAAAGATGTAACGTGTTGGTAAGTTTATTGTTGTTACCCTACCCGAAGAGGTAGTGGCTTATTGTGTCCTACCCGGAGTGGTAGTGAACTGTTTATTGTGTCCTACCCAGAGTGGTAGTAGACTGTTATTGTGTCCTACCCGGAGTGGTAGCGGACTGTTATTGTGTCCTACCCGGAGTGGTAGCGGACTGTTATCGTGTCCTACCCGGAGTGGTAGCGGACTGTTATCGTGTCCTACCCGGAGTGGTAGCGGACTGTTATCGTGTCCTACCCGGAGTGGTAGCGGACTGTTATCGTGTCCTACCCGGAGTGGTAGCGGACTGTTATTGTGTCCTACCCGAAGTGGTAGTGGACTGTTATGGTTATCCTACCGGGAATGGTAGTGAAGTATTGATAACTAGACCTGCCCGATGTGGTATGGATGATAACTAGACCTGCCCGATGTGGTATGGATGATAACTAGACCTGCCCGATGTGGTATGGATAATAACTAGACCTGCCCGATGTGGTATGGATGATAACTAGACCTGCCCGATGTGGTATGGATGATGACTTGACCTGCCCGATGTGGTATGGATGATGACTAGACGTGCCCGATGTGGTATGGATGATGACTAGACGTGCCCGATATGGTATGGATGATGACTAGACCTGCCCGATGTGGTATGGATGATGACTAGACCTGCCCGATGTGGTATGGATGATAACTAGACATGCCCGATGTGGTATGGATAATAACTAGACCTGCCCGATGTGGTATGGATGATAACTAGACCTGCCCGATGTGGTATGGATGATAACTAGACCTGCCCGATGTGGTATGGATGATGACTAGACCTGCCCAATATGGTATGGATGATGAATAGACCTGCCCGATGTGGTATGGATGATCACTAGACCTGCCCGATGTGGTATGGATGATAACTAGACCTGCCCGAAGTGGTATGGATAATAACTAGACCTGCCCGATGTGGTATGGAGAATAACTAGACCTGCCCGATGTGGTATGAATGATGAACTAGACCTGCCCGATGTGGTGTGAATATGTAATTGGACCTACCCGATGTGGTAGGGGATTATATTTGTGAAAGAACTCAGTGAATACGATTAAGGATGAGTACGACATATGAGAAACGAGGACGTTAAGAGCGAAAGTCATATGCATGTTATAGGATATATATTATGGGATATATATACTGTGGGGTGAATATGAATGCTGAAAATGACGACGTTAAGAATAAAAGTAATATACATGTTATAGGATATATAGTATGGGATATATATACTATAGTGTGGATATGAATAATGAGAAGAACGATGTTTCGGATGAACGTAATATGCATGCTATAGAATATATATTATGGGTTAAATATTCTATAGGATGAATCTGGATAACGTGGAAATGAACGAAAGAATATAGGAATCTTTTCATTTACGTAATTGTGTTTATAAATTATATTAAAGCTTAATCGTATTTGAAATGTGGATTATCATGTGATGTTAGTTTTTGAACTAATGACTTACTCCATTTTGTTTTGTGTGTTGTTTATGATAATCTCATTGTAGGTAAATGAAGGATTTTGAGGATGAAGCTCAATTAGGAAGCTTTTGTGTTTATTTACTCGATTGTCTTTATTACTATTTGACATTGTAGTTGATTTGATAGTATTTTGGGATAATTGTAATCTGATTAGGATAATATTGTGACATGTAGTTATGGACGTTATAACTCTGGAAAACCCATAACTGGATGTAGGTGGTAAATGCTATGTGAATGAATTATGTTTTTCCGCAACATAAATTTGCATGATAATATGATAGGGTAAAGAGTATTTTCAAAGAGTGTGTCTTGAGAGTTTTTAATTAAAGTGACGACTGTATGCAAGGAAGGATTAAAATAAACGAAAAATTTTCAAGGGTAGAAAATTGGGTCGTTACAAAACTCGGAGAAATGAAATAAATCGTAAATCACTTTGTAGTTATAAGCATATATGTATATGTTTGTAATGATGTCTGGTGCATTTACTTTTTTTTGTATTGGTGGAGTGCCAATGAAAATAAAACTCAGAAAATGTATTGGTGGAGTGCCAATGGAAGTAAAACTCGTTTTTAGCCGACCATGATTGGTTAGCGACTTTGGCCAAGTAATGTAGCAAGCTTTGGCTCAAGCAATGTAGCAAACTTTGGCTCAAGTAATGTAGCAAGTTTTGGCTCAAGCAATGTAGCAAACTTTGGGTCAAGTTATGCAGCATGGTTTTCAAAAGTATGAACGTTGAAATTGGCTTTTAAGTAAACTTGATTTTAAACCGTTTATTTAACCTTATTAAATGTGGATTAACTTACATTGATATTTGTTGAGTTAACGACTTACTCCTTTGTGTTTCTTGGTGTATTGTCAATGTTAATCTCATTGCAGGTAGGTGGAAGGAGTATGGGTGTTTTTGATTAGGAGCTTAGAGACTTTTATTTTGATGTATCTTATCCATTCTTTTGTAACCTCATTGGTTGTACTTGAACTAACTATTTTGTAACTATGAACATGATTGTTGTACATGGTATTAATCATGGAAACTAGTAATTCGGGATATATGTAGCTATGAGTGTTTTGGAAACCCATAGCTAATTGTATGCGGTCGTTACTAAGTTATATTAATACGAATTATGTATTTCTGCTATCTGATTTGGTATGTTACTTTTGGTTTATAGAATGGGTGTGAGGAAGGAAGTGAGATATTTTAAATAAGTTAATTCACTCGGTAATTATAATTTATCGTTAAATGCATGAAATTGGATTAAATAAGGAAAAAATTTCAAGGGTAGAATTTGGATCCTTACAGATGGAAAATAAAAATCTTCCTTCCCCTTGCCAAGTGGCAAAGTTTAGTCTATCCGTTGTACTGATGCCAACTTTGAACTTCACTGATGCATGCTTTGTACTCTCTTTTATTTTCGGAATATTTATTTCAAAGAAATAAAAAATAGAAGTTCAAATCCAATGGGAATAAAGACCAATTAATTTGCTGTAAAATGCCCAACCAATGCAACTAGCTTTGAAACGTTGTAAATATTTACAACAAATTTACATATTCAACACACCTTTTCAATAAAGCTATTGGAATGCAAAATTATGTAGAGTGTGGATTGAAAACATGACAAAAAAATCTAACATAGAACTTTCCAACCGGTGCAACCACCACCCAATTGTTGCCTAGTTTTGGAAACTAAACTTCTTTAAACATTTTTATTCCTAAATATATTTTTTTAACGTTTAGATGTGTTAGATACTGGGATGCGGACCAGCACACAAATACAGTAAAAATATGTATGTTGCAGAAGGTCCATACTTGAGATGGATTCCTTTTATCTAATACACTAGTATGTGACACTATTAAATATTCCTAATGTTATATGTAGTAGCGTTTTGAGAAATGTAGATAAATTTACATGGAATTGACTGTTATATCCACCAATAATCTCTTCTTTCAATTTGAATCAAAACCAAAACTCATGCTCTTATGAAAACGATACTAAACCAACCAAATATAGCATGTTTCCATGATACAAAATAAAGATTCTAGCAAATTAAAAAAAAAGAATATCCATATTTCTAAGATTTAGAAATCAAAGTTTAATCTTCACATAACATTTTTTTGAAACAATGAATATCTACAAAGACAATTCAACCATACTCTCGAAATGATTACATGATAATCTTATTTCCCAATGACATGACATGAAAGTGGCTCTGATACCACTTGTAGTAAATATTTCTAAGATAGACTTTAATAATGGTGGAAGACTTTTATATATACTAAAGATACACAATACATATTAAAGATGATGAACAATATTATCATCATATATAGTCAAGATCTTTCATGTCAAACCATCAAGAATAAATGTATAAAATTAGAACTTTAGTGGAAACGTATCTTAATATATTCATATTGAATATGGTGAATGAACCTTATACCATTCTTTGTCATGTATTCATCAATTTCAATTTCTTTGTATCCTAATGCCCTCCTTTATCCTTGTATGCAAATGCATATTCATAGTAGAAGATGTAGGTTTGTTGGTCTTCCAATTGTAGACCACATTAGCCTTAGTTTCTCCTCTAATGGGATGAAGAGAATAATAATTTGGTGTCTTTTCTTATGTCATGGTGTGGTTCATCTTATGGTCTACAATTGGGGACCATAACCCATATTTCTAAGAAGTGCATATCATTCCATGAAGGGTGATGCCACTTGATTTTCTTATTCCCAATTTTGCCCATCATAAAATAGAAATAAGACTTTAGGTATCTACACAACAATTTTCATGATAATTTTGTCTATAGTCAATTAGTCATAAGTCTTACTTGAAGTAGATCACTTTAATTTTGTTATTTATACTAATGACCTTAAACACATTTAAACATTACATGTGTGATCCAAAATTTCTTATAAAATAATCCTAAAAATTTGTTGTAAAAGAAATCTTGTTATTATAAAAAATTAATAACATAGAACATGGTAATGCACACAGAATACGGTATCGTGAATAATTTAAATATGGTTCAAATATGTTGAATCAATAACATTCAAAGTGAATACCACATCTGACCGAAACTAATAGAAAGTCTCTCCATCATCACTCTATATATCCACCACCAGAATCTCTTAACACACAATTTTATCTTTTTGAATGTGTGTGATATTTACACATTTTCACTATAAATATTTATACTAGGTAAGTAAATCACTCACTATTTATTTGTATTATTTTATTGAAGAGTTAATGATAATAAAATATGAATGATAAATGGACGATGTACCTGAAAGTAAATTTTATAGAAAGCTGATGGTGAAATGTAAATGTACAAATAATATGCTTGTATATATTATTATTGTTCACTTTATAATTAAATACTACTAAGTGGAAACTAAGAAGAGGAAAAAAATTGCATATTGCTTAAGAGATTTATACACTATTAATATATTATCTACTGTTCATATTTAATCACAATTGACTCTACAAAAAAATAATACAAATTAATAATGAATAATATATTGACTGTATATATACCTTTATACCGACAACACATAGATATTACACTCAAACATGTTGTATATTCATGAGTTTATTTCTATTTAGAATTAGCTTTGAAATATTAATTCTATAATTATTAAAATAGATTTCTATGCTATAAATATTGGGAAGGGATACACTTACTCTAAACAAACCTACTGCATGTCATAGTCATTCATTCTTGAAAAATACAATGGTTTGAATTGGTAAGTACATCAAAACCATTGAATTTTCCAAGAATGAATGATTAAGATATGAAGTAGATTTTTTCCACTTACAATTGAATGAATGTTTGATTAATATAAGAAATAAGATTAGTAGTATTAAAAATTTGAAACATTATTAAAATTTTGAAATTTTTTGGGAGTAGTCGGGATGTAAGAAATGGGATGGGCTAGGAGAGAGATTATCTTGTTTGAGAGTTAAGTGGAAGAGATGAGAGTTTAAGAATTTTCCAAACACTATGGATCCCATATTCCCACGGTCCCCCGATATTGGTCTGTTTTTTGCTGAGGAAAACAAGTCAAAATATCTAACTATCATTTCTAACGTTTTCTAATGGACAAAACTTACGTAAAGTACTATAGGTACTAATGGTATATGTAATTTATTAGAGGGTGACACGTGGACATTTTTTCTATTTTCAAGGTAAAAAATACTTTATTGTAAATGTAATAAATGTTCATTCCTTAAAAGTAGAAAAAAATGTTCACGTGTCACCCTCTAATAGATTACATGTACCATTAGTACCTATGGTACTTTACCTAAGTTTTGTCCTTTTCTAATTACATTTGCATCATTGCATCATTTATGCTTTTAACAATATGGTTTTTTTAAGGAATAGTCAAATAGTATTTTTGCATTACATAAATTCTTCAATCTCCTTTCATTTAAATTTCACATTCCGAAACAATATGTTAAATTTTGGTATGAGCCTTGAAAGAAAACTAAAGAAGAAGAAATAATGACAAAAAATGGATTGAATTGAATTAGTTACAAAGATTAAGAGAACCACCCTTTATATAGTACATTGTCTAAATAACAACTAACTAACTGACCAATTAACTAGTTAATCGATTTTAACATCCTCCGCAAGCTAAAATGTATCAATCATTCCAAGCTTGAAATGATTATGTTGAACATGATGATTATACTCTAAAATCTTCGTGAGCGAATCTTGATCTCCCAGTCTTGAAATATGAATGTGAAACAACAACCACGCTTAATCACCATAGGCAAAAGCAACTTCCTCTGAAGCTTAACCATCTACTTGGAGAGAAGCTTGACCAACCAAACCAACTATAATGGATGAAAAAGAGAAAAAATATATCTTAATCTTGATCCTAATATGTTGTTTCAATGGAAAAAAAAATACACACTATAATAACATTATGTGTTTAGTGAAATATAGAGTACCAAGAAAAAAATAATTGGAGGGTAAATGATAAAGAATAAGAAAAAAATGTATATAGTATTCTTGTTGATGTTGATAGATGATGAAAGAGGGTAATTGATAAAGATTTCATCTTAATAAAAACAATACCCCGAAGCTTTAAAGCTTGCACGTACAAGAAGGGCAAGACAGGAGAAATGGAACCAACTATAACAATTGGAACTTGATTTGGAAGGCTTAAAAAAGAGAGGAATCATTGTTGTCTTAAGCAGCAGAAAAATATGATCGAAAGTGATTTTATGGCCAACATATATAATAAGAAACGGAGATACTCGTTTCTTCTTGCTCGCCTATTTGAAATTCAACCTTAATGTAATGAACATGAATAATGAATGTAGAATCTTGGAAGAAAAGAATGCATAAGAGGAAGCTATGAAAAGAATAATTATAATATGAATCGATTATATATTATAGATGACACATCTATTTTAACACATGGGATAATTTATCTTGATTTACCTTCCTTCTCACTCGTTTCCTTGCCATTTAATTTCTCTCATTCCCTTTCCATCATAATTCCAAAAATATATAGTAAAATAGTCAAACTACCCCTCTGCCTACATCTTTTATAGCTCCAGAACTTAAAAGTTATGCATTCATTCATAACAATGGTTTCATGAATCTTTTATACCAAGTTTTTCACCCTCTCTTCCTATCTAATTATCTAATTTGGAATTTTACATTTGAATATATATGATAATGACATACTCAACAATGAGGCAGGCTCATCCCGAAGCAATGTGAACGAGACCGTGTTTCAGCTGACCCTTGAAACTCTTAGTTTATATTTTCGTTTTAAGAGTTTTAGGAGTTTTAAGAGTAGTTAATGAAGTTTACCATGTTATTAGGAAATGTTATTAAGAATTCTGCAATTAATAAATGCTGATATTTGTGGACCAATCCAACCTATCTCTAACAACAAGAAGAGGTATTTGATTACTTTTATTGATGATTTCAATAGAAAAACATGGGTATATTTCTTGATAGAAAAATCAGAAGCATTTTATGTTTGCAAGAATATTAATATCCGTGTTGAGAAGGAAGGATATTCATTTTATGCATTGACAACTACATATATGCCATAACAGAATGAGGTTGTTGAACGAAAGAATAGAATTATTATGAATATGGTTTGGAGCATGCTCTCAGAGAAGAAAATGCCCAAAACATTCTTGCCTGAATCTGTGAATTGGCTTGTGCGTGTCTTGAATCGAAGTCCAACTTTAGTAGTGAGAAACAAGAGGCCAAAAGAAGCATGGAGTGAAGTCAAGCCTTCAGTTAAGTATTTTAGAGTCTTTTGATGTCTCTCTCATGTTCATGTGCCTGATACTAAAAGGACCAAGCTAGATGACAAAAGCTTGTGTTTTGTTTTGTTGGGGGTTAGTGAAGTATCAGAAGCATATAAGCTTTATGATCCAATTTCACAAAGGATTATAATAAGCAAATATGTTATTTTTGAAGAAGATAAAGGTTGGGATTGGGATAAGAAGTATGAAGAATCTATTTCATGTGATTTAGATTGGGGTGATGAGGATGTGAAAGATGTTGCAGATGAAGAAAATGAGGCAGAGCATGAATCTGATCCTAACACTAATATGGAATAAGAGGATAACATTCCCTCTCATTCTATGGCAGCAGAAAATCCAAATCAACCAAGGTGTAGAAGACCACTACTTTGGATGGAAGATTATGAAACTGGAGAAGCATTTTTTGAAGAAGATATTGAAGTTCATTTGGCCATGTTCGCAACTTGTGATGGTGATCCTACTCACCTTGGTGATGTAGTTAAAATTGAAAAATGGAGGAAAGCCATGGATGTGAAAATGTAAGCAATAAAAAGAAATGACACATGGAAATTGATGGATTTACCTGAAGGAGCAAAGAAAGTTGGAGTAAAGTGGGTTTTATAAAACTAAATTCAAAGAGAATGGAGAAGTTGACAAATTCAAAGCTAAACTCGTAGTGAAGGGGTATGTACAAGAGCATGGGGTGGACTATACAGAAGTATTTGCACCAGTGGCTCGCATGGAGACAACTCGTTTGGTGGTAGCACTTGCAGCTCAAAATGGATGGACAATCTATCAACTAGATGTCAAGTCAGTATTTCTACACGGTGAGTTGAATGAAACAATGTATGTGGATCAACCTTGTGGTTATATACAAAAGGGAATGAACATAAAGTTTACAAGTTAAAGAAAATCATTCACGGGCTTAAACAAACACCACGAGCTTGGTAGAGTCGTATAGAAGAATACTTTCTGAAGGAAGGGTTTGAGAAGTGTGACTACAACATACTTTGTAAAGTTTGTGAAGATACAAAAAGAAGGTAAAATATCAATTATCAGTCTGTATGTTGATGATCTTATTATTACTGGAAATGATGACCCAATGTTCGAAAAATTTAAGAGCTCATGAAGCATGAATTTGACATGACAAATCTTAGTAAAATGAGATATTTTCTTGGTCTTGAAGTGTCGCAACGATCAAATCATTTTCTTATGTCTTAAGAAATATGTATGCATTAGAGATGTTGCAAAAGTAAATGGATAGAAGTAATCCTGTGCATAATTCAATTGTTCCTGATATTAAACTCACAAAAGATGAATCTGGTGTGAAGGTGGATTAGACTTACTATAAACAAATTGTGGGAAGTCTTATGATGTTTGCAGTGAATCTAATTAGCAGGTATATGGAGGATCCTACTGAACTGCATTTACAAGCGGCCAAGAGGGTGCTGGGAAAATTGTGCAAGAATCAAAGCAAGACAACTATGATTCACTGTGATAGTAGTTCTTCTATAAAGTTGTTTAAAAATCCAGTAATGCATGGTCGTTGTAAGCATATTGATGTTCGTTTACACTTCCTTCGAGATCTCATAAAGGATGGAACTGTTGAATTGATACATTGTGGCACACAAGATCAGTTAGCTGATATTTTGACCAAACCACTCAAGTTGGATGTGTTCTTGAAACTACGCAGGTTACTAGGAGTTAGTTTGAAGATTGATATAAACTGATTGCATGTAGCATTCAATTTAAGAGAGGATTTGTTAGTCAGTTTATATTTCAGTTTCAGAAGTAGTTAATAGAGTTTACAATGTCATTAGGAAATGGTAGCAGTGGGTTGTTTTTTTCCTTCATATTTTCATTTCTATGTAAGGCTGTATTTACTACTTCAATGTTGATGCAACCTTTCCCTACAATTTTCACATCTTTTATAAAGTTATTTTAAGTTCTCAATAGAAACATATGGTCCTGGCTTCTTCATTTGCACCATTTTAACTCCCATGTTAGAGGCCAAAAGTTCAGTATCAATGCCGAGTCCCTTAAACTCTAGCTCCTTACTGTTTAACCACAAGATTCTCCTTCTCCATCAAATCTTTTGGAATCTTAGCTACTTTTCTCTCTAGTTTGGTCATGTATATTTTGCTGGAGATATTCACTCAGTTAATTATTTATCAATGTATGAAACTCCCACCTTTATTGTATTGTTCCAAGTTGTAATTTTTAATTTATGGATTGTGGTGACCTTACTATACCTCCAAAGTCCAAACAATTATTGCTCTCACAAATCAAAATTTGACATTTAGTCTATACAATACTTTCCTAAAATATATATGGTGAGTAAGCATTTAATGTTAAATTTATTACCCATATAATACATAAATATTAAACTTAATATATAATATATGGTGAGTGACCGTTTGTAATTATCCAATGCTTGCAGGTTTTTTAATTAATAATTAATAAAAATTGATTAAATAAGGCAAATATCAAAAGAATAACCAACAATTTGAAGTATTGATATAAGATACCGCTAGATTCTTGACTAAAAGGTCAAGAGTTCAATTTCAGGAAGTGATATTTGTTGAGAAGAACAATAATCACTCCGAAAGGAATTAGTTCCTTACCCAAATAATGGAGGAATACCCCTAGTAATACCAAAAAAAAAAATATATCACAGAATAAAGGCTATTACCAAAACTGTCTATTCGAGTGCTTGTTACGTATTAACATAGTACCCTGTTCACGACTCTACAATTTGCACAACATGACACGTGAATATTTTGAGAAATTATGGGAACAATGTATCAATGTTGTAGCCAATCTCAATGGCAGTATTAAATAAAAAGAAGAGAAAATTTTGACATCTCATAAATGTATTTCATGGCTCTGCCCCTTTCCCTCCCTTCCCATCTATATCCCAACTCGCAAACAGACCCAAAACATAGTAAAGAGGTGTGTCTACTCTAGAAGGCATAGACAACCATAAATTAATATTTAGAGACATTTTAATTAACATGCTAAAAGGCATATATAGTAATCCTAAAAATCAAATGTCTTTCAACTAGTTTTTCAGACCTTCAAATCATAAATTCATAATGGCATATGAATTAAAGTCAGCTCCAATATCATACTCAAATGCACACTAAAGTTGAACAAGGGAGCACGGTTTACATGCTACACACATGAATAACAAATATTCAATTCATGAAATATCAGTTATCACAGAATACAAGTAAGAAAAGAAACAATAGCTCATGTATTTGTTCAGAACCAAGTTTTATCATGAGTAAGATTGAAAAAATGTAAACATATTCAAAATCTGTTTCAAATTAGATTCATACCAAAGAGGTTGTGAGCAAGTCGCATGAGTATATGCAACTCCAATTTCTCTGTCAATATGATTCGATAATTCGTGGTTTAGTCGATACTGGGACTAAAACTGGTTGATTTGGGTTTTGATTGAGCATGGTGGTGGATAACTATATCAAAAACTTTTAATTATAAGCTATTTAAACACAACAAAATCAATTCAAACAGATCATGAAAGTCGAGTCGAGCTGACGGAAGTGGTGCCATTAAAATTTAACAGCTTTACTGCTCAAGCAAGACCCAATCAGCAGAAAAAGCTAGAAAGTAAAGAAGGAAATGCAACTCGCGGTAGAATAACAGTAAGAATATTTACTAAAAACTAAACTAATAATCCATGCAATTCACAGAACTACACTGTAAAATAAGGTAATGAAATTCTTAAGGCTAACTTCTGATGATGGAATATGTATCATTTGAAAAAAATAAACCGATACCGCATTAGATGGACTTCAAAAGAAGTCACATGCATCCAGACAAAAGGTAAGTTGACATCCTATGCACTCTGATCCAAAATACAGGTCTGCTGCCTGCATCAGCTGTCCTGAAAATTGGACCATATAGCTTCTCGAATAAACCCTTTCCGGAGTACATGATTCAGAATAGACCTTTTGGCCCCAAAAATCCCTTGAAAAGATTTGATGACGGAACTTTGGCTGAATAATGCAATTGCTCAAAGTGGGTTTAATAAATTAATAAACATTCTCCGTTTGCGCACTTTTTGAACTGGTAGTCCAGTGTCTCCCCACCCATGTCCTACTTGCTTTTTTTAGAAAGGTGTAAGGATTAGGAAATGAGAAAGAATAAGAATGAAATATTTATGAATTACAATAACTAAATAGTACATGCTTACATACAAGATTAGCCATGCTGGTAGCTTGCAGTATTTAATGAAAGAATCTTTTGTGACACCTAGCAGAACCATGTTCCTCATACTCAGACTTGGTCACACACATTGCTTCAAAATCGGGACTTGATGCCAACAATGAACCTCCACGCCAAACGCCTAATATTGGACTGTAAAAGAAGCATAAGTTATTTTATGGGAATTCTCAGCATGCAGGAAACAAAACTATTAAGTCAAGATGTTTACTCTTCTTGAGCAGTTATTTTCACATTATAGTCAGCAGGAACTAGAGGCCGAAGCTCCTTCTCTCTACAAAATTTTGAATCAATTATGTAAATTTTGTACACACCATTATACTATACAAGGCCAAAAAATATAAGGTACCAAAGTGCACAAATTTTTTGTATCATGGATTCATGGTACAAAGTGTAGTGGCCTAAACAAAGAACTTACAGTCTTGCAGCAAATTGAGGAAATAAGGTGCTTCCACCAGTTAAAATAATGCTGCCCAAAAATAAAAAGCACACAATATTGAAAAATGAAACAAATTAAGAAAATGCAAATAACAACAAACAGGGTCAACAAATCAAATCCTTTGAATTGGTTAACCTTTCATAGAGTACAGGGTGGAGGTGTGGATGGCATGAATTCACGGCTCGTACAATGCATTCTGCTAGCCCAGCCTGGTTCATTCCTGCGAATCAAAGAACAGATAATAATGATGATTTATAATAATGATTGGAAAAGTATCAAATAAGACTATCCTCATGTACATTCACCTAATAAACTCAACCAAAGAATGAACTGGCATTGTATTGCATTTCATTCAAAATTTATTACTAGATTTATACATACCTAAATCTGCAGGGTGGAAGATCATCTCTGGGACAAGAAACCGTTCATTTGTCAAGTCAAATTCCTACAGAAGACAAAGTGAAAGTAAAAAATAAAAATCACCATCACAAATATGAATAAACGTCAAACAAAAAAGAGATTCCTATGAATACATTTTTAGTTAAATCAACCGTCTTTCTCTCCTCAGGATGCTGAGCAAATTCCAGACAATTCATATCTTCCTCCAGAGGATGAGAAAGTCCACCATCTGCCAAAGAGAGATATCTGCGTGCTTGTTCTGGATATTTAACAAAGCCCTTCATGTGTGTAACACCATCTGGAAGCACATATGTGGACCTGAAGAGATTCTCTTTTCCCCGATTCCTATAAACCAACATTTGAAATCCATTTTTACCGCCAATGCATAATTCTAACGAAGAAACATATAACACAAAAATGCATATACCTAAGATAAAAAATGAAAAGCAATATAAAAAAACATGATGAACACATATTAACAATAGATACACTCTAAATTTCATACAATTTTTTGTCTGCTATTAATTGTTCTGAGCCGAGTACTTGCATGCCCATAGCCCAACAGACCAACCCATCACCAATGAATCCGAGTGAGCTCAAAAACTGCACCTACAGTGCCAAACCACCTGATGCCTGCATTGCCAGACCGCCCTTCATCTGCTCTACCTTGCGGCACTAGACTCGCTCCTGCCATTGAGGCGGCCATGCTGGCAGCATAGCAAACTGAGCACAATGGGAAGGGGAGAAATCCACTGTTTCCCACTATCACCAATTGGTAGACAAATCCACTAACCTCCAATAAATATCATAGAACATTAGAGAGCCTTTAACTCATATTCTCCCTGGTACCTTCATTAATCTCTAGCTGTCTAATAATTCCTCTGCTTACTTGAGCTAACTATTAAGTGCTTTGCATGTATGCATCGTCACTCTCCAACCGCCATGACGGGAGGAGGACCAGAAGGAGAGAGCTAGCCATAGAGGCAGTCATCCTGGCAGCATAGCAAGCTGAATACGATCAGAAGGGGGTGATCGGTGATCCATTGCTTCACCATTTTCGACCATGACAGACAAACCCACTCACCTCTATATAAATAACATAAAACCCCATAGAGTCTCTAACTCATTCTTTTTCATACTTCCATGACTCTCTACCCATTCCCCCCGCTTACTTGGGCGAGCATTACAACTCTTTGCAGCTTAAGGGACACCCTCTCTCAAATCCCGAACAAATTACTTATTAACAATGTGTATAACATGGAATATAATTAATTAATTAGTTGGGCACATAATATATATTCCAAACTTCAAATGCAAGAAAACTGTCATGATCTTCCAATATGAATAACAACTAACCTCGCAATGTGGAGGTCACGAGGAACATCGAGGGAAACAAAGCAAAGCTTCTCTTTGACATCATCCATAATGAAAGTCTCTTCCATTACATTAACAGCCCGAAAAGACACAAGCTCCTTAAGGTAATTAGTGAGCGCTTTCCCACCCAAATCGATCCTCTTGGCAGCGTAATTAAGAGTAAAATTTTGGAAAACGGGAGATGCGTGAGTAAATGAGAATCCACAGTCCACTACGAGGCTGCACTGGGCCCGAGACACGAGTGTATCGGGCCTGCGGCTAGCCTCGTAGAGATGGACTAAGGAAGGAGAGTCAGCAATGTAGAGAGAGTTAAAGTTGAAATCTTCGAATACGAGCTCATCGAGGGAGCGCTGAATGGAGGGGAGAGTGAAGAGGGGTTCGGTGAGGAGGAGGGAGGAGTGGGAAGGGTTTATGCGGAGGATTGAGGAGAAGAGGTGGGACCAGATTTCGCGCTGGAGGTCTGGGTTTATTAGATAGCCTCGGTCGATGGGGCGGCGAACTGCGGCGGAGGTTAGGTCCGGTTCGGTGGTTGGGGTTGTTGTGGTGGTTGTGGGGAGGGGGTTTGGGTGGAGCCATTTTTTGGAGGCGGGGGAGCGGTACAGGCAGTTTGGGAGAATGGTGGAGGGATCACGTTCGCCGCCAAGGCCGGCTTTGATTAGACCCCCGCCATTGTCTAGAACCACGACGGTGGTCGGTGAGGACATTTTGGGCCAAAACTACCAGGTTTGGGAAAAGTTCGTTTTTCCGGGGTGATCATCACTTAGGTTTCAAGGTGAGACTTATCATTTACTCTATCACACATGTTGTTAGGTCAATTTTTTCAAGATTTTAATTTGATACTAAATTTAAATATAATCTGACCTCAAATATTGATTGGAACAATTTTTGAATTCGAACTCAATTTTAAACTTGATTAAATATAATTTATATATTTTTTTTAGATAAAGTCTTTTCAATAATTTATTTATTATTATGTATATGTATATATATTGTTAATTATATATTTGGAAAAATTAGAAAATCAATTATTCTTTCGACTAAAGAGATGTCATTACTCTATATATAATTGAATAGAGACACATACAAACATGACAAATGAGGGTTCATGGGACGAGTCAGGTTGGATCATGATTATCTGTTGTCCGACCCTAAATATTGTTGGTATAATTTTTAAACTCGAACTCGATCCTAAATCTGATGAAATCCATCATTATTTTAGTTCAAATTGTGGACGAATGAGTCTTGCTTACCCCTACTCTTAATTGTGGACATGTGAACTGTAGTATAAATAAAATTTTAGCAATGTATATTTTAAATTGATTTGAAATAAGTTAATTTTCAAATTATCAAATTCCCATCAACACATATTTGAGACTTTTTATTACTAAGAGAATTATATTATGTTAGTTTTTTATTACAAGGATATCTTTTCACTCTATGAGTAAAGAATTAATCTCTTTCGTGATTGTAGTTGCTTATTCAAACCCAAAAATCGAACTATTGACATTTTGATATTTAACATAGTCTTACATTACTAAACTAATACTAATATACCCTTTTAGTTACCTGTGAAAACAAATATTGTAATTTTTTTTGTTTCATTCAAATTGTTGACACTATGTGCTGAAGTTCGGAGTTACACTAAATCCCCCAGTTTCTTTCACTTAGTTATAACAACCAATGGTATTTCATTAAGTACACCATGTAACAAGAGTCCAGCTCTTCTTCATTACTGGAGAGGGCAATGCATAGCTAAAATTTTAACATGTGGCAAAAATGTAATTTTAACGATCCAAATTTTAACTTTTTTTTATATTAATTTTTTTTTTAAAGTTGCACCTTCTCACATATTCAGTGCGGGAGGAATCTATTCCATGTAACACTTATGTGCACATTTTATTTCCCAAAGTGCAACTTTGTCATAGCTTCTGCCATCAATGACCATTAAGAAAACTGTGGATCTCAAGCTGCCTCTCTCGCCAGCATTTCTACCATCTTTGACTGTCAATATTGTTTAGTTGTCCCTATCATCTTCTTCCTCTCACGGATGGTAGTTGTCTTTCCCAACCCATCTCTACTTCCCTTTCAAGCGTAGAAGCCACAATCACAAAAATGGAAAGGAACCCTCCCTAGAGGATGAGGCTTGCGAATTGATGAGAATGGAATCCTCCCCAAATTGCGTGGTCTATGAATTGATGAAAATGAAACCCTCCCCATAGCATTAATGTGTAGAAAAGCATGTGGTTCACTATTAGAAAAAACAATTCAAGATTTTTTGAATTGTGCAATATTTGCTATTTTGGGTTGCATCTGGTTGGAGAGGGTTGAATGCTTAAGAAATATTAATATTACTGTGTGAAGTCTTACATTATCTAGTATTGTGTTAAACCCATGGGTGCACTAGTAATTCTTATTCTCTTAAAATATATTGTTAGTTGCTCAGCACTCCGAGGAGCGTAAGCATAATTGGTTGAATTATTCTAACAAATTCTATTATTTTCTTTTATTTTATGTTCTTTATTTGATTGTTTGTGGCTATTATTTTGCAATGATCACTTCTGTTGCACGAACAATTGATATCAAAACCAATTGATGTATATGGCTCTTAACCCATGTGTCAAAATCATGGTGGAGAAGTTCGATGGAGCTGGTAACTTTGGTTTGTGGCAAAGAATAATGAAGAACGTGGTGGCTTGACAAAGTCTACCAAAGGCACTATGTCGGGATAAATCAAATGAGTTGAAGGTGAAAGAAATATGCACTTACAATGTCTCCTTTACTGTTGACATGTGTTGGCGAAGATGATATTCTATTAGAAGTAACATGTGTTGGAGAGGATGATCTTCTATGAGAAGAAAATGAAAGTGTGCATGTCAAGAGGAACACTTTGGAAAGCTCTCTTTATGTGCCATGGTTTTGATGAGGACAACTTGTGCTAATAAGAGCTTGAAGATCATCAACAAATCAACATGCTTAAGCCTTCCGATTGGTACCTTGCTTAGACTAGATTAGTTTAGGTTGAGTCTAAGGCTTAAGTCACCTAATACATATCTCACTTGCATAAATCTTTTAAATCTTTTTCATCTTGAGATATGTCATTCATAATATGTTCATGCATCATATAAATACATGTACATGTGCATTCTAGGCATAATCTAAGTATTAAACATGTATGAATTAAAGTGCATAACATATTTGAGTTTTTACACATGAAAGAATGCTGTTAATCGATTACCGCATAGGTTAATCGATTAATCTAACTGTTTGCACAGTGTAATCGATTACAACAAAGGTTAATCGATTAGTCTAACAATTTTGTACAGTTTAATCGATTAAGGCTGTCGTTAATCGATTAACTGGGCTATAAAATCAATTCTTTATAAACTGCGTTTTCAGAATTGATCTCATAAGTTGCATGTTAAATTTTTAGAGAGTTAGAGCATTTTTTCGTGTTAATTGTTGCATCTAGTTGTAAATGCATTTGTGAGTTTAGAAAAGAGAGAATTCTATGCTTTAGGATTGAGTGCATTACATGATACATTTCTCATCTTTTCTTATCACATGTTCTTGCATTTTATACATGATTCTTGATTAGATGTTTACATACTATGCATTCTGTTTTTTTTAATCTAATACATTTTCATACTGCATGAGTTTGTATTAGGTGATTAGAGTAAAGCCTTATCTTGTTAGATATAAGTCTTGTTATAGCTTAAGTTTACTTTGTTTTGTTTTGATTGAAAAAGTGTTGTAATTTTGGGAATCTCAAGGTGTCGTATCACCAAGAGATTGAGTGTGTCTTCACTGAGTGTTAGACTTAGGGATAAGTAAAGAACAAAGGTTCTTGGCTGGGGCTACGCCGAAAGAAAGGTTTTCTTTGTCGGTAGGAAGGGAGTCAAACCATAGAATAGGATCTTTATTATCTTGTATGTGTCTAAATGTTGTAATTGGATAGTGTGTATGTAATAAACATTAATTCAATTATAGTGAAGAAAAATCTCCCAAATCAGCCGGGAGGCCTGGATGTAGTTTGCGGTGGACAAGCAAACGAACCAGGATAAAATTCGTGTTGCAGGACTTTTTCTATCCCTTTCTCTCTTTATTGCATTTGATCGATTAATTTGTATAGTAGATTTAATTGATAATCTGTTTCTGTACTATACTGATTTTACTCTGATAATTCTGTAAGCTCTGTATACTCGCTTCGTTATCAATTAATTGTCGCGCAAGAAATTGTATTTGCATCAGCTTACTGTCACGGTTTAATCGATTAAGTGTAGTGTGTTAATCGATTACTTTAGTCTATTAATCGATTAACTGGACTGTGTTGAATGTGTTAATCGATTACCCTGTTTCGTTAATCGATTAATCAAGGTGTATTTCAGCATTAAGTGTTGTTTTTCGAAAAGCGGACATTCTAACCGCTACACCTATTCAACCCCCCCCCCCCTTCTAGGTGTATTGTAACCACTGATACCTAACAGAAAAGTGGTGAATCCTTATGGCGTTTCTACGATATCATAGATAAGGATGTTAATTACTAGCGAAGTATAATCTTTAAGGTGGATATGATAGTTCTTTGAACTATGATTGTCGGTATAGACCATGTTGGTAAAATTGATGTAGAGGTTTTGTAGTGTCAAGAAGAATTCATATTAACAGGGATCTAGGTGGCATATTCTGTTAGACGATGGTATGAGGAAGTTGCACTACAAGTTTGGAGATTTAGGCTCTTCATGACACCGTTAAGGATACTCGAAAATGCTTACGCTGAATGGAGAACATGTTTTTGTGTGGAGGAGATGACCAAGATACTTAAGGAGTGAACAAGGTGAAGCTGCATATTGTTAAGAAGCAATATATCCGCTTATTTCAATCCAAGTGAAGATTGTTGAGGATGCTTGAAATATATTATTACAATTGAGCATGGAAACCAATTACAAGATAGAAACCATTACAAATTTCCATATTATCTAATATTGGAATTGAGGATAGAAAACAATGCTATATATTGGACTCAAGTTCCTTCTTATAATTTGAACCAATTAGAGGCGCCAATTAGAAATATGCCTTCGACCTTGAGCCAATGGATGTGCTAGAACTTATAATTCTTATTCCCTAATACTGTATTGGTAGCCGCTGAACACTCTTGGAGATATAGGTGCAAGTGACCAACACTATTAACAAATTATGTTGTCATATATTTATTTTATGCACTTTATTTAGTTTTGTATAGTCAATATAGTACAATGGCCGCTCTGACTGCTCCAATGGAGAGGAAAAATCAGATTTTTAGTGTCTTTTTTTTCAAAAGAAATGTTCTAGGATAGTGAGCATATAAACTTTAGAAGAGCATAATGTTTTAATTATTATATGTCTACATTCGAAATTCCTTATTCTTATGACATGTGCATGTCTCATAATTTTATTATGATCTAAAGTGTTCTTGTGTTGGAGGGAGCTGATAGGATTTTGAATCTCCTTATTGAATTTGGGCAATAGTTGATATTGGAGAGTTATTGAAACTTAGGGTTTGGGTAGATTCGGACAGTGACCAACCTTAGACCGTCTTGGATGAGTACCTGAAAAGTGATTTCAACACTCAAGTTAATATTCATAAAAGTATGTTTCGAGAGAGATGATAAAGATGATAGAGAGAATACATGTCATTCTATTAAAGGTGATTTCAACTATTTATATTGTGGGTGGAGATCTAATCATTTAGGACGTTATGGTCTTGTCCTTTCAACATCTTATCAAACTTATAGTGTTATGCATTTTGACTACTTCTGTCGTGTTGGTAATGTGACTCTGTCCACAACTCATGTGGCTTGTCCTTGACTTTGGTATGAATAAATGTTTTTCGATGTAGTAGGTGTTGACTTATTCATGTCACGTCATTGACGTCATTTTCCTTAGCCAGGTTAGCCTGCCCGGTAAGATCAACACTCATATAAAGTAGATCTTGTCTACCCTATCATAATCGACAATCATGTTTCCCTTCCTGATAGTTGACCTCTAACTCATCACCCTCGCGTTAGGATGGAACATAAAGATATTTAATCTCTCTTGAATTGCATCTTAGAAAATTAAGAATCGTGGAAGAATCTGATATCACTATAATGTATTAAATTTCTTAAGTAACACAAAGGAAGAGTAGTACCAAAGGCACCCTATGATTTCATAATAAAAAATGGAAAATTGGCTATGGAGATTCCGCGCGGTCAGAAATTCATACAGACAAAAAGGGGTTCAACAGGAAAGTCGTTTCGATCCAATCCATTCTTGGGGTCAAAGAAAGACAAAGGATATGTCAGTGACCTAGCACGACATCCTGCTGCACGAGATGAGACGGATGGACTACGAACAGAAGGGGCACTAATCTCATGGATACCCCTTATTTTCTTGAGTCAGAGTTGGGGCTTTTGCGGCATCTAGTTCAGTATCAGATACCGCTACTCTTTTTTTTTGAGAGGAGGGGATTGGTCTCATTTGAAGATCTCTATATTAAAAACGAGATTCCTAATATAATATATTTAGCGGGTTGAACCGCTTTCAGCTCCGCCTTCACTCCTAGCTCACAATGGGAATCTACCTAATGTTCGTTTGGCAGCTCTATACTTGAATGCTTTACTAGCGTCATCTATTTCCGAACAGGTGCAGGCGCTTCATTCACATTTTGATTCGTATCTTCAGATCTGGAGGGACATGAATGGATGTTGGAACGCTTGTCATCCATAATTTGTCGTTTTTACTAGAGCAAAATTTGAATTGACTTTGGGATATTAGGATTTGTACAAACTGATGACATGAGGGGTGGAACGGAAATATGGATATTTTGGCAGGAGGAAGAAGACAAGATGAAAAAAAATAAAGGGAGCAATAAAAGAGCATAGTGTTTTGGAGTGAGGAACAATATAATAGAAAAAACAAAAGGGGTAGAAGAATAGAATGGTTTGGTGCATCTGACCATGAACATAATAGAATAAAAAGAGGGAGGTTCTTTTGTTTTTGTTTAGTACATTGGAAATTAAAGATACAAGAGCAGATGAGAAAGGTCCATCTGCAGAATGGGAAGAACTCCTAGTGGTGGAGAGTCCCAGATTTTCACGTCTTCCTAATACCTCATACTAACTAAGCTTAGACATGTAATCCACCATCATATTTCCTTCTCTATTGATATGCTAAAGACGAACGTTCCAATTCCTCCAAATAAACCCACAAATTATGAATCACATTAACAATAGGATCCAAGAGAATATGCACCTTATCAGTAATGATATGGTTAACTTCAAGGCAGTCACTCGCCAATATAACGTATCAATGACCCCACTTCCAAGTTAAATCAAGACCATGCTCAATGGCCAAGAGTTCAGGTTGGATAGAAGAACCAGATCTAAAATGACCACTAAAACTATATAACCTAAGGTCATCCAGAATGCGAATAACACCACATCATCTATTTTGTTAATCATGTAGTCTACAACTACCGTCCACATTAAGTTTAACCCATCTAGTTTCCGGTCGACACCAATGGACACTCAACATGATTTCTTCAGTCGTCATTGTTATCAATATTACACCAATCTCAATAGTCATGGTGAAAATTCTGATAGACGTAAGAGATATCCCAAGTCACATTTCTGAAGACTGGATAGTTTCGTGACCTCTAGGATCACCAAGTGTCTGCTAGGAATAGACATCTATTAGGGATCCTAGCATGAGTTTCTATCCAAGACATGAATGATTTATTAGTCTAGAAGGTTTGAGTATTAAATCCTATACGATTGCAAAGTATAGCTGAGTTCCCACAATCTCTAAAGATGTGAAGAAGATCTTCAATAACAGTGTTACATATTCCATAGAGAGGCGAAGCTGACATTTTCCTCCTGAAACGAAGAGAGTTACTGGGCAAAGAATTATGAGCAGAGAGCCAAAGAAGAAACTTAACTTTTTTGGGGACATAAATTCTCCATAGTGAACTCTAATGGGAATGAGAAGAGATTAGAATATCATTACACTAGGGCCACCCATAACTCGAATTCATTGTGTAACACTCAAATGCATTGTCAACCCAAAGCCAGCCGCTAAAATTATGAGAGAACATCAAAACTAGAATGTTGAGAATAAAATTCTTCACTTGAGTTTGATTTTAAGTATAAACCATGCTAAAGTCCCAAGAGAGATTGCTCCAATGGTCTTTCACCTACAGTCGAGTGTCCAAAATATTAACAAAATCCACCATATAATAAAGCTTACCCAATCCCGTCCACTTGTCACTTATGTAGTTTCTTCAACAATTCCCATCCAGAAAGGAGATGTAGACTACTTCGTCGGGGCAAAAAGAATGCATTGGTCACTAATATATTTTTCTTTTAGAAATTTTCACCACATCTTGTTACTCTCCTAGATCAAATTCAAACTCAACTTACCTAGGAGGGAAATATTCGCCGAACGAGTGTCACAAATCCCAACACCACCAACTTTTTTATTCCTCGTAAGAACTTCCCAATTCACCAAATTTAGACTTCGCTTGTTCGTATCCCCTCCCCAAATAAAATTTCTAGGCATCTGGTCAGTATCATTACAAATTATCTAAGGAAGCCACATACTTTGCATTGTGTAAGTGGGTAAAGAAATAATGGAAGATTTAGAGGCAAAGTTTGCTCGCCTTATTCAATAAATTAGACTTCCACTTACAAATGCGATGTTGAATCTTGACAATTAATAGATTGAAGATAGATTTGTGAACCCTGCCTTGAACTAGAGGAATTCCTAAATAATTGCCCAAATTTGACATAGTATGCAACCCACATATAGACATGCAGTTGCATTTTCTGATGTTCGAGCAATTTCTAGAGAACATGAACTTGGACTTCTTGATATTCACATTCGCATGAGAGGCCTTGCAGATCTCCTCAAGTATTTTGTTTAACACGTTCACATACGTCTTAGAAGCTTTAAACCACAAGAGAGAATCATAAGCAAAAAGTAAGTGAGAAATTGGAGCCCCAACTCTAGATAGTTTCAAAGGCTGTCAAATACTAGAATTCACCTTCTCCTAAATAAGGAGAGATAATTTTTCCAAACACAACACAAAAAATAGGAAAACGTGGGATTTCCTTGGTGGTTACCTCTATTTGCGCGAAAAGAGTCCAAATAAGAGTCCTCTAAATAATGGTCTTTCTACCAAATCTCACACACCACATGATCAAGTGAACATTATTAGTCGAAAAACCAAAGTCATTCAAGGTCTGTTCCAAGAAATCCCAGTTCGATCTATCATACGCTTTTACCGGATCCACTATGAAGGCCATAACATTGTTCTTGTTGAATGTAGAAGGGGGGTACCCTACAATTTGAAGGGCATTCACTTAGAAACTAACATATTACAATATTGACATACCTTTTTTAGTTACAATTAATAAAGTGGGGGTCTTATGTCCCACAATTATATTATTTATGTTTTTATTACTTACCTTGGACATTATTTTTGTTATGTGTTTCAACTTTTAGAATAGGCATGTCATAAGGGTTCCATTACGGGGGAATATGGTTACTTTTCATTACAAATTACTTTCCATAATTGGTCCAACCATGTGCAACTTTAAGAAGGAGTGAGTGTGCCATTTTAACTTCAAAAACATGCATTAAAGACCTTCCATACTTGGTCCAAACGTGTGCCTCTCTACAAATCAGCCCATGCAAGTTTCAAATTCAAATCAAGAAGCCAAAAAACATGTGGATGTCATTCAATTCATATTGCATTAATTTAATGTTTTTCCTTAAGAGAAGCTAGGCATGTGGGAGCTCTAATTGCAAGGGGTTATAATGAAATTCTTTCCTTTTTGAGCTCAAGTCATGTGGCACTATTCAAATAAGCCAAATGCATGTTTCAAATTCAAATAAAGGAGCCAAAAATGTGTGGATGCCTTTCAATTCAGATTTCATGAAGTTGAGAACTTTCCATAAGGAGAGGAAGGCGTGTGGGAGCACTAAATGGAAGAAATTATGTTTGGAATCCTTTTCTATTTGAGGCAAAAAACGTGGGAATTCAGATTGAAGAGAATTATAACCATGAAACATTGTCTTTCCTAGAATTCAATGAACTTGGACACCCTAACCATGTATGGCTGAGTCAGCCATGTGGGAATTACACACACATGGGGATTCAAGCTTAATTATACGAATTAATATAGTTTAATGCCATGTCTTAGGTTTGAATATGGTTTGGCCGAATTTCCTATATGTAATGGCAGAAACAACATGAATAAGATAAGTTGAATTTTGTTGGATTAATTCCCTCTTTATCTAGTTGAGCATTGGCTCCTAAACACCTACAACTTATCAAGAACTTTGTTCTTGTGGTGTTCATTGGCTTATCACCTTCATTGGTGTGGTGTCTCCCATCATATTTATCAACATCCTTGTTGTGGCGGATATCACTTGGCTTATCAAACTTCAAGCTTGTGGCGCCATTTCCATTTCAAGTCTTTTTCCATCTTCTTTTATCACAATCACCAAAACCGAATTCACCCATATCCAACCATTTTTCATTCATCACATAACCGAAACTCGCCTCAAAACCCACCCAAATACCAAAGCCAATCCCGAATCCCACTCTTACACATCAACCATACTGATATACATTCAAACCGAATTCCAAACACCCAAAAACAACCAAACCGAATTCCCTAACCAAAACATCCCAAAATTACACAATTTCGCAACAATGTCATAAAAAGTGAATCATCAAACAAGACGATCGTTTCAACAATACCAACCCCTCAAGGAGGTTGCTATCAGGTGGTATTAGAGTTAGCCTTGCTTGATGTTTGTCAAAAAAAAATGTATTGTCCAAAAAGGAGTCCAACTGAATCGCCAAGGACAACAACCACTACAACATTTTTGGCCTACGACCACGCCTGCATTGTCCACGATTTTAAAAATGTGGTCACAGAGTACATTAGACCACGATTTTAAGTAGCGTTATCTTATTACTTAATTATTTACATTTATTTACCACGGTTTTAAAACTGTTGCCTTAGTGTACATTAGACCACGGTTATTTTTACAACTTCTTTGCCTACGGTTTTGAAGTGTTGGCTTATTATTATTTTTAAAAAATAGTTATCTATTATTAACGTTTTCTCTCTGCAGTAAGGGTTTCAAAACCTCATTCAAGTTTTCTATTTACAGTAAGTGTTCTCTCATTCACGTTTCAGAGTAAAAGCATTGCAGATATTAGGTTTCAGAGTAAGGGTCTCATTCACGTTTTCTCTCTACGGTTTCTCTCTACGATTTCTCTCAATAAGATTCTCTTTTTCTCATTCATCAATTCACAACCTCAATCAGATTCTCTCTTTCTCTCAATCAGATCTCTCTCAGGTTAAATTTCTCTTTCATTCATCAATTTTGTTACTTTATTTTGTGTCCTCTTTGTGGTTGCTTTGGCTTATCTTGAATGTTCTTCCTCTTTCATTTTCCATCTTTGGTTTATCCATGTATGTAACTTTTTATCCTTTTTTTTGTTTCTGTGTGTTTTGTGTTGTGTAGTGAAAGAAGAGTTGGTGGCTTTTGCAAAACCTTGAAATATAAATTGATTATTTTTTAGTTTTATATAAGTGTTTCCCAACAACTATCGTATTTAGTCTTACAAAGTATAATTCCTCTCATTCTTCTCTGTAGCTTTATTATATAAATTATTCACAATAGTGCTTTACTTTTCTCGCAATCATCAATTATTATTTTTGAATTTCAGAATGATACAACATCAGTTCTGTTTGAAGCAATTGGATACATAAAGTGTCTCCAAGAACAAGTCCAAGTGGGTACCAATATAGAAAAGCTCCCTCTCACTAGTGCATTATGCAACTATATAGTAAAATATTATGGTGGTCTTGATTTCCTTCTTCTTCTTCTTCTTTACATTTTAATGTCAATGAAATTGTACTTCTAGGATAAGTTCCTTCTTAAAATGAAAAAAAACTACTGAGAGGTAACACATTTTCCTCCATCTCATATGCATCATCATGCACCCAATTGGATTAAAAAATCAATGAACTCCAAAATTAGAGTATTCATTGTGATTAAACATGAAGGTTGTATTCAATGTTGTCGTTGATGATTGTACATATAACATTACTCTTCATTACAAAGTATAATTCCTCTCCCATCTAGGCTTTTTTAACCTTTAAGAGAAAGGAAGAACTAGGGGTACACAATTAAGAGGTTAAATACTCAATCCTTGTTTGCATATGCTACATTATGTATAATATAGAATGACCTGATTTGCTGCCAAACGAAGTTCATTTGGGTACCTGTGCAAAGGTATAAGTTTTTTACCTTCCAAATAATCCAATGCAATATGTTATGTATCAAAGTGTTGGTGGCTATTTGGCTTTGCTAAAAGAACAAGATTTGTTTATAGCCCTTTAATAGAGCTTAACTATATTCATGATTTGATTGAAGTATTAGACTATTAGTTGTTATAATCATTGTCACTATAGTAGTGTTAGTTAAATTTGAGGTTATTAACATTGTCATTTTTGTTTTTGCTTTCATCCCTTTCAAGTTTACTCTCTTCAACACACCTCTAATGACATGTTAAATGTTTTAATTGTACCTTAAGCCCCATATTAGATGGGAAACAATAAATCTAGAAACAAAAAACTTGTAGAAGTTAGAGAATTGTTGTTGTAACACAACTTCTGTGTGTGCAATACTGATTAACTCAAGTTTCATCTTCCATGTTTCGCAATGCCAATTACATAATGGTTGCTTTCTATTTGTTTAACGTCCACCTCTAATGACATGCCAATTACATACTGGTTGCAAGCACTGAAAGCTCAACTTCGAGCCATGCAAGGGCAAATGGAAGAAATGAAGATTCATTTTGAGAGGACGCCTAAAGGAAGGCGTGAAGAAGGAAAGAGGAGGCGTGAAGGAAAACTGGATGGAGTCAAGATAAAGGTTTCTACCTTTGTGTGAATGAACAATCTAGAAGCCTACCTAGAATGGGAGTTCGAGATGGAGCATGTATTTGACCACTAAAACCATAGTGAGGAAAATAAAGTGAAAGTGACAGCCTCAAAATTCAAAGAATATGCCATGGTGTGGTGGGACCAGTACTAGAAAGGACATGATGAGAATGAGATATGCCCCAAATTCCTATAAGAAGGGCAATCCCAACAAATTGCAAAGCAGGCCTAAGTTCATGCAAAAAAGTTTGAGCAAACAGGTTTCTCTAAGGAGCTCAAGAGGGTGTTAGAAAAATGTGATACCACAAGGAGAGAAAGAAAGCATGAGAGGAGTGAAACAAAAAAAATGAGTGAAACACTTGTGAAAAAGAAAGAGTTGAGTGAAAAGCAAAGAGAGAGTAAGGAAAACACTTTGAGTATAAACACATTGAGTGAAAATTAAAGTGACGAATTTTGCATAGAATTAGACTTTCTTGATGAAACTCTTGTGCATAATGGTGTTCGTGAAATTTATAAGGATGCCCCTCAAATTTTACAACCAATAGAGGAGTTTGAAACCATAGAACTCGTTACAGACCCACCCAAGATTTTCCAGCCATGTCTTGAAAGCCTAATAAATTTTGAATATGTGTGCTTAAAGAATAGATTAGGAACTGATTGGCCTTTGCATAGTAGTGATCAAAAACTTAGTCAATGACATTATCCTAAGTCTAGGGAAAAAGAGTGGAATGATCCCAATGAAAACAAAAAGCCTACCTCAGTCTTGTTAGTAAAACCGAATGTAAATTGTTTTGATAGGAATTTTCATTATTTTTTAGTGTGACCCCATTTAGGATTTCTAGCATGGAATCAAAGGAGAATATGGTTTTGAGTCAAGCATTGCATCATTTTAGGATAAACCTTTTGCACACCATAGCGAGTAATCATGCATCATTACATTTTTCCAGACTAACATTTATCATTTTTTTATTCTGATTTTAACTTTTTAAAGTTACTTGGTGGGCCAAGAAATGGTTTGATAACGACGGATGAATGACAAAGTCAAGAAAAAGATGTCAAATATGGCTTTGTAAGACGTGTGTTTAATCCAGGAGGTTTGGATTGAACATAGTAGTAGAAGAATAATTCCTTCCAAAGGACAAACAAGTAGAGTCAATAAAGTGCTTGTCAATTTTGCCATGGATTGAAGTACATGAAGCCTTCAGATTTGAGGATAAATCTTCTTCAAGAAGGAGGGTATGGGTGTTACAATTAACCCATTACACCTAAATTGCATAATCCCCGTGGCTGCTATCAGATTTATGAATAAAATGCACGACTTCCTCAGAAAAAATGACATTAGCAATAGTTCATCTATAAGGAATAAAATTATTTTCAGAGGACCAATAAGATTATCCAAAAGGGTTGCAGCCTACTCACAAGCACATTGATTAACACCTTGTAAGCCACATTACAAAGATGATAGCAACCCACCAAGGGCTATCAACTTGGATTTTCAAATGGGCCTGAGAGGACCCATAATTCGGGCCAGGGCCAACAAGGCCCAAAGCACCCTTGGCCAACTTGTGTTAAGTCTTCAAGCATCACTTGGGCCAAGTGACAATATGAGGCCCATTAATTGCCTCCTTGTAGAGGATGAGCCTTTTGAAGGCCACGACCAAGAATGAGGCTTTACTTTATGTCTTTTCTTTAAGTTATTAATAAGTGGGGCACCCACGTTTAGTATGCATATTATTTTATTTAAGCATGTTTGTTTAATGAAGTCACTAATAAATGTGTTTATGTGTAGGACAGCCACGACACCATGACAACATGGCATGCATATCCTAGTTTTCCGCCCATCCATTTAACATGCCAAGGACCAGCCTAGTCAAGCCAAGCTATGACATTATTACACGGTCAAGGAGCATTCAAGGCCAATCCCACATTTTCTGCCTCACTTTAAAGCATGCATTCAAGGCTGAATTTCAAATTCAAATGGGACTTAAACACATTTATGGCACATCCCATATTCTTTGCCCCATGTTTCAGGCCATTTGAATTGAGCACTTACTATGGAAATTTCGGCCAAGCTACAAAGAAGGAAGGCGTTCAAGGCTAGTTTCAAATTCAAACAATCATTGAAGGCACATCCCATATTTTCAGCCCATGCATTAAAGAATCAAGCAACTACACGGCCAGAGCTTATTAAGGACATTAAGCACATGTTGGGATTCAAATTCAAAAGAGAATTCAAGTTCCTACCTTATTCTCCTCCTCAGCTTAAATGGGAATTAAATGGGACAAACATCTCATGCTTTTGGCTCGACTTAACTTCAATATTTATGGGCAAATCAATATGTGAATGAGCACAAAAGGAGCCTGGTCGAGGATCTTCAACACAAAGTAAAGGAGGGGGGATTCAAATATTCAAGCACATGTGCTAAAACCAAGGGAATGAATTAAAACTGTGGCATAACACAAGGGAAAACTTAATGAGGCACACAACCATTGCATTATGGCCGAATAAGCTTTGAATTAAGCCATTAAGAATGTAATAATGCCTAACCATATGGTTTGAATTTCGAAATTGCTTGTAATAGTTAATGAAATGGAAGCCTTAGATGGCCAGCCACACCTTATATGTAAGCATTTGGCATTTGGAAAAACTTAAGTTGAATTTTATGCTAAAAGCAAGTGTCAGTGAGATTTTCTCTCCTAAGTTCTTGGTTGAACCAAAAGTCAAGTTCTTATCAAACATCCTTGTTTGTGACGAACCTCATTTGGCTTATCAAACACCATTGTTTGTGGCGCCTTCATCTTCTATCTTCTTCATTTTCTTTTATCCAACTAACAACCACCAAGCCTAAGCCTCGGCCTAAGCACATACTACACCATACCACCGAGACCAACAACCACCATGGCCTAAACACAAGTCCTAAACTCAATCCCAAACACTTAAGCCAATCAAACTTACCCCTCGGCCAAAACCAACCCAAACAATCCTTAATTCACTCTCGGCCAAACATCCCCAAACAAAAACCAAAACCCAACTATAGCCTACCCAAAAGCCTAAAGCCAACCAAAACACATAAACAACCAAAACAACCCACAAAAAGAGTCCTAAAGTGTCTTAAATCAAAGCTTCAAACAAAACGATCAAAGTAAAATACCAACCCCCACAAGGAGGTTGCTATCAAGTGGTACTAATAGGCCTTAAATGTCTCATAGAAGTAAGATGATTAGCTTTAGGGATAAAAACCATAAGAATATCTAACAGACAGGGATCGGTAGACCTAGAACAAAAGTCATCCTACACTATACTCTATATATCTTTCCCTAAAATCAGCCAATACTTTTTGAAGAAAAAAAGGTTGAAACTCATCATGCCTAGGAGCTTTGAAGGAAATTATAATCATAACCACCTTATTAGTCTCATCCATAATAACAGGGGCAATCATACCCTCAACACTTGCAGGAGGTAACACTAGAGTGGACACCTTACAATAACCAAGATTAACATATCTACTACCACAAAAGAGGGTTTGGTAATAGTGATCACCCCTTCTTTAAGCTTGGCAGGATCAGTAGACCATTCAACATATTCCAAGAAGAGACCATGGATTTTATTACATTTCCTTCTAACAATAGTGTGGGTATGAAAACTTTTGGTATTCTTATCGCCAAATTTCACCCATTACTCTCTAGACTTTTGATACCACAACATTTCATCTTACCTTAGGATAGTATTATAATTCTGCCTCAACTGAGCCTCAAATCTAATAAGAGCCGAATCAATCGAAGAATCCAAATAGAGTTGCACACCACAAATCTTCTTTGACTTTAGCAAGCCCATAAAAAAAATATCACTCTCAACAACAACCCAAGCCTAGAGGACTAGATAATAATTATCAACATGAGAGGACCAAACAAACTGGAAATGAAAAGACCAATTATAAATGACCCCACCAACACCACAACAAACCTAGATGCCGCTTAGGACCAAAACTCACCTCAATGCCATAACCCAACATTTGAGAGCATGCAACGAGCTCTCTTAAGTAGATTCGTGCTCATGTGATCGTCAGAGAACTTTTTCAGGTATCTCCCCTGACGCATTCAAAGACAAAAAAATACTTCTCACTTATGAAGAAACACTAGAAGATTCTTCACTAAATTCTTCCATCCAGACCCAACATTCCCAAGAATAGCCATTTCATGGAAGCACAAGTTACAAATTACACATGTCAATAGAAAATAGAAAAAAGTTCCTTCTAAAATCAGGTCAAAAATTCATTTTACCCATTAGCCACTGACTAGGTGATAATATTCTTAGCTACCAAATTATAAGGTCAAACATTCCTTCATTAAAACTATTTTTTTTATGAAAACCATGCGTGTAAATGCGTGATCCCAAAATTTTGTTGTTTTCTTACTTTAAAGTATAAATGTCATATGCACAATATAAAGAAGAAGAGAAAAAGATATACAATGTGCTTACACCGTGATTATATCATCTATAATTTATATTTAATCATCATAAACTTCTAAATAGAAATAATAAAAATAAATAGTAGATGATACAATGATTATGTATAAACCTTTAAACTTATATTACATACATATTATACTCTATAAAAAATGGCATCTAATGATATCACCAATCATATAAGTTGAATTTTAGAATTTGATAACTTAAATATCATATATAGCTATTATATATTTTATTATCACTCACCTTTTATATTTTCTATCCAACTCCACTTTTAAATTCAAAGGAAAACTATAGGCAAGAACAAAGTTGTACAACAAATGATGTTAAAAAATCATAGTTTAAAGCCAATAGAAAGGAAAAAGAAACGTTCATAGCCCTTGTTTTGGGTTCAAATTTTTACCCCATTCCTTCAGAATCATTTATAACACAACTATAGTTATATCAGCAGCTAACAGGGATGATATTTGAAGGATGAATGTGATAGAACTAATAATCCCTTACTAATTAAGTATAGTGACCAATAACTAGTGGTGTAAGATATCGTTAGATCCTCAAGGTGACCAAAATGTCAAATGTTCGATTCCTGTGAGCGACACTTGTCGGGAAGGGCAGCCACGTATCCCGAAATAGATTACTTTCTTTCCCAAAAGTGAGAAAATACTTTTGATAGTACCAAAAAAATTAAGCATAGTGTCAGCAAGATCCTTCATAATCATGTTGTGTTTACTATTCATATTACACGCCCGTGAAAGGTTTTATAGAGGAAAACTGAATCTAATTTACAATGAGGTACTTGAATAATGAAAGAGAGATGACAACGGTATTATTGCATGCCCATCTTGATCAGTGGTAGGGTTAACAAAGAGGAGGCCCAATGAAAAAGAATAATACTCTTCCCTCAAGTTAGGATCCTCCCCCGGTACGTGTGAGACAAATACATCATAAATAATATGAAAAAATATAAGGATGCAACATTTTTATATCTTTTAAATATAATTATATGACATTTTACCATTCAAATCAAGTGTAAAAACAAGAACTTCTATCTCTAATATTAGAAATGATATTTTTGCTTTTCCCTCTAACGTGAAAGTGCCAAAACATCAATAAATGGAAATTATGTTGACCCATAACGAGAAATTAGAAATAACTATACCTTTGCAAAAAGAAGAATAATCATGATGATCAATGAATTAAACTTTTCAACTTATAATTTTTTTTTGGTCTAAATTCGTGTTATAAACATGGACAATATAGTAAGGTGAGATTTTTTAATGGAAGTTTTGTTGATACGCAATAACAATATAAGTTAAAGAAAATGTATGTATCACTTAAATCAACTGCTTGTTGGTTCAACTTCTGTATTTTGCCTCAGGCCATATGACCATTTCAAGGGAAATGATCATCTCATTTGTATTTGTACATATGGCTAAAAATGTCATTTCATTATATCTCAAAGATAAAAGTGTCAAGTCATATTAAAAAATATGATAATAGGGTTTACACAATTGAGTACAATTGTGACAAAAAATGTAACTAATATGATACCTTTGGTCTAACTTATGGCAGGCTAGGTCGATGCAACATAATCTGATTGTTCAAAAATCCAGATCTCGTTGGCTTAAGGATGGTGATTCTAACATCAAATACTTCCACAATCTTGTGAATGGTCTTAGGAGAATCAACTCAATTCAAGGTCTGAGGATTAATGGCAAATGAGTTGAGGATATTTGTGGTGTTAAAGATGGTGTCCGCAATCACTTTCAACTCCTCTTCTCTGATCATATTCATCAGAGTCCTACTCTACATGGTGTTCCATTCAACAAATTGGACACTTTGGCCAATGCTTCTCTTATTGCTCCTTTCGGTGATGATGAAATCAAAAATGCTATATGGGACTGTGATAGTGGGAAGAGTCTTGGGCCAGATGGTTTCAACTTCAAGTTTATAAAGGCTTTTTGGGATATCATGAAGGAGGATATTATTGCCATGGTTCACGAGTTTCATCTTAATGGGAAAATTACTAAGGGAGTCAACTCTTCCTTCATCAGTCTTATCCCAAAGAAGACCAACCCTCAACATATGGGAGATTACAGGCCTATTTCACTCATTGGGTGCCTTTACAAAATCATTCCGAAGCGGCTTGCTAACAGGTTAAGGAAGGTGCTCGACAAAGTCATCAGCAACACTCAATTTGCTCTCCTTAAGGGGAGACATATCCTGGATGGGGTGGTTGTGCTCAACGGGGTTATTCATGATGCGAAAACATCTGGCAAACAATGCAATCTTCAAAATCGACTTTGATAAAGCTTTAGATTCGGTCTCTTGGAGTTTTATCGACCACATGATGGATCAGCTTGGTTTTTTGTCTGAAATGGAGAAGATGTATTATGGAATGCATGTCAACCGCAAATACTTCAGTTCTAGTCAATGGCAGCCATACCGATGAGATTCATCTAAAAATAGGTCTTCGTCAGGGTGACCCTTTATCTCCTTTTCTATTCCTCATTGTGGCTGAAGGTCACTCGAGGCTTATGAGACAAGCTATCTCCCTTGGATTCCTCACTCCTTACAAGGTTGGTTATGATCACATTGAGATCTCTTTGTTGCAATTTGCTGATGATGTGATCCTAATTGGTGACTGCTCCGATCAAAATATTTGGGCATTCTGAAGCTATTTGAGCTGTCTTCTGGCTCAAAATCAACTTCAGCAAAAGCAATCTGTTCGGGTTGAATATTGAGGGAACATTTGAAGATCATATCTGATTTCCTACATTGCAAGCTGTCGTCTAACTCCTTCTCTTATCTTGGGATCCCTGAGGGTGTTAACCATCGGCGATATAACACTTGGAAACCTCTCATTGAAAGAATCAACTCCAGACTCTCTTCCTGGAAGACGCATCAACTCTCTTTTGGTGGTCGGGTAATTATTCTTAATGTTGTCTTATCTGCACTGTCTGTCTACTACTTGTCTTTCTATAAAGCTCCTCTCAGTGTTGCCCGCTCTATCCAAAAAATTCAAAGCAAATTTCTCTAGGGTGGGGTTAATAGTGATAGGAAGATTAAGTGGGTTAAGTGGGAACATGTGTGTAAACCTAAGAATGAGGGTGGTTTAGGGGTCAGAGATATCCACTCTTTTAACCTTGCTCTTTTGGGAAAATGGAATTGGCGTCTTTTGTCTGAGCGTGAGAGTCTGTAGGCAAAGTCTTAATCTCTAAGTATGGTCATAATCACATTTCCACATCTAGGACGGGTTTTAGATCCTTTTTTTCCGAAAAAGTCTAGCTGGGTTAAGGATTTAGATTTGTTATTTCCAAATTTTCCGGAAGGTCCTAATTGGTTCCGAGATGGTCTTGTTCATCATGTGGGAGATGAGTCTACTACTAGTTTTTGGCACGACAAATGGTTGGGTAGTGATATTCTTTTCATTAGGTATATGATCGAGGTTGTACAATCTTAGCACCCGTTGGATGGAGGGAAAATGGGAGTGAAATTTTACTTGGAGACGTAATTTATTTGTTTGGGAAGTTGATCTAACCTCTTCTTTTTTGCAAGAACTCAATCAATCGAAGCTTCAACAAAATATTCCTGACTTTTGGGAGTGAAGATATGACAAAACTAAACAGTTCTCAGTTAAATATGCCTACAAACTCATCTCTCATCATGACCAACAACGGAACTTCTCTAACCACTACTCTAACCTCATTTGGAAGTCTAAAGTTCCATTGAAGGTTATCACTTTTGTTTGGCGCCCTTTTCAAGACAGAATACCAACCAAGAATGTTCTTCTTAAGCGGGGGGTCCTATTGAACAATAATGGAGGATCATTTTGTGCCTTCTACAATGAATTTTCGGAATCCACAAATCACTTATTCTCGTCTTGCAAGTTTACATACTCAGTCTGGCAACATCTTCACAAGTGGTTAAATATTATTGTCGCACTACCTCTTACCCCCCTTAAGCATTTCACTTATCACTTTGGTATGGTGAAGAATGGTAAGTGTTGAAAAATTTGGAGTGTGCTTTTGCTTGCTTCTATTTGGTCCATTTGGCTAGCTAGGAACGATCTTGTATTCAACAATGTCATACCCTCTATCACTTCTATTCTGGACTCAACTAAGATGAAATCATGGCTTTGGATTAAAACTCAGGCAGGGATGAAAACTATTGACTATGCATCTTGGACTTCAAATTCGTTAGGTTGTATCAATATTATCATGTAATCTCTTTTCTTTTGCTTTGTAAGTACTATTTCTTTCAATAAAATTTTCTTTTGCCGACCAAAAAAACTAATATGATAATATTTGTGAACTAATATGAAGAGTGTCAAAATCATAATATTGGTAATAATTGAAATTGCTGAAAATTTTGTTGAAGAATCCAGCAAAGTCGGTAGTAAAAAAAATCCTACATTGATATTCCAGTAGTTCATATAGTAGTTTCTAGCCTGAGATTGTGATGTAATCAAGATGCATCTAGAAATAGTTATAGGCAGTGGAATAAGCATATAAAAAGGCACTCACATAAGTGATATAAGAACGATAGTGAAGTACTTTATCTCCTTCAACCCATGAAAGCTATTCCTCTACCTAATTTTCTCTGTTATTTTCATCTATAACAATTTCCTCTCATGTCTAACTATAACTTATATCTTTTCTAAAACCAATAATAACAATATGTTATTAATACCATATCGGTCATTAAATCGGTAGGGGTACTGGTATAGTGGTATAACGGTTCAACCGGTGGTTCACTAATTAAACCGCATACAGATGAAGTTAGATATACATATATAATATATTAACATTAATGTTGAAAAATTAATAAAAAACAATAATTTTTTATTTTTATTAAAAGATTAATTTTAAATAAAAATCAACCGGTTTGGCCGGAATGATTCAATTGAAAACCGGCCAGTATGATCGGTTTTGACCGGTATAATTGCATGACCATCATAATCATTGTACCATATCGGTTTTGAGACCGGTTCAACCGATAAACCAGTTGAACCAGCTGGCACAAACCAATTTTTACAACTATGGTGGAAAAAAGTCTTTCTAGATCGGTTAAAACAACTATTGAAATTAGACATCTCCTCAATATCGTATTGGGTGATGGTATTGGGTAATGCAGAAAGTGAGGACATTTTAAATTGGGTGTCCGATTAATTTAGATTTTTTTATATCATTTCTTTATGAACCTGTTTTTGAAAGTTTAGTTTAATGTAAACGTGTCAAAACGGGCTATTCGAGTGGGTTTTGGCTAATCCGCATCGGGTTTGGGATAAACTGGACTGGACTAAAAAGTCTGGATATAATTTATTCATATCGAAATGAAGCCCAAACACGGCCTAAGCGGGTTGCGGGTTGTGGCGGGCCAGCCCTCATAATATTAAAAAAATTATTTAAATTTTAACATATTTAATATATATATATATATATATCATTTGATATTAATGCATAACTTTTTTAACACAATTGTTGTAGCCAATGCAACCAAACTTATAGATATAATGCTCTGTGTTTGATTTGAGACATGATGTCAAGTCTACGTATATGATTCTTAACATAACTCATTTATTAAATATTTTATTTCTATTAGACTCTCAATCTTTAACACAATATAATTTGTAACTTCACTTCAATATAATAAATGAATACAATAAAAAATAATATCACTTTGGTTTATAGTAATTGTAATATAGACTCAAATTCAGAATGAATTCTATGTGTCAAAGTATAACCACCATTATAATATTTCTTTACTTTGTGTATTGATATCTTTAGTATGCTCTTTACTAACTCTTTCATGGTGAATTGTTATGTTAAATTTGGTTGTGTGGAGTTCTCTATAGTAAACTATTAAGTTGTGTTTAAAGTTATTTTATTTATTATGTTTTTGTTGTAGAAGTTAAATCTAATTAAATATACAATTAAGAAAAGAAAAATGAAACTATATGGTTTAATGTTCTCATTTAATTTGATACACTATTTTGCTAATGTGCTTAAAATGATATTAAGCAAAATAAGAAAAATAATATAATGCTTATCTTGATAACATTATTGTAATTTATAAATATTTATGTTACATACATTACTCTATTTTTTTATTCAAAGTTCATAACACAATATTTATCATATATTATATATTTTTTATTAAGTTATTTTCTAAAATAATTTTCACTTTAAGCTTATTAAAAAGCCATAGGTCTCAAAAAAAGGTTTTAAAATAAGGAAAAACGGATAGTGTGAACCTCACCCGGGTAAGCCCGGCCCGAATCCGGCTTTAATATAGTTCGGCCGGTCCGGAATAAAAAGCCTGAATTCACTAAAAAGTGTCAAATATAATACTCAAAGCCTGAATTCACGGGCCCGCACATTTTGACAAAGGTAAGTTATTTAGGTTACCCAATTTTCAAAGTCAACTTTCAATTCATTTCACTTGCATGCCGGATATTGAATGTTTCTTTTCAAATCAGCTATACCAATTTTAAATATATATTGTTTTTTCTTTCGGATACATATTTGTATATTGTTCAATTAGCTTATTACAATTTTCAAGAATTTCTACTAAGGAAAGATGATGGTAATGGAGTCAAATAATTAGCAGGTCACAAATATTGGGATATGGACCCTCTCCAGTACTGGACAGTCCAATACTAGAACATGAGGTCTATAAAATTTTGAACATTAAAAAATAAACTTTAATTGAAAATGATTGAAAATCTATACCGTTAATATTTTTTAAATGACATATATTACAATCTTTGGCTGTACTAAACTCTCTGGGATCCAAATTCCAAAGATTGAGCTTTCAATTTCTTTATAATATTTAGATGCAAACAATTGAAATTGAACTTTTAATTTCTCTATAATGTAAATTATTGGAGTATCACCATCCTACTTAAGTAGTGTCACAACTATATTATTTTTTTGTTAATATCGGTTATACTACTTATGAAGAGGGAGAATGAAATTTCAACCTCTTCCAAATAATTTAGAGTTGATACTATGTTTTTTTACACACAAAACATAAAAACACTTTTTCTGTCCATTATGAGAATATATGGTTATTAAACTAGAGTTCTGAATTCCAAAGGCGATTACAAATCGTAGAAGATATTAACACCTCGTATGTCCGGTAGCATTAGTTAATCGTAAAAACTATTTAAACCCTATACTTTTTTCATTCCAGTCCGAGACCACCCTTTGAGAATATCGTTCCAATCATGTGACTGCTCCTTGAGTACATCGCTCTAATTATCAGAACATCCCTCTTGTTTTGCTATTACCTCGTTATATGCTCTCATGAGGTTATTTTCTTTTTCAAAGAAATAAGTTTCTTTTTTACATACTTCCACTAAGTTCACATGATGAGCTTTCTCAAGATCTTCCATTATAGCTTTGATTTGGTCTACACTTCTAAGAGCTCGTTCTAAAGCTAACCGTTAGTCTTCCATTGTTGCCCTAACTTTGTTTCCATTTTCTTGATTTCTTTGAGATCTGCCTCCACTTTCTTTGATGATGATGTGGTGAGGTGACAACTCAGATAAACTTGAGCTCCCATCAACTAACGGTTGAAAATATATTTGTATATTTCTACATTTATGGCCAAGACCCAATTTGTTATTAAGTACGATTAAAGTAATTGTATTTATTTATTTTTGTCATATTATTTATTTAATTAAATTTGTTATATGATAAGGTCTTTGATTGAAAATTAGAGACTTGTTATTATAATTGAGATTATAATAATGAGAAACATGTCTCTTATAATTTTTGTCTAAATTGTTCTTGATCATAGAATCATTGAGAATAGGACATCAATGACTCAGATAGATCAATATATGTGTAATAGTATTTATTGGATAAATATTAATAGATCTCATTTATTAAATTGCACATATAGATGATACATATATGGATATGATCATTGAAATGACTCAACTGAGAATTCCTAATGGTTAAGATTACCTTAATTTGTCAATAGGAAATTCTCAAGAAGAAATGAATTAGTGATTAATAGATCTCTTAGGATGTTATTTGAATGAATATTGGGTATGATTTAATGCTTGTAGAATTAGTGATTAATCAAGAAGGAATCCATCAACTCTTGGTAATGAGTTTGAGCTCTATAAATAAGACATTGGCCAAGGTATTACAATTAATAAAGAAATGAGTTTCTTTGAGTTATTATGACAACTTATTAAAGTTTGACAATTGTACCAAACTTTAAAGTTGGTCAAAGTTGTAAAGATGGAAGGAAATATTTTAATTAATCTTCTAGTGGTTCTTGAAAGTGAGATATATATTACTTCATGCTAACTAGTCGTTAAGGAGAGTTGCTAGACGCCAACCTTGATTAGTAAATTAATTATTTGATTTACTACCAGCTTAGTATTGAACCTACGGGGTCACACACTAACGAGTGTTCTAACCTTTGCTAAATAATTATATTTTTGATAATTAAATTGGAGAATTTAATTTGATCAAATAAATAATTGTATGGAATATTATTTCAATTCTTTGCTAGCACCAAGAATTTAAATAATAAATAAAGGGGCATTCTAAAATATTCATATGTAGCTGAAAAATAAAATATGAGTTATGGTGTTGTTTTATGAAATAATATGTGATAATTGGTTTGTAACATTTCAACCAATAGGTATCATTTAAAATATATCATAATTCTCACTATAGGCAGCCTATCATACATACATATATATATATATATATATATATACACACACGTTTACATATATAAAAAGAAAAGAGACGAAGAAAAAGAAATGGGCAGTGTGTGAAAAATCATAGTGTATGTGAGTGAGAGAATTCCTTCACTGTTTCTTTACAGAAAAAGGAGCAACCTAGAGAATTCCTTCACTGTTTCTTTACTAAAAAAAGGAGAAAATTGACATAGCAAAGGTTGGTCTCGGTGTGGATACACGCGTAGAGTCTTCATAATTTTGAAGAACAACCTTAAAGATTCAGGAACTACAACCGGGTACGCTATTTATATGCAGTTTTTATTATATATAATTTTAAACACAAATAGATTTATGTTTATACCGCTGTGTGTGTTAAGAACACCATAATTTTTCCTTTCAATGGGTATCAGAGCAGGATTTTGTGTTTATTTTATATATAATGATTGTGTGTTACTATGGACTGTATGTACGTACTGTGCATTATATAACATGCATCTGTGCCTGTGTTTTACGTTAATGACATAATATGCATACTGTGTTTCTCCAATATATGCATTCATATAAAAAAAAAAACAGCCCCTGTATGCATGTGAAACAAATATAAATATATATAATGAATAGTCTTAAATCTATGTGTTCCTGTGTACATGATTTTCTCAATTGTATGCTTGTCTGTTTTTGCAAAACTATATATTCAGACCTGCATAACCATACATATATATTTATAAATAACTATATGTATATATTAATATGTTGTTAACTGTTACATAATTATATGTATATATTAATATAATGTTACATAGCTATACGTATATATTAATATACTGTTTTGCCTAATATATATATATATATATATATGACGGAGAGAGCAGTCTCTCTATGTGCCAAGGAGAGACTTCATCAGTGTTATGTTTTTATGATATTGGCCATATATTATTGCTTTTGCTGTCATGACTTTTACATGTTATGAAGTAAATGAATGATGTTAATGTTTCCAGATATATATATATATATATATATATATGTGTGTAGCCGGTGAGATATATATGTTTGGTATCTGTTTTGCAATATATATATATATATATATATATATACTCTTTGTGCCTTATATATTTAAGAGTACTAAAGGGAAAAAGTTTTCTGTGTAATTGCTTGTTCAATTATGAATATGCATATGATGCAATGCTTTTATAGAAAGTCAAAGAGTGTGCAATTTTGATAGTGTTCTCTCTACAATTTTTCAATATCTACTCTGCAATGCTTTTATATATATTTGTGACGCAAAATGTTTTTTTTTCGATATGTACATATTATGAACATATATATTTATTATGCAACTGATATGTATGTAATTGAATATATATGTATATACCAGGTAACTGATTGTATTGTATATATATATTTATATACTTTGTTATCTACTTTATATAATATATATGAATGTTTGGATATATATTATATTATGAAAGAGAGAGTAGTCTCTCTGTGTGCAAACAAGAGTGTCTATCTGTTATGTTCTTGTGACATTCCTCACATATTTTTGCTGTCATTATTGTTATATATATTTATATATATCTGTCTTTGGATACATACATGGACAGAGAGATTTATATTTAATATATATACTTGAAAGTGGAAACGTTGTGTGTATATGTATATTTTTGCTTTCAAAGAAATTTGCATTGTGCACATGTTACTTGTAATCGAAAGAAGAAGAAAATATAGTAAAGACAAATTAGTATTTTATTTTATTTTGGATGTGTTTCTATATGCTTATGCATTTTAAGATAATGTTATAGAAACGTCAAACATTGATCTGTTAAAAAGTGACATGTGATGTTTACTTAGAATTTTATTACAAGAGCATTGTGAATTAAATTAGTTAACATATGTGATGTATTAAATTAATTGACACATGTGATGATGTTTAGAATTTAATAACAAGGAACGACCTGAATACCAGGTGACTTGTGAATTAAATTAGTTAACATATGTGATGTCTTAAATTAATTGACACATGTGATAATGTTTAGAATTTAATAACAAGGAACGACCTGAATACCAGGTGACTTGTGAATTAAATTAGTTAACATATGTGATGTCTTAAATTAATTGACACATGTGATGATGTTTAGAATTTAATAACAAGGAACGACCTGAATACCAGGTGACTTGTGAATTAAATTAGTTAACATATGTGATGTCTTAAATTAATTGACACATGTGATGATGTTTAGAATTTAATAACAAGGAGCAACCTGATTACCAGTGGACTTGTAAATTAAATTAATTGAAACATGTGATGTTTGTGTAGAATTTAATAACAAGGAGCGACCTGATTACCAGATGACTTGTAAATTAAATTAATCGAAACATGTGATGTTTGTGTAGAATTTAATAACAAGAAGCGACCTGATTACCAGGGGACTTGTAAATTAAATTAGTTGAAACATGTGATGTTTGTTTAGAATTTAATAACAAGGAACGACCTGACAACCAGGTGACTTGTAAAATTAAATTATTTAAAGTACATATACTAATAGGAATGACCTGACAAATAGTGGACTATTTGGTATAGATTTCTTTAATAAGATTGTATATGATACATTTGAATACTTTAAAAGTATGCATGAGAAACGACTTGACAACCAAGGGGCTCATTCATATTTTTTAAATGGATTTATTTCAATTAGAAGAAATAATGATTTCTTTGATTATTATAACTACTATGTGACATTTATTGTAAATGTACTTATTCCCTTTAGATTTCCAAATATGTCTACCATATCATTGCGCTTTATTCTTGAAACCTCCAAACTGGTTGGAACCAATTATGATGTTTGGTACCGTAACTTGAGAATAGTTCTCATGCATGAAAGGCTCCTTAACATCATTTATGGACCCGCTATGGCTGCTTCAGCGAACCCATATAACGCTGAAGAAATTAAAATGTATGAGAAATACAAGGAAGATTGTTTGAATGCTAAATACATTAACTTGGCATCCATGATTTATGAACTTCAGAGGCAACACCAGGATATGGATCCAACTGCTATCATTGTGCATATTAAGAAGATGTATGGTGATCAAAGCAGGAATGCGAGATACTTATTATCCAAAATATTGTGTAGGTCCTCAATACCTACGAAGGATCAAGTTGGACCTCACGTAGATGATTGATCTCATTAAATAACTTGAGAAGTTGGAATGCAAACATGGGAAAAAGGTTTTCTCAAGATTTGACTCTTCAATCAGTGCCAAAATCATTTTCAAAATTTACTGTTAATTTCAATACAAAAAAAATTGTGATTTGCATGAGATGCTTATAATGTATTGATTACCAAGCTCAAATTGCCTCTGAAAATAAAACTCGAACTGTCATGGTGGTTAGAAACTCCTCTAAAAGGAATGGCAAGACAATTTTTTAAACCAAAGAATAATCTTATACAAGGGGTGGTGTGACCAAACCTTACAAAAGAGGTAGAACTGACTAAAACAATATTGAGTATTTCTTATGCAAGGAGAAAAGTCATTAGAAAAGAAATTGCAAGAAGTATCTTGATTTTCTGAAACATGAGAAGCAAACAAATTTCTCATGGTTATACAAGGAAAGTTACCTTGACCACTATGATTATGAATCATATACATAAGGTTACCTTTACCAATATGATTATAAATCATATACAACTTGTAAATGTTGTCTTAAAGGAAAAATGACTAAATCTCCATTTGTAGGAAGTGGAGAGGGAGCTTCGGAATTACTAGGACTAATACATACAAATGTATGTGTACCTATGAAAATTTAAGCCAAATGAGGATAATCTTATGTTATTACTTTCAAGTGATGATATGTCTAGATATGGTTTCTTATATATCATAAGACATAAATCTAAATCATTTGAAATGTTCAAAAATTTCGTGTTGAGGTTGAAAAAGCAACATACTATAAGTATGAAATATGCAAAAGGATGTGAAGACATTTTTTCTTAATAGAGAGCTAAAATAGGATGTGTACATGACACAACCCGAATGATTCATATCCTTATCTGATCCTAATAAATTTTGCAAGATGCAAAGTTTCATTTATGGATTAAAACAAGTTTATAGAAATTGGAATGTCCACTTTAATCAAACAATTGAAAAGTTCAAATTTTGTTAAATGTGCTGATGAACCTTGTGTTTACAAGAAGATTAGTGGGAGCACAAATATTTTCCTAGTACCATATGTAGATGACATATTGCTTATTGGAAATAATGTGCCAATATTACAAGGTACAAAGATTTGGTTATCTAAACAATTCTCCATGAAAGATTCAAGAGAAGCAACCTATATTCTAGGAATAAAGATTTATAGAGATAGATCTAAAAGGCTGCTATGACTCTCTGAATCTGGGTATATTGATACTATCTCAAAGAGGCATAACTTGGAAAAACTCCACAAGAAACTATTTACCAATAGCAACTGGAGTTACTCTTAAATAGAGAGGATTGTGCAAAGATTCTTAAAGATAGAAAACACATGAATAGAGTACTATACGCTAGTGTAGTGGGAGCTATCATGACTTACAACCTAATCTTGTGGAAGCATTCACTAAGGCACTTGGGTTAAAATAGTTTGATAAACACAAGCGGGAAATGAGAATGATATAATTACTGATTGGCTCTAGTGCAAGTGGGAGATTGTTGGAAATATATTTGTATATTTCTACATTTATGCCCAAGACCCAATCTGTTATTAAGTACAATTAAAGTAATTGTATTTATTTATTTTTGTCATATTATTTATTTAATTAAATTTGTTATATGATAAGGTCCTTGATTGAAAACTAGAGACTTGTTATTATAATTGAGATTATAATAATGAGAAACATGTCTCTTATAATTTTTGTCTAAATTGTTCTTGATCATAGAATCATTGAGAATAGGACATCAATGACTCAGATGGATCTCATTTATTAAATTGTACATATATATGATACATATATGGATATAATTATTGAACTGACTCAACTGAGAATTCCCAATGGTTAAGATTACCTTAAATTGTCAATAGGAAATTCTCAAGAAGAAATGAAATAGTTTCCTTTGACCTGAGATTAACATGGTAATTAACATGTTATTTATCATACTTTGATTTCGGACACATAATGTCTTAGGATGTTATTTGAATGAATATTGGGTATGATTTAATGCTTGTAGAATTAGTGATTAATCAAGAAGGAATCCATCAACTCTTGGTAATGAGTTTGAGCTCTATAAATAAGACCTTGGCCAAGGTATCACAATTAATAAAGAAATGAGTTTCTTTGAGTTATTATGACAACTTATTAAAGTTTGACAATTGTACCATACTTTAAAGTTGGTCAAAGCTGTAAAGATGGAAGGAAATATTTTAATTAATCTTCTAGTGGTTCTTGAAAGTGAGATATATATTACTTCATGCTAACTTGTCGTTAAGGAGTGTTGCTAGACGCCAACCTTTATTAGTAAATTAATTATTTGATTTACTACCAGCTTAGTATTGAACCTACGAGGTCACATACTAACGAGTGTTCTAACCTTTGCTAAATAATTATATTTTTGATAATTAAATTGGAGAATTTAATTTGATCAAATAAATAATTTTATGGAATATTATTTCAATTCTTTGCTAGCACCAAGAATTTAAATAATAAATAAAGGGGCATTCTAAAATATTCATATGTAGCTGAAAAATAAAATATGAGTTATGGTGTTGTTTTATGAAATAATATGTGATAATTGGTTTGTAACATTTCAACCAATAGGTATCACTTAAAATATATCATAATATGAAGAGGTGTTTTGATGCATGTGGAGGGAAATTGTTTCTCACTACAGACAACCTCTCATACATACATATATATATATATATACACACACACGTTTACATATATAAAAAGAAAAGAGACGAAGAAAAAGAAATGGGCAGTGTGTGAAAAATCATAGTGTATGTGAGTGAGAGAATTCCTTCAGTGTTTCTTTACAGAAAAAGGAGCAACCTAGAGAATTCCTTCACTGTTTCTTTACAGAAAAAAGGAGAAAATTGTCTATGCATAAAACAAAAGGGCATTATGAGAGAATTTCATTCACTGTTTTGTTACACAAAGGAAAGACAAATTATGTTGTCTTTTATATCATCTTCTCTCTTCTGTATTTGCTACACACTACATACAAAAGGAGTTTTGTGAGTAATATATTCTTAGTTCTGGAATGTTCTATTTTCTGTTCCATTCGTTCAAAGAGTTGACATAGCAAAGGTTGGTCTTGGTGTGGATACACGCGTAGAGTCTTCATAATTTTGAAGAACAACCTTAAAGATTCAGGAACTACAACCGGGTACGCTATTTATATATAGTTTTTATTATATATAATTTTAAACACAAATAGATTTATGTTTATTCCGCTGTGTGTGTTAAGAACACCATAATAATGATGTGGTGAGGTGACAACTCAGATAAACTTGAGCTCCCATCAACTAACAAGCAATTCCATAGTAAAGCACATTACTGGAAGATGCAGATCTTATCCATTATTAGTAAAAGAAAAGTGTTATCCATACCCACATATGTTATTCATTTCATGGTCAGCAATGGCCACAAATATATTATCAAATTTGATATATTTAATTTCTTCACATTCCAAATGAAAAATGTGTAATTCTATCCACGATTCCCTTGCTTTATTAAAAACAAAAATCAAATTCGTGCCTTTTGGCCACAACTCCACCTGAAAATGTGACTGGGAGATGACAAGGCCATGACTATGATACTAATTTTTTTTTAGAGATGCATTTGAAGAAGTGAAGTTACCATCTTTCATTTATGAGTCAAAGAAAATCATTAACAAACTTGGTTAATAACACTATGATAGATTCATGTCCAAATATTTGTATGTTATTTTTGGGAGATGACAAAAATATTTGTATGCATACAAGCATTATGGTAAATCTAGATAGAAACCCAATAATAAAAACAAGGTAGCTATAAAGATTTTGCTCTACTCTCCACTAAAACCAAGATTCCAATGATTGTTCATAAGATTGCGGATAGGAATCACATGTCCCCATTCATGTTCCATTTGGTGTACCAAACCAATCATAAAATTCCATTCAAGTAAAAATATAAATAACAAAATTAAAAATTAATATTTTAATATTATTTTATGAAATCTGATTGGTTAGGGACACAATGACAAAAAAATCTTGGGGACAGAAGATCCTTGTCCTAAAATTGCATAGCATATGAGATAGCATGCTTTGGGAAGCAATGAAGATGGATTGAGATTAACTACTATGGTCAATTCACTGTTATTCTTTTCGAATGTAGATGACATATACTACATATGAGATAGAGGGTATAAAAGGGACACTGGAATTTTAATTGCATGAACTTTGATAGATTAGTTCTTAATGGTGATTGTGTAAAAAATGAACCTTACATCGAGGCATATGAAGCACAAATGGTGTATTATATGTAGATGATATGATTAATGAAAGGTGAAGTGTTGTTGTGCATGTAAATTCAAGAGAATTATATGACATAGGGGAAGTATGAAAATGAGTCATACCAAGAGCAAAAACTTGATCAGTTTTGTGATATGCATGATGAGTATGAGCAATTTGCTAAAATTATGTAATTGACGATGTAGTGTACACAAGTTACCTCTTTTTTTAATAAATTATATACGCATTATCATTTTTTACGAGAGGTGATTGTTTTACATGGTCAATAATTTAATTTCTATTATGAAGTTAACTTTTATGTCCTTAATATCTAATTCTTTTTATCTCTAGTAGACGTGCCAAAGGTTAAGTGTTTTCTAAATCCATTAAAATCAGGACCTCAACCACAATAGGTTCCATATGAAACAAAATTTCCTACTCATACTTCATCGGCATTGAATCCTGTGGAGTCTTCAACACCATTTCAAGGCCTTGCATAAACCATAGTTGAGACTTCACCACTAATAAATTCCTCAAAACCTAATTTACAGATAATGTTGAACGACAGTCTACACATTATTGGGTTGTTGAGGCAATAGGTACGGTGTAAGTATTATTTGCATTTATCTTTTGGTCTGTACACTAAGTTCACTTCTATTATAAATGCATGCAATAAGTTCACTTCTTTTATATTGTTATAGACTCAGAAATTAGTATTGTCAAGCAAATTTTGGTCAAGGTTTGAGAAGTGAATAACTTACCTATCTAGTAAGGAATCACAGTGGATTTTGATGAGCATGGCGCTGTCAATGTTGATGCACAAGGACTTCTTGCTAGATTTTTATGAACACTAGCATATGAGTGCAAGTCGTTTATAATAGATTACGATAAGTGCTTAGGTTGACATACTGGTATACTTTCTACTCATTTTACTAAGTGATTTGAAACAATAATAAAGGTTTGCCTTCTTAGAGTGCATGTTTTATGATATTGCAAACAATAATTCTCAAAACTACAGTATTGTGGAGTTCATATATTAATTCATAGTATTGTCCAATTAACATTTTATTGTTTCATATATATAATAATGATGCTTCAAGTGTGTCTAATATATCGGTGGATGCGAGAGTTATAGTAGCATTTAGGGTAGTTGTCATGTATTTTTCTATACCTTATATCAAACTACTCTTATTTTTTTGGGATTTTAATTAAGTTGTATTTAAATTTATAAGAATGTATATTTTTTATGAGGTAAAACTCTAGCTATCTTAGGCAAATTTAAGTACGTGATACACTTTGACTATAAAATTACAGTCTTTGTATATCTTTTTTAGTATTTATCAAACTGTTGTAATTTTTATAAACTCAGCAATCCATAGCTGGTTTTTTTTTCTTCTATGGACCCCATCGGAAAAGAGGTGGAAGTTTTTATTTTTGATACATATTTTACAAAACTCGGCGACCCCATTGGAGTTTCTATTTTTTATTTCCACAGCAACCTTATAGGAGTTTTTCATTTTTTTTTGTTTTTCATTTTTTTTATTTCTCACTCTTAAATCGACAATCCCATAGGAGTTTGTCATTTTTTTTATTTCTCTCTCTCCTAAGTTGTCAACATGAATGGAGTATGTCATATTTTTTTTTATTTCTCACTTTAGTTTTCTTTTTTTCTATCTTTTGAATTTTTTTTTGTAGCATGCAATACATTTCATATTAATTTACTCAAATAGAAATAAAAATATTATTAAAAAACGAAAAATATTGCATTTTCATAATTTATTAAATCCTAAAATTCTAATGACGTCTATACGATGAAGTGCCACTGTTGGGGGCTTTCTCCTTCTTGGCAGTTGAACTCTTAATTTTGTTCATTCCGCTACGAGATTCCCCCTCTACCCCGTGTTTTCAATTGTAGCTCCTCGTCATCCTCTTCATTTTCATCATCAACATCGTCAACCACAACCTCATCACCATTATGTGGTACGGTATACCAAAAATGTTTGTTGACGACACAGTATGAAGATAATATTGTTGAGACTTGTATGCCAACAATGATGTACTTGAACTAACAGCAAACATTGATTGTCGCTAAACGTTAAAAATAGTGTGAATTCGCCACTGACATCCGACATAAAAGTATTTACATTAAACAACATATTTATCTCGCCTAGACTCTACAACAACATAGTTGAAGGAATTTTTAATATGAAATTCTCTAATAGCATTTATTTTGGTTTGCTTGGATTCAAAATGCATCTCAACAAACAAATTATTATTATTAATGTTCATTAAAGTAGTTGTATGTCCAAAATCACGACCAACTTCAAAATTTGTGATACGAAAAAATGATGATGGATTAGTATATGTCATAGTACGAGATTAACCAAAATCAAAGTCGACCTCCTTATCACCACTACCTATTTCGATGTCCTCTTCATCACTAAAATCGCTAATAATATCTCTTACAATAGCCATCTACATTTAAAGTAGCTCTAATCGAGAATAGTGTATGAATAAAATTTGGAAGAATAAGGAAACTTTCTCTCAAATGAGAGAGTCGTGTATATGTCTAAAGTAGAAGAGGAAACTGTGTTGAGAAGAGTAGAGTTGGTACATGTTGGATCGTATGTTGCTATAAAGAATAGTGGTTGTGCAATATATAAACCTACGGGTGTATAAAAATACATTATAATAAAATATAAAAAGTAAAAATAAAAAATACTCGAATGTAGTTGAGGAGTTATTGAAGGACGCAGAAAATAAAAAATACATAAAAAAGTCCTATGTAGTTGCCGATTTAGGAGTGAGAGAGAAAAAAAATAAAAAACTCTAACCTAGTAACTAATTTAGGAGAGAGAACAAAAAAACTGAAAAAACTCCTATGTGATTGCCGATTTATGAGTGAGAATATAAAAAATTCGAAACTCCAATGGCACTACGGAGTTTTGTAAAATATGTATATAAAATAAAAACTATCACCCCATTACTGAGTTATGTGGGATGATGAGCAATATATTATACAATATTCATAACCTTATATTACCATAATTGATGATTTTTGGTGCCTAGTTGACTTTGTTAGCCATGATTTAGTGTTTTAGACTTTCTTAGACTATTATTTCTAATATTATTTAATTTGAGATTATTTAGTCTTATTAATTCTATTATCATTTTTAGGTCATATTTGGCACCAAGAATATTTTGGGCAGTACAAATGGAGCGTGTGTGCTGAAGTGAAGATTGTATTTTATTTTAGGATTTTTATTTGTAAATTCTGAAATTAGTTTTATTAGGTTTTGGGTCCATAGTTTTGAGTCCATTTGCTCTTTTAGTTTTATTAAGTCTAGGGAATTCAGACACAACACAATTACATTTTATTCTATTTCATAACATTCCTGTCCACACTAGTTTCGATTTCACCCTTTTGCTCTGCTAGGGTATTCTTCATTTTTGGTTTGGTTATTCCTCTCATGGAAGACTAAAATTTTAGACTAAATTCATTTGGTAACGTATTACAACTCTTAAGGTTTAGCTCTTAATGGATTATCGATTTATTTTCTGTTGATTTCTTCTATCCTATTTCTGAATATGGTTTTGCTTAATTCCATCATTTAGAAATAGGTTTGTAATTAATTTTCGCTTAGTTATTTAATTCTATAGTTCATGAACGCTTAGTTGGTGTAAATTTATTTACTGTTCCATGATTTTCGCTTAGGTAATTAATGAGGTTGTGAATTAATTTTCGCTTAGTTAATTGATTCTCAACAAGTTAGGAAGTTAATAGTTAGAGACAAAATTGATCTTTTTAAACCGAGGTTTGAGTTGTGAATAATCGAACGAAAGGGATTTACCCGTTTTACTATTTTGCTAATTCATTGTTTCTACAATTACTTTAGGTTCATACCAAACAACAAATCCTACCTTTGTGTGCGTCTATATAAGGTGTTTGAACCTTTGTTTGAGAGATAATCCTTGGGGAACGACCTAAGAGTCACTTCTATCCAAAAACGTCATTTTTCAATTTCTTTTTTATTTTTGAAGTTTTATTGTGAATCTGTTTTTCATTTTTAAAATAATTAGGCTTTGAATTTTGGCTTGAAACTTTTTGTGGATGTTCTCTATGATTTTAGGATGTTATTGATGCAGAGCGTTAGTTGTTCACTCAAATTTAATATGCATTTCCATTACTGCATTGTTTGGTTGTTACTGTTGCATTTAGTGCACGATTAGGGGAAATTCAGACCCTTTGCATCCAATAAATCCTGAAATACATAGCACGTTTCATTGGTTACTTAGATAAAATAGATGTTTACATTTAGATAGTGAGTCTTTTGATAGAGTTATTATAGCTGATACTCATACTGATTTTGATTATGTTTCTATGCATTATACTGCATATAGTGATTATGAAAATATGACTCAACCATCTACTCCTTTAGGTCCACGTGAAAGGACACTAAGGGAGCATGTTACACCTGATTTCACTTATGAAAGCTTGTGTATCCAGTATCCCAATGATGATATGCAATATGTGCTTAAAACTAGACTAATATATTTGTTGCCTAAGTTTCATGGACTTGCATATGAGGATTCTCATAAGCATCTCAATGAATTCCATATTGTCTGTCCCACAATGAAACCTCATGATGTTCAAGATAACATTTGATTGAAGGCCTTCCCTCATTCTCTTGAAGGCTCTGCAAAAGATTGCTTGTTTTACTTGGCTCCTCGATCCATTATAAGTTAGGATGACCTAGAGAGTGTGTTCCTTGGAAAATTCTTCCCTGCCCCAGGACCATTGCAATTAGGAAAGACATTTCACGAATCAGGCAACAGCATGAAGAGATTTTATTTGAGTACTATGAGAGATTCAAGAGACCATGTGCAAGCTACCCACTATTACCATATCTCTAAGCAACTTTTCCTTCAATATTTCTATGAGGGTCTAAACAACATGGACAAAAGTATCATTGATCTTGCTAGTGGAGATGCACTTGGATACATGACCCCTGTTGAATCCAAAAGTTTGATTGAAAAGATGGCTTCAAACTATCAACAATTTAATCCAAGTAATGATGTTATAGTTGTTAGAGGTGTTCATACTGATGCAGTAAGGCAAGAGAAACACGAGAGAGAAATTGTTTCCCTTACCACCTTGGTCACTCAATTAGCCTTGAATCAGTAGAAATCTCTAATTGCAAGAGTTTGTGACATTTGCACCTTTAATGATCATTACGACGATGATTGTCCTTCTATGTTGGAGCCTAGAACTGGTGACCATCCCGAGGCTTATGCTGCAAAAATTTACAACAATAAACCTCAACAACAACAGAAAAATTAAGATCCATCATCAAGCATGTATAACCCTGGTTGGAGATATCATCCAAATCTGAAGTGGTCTGATCATTCACAACCTCCTCTAGCTCAACCACCATTTCAGAACAGTGTTGGACAAATTAGACCATATTCAGCAACAGAGGAAGCAACTAGCGAATAATAATCATGCCCATCCACCTGCGCCTAGCGAGCCTTCATTGGAAGAATTGGTGAGGCAAATGACAATGCAGAACATGCAGTTCCAGAAAGAACTAGAGCTTCCATTCAAATACAAGAGTCCTCAATTCAGAATTTAACTACCCAAATGAGACATATGGCTACTTCATTGAATACTTTGCAGTCTTACAACTCTGCCAATTTACCTTACCAAAGTATGGTTAACCCAAATAATGTGAGTGCAATCACCCTAAGGTCAGGCAAGGAAATTGAAGCAAATTTTGACTTTGAAAAAGAAGATGATCTAGTTGCATCAAATAAGAAGCATCTTGTTTTTCAAGAGTCTGGGAACACTAGCAGAAGAATTCATGTAAGTGAACCTTCCTCAAGTGTTGAACAATAACCACCTCCCATTCCTCTTCCATTTCCCCCAAAAATCATTCCAAGGAAGAAGATGGAAGAGGTCGTCAAGGAGATCATGGACAAATTGAGAAAGGTTGAGGTGAACATACCTCTACTTGATGCCATCAAGCAGATTCCAATATATGCAAAGTTTCTAAAGGATGTGCACACTCATAAAAGGAAGCTGAAAGATAATGAGAGGATCAACATGGAAATAAAAGTTTTTGCACTCATAGAGAAATATGTTCCTTACACTCCTGAAAGTGTAAGGACCCAGGGACATTTACTATATCTTGCATCATATGTAATAGCCTTTTTGAGAATGACATGCTAGATTTAAGAGCTTCAATCAATGTTATGTCTATGTCTATTTTTAAGTCTCTTTCACTTGGACCTTTGCAACCTACGGGTGTGGTGATTCAATTAGCAAATAGAAGTAATGCTCACACCGCTAGTTTGATAGAGGATGTCTTGGTTCGGGTTGATCAACTTATTTTCCATGTTGATTTTTACATACTTGATATGGAAGAGGGATCCTCCTGTAACAAATATCCTATTATTTTGAGGGATCCTATTATTTTGTGGGAATACTGTCTATGGAATTTGGCGATAAAGTGGGTTGGTTTAACATTTTTGATGCTATGAAGAATCCATCTGAGGACTATTATGTGTTTCATGTTGGTTTACTAGATGAGTTGACTAAAGAGCAAATTTCTGATTTTCTTCATGATTTTGATTATTTTTCATCATTGACAGATTTAGGAAGAAGATCTTGCTCCTAACCTTGGCACGGTTTTGATGAAGACACCAATATCACAAAAATAAGAAAGGAAGAAGACTAACAAAGACTAACGAAGATAAAGCTTCAAAGAAATAGAGTCTAAGTCTTAGGTACTTCTATCCTTACAACTCATATATTTACTTAGTTAATAATGCTCAAAATTGTTTTCAAGAAAATCAAGAAAAACTAAGTGTGAATAAAAATAATTTTCAAAAAACAACATTTAACAGGTTACCATTTTCGAGTAACAAGTTACATGAGTGAGAAAAGAGTTTTCAAACCTCTAACAGCTATGAGTAATCCATTACAGACTTTGAAGTAACAGATTACTATTTTTAGAAAACAGGGTAATCAATTACTCAAAGTAGTGTAACCGATTACACTAAGGCAAATTCATAAAGCTGTCAAACAGTGTTGTTGAGTAATCGATTACTCAAATCCAGTAATGGATTACACTGTGTGAATTTTCAAAAAGTTGTTAACAAGATTGTTGGGTAATCGATTACCCATTTGTAGTAATCGATTACTGAGAGCTGTTGCATCAATTTTCAGATTTCAAGTGAAGAGTTTTCACTTCAAACTGATTGCTTTTCATTCCAAACGAAACCTACTCATGCCTAAGGGTATTATGGTTGATTGGAAGCCTATATAAAGGCATTGAAACACTCTCACAACATAAGAACTACATATACAACTCATATTACAAACTTTTAATTGAAACTCTCAAAAGCTCTCACACTTTCTGATTTTATTTACACTTTTCAAGCAACCTATTCTTAAACTTTCAAAGTTATTTTGAAGTTGATTTTAAGTGTTTTTCACATTGTTAAAGAGCATTATTATCTCAAGTATAAGAGTTGTTGTTGGATTTCAAGTTCTAGAAATTGTCATATACACTTGTAAGGCAATCCAAGCCAAATTGTACATTCTTCACTTTTGCAAAGTTTATTTTCTTTCACAGGGGTGTGAAGAGAGAGGGTGAGTGACTTGGTATAGTGTTTATCAAGGGAGTTACTTGGAATAGGTTTTCCAAGGGAATTAGATATAAGTGAGTGTGTAAGGTACAAGGAGATCTCGGGGTGAGATAATTGTAATTGCAACTCATTATATTTAATAAAGGAATCTCTTGCGCGTCAAGAGTACTGGACGTAGCCTTCGGTGGACAAGAAGGTGAACCAATATAAAACAACTGTTTACTCTATTTCCCTTCTCTTTGTTAATTTTCTATCCTTCTTAAGTCAATATTTTTCTGCATAATATTTTCAATGCACATTAACTTTGATATTGCAGAAAAATTGGCTATACTTATTGCAACAACTAATTCACCCCCCCCCCCCCTTAGTTGCAATCTCAGTCTTTCAATTGGCACCAGAGCTATTTTTGAGAAAGTTAATCTCAAAATCGGATCCTACTACAACATGGCTTCAAGATCATTCATAGGAGAAGGATCCAACATAAACAGACCTCCAAGCTTTGTTGGAGAATGTTACAACTTCTGGAAAATCAAAATGAGGATTTTCATAGAATCGCAAGACTTGGATATCTGGAATGCTATCGAGGAAGGAACATACGTGCCATTTACCATTGTCAACAACATAAGAGAGACAAAGCCAAAATCTTCATGGAATGATGAAGATAAGAAGAAGGTGCAATATGATTTGAAGGCAAAGAACATCCTCACATCGACACTTGGAATAGATGAGTTCTTTAGAGTGTCCAACTACAAATCAGCTAAGGAAATGTGGGACACCTTGGAGACAACTCACGAAGGTACCGAAGAGGTAAAGAGATCGAGGCTCAACACTTTATCCCAGGAATACGAGATGTTTCGTATGAGACCTAGAGAGAAGATCTTGGATCTTCAAAAGAGATTTACTCATCTCACCAACCATCTTATTGCACTTGGCAAAGTGTTGTCAAATAGTGACTTGAACTTAAAAGTTCTAAGATCACTAACAAGAACATGGCAACCAAAGGTAACGACTATTTCCGAAAAGAAAAGTCTTTCGAAAATGTCCTTGGTTTCTTTTTTTGGAAAGTTGCAAGAACATGAACTCGAATTGAGTCAACTTGATCAACATGAGGAACTAGAGAAGAAGAAGAAGAACATTTCTCTCAAGGCAAAAGCTGAGAAATATGATTCATCGGAAGATGAAGACGACAAGGAAGAGACCGATGACATAAGCCTCTTCGTTAAAAAAATTCAGTAAGTTCCTAAGAAGGAACAAAGGTGGAAGAACCGGGCAAACAAATAAGTTCTCCAAAAGCAATGAGGCCTCCACTTCAAACCAGAATTTTACATGCTTTGAGTGTGGCAAACCTGGCCACATGAAGATGGATTGTCCAAACATCAAGAAGAGTTCTTTCAAAGGAAAGAATGAATTGATGAATGGATGAAGAGCCTACATCGCTTGGGAAGACAACGACACAAGTTAAGCCTCTGAACCAGAGAGCGAAGAGTAAGCGTATCTCTCCCTTATGGCGTCTCATCATTCAGACGATGAAGAGGTAAATGAATCTATCCCTTTTTCTTCTTTCGAATTGCAAACTACATTTAATGATCGACATGATGAATACATGAAATTGTCAAAAATGTTTCTAAAACAAAAATCTGAACTAGATTTTCTTAGAAACATACCTTCATCATCCTCATGTTTAAATTGCATTACTCTTGGCAACAAAGTTTCTATATTGAGTCTTGAACTCAACAAAATGAACAAGAGTAGCAAGAGCCTGACTAAGATCATTAATGATCAAAGACACTCTACGGACCGAAGAGGTCTTGGCTATGGTAAAGGCCCTGCTCTTAAGAAACAAAGTAAGTCTATCATAACAGACTTTCGGAAAACATGTATCCATGCATCTACACATAGCAAACATAAATCTAGGATACATATGCATCAACCTATTTGCTCTTATTGTAAAAGTCAAGGGCACACACCAAATACTTGTCACATTAGAAAATATGGTGTTCCATTAGGATATTTTAAATGGGTTGAGAAAGGATCTAACCATGTAGGACCCAAAACAAGTTGGGTACCTAATATAACTTAACCTGTTTTGCAGGTTGATTTAAGCGCCGCCCGCAATTTATGGTACTTGGATAGCGGTTGCTCAAAGCATATGACGGGCGATAAAAATAAGTTCTCTGTCCTCACTCTAAGGGACAAAGGCTATGTCACATATGGTGACAACAACAAAGGAAGAATTCTTGGAGTCGGTAAAATCAGCAAGCCACCTTCAACAACCATAGAAGGAGTGCTATATGTGGAAGGACTTAAGCACAATCTTCTAAGCATAAGTCAACTTTGCAACAAGGGCTTCCATGTTTCATTCTACCCAGATAAGTGCATCATGTAAGGAATTTCTAAACTCTAAACTTGTTGGTAAGAGAATTAATAACATTTACATGATAAATATAGATTTATCTCTTCCTATAACATGTTTAGTTGTAAATGACATTCATGATGCATGGCTTTGGCATAGGAGAATTGCTCACATACATATGGACCATTTGAATATGCTAATCAATAAAGATTTGGTTGTTGGTTTACCCAAAATGAAGTTTGTTAAAGACAAACTATGTGGTGCATGTCAAATGGGTAAACAAACAAAAAACTCTTTCAAGCCAAAGCATATGGTTGCTTCGGATAGACCATTGCAGTTACTACATATGAATTTATTTGGCCCTTCAAGGACAAAAAGTCTTGGTGGTAACTATTATGCTCTTGTTATAGTAGATGATTTTTCATGCTACACTTGGACTCTATTCTTAGTACATAAGAATGAGGCATTCAAAGCCTTTAGCACTTACGCTAAAAGAGTCCAAAACGAAAAGTCACTTAAAATCGCTGCTATAAGAAGTGATCATGGGGGAGAGTTTCAAAATGCTTCTTGAGGGGTTTTGTGATGATCTTGGGATTAATCACAACTTTTCTGCTCTTAGAACACCACAACAAAATGGTGTTGTAGAGAGAAAAAACCGGTCTTTGGAAGAACTAGCTAGAACAATGTTGAATGAAACTAACCTCCCAAAGTACTTTTGGGCTGATGCGGTAAGCACCACTTGTTATGTTTCAAATAGAGTTCTAATAAGACCCATTCTAAAGAAAACCCCCTATGAACTCTTCAAAGGAAGAAAACCAAACATTTCACATTTGCATGTATTTGGTTGTAAATGTTTCATCTTGAATAATTGCAAAGAAAACTTAGGCAAGTTTGATGTAGAGGCAGATGAAGGAATCTTCCTAGGCTATTCTCTCACGAGTAAAGCTTATAGAGTCTTTAACAAAAGAACTCTAACCGTGGAAGAATCTGTCCATGTCTCATTTGATGAAATCAATCCTCTAATCAAGGAAAGGTTGACCATTGATGAAGAAGATTTGCCTAATTCTACTTTTAATGAAAATGTTATTATTGTAACTATACCTAATATAGAGCATGTGGAAGTGGATGATAATCCTTCCATTCAATAAGAGCATATTCACTCTGATTTACCTAAAGAGTGGAGAACTCATCGAGATCATCCTATAGACAACATTATTAGTGATATTAACAAAGGTGTTACTACCCGTTTAATGCTAGAAAATGCGTGTCTAAACATGCCCTTTGTTTCTCAAATAGAACCATCTAAGATTGATGAAGCAATCGAGGATGAACACTGTAAGGACCCAAATTCTACCCTTGAAATTTTTTCCTTATTTTAATCAAGTTTCATGCATTTTTCTTATAAATCACTTTTGCCAATTACATAACCTTATTTTAATATCGCAATCTCCTCTTCACACTCACACCATAACCCAATAACGACATACACATTGGTTAAACAGAAAAAACATAATTCATATTAATGAAGCTCAGTAACTACTGCATACAACTAACTATGGTTTTCCAAAACACCCATAGCTACAAATATCCAGTGTTACCATCATACAAAAAAATGATACTCATAGTTACAAATATTCAGTTTCAAAATTCAATCAATAGATTACAAAAAGAATAGGCAAGGAGACTTCAAAAAGAAAGCAAAAGCTTCTAAGCTCCTAACCAAACCATATTTACATCTTCTGCCTACCTACAATGGGATTAACATTGACCATACATAGAAAACACAAAGGAATAAGTCGTTAACTCAATAAGTCAATATCCGTTAATCCACATTTTAATAAAGTTAGGTAAACAATTTAAACTCAAATATACTTAAAACCATTTTCATCGTTTATACTTTTGAAAACCATGCTACATAATTTGAGCCAAAGTTTGCTACATCGCTTGAGCCAAAGCCGCTACACCACTTAGGGTTAGCTAAAACATATTTCCGTTTTCCTTTGAAAACGTGCTACATAACTTGAGCCAAAGTTTCCCACTAATCATAATGCTTATGGTTGTGCATTTTCCATGTGGATTTAAACATTGTTTGAATTTTATTTTAATTTCTGCTATTTTGGATTTCGTGTATGAACATCTTTATTTTCGTTATTATGCAATGCTTTTCAGTTTATGTTTTCATACATGGTGTTATTATATTATAATTTATAATACTTGAACTTTCATACACTATGAAATATTGTATGATATGCTCTACAAATGTCTATTGTGCTAGACTCTTGGCTTTTCTTCTTTTTGATGAAGTCAAAAGGGGGAGAAAAGTTGGGAGGTGTGTATTTTCTGTTAATATTCTTTCAGGAACATAACTCCAAAAGAAAGGGGGAGCATACTCAAGACAAATCAAGATATATCATCAAGTATGCTTCTCTCAGAAAATTCCACTTTCAAGAAGACATTGGTTCGTAATCATCAAAAAGGGGGAGATTGTGAAAAAGATCTTGCTCCTGACCTTCGCACGGTTTTGATGAAGACACCAATATCACAAAAATAAGAAAGGAAGAAGACCAACAAAGACTATCGAAGATAAAGCTTCAAAGAAAGAGAGTCTAAGTCTTTAGGTACTTCTATCCTTACAACTCATATATTTACTTAGTTAATAATGCTCAAAATTGTTTTCAAGAAAATCAAGAAAAACTAAGTGTGAATAAAAATAATTTTCAAAAACAACATGTAACAGGTTACTATACTTGAGTAAGAAGTTACATGAGTGAGAAAAGAGTTTTCAAACCTCTAACAACTATGAGTAATTCATTATAGACTTTGGAGTAACAGATTACCATTTTTAGAAAACAGGGTAATCGATTACTCAAAGTAGTGTAATCGATTACACTAAGGCAAATTCACAAAGCTGTCAAACAGCGTTGTTGAGTAATCGATTACTCAAATCTAGTAATCGATTACACTGTGTGAATTTTCAAAAAGCTGTTAACAGGATTGTTGGGTAATCGATTACCCATTTGCAGTAATCGATTACTGAGAGCTGTTGCATTAGTTTTCAGATTTCAAGTGAAGAGTTTCACTCCAAACTGATTGCTTTTCATTCCAAACGAAACCTAATCATGCCTAAGGGTATTATGGTTGATTGGAAGTGTGACACCATAAATTTAAAGTCATTAAATTATAGTATCAGCCCTGGGAATCTCGCTTGAGCGAGAAAGGTGTCGCTTGGGCGAGAGTGGCTCACCTGGGTGAGTGAAATACTGGGCTATACTAAAGGATTCTCGCCTGAGCGAGAATTGTCTCGCTTAAGCGAGAGTTGGCTCTCTTGAGCGAGGGTTGTCCCGCCTGGGCGAGAAATGACATTTTGGGCTGTCGAGGCTGTGAGATTCTCGCTTGAGCGAGAATCCCTCGCCTGAGCGAGAGATCTAGATCTGAAATTTTAAAAAGGCGGGATTTTCTCGCTTGAGCAAGAAGGGGCTCGCTTGAGCGAGAACCCGACGAGTTTGCTTTATAATAGAAACCCCAAACACATTTTAGGGTTAGAAATTGAGAGAGAAGAGAGGAGAAGGTGATTTTGAGAGCAAGAGCTCGTGGGAATCATCTAGAAGCTTGAGAAGAGATCCTAAGGTAGGAGGAAATCGCGGAGGAGACTTTTAAAGTTACTCGGAACCGACCCCAACGCTCACCAAGGTAAGGGATAAGTGTTTCCATTTTATATAAGATGATGGGAATAAGGTACGTGTAAGAGGTAATATGTTTGTAAGCATATTGTTGTTATCCTACTCTGAGTGGTAGTGAATTATTGTTGTTATCCTACCCTGAGTGGTAGTGGATTGTTGTTGTTGTCCTACCCTGAGTGGTAGTGCATTATTATTGTTGTCCTACCCTGAGTGGTAGTTGATTATTGTTGTTGCCTATCCAATGTGGTAGTGGATCATCGTGGTATAAACCTGCCCTGTGTGGTATGGAGAATTACTAGACCTGCCCTATGTGGTATGGGGAATTAACTAGACCTGCTCTATGTGGTATGGAGAATTACTAGACCTGCCCTATGTGGTATGGAGAATTAACTAGAAATGTCCTATGTGGTATGGGGAATTAGCTAGACCTACCCTATGTGGTAGAGTAATAACTCGACCTATCCTATGTGGTAGGGGATTAACTAGAGCTACCCGATGTGGGAGATGATTATCAATACGGAGTAGACTTGTTGAATGTGATCAATGGTAAATTACTATGGAATGTGATTAATGTGAGAAGAGTAGATTTGGAATGAAAGTCATATGCATGCTATAGAATATATATTATGGGTTATATATACTATAGGGTGAATATGAATAACAAGGAAATGAGTATGTTTGGATGAAAGGAATATTCATGCTATAGAATATATATTATGGGATATATATACTATATGGTGAATATGAATAATGTGAAAAGAGTATGTTTGGTATGAAAGTAATATGCATGCTATAGAATATATATTATGGAATATATATCCTATAGGGTGAATATGAACAACATGGAAATGGAAGGAAGGAAATACGAAAGTTTATATTTATGTGCTGTGATTATAGTTTATTCCAATGCTTATTTATACTTAAATGTGGATTATCATGCAATGTTAGTTTTGAACTAATGACTTACTCCCTTGTTTTATTGTGTGGTTTATGATAATCTCATTGTAGGTAAACGGGTGAATTAGGGATGCTTGATTTGGAGCTTTAGGCGTTTTTAAACCTGGAGTCTGTTATTTACCCTTTTTGTATCATAAATGATTATTTGTGGATTTGAATATTTGTAACCATGGCCATATCTTTTCGGAATACTTGTAACTATGGGCAATGTTATTTTGGGACGCCCATAACCATTGGTATGTCGAAAGTACTGAGGTTAATTAAAATGAATTATGTTTTTCTGCATTATGAATGAATGTATTATTGTTACTTGTCAAAAGGATCGGGAAATAACCAGGGTGATTAAAGTAAAGCCATTGGGTTTATAATTTTAAGTTATATGGGAAATTTACATGAGTGTATGATTTAAAATAAGGAGAAATTTTCAATGGTAGAATTTGGGTCCTTACAACATGGTATCAGAGCATATGTCAACTCTGCAGCCTAGGGTATGGCTTGCATGCTTATTTGTATGACTTATGCGAATTGTTTGTTGATTATGTGATTGAATTGTGTTGATTAATATAAACAGATGTGTGATTATGTGACCCTTGTTGGTTGAATATTTGGTTTATTGATGAGTTAATTAGCACAGGTACACATGGCGGGGAGAGGAAGACCAACGAGTCAATATGTTCCGAATGATATGTTGGCTCAGATGGTGGCTGCATTGCAACAAATGAACGAGAACTTGCGTAGTCTGAATCAGAACCCAACACCCAGTCCTAACTCACAACCATTGGCCCCACAAGGACCGGTCGAGTACCGATGATTGAACGAGTTTTGCAAACAAAAGCCTAAGCAATTCCAAGGGGGATTCGCTCCTGATGCTACTAGTGAATGGATTCAAAGCCAAGAATGAATATTCTGAGCCATGGGTTGTGACGATGTTCAAAAAGTAACATATGCTTCCTATATGCTGGCAAACGAAGCTGAAAACTGGTGGGAAATGACTCGGCACCAAATGGAGGCAGAGGGACGGGCGATTGCCTGGAGTGCCTTCAAGGAGAAGTTCCTTCAGAAGTAATTTCCAACGGATCTGAGAAGGAAGAAAGAGATGGAATTTATGAGGTTGGAGCAGGGCAACATGTCGGTGGGAGAATATGCGGCCAAGTTCGAGGAATTGGCCCGATTTTTTCCCTATTATGAATTGGAAATGGGCGGAAGGTTCAAGTGCTCAAAATTTGAATCGGGTTTGAAACCCAAATTGAAGATGATGTTTGGACATCAAGAAATTGTTGATTTCCCTACCCTAGTCAACAAGTGTAGGATGTATCAGGATGACATGAAAGCGGATGAGGCAATGACACTTAGAGTTGATCCTCTGAGGAATTTCGGTCCTTAGAGAAACCATCCCCAAGGCAAGGGTAAGGAGAGGATGTTTGGGGATGATCGACAACCTTATGCGGCACCTACTGGACATCGTGACAGAAATTTCCAAGGGTCAAGACCACCTACCATTTCTACCGGCGAGGTTTCTACTCCCATGTGCAACAAATGTCGCAGACTCCATTATGGGAGCACATGCCTGGGGTCGGGAAATGGATGTTTCCACTTTAAGGAGTTGGGGCACATTAAAAGGTTTTGTCTCAAGCTAGATCGAAGGCTTAATGTCATTCATGCTGAGAGGGCAAGGGACCATGGTCGAGTGGTTACCATGAGTGGTGCAGGGGCATCAGATGTAGATGGTCCGGTTAAAGGTAAATACATGGTGGCAGGTACTCCTTTGTAGTATTGTTGGATTCGGGAGCGACACACTCCTTATATTTGTTGAATGTGTGAACCAACTGTGATTGTAACCAGAGTCATTTTTTTCGACTTGGTCGTATCCACCCCACCCGGTGTGCCGTGGTAGGTATCGACGCTGGTGTCTCAGTGTACGGTTGCGGTGAAGAGTAGAACCCTTACCGTAGTTTTGATATGCTTGCTATTGTCCCAGTCGGATTTAATTCTGGCGATGGATTGGCTGTTAGCAAATCGTAGTATGATTAACTATGTGATAGTTGTTGATGTAAAAGATTCTTGTTGAGTATCTTAATGAGGATTTAAGGTCTTATTCGTATTATGTGAATTTTTATTTGGGGAATGACTTTGACGATTAAACGGAACGCGACCCCAAACTACCTAGCCTTTTGAAAATCTTATGTTGAACTATTTTCGAAAGTCATGGTGGATGAAGTGTAGAACGTGGTTGAGCATTAACTTAGTTTCACATGGTATATCCAAAAGTATAACAACTGCATCTTGTACGAATGTGAGGTTGTTAAAGCTTTGAGATTTAATTATGGCTAGGTATTTTTGGACAGGTTGTAGATTTGAGTACTAAATGTTTGATTGAATTGGAATGATGACTTAGTGGTTTAATTTTTGTATTTCAAAAGTCTTGGTTGTCTAAATGCTACTTGTAGGATGGCAAACATGTTTTTATGCTGTAGCGAGTACAAGTTTGAAATGTTTTTGAGAATTTTGAGTTACATGTGACAAATTTTCGTATATGAAATGAATGATGTATTTCCATCAAGTAGATGTCAAACTAATTATTGCATTTTAGATACGAAGTAGTACATCTTGGTAAATGATGAGCATAGAGTCTCACTTCGAATTGTTTTCGACAGTGTTATTGTGACTTTGACTGATGTTAACCGTTTTGGAACGATTGTTGTAGTGATAGATCAGGAAGATCTATTGTGACGGGGAAATGCTTGAGAAGTTTTATCCCGGTTGTGATAATTTTCTCTTAGTTGACCTGATGTTTGGCTTTGGTATTTGAACTCTAAGATTTTAGTCCATGATTTATCTATGTAGTATCACTGTTGCGTGGTATGTGTCCTTATTGGTTGACTAAGCGATCTTAATTGTTAGATGGTTGGATATAAGTTTGGTTGAGTATGTCTTATTCCTAAAGTCTAGGTGATGATAATATTTTCTGAGAATAGCCTAATAAAATTTTTGGGGACGAAAATTCCTATAATAGGGGGAGGATTGTGACACCCTAAATTTAAAGTCATTAAATTATAGTATTAGCCCTGGGAATCTCGTTTGAGCGAGAAAGGTGTTGCCTGGGCGAGAGTGGCTCACCTGGGTGAGTGAAATACTGGGCTATACTGAAGGATTCTCGCCTGAGCGAGAATTGTTTCGCTTAAACGAGAGTTCGCTCGCCTGAGCGAGGGTTGTCTCGCCTGGGCGAGAAATGACATTTTGGGCTGTCGAGGCTGTGAGATTTTCGCTTGAGCGAGAGAGCCAGATCTGAAATTTTAAAAAGGCGGGATTTTCTCGATTGAGCGAGAATGGGCTCGCTTGAGCGAGAACCCGACGAGTTTGCTTTATAATAGAAACCCCAAAAACATTTTAGGGTTAGAAATTGAGAGAGAAGAGAGGAGAATGTGATTTTGAGAGCAAGAGCTCGTAGGAATCATCTAGAAGCTTGAGTAGAGATCCTAAGATAGGAGGAAATCGCGGAGGAGACTTTTAAAGTTACTCGGAACCGACCCAACGCTCACCAAGGTAAGGGATAAGTGTTTCCATTTTATATGAGATGATGGGAATAAGGTACGTGTAAGAGGTAATATGTTTGTAAGCATATTGTTTTTATCCTACCCTGAGTGGTAGTGGATTATTGTTGTTATCCTACCCTAAGTGGTAGTGGATTATTGTTGTTGTCCTACCTTATGTGGTAGTGGATTATTGTTGTTGTCATACCCTGAGTGGTAGTGGATTATTGTTGTTGCCTATCCGAAGTGGTAGTGGATCATCGTGGTATAGACCTGCCCTATGTGTAATTTATCACAGACTTTGGAGTAACAGATTACCATTTTTAGAAAACAGGGTAATCGATTAGTCCAAGTAGTGTAATCGATTACACTAAGGGAAATTCACAAAGCTGTCAAACAGTGTTGTTAAGTAATCGATTACTCAAAAAGGGGGAGATTTGTTGTTCTCTCATAAAATTACTCTTTCAAGAAGACATTGGTTTGTAATCATCAAAAAGGGGGAGATTGTGAAGAAGATCTTGCTCCTGACCTTGGCACGGTTTTGATGAAGACACCAATATCACAAAAAGAAGAAAGGAAGAAGACCGACAAAGAATATCGAAGATAAAGCTTCAAGATTTAGAGTCTAAGTCTTTAGGTACTTCTATCCTTACAACTCCTTTATTTACTTAGCTAATAATGCTCAAAATTGTTTTCAAGAAAATCAAGAAAAACTAAGTGTAAATAAAAATAATTTTCAGAAACAACATGTAACAGGTTACCATACTTGAGTAACAAGTTACATGAGTGAGAAAAGAGTTTTTAAACCTATAACAGCTATGAGTAATCCATTACAGACTTTGAAGTAACAGATTACCATTTTTAGAAAACAGGGTAATCGATTACTCAAAGTAGTGTAATCGATTACACTAAGGCAAATTCGCAAAGCTGTCAAACAATGTTGTTGAGTAATCGATTACTCAAATATAGTAATCGATTACACTGTGTGAATTTTCAAAAAGCTGTTATCATGATTGTTGGGTAATCGATTACCCATTTGCAGTAATCGATTACTGAGAGCTGTTGCATCAGTTTTCAGATTTCAAGTGAAGAGTTTTCACTCCAAACTGATTGCTATTCATTCCAAACGAAACCTAATCATGCCTAAGGGTATTATGGTTGATTGGAAGTGTGACACCATAAACTTAAAGTCATTATTATAATATCAGCCCTGGGAATCTCGCTTGAGCGAGAAATGTGTCGCTTGGGCGAGAGTGGCTCACCTGGGTGAGTGAAATACTGGGCTATACTGAAGGATTCTCGCCTGAGCGAGAATTGTCTCGCTTAAGCGAGAGTTGGCTCTCCTGAGCGAGGGTTGTCCCGCCTGGGCGAGAAATGGCATTTTGGGCTGTCGAGGCTGTGAGATTCTCGCTTGAGCGAGAATCCCTCGCTTGAGCCAGAACCCGACGAGTTTGCTTTATAATAGAAACCCCAAACACATTTTAGGGTTAGAAATTGAGAGAGAAGAGAGGAGAAGGTGATTTTGAGAGCAAGAGCTCGTGGGAATCATCTAGAAGCTTGAGAAGAGATCCTAAGGTAGGAGGAAATCGCGGAGGAGACTTTTAAAGTTACACGGAACCGACCCCAACGCTCACCAAGGTAAGGGATAAGTGTTTCCATTTTATATAAGATGATGGGAATAAGGTACGTGTAAGAGGTAATATGTTTGTAAGCATATTGTTGTTATCCTACTCTGAGTGGTAGTGAATTATTGTTGTTATCCTACCCTGAGTGGTAGTGGATTGTTGTTGTTGTCCTACCCTGAGTGGTAGTGCATTATTGTTGTTGTCCTACCCTGAGTGGTAGTGGATTATTGTTGTTGCCTATCCAAAGTGGTAGTGGATCATCGTGGTATAAACCTGCCCTGTGTGGTATGGAGAATTACTAGACATGCCCTATGTGGTGTGCGGAATTAACTAGACATGCTCTATGTGGTATGGAGAATTATTAGACATGCCCTATGTGGTATGGAGAATTAACTAGAACTGTCCTGGTATGGGGAATTAACTAGACCTACCCTATGTGGTAGAGTAATAACTCGACCTATCCTATGTGGTAGGGGATTAACTAGAGCTACCCGATGTGGTAGATGATTATTAGTACGGAGTAGACTTGTTGAATGTGATCAATGGTAAATTACTATGGAATGTGATTAATGTGAGAAGAGTAGATTTGGAATGAAAGTCATATGCATGCTATAGAATATGAATAACAAGGAAATGAGTATGTTTGGATGAAAGGAATATTCATGCTATAGAATATATATTATGGGATATATATACTATATGGTGAATATGAATAATGTGAAAAGAGTATGTTTGGTATGAAAGTAATATGCATGCTATAGAATATATATTATGGAATATATATCCTATATGGTGAATATGAACAACATGGAAATGGAAGGAAGGAAATATGAAAGTTTATATTTATGTGTTGTGATTATAATTTATTCCAATGCTTATTTATACTTAAATGTGGATTATCATGCAATGTTAGTTTTGAACTAATGACTTACTCCCTTGTTTTATTGTGTGGTTTATGATAATCCCATTGTAGGTAAATGGGTGAATTAGGGATGCTTGATTTTGAGCTTTAAGCGCTTTTAAACCCGGAGTATGTTATTTACCCTTTTTGTATCATAAATGATTATTTGCGGATTTGATTATTTTGGGACGCCCATAATCATTGGTATCGAAAGTACTGAGGTTAATTAAAATGAATTATGTTTTTCTGCATTATGAATGGATGTATGATTGTTACTTGCCAAAAAGATCGGGAAATAACCAGGGTGATTAAAGTAAAGCCATTGGGTTTATAATTTTAAGTTATATGGGAAATTTACATGAGTGAATGATTTAAAATAAGGAGAAATTTTCAAGGGTAAATTTGGGTCCTTACAGGAAGCCTATATAAAGGCATTGAAATACTCTCACAACTTAAGAACTACGTATACAACTCAGATTACAAACTTTTAATTGAAACTCTCAAAAGCTCTCACACTTTCTGATTCTACTTACACTTTTCAAACAACCTATTCTTAAACTTTCAAAATTATTTTGAAGTTGCTTCTAAGTGTTTTTCACATTGTTAAAGAGCATTATTATCTCAAGTATAAGAGTTGTTGTTGGATTGCAAGTTCTAGAAATTGTCATATACACTTGTAAGGCAATCCAAGCCAAATTGTACATTCTTCACTTTTGCAAAGTTTACTTTCTTTCACAAGGGTGTGAAGAGAAAGGGTGAGTGACTTGGTATAATGTTTACCAAGGGTGTTACTTGGAATATGTTTTCCAATGGAATTAGATATAAGTGAGTGTGTAAGGTACAAGGAGATCTCGGGGTAAGATAATTGTAATTGCAACTCATTATATTTAATAAAGGAATCTCTTGCGCGTCAAGAGTACTAGACGTAGCCTTCGATGGACAAGAAGGTGAACCCGTATAAAACACATGTGTACTATCTTTCCCTTCTCTTTGTTAATTTTCTATCCTTACTAAGTCAATATTTTTCTGCATAATATTTCCGCTGAACATTAACTTTGATATTGCAAAAAAAATTGGCCATACTTATTGCAACAACTAATTCACCCCCCCCCCCCCCCCCCCCCCCCCCCTCTTAGTTGCAATCTCAGTCTTACAAGACTCACACACTTGTCATGCATGCATTGATTCTGAAATGTGTAGTTCTTGTATTGATGAGTTTTTGAACATTGATATTGATTCAAATGTTATAGTGTCAAGTTCCACTAACCCAATTGCTACAGGACTTATACAACAATTTGATTTACTTGATCATGTATAGGCTGCAGAATCTATGTCTTCTAATTTGATTACATGTGTTTTAAAGGCACCTGTTTGGAATATCCCTTTTGAGCTGATGTGTGATGTTCTTGATTTACTTGCTGAGTTATGTGGGGTTAGGAGAAAAAAAAGAATCGGCTAAGGGATTGCCAAGTGTGTAAAAATTACACCAGTTTTGAAAATACTATAAAAGATGCTTCAAGACTGTAATTTTACAATCAAAGTGCACCATATACGTATAAATTTGTCGGCTATCTTATGTGAACTTTATTTTTCGCAATGAAATTTTAAATAGGTCGAGTATTTGCATTAAAAATTTTATTTTTAATAACATTAAAGTTATGAATTTAAATTTGGGTTAATACTTCTACTTTCTATAATAATATAATAGATGTAGCAATGGTAAACTTATGAGAGGTTTCCAAAATAAAATCATTCTACCAATTCTGTCAAAAACAAGACGGAAGATAATCAACACTGCTCATTAAAGCAAGAGTTGTTAAAAAGAATAGGCGGATATTACTTCAACAACGCAGACTTTCAAGAAAGAAGTTGAATTAGTGCTGGCTTGAATGAGAGGGGTTTAAAATCGTTCGTTTATGTGAGCACTGTTAATGTTAATCTATTCAACATCGCTCATTTTAAGGAGCTCTCTTGATGATGACATATCAAAAATATTTGCTCAAACAACATCAGATGTAATCATGTGAAGGTATTGGCACAAATCATCTAAAATAGTTATATGTGTAGTATTCATATTTCAAGTAAATATTATACTTATATGTTTATTTGATTTTAATTGTAGACCCCTTACCAAACCAACTAGAAAGATTGCAACTATTATGTGTTGTAGTTCATGAAGGAGACAGTGGCCAACATTAGTCCAGTTTGATGTAGAGGAATACAAAACTGACCAAATCGTCCAGCTTAGGGAAGATTGGTCAAATTATGTACTTATTTTTAAAGAGTAGTTTAGGGAATCCAATATATATATATTGTAGCATAGGTATAGATTGTAGCACATGTATAAATTTTAGCTTAGGGAATGCATTGTATTTAATGTTCAATGTAATATTTTGGTGTATGTAATCAATAACGCTCCTTTATAAAAGTTATGTCAATTTTATTATTGCGAAATCATTTGGATCTAAGGTCAATATTAGAGAATATTGAAGCTCGTCTAAGTTGGTCCATTAAATCATCCATCAATGACGACATGTACTTGTTCTTGTTTGTTACTTTATTCATCTAGTGATAACCCGAACATAACCTCATATTGCAATCCTTTATTTACAAACAAAACTAGAGCACCCGACAGGCATATACTTTGTCAAATAAATTGTTTGTCAATAAGTTCTCTAACTGTGACTTCAACTCTTCCAAATCTTTAGGAGATTTTGAAATAGGCCCAACTTCAGGAACTAAATCAATATTGAACTTAACCATTTGTATCAGCGATAATCCAGGTATGTCATCTGGAAAACTTTTGGAAAGTCGGAAATTTTTTGCAGGGATTTTATGATCTTCCTCTACCTTCAAAGATAACAAGAGTATATGTGTAGGAGCTCCTTCATTCAAAGAGGTCTATAGTTGTATTGTAGTCATACACTTAAAGCTATCATGATATAAGATTGAGTAATTTTGGGTTTAAAAGACTATGGTGTTTTCAAAGGACATGGTTTCCAGACAACTAACCTATGCCTATAATCAGATCCAATTCAGACAAGGGAAATCAAATCAAGTCAATCAAAAATGTCTTGTCATTGATGACAATAAGACTATTCATGCATAACTTAGATGCTACTACAAGTGCATCAGTTGAAGTACAAACAATTATAAAGCACATACCTTGACTCAAGTCTTTCGAGCGAGTAACCTCAACCCCGCTCATTGTAAAATCTCGACCCTTCTCCTTCAGTCTAGAAGCAATCATGGAGTTATTTTCTTGTATTGGTTTGGGATAATTCGTTTTGAAATGTTCCAGATACTAGGAATGGAATCATTCAAGGCCTATTCTTTGGAACATTAGTCCATGGTGGAAGGGTGACACCGACTACATTGAGGAGCAAGAATAGCATGCACACATATACGTTAGAAATATGTATTTAATTAATGTAAACCTTCACCAACAACCAAAACAACACAACCATTCCAAACTAATAAATCAATCAAAGTCACACAATTGAAGTATGCAAGGCAATACCCTATGAGCCTGTTAGGATTTCACCTTATAAGAGAAACAGAAAATGCAGAGAATTGAAAAGAAGAAACTGAATTTTGTTAATCTGAAAAGTTAGTTACAAATGAGGAGAAGGAGAAGTATTTATAGTGAAGGTTTGACAGCTCATCAAAGTGAAGCTTAGTCACAACCTTACCTCAAGTACAAAACAAAATATCAAAAATATCTAATTCTCATTAACTCTAATATACCCCCCCCCCCCCCCCCCCTTAAAAAATGGGTGTTGTAATTGGTTTCACTAATTGGGAGAAATCTTTAACTTGAAGTTGATTTGTAAAGGTAGTGAACTTGTCAGTAGTGAGGGGTTTTGTAAGAATGTCAGTTGTTTGAAGAGTAGATGGCACATGTCTAACAAGAAGAGTCTTGTTCTGAATTTTGTCACGAACAAAGTATAAGTCAATTTCAATATGCTTTGTTTTGCTGTGAAGAACAGGATTATGTGACATAGCTACAGTACTTAAGTTGTCACAGAAAATGGTGGGTGTTGTGTAGGAGAATTTGATCTCTTGAAGAAGAGACTCAACCCACATAATCTCTTGAGCAGCAAGAGCTAAGCTCCTATATCCAGCCTCTATGCTTGACCTAGACACTATGTTTTGTTTCTTTGACCACCAAGTGACAAGGTTAGGACCAGGAAATAGGCATGCTCCTAAAATAGACTTTCTATCATCAACATCAGTTGTCCAATCAGCATCACAGAAGGCTGTTAAAGTAAGAGGTTTTGAAATAGCAGCTATTTGCATATGCAGACCACTAGTAAGAGTGCCTTGCAAATATCTGAGTTTTCTTTTAACAACTGCCCAATGAGAGTTTAGTGGTTGACTTATAAATTGACAAACTTTGTTAACACTATAGGTAATGTCAGGTCTAGTAATGGTTGCATATTGCAAAGCTCCAACAATTGACCTATAGAAGGTAGGATCAGCATAATGATCATCACCCTTACAAGAGAATCTGCAAGTACTTTTCATAGGAGCTATAACAGGCTTAGCAGATGCCATGTTTGCCCTATCAAGTAGATCCCTAATATATTTGGATTGATTCATAAGGATAGAACCCTCAGCAAGATGTTTGATTTCAATTCCAAGGAAGAAATCAAGTTTGCCAAGTTGCTTGAGAGCAAAGGAAGTTTTGAGATCTCCAATCACTTTGTGAACTAGAGAAGATGATGGACCAGTGACAATGATGCCATCAACATAAACTAGAATGAATAATGGAGCAGTGGATGAAGTGTGCATAAAGAGGGAATTATCACACTTACTAACTACAAAGCCTAGATAAAGAAGGGTTGATTTTAGTTTCTCAAACCATTGCCTTGGTGCTTGTTTGAGCCCATAAATGACTTTATGAAGTCTGCATACTAATGATTTGTCACCAGTTTGAAAGCCAATGGGTTGATGCATGTAAACTTCTTCATTAAGCACTCCATTCAAGAAGGCATTATTGACATCAAGTTGTTCTAGAGACCATTGATAGGTAACAACAATGGTCAAAAGCACTCTTATTGTAATAGGTTTGACAACTGGAGAAAAGGTTTATGTGTAATCAATACCAAGTTTCTGATGAAAACCTTTGACAACTAACCTGACTTTGTACTTTAGTATTGAGTCATCTGGGTTTTCTTTGATCCTAAAAACCCACTTACATCCAATGGCTTGTTTTCCAGGAGGTAAAGAAACTAAAGACCAAGTGCCTAAAGCAAGCAAGGCATCATATTCAGCTTGCATTGCTTGTTTCCAAACAAGATCAGTTTAAGGTTGCTTTAGCATTGACAGGTTCACAATGAGTGAGAAATACCCTAGGTGCTTTGGGCTTAAAGATTCCAGACTTAGATCTTGTCTACATGGGATGAGAAGAAGAAATAGCAGTAGTAGTAGGTAAAGATTCATTGCTCAAAGGTTCAGTAGCTGAAGATTCTGGAACTTGTGAAGGAAAATCAGTGGATGTAGGTGACCCAACATTGAGAGGAGAGTGTGCATAAGTAGAGGCAGCATTTGTAAGTGGTGTAGGAGGACTGAAAATACTTGGTAGAGTGGTAGTGTCAAGAGAGGTTGAAGAACAGTGATGCTGAGGTGAAAAACTTTGAACAAATGAGGCATTGAGTACAAATGGAAAATAATTCTCATTAAAGACTACATCCTTGGATATGTACATCTTTCCATCCTTAGTCATACACTTGTAACCTTTGTGATTTGGTGAGTAGCCTAAAAAGACACACTCAGTACTTCTAGGTTCCAGTTTGTGTTTATTGAATGGTCTAAGAAGAGGAAAACACAAGCATCCAAAAACTTTGAGAAATCCATAGTCAGGAGCAACACCATGTAACACCTCAAAAGGAGACACATTATACAAAGTAGGTGTAAGATTTCTATTAATGAGGTAAATGGCAATGGTAAAGGCAAATTCCCAAAACTGCATAGGAAGATGAGCATGAGACAAGAGAGTTAATCTTGTCTCAACTATATGTCTGTGCTTTCTCTCTACTGTACCCTGTTGATGATGTATGTGTGGGCAATAAATTATATGATGAATTCCTAAAGACCTATGATAAGTGGTGAAGGGTCTAAATTCACCATCAAAGTCACTTTGGACAGCCTTAATGGTTGTACCAAATTGTGTTTTGACTAGATTAACAAAAATCTGAAACAGGGACAAAGTTTCAGATTTCTATTTTAACAAAAACGTCCAAGTGAACTTAGAATGAGAATCTACTATAGTAAAATAGTATATGAAACCAGAATACGAATAAGTGGGTGCAGGACCCCACAAATCAACAAACACAAGATCAAAGGATTGATGATAAACAGTGGAAGACAAAAGAGCATGCAATCTATGTGCTTTACCCACGCAACAAGCATTGCAAGGAGTGTGTAGATGAGCAGAGTCAGAAGTGAGATGATGAGTGGCTCCCGAGTCTGGATACCAAGTCGAAGGTTTGGAGGCTTTTGTTTGAGCAGTCATGGCATGAGGTGTGTAAGGAAATGAAGAATGATGTTGACCACGTGAAGTTGTGCCAAAGGGAATTGAATTGAAATGTGATGAAGAAGAATAGTAGGGATAGTTTGAGGTTGAAAAAAGTTGAAATGAAGAAGGAAAGTAAGATTGATCATCAAGGTGTGGATAATGGATCGAAGTTCGTGGCCCATGAGAAAAGTTAAATGAGTTATGGATGGATGAGTATTCAATCCATTTGATTTTTTAATTGGAACTAAAAACACTTTTGAAGAAAATCATTCTTTTAAAAACCATAATTTCAATAAAGTATTTTTTAAAATCAATTTTAAAATTAATTTGTTTTCAAAAGTTTTTTACTTTTTTTAAGAAACACTTTTTAGAAAAAGTGATTCTTTGACGTTTAAAAAAAAATATTGTTTTTCCCACATTCAATAATCATCATGTGATGTTTAAGGTTTTGCGCATAAAGTTTTTAATAAATATTTATATATATATATATATTATGTTATTAAGTACAAACTTTTAATATTAACTACATATACATGTCTTATAATTGATTTTAATTTAATAAAAAAAATCAAAGTGAGAATGAGAAGCACTACAAGAAAGTGAAAGTTGAGATAATAAATGAAATTAAAAAGCAAAGAACACCATTTGTGAATATTTGTTTTTTTTTTGATAGATTATGTATCTATCCGAATAGTTATATTCATGAATATCTATTGGATATAATGGATAAATTCAAATTCACTCATAACTGAAATTATTTATTATATTACATCCACTTAAATTTATTAGCTCTAGTGGATGAATTTGTATGAATTTAATTTTCTTGGATTTTGATAATTGTGAAAAATTAATCATAACCATGTTAAGATTCAATTTTCAATTCATGAGAACATGGCATGGATGGAGAACAAGAAGAAAATTGTGGGTGACTCTATGGAAGTGGTTTTACGGTTAGACATGGAAGTGATAATTCCTTTTGAGAATATTTTTACTTAGAGGTGAATCTAAAAACATTCATCTTCTTTGATATAGGATGTTGAGATCTAGGTATGGACATACAACTACTGACTTTTCAGAAATTGTGGCCATTACACCTTCAGAGAAAAGTTCACTATAGATTAATTAGGGTTTCAGGCAACTTAAATATGGTCTTTTTGGCTAATCAAAAATGATAATATCTTCAACTCAATTAAGATATCTACTCAAAAAGTTGTAGAAATAACAATGATAAAATCTAGCTTTGGATTAATGGGAGGAGCAATAAGCCTACCATGACCTACTATAACTGGATTGTGAACCCTTGTAATTGTCTTATAAAATTGCTTTAAACCATTTATTTTTCTTGGACATCATTTCCCCCCCTAAATTTTAGTCTTGTAAATTCTTGTAATTTTGTAAGTTTGGTACCCTACAATCTCACGGACCTACTTCATTAAATCCGTGTGATACACTATTATTAAGTTGTAGAAATGCTGACAACTTTATGAGTCCTCCTTTTCTTTGAATTATTATTACTTTTTCATCTCCATGTGTAAGACATATATAATTAATTCATATATATTAATTTTTTTTACTAAACAGTAAAATTACCTATTCAATTATTTATAGAAAGTGAAAGATTTATTAAAATACGTAGGGAGTAATAAATAAAGACAGTAATTATGAATGAGTATATTTTATATATTATTTAATATCACCTACGTATTTTAAAATAAATTATAATTAGAAATAAATAAAATTTCTTAAGTCTGACTAATAAATAGGGAAATAAGAAGGATTATTTAGGTTACCCACACAGAAAGCTAACATATTCAACTTTTTAATTAGTGTTAGAGAAAAAACTGATTAGTAATGGAGTATGATATGTTGTTCTCAAGCATGTTTTTAATTATGTTCCGTATCAATTAAAATGAAATAAAAATAGAAAAAGTCATAAATGTTTAATTTTTTAATTAACATGTCATATTTTGATTGATACGGTACACGCTTGAGGACGTGTTTGGAAACATCATATTTTTTTTTTTTTTTGTCAGTGATAACCAAAATTCTTATGGGGATTGATGGGGATATACAAAAAAATAATAATAAATAAAAGCCTCAAATTCTGCTATAAATACCACACATTCCCCTTTGCTAAATCTACTACTTTTCTCATATTTCTTTACCTTCGTCTCCCTTAAATGGGATTCTACATCATCCATATGCCATTCTTATCAAAAAGAAAAAAAATACTCATTTTGTTTTAACTGTATCTTCAGTCTTCAACATACTGGTCCTCTTTGTATTCTTCCACAGCTTTCTTGAACTGCATCTAAGAGTTCCTTTGCATGCATGTCATGTACTCTTAAAGATCGCGGTTCAATAAAGCTGTGGGAAGATACAGAAAAGGGTCATATACAAACTTTTGAGATCTCAAACACCATTCAGCTAGAATGCTTAATTTTGCAGTAGTTCTCTCTTTGGTTGTGGATGGTTTCTATCTTTTGTAACAGTCTAGTGTGTGTTTTTTGTCATGGTTTGCTGCAGTGTTTTAAAATGCGTTCTGCAATATATAATGCAGACGCAATAATGCGGATGCGGCCGACAACGTATCGGCAACGCACCGCAATTGCGGTGGGATTGAATTTCACACCAAAAACCGCAACAAAACACTATTGCGGCCGCATCGGGCCGTAACGCAACCGTATCGGACCGCATCAATCTGCATCGTATTCAAAAATATTGTTTTAATCACAAAATATTCACACCGTAACGGCCGCAATCCGCATCGCAAATGGTCGCAATGACCGCAATCACAGTAACTATAACTGTTAACGCAACCGCAATTTAAAACACTGGTTTGGTGTGACTTTAGACATTTCATCTTTTAATTTCTTGTGTACTATTGGTACCCATTCTCTATTTTGACAAAAAAAATAAAAAATAATCAAAACTTTTCGTTTTTTATGTTTTCAGATCACTTATGATTAAAAACATTGATGTTATATATGTGTATGTATTTTTGAGATAATGAATAGCAAGCATCAAACAGTGAATCATTTCTCAAAAACTTATTGAATGGATGTATGATGATTATGATTCACAAGCATATTGCCTCCTTCTCTTCTCAAGATTTAACTGAGCAATTCAAAAGTATAAGGAATTTCAGTTCCCAAATTTGAAAGATGTGAAATTACCTATTTTCATCTCATAGTTAGTTATTTACTTAATTTATTTAATAATATTCTACCATTTTATACATAAACCATCTCATAGTTTGTTCAAAATATGATATATTTGTTACCCTTTCCTTACCCTTCTTTCTATTTTAGTTTTGTCAAATCATAAAATGGCAAGTATATAATACGGTCGGAGAATAATTTGTACAAGATAAGCATTTTTGATGCGTTGTATAGATCAAAAGATCTTAATGTTAGATTTGATATATGTTTTTACTTTGTGGTCTAGCCAGCTAGTTCTGTCTGTTTTTAATATAATTATTATTATTTGAATGATTTCTACGTTAACTGTCCCATCCCATGTGTAGCCTCCATTGCAGGCAAGAGTTACAACTTATTGTGGCTATTATATCATTATATGAGCTTTTTTATACATTTCATCATACCTCTGATCTGTACTTTTATACTGTTTCAGTCAGCAAAAAGTTACAGAAGTTTCAGTAATTTAACATACATACATTCCAGCCTGCAAATTCAGCACCCGATTAAGTTTCATTGTCTATTAAGTAATCACTTTTATAAATTTTAATCCATTTCGGAGTGTTTGGTTACTCCTTTTAACAAATGTCGCTCCCAGGAATCGAACTCTTAACATTTTAATGAATCTGTTTGGGTTTTATTTGTTAGGTAGTATTGTGGAGTCTCCAAAGGGGTGGGGATCTAGATTTAAAACTGCTTTACTACATTGTTTCATATACATAATGTTGTTATTTTAATCACATTAAAATGAGAAAGAGAGTGTATATATATATCTAGATTCATCCTTGCCAGAACAAGATATTATTTTAAAAATATCTGCAAGTGACAACAAATACTTTTTTGTTTTAGGTGCATGCACAGCTCAGGGACTAACTGGACGAAACATTTTCAGTTAGAGATTGTTTAGACAATGGACCACATTGCTTTTATGTTTCTATGGGAACTTGCAAGGACATACGAATGTGTTTAAGCCATTGGTTAGGGACCATACCTAGATCAGGCCATGTGCACCTTTTATGGAAAATATTTGCAAATAAAAACACCAAATAGGTTTAACCAAGAAAATTACTATAGTCATTTTGGTTATAGAACAAAGAAACCTAGCTAAAAGCAATGCATATATATATGCATATTGTGAAGGAAGCTATCTAGGGTTTTTCTTTTCACAAAGTTAGAGGACAAGCATTTTGCAAAAAGAGGGAGTTTTAGATCACCTGCAAAGTACTAGTATTATTTTATTCTTATGCTACCTAGTTCTAAGACATAGTTTGAATCAGACTCTAGTTTTTGAAAATCCCGGAGGCAGGTAGAAATTCCAAACAACGAATGAATTTTTGGGCATAAAAAAGATAGAACTGTCTTGCATGGCCTTTCAGAAATTGTTGATTCCAATATTACTGTTTTCCAGATATCTGTTTTCCTTATTTTATTAGTACATGTAGTGGTGGTGAGCTTCAGCTTCGAGAATTTTAGTGGGACATTTCAGATGGTGCTATATTCGAGAAATTATTCATATTCCAATACCAAGATTGATAATTCGGTACACATTAGTTTTATGTCAAGTAAAATTCGGGACACATTTTGGACCAATCTTATTAAACGATAAGATCTAAGTAGTGTGAATGAAGTAAATAAGTTTTTAGATGTTATATGGGATAGGAATGTGTTACTCAAATTTAAGTAATTTTTTACCACATAATGTCGTAAGAGTTCAAATGATAGGTGTAGAATGCTAATATGAAAATAAACTTAATCTACATAACATTGTCAAAAATGTTGAATTTCATAACTGAACACACTAAACAAATATAGATTTAGAATGTATTATAGAGCAAGTTGATCATGTTACTCCTATTGTAGAAAATGTGATAAAATCTCAGTATTTTAACATATAGTTATTCTTCTCTCTTCAATCTCTGAAAAAGCATGAGAGGTGAGCAGAGAGTGAGAGGTGAACAACGAGCGAGAGTTGAGCAGCAAGTGAGACGTGAGCAGTATGGACGTGGGCAGCAGAGAGAGTCAGGGCATTCAGGCTCCTTCAATCAACAACAAATCTTCAAGGCTTCCACAACCTTCTTCTTCACTAATTTCCCGCCGGACCATGATTCTAAGGAGATGTGGGAAATTTTCAGCAAATGGGGTAAAGTCGTTGATGTCGTTATTCCTTCAAGGGTGGATAAGTATGGGAAAATTTTTGGATTCGTCCGATTCCTTAACATCTCCAACAGAAAATCCTTTGTGGTTAAGTTGGATAGGATATGGATAGGTTCCTTCAAAATTTGGATGAATATTCCAAAATATAGGAGGCAACGCTTCACGGACCACACTAACAAAAATTCCATAATTCCTTCTGAACCTTCTGGTGGCTCGGTGGGGGCTGCCAAACATTCCCTCTGCGACAATCGCAAATTTGTGGATGTGGTCAAATCTGGACGTTCTCCGTCTCCAACAAGAGCCACTCCCAAATAGACGGTGGTTGTGGTCTTCAAAACCTCAGATGACACTCCATTGTGGCTTCATAACAGCTTCTTCGGGATCGTCGCAAACCACGTTGATCCGGGAACTTTGAAAGAAAAGCTATTTCGTGATGGTTTCTTGACCATTCATCTTACCCCTTTGGGTGGTCGGTCGTTTCTCCTTCGCAGCGAGGAAGATGGTGATATTGAGGCTTTCTTAGAAGGGGAACCTGAGTGGTTTCAGAGTCGGTTTCGTGTTCTTCGCAAGTGGGTGCCGACGGATTTGGCCTCAGAGAGATTCATATAGGTTCGTTGCTATGGTGTCCCTCTACATGCTTGGGAGGATAATTTCTTTAAACTTTTAGCATCTTCTTTGGGGACCTTCCTTGGACTGGATCATTGGACTCGTTCTCATCATCATTTGGAGTATGGACGGTTTCTTGTCGCTATCCCCTTCCTTGCTTCTGTTGATAAATCTTGTATGGTGAGGATTGATAACATTGACTATGTAGTTAAACTTGTTGAAGAAAAGGTTCATTGTTGGCATCAATGTGGCAAAACCTCCTATTCCATACTTACCACTAACTCTAGCACTTCTGATTCTGAGTGTTCATGGTTGGATCGGGATCCGCTTGGCTGTCCTCAGGACTGGGCGGTAGAGGTTGAAGATGATGATGTGCTGGCTTCGTTGGAGCGAGAATTGGACAGTCAGGCTTAGGTGGGTGGGTTCGCCGTGCAGCCCTCCTTGGATGTTGACTCCGACGTGGTGAAAGAGGCTGAGATGGGTTTAATTGTTAACCAATATGTGAAGGGAGGTACCGCTTTGGAGTCCTCTACCAGTCTTAATGGTATTGAAGGCAAATCTGGATTCAAGGGATAATTTATTGATGGTTCGGCGCCCCATTTATTGGGGGAGGGAAGTAATGATGAGGTTCCTTTTTTGGGTTTTGATAATTCTACTTTTTTTATGGCTATTAAAGAGGCAAAAACGGTTGGCCCCACTACACTTTCTAGTGCTACGAATATTGGGAATGGTCCTCTTGATTTTGAATTTTCTAATGCTATTAATATGGAAATATCAGTTGACCCCACCACTACTATTCCTAGTGCTCCGTTTTCGAAGGAGGATCCTACGCTTGATTTTTGCAAGGCACATATTCTGTCATCCGGTGATTTAGATAAATCATTAATGAGTATTCCTTCTTTGACTGATATCATTAATGTGGAAATTAATGAGGAAATTAAGTCTCCCTTGAGTAAAAAAAATATTGATACTCTAATTCAATATCCAATGCCCCTTTTTCTCCTATACTCCCTCAACCCCCCACTCATAGTGCCTTAGGTCTTCTCCTCCCTACCCCTATGTGTCCTAGTTTGAAACCACTTTCCCATTCTTCCTCTATCCCACAACCAAAAGCCACAACCATGTATAAAACGCCTCAAATGATCCATAACCACCAAACTCGTAAACACTCACCTTCTCCTTCACTACCATCCTCCAACCCACCCAACCAAATTTCTAAACATCGGCCAGTAGCCCACAAAAAATCCGTCCGGTTTAAGCCTCAATGTCCGGAATCGATAAGTAAAAAATATCCAAAAGAGTTTGAATTATGGGTTGATCTTCGGGACCTCCCTCCCGTTCCTTCCTCCTTTAAACCTCAAACTTGTACTATCTTGCATGATACAAATGGTGGGGCGCTCGGTCCTATTGGCTCCTCATCTCGCTGCAAACAGAGAACTTCACTGGAGCCGATTCGTCCGACGAGTCGCATGGAGACAGATATGGATGTCCGAGAGTTTGGACGGTTCATCGTGGTGGTTGATGCTTCTGACAAAAAAAGTGACAATCTGAATATAGCACTACTACCTCCCAATAAACAGGCGGGGACTGATTCTCAAAAAGCAGTTAATGGTATTGACTCTCATATTAGGATGGATGAGCCTACTATTATTCCATGAAGATAGCTACTCTGAACGTGAGAGGAATGGGAAGAGCTGTTAAGAAACGATCTATGAGAAAATTAATTCGGAAGGATAATTTGGATTTCATTTGTATTCAGGAAACAAAACTTGATCACATAGAACTTTCTTTGTGTGCTTCTCTTTGGGTCGGTTCCGATATTGATTGGGTGTTCCAACCTTCCACTGGGAATTCTGGAGGTTTGCTTTGTATATGGCGGAAAGACAGATTTCAAAAAAATTCTTCCTTTTCTGGTCAAGGTTTTCTTGGGGTTAGTGGTCACTTTTGGAACTCGATCGAGGTCTGTCATATTATTAATGTCTACTCACCTTGCAACTTAAGAGAAAAATAGCAGCTTTGGCAGGATATTTCTGACTGGAAATCGGCTTCTTCTGATTGTTTATGGTGTTTTGCTGGTGATTTCAACTTTGTTGTCTCTAGTTCGGAACGCAAAGGTTGTGAATCGCACGGGAGATTCAAGGAAATGCGTCTTTTCTCTAGTTTCATCAATAACCTTAATCTTATTGACCTCCCTTTAACTGGAAGGCGTTACACATGGATCAAAGGTGACAGTATCACAAAGAGTAGATTGGACAGATTCTTGTTATCTCCCGAATGGTTTATTAATTGGCCTTCTCTTATACAAAGGGGGTTGAAAAGATCTATATCTGATCACTGTCCGGTTATCTTATTTGACAAAAATCAGGATTGGGGCCCAAATCCGTTTCGGGTGCTCAACGCTTGGTTTGAAGACAAAAATTTCGCTAATCTAATAGAGAAGTTTTGGAAGGAGAATCATATTCCTGGATGGAGGATGGTTGCTCTTAAGCTGAAACTCCAAAAGCTTAAGAAAATTCCGAAGATTTGGAATAAGGAGCATTTTGGGATTATTGATGAAAAAATTGCTTCCCTTGAAAAATGTATTCATAATTTAGATCTTAAAGGTAAATCTTCAGGTCTTTCTTCTGATGATGTCATGCAACGTCATCTTTTATGGGATGATCTTTGACAACAACAATCTAGGCAACACAATATTATTTCTCAGAAATCCAGATGTAAATGACTCAAAGAGGGTGATTCTAACACTAAATACTTCCACAGCTTAGTGAATAGTCGAAGGAGGACTAATTCTATCCATGGGCTGAGGATCCAGGGTCTTTGGTCTGATGATGTCTCTGGGGTTCGTAATGAAATTTATGAACACTTCCAACATCTCTTTAATGAACAAAATGCCAATCGCCCCACTCTTGCCGGTGTTCCCTTCAATATGCTCGGTGATTCTGATAACTCTTCTCTTATTGCTCATTTCTCTGATGAGGAAATTCAGAGTGCGGTGTGAGATTGCGATAGTGGGAAGAGTCCTGGCCCTGATGGTTTCAATTTTAAATTTATTAAAACTTTTTGGAGGTACTTGAAGGATGATATTTGTGCTAAGGTTCATGAGTTCCACCAAAATGGGAAAATTGCAAGAGGTGTTAATTGCTCTTTTATCTGCTTGATCCCAAAGAAGAGTAATCCGCAGCATATGGGTGATTATCGGCCGATCTCTCTAATTGGTTGCCTTTATAAGATTCTCGCGAAACTGTTGGCTAATAGGCTTCGGAATGTTCTACCCAAGGTCATTAGCACTACTCAATTGGCTTTCCTTTCTGGTAGGAACATTTTGGACGGGGTGGTGATACTTAATGAAATTATTCATGATGCTAAGTCTTCGGGTAAAAAATGTGGAATCTTCAAGATTGACTTCGAAAAGGCTTTCGACTCTGTTTCATGGAATTTTCTTAATCATATGATGGAACGGCTTGGTTTTTGTTCTTTGTGGCAACAATGGATCATGGAATGTCTTTCTTCGGCTACAACATCTATATTGGTTAATGGGAGTCCTACGAAAGAAATTCTACTTCAGAGAGGCCTTCGACAAGGTGATCCTTTTTCACCCTTTCTTTTTTTGATTGTGGCTGAAGGTCTATCTGGTTTATTGAGACAAGCTTCTTCCTCGGGATTCTTTCAACCTTACTCTGTCGGGTCGGATGATAACAGTTCGCTGATGACGCGATTCTCATTGGTGATGGGTCGGATGATAACATTTGGGTTATGAAAAGTATTCTTCAACTTTTTGAGATGTGTTCGGGACTTAAAAATTAATTTTAACAAATGTAGCTTGCTTGGTGTGAACATTATGGAGGATCATATTATCAGATGTGCGGAATTTCTTCAGTGCAAGATTTCCTCAAAATCTTTCACTTACCTGGGAATACCGGTGGGTGTTAGCCACAAACGCAAATCCACTTGGTCTAATCTCATTGACAAAATTCAGTCCAAACTTGCTTTTTGGGACTCTAATCAGATTTCCTTTGGTGGCCGGGTAATTTTGACTAATGTTGTTCTCTCTGCTCTTCCCGTGTATTATTTATCCTTCTAATAAGATTCATTGGGTAAAATGGGAAAAAGTGTGTCAATCTAAAAAAGAGGGAGGGCTGTGGATTAAAGACTTAAAAATCTTTAATCATGCTTTGTTAGGTAAGTGGAATTGGCGATTGTTGACTGAGAGGGATAACTTGTGGTGTAAAGTGTTGATCTCAAAGTATGGTCATAGTTTAGGTCTTTCGCATGGGATAGTTTCTAGGTCTTCTTTTGCAAAACACTCTTCATGGGTTAGAGATCTTGATTTAGTTTGTCATAAGGAGTTAGTCAAAGATCATTGGTTTTGGGGTGGCTTGGTTCGTAGGGTAGGGGATGGGTCCAACACTAGGTTTTGGCACGATACTTGGCTTGGCTCTTCTAATTTAATGTGCAGGTACCTTCGTCTTTTTAGCATCAGTGTCACTCCTAATGACAACATTTGCAGCTTTGGCTCTTGGACAGGAGATTTGTGGGAGTGGAACTTCACTTGGAGGCGTCAACTTTTTTCTTGAGAGCTTGATCTGTTAACTTCCTTATTGGATGAGCTAAAAAGTGTGTCACTTCAGCGATACTCTTTTGATTCTTGGGAATGGCGGTCTGATTCTTCCAAAATCTATACAGTCAAATCAGCTTACATTCTTCTCAACCATTCTTCCACTCTGAACTCGGATAATGCCCAATTCTCTTACTCTATTTGGAAATCAAAGGCTCCCTTGAAAGTTATCACATTTTCTTGGAAACTTTTCATGGATCGGATCCCTACTAAGATCGCTCTTTCTAGGCGGGGAATCACTTTTTCAGATGGTGGTGGGCTTCTCTGCCCTTTTTGTAAAGACGATTTGGAATCTGCTTTTCATCTTTTCTCATCTTGCAAAGTTACTTACTCTGTCTGGCAGTCAATTTATAATTGGTTGAACATCACTGTTACTTTGCCTCAGAATCCTTTTCATCATTATTTAAATCATTTGGGATTAGTCAATGCCAATAAGGGGTGGAAAGCTTGGAGTATTATATGGTTTGCTACTGTTTGGGCCATTTGGAGACATCGAAATGACATTATTTTCAACAAGACTAGTCTTTCGATTCACCACATCTTGGACAATGCTAAGGTGAAAGCTTGGCTATGGATTAAGAACATCCTAGGGGTAGAATTTTCCTCATATTCGGATTGGCTTTCTAAACCTCTTTTTTGTTTAAATTTCACTTTGTAACTTTTTTGTTACTTTTTTCTTTATTTTGCTTGTAACATCTTCTCCTTTCTAATAAAATTCTTTCGCTGATCAAAAAAAATATTAGGTGGTTTTTAAACTTGGGGAGAAGACTAGTTGCTGCCCCAATCAGAAAATTAGTTTAAAAGGAGGAGGTTAGTCCAATTCATAAATGTAAGAGATCAGAAGACCTAGAAAATTATTTATGAAACAATTAAAAATGATTTGAAGATCACATGAATGTTTTATCAAAGACCATAATTTATGTATATGATATGATATTATTATATCGTTTGATCCACGTAGCGTAGACCACACCTAGTAAGAAAAACATGATCAATGTTATAGTTGTTATATTGAATTAATGATTTAAATTTAATTATAAAAGTTTATTTACAATCAACTATTTAGATATGTAATGGTCATAAACCATATAATAATATATTGCAAAATTATATTTACGATATCACATGTATTTTTTTTTGCATTAATTAAGAGTATTTCTTGCCTTATTGAAAAATAAACTATTCTTTTTCAGATGATTGTTCCTCCTGGAAAGTATTCATGACAATAATAGTAGTAGTATCACGGACAATTACTTGATTGAATGCTAAATGATTTTTCCTCTTTTCGAAAGATAATAATGCAAAAACTCATACGATCCATGTTACTTGAATGGTTAGATCAATATCCTAATCCTAATGTAGCCCACTAATCTAACATGCATTCTCATTTGTTCCTCATTTAATGGCTTTATTATTGTTTTTACGAGGGTGTGAACTAGTTTTTATTTTCGCTATATAAAAGTGGCTCTCACTAATCATGGTTTCCTTTGCTATTATTTCCTTTAATTATTTGTAATATTAATGGACCTGATTTGTTGTAGTCAAATCATGTGCTTGTGGGATTTGATTATCTGATTAATTCCACGTCAATACAATTTTCTTGGGATTAAGATAGAACTGCAAAAGTTAGATTTCCTTGTGCTCCGTGATGTGAAATAGTTGAAGATCGGTGAAAAAAGTTAAACGACATAGTGATAATAAATTAGTGGACAACCCTCTTGATCTTGATGTGTTGCCAGTACCACTTGTGTCTTGTGCCACAACTATCACAATTGAAAATTATTAAAAATCTATTTCCTTGATCAGCTTTTAGCTTTTAATAATCTAATCTGAAGAGATAGTTCAACGTTAATTGGATTATAATTCCAATCTGAGCGACCAAATAGAAAATAATAATCCATACTGGTGGTCATGATTTCATTTTCTGTGCCCAAAAGGTGGATTTTCCTGAATTAATTAAGAGATACACACCATTGTACTTTTATACTATCAAGTTGTTGTTGACATATTTCTAAATTAATATTTTCATAAACTAATCTTAGAGTCTAGGATAAAAAGTTAACAAAATTATCATTATGTAGTAAATATTTAAAACTTTAGAAGCTAGTTTTTTTTTTTTTTAACTTTTTACCACCATTAACTAATGAAAACACTACGCTGGATTTCCAGTTCAACAACACGCATTAGCGATATAATGGCGCTTTAGCAGGATGTATATGTGAGCGGATTAGAATATAGGCATTCTATAATAGCGCTTTTGCGGGAGCTGTTATATGTATTATATACAACAACGCCTCCTCCATTGAGCGCTATTTTATAGGTGATAAATTCAACAGCCCATACTTTAATAAGCATTGTTGAATTGTATATATACAACAACGTTCCCTACATGTGCGTTGTTATATTAATCATATATAACTTGTCTATAATATACGCTATTGAACTGTATGCATACAACAAGGATGCCTACAAGGAGTGTTGTTCTATTAATCATATATAACAACGATGTAAATAAAGAGCGATGTTGAATTGTATATATACAACAGCGTACCTTACAATGTGTGATGTTGTATGTAATTTATATAACAACGTTTGTGAGAGCTCTCACTAGCATGCGTTGATTACTGTACACATTAATACCTGCATATGCATTTATCAACATGACAAACATATATTCTCAACCGCACAGACACATTAATACCTAAATGTATATCCAAAAGTTTATATTATCAACATCAATACAATACAAATTACAAACAAAAAATATCATGTCAATCTACAAACAAATAATATAAGTACAATATATGCAAATTACTAACAAACAAAATTATGCTATAATTATACAAAGACATCCATCTACTTTTTCCTTTTCTTTGATCGTTTTTGGCTTGTAATATCCTTGTTTAGAGGAACATATTAATTCAACCAAAGCCCCTCATTCTGATAATCTCTTGTATATAAATCATCATCCCTAGTTGGTCCGCTCTCACGCGATTGTGATCTCATAAAAAAAAGGATTATCTTCAGCATAAATATCTTCATTTTCTTGGTCATCAATATTATTGACGATTATCTTGTTAGTCAAAAGAACAATGGACCATTTCATATCAGCTGGATCACTAACATAGAATCCTTGTTGAACCTGTGATGCTATAATAAATGGCTCATCTTTATATTATGGCTGATTAAGATCCACCTGCATGAACCCTAACTCATCATCTCGAAAGTCATTTTTGTTATCAACCCACATACAACAAGAAACCTGCAACCAAAATATTGTGTAATCCAATTCCTATATTCGTTCAATGACCACAAAGTGTGACATATTCGCATATATTGGGTTTCTATCTTTGACAATTGACATATGTAAAGTTCGAGTAATAATAGTCACACTACTATTTTGCATTTTAATTTAATCATCTTGTTTTTTCATATAAAATGTGAGCACATTAATGAGGTAAACAGCGTAGGATAAGTAAGACATGAATACTTGGACCATTAATTAACCATTTCAATCTTTCGGAAACTGAATGTACATTTATATTCAACTCCTCATCGATGAGATTTTTTAGCCACGTTATGAAACACCGATTATCCTATTTGGAAATTCAATTTTCATTCTTACTTGGGTTAGACTTCCTAAGCATCTCCTTGTGTCTTTCAACATATGGCTCAATCTCGCCGGCATTATGTAAAATATATAAGTGTGTTTGCTCCAATTCGGTTCTTAATATAATCAATATTTCATTCCTAGTAATCCATTCACAAAATGTTCTTTTTGCATTTGGTGAAAGGATTATAAGCATCATAATCCCGATAAAATATAATGCATATTCATTTTAGATAAAGTCTTCTAAATATTATTTATTATTATTGAAAGTATTAATTCTGTAGATATACATTGTGTAGTTCATGCGTCATGCTAATGGAATGAATTTCATGTTTTGGAAATATTATCTTGTTTACGTATTTTGTGTTATGATGCTTATATTCCATATAATTACACATATTGTGCCTTAACATAATAACTTAGTCTCTCTTTTTTCTTCTATACCGTGTTATGATTATAAACATTAGGGATGAACATGAGCTGGGTTGGGATGGTTAAGACTTGTCCTTACCCGACTATAAATGTTGGTAGAGTCATTTTTTTGAACCCAGATTCGACCCTAGACCCAAAGCTACCCCGACCCTAAATATTCATCGGGTTAGCCTTTAAACTCGAATCTGACCCTATGCCCGATTAAATATAATGCGTACTCATTTTAGATAAATCTTATCAATATTATTTATTATTATGAATATGTAATTTAACATATAAAATGATAGATGTATATATATTATTAATTATGTATATATGAAGAAAAAATTAGAGAATTAATTATACTTTTGATAAAAAATGTGTCGTTACTCTATACACATTTGAATATAGACACATATAAACATGATGAGTGAGTGACCCTGGGACGGGTCAGACCGGTTCATGCTTGGTCCCTACCTAACCCTAACTATTGTTTAGTTCTAATTTTTGAACTCGAACCCGACCCTAGACCAGGTGAGACCCGACCTTATTCAGTCCCGATCATGGTCGGGCCATACTGGGTGAGCGGGTAGGGTTAGGTACTGCTCACCCATGATAGACATAGCATAAAACACTTCATTAGCTGGGAAACCTGATATTAGTGTTTATGGAAGGTATTTTGGGTGGTTGATGAAGTGGCTACTACATGTTTGATGTTTCTTTTTATACTATAATTAAGTTATTATATAAGGTGGCGTCGAACTCTGACACTCTCATAAGAACACCAGTTTTATTTGCCTATACTTCAAGTCATTCGTTCTATATTGGTAAACTAAAACTAATTGGGTAATTACATTTCTATCAATCCTTTTGGCTCATAATTATTATGTAGTTGTTTTATATAATGCATGCTATCTAGGACTTTTAGTATAAAAAAGTTAAGTGTATCATGATATGTGATTTTGTCAGGTTCCTTTATAATGGGTCATTGTTTTAGATAGAAAACGGTAATTATTAGAAACGTTCACAATGAATAAAAATTTAAGAAGGGAGAAAATCACATGCATGAATAGTTGTTGACATATAAAAAAATTGAAGTGAATCTTTTTCTTTCTTTCATCTTTATTCTTTTTACTTAAAAAGTCGAGTTGTTACATTAAGGGTATTAGAGCGAGTTGAAATCCTAACAGGCTCAGGGTATGCTTTACATATTTTCATTGTGTGACTCTGATTGGTTTGCTAGTTTGTAATGGTTGTGTTGTTTTGGTTGTTGGTGAAAGTTTATATTAAATGCATCTTTCTAACGTATATGTGTGCGGAATATCATATTCAGAATCAAGGTTTGGATGCTTATCAGGGACTTGATGAATTTTTAGACACAATCCTCCTTCCTTCATAAATAAGTACACCCTACATGGTGCTAATAAGTAGACTCAAGAAACAGAAGACTGATGGGAGTATGTGAGAAGACAACTAGAAGCATAACAATGAATTCCTAAGAGGGTGTTCTGTAAGTTCATCCATGAAAAACATGAAAATGGATCTTTAGAATCTATAGCTTTCACATAATAAGAATGGTTATGGATTACCTCTTTCCATGGCGATATGATCCTCCACTATGTGTTGTGTGTTGTTCTTGTCAATAGAGAAACTCTTCTATCTCTTTCCCTTCTTTTCTATGCTCTTCCTTTAGTGATGGCTGATAGAGACAATCTTTATGGGCAGAGATAGGGATAGTGTTTCAAGTCCTTTTCAGATAAGTATAGTGTTTCCATCAAGCACTATATATAGACTCTTTCTCAAGAGTCTTACCATTTCATTGACAACTCTCCATTCAAGAGTTATGTCAATCCAACAAATAAATGGTATGTCCCTTCATGTCACAAGAGACATTCTTACATTCTCCCACTTGTCTCATGTGACAATACAATTCATGATTTTATAAACATCAAACATAATGCGCATAATCAGAATATGTTTTCCATATTCATTACATTACAAGTCATGATTAAGAACAATAACTAATAAGAGTCATGGCGGTTGTACATCATTTATGCGATATAGTCCCTTCCATGTACTACTATATTAGCCCTATACATAACATGACACATTAATGGGAATCACATAATAATGTCATTTAGAAAGAAAACTTTATTTCCAATATTACTATCATTTCATATGTGTATATAAGTATGGAAATAAATATTAATCAGAAACTTAAATATTAATGAGCTCAGAGTGTCGAAAATTGAGACTTTATTAATAACATAATGTTCAACAATCATTTGCACACATAATGCCCATATTTTTAACATGACCAGTAAATATTTTGAGCGGTAACCCTTTCGTCAAAGGGTCTGCAATCATAAGGTTAGTGCTAATATGCTCAATTGACACTCTAAGTTTCTGAACTTCTTTTTTAACGGCAAAGTATTTCACCTGCATTTGTTTAGCACCTTTGGAGTACTTGTCGTTTTTAGAAAAGAAGACTGCTGCGGAATTATCACAATAAATTTTCAGCGGCTTGTCAATACTGTCGACTACCCCAAGTCCTGAAATAAAGTTCCGTAGCCATTTAGCATGAACCGTGGCCTCAAAGCTTGCCACAAATTCAGCTTCCATAGTGAATGCAGTTAGAGAATAAATCAATCCCTTGATTTAAGGACTCTATAATGAAGGATTATCATGAGCATCATGATATGAATTAGTCAATCCCTATAGTTAAGCTATTCCATATTATGTTCTTTAATGTAATCAATAAGCATTAGTGTACTGTGATCATTATAGAATCATTGTTATTATGTCTAGCTTGACTGTAGGATCAGCACTTTACTATTTCTCTGTATATATTCATGTACTCTCCTATGTAACGATCAAGTTGAAGAATATACAATATTCACTTTTCTAACTTGGTATCAGAGCACTTAAGCCTTGAAGGCTCTTGATCCAAAAGCAAACCATGTCATCCGCTGCCAATTCCAATCTCAAAAATGACATTCCATCCACTGTATCTGTCAAGCTGGACAGAGACAATTTCCCACTGTGGAAATCACTGGTGTTACCTATTATCAGAGGTGCCAGGCTCGATGGTTATATGTTAGGAAAAAAAGAGTGCCCTGAAGAATTCATAATTGCTGCAGATTCAACCAGAAAAGTCTAATCCTAATTTTGAAGATTGGCAAGCATATGATCAACAACTTCTTGGTTGGTTGATGAATTCAATGACTGCTGACATAGCAACACAATTATTACACTGTGAAACCTCAAAACAACTTTGGGATGAAGCTCAAAGTCTAGTTGGTGCCCACACAAGGTCACGAGTTACTTACCTCAAATCTGAGTTCCATAGCACCAGAAAAGGAGGCATGAAAATGGAAGATTATCTGTCCAAAATGAACAATCTGGCTGATAAACTTAAACTTGTAGGAAATGAAATCTCAAACTCTGATCTGCTCATTCAAACTCTGAATGGTTTGGATTCTGAATATAATCCTGTAGTTGTCAAATTATCTGATCAAACTACAATCAGTTGGGTTGATCTACAGGCTCAATTGCTAACCTTTGACAATAGACTTGAGCAACTAAATAGCCTCACCAACCTAAACCTCAATGCAACAGCAAATGTGGTTAACAAATCTGATCACAAGGGCAATAGGTTCAACACAAACAACAACTGGAGAGGTTCCAACTTTAGAGGTTGGAGAGGAGGCAGAGGAAGAGGAAGAACATCTAGGCCAACATGTCAGGTCTGCAACAAGATGGGACATACAGCAATGCATTGCTATTATAGGTTTGACAAAGCCTACTCAAACTCTAATCACTCAACAGACAGTGACAGACAAGGATCTCCCAATGCCTTCCTAGCTTCTCAAAACTCAGCTCAAGACTATGACTGATACTTTGATAGTGGTGCAAGCAACCATGTCTCACATCAAACAGACAAGTTTGGTGATTTGACTGAACATCATGGTAAGAATTCTCTAGTAGTTGGAAATGGTGAAAAGTTACAAATTGTTGGAACAGGTTCCTCAAAACTAAATTCTATCAACTTACATGATGTTTTATATGTGCCAAATATTACCAAAAACCTATTGAGTGTGTCCAAACTAACTGCTGATAATCATATTCTTGTTGAGTTTGATGCAAATTCTTGCTTTGTGAAGGACAAGCTGACAGGGAAGGTATTTCTAAAAGGGAACCTTAAGAATGGATTATATCAGCTCTCAGAAAAAGAAAGAGACTCATGTGCTTTTGTATCTGTCAAAGAAAGCTGGCATAGGAAACTTGGACACCCCAATAATAAAGTCTTAGACAAGGTTTTAAAAGACTGTAATGTGAAATTATCACCTAGTGATAATCTTAGTTTTTGTGAGGCTTGTCAGTATGGCAAGTTGAATTTTTTACCTTTTCAATCCTCTTCTTCTCATGCTCAGGATGTTTTTGAATTGGTCCACACTGATGTATGGGGTCCTGCACCAATAATATCATCATCTGGTTTTAAATATTATGTCCATTTCATTGATGACTTCACTAGGTTTACATGGATTTACCCTTTAAAACAAAAATCAGATACAGGACATGTCTTCATCCAGTTTAAAAATATGGTAGAAAATCAGTTCAACAAAAGGATTAAAACAATTCAATGTGATGGTGGTGGTGAATATAAAGTTGTTCAGAAGCATGCTATAGAAACAAGAATGCAATTCAGAATGTCATGTCCATATACATCACAAAAGAATGGAAGGGCTAAAAGAAAACACAAGCACATTGCAGAACTTGGATTGACACTATTGGCACAAGCTAAAATGGCTCTAAGTTACTGGTGGGAAGCATTTTCCACTACAACTTTCATTATAAACAGACTGCCATCACCAGTAACCCAAAATAAAAGCCCTTATTTTGTTCTGCACAAAAAGGAACCTGACTACACCTACCTAAAAACCTTTGGATGTGCATGCTATCCTTGTCTCAAGCCTTATAACCAACACAAGTTACAGTTCCACACAACTAGATTTGTGTTCTTGGGCTACAGCAATTCTCATAAAGTGTATAAGTGTGTCAATTCTCATGGCAGAATCTTCATCTCAAGACATGTTGTCTTCAATAAAGACCACTTCCCATTCCATGATGGTTTTCTTAATACAAGAGTTCCTCTAAAAACACTAACTAAGAGCTCATCTGGTCTTTTTCCATTGCATGTTACAGGTACATCACTTAGAGAAGACATTGTTCCTGCTAACAATGACTTACATTTTGAACCAGAACCAACTGAGAACTCAGATGCTTCCAATGAACAAGTTCAAGAGAATAATCCTGAATCTTCCAATGAACAAGTTCAGGAGAATGACACTGGACTTGCTAAATCAAATACAGGCACAGGACTTCCTGAGGCACCTGCTGAATTAGAACCAAATACAAGGCTTCCCGAGGTAAGCATGATGCGCACCAGAAGCAAGGATGGGATATACAAGCCAAAGCTACCATATATTGGATTAGCTGAAAATTGTGCTGAAGAAAAGGAACCAGAAAATGCAAAAGAAGCTCTTCAAAGATCACAGTGGAAAGATGCTATGCATAAAGAAATTCAGGCACTGAATTTCAATCAGACTTGGACATTAGTACCTTATCAAGCTCAAGATAGCATCATTGACTCCAAATGGGTGTTCAAAACCAAGTACAAAGCAGATGGCACCATTGAAAGGAGAAAATCCAGATTAGTTGCAAAAGGTTTTCAACAAACAGCTGGATTAGACTATGAAGAAACCTTCAGTCCTGTTGTCAAGGCCAGCACAATAAGAATTATTCTTGCAATTGCAGTTCACCTCAATTGGGAAGTAAAGCAGCTTGACATAAATAATGCTTTTCTCAATGGTTATCTAAAGCAAACAGTATATATGCATCAACCAGAAGGCTTTATAGATCCAGCTAAACCCAATCATGTTTGCAAATTATCTAAGGCAATATATGGGCTTAAACAAGCACCAAGAGCCTGGTTTGACAGTCTCAAACATGCCTTGCTGAGATGGGGTTTTCAAAACACAAAAAGTGACACCTCACTCTTCACTCTAAGAGGTAAAGACCATATCACTTTTATTCTAATATATGTTGATGATATAATAGTGACAGGGAACAACACCAAGTTCTTGGAAACCTTTGTCAAACAACTCAACATTGTGTTCTCCCTAAAGGATCTTGGTCAATTACATTATTTCTTGGGCATAGAAGTTCACAGAGATGTAACTGGTATGTACTTAAAGTAGTCCAAGTACATAAAGGATTTGCTAAGGAAATTTAAAATGGAAAGTGCATCATCCTATCCAACTCCTATGGTCACTGGAAAGCAGTTTACAATTGAAGGGGAGAAACTGAAAAATCCAACTGAGTTCAGACAAGCCATAGGAGCATTGCAGTATTTGACAAATACCAGACCTGACATTGCTTTCTCTGTCAACAAACTCAGTCAATTCATGAGTTCTCCGACTTTAGATCACTGGCAGGGCATCAAGAGAATTTTAAGATACCTCCAAGGCACCACTCACTACTGTCTACACATTAAATGCTCCATTGACCTAGACATAGCAGGATTTTCAGATGCAGATTGGGCCACTAGTGTGGATGATCGAAAGTCTATGGCAGGTCAATGTGTTTTCCTTGGAGAGACACTTGTTTCTTGGTCCTCAAGAAAGCAGAAAGTTGTATCAAGGTCCAGCACAGAATCAGAATACAGAGCCTTGGCTTATCTAGCTACTGAAATAGCTTGGACTTGTTCACTTCTTACTGAATTAAAACTCCCCCAGCCAAGGAAACCGACACTGTGGTGTGATAACATGAGTGCCAAGGCACTAGCTTCAAATCCAGTCATGCATGCTCGATCAAAACATATTGAAACTGATGTACATTATATCAGAGATCAAGTACTACAAGATAAAGTCATTGTAGCATATGTTCCTTCAGCTGATCAAATTGCTGACTGCCTCACCAAAGCCTTGACGCATACAAGGTTCAATCAATTAAGAGACAAACTTGGGGTGATTCCTTCACCATCAGTTTGAGAGGGGAAGTTAGAGAATAAATCAATCCCTTGATTTAAGGACTCTATAATGAAGGATTATCATGAGCATCATGATATGAATTAGTCAATCCCTATAGTTAAGCTATTCCATATTATGCTCTTTAATGTAATCAATAAGCATTAGTGTACTGTGATCATTATAGAATCATTGCTATTATGTCTAGCTTGACTGTAGGATCAACACTTTACTATTTCTCTGTATATATTCATGTACTCTCCTATGTAACGATCAAGTTGAAGAATATACAATATTCACTTTTCTAACTGATGCAGCAATGATAGTCTGCTTCACACTCTTCCATGAGATAGCTCCTCCAGCTAACAAATATACATAACCGAACGTAGACTTTCTTGTGTCTATGCATCCGGAAAAGTCTGAATTTGAATAACCAATCACTTCAAGATGATTCGATCTCCTATAAGTAAGCATGTGATCCTTTGTACCTTGCAAATATCTCAGAACTTCCTTTGCAGCTTTCCAATGTTCTATACCAGGATTACTCTGGTTTCTTCCTAACATACCAACTGCAAAACTAATATCTGGTCTCGTACAAGTCTGAGCATACATTAAACTCCCAACTATAGATGCATAAGGAATTTCTTCCATTTGCTTCCGTTCCAAATCATTCTTTGGACATTGCATGATACTAAACTTGTCCCATTTTTGAATTGGAGCGGGAGATGCTGAACATTTATTCATTTTGAATCTCTCTAAAATTTTGTTAATATATGCTTTCTGAGATAAGCCTAACCATCCTTGTGATCTATCACGAAATATTTCTATTCCAATTACATAGCTTGCCTCACCCATATCTTTCATTTCAAAATTTCTAAAAAGGAACATCTTAGTTTCATTTAAAAGACCAAGATCATTAGTTGCGAGCAAGATGTCATCAACATATAGAACCAAGAAGATAAACTTACTCCCACTGATCTTCAGGTATATACATCGATCAACGATGTTTTCCTTAAACCCAAAGGATACAATAGTATCATTAAACTTGAGATACCACTGTCGGGAAGCTTGCTTAAGTCCATATATTGATTTCTTAAGTTTACACACCATATGTTCCTTTCCTTTCTCTATGAATTCCATTGGTTGATCCATATAGACATTTTCTGCTAAATCCCCATTTAGAAAGGCGGTTTTCACATCCATTTGGTGTAACTCCAGATCATAATGAGCCACCAATGCCATGATAATTCTAAGAGAGTCCTCCTTAGAGACTGGTGAAAATGTCTCTTTATAGTCAATACCATCTTTTTGAGTATAGCCTTTTGCAACAAATCTGGCCTTGTATCGTTCTAAGTTACCATAAGAATCACGTTTGGTTTTGAAAACCCATTTACAACCTACTGTTTTGCATTCTTGTGGTAACTCAACAAGGTCCCAAACCTCATTTTGTTTCATAGACTTTAACTCATCTTTTATGGCATTTAACCATTTATCGGCATTATCACTATCCATGGCTTGTGAAAGCGTAACTGGGTCATTCTCAATTCCTATGTCACCTTCTAACTCGTGTAGATAAACCACATAATCGTCAGGAATAGCAGATCGTCTTTCTCTTTGAGATCTTCTTAATGCTCTTTCTTGTGGTTCTTCTACTATAGGTTCATCAACTTCATTTTGAGTAATGAGATTATTTTGTTGTTCTTCATCATTATTAATCGGTTCAATAACTTGAGGAACAACATTATTAGAGACACAAGTAAATGGAACTTGCACCCTCATTTCTTGAATTTCCACTTTGCGTGGTGTTTCACTCCCACTAACTTCACCATTCTCAATGAACCGAGCATTCCCAGTTTCAACAATTCTTGTAGTATGGTTTGGACAATAAAATCTATACCCTTTGATTTTTCTGGATAACCAATGAAATAACCACTGATTGTTCTTGCATCTAGTTTCTTTTCATGTGGATTATAAATTCTAGCTTCCGCTGGGCATCCCCAAACATGTAGGTGCCTCAAACTAGGTTTCCTTCCAGTCCACAGTTCAAAAGGAGTCTTTGGAACTGCCTTACTAGGAATCCTATTTAATAAATACATAGCGATTTTTAAAGCATAAGTCCACAATGAAATGGGTAAAGATGAATTACTCATCATACTCCGAACCATATTCAACAATGTTCTATTACGCCTTTCTGATACACCATTTTGTTGTGGTGTACCTGGCATTGTGTATTGTGCACATATGCCACAACTTTCAAGAAATTTAGCAAATGGACCTGAATGTTGTCCATTTTCATCATATCTTTCATAATACTCACCACCTCGATCAGACCTGACAATTTTCACCTTTTTATCTAATTGCCTTTCAACTTCAGTAATGTAAATCTCTAACGCTTGAGATTTATCAGGCAATAAATAGATATGACCATAACGTGAATAATCATTAATGAAGGTAATGAAGTATTTTTCTTTATTGAAAGAATTAACATCAAAAGGTCCACAAATATCAGTGCGTATTATTTCAAGAAGCTTAGTGCTTCTTCTGGCTCCCTTCTTTGTGTGTTTTGTTTGTTTACCTTTAATACAATCCACACATATATTCAGATCAGTAAAATCTAAATCCGGAAGAATTTCATTCTTTACTAATCCTTTCATTCTTTCTTTGGAAATATGTCCCAAACGCTTATGCCACAAGTAAGCAGAACGTTCATCAATTAAGCCACACTTAATTCCAACGTTACGATGCAAGGTTAAAAGTGTTTCAGAAAAAAGATTATCAAGATTTAACTTGTACAATCCATCACATAATATACCATTACCTATGAAATGAGTATATTTATACAAACTGAAACATTCATTTCCAAATTTAAAAGAGTATCCAGCAACATCAAGTTTAGATAAAGAAACCAAATTCCTAGATATATTAGGTACATAAAGGGTTTCAAATAAATCTAAATGATATCCAGTGTCAATGATTAAACGATAAGTCCCGACAGCTTCCACTGGAACCTTCAGTCTATTTCCCATAAAGACAAATTTTTCATGTGGTCTTGTAGTTCGGGTCGTAATGAATCCATGCATAGTATTAGAAACATGAGCAGTACATCCAGAATCAATCCAGCAAGTATTATAAGGAACTTCTACTAAGTTTGATTCAAAACATACATAAGCACTAGGCTTACCTTTCTTTTCGAACCAACCTTTGCGTTTTGGACAATCCTTTTGGAAATGTCCAATCTTTCGACAAAAACGACATTTATTGTCATGATGTTCCTTCTTGTGGATTTGAGAAGATGACTCGTTAATCTTTAAGAGTCCCTTCCCTTTCTTGTCATGTTTCTTACTGACTTTCTTTCTAGCTCCTCGATGATTAACATAATTGATGGAATGATTTCCTTGACTCTTCATTCTGGTTTCCTCTTGAACTAACATACTATGCAATTCATGCATATTCCATTTATCTTTCATGGTGTTATAGTTCATTTGGAAAGGACCATATTCAGAAGGTAATGAATTTAATACAAATTGCACAAGGAAATTCTCATCCACATCCATTCCCAATTTCTTAAGTCTTGCTGCAATGTTTATCATTTCAATGACATGTTCATGCATAGGACGGGAACCATCAAATTTCATGGTGGTTAACGTACTCATTAGTGTCCCAGCAAGAGACTTGTCAGCAGTTTGAGAGCGCTCTTTCACAAACTTTAGCATTTCTTTAGCACTTTCAGTTTTAGGAAGAGTTGACTTAATGTTGCCAGCAATACTCATTCGCATATACATTAGACTCAATCTGTTTGACCTTTCCCAATTCTTATAATGAACTTTATGTTCTTCAGTGCTTATAGCACTTGGCTTATATTCTCTAAGTGACAAATCTAAATCCATTACCCTAAGGTAAAATTGGATTTGTTCACTCCATTCAGAGAAGTTAAGTCCATTGAAAATTGGAACAAATGAGAATTGCGAATGCAAAGCAACAGGTACTGCAATCAATAAAATTAAAAGAAAACATTAAGGCTTTGAGTTACATTCTTACATGTTAAATTAATTCAGATTACTTCATAAGTGCATATTGATGTTCACCTTTGGGTAATCCATCAATACACCATACTAGACATAATGATACTAAAGAAATTCACATAATTTGGCAACGATACATGCATATATCAGAAACATTTACTATCTTTGGATATATAAATATAACTAATGATGCATTTACATTACCAACATTTATGCTCATTGATTATAAGAACAAACAATCAACCTTGGGCGATTCTTAACTGTTTTATAATAATGAACTTCAATTTACTCATAAATATTCATAGCATCAAATTAATGAGTAAATGAAACATGATCATACAATTTGGAATTAAATAAACATAAAGATTTGACCACTTTGGTGATTAACAAATCTATCATACAATAAGTCCAAACAAATAAAATATGATCATATAATTTGGAATTAAATAAACATAAAGATTTGACCACTTTGGTGATTAACAAATCTATCATACAATAATTCCAAACATCTAACAAGTCATAATATTATACATACACATGACTCTCAAACTTGCACATAAATTATAGAATTACATACCATCAAACAATTGCATCAAAATTCAAATGAAATTGTAACTTAATTATATATTCCTTACTGTTACTGTTTCTTATTAATAGATATATATATATATATATATAATTTAAATATATGTATATTCGTTACTACTGTTTTACATACATATACAATGTAAAACATAAATCATTTATATAAAAGGCAAACATTGCAAATTAACATTATGCTGTCACTCTTTATATAATGTTCAATATAAAAGAGAAACATCGTAAAATAGTATTTATATTCTGTTCGGTTTATATTGCATTGTTTACTGTTCCTTTTCCATGTTTATGTTCTGTTTAACTTTCAACAATTCATATACTATTATTTCAAATGAATCATAGTTAAATAAAAGGAAACAATAACTATGTTTTCATATATACGAACAAGTTAATAAAAATAAAAAACAGTACCTAAATATGTTGATTTAAAACAGAGCAATATACATTTATTGTTAGTGTGCAAAATTTCTGCACAGCGTTACACAAAAAAAAAATACATCACGTTTCATGAAACAGTGCAGAATATATATAATAGAAACCGAACCAAAAGAAAAATAGAATATTATGGTTCATGTGTTCATATTATATATGAACAGTGCAAAATGAGTTTTCGTTACGTTACTTTATGTTCAACATGGTCAGTGTAAAAAAATGCAGAATATATGCACATGGATAATGATATGAATAATGCCATAAAAGTGCAGAATATATAGTGTTTTAAATATGTATTTGAAAATAGATCACAATACTTCTTCATATTCTGCAAAATATAGTAGAATAATAACAGCAGAGTACACAATATAAATAGAGTGCAGATATATCACAAATGCCCACTGTGAGTATAAAAAGGAAACATTATAAAGTACCATTTACATACTATTCATTATATAGAACATAACAGTGCAATGAAAAATGCAGAATATATGAACATCACATAACATATGCACAATGATACATTCTCTATTTCCAGAGTTACACAAAACCAGAACCCGAAAAGTTATATAAGTAAAACACTGCCTTTAAATATATACTGTGAATGACTTTTATTGTTCTGCTATATATAAATCCGAAACAGAATGCATTATACGTATAGAGAAACACATATATAAACATCATATATTTGAACAATGCGAAATATATATAACAGAAACACAAAATGCAAAACAGAAAAGATAAGAGTTTTTATCGTTATTATCATGAGCGGAAACAATTATATTTGAGTTCTCTAAACATTCAAGAACACATTTTAAAATATCATTTAGGATCGAATCATCATTTATGGAAAACTATAAGTTCTTAAATACAGTGCTCTGATACTACATGTAAGTTCATCCATGAAAAACATGAAAATGGATCTTTAGAATCTATAGCTTTCACATAATAAGAATGGTTATGGATTACCTCTTTCCATGGCGATATGATCCCCCACTATGTGTTGTGTGTTGTTCTTGTCAATAGAGAAACTCTTCTATCTCTTTCCCTTCCTTTCTATGCTCTTCCTTTAGTGATGACTGATAGAGACAATCTTTATGGGCAGAGATAGGGACAATGTTTCAAGTCCTTTTCAGATAAGTATAGTGTTTCCATCAAGCACTATATATAGACTCTTTCTCAAGAGTCTTACCATTTCATTGACAACTCTCCATTCAAGAGTTATGTCAATCCAACAAATAAATGGTGTGTCCCTTCATGTTACAAGAGACATTCTTACATGCTCTTCAAAGAGAAGTTCTTGCAGGAATACTTTTGAAAGAAGGAAATTGAATTCCTCAAATTGGAGCAAGGGAGCATGTCTATAGGCAAGTGTGTAGTAAATTTTGAGGAGCTTATCAAATTCTCCTCCTAATCAGAACCCATATGAAAGCTCTAAATATGTAAAGTTTAAGAGTTGTATGGGGCGATAATTGAAAATAGAGTCTGGCCACCATAAGATTTGATATTTCTAAGTCTTGTGAGCAAATGTCAGATATATGAAGATGATTCTGAGGCCGAAATAGATGCAATGGGGAGTACAATTCTCCGAAGGAACTATGCTCCCCAACAGAATGATGTGCAAGACTCATGTTAAGGAAATCAGAGCCATGGAAAAGTCTTGCTTCTCTGTGTAATATGTGTCACCCTACCACCATGGACCGACGTTCCAAAGAATAGGCATCGAATGATTCCACTTCAAGATCCGGAACATTTCAAAAAGAATTATCCCAAACTAAAAAAAGAAAATAACTCCATCATTGGTTCTAGACCTAAGGAGAATGGTCGGGTTTTTATCATGACTTGGGTTGAGGTTACTCACTCGAAGGACTTGATTCAGGGTATGTGCTTTGTTAATTGTCTCTACTTCAAATGATGCACTTGTATTAACATCTTAGTTATGCATCAAAAGTCTTGTTGTCATCAAGGACAAGACATTTTTTATTGACTTGATTTGCTTGCCCTTGTTTGAATTGGATCTAATTTTAGGAACAGACTAGTTGTCTGGAAACCATGTCCTTTAAAATTGCTTTGAAAACACCATAGTCTTTTAAACCAAAGATTGCTCAATCTTGGATCGTGATGGCTTGAAGTGTATGGCTGCCCATCAACTAAATACCCCTTTGAATGAAGGAGCTCGTGCATATATATATTCTTGTTATCTTTGAAGATAGAGGAAGATCATAAAATCAATCATCTTCCAAAAGAGTTGGAAGAATTGAAGCTCATGCATATATATTCTTGTTACATACCTCGATTATCACTGGTACGAGTTGTTGAGTTCAATATTGATTTAGTTCTTGGAATTAGGCTTATTTCAATAGCTCCTAAAGAGCTGGAAGAATTGAAGTCACAATTAGTGAACTTACTGACAAAACAATTTATCCGACAGAGTGTATCTCTATGGGGTGCTCCAGTTTTGTTTGTAAAAAAAGGATCGAAATATGAGGTTATGTACGGATTATCACTAGTTGAATGAAGTAATAAACAAGAACAAGTACATGTCTCCCATGATTGATGATTTAATTGATCAACTTAGAGGAACTTCAATATTCTTTAATATTGACCTTAGATCAGGTTATCACCAAATTCGTGTTAAGTCCGAAGATGTTCTGAAGATATCTTTCAGAACACGTTATGGACATTTTAAGTACCTTGTTATGACATTAGGTGTAACCAATGTTCTAATTGTGTTTATGGATTACATGAATAGATCTGACAATGCTTTTTGGATTTGTTTGTTTTGGTCTTCTTAGATGATATCCTCATGTACTCTGAAGACAAGGAACAACATGCAGAAGGAATTATGATGGATCATACTAAAGTAGAAGCAGAAATGGAATGGGCTACTCCAAATAATGTGACAATGAAGGGGCAATTGTTTGTTGGACTATGAAGTGTGAGGCCACTTTCCATATCGTGATGCATCTATGAAATGGTTAGGTAGTGTGTTGATGCAGGATAAGATAGTATTGTTTGATGCATCAAGAAAATTGAAGCTTCATGTGAAAAAAATATGCAACCCATGACCTGGAAATTGAAGTTGTGGTCTTTGCTCTATAGATTTAGAGACATCACCTTTATGGTGTGAGATTTAAAGTGTTCAGTAAACTTGAAGTATCATTTTCATCAAAAGGAGCTAAATATAAGATAAAGATGATGGGTGGAGTATCTCAAAGACTATGACTTTGGACTTCAATATCATCCCAGAAAAGCAAATGTGGTAATTGATGCATTAAGAAGAAAGTCTCTACCTAAGTCTGTACTTATGGTCAAAGAGTTTATGTTAGTCGAAGATTTTATAGAATTGAATCTAGCTGTCTGAATGAATCCGAAGGATATGACATTAGGTATGATTACAATTACCATGATTTCTTAGATAATATATGAGAACTTCAAGAATTCGACCAACTACTTCAAGACGAAAAGGTTTTGTCTACAGCAGGGAAGGAAACAAAATTTCAGGAAGGAAAATATAAGATCTTAAGGTTCAAGGATAGTGATGGAAATGGGATGGGTCAAGTATGGGTAATGCTTTTCCGTGTCCATACTCGTACCTTTTTGCGAGTACCATACAGCTTATGAGTATTTGCGGGTACCCAATGAGTTTTTAAGTTTAATTATATATTTTTGTATTTTGTAATAATTTAACATATATAAAATATAAAATAATTATTAAATGAATAATAATAAAAATTATATGAAAAAATATAGTAAAGACGGACACAAGGGGTGTCAACCCAATTAGAACTTACAGATAAGATGAATACAAGTATAGGGATCAATGCACCATTGAGTACAATTTTAAAAAATAGATTCCAAATTTTTGCAAACCCACAAGTCCACAACCAAGATCTAATTTGGATTGATTCCATGATCTGAATATAACTAACATTCCCCCATAAAAAAGTCATTTCTCAACCTCTAAATAGACCATACAAGAACAAACAACAATATTCTCCTCAACGCTTTCCCTTTGCAATCCTACAAAGAGATTCATGAATCTTAAACGATTCCAAAATTGTATCCCACATAGTCATAAAAATTTGGAGCCAAGAATATGACCCTTTCCACATTAAGCAACAAACCTTTGAAGGTCCACAATTAATCCAACATAAATTAAGAATATTACTTGGCTCCAATGTGACTAAATTCAACTAAGCCAAATAAGCAGAATTCACCACATAGCTTCCTTACTTATCAAGGTTCCATCTCCATCTATCATTAACACCACTTTTGTAAGAATAGTTCTGGAAAAGATCATAAAGGCTTCTTTCTACTTCTTCCTCCCAAGCAAATAAGATTTTCCACCTCTGAATGTTCCAAGACCAGACCACACTAATCATTGCCCCATAATCCGCTACCAAAGCTTCCTTCTCCATAGCATACAAAAATAATCTCAGAAAAGTATCTCTAAGGGTTCGATGACAAACCAAATATACTGCCAAAAATGAGTGTGTAACCCATCACCAATTTTCTTCCAAAGATTGGCTTCCATCCAATTAGAACCAATTTTAACCAAATCCCTCCACCACCTTGATGCTGATGGAGTAGAGTTGAAGATCCCATTAGCACCATATTTTAGAGTAAATCACTAACCCATAAAGCATCACGATCTAAAAGTCTTTTCCATTTCCATTTTCTCAGAAGAGCATCATTAAACTAGGAAAGATCCTTAACAACCAAACCCCTTAGCCTTTTAGAATTACACACTTCAGACCTTATCATATGAATTTGGAGCCAAGAATAGAACCCTTTTCCACACATTAGAGACACACATGCATGAAATAAAAAGATGATATCATGCAAGAGACACAAAACACACTTCTGATCATCCTTCTCCATAATATTTCTCTTATGAAGCTCAGATTTTGTTGCTATCCTTTCTCTGCTAACTTTCCGCATTAAGCAACAAACCTTTGAAGGAGCACAATTAGTCCAACACAAGTTAAGAACATTACCTGACTCCAATGTAACTGAACTCAACTAAGCCAAATAAGCATAACTTACCATATAGCTTTTTGACTTATCAAGGTTCCATCTCCATCTATGATTGATACCACTTTTGTAACACCTCAAATTTCGTTTTCGGAATGATTGGAAAAAGTAGAGTGTTGGAGTATATATTGGGCAATCCTTGTTTGAGAGAGAGGACCTCACCCGAGAGAGAGACTCAGTGTTCTAATATGAGTTTCCTGGAGACCTCGCTTAAGCAAGGAAGTGGTCGCTTGAGTGAGAGTGAAATCTGGAAAAGCTGTCAAATTCTAGCTTGAGCTAGAATTTTCGCCCAGGCTAGAGAGGAGCTTTAGCATACTGTCGGATTCTCGCCCAAGCGAGAAATCCGCGCCCGAGCGAGAGCGTCAGAGTTGAAAAGCTGAAAAATTGCGAAGTTCTCGCACAAGCGAGCAATTCTCGCCAAGGCGAGGCTGCGCAACTATAAAAGTAAAAGAGGGGTTTCAAAAACCCTAATCTTCATTTTCTTTTCTCTCATTTCTCTCCCAACGGCGACTCCACCCAAATGAACCATTCTCCTATCCACTAAACATCAAAACTCATCAAAACCTCTTTCTATTACTTCTTGGTGGCACATTTGGGAAATCTTGGATGTGAAAAATGGAACAATGGAGATTGGAGAAGATGAAGGGAGATGTGGCTCTTTTGTGGAGCAACGGAGCTTACGCAACCTAAGGTGAGGGAGAAGACCATTGTGGTGTTATAGTTTTTCATTAGAGTCAATCTTCTCCGATTTCCCTCAAGAATCGGAGCACATTGACAGATAGAAACTCTCTTGGGTGTTTGTGGTCCATGTGAGAGTCTTTGTTTTATATGAGGATGTATTAGCCATAAAAGTGGAGATATATGTGCGGGAAAACTGTTTATTTAAGTAAAACGCAATATGCTCATTTATGGTAATACACCGTCATGAAAGATGGTTCTAACGTTAATGTGTTATATGATGAAGAATGTGTTGTGTGTGGTATGTTTATGATAATGGTGTGTTATGGATGGTTGATTTGTTATAAACATATATGGGTGTGTTTGTAATAAGGATTGTGAGATGTGTTGTTTAATGATAAAAGTAGAAATGGTTATGTTGTGTGATAATGATTGTGTGACGAGTTGTTGATTTATTAAAAGTGGAGATGAGTATGTTTATGAAAATGACTAAGTTGTGAGACGATTTATTGTTATGAACATATATGGGTATGTTTGTGACAATGAAGGTGTTGTGGGTTATTTTATGGTGATGAAACAATGAGACACTTTGTGTTTATTATGTTTTGAGATGAATTGGTGGCGAATCAATGAAAAGAAAACACGTTTTTAGCCGACTATGATTAGTTAGCGACTTTGGCTCATGTTATGTAGCAAGCTTTGGCTCAAGCAATGTAGCAAGCTTTGGCTCAAGCGATGTAGCAAGCTTTGGCTCAAGTGATGTAGCAAACTTTGGCTCAAGTGATGTAGCAAACTTTGGCTCAAGTGATGTAGCAAGCTTTGGCTCAAGCCATGTAGCAAACTTTGGCTCAAGTTATGTAGCATGATTTTAAAAAAGAAAGTATATTTTAGCTAACCGAAATGGTATAGCGACTTTGGCTCAAGTTATGTAGCAAACTTTGGCTCAAGCAATGTAGCAAGCTTTGGCTCAAGCTGTAACATGTAACACCCCAAATTTTAAGTCTTGAAAATCATAGTATCAGCCCTCGGACTCTCGCTTGAGCGAGAGAGGTTCATCTGGGAGGGTGAAATCCTGGGCTATACTGGAGGATTCTCGCCTGAGCGAGAGTTGTCTCGCCTGGGCGAGAAATGTCATTTTGGGGTTGTTGCCACTGTGAGATTCTCGCTTGAGCGAGAATCCCTCGCTTGAGCGAGAGGGTCAGATTTGAGTTTTTAAAATGGGCGGGATTTTCTCGCTTGAGCGAGAGTCCCTCGCTTAAGCGAGAACCCGATGAGACAGCATTTAATGAGAAACCCCTAAACACAATCTAGGGTTTAGAAAAGAAGAAGAGTGAGCGAAGAGAGCTTTTCAAGGGCAAAAAGCTTGGATACTCATCTAAGAGCTTGAGAAGAGATCCTAAGTTTGGAGGTGGTGCCGGTAGAACTTGCGAAGTCACCAAAAACCAAACCCAACACTCACCGAGGTAAGGATAAGTCTTTAATTGTACATTTGAACTGGAAAATGTGTATTCTCTGATTATGCAAAGATTGAGTTGTAAAGTACGCATTTAGTATGAACATATATGGGTGTGTTTATATTAAAGTAAGCGTAGGTTTATGGAAAAGCAAGTATGTCTACTTTTGGTTATGTGATTGATTGAGTTGTGAATCACGTAATTAGTATAAACATATATGGGTGTGTTTATACTAATGTGAGCGTGGATTTACCGGAAATGTTTTATGGTGAAATTATGAAAGGGAAATGTATTTTTAGCCGACCAAGAATGATTAGCAAATCTGGCTTGAGTATATAAGCAAAACTCTGGCTTGAGTATATAAGCGAAACTCTGGCTTGAATATATAAGCGAAACTCTGGCTTGAGTATATAAGGAAGGAGTGGTGGTAGACCCTTCAAAAGTTGAAGCGGTTATGGAATGTGCAGTGCCCAAGTTAGTCCATGAGATCAGGAGCTTTCTGGGTTTGGCTAGGTATTATCGGAAATTCATAGAAGGGTTTTCGAAGTTGGCTCTACCTTTGACAAAACTCACTAGGAAAGGGGAACCATATGTGTGGACAGTTCGATGTGAAGAAAGTTTCCAAGAGTTAAAACGCTGGTTGACTACGGCGCCAGTTTTGGTCCTTCCTTGTACTGATCGGGATTTCAGCGTTTATTGCGATGCATCCAAACAAGGTTTGGGTTGTGTGTTGATGCAAGAAGGGAAGGTTGTGACATATGCTTCTCGACAGTTGAGGACGCACGAACAGAACTATCCTACCCACGATCTTGAGTTGGCCGCAGTGGTTTTTGCCTTAAAAATCAGGAGACACCATCTTTATGGCGTGAGATTTGAAGTGTACAGCGACCACAAGAGTTTGAAGTACCTATTTGATCAAAATGAATTGAACATGAGGCAGAGGAGATGGATGGAATTCCTTAAGGATTACGATTTTGGGTTGTAGTACCACCCTGGAAAGGCCAATGTAGTGGCGGATGCACTGAATCGAAAATCGTTGCACATGTCGGCTTTGATGGTTAGGGAGGAGAAACTGATTGAAGAGTTCAGAGATATGAACTTGGAGGTTCAGGTAAGGCCTCATAGTATGATTTTGGGAATGCTTAAAGTCACGAATGAGTTGTTTGAACAAATCCGGACAATGCAAAGTGAGGATAGTGAGTTGATGGATAAACGGGATCTGATGCTGTGTGGTAAAGATACCAATTTCACATCGGACCTTAGTGGAATGTTGCATTACAAAGGGAGAGTGTGTGTACCTCGTAATGATAAATTACGGAGGGAGATTTTAGAGGAGTCCCATAAGAGTAAAATGAGTTTTCACTCGGGGACCACGAAAATGTATCAAGATTTGAAAACACTGTTTTGGTGGTCTGGGTTGAAAAGGGATGTGGCTTTGTATGTCTCGAGTTGTTTGGTATGTCAGAAGGCCAAGATTGAACATTAGCGACCAGCTGGAGAATTACAATCCCTAGAAATTCCCGTTTGGAAGTGGGATAGTATCTCCATGGATTTTGTATTTGGTTTTCCAAAGACTCAGAGAGGTTATGATTCGATATGGGTGATCGTGGATAGGTTAACTAAATCTGCTCACTTTATGCCTTTGAACATGAGATACTCGTTGGAGAGATTGACAGAACTGTATATCCGAGAAATTGTTCGCTTGCATGGAATACCGTCAAGCATTGTGTCGGATAGGGATCCCCGTTTCACTTCAAACTTTTGGACTAGTTTGCAAACCGCTCTGGGAACTAAGTTGAAGCTGAGTTCAGCTTACCGTCCACAAACGGACGGTCAATCAGAAAGGACAATACAGTCGTTGGAGGACCCTTTGAGAGCCTGTGTCTTAGAACAACCAGGGAGTTGGGATGACATGTTGCCGTTGATCGAATTTACCTACAACAATAGCTTCCATTCGAGTATTGGGATGGCACCTTATGAGGCGTTGTATGGTAGGAAGTGCCGAACTCCAGTGAGTTGGTTCGAAACTGGGGAGCATTTGATATTGGGGCCCGAATTCGTTCAGGAGACGACGGATAAGATCAAGAAAATCCGAGAGAATATGAGGGTCGCCCAGAGTCGGCAGAAAAGCTACTATGACAAGAGACGAAAACCTCTTGAATTCAAGGAAGGGGATCATGTCTTCATGAGAGTAGTCCTGACTACCGGAATTGGTAGAGTGTTGAAATCTCGTAAGCTGACTCCGCGATTTATTGGGCCTTATCAAATATTGAAGAGGATTGGGACAGTAGCGTATCGAGTTTCCTCACCACCGTTGTTGTCGAATCTCCACAATGTGTTTCATGTATCTCAGTTGAGAAAATATGTTGGAGATCCATCTCATGTGGTTTAGTCGGACCAGATAGAGTTGAAGGATAACCTGACTTTTGCGACGTTTCCCGTGAGAATAATGGATACCAGTATCAAAAGGTTGAGAGGCAAAAAGATTCCTTTGGTAAAGGTGCTGTGGAGTCAAGTGGACGAAGGAGACGCTACTTGGGAAGTTGAGCAAGACATGCGGGAGGATTACCCTCATTTGTTTGCATCGAGGTATGTTTAATTTTCGAGGACGAAAATTCTTATAAGAGGGGGAGGATTGTAACACCCCAAATTTTAAGTCTTGAAAATCATAGTATCAGCCCTCGGACTCTCGCTTGAGCGAGAGAGGTTCATCTGGGAGGGTTCTCGCCTGGGCGAGAAATGTCATTTTGGGGTTGTTGCCACTTTGAGATTCTCGCTTGAGCGAGAGGGTCAGATTTGAGTTTTTAAAATGGGCAGGATTTTTTCGCTTGAGCGAGAATCCCTCGCTTTAAGCGAGAACCCGATGAGACATCATTTAATGAGAAACCCCTAAACACAATCTAGGGTTTAGAAAATAAGAATAGTGAGAGAAGAGAGCTTTTCAATGGCAAAAAGCTTGGATACTCATCTAAGAGCTTGAGAAGAGATCCTAAGTTTGGAGGTGGTGCCGGTAGAACTTGCGAAGTCACCAAAAACCAAACCCAACACTCACCGAGGGAAGGATAAGTCTTTAATTGTACATTTGAACTCGAAAATGTGTATTCTCTGATTATGCAAAGATTGATTTGTAAAGTACGCATTTAGTATGAACATATATGGGTGTGTTTATATTAAAGTAGGTGTAGGTTTACGGAAAAGCAAGTATGTGTACTTCTGGTTATGTGATTGATTGAGTTGTGAATCACGTAATTAATATAAACATATATGGGTGTGTTTATACTAATGTGAGCGTGGATTTACCGGAAATGTTTTATGGTGAAATTATGAAAGGGAAATGTATTTTTAGCTGACCAAGAATGATTAGCGACTCTGGCTTGAGTATATAAGCAAAACTCTGGCTTGAGTATATAAGCAAAACTCTGGCTTGAGTATATAAGCGAAACTCTGGCTTGAGTATATAAGCGAAACTCTGGCTTGAGTATATAAGCGAAACTCTGGCTTGAGTATATAAGCAAAACTCTGGCTTGAGTATATAAGCGAAACTCTGGCTTGAGTATATAAGCAAAACTCTGGCTTGAGTATATAAGCACGTTTTGTTTTAAGAAAAATGAGAATCTGCTTTTAGCTAACCCTAAGGAGTATAGTGACTTTGGCTCAAGTTATGCAGCAAAACAAAAATGAATTTCAAAGATGGTTACTGTTAGGACCCGATTTTCTTAACTCGAAAATTCTCTTTTAAAATCCTTATTCGTGAAAGTGAAGTGTTTACTTTTGAAAGACATTACTCGAACAGTTTGGAAACTTGAGTGAATACGTTTATAAATTTGCAAGGCGGAAATATTCCAAACACCTTTCATTTCAAAAGCATGTCATTACACTTCCGTTCAAATACATCCTTTATACAATTACACTTCCTCAAAATTACCTTGAATACAAACATTAGATCCACTTCATTATACACTTACAAGAAAGTTGTTTATACATGAATTCACTTTAACATGTTCTTCATATTACAAATATTTATCATATAACATATCAATTACATATTATCTACTCTACATGTACTCTTCTCCACAAGCGTCCAATGCGCTACCTCCACAACCTGAACCCAAATATACAACACATACAAGGAAAGACAGAGGGAGTAAGAACCAACTACGGCGACCGTAGCGTGGATTTACATGGAGTAATAACATTAAAGTATTAAAAACCACGCACATCTAACATCAATCATGATAAGCTTATATCAATCAACACATAATATCCATATTCACCCTATAGTACACATATATCCCATACTATATGTGTTCTATAGTGTGCATACTTATACATCACATATTATCCATATTCACCCTATAGTACAAATACATCCCATACTATATGTGTTCTATAGTGAGCATATTTATTTATCACCTATTATCCATATTCACCCTATAGTACACATACATCTCATACTATATGTGTTCTATAGTGTGCATATTTATTTATCACATATTATCCATATTCACCCTATAGTACATATATTCCATAATATATTCCCTATAGCATGTATATTACTTTCATCCTTAACATCTTCCTTTCTATCACTCATATTCACCCTATAGAATATATATCACATACTATATATCCTATAGCATGCATATGACTTTCATTGTGACATTATCATTTCTCATCATTCATATTCACCATATAGAATATATATCTCATACTATATATCCTATGGCATGCATATGACTTTCATTTCTCTGAGTCTTATTTCCATTGGTACTCCCCTAATAAGATTGAATTCATTTTGAGTCTTATTTCCATTGGGACTCCCCCAAATTAGATTGAATTTGTTTTGAGTCTTATTTCCATTGGGACTCCCCCAAATTAGATTGAATTCGTTTTGAGTCTTATTTCCATTGGGACTCCCCCAAATTAGATTGAATTCGTTTTGAGTCTTATTTCCATTGGGACTCCCCCAAATTAGATTGAATCGTTTTGAGTCTTATTTCCATTGGGACTCCCCCAAATTAGATTGAATTTGTTTTGAGTCTTATTTCCATTGGGACTCCCCCAAATTAGATTGAATTCGTTTTGAGTCTTATTTCCATTGGGACTCCCCCAAATTAGATTGAATTCGTTTTGAGTCTTATTTCCATTGGGACTCCCCCAAATTAGATTGAATTCGTTTTGCAAAACAGATAAGTCACGCATTTACCAACATAATGCATAAATTACAGACATATCATTTTAACCATTACCTCTTTCACATACTTCATTCATATCAGCAAGTATGATTTAGAGACACTTATCCCTTACATGTATATAACAATCAACCATTCACAACATACTCATTTTGATAAACATACTCATATCCATTTTGACACATTCACAACTCATCACACATTCATTGTTACAACACACCCAGACATGTTTATAACAATCAACCACTTACAACATACTCATTTATGCTTATGACCATAAATATCTCACACACCATCATTATCACACAACATAATCATTATCATAAACAAACCACGCATAACATATTCTTCATCATATACACATTAACGTTAGAACCATCTTTAATGACGGTGTATTACCATAAATGAGCATATAGATTTTTAGTCAAATAAACGGCTTTCCCCACACATATATCTTCACTTTTATGGCTAATACATCCTCATGTAAGATAAAGACTCTCACATGGATCACAACTCTCAAGAGAGTTTCTATCCGTTAATATGCTCCGATTCTTGAGGGAAATCGGAGATGACGACTCTAATGAAATACTCTAAGACCACAATGGTCTTCTCCCTCATCTTAGGTTGCGTAAGCTCCGTTTCTCCGCAAAAGAGCCATATCTCCCTTCATCTCCTCCAACCTCCATTGTTGCTTTTTCACCTCCAAGCTTTTCCAAATGTGTCACCATGAAGCAAGAGGAAGGTTTTGATGAGTTTTGAGGCTTAGTGGAGGAAAAAATGGTCCATTTGGGTGGAGCCACCGTTGGGAGAGAAAGGAGGAGAAAGAAAATGAAGATTATGGTTTCTAGATCCCCTTTTTCACTTTTATAGCTCGGACGTTCTCGCCCAAGCGAGGGATTCTCGCTCAGGCGAGAATCTTACAGTGACGAATGTAATCGATTACCATAAGGTGTAATCGATTACAGTGTGAAAAAATGCACGTATCTGATATTTTTATACGATGTAATCGATTACATCATGAAAAATTACACATGCCTGATCAGATATCAGCATGCAATCGATTACAAGGACCATGTAATCGATTACACTGTGTTAACAGCCCAAAATTTTCATTTCTCGCCCAGGCGAGACAACTCTCGCTCGGGCGAGAATCCTCCAGTATAGTCCAGGATTTCACCCTCCCAGGTGATCCTTTCTCGCTCAGGCGAGAATCTCTCGCTCAAGCGAGACTTCCAGGACTGATACTATAATTTTAAAGACTCAAAAATTAGGATGTTACAGTTACTAACCCTTTTATTTATGTGGATTATCTTAAAATGATGTTTATTGAATTAATGACTTACTCCTTTGCATGTTCTGTGTTTTGTCATTGATAATCTCATTGCAGATAAATAGGTGATATCAGGGAGACTCATTTTTTGGGAGATTTAGGAGCGCTATATTTTGGATTCATTTATTTGCACTATTTTTGTACTAGAGTGCATATTTGATAGTTCATACACTATGTAACTACGAACATATACTAACTTACATGGCGTGTAACTCTGGATATGTATAGTTATGGGTATTTTGGAAACCCATAGCTAATTATATGCGGTCGTTACAAAGTTTAATTATTGCGAATTATGTTTTCTGTCGAATGAGTTTGTATGTTATATTGAGATAGATTGCGAAGAGGGAAATAAGATTTGAAGTAAAGATATTAAATTGGTAATGTGAGTTAGGAGAAAATGCATGAAATTGAACTAAATCGAGAAAAAAATTTCAAGGGCATAATTTCGGTTCTTACATAAGTCCCTAAATTTAAGTCTTTAAAATTATAATATCAGTCTTGGGATTCTCGCTTGAGCGAGAGATTCTCGCCTAGGCGAGAAAGGCTCACCTGGGAGAGTGAAATCCTGGGCTATACCGGAGGATTCTCGCCTGAGCGAGGGTTGTCTCGCTTGAGCGAGGGTGTCTCGCCTGAGCGAGAGTTGGCTCGCCTGGGCGAGAAAAGTGACATTTTGGACCTGTCGAGGCTATAAGATCCTCGCTTGAGCGAGAGGATCCTCGCTTGAGCGAGAGATGCCTCGCCTGGGTGAGAGGGTCAGACCTGAGTTTTTAAAATGGTTGGGATTTTCTCGCTTGAGCGAGAATGAGCTCGCTTAAGCGAGAATGAGCTCGCTTAAGCGAGAGCCCGATGAGGCAACATTAAATGAGAAACCCCAAACACATTTTAGGGTTAGAAATTGAAGAGAAGTGAGAGAAGAGAGCTTTCCCAAGGGCAAGGAGCTTGGATACTCATCTAAGAGCTTGAGAAGAGGTAAAACTCTTGATTCTAACTCTCTTCTTCCCCTTGAAACTCATTTTGGGTATGTTGGATCTCTTCTCAAAATGTGTAAAACCATGGAAACTCGCCCTTTCGAGTTATGGTTCATTTTATGTTGTTTTTACCTTGTAAAATCTTGGTTTAGAGTTAATATTTTAAAAATGGAAAGGGTTTGTGGGTTGATTCATGAAAACCCCAAAACCCTAAAGAGAAAACGTGGTTAAAGTGGAAAATGGGTAAAATGCTAGAGGTAGAAGATGAGTTTACTTTCTAATATTGAAATATGAGATGAATATGTATGTTTTGGATGGTTGTAAACTTATGATGAAAGTAGTTTAGCAACATTGAAAATATGATGAACATCTTGTATGGTTAAACAATGCAATATAAGTTGTTTATGTGATATTTAGAATAAATGACTAACATTGTGTTATATGGTGGGAATGAGGAAAGATCCTAAAGTTGGAGGCGATGTCGGTGGAACTTATGAAGTTGCCATGAACCAAACCCAACACTCACCGAGGTAAGGATAAGTCTTTAACTTATGCACTGTGATGGAAAATGCGTGGATTTTCTAGTTATGGATAATGAAATGAATTGTGAATCACTTAATTATTATAATCATATGGGTAGCTTGTAATGATGATGGTGTGGATTTATTGTTTATGTATTGGTGGAGTGCCAATGGAAATAAAACTCGGAATAATGAAATGAATTGTGAATCACTTAATTATTATAAGCATATATGGGTATGTTTGTAATGATGATGGTGTTGATTTACTGTTTATGTATTGGTGGAGTGCCAATGGAAATAAAACTCAGAATAATAAAATGAACTGTGAATCACTTAATTGTTATGAGCATATATGGGTATGTTTGTAATGGTGATGGTGTGGATTCAATGTTTATGTATTGGTGGAGTGCCAATGAAAATAAAACTCGTTTTTAGCCGACCATGATTGGTTAGAGACTTTGGCTCAAGTAATGTAGCAAGCTTTGGCTCAAGCAATGTAGCAAGCTTTGGCTCAAGCAATGTAGTAAGCTTTGGCTCAAGCAATGTAACAAACTTTGGCTCAATTTATGCAGCATGTTTTCAAAAGTATAAACAAAAGAAATGGTTTTAAGTATATTTAATTCTAAGATTTTACTTAACTTTATTAAAATGTGGATTAACGTATATTGACATTATTTTACGTTAACGACTTACTCCTTTGTGTTTCTGTGTATGGTCAATGTTAATCCCATTGCAGGTAGGTGGAAGACGTAAGGATGTTTTGATTAGGAGCTTAGAGGCTTTTAATTTTTGGAAGTCCTTATATTCATTCTTTTGTAATATAACTAATTGTATTTTGAACATTAATATTTGTAACTCTGTATATTCGTAGCTATGGGTATTTTGGAATCCCATAGCTAATTGTATGCGGTAGTTACCGGGATGCATGAATGAATTATGATTTTCTACTATGCGAACATGTATGTTATTTTGAGATTATGAAATGGACATGAGTAGGAAAATGAGATTTAATTCGAGTTGTTGGTATTTTTATTTAAAAGTCGTAAGAAAAAGTATGAAGGACGAATAAAATATGGAAAAAATTTCTAGGGTAGAATTTGGGTCCTTACAATATGGTATCAAAGCATAGTTAATCCTGTGACTTATGATATGGCATTGCATGCTTCTTTGTGATCTTTGTGTGTTAAATTGTCTGAGTGTGCTAATTGCTAAGTGATTATGTGACCCTTGTTTAGACAAAATTCGATTACTTACAAGTGAGTGAGTACAGGTACCCATGGCAGGAAGAGGAAGGGGAAGAGGAAGATGGGCAAGTCAGAACGTCTCGAACGATTTGTTGGCGCAGATGGTGGCGGCATTGGAGCAAGTCAATGAGAACTTGCATAACCTGAACGAGAATCCGGCGCCAAGTCCGAGTTCACACCCACTAGTTCCACCTGGACTAGTAGAATACTGAGGTTTAGATGAGTTATGCAGGAGGAACCCCAGTCAGTTCCATGGGGGATTTGCTCTTGATGCTGCCATCGAGTGGATCCAAGGAGTGGAGCGGATCTTCAGAGCCATGAACTGTTCGGAGGCTCAGAAGTTGGCTTATGCCACTTACATGCTAGTGATGGAGGCCGAGAATTGGTGGGAGTTCACTCGACCCCAAATGGAGGCGGAGGGACAATTGATTTCCTGGGATACTTTCAAGGTGAAATTCCTCCATAAATATTTTTCTGCTGATCTGAGGAGGCAAAAAGAGATGGAGTTCCTGAGATTGGAGCAGGGTGACCTGTTAGTGGGAGAATATGCAGCCAAGTTTGAAGAATTGGCCCGATTTTGCCCTTACTCTGAATTAGAAGTGGACGGAAGGTCCAAGTGTTTGAAGTTTGAATCGGGTCTGAAACCCAAGCTGAAGACGATGCTTAGGCACCAAGAGATCTCTGACTTTGCTACATTGGTCAACAAGTGTAGAATGGCACCAACAGATCTTTGTGTTGATTGTTATATGTTTAATATGATTGATGTTAGACCTTGTATAGGTTTAATACTTTAATGTTATTACTCCATGTAATTCCATGCTACGGTCACCGTAGTTGGTTTTAACTCCTTCTATCTCTTCTTGTATGTTTTGTGTATTTGAGTTCAGGTTGTGGCGGTAGCGCGTTGGATGCTTGCGGAGAAGAGTACATGGTAGAGTAGGGTTTTATGTAATTGATATGTTATATGATAAATGTTTATAATATGAGAATTATGTTGGATTATCTATTTTGTAAAATGGAACTCCTCCTAAGTGTATAATGAAGTTGATTTAATGTTTGTATTAAAAGTGTTCCTTAAGAAAGAATAATTGTTTAGATTATGTATTTGAAAGGAATGACCTGCTTTTGAAGTGGGATGTATTTGGAATATTTCCGCTTTGTGATTTATAAATGGAACTAATATTTGTATTCACTCAAGTTTCCAAACCGTTCAAGTAATGTCTTCCAAAAGTAATCACTTCACTTTCATGAACAAGGTTTTAAAAAGAATTTTTGGATTACGAAAATCGGGTCCTTACACTTTTTCAAGAATGGTTTTGGATAAGATCATAAAGGCTTCTTTCTACTTCTTCCTCCCAAGAAAATAAGGTTCACCTCCACTAAATGTTCCAAGACCACCCACTGATCTCCGCCCCATAAACCACTACCAAAGCTTCCTTCTCCATAGCAAGCAAAATAATCTCAGAAAAGTATATCTAAGGGTTCGATGACCAAAACAAATATCCTGCCTAAAATGAGTGTGTAACTCATCATCAATTTCCTTCCAAAGATTTGCTTCCATCCAATTTGAACCACCACTGAAGGAAGAACCAATTTTAACCAAATTCCTTCACCACCTTGATAGCAACGGAGTAGAGTTAAAGACCCTATTAGTGACATATTTAGAGTCAATTACTCTAACCCATAAAGGACCAGGATCTACAAGTCTTCTCCATTTCCATTTTCCTAGAAGAGCTTCATTAAAATGAGAAAGATCCTTAACACCCAAACCCCTAAATCTTTTAGGCTTACACACTTCAGACCAAACAACCAAGGGAATACCTCTAACTCCGCTCTTATTACTCCAAAGAAAATTTCTCTGAAGAGAAGTCAATTTTGAAATAACCTTCTTCGGAGCCTTAAAAAACGATAACATGTAGATATGCATATTCTCTGAACAATAACATATGTATATTATAAATTTATCATTATAGTTTAATCACTAAAATTCATTATAAACTAATAAAAAAATAGATGATAATAATCTTAAAGTAGTACAAAATTATAATATATAAAATATATAATTACAAAATAAATTTATAATTATATGGGTATATGCAAGGTAGATATTGTGATACCCTACCTACCTATAAGCTTTAATTATGGGTATTGATTACAGTTATTTTTGTGGTACCCATAGGTCGGGTATTCTTGCCATCCCAATTCAAGGATCGAATTTGTGTTCCCCATGAGCCATAACTAAGGACAATGATTTTGGATGAAGCACATAATAGCAAGTTCAGTATGTGTATGCTCGAAGATATTTTTGGTCGGTAGGATGTTTTTTGGATGAAGCATTAATGAGGATGTTTTTGGTCGGGTATACTAAGAGTTAAATATGTTTTGATGGTCGTGCATGAAAACACCAGTGGTCGAGTATATGTCTACTTGTTTAGTGTGCCAGAAAGCGAAGATAAATCATCAAAGACGTGGTGGAGAGTTGCTACCCTTAGATGTTCCAATTTGGAAGTGGAGTAGCATAGCCATGGACTTCGTCATGAGTTTTCCTAGAACTCGGGCAGGATATGGTTCCTTTAGATAAGTTGGCTTACTTATACAACAAGGAGATTGTTAGGCTACATGGTGTTCTATCAAGCATCATATGAGGTAGAGATCCACATTTATATCAAACTTCTTGAATAGTTTGCAAGACACTTTGGGTACCAAATTAAAGTTGATTTGGACATATCATCCACAAACGGATGGAAAATCTGAGAGTACAATTCAATCATTGGAAGATATTCTCAAAGTGTGTATGCTAGAACAGCCTGGAAGTTTGGATCAATTATTGATTTTGATTGAACTCACCTACAACAATAGTTATCACTCCATCATTGGAATTAAACCTTTGAATCATTGTATAAAAGAAAGTATAGAACCCTCTTGTGGTGCAACAAAGTACGGAAAATATCAAGATGATGAGAAAATATGAAGATTGCTCAAAGTAGGTAGAAGAGATACTTTGACAAAGGGAGGAAGCCCCTTGACTTTAAAGAAGGTGACCCCATGTTCATGAGAGTAGTTTCGACCTATGAAATTGAAAGCTTACTCATAGATTCATTAGTCCTTCTCAAATCCTTAAGGAGAAAGGTCATGTCGCATATCAGATAGTGTTACCTCTAATTCCTTCAAATATCCACAATGTATTTCATGTACCACAACTTAGGAAGTATATTCGTGACCCTTTCGCATGTGATTGAGCCGAATGTGATACAATTGAAAGAGAATCTTACATTCAAGACACTACCTATAAGGATAACTAATCATAGTGTGAAACACATGCGTAGAAAGGATATTTCTAAATGAAATAGATTTCAAGTCAAATGGATGACAGAGACGCTACGTGCGAGCTAGAAAGTAACATTAGAAGGACTATCCTCATTTGTTAGTGGAAAGTATTAGTTAAATTTCGTGGAAGAAATTTCTCTTTTGTGTGGAGGATTGTAATACCTACCATTTTCCTAATGTGAAATATCAATTTAATTGGAATAATAAAATGATTTTTAGTATTTAATAGAGAAAATAAGTGTATTTAAAATATTGTACTCAAGTGTGTGCACAATAATATCTTAAAAAGTATTTTATGTAAATACATTATTCAATTTTAATGTATTTAACTATGTTCAAATATTTTTAGAATATTCAAGAGAAATTTGGAATATAACTTTTATATAATGTATTTAGTATCGATCCCACTTTTATACTTCTTAAATTATTAAATATTTTAGTTTTTTTATCAACCTTCACCAATATAAATTATTAAAATAATAATTTTTTTAAATCTTTATTAATTGATTAAATTAAAGTCACACTACTATTTTATTATTATTGCTATACCATAATCCTGTATACCCTTTTGGAGGATGAAAATGTTTGGTGACTTTCTCTCACTTTTTTCTCATTTCACTTTTTCTTTCCCTCTTTCTCTCTCCCACTTTGTATTTGAGTGAATATGCAGTGTAAAGGTAAGTTTTTTTTTTTCCTTCTTCATCTTTAAGTTTCCATGTTTATATTTGCATCAATAATGGAACATTTCGGAAACCTGTATATTAATATATCATATATATCCATAATTTCAAATGCTTAAGGAGCTTTAGGTTAGGAAGGATTAGTTTTTTCAATTTCCTTTTTAGCTTCGACTAATGAAATTAGTTTTGTGCAAAATTATCTCTAAGTGAAAAGTTCCCATTTTTGTTGGTTATCGTCAAGGGCAAAAGGGGCATCGTGTGTATGACTTTAAGAGATGTGAAATTTGTTGAAAACAATTTTCTTTTCAAGGAAATAGCTTTGGTCAAGATTACCAAAATTCATGAGAACGCAAGTGACTTTAAGAATGACTTTCCAATTAAACTGGATCACACTATTAACACTGAATTCGATCAACATCCTCTACAAAACATATCAGAACGAGTCAAAGTCCAACCAAAGAAACTAGGTGATTAAATCACTTATTTTCCGCCATCTATAGACCATTCGTGACCCACGACCACTCAAGGCTCTTCGACGATACATCTTTTCTCTCATTTTGTATCTTATGAAAATTTTCTAATTCACATAAGGCTTACTTGTCTGCCATCACAACACTTGATGAGCCAAAATTCTTCCATCACGTAGTAAAAGATCCTTGGTGGCGAGAAGCAATGCAAAATGAGATGGATACCCTTGAACAAAATAAAATTTGGACCCTTGAACACTTGTCACTGGGAAAGTCTGATGTGGACTCTAAATAGGTCTATAAAATCAAATATAAAACCAATGGACATGTGGAGCGGTTTAAGACACGTCTCTGGTACCAAAATTAGTCACTGCACGGTGCTTACTTGTAGTTGCTGCAAACAAAAACTGGGCCATTCATCAATTAGATGTGAGCAATGCGTTTTTGCATGGGGATCTCCATGAGGAAGTTTATATGAAAATTCCATAAGGCTTTGTGAAAGAAGACACTCGTGTGTGTCGCTTACAAAACCAATCTATGATTTACATCAAGTACCTCAAAATTGGTATTGCAAGTTCACACAAGCTCAATTGGAGGGTGGGTTTTGCCAATCTCGTGTTGATCATTCTCTTTTCATCTACAAGAGAGGTACAACCTATGTTTCCTCGCTTATATACGTTGATAATGTCATTGTAATGGGCAACAATGATGCAACAATATCATTTTAATGAATTATATTGTCCAAGCGTTTTAGTATCAAGGATTTAGGACTTTTGAAGTATTTTTTAGGCATTGAGGTAGCTCACACTATCGATGGCCTTATACTCAGTGACAGGAAGTATACCTTGGACATTTTGGAGGAGAATGGATTGCAAGGTTATCGTCATAGTTCCTTTCCCATGGAACAAAATATTCGTTTGGATGCAACGCTTGATACTCCACCAAGAGATGTCACCCAATATCTACGACTAGTTGGAAACTTAGTATACTTGCAAGTCACTAGACATGACATTACCTTTGCAGTGAATATGCCAATTTCTGCCACATGTACGACAATATCATATAGATGTAACAACGAGAATTTTGGGTTATCTGAAATCGACCCCAGGGCAAGGCATTTTCTTGCTATCCACTAGAGATTTAAATTTGAATGCCTACTATGGTGCTAATTGGGGAGGTTGTTTGTATACTCGACGCTCCTGGACTATTATGTGATAATGTTGTGGGGTGCACCGATATCTTGGCGCACTAAGAAGAAGTCTGTTGTTTCTCGATCCTCATCTAAGGTTGAATATCAAGTAATGACCACTATAGTGAGTGAGATCTAATGATATATGTGACGTCATGGTGAAGGATGTTAATTTCTAGAGGATCCACAAAAGCACATAGACGCTATATGACTTTGATCTAAGGTGTAACATAGACATTGACTTAGATCCAAGGTATAACACAGACATTGACATGGGCATTTGCTTGGATGCAAGGGTGTGGCCCAGGAGTTAGTTGGCATTGACACAATGTGTATGATAGGAATATACTCTTTATCATGGAGTGTGATAGTTCTTTTGAACTTTGATTGTTGGAGCAGACAATGGTGGCAATGGTTGAGGCTTTCCAATGATGCTCCAAGGTTCATCCTGTCTGAGTACTGAAGATGGTAATTGTTGGAGAACTTTGGTTTACTTTGGTGCAGAGGTTCCAAAATATTGAAAGGCGTCCTTGCAATGGAGAGCTATGCGACATATTCCGTTAGATGACTGTAAGGGAAACTTCACTACAAGTTTAAAGAGATAGACTCTTGGTAACATCGTCAAGAATACTCAGGAAAGGCTTATGCTGAAGGGGAACATGCTTTTATGTGGTTGACTTATTAAAGAGAATTAGACATTCAACAAGGTGGAGCGGGATATTCACTAAGGTGGAAATATTAGTCTATTCCAATCAAGGTGAAGATTGTTAAAGATGTTGGAAATATATTATTATATAAATTCTTTCATTGCCTAGTATTGAAATGGAGACGAGAGACCAATGTTATATATTGGACTTAAGTCCTTGTTATAATGTGCACAAATTAGAAACACTTCTTTATTCTTGTGTTTCGGTGTAATAAAGCTTGTAATCCTTATTCTCTAATATGTAGTGAAATTCAACTCTCCCGATGACGTAGAAACAATTGACTAAACCTCATTAACAAATTCTCTAGTCTTCTCTCCAATTTATTTTATGCACTTTATTTTATTATGTGTGGCTAATATTGTACAACGATCGCCTATTCGCTGTACCAACTGAAGGAATCATTCTTACAATCTCATATATCGGAAACATGTTAAAATTAAATATTCTTTGTGTTTACCCAATTTGGCCCTACCCATTTTTTAAAATACAAAAAAAACATTGTTAGTCACCACCAAACAAATTTTATCTTCAAACTAATTACAAACAGTTTTGGTTTTGAATTATTAATTGTTGGTTTTGTTTTCATTAATAAAGAAAACAATTAGCAGTTAATTAAAATTCTCATTAACGTGGTTACAAAGAAAAAAATTCTCATTAACGTGGTTAAAATTCTATTTCATGGAGCATCTTCAGCTACACAAGAAAAAAGAAAAAAACAACACCCAGAGTCGACATGCGGTGTTGCTTCTGTGGCACCGACGTTGACTTTCCTAGGTATGTTGCTTCTGTTAATACGTGTCCAACAATATTAATTCCTGATTCTGGGCAACAGGAACAGAAGCCTCTTCAGGCAGCAAGATACACAAGGATTATAAACCCAAATTTGAAAGATCATCAAACCCTCCAAACATAGTTTGTGGCACCCAAGGCAAGTTGTTTGGTTAAGTTTCTACTCAGTATTTTAAATTGCGATTGTGTCGCAATTGTGGTAATGGTTGAAGTTGCGATGCGGTTTGTAGTTATTGCGGTGTATATTATTTTGTGATTAAAACAATATTTTTGAATTCAATGCGGTCTGATGCGGTTGCATTATGGTCTGATACGTGTGAAAAGGTGAATGAATAATCCACTCTTATTAGGTAAAATAGAAAGCTTAAATACAATAAGAAAAAAATCTGCAACAACTAAGTCCTAACACCATCACCTAAGAATAAGCTACATCCCTAAAGACTAGGTTACTTAAGCTAACATCAGTTTGACCTAGTGAGTTATTGTTATCTAATCCTAACAAACTCTCCCTTAAGCTAACCGTGGAACAAAGTTAGCTTAAACATCTTCTCTTTGGACTCCCAAAAAACTCCTGAACTTGAAGAAAGCTTCTATTGGCAGGAGCTTTGTCATCAAATCTACAACCTGATACTTAGTTCCACAAAACTCAACTTTAATGACTCCATCTACTACCAACTCTCTTAGGAAGTAAAACTGAATATCAATGTGACTTCTTCTCCCTTGTAATACTGGATTCTTTGACAATTTTAATTTTGAGCTATTGTCACAATAGATCACAAATTATACTTATATGCTGGAGAGAGTAACTTTAGGCTGTTTCTTTGATAATCAGGAAACTATCCCTCCTCCAAGCACGAACACATAACCTGATGTACTCCTTCTCTCATCCAAATCTCCAACATAGCCACTATTTGTGTAATCAATCAAACTAGTAGTAGCTCCCTTATAAATGACATTTTAGTCCAATGTTCCCTTAATGTACCTCATGATTATCTAGTAGCTTGTAGATGCAAATTGGTTGGCTTACTCATAAAATGACTAATCATACTGACCACATATGCTAAGTCTGGTCGTGTAAATGTTAAATACAACAAGCTACCAACCATTTGTTTAAAAGTTGTCTCATGTATGGCTGTCTCTGCATCATCTTTGTTTAGATTGGTCCCAGACACTATTGGTGTCTTCACAGCTTGACAGTTCTCCATTCCAAACTTCTCCAATATCTCCCTTGCATATTTCTTTTGACACATGAAGTTTCCATGAGTTGTTTGAGTAACTTCTATGCCAAGGAAGTACCTCATCAACCTCAAATCAGTCATTTCAAAAGTGTTCATCATGGACATCTTGAAGTCTTCACGCATCATTGCATTGTCACTTGTGTAGAGTAAATCATCAACATACACACTCACAATAAGTAGATTAACTGCATTACTCCACTTAGTGAAGAGTGTTTGCTCACTTTGACACTTTTCAAAACCCTCCTCCACAAAATACCTCTCTATCCTACTAAACCAAGCTCTAGATGCTTATTTTAGCCCATAGAGTGCCTTGTGCAGCTTGAATGCCTTCTTTTCTGAGCCTTTTTCTTCAAATCCTTGTGGTTATTCCACATATATGTCTTCTTCTAGTTCACCGTGAAGAAAGGCCGACTTGACATCTAAATGATGGATCTTCCATTGTCGTTGAGTGGCAAGGGCAACAATGGTTCTTACCGTCTCCATTCGTGCAACTAGGGCATACACCTCTATATAGTCGATGCCATGCTTTTGTGAGTAGCCTTTAGCTACTAATCGTTCTTTGTGTTTCTCCAACAGTCCTTCTACATCCAATTTCGTCTTGAAGATCCATTTGACTCCAACTACCTTTGCCTTGCTTGGCAAGGTAACAAGTGACCATGTCTTATTCTTCTGTATGGATTCAATCTCCTTCATTGCTTCAATCTAGTGAGGTTCCTTAATAGCCTCTTCAAAGCTTGCAGATCATTGTTCACAACTGATAATGCAATGTCCTCATTTGGTACTTATGGTATTGCTTCTTTATTTGTTATGTATTCACGAATTCAAGTAGGCTTACGAGAGATCCTGCCACCTCTATTTTGCATTGTTTCTTCTCTATCTGCAGTATCTGCATCTACATCACTTATTGCTCTTGCAAGCTCTGATATCTCCACTTCTTCTCCCCTTACTTCCTCTAATTGTTTATTATCTTCCCTCCCTTAGTCTGAGGCTCCTGAAGACCAAACAATATCATCAGTTTCATATTCATTGAGCTTCATCAAGTCATGAGTCTTACAGGTAGATGTCCACGGCCAATCTTGATTCTCAACAAATATTACATCTCTGCTCACAATGACTTTGTTAGTAAGAGGATCAACCAGTGTATAGCCTTTTGATTCATCACTAAACCCAAGAAAAACACACATATTTGGTCCTATCATCAAGCTTTGTTCTTCTCTCCTTTGGCACATGAGCATATGCTAGACAACCAAAGACCTGAAATGTGCAACTAAGGGAACCCAACCTGTCCAATCTTGTTCTAGTGTCATTTATGTTAAGGCTGCATTTGGACATCTTTTTAGGATATGATTACTCAATTTCACAGCATTTGCCCACAACACCTTTCGCATCCTTTTTTCAGACATAATGGAGCGCACCATATTCATCAGTATGCGTTTCTTACGCTCAGCAACTCCGTTTTGTTGAGGAGAGTATGTCGTGGTAAGTTGGAGTTTTATGTCATGTTCTTCACAGAAGGTTTTGAAATATGCCTAGTTGAATTCACCACCACAAACAGTCCTTAATCACTTCACAACCTCACTTGTTTCCTTTTATACTATGCGTAAAAAACATTTGAAGAAGTGAAGTTGCATGATTAACCTGGCTCTGATACCATATTATAAGAACCGAAATTCTACCCTTGAATTTTTTTTCTCAAATTAGTTCAATCCCATACAATCTCTCATATCTCACACTATCAATTTAATACCTTTACATAAAATTCTTATTTCCCTCGTCGCAATCTACTCATTATTAATATACACAATCGTTCGACAGAAAAACATAATTCTCATTAAATAAACATGGTAACAACCGCATATAACTAGCTATGGGTTTCCAAAATACCCATAGCTATACATATCCAGAGTTACAACACCATGTAAGTTAATATCTATTCGTAGTTACATAATGTTTAAACTGTCAAATATGCACTCATGTACAAAATAGTGCAAATAAATGAATCAAAAATATCAGGCTCCTAAATCTTCAAAAAATGACTCTCCATCATATCACCTATTTATCTGCAATGAGATTATCAATGACAAAAGCACAAAACACACAAAGGAGTAAGTCATTAATTCAATAAACATCATTATAAGATAATCCACATTATAAAAAGGGGTAAGTAAACCATCTTTGAAATTCATTTTGTTTTGCTTCATTACTTGAGCCAAAGTCGCTACCCCCCCTTAGGGTTAGCTATAAGCAGATTCTCATTTTCTTAAAACAAATCGTGCTTATATACTCAAGCCAGAGTTTTGCTTATATACTCAAGCCAGAGTTTTGCTTATATACTCAAGCCAGAGTTTTGCTTATATACTCAAGCCAGAGTTTTGCTTATATACTCAAGCCAGAGTTTTGCTTATATTCTCAAGCCAGAGTTTTGCTTATATACTCAAGTCAGAGTCTGAGAGCCTTCTGAGAGTCTGTGTTCTAGAACAACCGGGGAGTTGGGATGGCATGCTACCTCTGATCGAATTCACGTACAACAACAATTTCCATTCAAGTATAAGGATGACACCCTATGAGGCCTTGTATGGGAGGAAGTGCAGAACTCCGATGAGTTGGTTTGAGACGGGAGAAAACTTGGTATTGGGACCCGAACTGGTTCGAGAGACAACTGAAAAGATAAAGAGGGTGAGGGAGAACATGAAGGTAGCACAAAGTCGGCAAAAGAGTTATTATGATCAGAGGCGGAAACCACTCGAGTTCAATGAAGGGGATCATGTATTCATGAGAGTAGTCTCGACTACTGGAATATGGAGGGTGTTGAAGTCCCGTAAGCTTACCCCAAGGTTCATTGGACCGTATCAAATATTGGAGCGAATTGGACGGTCGCCTATCGGATTTCCTTACCCCCTTTGTTGTCAAATATCCATAACGTATTTCATGTGTCTCAACTGAGGAAATATGTTGGAGATCCATCTCATGTAGTTGAGTCGGATCAAATAGAGCTTAAGGATAATCTGACTTTTAGAACTTTGCCTGTGAGGATCATGGACAAGAGTATTAAGAAATTGAGGGGAAAGGAAATTCCCTTGGTGAAAGTATTATGGAGCCAAGCCGATGAAGGGGATGCAACTTGGGAGTTAGAATGTGACATGGTGGAGGACTACCCGCATTTGTTAGAATAAAGGTATGTTGATTTTCGGGGACGAAAATTCCTCTAAGAGGGGGAGGATTGTAACCCCCTAAAAGTTTGATAATTGGAACATGGTGAAACTCAGCCAGTCTGGGAGCTACTGACTGATTCTCGCTTGAGCGAGAAATTCTCGCTTGGACGAGAGCATCAGTAATTCTCCCAGAATTTTATCTGGGAGCCTCGCTTGGGCGAGATGGCTCGCATGGGCGAGAGGGAGTGTGTTGACACTGTGGGATTCTCGCTTGAGCGAGAGCGTCAGTGTTTGAAAATGTAAAAATGCGGGATCTCTCACCTGGGCGACGTATTCTCGCTTGGGCGAGAATCTAAAATCCTGAAACCTAAAATAGAGCCCCAAACACGAAAATGGGGGGGGGGGGGTTTGAGAGAAAGGAGAAGAGGAAGCGATTTTCTTGGCTAGAGCTCGCATAAAAGCTACGTGAAGCTAGAGAAGAGGTAAACCTCTTGATTTTAACACTTTTCCTTACTTAGAAACACATTAAGATTATTGGGGTCTCTTCTCTTTGAGTTGGAAAACGACCCAACTCTCTCCATTGGTGTAGTAGTTCGTTTTAGTTAACTTTTTTCTCGAAAACTGATAATATAGAATGTCTATTTGGAGATGGTAGTTGAAAAATATTGATATTAAGTAACCCCAAAACCTAGAAACGAAATGGTGAAGAAAATGGGTTGGAAAATGGTAAGTTGGGCTATGGTTTATGATTGGTGATGTGGAATGAGGGGTTAAATGTTTATGAATGCAGATGAGAGTCTCGATAGAGATAGTTTCGAGAGTTATCGGAGTATGAATTAATTTGTGGTAGAAACATGTAAAATGAGTTATAATGTGATGTTACGAATATATTATTGATTGTGTTTTTGTGTGTATGTAAATGGGTAAAGACCCTAAGGTTGGAGGAAGCAGAGTAGATTCAAACAAGCCGTCAAACGCCAACACACGCCAAGGTAAGGGAGACGTGTTTTCCATATATGGTATTGTATAGCCTTCGTGGCATTGACTTGCCCTATGTGGTATTGTATAGCCTTCGTGGCATTGACTTGCCCTATGTGGTATTGGATAGCCTTCGTAGCATTGACTTGCCATATGTGGTATTGAATAGCCTTTGTGGCGTTGACTTGCCCTTTGTGGTAATGAATAGCCTTCGTGGCGTTGACTTGCCCTATGTGGTATTGATTAGCCTTCGTGACATTGACTTGCCCTATGTGGTATTGAATAGCCTTTGTGGCGTTGACTTGCCCTATGTGGTATTGATTAGCCTTCGTGGCGTTGACTTGCCCTATGTGGTATTGATTATCCTTCGTGGTGTTGAGTTACCCTATGTGGTAATGGATAATTACTATTAAACGTGGTTGGTAATTGGTAGAATGATAGTTTAGTGTACCTTAACGGTTGAATTATGTTACTGATAGAATCACGTAGATATGTATATGTTTGCATTATAATTATCCTATTCCGATTATATATTACTGATTATAAAACTTGATGTCTTACCCCCTTATGTTTTCTTGATGTTGTATTTCGTGATAACTGGTGTACAGGTCAAGCTAAGGATTAGCGGATTCGAATGATGCCGTAGTTTAGTTTTCTGAACATTGTTGTAATAGGAATACTAAAGTGTTGTTTTGTATTATGCACGTACTTGTATCTATTGCTTGAACTAATTGACATGTATCCCCATTTCTAGGGACTTGAGGTATGATTGAAGTGTATGCGGGGGCGGAGCACTCATTATGAAATTAAAAATGTGAAGTTTATGGGTTATGAACCCCAAAATACTTTAGTAGATTAATATTGTCATTATTGAAATTGGACCTTAATTATATCGAGGATGTAATTCACAGGAATAGATAGTGAGAAAGTAGTTACTAGAATTTATATGTTTAACAATAAATGGACGAAAATTTTAGGGTATAAATTGGGTTCTTACAAGTTCATTACTGCTATATCTTGCACTACAAATATTCCACTACAAACGGTCAATCATCATAGACCAGAAGTTTCATGCACAAAATATAATCCACTACCTCTTCGGGTAGGCAATATAATGATAATCCACTACCACTCCGGGTAGGTAATTCCACAATGGTCCACTACCACTCCAGGTAGGCAATTCCACAATGATCCACTACCACTCCGGGTAGGCAATTCCACAATGAAACAAGGTTATTAAACCATTTTGAAATTCATTTTCTTTGCTGCATAACTTGAGCCAAAACCGCTACACCACTTAAGGTTAGCTAAAACAGGTTCCCATTTTCTTTTGAAAACTTGCTACATATACTCGAGCCGGAGTTTCGCTTATATACCCAAGCCAAGGTTTCGCTTATATACTCAAGACAGAGTGTTCGCTTATATACTCAAGCCAGAGTGTTCGCTTATATACTCAAGCCAGAGTGTTCGCTTATATACTCAAGCCAGAGTGTTCGCTTATATACTCAAGCCAGAGTGTTCGCTTATATACTCAAGCCAGAGTGTTCGCTTATATACTCAAGCCAGAGTGTTCGCTTATATACTCAAGCCAGAGTGTTCGCTTATATACTCAAGCCAGAGTGTTCGCTTATATACTCAAGCCAGAGTGTTCGCTTATATACTCAAGCCAGAGTGTTCGCTTATATAATCAAGCCAGAGTTTTGCTTATATACTCAAGCCAGAGTTTTGCTTATATACTCAAGCCAGAGTTTTGCTTATATACTCAAGCCAGAGTTTTGCTTATATACTCAAGCCAGAGTTTTGCTTATATACTCAAGCCAGAGTTTTGCTTATATACTCAAGCCAGAGTTTTTCTGATATACTCAAGCCAGAGTTTTGCTTATATACTCAAGCCAGAGTTTTGCTTATATACTCAAGCCAGAGTTTTGCTTATATACTCAAGCCAGAGTCTCTAACCATTCATGGTCGGCAAAAAAATGAGTTTTATTTCCGTTGGGACCCCATCAAATACATTTTCCCGAGTTTTATTTCCATTGGCACTCCACCAATACATTTCCCGAGTTTTATTTCCATTGGCACTCCACCAATATATTTCCCGAGTTTTATTTCCATTGGCACTCCACCAATATATTTCCCATAAATCGACGCCCACTTTAGTATAAACACACTCATATATGTCTATACTAAATGCGTAATTCACACTTCAATCATTCATTTTCAATTATCTAAATCTTAGTGATAAAAGAAATTTCACACCAAGAAATCCAACCGGAAATTCACAATCACAAACTTTCCATAAACAATTTCAACAAGATGCTCACAACCAAAACCTTTTAGCAAGAATTTCACCAGAGAATCCCTATCAAGGGTCTTACACAATAAATTCAACAAAAGTTTTACAACAAGAAGTTTTCAAGAAGCACTTCATCAATAACTCACAACAAGACATCCAACGATAAATTCACAACCAAACACTTACTGCAAGGAATTCAACAATCTTCTTTCACATCAACAGTTACCACATAGTCAACAACAATTCCCATAAGTCAAGTAGTTAACTCACACAAATTTCACAGAGAAGCATGTAAGGTCATACCCTAGGCCGCAGAGTTGACATATGCTCTGATACCATATTATAAGGACCCGATTTTCATAACTCGAAAATTCTCTTTAAAATCTTTATTCGTGAAGGTGAAGTGATTACTTTTGAAAGACATTACTCTAACAGTTTGGAAACTTGAGTGAATATGTTTATAAATTTATATGGTGGAAATATTCCAAACACCATTCATTACAAAAGCAAGTCATTACACTTCCGTTCAAATACATCCTTTATACAATTACCCTTTCTCAAAAATACCTTAAATACAAACATTAGATCCACTTAATTATACACTTACAAGAAAGTTGTTTATACATGAATTCACTTTAACATGTTCTTCATATTACAAATATTTATCATATAACATATCAATTACATATTATCCACTACTCTATCATGTACTCTTCTCCGCAAGCGTCCAATGCGCTACCTCCACAACCTGAACCGAAATATACAACACATACAAGGAAAGACAGAGGGAGTAAGAACCAACTACGGCGACCGTAGCTTGGATTTACATGGAGTAATGACATTAAAGTATTAAAACCATACACATCTAACATCAATCATGATATGCATATATCAATCAACACATATTATCCATATTCACCCTATAGTACACATATATCCCATACTATATGTGTTCTATAGTGTGCATACTTATTCATCACATTTTATCCATATTCACCCTATAGTACACATACATCCCATACTATATGTGTTCTATAGTGTGCATATTTATTTATCACGTATTATCCAAATGCACCCTATAGTGCACATATATCCCATACTATATGTGTTCTATAGTGTGCATATTTTATTCGTCCAAATATACTCATTTCTCATCATTCATATTCACCCTATAGGATATACATCCCATAATATATATCCTATGGCATGCATATGATTTTCATTTCGAGTATACACTTTTCACATCCTTCACATTCCGTAATAATTTATCCTTGATCTCATTCAACAATTTTGCATCGTACAAATAATTCCCATACCACATCGGACAGGTCGAGTAATCCCCATACCACCTCGGGCAGGTCGAGTTTCCACATTACACTCACATCCATGTGATACACAATCAACACAAGGCATCTCATTATTTTATCACCATAAATAACATACCACACCTTCATTGTCACAAACATACCTTTATCCATTTTAACACATTCACAGCTCATCACACATTCATTGTTACAACACACTTATACATGTTTATAACAATCAACCACTCACAACATACTCATTTTGATAAACATACTAATACCCATTTTAACACATTCACAACTCATCACTCATTCATTGTTACAACACACCCATACATGTTTATAACAATCAACCACTCAAAACATACTCATTTTGATAAACATACTCATATTCATTTTAACACATTCACAACTCATCACGCAACATAACCATTATCATAAACAAACCACACATAACATATTCTTCATCATAAACACGTTAACGTTAGAACCATCTTTAATGATGGTGTATTACCATAAGTGAGCATATAGCGATTTACTTAAATAGACGGTTTTCACCTCCAAGCTTTTCCAATTGTGTCACCATGAAGCAAGAGGAAGGTTTTGATGAGTTTTGAGGTTTGGTGGAGGGGAAAATGGTCCATTTGGGTGGAGCCACCGTTGGGAGAGAAAGGGGGAGAAAGAAAATGAAGATTAGGGTTTCTAGATCCCCTTTTTCACTTTTATAGCTCTGACGCTCTCGCCCGGGCGAGAACGGCTCGCTTGGGCGAGAATTTCGCGACTTTTTCACATTTCCCACTGGAAAGCTCTCGCTCGGGCGCAGATTTCTCGCTCGGACGATAATCGGGCAGTATGCTAAGGCCCCACTCTAGCCTGGGCGAAAATCCTAGCTCGAGCTAGAATTTGACAACTTTTCCATATATCATTTTCGCTCAAACGACCACTTTTTCGCTTGGGCGAGGTTCCTACACTTCTCAAACTTAAAATGTTGAGTCCCTCGCTTAGGCGAGACCCTCTCGTCCAAGAGAGAATGGTCAAGCATGCACCTCAACACCCTAAGTTTTCCAATCAATCCGAAAATAAAATTTGAGGTGTTACACTAGCTATCAAATCGCGTTTGACCTTCAACTCACGATCCTCAACTTGAATCATTCAGATTTGGTCAAACAATTGATTAGTGACCTTAAGCATTCCCAAAATCATGCTATGTGGTTTCACTTGAACTGCCAAGTTCATATCCCTGAACTCCTCAATTAATTTCCCTTCGTGCACCATTGAAGCCGACATATGTAAGGACTTTCATAATTCATTCATGCCTCGTACCCACATCCAAACGGGAATCTCTAGTGACTGTAATTCTCCCGATGGCCGCTGATGCTCAATCTTGGCACTCTGACAAACGAGGCAACTCGAGACATACAGAGCCACATCCTTCTTTAACCCAGACAACCAAAACAAATTTTTCAGATCTTAGTACATCTTCATTGATCTAGGATGGAAACTCATTTTACTCTTGTGTGACTACTCCAAAATGCCCTTCCGCACTTCCACGTCATGAGGTACACACACCCTTCCCTTGTATCGCAACATTCCACTAGAGTCTGATTCAAAATCGGTCTCATTCCCACTAGCCATCAAATCGCGTTTGACCTTCAACTCACGATCCTCAACTTGAATCATTCAGATTTGGTCAAACAATTCATTAGTGACCTTAAGCATTCCCAAAATCATGCTATATGGTTTCACTTGAACTGCCAAGTTCATATCCTTGAACTCCTCAATTAATTTCCCTTCTTGCACCATTAAAGCCGACATATGTAAGGACGTTCGACTTAAAGCATCGGCTACCACATTGGCTTTTCCGGGATGATATTGTAATCCAAAATCATAATCCTTGAAGAACTCCATCCACCTCCTTTGTGTCATATTCTGTTCCTTTTGATCAAAAAGATACTTCAAGCTCTTGTGGTCGCTGTATACCTCAAATCTTACATCAAAGAGATGGTGTCTCCAGATTTTCAATGTAAAGCGGCTAGTTCCAAATCATGCGTAGGGTAGTTTTTGTAACACCCCAAATTTATCCTTCTTGAAATTAGGTAACAGTCCTGAGGAATGGGGTATACTGCCAGATTCTCGTTTGAGTTAGAGGACCTCGCCCAAGCGAGATGATCAGTGTTTTGGAATTAGAAATTCTGGGAGTCTCGCCCAAGCGAGGAATGGGTCGCTTGAGCGAGAGGAAGCCTGTTGGGACTGTGAGATTCTCGCTTGAGCGAGAGCGTCAGATATGAAATTTTAAATTGTTAGGATATATGGCCACCTAAGAGGGGGGGGGGGGGTGAATTAGGTGAAGAGACTTAAATTGAATATTTCTACTTTTATTTTAAAACTTTGCAAGTTTAAAGAGAGTTTTTCTATGAGCGGAAGTATTAAACAAAATAGTTGAGTAAAAGTAGAAGATAATGCAAAATGTAAAATGTTAAGGGAAGAGAAGATCACACCAGGATTTATACTGGTTCACCTTCAATTTGAAAGCTACGTCCAGTCCTTCTTGTTACCAAGAAGATTTTTCCACTATTGCAAGAACCAATGATAAACCTTCTTCGTCTTCTTCCAAGACTACTCACCTATTCCACTAGGCACGAGGCTAACACCGTTCTTTCACAATATACTTCACTGCACCACACTTGGTGAAATGTTCACAAGACACTAATTTGTATTCTTAAGATGGTTTTTACAAGGCTTTTGAATAAGTGACTCTCTAATAGTAATTGAAGCCTTATGGATTGAACCACTCACTAAATGATCACTTAATTTAGAATCAAATAACTTGGACAAAGGCTTTTGTTTGTGCTTAAGACATTGAATAATTTCCAGAATTGGAAAGATATGAAAATTGATATCAAAGTCTTAACACTTATGAATGAATGAGAGAAATTATGAGAATTTTGTGACTTTGAGAGTATGAAAGTTGTATTCAGATTTGTTTAAAAACAAGTCATAGAATACCTATTTATAGTGTTTAATTCGTACACATGAACCAGTATGAGTTTGTGAAAAGTTAAGAGCTACATCAGTTCAATCAAAACAAAACCATTATATTGTTCTAATAAGTGTAATCGGTTACCATATAGTGTAATCGATTACACCAGTTAAAAAGTTTAAAATACAAACTCAACGAATTGATGTAATCGATTACCAAACATAGTGTAATCGATTACAATGTAAAAAATGCACATATCTGATGCTTTTAATATGCTGTAATCGATTACTAATATAGTGTAATCGATTACACTATTTAAAAACAGAACACTTATGTTGTAATGCAAATAATCTTAGTTTCATGTATGAGTTTTTCAAAGATCAGTCTTTATCGTATAGTTAAGAGATTTTAAGTTCAAGTATCATTTTACCTAGAAGACTTAGACTACACATATGAGCTTCTTTGACTTTTGATTTGCTAGTCTTCTTTTTGCATTTGATGACATAGTGAGCATCATCAAAACCTTAGCCATAGGTTGGGAAAGATCACCATCTTCACATCGCCCAAGCGAGGAATGGGTCGCTTGAGCGAGAGGAAGCCTGTTGGGATTGTGAGATTCTCGCTTGAGCGAGAGCATCAGATCTGAAATTTTAAAAAGGAGGGATTTTCTCGCTTGAGCGAGAATGGACTCGCTTGAGCGAGAACCCGACGACTACTCTTTAAAATAGAAACCCCAAACACATTTTAGGGTTAGAACTTTGAAGAGAAGAGAGAGAAGAAAGCTTTTCAAGAGCAAAGAGCCTTAGGAATCATCTTAGAGCTTGAGAAGAGGTAAACCTCTTGTTCCTAACTCTTCTTCTTCCTCTCTAACTTGTTTTGGGTATGTTGGATCCCTTTACAAAATATGAGAAACCATGGAAACTCATCCTTTAGAGTTATGGTTCGTTTTATGTTGTTTTTTCTCTTGTAAACTCTTGGTTTAGAGTTGGTATTGGATGAATGGAAAGGTTTTGTGGGTTATTCTTGAAAACCCCAAAAACCCCCAAAATGAGAATATGAGTAAAAAGAGAGAGGGATGAAATGTTAGATGTGGATGAGTAGTTTGTGCTTTGATGTTGATATATGAGATGAACCTGTATGTTTAGATGTTTGGAAACTTGTATTGAAGTAGTTTTGGAAATCTTGAAAATATGTGAATCCCTTGTATGTTTGATGATGAAATACGAGTTGTTTGTGTTATTTTGAATAAATGACTGACATTGTTGTTATTGGTGGAAATGAGGAAAGATCCTAAGGTTGGAGGAAATCGTGGAGGAGACTTTTAAAATTACTCGGAACCGATCCCCAACACTCACCAAGGTAAGGGATAAGTGTCTCTAAATCATACTCGCTGATGTGAATGAGGCATGTGAATGAGGTAATAAGTTTGTAAGATTATTGTTGTTACCCTACCCGAAGTGGTAGTGGTTTATTGCTGCTACCCTACCCTAATTGGTAGAGGTTTATTGTTGTTGTCCTGCCCGATGTGGTATGGGGAATGAACTAGACCTACCTGATGTGGTATGGAGGATAAACTAGACCTGCCCGATGTGGTATGGATAATAAACTAGATCTGCCCGATGTGGTATGGATAATAAACTAGACCTGCCCTATGTGGTATGGATAATTAACTGGACCTGCCCGATGTGGTATGGATGATAAACTAGACCTGCCCGATGTGGTATGGATAATAAACTAGACCTGCCCGATGTAGTATGGATAATTAACTAGACCTGCCCGATGTGGTATGGAGGATAAACTAGACCTGTCCGATGTGGTATGGATAATAAACTAGACATACCCGATGTGGTATGGAGGATAAACTAGACCTGCCCGATGTGGTATGGAGGATAAACTAGACCTGCCCGATGTGGTATGGGGAATGAACTAGACCTACCCGATGTGGTATGGAGGATAAACTAGACCTTCCCGATGTGGTATGGATAATAAACTAGACCTGCCCGATGTGGTATGGATAATAAACTTGACCTGCCCGATGTGGTATGGATAATTAACTAGACCTGCCCGATGTGGTATGGAGGATAAACTAGACCTGCCCAATGTGGTATGGAGGATAAACTAGACCTGCCCGATGTGGTATGGATAATAAACTAGACCTGCCCGATGTGGTATGGGGAATGAACTAGACCTACCCGATGTGGTATGGAGGATAAACTAGACCTGCCCGATGTGGTATGGATAATAAACTAGACTTGCCCGATGTGGTATGGGGAATGAACTAGACCTACCCGATGTGGTATGGAGGATAAACTAGACCTGCCCGATGTGGTATGGATAATAAACTAGACTTGCCCGATGTGGTATGGATAATTAACTAGACCTACCCGATGTGGTATGGAGGATAAACTAGACGTGCCCGATGTGGTATGGATAATAAACTAGACCTGCCCGATGTGGTATGGGGAATGAACTAGACCTACCTGATGTGGTATGGAGGATAAACTAGACCTACCCGATGTGGTATGGATAATAAACTAGACCTGCTCGATTTGGTATGGGGAATGAACTAGACCTACCCGATGTGGTATGGAGAAGTAACAAGACCTACCCGATGTGGTAGAGGATTATCTTTGTGAAAGAACTCGGTGAATACGATTAAGGGTGAATTCGACAGATGAGAAATGAGGATGTTAAGACTAAAGTTATATGCATGCTATAGGATATATATTATGGGATATATATACTATAGGGTGAATATGAACGATGAAAATGAAGATGTTAAGAATGAAAGTAATATACATGCTATAGGATATATATTATGGGATATATGACCTATAGGGTGGATATAAATAATGAGAAGAACATTGTTTCGAATGAACGTAATATGCATGCTATCGAATATATATTGAAAGTGTGCATGTCAAGATGAACACTTTGGAAAGCTCTCTTTATGTGTCATGGTTTTGATGAGGACAACTTGTGCTAATAAGAGCTTGAAGATCATAAACAAATCAACATGCTTAAGTCTTCTGATTGGTACTTAGCTTAGACTAGATTAGTTTAGGTTGAGTCTAAGGCTTAAGTTACCTAATACATATCTCATATGCATAAATCTTTTAAATCATTTTCATCTTGAGATATGTCATTCATAATATGTTCATGCATCACATAAATACATGTACATGTGCATTCTAGGCATAAACTAAGTGTTAAACATGTATGAATTAAAGTGCATAACGTATTTTAGTTTTTACACATGAAAATATGCTGTTAATCGATTACAGCATAGGATAATCGATTAATCTAACTATTTGCACAGTTTAATCGATTACGACATAGGTTAATCGATTAATCTAACAGTTTTGTACAGTTTAATCGATTAAGGCTGTCGTTAATCGATTAACTGGGCTATAAAATCAATTCTTTATAAAACTGCGTTTTCCAGAATTGATCTCATAAGTTGCATGTTAAATGAGAGTTAGAGCATTTTTTTCGTGTTAATTGTTGCATCTAGTTGTAAATGCATTTGTGAGTTTAGAAAAGAGAGAATTCTATGCTTTAGGATTGAGTGCATTACATGATACATTTCTCATCTTTTCATATCACATGTTCTTGCATTTTATTGATGATTCTTGATTAGATGTTTACATACTATGCATTCTGTTTTTCAAACTAATACATTTTCATATTGCATGAGCTTGTATTAGGTGATTAGAGTAAAGTCTTGTCTTGTTAGATATAAGTCTTGTAATAGCTTAAGTTTACTTTATTTCGTTTTGATTGAAAAAGTGTTGTAATATTGGGAATGTCAAGGTGTCGTATCGCCAAGATATTGAGTGTATCTTCACTGAGTGTTAGACTTAGGGATAAGTAAAGAATAGAGGTTCTTGGCTGGGGCTACGCCGAAAGAAAGGTTTTCTTTGTCGGTAGGAAGGGAGTCAAACCATAGAATAGGATCTTTATTATCTTGTAAGTGTCTAAGTGTTGTAATTGAATAGTGTGCATGTAATAAACATTGATTCAATTATAGTGAAGAAAAATCTCCCAAATCAGCCGGGAGGCCTGGATGTAGTTTGCGGTGGACAAGCAAACGAACCAGGATAAAATTCGTGTTGCAAGATTTTTCTATCCATTTCTCTCTTTATTGCATTTGATCGATTGATTTGTATAGTAGATTTAATTGATAATACGTTTCTGTACTATACTGATTACACTCTGATAATTCTGTAAGCTCTGTATATTCGCTTCGTTATCAATTAATTGTCGTGCAAGAAATCGTATCTGCATTAGCTTACTGTCACAGTTTAATCGATTAAGTGTAGTGTGTTAATCGGTTACATTAGTTCTGTTAATCGATTAAGAGGACTGTGTTGATTGTGTTAATCGATTACCCTGTTTCGTTAATCGATTAATTAGGTGTATTTCAGCATTAAGTGTTGTTTTTCGAAAAGCGGATATTCTAACCGCTACACCTATTCAACCCCCCCCCCTTCTAGGTGTATTGTAACCACTGATACCTAACAAGTGGTATCAGAGCTAGTGCGAAGTGCTAGCTCAACCGCGTATTCGTGATCCTAAGGGAAAAAGGAATGGGTTCGTCAAACCCATTTGGTGGTGATGGTTCATCCATTAATCGACCACCTATATTCAGTGGTGAAGGGTATGCCTACTGGAAAGTCCGCATGCAAATTTTTATTGAAGCCATAGACTCGGATATTTGGGAATCCGTAGTCAACGGCCCTTTCGTTCCACAGCATCTTGTGGACGATGAACCTAAAGACAAGCCTAAAAGTCTATGGACTGATGATGAGCGCAAAAAGGTCCAGCATAACCTACGTGCCAAAAATATCTTCACATCGGCCCTATCCTATGATGAGTTCTTTAGAGTCTCGCAGTGCCAAAATGCAAAAGAAATGTGGGACACTTTACAAGTGACTCACGAAGGCACTAGCGAAGTCAAGCGCGCTAGATTAAATGCGCTGACCCACGAATATGAGTTATTTCGCATGTTACCTAGTGAATCAATTTGTGATATGCAAAAGCGATTTACTCATATTGTTAATCATTTAGTTGCTCTAGATAAATCATTTGCCAGAGGTGAACTAACTAATAAAGTTTTGCGTTGTCTTGACAGGAAATGGCAACCAAAGGTAATTGCAATTGTTGAATCCAAAGACTTGGATTCTATGCCTCTAGCTACATTATTTGGAAAGCTTCAAGAGCACGAAATGGAATTGGGGCGCTTGACCATGCACGAAGATTCAGACCGAAAGAAGAAAAACATCACATTGAAGGCCACGACCTCCAAGTCAAAAGAAGAAAAAGATGAGGATGAATCTGACTCCGATCTAGATGATGAAACTATGAATCTCCTTGTTCGAAAATTTAGCAAATTCATCAAAAGAAAAGGTGGATTCAAAAAGTTTCAAAAGAAAGAAGCAAAAGAATCAACCAACAAAGGCAAGAACAACAAAGATCGCTTCACTTGCCATGAGTGTGGAAAAGCTGGACATATGAGATTTCAATGTCCTACCTATCTGAAAAAGGTTGATTCAGAGAAGAGCACTCCTAGGGAATTCAAATCCAAGAAAGCTTATATTGTATGGGATGTACCTGAGGAGGAAACAACATCAAACACTTCAAGTGAGGAGGAGTCAGCGAAGCTGTGTCTGATGGTCAGATCTGACAACGATGGCAACTCAGACTCACACGAGGATAATAATGAGGTATATTCTGACACCTCATCCACTTCAGATGACTTACCCTCTTATGATGTTTTATATAATGCTTATGTTGAGTTACATGAGGAACTAAAGAAATTGGCAAGAATAAACATTGATAAGAAAAGGGAAATCCTTATAAATGAAAATAAATTAAGCCAATTACAAAAAGAATTAGATGAATTAAAATTAGAAAATGAAACTTTAGATATCATCTATTCTTGTAACACATGTAACTGCTCTGCTAATAATTTATGTCAAAAACCTGTATGTGAGACTTGCGAGATTTTGCAAGAAGACAATTTTAAACTAAAAGAAAAACTCGAACATCTCACAAACAATAAACAGCAATTAGACACTCTTCTTAGTCAAACAAGAAACGTTGTTGATCGTACTGGTCTTGGTTATACTCGCTCTGCTAAGAACAAGAGACCATATAGAAAATCTGTAGCTCATACTAAGAATAAAAATCATAAGCATTCACCTACATGTTTTTATTGTAATACGTATGGTCATACTTCTTACTCATGTTACATTAGAAAATATGGTATACCTAGCGGAGTTTATGTATTGATAAAGAAGGGAGATAATTCCCTAATCACTAACAGAAAACGACCCAACATAATTTGGGTACTTGAGAAAAGCAGGTGATCTATTTTGCAGGTATGTCTTCGAACACAAGGACAAAAATGGTATTTAGACAGTGGATGTTCGAGACATATGACAGGTGACAGATCAAATTTCCTGGATCTATCACTTAAAGGAAAAGGATACGTCACGTACGGAGACAACAACAAGGGAAAGATACTTGGCACTGGAACAGTTGGTAACTCATCTCAAACTCAAATTGAAAATGTTCTTTATGTTGAAGGACTAGAACATAATCTTCTGAGTATAAGCCAACTCTGTGACAAAGGTAATCGTGTATCTTTCGATTCTGACTGTTGCATCATTCGTGACATTTTATCTAATAATGTTAAATTTGTTGGTCATCGTATAAATAATATTTACATGGTTAACTTGGATGATGTCACCACATTATTTTCAAAATGTTTTATTTCTAAAGAAGATGACATCTGGCTCTGGCACAGACGCGTTGCACACATCCATATAAAACATCTAGATAAATTGTCATCAAACGAACTAGTTGAGGGGCTACCAAAACTAAATTTTAAAACTAAAGAGATTTGTGACACTTGTCAAAAGTGTAAACAAACCAAAAACTCTTTTAAAAACAAAAATGTGATATCTACTTCAAGACCTTTGGAGTTACTCCATATGGACTTGTTTGGACCATCACAAATCATGAGTTTTGGTGGTAGCTACTATGCTCTAGTTAACGTTGATGATTTCTCTCGATTTACATGGACATTATTTTTATCTGCTAAAAGCGACGCCTTCAAGTCTTTTAAAAATCTTGCCAAGCAAATTCAAAACCAACTTAACATGAAAATAGTATATAACGAAGTGATCACGGGAGAGAATTTGAGAACTTTCAGTTCGACAAATTCTGTGATAAGCATGACATCATGCATCAGTTCTCTGCTCCTCGCACTCCACAACAAAATGGAGTTGTTGAGAGGAAAAATCGTGTGCTAGAAGAATTAGCGAGAACCATGCTCAATGAATGTAATACCCCCAAATATTTCTGGGCAGATGCAGTTCATACTGCATGTTTTGTTATAAATCGAGTACTTTTAAGGCCTAATTTGAATAAAATTCCTTATGAACTATTAAAAGGCCGTAAACCAAACATATCCCATCTTCACACTTTCAGTTGCAAATGTTTTATATTAAATAATGGAAAGCGGGCTTTAGGAAAATTTGATTCAAAAGTCGATGAGGGAATATTTTTGGGATACTCGATTCATAGCAAAGGTTCAGAATTTTTAATAAATATTCAATGCAAGTTGAAGAGTCTATCCATGTACAATTTGATGAATCTTCTCCAAAAGAGAAGAGAAAGGTCGTATCTGATGATGTTGCAGGTGCTTTGGAAGAAGCATACTCAAAGAACATGGATAATGAAGAAGCAACCAATGAAGAATGTCAAAACAAATCTAAGGAGCATTCAGATATGCCAGTTGCGTGGAAAACCAAGAAAGCTCACCCGATCGACAAAGTAATAGGTGACATATCTACGGGAGTGGTAACCCGTAGTTCCTTACGAAAATTTTGTAACTTTGTAGCTTTTGTATCTCAAATTGAGCCTAAGACCATTGATGAGGCCATTGAGGATGTGCACTAGGTATAGCTATGCAAGAAGAGCTAAACCAGTTCGAACGTAATAATGTTTGGGACTTGGTCCCTAAACCTAAAGATCATCCTGTGATTGGTACTCGATGGGTCTTCCGAAATAAGCTTGATGAATCAGGCTTAATCATTCGAAATAAGGCACGCTTGGTGGCCAAAGGCTACAACCAGGAGGAAGGTATCGATTATGACGAAACTTATGCCCCTGTAGCCAGATTAGAGGCCATCAGGATGCTACTTTCCTTTGCATCGATTATGAACTTCAAACTATTTCAAATGGACGTAAAAAGCGCCTTCCTGAATGGCTATATTCAAGAAGAAGTTTATGTTAACCAACCGCCTGGTTTTGAAAATTTTAAATATCCGAACCATGTTTATAAACTTAAAAAGGCACTCTATGGTCTCAAACAAGCTCCTAGAGCTTGGTATGATAGACTTAGTACCTTTCTTTTAGAAAAAGGGTTCGAAAGAGGCTTGGTTGACACAACGCTTTTTATTCGTAAATCAGAAAATTCTGTATTACTTGTACAAATCTATGTGGATGACATAATTTTTGGATCTACTAATGATATTTTGTGTAAAAAAATTTCTGAGATGATGCAGGGGGAGTTCGAAATGTCTATGATGGGAGAACTCACATTCTTTCTAGGACTTCAGATAAAGCAACTAGAAAGTGGGATTTTCATCCTTCAGGCAAAATATTGCAAAGAGCTGCTCAAGAAATTTGAAATGAACAATTGTAAGGAAGCTTCCACTCCTATGGCATCTGCTTGCTACCTAGATAAGGACGAAAAAGGAAAAGCAATAGAGGTAACAAAGTATCGAGGAATTATTGGGTCTTTACTTTACTTAACTGCAAGTCGACCTGATATCATGTTTAGCATATGCATGTGTGCGAAATTTCAATCATCACCAAGAGAATCACATTTTAAAACTATTAAAAGAATCATGAGATATTTAAAAGGAACAACTAATATGGGATTATGGTATCCTCGGGATGCCTCACTATCCTTGGTAGGTTATTCCGATTCTGATTTCGTCGGATGTAAATTGGATCGGAAAAGCACTAGTGGTACCTGTCACTTGTTGGGCAGTTCATTAGTAGCATGGCACAGTAAAAAGCAAGCCTGTGTTGCTTTGTCCACCGCCGAAGCGGAATACATTGCCGCTGGTGTGTGTTGTGCTCAAATCCTTTGGATGAAGCAGCGACTCAAGGACTATGGTCTTAAACTTTAAAAGATCCCTATTAAATGCGATAATACAAGTGCCATAAACCTTTCCAAGAATCCCGTTTTGCATTCTAGAACTAAGCATATAGAAATTAGACATCATTTTTTGCGTGATCATGTACAAAAAGGTGACTGCGTTCTTGAATTTGTTGAAACTTCTAAACAATTAGCCGATATTTTCACCAAGCCCCTTCCCAGGGATACTTTCTTTGTTCTAAGGAGAGAACTTGGAATTCTTGATGAACAATATCTCGATTAAAATTGTTTAGTTGTTTACATTATCGTCTAGCCTCTTTATGCCTTTGTATCTTTAGCTTAAATGATATATGTTACAATGCAAAAATATGTCTCTTGATTAATTCTTTCTGTGATTCTGAATGTCTCGATAAATTTGTCACAATGCATGCAAAAGCCTTAAAAAGTTGAAACCATTCTACTGCCTGAAAATCCATTTTCACTATGTGTAATCGATTACATTTGCTGTTAATCGATTACCTGTGCATCAGTTATTTGAAAATTCGAAATTTTACTATGTGTAATCGATTACACTTGCTGTTATTCGATTAAAACCAGCTTTAAACCTGCCCGTTAATCGATTAAAACCAGCTTTTTAAAGGCAGACAGTAACTCGGTTTTATACTGTCTTTGGCATTTTCACATTCTCTCTTATACTTTGAGTTTCTAAATCAGTAGCAAAACTAATCCAAGTGCACTAAAGTAGAAACACCTCATCCTAACCCTCTCAAACCATCAAGGAATCATACTTCTTCATCCTCATTATACCCCTTTTCCAAGGTTCCACCAAGCATAACCTAGGTTAGGTTTGCCTAAACCCTTCTCTGATCATTCATTGTTATTTCGGGTTCTGCTAAATAATGGAGCAAGGTCGCACTAAAAGGTTCAAGACCTCAGCCACTCGTGTACGAAGACGGGAGGTCGGTTCACCTTCTACTCGGGACCGCGGTGACCCCTACTATTCACTCATCTAGCAAGAAATCCGTATGGCGAAATTTCAAGGTCGCAAACCCACGTACATACGATATGTTGATTTAACCTGGTTGGCGGAACAAAATTTTAGTTTCCCGCATGATATGGAAGCTCAGAGAACCATTCAGTTTATGGAATTAAAGGGACAAGTTTACCCTGCTCTAGTTAGGGAATTTTATGCTAATTTTAGATATAAGGATGGAAAGTACTGGTCTATGATTTCTGGCAATCTGTTTGAACTTAATGATGATATTTTTATGAATGTCGGTGGTTTATCATCTTCTGGTTATAGTATAAGAGATTGTTCCTGGGTTAAGGAAAACTTTGATCCAACTGAGGTTTATAAGTCATTTCTAAGAGGCCCTCACTTATACATTCAGGGTCAACTGACCAAAGCTGGGTCATTATCTGTTGAGAACAGACTGTTGCATTACATTATTGCTTACATTTTGGTGTAGAGGAACACAAATCACGCACAGCCTACTGTGAATGATTTACGTTTTATGTATGCAGTAAATAATAATGTAATGATTAACTGGCCTGAGGAGATCTTGAAAATTATGAACAGTGTGTCCTTGTCTCAGTCGAAGCTGCTTCCCTACAGTATCTTCATCTCACACATTGTTGATTATCTGCGCATTGACGTTTCCGATACCATCATTGTTGAATACATTGATAAGGATCATCTGGTTGGTGAAAGCCTCATTCATAAAATGGGTATATACAAGTATGGTACTACTTGGCAATACCAAGAGGACTACACCACTATTGGCCTAGATTTATCCGATGATGATAATCAGGATGACATGGGTAATCAGCACGCTACAACTCAGGGGGAGCCTTCTGGATCAGCACCTCAGAACTCTGCTTTTGGCTTAGATCAGTTGGAAGTTATGGAGCAACGGCTTAACAACCGTATGGATCTTCACTTCCAAGGATTGAAAGACTCATACTTTGCTGGTATGGAACAGTATGAGGAGCGACAAACTGCGTACTCAGACAACAAATTCCAGGAGTTGAGGAATCTGATTCAATCTACTGCTGAAGCTTAGAATGCCTTGTTTTGTTCAGAATTTCAGAAGTTATCTGTGCTTATCAGGGGAGATCAGAACATTGTCATTCCTACTGATCACACTGCCGATCCTCACCTCCACCTCAACCATAGTTTAGAAGACTTTAGACCTAGGATATCTCACCATTAGGTTTATTTCTTCTTTATGCCACTTTATGGATTCAGTTATTGTTATTGATTCAAGTTTCTCTTCTGTGTGTCTCTTTAATGTTCTTAATTGACATTTCCTGGTTTGTATGGTTGCTAAACATTGTTACTCTTTATGCTACTTTTTATAATTATGTCGAATAGCCTACTCTGTTTACGTGTATGGTTCTTGATCGTATGAGATTTTCTACTTTGATATGGTCAATCTTGTATGCCGTTCACTTTACCAGTTTGGCTATTTTTGTTGTATAAACTAACGCACTTGTTTAATTTTCTTTAACATAAAACAAGTTAATTGTTAAATCCCAAATTAACTCATTGATTTTGTTTTATGCATTACTCATATCTCTGCCTTATTTTTGACCTGCGTTATCTTTTTGATAATGTCAAAAGGGGGAGAAAGGTTGTTTTGTTGTTTTCTGATTGTGCAGGTTGATCGTAATAACAGCTTCCGAAATTTGCGCATCATATCAACCACGCCAACACAATCTTCAAGCTATTTCATCACAGTTGATATATTTGATGTAGAGTTTGTCATCATCAAAAAGGGGGAGATTGAAAGTGTGCATGTCAAGAGGAACACTTTGGAAAGATCTATTTATGTGTCATGGTTTTGATGAGGACAACTTGTGCTAATAAGAGCTTGAAAATCATCAACAAATCAACATGCTTAAGTCTAGATTAGTTTAGGTTGAGTCTAAGGCTTAAGTCACCTAATACATATCTCATATGCATAAATCTTTTAAATCATTTTCATCTTGAGATATGTCATTTATAATATGTTCATGCATCACATAAATACATGTATATGTGCATTCTAGGCATAAACTAAGTGTTAAACATGTATGAATTAAGTGCATAACGTATTTGAGTTTTTTACACATGAAAATATGTTGTTAATCGATTAAGGCATAGGTTAATCGATTAATCTAACTTGATAGTACAAATGCTCCCCTCAAGTGATCCATCAAGTCATCAATCCTAGGTAATGGATACTTGTTCTTGATGGTGACCTTGTTCAACTATCTATAATCGGTGCACAACCTCATACTCCCATCTTTCTTCTTAACCGACAAAACAGGTGCACCCCACGGTGAGACACTAGGACGAATAAATTTCTTTGCCAACAAGTCCTCAACATGCTTTTTCAACTCAACCAACTCTAACAGTGCCATTCTATAAGGAGCTATAGAGACGGGTCCCTGATCGAGGCCGTACTCGATACAAATAATATAACAATAAAGTATAGTACTAGGAAGTGACTCCTAGGTCGTTTCCCAAAGATTATCTTTCACACAATGGTTCAAACACCTTACACGCACACACACAATGGGGGGTTTTAGTGGTTGTTATACTATGAAATTAAGCTAAAATAGAACACAAACAGAAAACAGAATAGTAAAGAGGCTAAATCCCTTTGGTTTCCTTGTTCACAACTCAATCCTCGGTTTCAATATATCAAAATCAGATTCTCAGTGTTCCTTTGTTGAGAGTCGATTAACTAAGCGATGATCAACTCACAGTTAAATTGCTAAACCTCTAACTATGTGAAATTGGCATAAGCAACAAACAGTTAACAAAGTCACACGAATCAAAGCATCAATTTCAGATTCTACACATTGAATTCCTAATCTGTTCATAACTCTAATGTTTAAGCTTCAAACTAAGCGAATTCAACATAAAAATAGAGCATTTACAGATTCACATAAACTAAGCGATTATGTGCTAGAGAACTAATTAACTAAGCGAAAATCAGTTCACAAACCTAAAACAACACCATGGAATTAAGCAAACCATAACATCAAATAGGATAGAAGCTTCAACAACATAAAACCGAAATTGCATTAACAACAACATAGAAACCGAAAATGCATTAAGCACTAAACCTCAAGAGTGTGATACATTACCAAAAGAATTTAGCACTAAACTTCTAGCCTTCAATGGAGGAAGAAGCAAAACCGAATTTGGAGGAGAAAGAAGATGGAAAACGAAAACCTAAAAGAACCCCAAAAGGGGGAAAATGAAAATTGCTCTCCCAAAGCTGAAAAGTAAAATGTGTAATGTAAAGTTCTGTGTAAAAACGAAATTCTAAGCTTATTAAAGGGTAAAACCGAAATGGGCCCTAAACAATGGGCCTAAAACCTAAAACGGAATTAAAAATCCTATAACTAAATACAATCTTCACTTTAGCATACATCTTCCACTTGTAATGCCCAAAATGTCCTTGGTGCCAAATATGTCCTGAAAATGGAATTAGATTTAATTAGGCTAAATAATCCCAAATTAACTCATTTTAGGAATAATAGTCCAATAAAGCCTAAAACACTAAACAATGCCAAATAAAGTCAATTAGACACCAAGAATTATTAACAATGGTAAAATAAGGTTATTAATAGTGTGTAATATTTGACTCATCAGTTCCGTCCTCGGCACTAAGTCAATGGAGAATTCAACTTCTCTGACTATAGGCAATTCCGGAATATCACTCGGAAACATTCAGGAAACTCAAGAACTATTGGAATATCCTCAACTCTAAGTTTCTCAATACCTTCCAGGGATGCCATCAAAACAAATACGACTCCTCCCTCCTTAAAGGAAGTTACGACTCCCTTAGCCGACAACGGCTTCACATCACAAGTCTCATCAGAAATCTCACCCAGATCTCCTAAGGACCCAAATTCTACCTTGAAATTTTTTCCTTATTTTATTCATTCTTTATGCATTTCCATATGACTTTTAAATATAAATGTCAATAACTTATGTTAAATCCCACTTTCCTGCTCGTACTCATTTCATAAGTCCAAAAACAATATGCACATTCACGTAGCATAAAATCATAATTCATTCATGCCTCCCAGTAACTACCACATACAATTAGCTACGGGATTCGAAAATACCCATAGCTACAAATATCCAGAGTTACAAATATTCATGTTCAAAATACAATCAGTTAGATTACAAAACAATGAAGATAAGGACTTCCAAAAATTAAAAGCCTCTAAGCTCCTAATTAAGGCATCCTCAAATCTTCCACCTACCTGCAATGGGATTAACATTGACAATTCATAGAAAACACAAAGGAGTAAATCGTTAACTCAATAAATGCCAATATACATTAATCCACATTTTAATACAGTTAAGTAAACAATTCAGAGTTAAATCTACTTAAAATCATTTTCATCATTTATACTTTTTGAAAACCATGCTACATAACTTGAGCCAAAGTTTGCTACATTCCTTGAGCCAAAGCTTGCTACATCGCTTGAGCCAAAGCTTGCTACATCTCTTGAGCCAAAGCTTGCTACGTTGCTTGAGCCAAAGCTTGCTACATCGCTTGAGCCAAAGCTTGCTACATTGCTTGAGCCAAAGCTTTCTATGTGACACCCTAGATTTTAAAGTCATTAAATTATAGTATCAGCCTTGGAAGTCTCGCTTGAGCGAGAGAATTGTCGCCTGGGCAAGAGAGGCTCACCTGGGAGGGTGAAATCCTGGGCTATACTGAAGGATTCTCGCTTGAGTGAGAGGAACCTTGCTTGAGCGAGAGTGGTCTCGCCTGAGCGAGAGTTGTCTCGCGTGGGCGAGAAAAGTGGCATTCAGGACCTGTTGAGGCTGTAAGATCCTCGCTTGAGTGAGAGGATCCTCGCTTGAGCGAGAGCTGCCTCGTCTGAGCGAGAAGTTCCTCGCTTGAGTGAGAGCGTCAGATCTGATATTTTAAAAAGGCGGTAATGGGCTCGCTAGAGCGAGAACCCGACGACTTCACTTTAAAATAGAAACCCCAAACACATTTTAGGGTTAGAAATTGAGAGAGAAGAGAGGAGAAGGTGATTTTGAGAGCAAGAACTCAAGGGAATCATCTAGAAGGTTGAGAAGAGGTAAATCTCTTGATTCTAACTCTCTTTCTCCCTTTCAAACTCGTTTTTGGGTGAATGGATCTCTTCTCAAAGTATGAGAAACCATGGAAACTCTTCCTCTAGAGTTATGGTTCGTTTTATGTTGTTTTTCTCTTGTAAACTCTTGGTTTAGAGGTATTTGACAAATGGAAAGATTTTGTGGGTTTATTCATGAAAACCCCAAAACCCTCAAAACGAGAATATGAGTACAAAGGGAAATGGGTGAAATGTTAAATGTAGAAGATGAGTTGTGCTTTAATGTTGATATATGAGATGAATATGTATGTTTTAGATGTTTGGAAACTCGTAATGAAGTGGTTAGGGAAACCTTGAAAATATGTGAATCTATTGTATGTTTGACGATGAAATATGAGTTGTTTATGTGTTGTATTGAATACATGATTGACATTGTTGTTATTGATGGGAATGAGGAAAGATCCTAAGGTTGGAGGAAATCGAGGAGGAAACTGGTAAAGTTACTCGAAAACGACCCCAATGCTCACCAAGGTAAGGATAAGTCTTTAATTGTACTTCGTAATGGAAAGTGTACGGATTTGTCTGGTTGTGAAAGTGGTTGAAATGCAAGTCATTTATTTATTATAATCATGCATGAGTATGTTTATAATAAAGGAATGTGTGAAATTGCTAATTATAAATTGTTGATGTGTCAACGAAAAGAAAACATGTTTTTAGCCGACCACAGATGGTTAGCGACTTTGGGCTCAAGTTATGTAGCGACACCTTGGCTCGGGTTAATGAGGCGATACTGTGGGCTCCTGTTATGTAGCGATCCTTTGGTTTTAGTTACGTAATACGGTTATGCTTTGGAATAATGGCACAGTCTTACGATGAATATACATGTTATAGAATATATATTATGGGATATATATACTATAGGATGAATATGGATTTTTGGAAAAGAAAGTGATTTGGAAAGGGTGAATATGCATGTTATAGAATATATATTATGAGATATATATACTATAGTGTGAATATGGATTTCGGAAATGAAAGTGATTTGGAAAAAAGGAATATGCATGCTATAGGATATATATTATGGGATATATATACTATAGGATGAATATGGATTTCGGAAATGAAAGTGATTTGGAAAGAAGGGATATGCATGCTATAGGATATATATTATGGGATATATATACTACAGGATGAATATGGATTTTTGGAAATGAAAGTGATTTGGAAAGGATGAATATGCATGCTATAGGATATATATTATGGGATATATATACTATAGTGCGAATATGGAATTTCAGAAGTGAAAGTGATTTGGAAAGAAGGAATATGCATGCTATAGGATATATATTATGGGATATATTAATACTATAGGATGACTATGGATTTTTGGAAAAGAAAGTGATTTGGAAAGGGTAAATATGCATGTTATAGAATATATATTATGGGATATATATACTATAGGGTGAATATGAAAAATAAGGAAAAGAAAGTGATTGGGGATTGATTAATATGCATGCTATAGAGTATTTATATCATGAGATATATATGCTATGGGATGAAAATGGATAATATGGAAAGAAAAGAAAGTAGATATGAATGGTTATCTTCTTGTACTTGTAATATGTGTTTCACTCTAATGTTTATATTGTATTTAAAATGTGGATTATCTAAGAATGATGATTATTGAATTAATGACTTACTCTTTTGTGCGTTTTGTGTATTTGTTATCAATAATCCCATTGCAAATAAACAAGGAAATTGAGGATGCTCGTTCGGGAAACTTAGGTGCTTTATAGCTGGATTTCTCTTGTTGTGCTTGTGGTTTTGTAACTAATTAATGTTTAGCCACAAGCTACGTTTCACCCAAGAATGATATTCGAAAATGGTTTGAACACACGATTCATGGCAACCATGTCGTGAAATCAAAGTTTACGTAATCATTTCAACATAACTCAAAACCCTTTTTCTCATACGGTTACACCACAATCACACATAGCAATTACTGACGCACATGAAACATAAACAACTTTTGTCGGTACAACATTCAAAGCAGATAATTGGTGTACACCACCACTATATCTTGCATTGCCAATGTTCTACTGCAAAAGGACCGATCATCATAGACCAAAACTTTCACGTTTATTCAAATGCATTCATCACATTGACGGGGTAAGTAACTTAACTAGCCTCCTTCCTTACCTGACAATATAAGTTTTACCCCTTAGCACACATATACAGATCAATTCAAACTAGATCTTAAATCCTCACTAAGATACTCAACAAGAATCTTTCACATCAAAAATTATCACATAGTTAAGCATAACACGATTTGCTGACCGCCAGTCCATCGCCAGGATTAACTCCAACTGGGACATCATTAAGCATATCAGAACTATGGTAAAGGTTCTACCATTTACCCCAACCATACACTGAGACACCAATATCGATATCCAAGTCGAAAACAACAACTCTGTGTACAATCTCAGTCGGTTCACACATTCATCAAATACGAGGAGTGCGTCGCCCCCGAATTAAACAACACTAAAAGAGGAATACCTATCACCATGCAATTACCTTTAACCGGATCATCAACACCTGATGTCCCTACGCCACTCGGTGTAGCCACTCGACCATGGTCTCGTGTCCTCTCAGCATGAATGACATTAAAAGTCTCCGATCTAGCTCGGGACAAAACCGCTTAATGTGCCCCAACTCCTTGCAGTGTCTAGTCAACTATAATACAAAAGTATAGATAAAGAAATCCAAGTTAGGAAACGCATAAAATTTCTAAGTGTGCCTTCTCCTCAAATCCTTCGTTTACCTACAATGGGATTATCATAAACAACACACAAAAACAAGGGAGTAAGTCATTAGTTCAAGACTAACATTACATGATAATCCACATTTTAAGTATAAATAAGCATTGGAATAAATTATCATCACAAGCATATAATTATAAACATTTGTATCTTCATCCTTCCATTTCCATGTTATACATATTCCTTTCATCAAAACATACTCATTTCTCATCATTCATATTCACCCTATCGTATATATATCCCATAATATATATTTTATAGCATGCATATTACTTTCATTTCTAATATACTCATTTCTCATCATTCATATTCACCCTAAAGTATATATATCCCATAATATATATTCTATAGCATGCATATTACTTTTAATCCAAACATGCTCATTTTTCATCATTCATATTCACCCTATAGTATATATATCCCATAATATATATTCTATAGCATACATATTACTTTTATTCTAAACATGCTCATTTCTCATCATTCATAATCAACGAGTTTTCCCACAAGGATAATCCTCTACCACGTCGGGTAGGTCTAGTTAATTCTTCATACCACATCGGGCAGGTCTAGTTAATTCTCCATACCACATCTGGCAGGTCTAGTTCATTCTCCAAACCACATCGGGCAGGTCTAGTTTATTCTCAATACCACATCGGGCAGGTCTAGTTAATTCTCCATACCACATCGGGCAGGTCTAGTTAATTCTCCATACCACATCGTGCAGGTCTAGTTAATTCTCCATACCACATCGGGCAGGTCTTGTTCATTCTCCATACCACATCGGGCAGGTCTAGTTTACAATAATCCACTACCACTCTGGGTAGGACAACAACAATAGTCCACTACCACTTCGGGTACGATAACAATAATAATCCACGACCACTTCGGGTAGGATAACAATAATAAACCACTACTACTCCAGTTAGGATAACCACAATATTCTTACAAACATATTACCTCTTTCCCATACCTGATTCACATCAGCCCATATAAGTTAGAAACACTTATCCCTTACCTTCGTTAGCGTTGGGGTCGGTTCCGAGTAACTTTAAAAGTCTCTTCCGCGATTTCCTCCTGTAAGGACCCAAATTCTACCCTTGAAATTTTTTCCTTATTTTAATCTACTTCCATACACTTTTATATAAATTTAAATTTACCAATAAAAGAACCTTACTTTAACAATCCCACTTTTCCTTCATATTCAATCCCTAAACCATTAACAACATGCATATTCGTTGACAGAAAAACATAATTCGTATTAATACCGCTCGGTAACTACCGCATACAACTAGCTATGGGTTTCCAAATCACCCATAGCTACAAATATCACGAGTTACCATTATCCATGTACAAAATCATGCCCATAGTTACAAATAATCAGTTTCAGAATACAATCAATTAGATTACAAAAAGAATGGACAAGATGGTTTCAAAAACAACAGCCTCTAAGTCCCTACTCAAAACATTTGTACATCTCCCTCCTACCTACAATGGGATTAACATTGACTATACACAGAAAACACAAAGGAGTAAGTCGTTAACGTAATAATTGTCAATGTAAGGACCAAAATTCTAACCTTGAAAATTCTTTTTTTTTTGTTCCTATCTTATTCCTTTTTCATTCATTTCCTTATAAATTTTACAGACAACTTCAATAACCATATTTGACTCCCACTTTCCTATTCATACTCATTTCATAAGTCAAAATGACATACATATTTGTTTGACAGAAAATCATAATTCAATTCAATATGTGTAACACCCTAAATTTGAGTCTTCAAAATTATAGTATTAGTCCTGGAAGCCTCGCTTGAGCGAGAGATTCTCGCCTGAGCGAGAAAGGATCACCTGGGAGGGAGAAATCCTGGGCTACACTGGAGGATTCTCGCCTGAGTGAGAGTTGTCTCGCCTGGGCGAGAAATGGCAATTTTGTGTTTTTTTAACAGTGTAATCGATTACACAATCCTGGTAATCGATTACATGCTGATAAACTAATCAGACCTGTGTATTTTACATGATGTAATCGATTACACTATACTCATAATCGATTACAACATATTAAAGGCATCGGATATGTGCATTTTTCACATTGTAATCGATTACAACATGTTTGGTAATCGATTACATCAAGTCGTTGAGTTTTTATTTACAATTTTTAACTGATGTAATTGATTACACCATATGGTAATCGATTACACTTAGCGTCAGAGCTATAAAAGTGAAAAAGGGGATCTAGAAACCCTAATCTTCATTTTCTTTCTTCCTCTTTCTCTCCCAATAGTGGCTCCACCCAAATGGACCGTTTTTCCCTCCACTAAGCCTCAAAACTCATCAAAACCTTCCTCTTGCTTCATGGTGACACATTTGGAAAATCTTGGAGGTGAAAAAGCAAAAATGGAGGTTAGAGGAGATGAAGGGAGATGTGGCTCTTTTGCGGAGCAACGGAGCTTACGCAACCTAAGGTGAGGGAGAAGACCATTGTGGTCTTAGAGTATTTCATTAGAGTCGTCATCTCCGATTTCCCTCAAGAATTGGAGCATATTAACGGATAGAAACTCTCTTGGAAGTTTGTCGTCCATATGAGAGTGTTTATTTTACATGAGGATGTATTAGCCATAAAAGTGGATATATATGTGTGGGGAAAACCGTCTATTTAAGTAAATCGCTATATGCTCATTTATGGTAATACACCGTCATTAAAGATGGTTCTAACGTTAATGTGTATATGATGAAGAATATGTTATGTGTGGTTTGTTTATGATAATGGTTATGTTGTGTGATAATGATGGTGTGTGAGATGTTTATAGTCATAAGCATAAATGAGTATGTTGTGGGTTGTTGATTTTTATAAACATACATGGGTGTGTTTGTAACAATGAATGTGTGATGAGTTGTGAATGTGTTATAATGGATATGAGTATGTTTATCAAAATGAGTATGTTGTGAGTAGTTGATTGTTATAAACATGTATGGGTGTGTTGTAACAAGGAATGTGTGATGAGCTGTGAATGTGTTAAAATGGATAAAGGTATGTTTGTGACAATGAAGATGTTGTATGTTATCTATGATGATAAAATAATGAGATGCCTTGTGTTGATTGTGTATGACATGGATGTGAGTGTAATGTGGTAACTCGACCTGCCCTATGTGGTATGGATGGTAACTCGACCTGCCCGATGTGGTATGGATGGTAACTCGACCTGCCCTAAGTGGTATGGATAATAACTCGACCTGCCCGATGTGGTATGGATGGTAACTCGACCTGCCCTAAGTGGTATGGATGATAACTGGACCTGCCCTAAGTGGTATGGATAATAACTCGACCTGCCCGATGTGGTATGGATAATAACTCGACCTGCCTGATGTGGTATGGATAATAACTCGACCTGCCCGATGTGGTATGGATAATAACTCGACCTGCCCGATGTGGTATGGATGGTAACTCGACCTGCCCGATGTGGTATGTATGGTAACTCGACCTGCCCTATGTGGTATGGATGGTAACTCGACCTGCCCAATGTGGTATGGATGATAACTCGACCTGCCCTAAGTGGTATGGATGATAACTCGACCTGTCCTAAGTGGTATGGATAATAACTCGACCTGCCCGATGTGGTATGGATAATAACTCGACCTGCCCGATGTGGTATGGATGGTAACTCGACCTGCCCGATGTGGTATGGATGGTAACTCGACCTGCCCTATGTGGTATGGATGGTAACTCGACCTGCCCGATGTTGTATGGATGGTAACTCGACCTGCCCTATATGGTATGGATGGTAACTCGACCTGCCCGATGTGGTATGGAAAATGAAATCGATGAATACGATTGAGTGTGAATACGAACTATGAGAAGTGAGTATGTCACCAAGAGAGTCATATGCATGCTATAGGATATATATTCTATAGGGTCAATATGAGTGATAAAAGGGATGGCGTTACGAATGAAAGTAATATACATGCTATAGGAATATATTATGGGATATAGGTCCTATAGGGTGAATATGAATGATGAGAAATAAGTATATTTGGACGAATAAGATATGCACACTATAGAACACATATAGTATGGGATGTAGGTGTACTATGTAACGCCTCAAAATACTAACACGGAAAATTAAATTCATTTTCTAACATAAAGAAATTTCATATCATTGAACATTTCCTTTCAACTAGGAATACTCCAATAACATTCGATAAAATCCTAGCAAAGAGAACAACACAATAATTCCAAAGTACTAGCCTTTCAAATCCATAAAGAACAGTAAAACATAAATGAATAATTCCCAAAAACGGGTCTAATATCAACCTAAACAAGTTACTAAAAAACTCGGAAATAACGTCATAATCAAAGCAAGCTAGTTCACTCCATGACTCGGCAGTATCCTATTCCTTAGTGCCACCTACAATCCGATTACCACGGATCGAGTAAACAAAACAACATAGAGAGAGTCAGTCATTAAATACATGCAATATATAACATGGTGGGTTTACATAGAATAATAACATTAGAACATTGTAATACAGAACCCACGCATCATTACAGCACAACACAAATCTAAGATTTACAATTAACATTTATGATAACTAGGTCATATATGTATAGTACAACCAACTCGAAACCCATCCGAGTCTTAATAAAAATCCACACTATACGTGCATATCCCGAAATCCATACCACGAAGGGCAGGTCAAACTCCATACCACGAAGGGCAGGTCAAACTCCATACCACGAAGGGCAGGTCAAACTCCGTACCACGAAGGGCAGGTCAAACTCCGTACCACGAAGGGCAGGTCAAACTCCGTACCACGAAGGGCAGGTCAAACTCCGTACCACGAAGGGCAGGTCAAACTCCGTACCACGAAGGGCAGGTCAAACTCCGTACCACGAAGGGCAGGTCAAACTCCGTACCACGAAGGGCAGGTCAAACTCCGTACCACGAAGGGCAGGTCAAACTCCGTACCACGAAGGGCAGGTCAAACTCCGTACCACGAAGGGCAGGTCAAACTCCGTACCACGAAGGGCAGGTCAAACTCCGTAATCAAATATACCAATCACATCAGTAGGACTAACGCGGTTAAATAGGAAACTCATGAGATTTCCCGTTTAATCGTGTTATCCCATTAAAATCCTCCAACTAGTGAGTGTCGTTGGAGTTTCCAATATCATGATTCTAATACCACAAAGTTTTAATGCTGCTCCCTCACCTGATTAGCCGCTAATGCTTGCACTAAAGTTTAGTTGCGTTCTCCGCCGTCTCCTCCAACCTTAGGGTCTCTTCTTCGGTCTCCTCTTTGGCTCTAAGGGTGCACTACTTCTCAAACCGTCCCTATTCTCTTTGTTTTTCGAAAAGTGACCTCTATTCTCACGTGGGACGTCTATTTTAGGTTTTCAGATTTTAGGCTCTCGCTCAAGCGATAGATTTTCGCCCAGGCGAGAATTTTACAATAGCGCTGATATTTTTATATGATGTAATCGATTACATGCACGGTGTAATCGATTACATGCACGGTGTAATCGATTACATTCACGGTGTAATCGATTACATTCACGGTGTAATCGATTACATTCACGGTGTAATCGATTACATTCACGGTGTAATCGATTACATCATAATAATTACCCATGTCTGATCAGATATCAGCATGTAATCGATTACAAGAACCATGTAATCGATTACACTGTGTTAACAGCCCAAAAATTGTCCTTTCTCGCTCAGGCGAGAATCTCTCGCTCAAGCGAGACTTCCAGGACTGATATTATAATTTTAAAGACTCAAAAATCAGGATGTTACATACTATAGGGTGAATATGGACAATATATGATAAATAAATATGCACACTATAAAACACATATAGTATGGGATGTATGTGTACTATAGGGTTAATATGAATAATATGTGATGTATAAGTATGCACACTATAGAACACATATAGTATGGGATATATGTGTACTATATGGTGAATATGGATATTATGTGTTGATTGATATAAGCTTATCATGATTGATGTTAGATGTGTGTGGTTTTTAATACTTTAATGTTATTACTCCATGTAAATCCACGCTACGGTCGCCGTAGTTGGTTCTTACTCCCTCTGTCTTTCCTTGTATGTGTTGTATATTTGGGTTCAGGTTGTGGAGGTAGCGCATTGGACGCTTGCGGAGAGGAGTACATGATAGAGTAGTGGATAATATGTAATTGATATGTTATATGATAAATATTTGTAATATGAAGAACATGTTAAAGTGAATTCATGTATAAACAACTCTCCTGTAAGTGTATAATGAAGTGGATCTAATGCTTTTATTCAAGGTAATTTTGAGAAAGTGTAATTGTATAAAGGATGTATTTGAACGGAAGTGTAATGACATGCTTTTGAAATGAAAGGGGTTTGGAATATTTCCGCCTTGCAAATTTATAAACGTATTCTCTCAAGTTTCCAAACTGTTCGAGTAATGTCTAATCACTTCACTTTCATGAATAAGGATTCTAAAAGAGAATTTTCGAGTTATGAAAATTGGGTCCTTACAATATGGTATCAGAGCATATGTCAACTCTGCGGCCTAGGGTATGACCTTACATGCTTCTTTGTGAAATTTGTGTGAGTTAACTACTTGACTTATGTGCATAGTTGTTGACTGTGGTAACTGCTGATTTGAAAATGAATGATTGAATTATGAATTACGCATTTAGTATAAACATATATGGGGGTGTCTATACTAAAGTGAGCATAGATTTACGGAAATGGAAAATGTGTGTATTTTCTGGTTATGTAAGGATAAGTCTTTAATTGTGCATTTGGAATAGAAAATGTGAGTATTTTCTGGTTATGCAATGATTGAGTTGTGAAATACGCATTTAGTATAAACATATATGGGTGTGTTTATACTAAAGTAGGCGTAAATTTACGGAAGATGGAAAACGTGTGTATTTCTGATCATGCAATAATTATATCGTGAATCACATGTTTAGTATAAACATATATGGGTGTGTTTATACTAAAGATGGCGTGGATTTACCGGAAATGATTGATGGTGAGATCGATGAAAGGAAAATATGTTTTAGCCGACCATGAATGGTTAGCGACTTTGGCTTGAGTATATAAGCGTGATTTGTTTTAAGAGAAACGAGATTCTGCTTTTAGCTAACCTTAAATGGTGTAGCGACTTTGGCTCAAGTTATGCAGCAAAGAAAAATGAATTTCAAAATGGTTTAATAACCTTGTTCCATTGTTGAGTTGCCTACCCGGAGCGGTAGTGGATCATTGTTGAATTGCCTACCCGGAGTGGTAGTGGACCATTGTTGAGTTGCCTACCCGAAGTGGTAGTGGACCATGGTTGAATTGCCAACCCTAAGAGGTAGTGGATTATCTTTTGTGCATGAAACTTCTGGTCTGTGATGATTGACCGTTTGTAATTGAACATTTGCAATGCACGATATAGTGGTAATGAACTCAAATTAATTGCGTTGATATTGTGCTTTCAAAACTTGTTTATATTTCATGCGCGTCAGTAATTGTTATATGTGATTGCAGTGTTATGGTGTAAGAATGTTTTTGTGAGTGTACTATGGGGACTCTCATGTCCTGGATGAGATGTAACTTTAGAAATAACTAGCTTTTGAAAATTTTGATTTGGGCAGTCGGTGTCGCATGAGAAAAAGGATTTTAAGATATTTTGAAATGATTAGGAAAACCCTTGTTTCCACAAGAGGACTTCCATGAAACTTACATCTAATCTATTTTCGAAAATCGTTTTTCGAATGAAGTGTACTATTCGACTAAGCATTGATTAAGTTTCATGTTGAAATCCGAATTTTTAAAAAAACTTCATCTTGGATGAATGTGATGTGTTAAAAATCTTGTGAGGTAATTATGAGCATGTGTTTCTCGATATGATGTAGACTTGAGCACGAGGTGCATGTCCATCATTGTATTTTGGGTATCCATATAAAACTCAAGTTTTTGGATTGGATATTCGTAAATGGCAAAAATCAATGGTAACAACGTATGTGATTTGAGTGGGTCTACGACCTTGTATGCCTAGCTGAAATTTATGAACTAGCAAATCGTCTTAAACCACATTCGTTGTAGTAGGAGTGTTGGGTTGAGTTGGATGTTGACTTGGTGATTTTGATTGGTATGTGAAAGACTCCAAAAGTCTTGTTTGTCTAAATGCTGCTTGGATGAATATCATGTTTATGTGATTGTAGCAAGTATAAATTGAAATGCTAGTGGAGAATTTTGAGTGAACCGTAGTTATTTGCACTTATGCAATGAAATGATGTTGTTTCTATCGAGTGGATGTCGATCTAGGTAATGCATTTTTGGGTGCGAGCTAGTACATCTTGGTGAGCGATGAGTATGGAGTCTCACTTCGAACTGTGTTCGAGAGTGTTGTTGCGATTCGGACCATATAGGTTAATCGTTTTGAACGATTGTTGTAGTGATGGATCAGGGAGATCTATTGTGATGGTAGAAATATTTGATGTAATTAGACGATTACTGGATAGTTTGATTGTGTACAATGGATGAGACACTAAGAGTCCTATTGTGTAAGTATTTTGTGGATCGAGTAAAATGAAATTGTGCTAGATTCTCGAGTGGAGATGAAACTAGCTAGTGTATGATGGATGTTAAAAGATGCATTTAGATAGATATGGGATAAGGAGTTCCCCATTCGCCGAAGTTCGAGAGTGTTATCGGGATTCTTAACGTATGTTAGGATTGATAGATAGATAGGTGCAAGAGAATCTGTGGTTCTTGATGGATATAGGGAAATTCTTTAGTCGGAATTATGGGTTAGTTCTCATGGCATTCGAGTTATTAGAGGCTGAGATCTTAATAGTTGGACAGTGATGAGTTAGTTCATGAATTGGTTGAAGTGATATCACGGTTTAGTGGTGTATGCCCTTAGTGACCGACTAAGTAATCTTAATGGATTTGAGAATCGATTATGATTTTGGTGGAGTATCCTTGTGCCTAAGGTCTAGGTGATGATTTTATTTCCGAGGTATGTTTAATTTTCGGGGACGTAAATTCTTATAAGAGGGGGAGGATTGTAACACCCTAAATTTGAGTCTTCAAAATTATAGTATTAGTCCTGGAAGCCTCGCTTGAGCGAGAGATTCTCGCATGAGCGAGAAAGGATCACTTGGGAGGGAGAAATCCTGGGCTATACTGGAGGATTCTCGCCTGAGCAAGAGTTGTCTCGCCTGGGCGAGAAATGGCAATTTTGATTTTTTTTTAATAGTGTAATCGATTACACAATCCTGGTAATCGATTACATGCTGATACATGATGTAATCGATTACACTATACTCGACCTGCCCGTTGTGGTATGGATGGTAACTCGACCTGCCCGATGTGGTATGGATGGTAACTCGACCTGCCCTATGTGGTATGGATGGTAACTCGACCTGCCCGATGTGGTATGGATGGTAACTCGACCTGCCCAATGTGGTATGGATGGTAACTCGACCTGCCCGATGTGGTATGGAAAATGAAATCGATGAATACGATTGAGTGTGAATACGAACTATGAGAAGTGAGTATGTCACCAAGAGAGTCATATGCATGCTATAGGATATATAGTATGGGATATATATTCTATAGGGTGAATATGAGTGATAAAAGGGACGGCGTTACGAATGAAAGTAATATACATGCTATAGGAATATATTATGGGATATAGGTCCTATAGTGTGAATATGAATGATGAGAAATAAGTATATTTGGACGAATAAGATATGCACAATATAGAACACATATAGTATGGGATGTAGGCGTACTATAGGGTGAATATGGATAATATATGATAAATAAATATGCACACTATAGAACACATATAGTATGGGATGTATGTGTACTATAGGGTTAATATGAATAATATGTGATGTATAAGTATGCACACTATAGAACACATATAGTATGGGATATATGTGTACTATAGGGTGAATATGGATATTATGTGTTGATTGATATAAGCTTATCATGATTGATGTTAGATGTGTGTTGTTTTTAATACTTTAATGTTATTACTCCATGTAAATCCACGCTACGGTCGCCGTAGTTGGTTCTTACTCCCTCTGTCTTTCCTTGTATGTGTTGTATATTTGGGTTCAGGTTGTGGAGGTAGCGCATTGGACGCTTGCGGAGAGGAGTACATGATAGAGTAGTGGATAATATGTAATTGATATGTTATATGATAAATATTTGTAATATGAAGAACATGTTAAAGTGAATTCATGTATAAACAACTTTCCTGTAAGTGTATAATGAAGTGGATCTAATGCTTTTATTCAAGGTAATTTTGAGAAAGTGTAATTGTATAAAGGATGTATTTGAACGGAAGTGTAATGACATGCTTTTGAAATGAAAGGGGTTTGGAATATTTCCGCCTTGCAAATTTATAAACGTATTCTCTCAAGTTTCCAAACTGTTCGAGTAATGTCTTTCAAAAGTAATCACTTCACTTTCATGAATAAGGATTCTAAAAGAGAATTTTCGAGTTATGAAAATCGGGTCCTTACAATATGTCCTGCAACAACCGCATACAACTAGCTATTGGTTTCCAAAATACCCATAGCTACAAGTTTCCAGAGTTACACTAAATCATACAAGTTATATATCCATAGTTACAAAATATTTCTACTAATCCAATATGCACTCATGTACCAAAATAGTGCAAATAAATGAAACCAAAACATAAAGCTTCTAAAGCTTCCAGAAATGAGATCACCTTATACCACCTGTTTATCTGCAATGGGATTATCAATGACAAAATCACAAAACACATAAAGGAGTAAGTCATTAATTCAATAAACGTCATTATAAGATAATCCACATTAGAAAAGGTTAGTAAACCACTTTGAAATTCATTTTCTTTGCTGTATTACTTGAGCCAAAGTCGCTACACCCCTTAGGGTTAGCTAAAAGCAATTTCTCATCTATTTTACAAAGAAAACATGCCACGTAAACTCGGGCCGAAGTGTTGCCGCATAAACTCGGGCCGAAGTGTTGCCACATAAACTCGGGCCGAAGTGTTGCCACATAAACTCGGGCCGAAGTGTTGCCCCATAAACTCGGGTCGAAGTGTTGCCATATAAACTCGGGCCGAAGTGTTGCCACATAAACTCGGGCCGAAGTGTTGCAACATAAACTCGGGCCGAAGTGTTGCTACATAAACTCGAGCCGAAGTCGCTGACCATTCATGGTCGGCTAAAGATACATTTCATTTTCATTGATTTCACTATCAATCATACCCGGTGAATCCACGCGATCCTTATTACAAACACACCCATATATGTTTACAATAAATACGTGATTCACCAATTAATCATTGCACCACCAGAAAATACACACATTTTCCATTCAAAGTACCAATTAAAGACTTCTCCTTACCTTGGTGAGTGTTGGGTTGGGTTCTTGTTGATTGCACTAGTTCCACCGACACCACTGCCAACTCTAGGATCTTTCTCATTCCCACCATACAACACAATGTTAGTCATTTATTCCAAATATCACATAAACAACTCATTTTGCATTATTTAACCACACAAGATATTTAACACATTTTCCATGTTGCTAAACTACTTTCATCAAAAGTTTACAACATCTAAAACATACATATTCATCTTCTACCTCTAGCATTTTACCCATTTTATTCTTTAACCACATTTTCACTTTAGGGTTTTGGGGTTTTCATGAATCAACCCACAAACCCACTCCTTTCTTGAAATACTAACTCTATACCAAGAGTTTACAAGATAAAATAACATGAAACGAACCATAACTCAAAAGAATGAGTTTCTATGGTTTCTCTCATTTTGAGAAGAGATCCAACATACCCAAAACAAGTTTCAAAGGGAAAAAGAGAGATCAAGAGCTTTACCTCTTCTCAAGCTTCTAAATGACTCACAAGCCTCCTTCCTCTTGCAAATGCTCTCTTCTCTCACTTCTATCTAGGTTAACCCTCATAAAAGTGTTTGGGGTCCCCTATTTAATGTAACAGCATCGGGTTCTCGCTTAAGCGAGCTCATTCTCGCTCAAGCGAGAAAATTCCACCCATTTTAAAAACTAAGATCTGACACTCTCGCCCAGGCGAGGGAACTCTCACCCAGGCGAGGAACCTCTCGCTCAAGCGAGGATCTTACAGCCTCGACAGGTCCAAACATCACTTTTTTCGCCTAGGCGAGGATTCTTCCGTATAGCCCAGGATTTCACCTTCCCAGTTAAGCCTTCCTCACCCAGGCGAGCCAACTCTCGCTCAGGCGAGACCACTCTCGCTCAAGCGAGCCAACCCTCGCTTAGGCGAGAATCATTCAGTATAGTCCAGGATTTCACTCTCCCAGGTGAGCGGATTCTTGCCCAGGCGAGAATCCCTCGCTCAAGCATGGGTCTCCAACATACTTCCTTAATATAGACACATGAAACACATTGTGAAGGTTCGACAGCAACGGAGGCAAAGCAATCCGATATGCTACCGGTCCAATCCTTTTCAATACTTGATACGGCTCAATAAATCTCGGAGTCAGCTTGCGAGACTTCAACACTCTACCAATTCCGGTAGTCGGGACTACTCTCATGAAAACATGATCTCCCTCATTAAACTCAAGAGGTTTCCACCTCTTATCGTAATAGCTTTTCTGCCGACTCTGGGCTGTCCTCATATTCTCCCGGATTTTCTTGATCTTCTCTATCGTCTCTTGTACTAGCTCGGGTCCCAATATCAAGTTTTCCCCAGTTTCAAACCAACTCACTAGAGTTCGACATTTCCTACCATACAACGCCTCATAAGGTGCCATTCCAATAATCGAATGGAAACTATTATTGTAGGTAAATTCAATCAAAGGTAACATGTCATCCCAACTCCCCGGTTGTTCCAGTACACAAGCCCTCAAAATATCCTCCAAGGACTGTATAGTTCTTTTCGATTGACCGTTCGTTTGTGGATGATAATCCGAACTCAACTTCAACTTGGTTCCCAATGCGGACTGCAAACTAGTCCAAAAGTTCGAAGTGAAACGGGGATCCCTATCCGATATAATGCTCGACGGTATCCCATGCAAACGAACTATTTCCCGGATGTACAATTCCGCTAATCGCTCCAAAGAATACCTCATGTTCATAGGCAGAAAGTGTGCAGATTTGGTTAACCGATCCACTATCACCCATATCAAATCATACCCTTTCTGAGTCTTCGGAAAACCCGATACAAAGTCCATGGAGATACTATCCCACTTCCAAACGGGAATTTCTAGGGATTGTAACTCTCTCGTTGGTCGCTGATGCTCAATCTTGGCTCTCTGACATACCAAACAACTCGAGACATACAAAGCCACATCCCTTTTCAACCCAGACCACCAAAACAGTGTTTTCAAATCTTAATACATCTTCGTGGTTCCCGGGTGAAAACTCATTTTACTCTTATGGGACTCCTCTAAAATTTCTCATCACGAGGCACACACACTCTCCCTTTGTAACGCAACATCCCACTAGGGTCCGCTGTGAAATCGGTATCCTTACCACTTAGCATCAAATCCTGTTTAGCCATTAGCTCCCTATCCTCGACTTGCATTACCCGAATTTGATCAAATAGCTCATTTATGACTTTAAGCATTCCCAAAATCATACTATGAGGCTTTATCTAAACATCCAAGTTCATATCCCTGAACTCTTCAATCAGATTCCCTTCTCTAACCATCAAAGCCGACATATGTAAAGATTTCCGACTTAGCGCATCGGCCACTACATTGGCCTTTCTTATATGGTACTGCAACCCAAAATCATAATCCTAAAGGAATTTCATCCACCTTCTCTGACTCATATTCAATTCCTTTTGATCGAATAGGTACTTCAAACTCTTATGGTCGCTATACACCTCAAACCTTACGTCATAAAGATGGTGTCTCCAGATTTTTAAGGCGAAGACCACTACAGTTAACTCTAGATCGTGGGTAGGGTAGTTTTTCTCATGCGTTCTCAACTGTCGAGAAGCATAGGCAACAACCTTCCCTTCTTGCATCAACATGCAACCCAAACCTTGCTTGGACGCGTCACAATAAACACTTAAATCCCGATCAGTACAAGGAAGAACTAACACTGGTGCCGTAGTCAACCTCTGTTTCAACTCTTGAAAACTCTCTTCACAACGGGTGGTCCAAACATACGGTTCCCCTTTTCTGGTAAGTTTAGTCAGGGGTAAAGCCAACTTGGAGAACCCCTCAATGAATTTCCCGTAGTAACCAGCTAAACCCAAAAAACTCCTGATCTCGGTGACTGACTTGGGTACTGCCCATTCCATAACCGCTTCGACCTTAGAAGGATCCACTGCTACCCCTTCCTTGGATATTACATCTCCAAGAAAGTGTACCGATTCCAACCAGAAGTCACATTTGGACAGCTTCGCATACAACTGATTCTTACTAAGTTGTTCTAAAACAATCCTCAGGTGCTCAGTACGTTCCTCTCGGCTTTTGAAGTAAATCAGAATGTCATCAATAAATACCACTACAAATGAATCCAAATACGGAAGAAAAATCCGATTCATATAGTCGATAAATATTGTTGGGGCATTCGTTACACCAAAAGGCATAACCAAATACTCAAAATCTCTGTACCTCGTCCTAAAAGCAGTTTTAGGAATGTCTTCCGACTTCACACGAAGTTGGTGGTAACCTGACCTGAGATCAATCTTTGAAAACACCACCGCTCCTTTTAACTGATCCGTCATGTCGTCAATCCGAGGCAACGAATATTTGTTCTTAACGGTAACCTTGTTCAATTTTCGGTAGTCAGTACACAACCGCATACTACCATCCTTCTTCTTAACCAACAAAACCGGCGTACCCCATGGAGAGACGCTAGGACGAATAAATTTCTTCGCCAACAAGTCCTCAACCTGCTTCTTCAATTCAGCTAACTCTAACTGTGCCATCCTATAAGGATCTATAGAGATGGTCCCCGTTCCAGGTACCCAATCGATGGAGAATTCAACTTCTCTCACTAGAGGCAACTCTAGAATATCACCAGGAAATACCTCCGGAAATTCACAAACTATCGGGATATCTTCCACTTTAGATTTATCGATACCCTCTAGGGATGCCAACAACATAAACACGGCTCCTCCCTCTTTACAAGAAGTTCTGACCCCTTTAGCCGACAACGGCCTCATATAACCAGCCCCATCAAAAATCTCATCCGGATTTCCGAATACCACGGTCTTATCAGCACAATTAAGTACCACATGATTTTCCGACAACTAGTCCATCCCTAGAATTAAATCTAACTGGGATAGTGGTAAGCAGATTAAATCCACAGTAAATGTTCTACCGTTTACCACTATTGGACATTGAAACAAAACTGACGACACCACCACAAGCACATCAGTTGGGGTGGATACGACCAAGTCGAAAGGCAACGACTCAGTTTATAGTTTCAGTCTATCCACGCATTCAATATATACAAAGGATTGTGTCGCTCCTGAATCAAACAACACTAAAAGAGGAATACCTGCCACCATACAATTACCTTTGATCAAGCCATCCACATCTAATGCCTCTGCACCACTCATGGTGAATAATCTACCAGTGGATCGAGGTCATTCCGCACTCACAACATTCATACTCTGCCGTAATTTGGGACAATGCCTCTTAAGGTGCCCACTCTCCTTGCAAAAAAAGCAGCTGAGTGTGGTTCCGGGGCACGAATCACCAAAATGTTTTCGGCCGTATTTGTTACACCAGGGTTGAGGGTTTTGTTGCGACTCCCCAGTATTGGCATGAGTTCTTGGCCCATGCGGGGTATACCCTCGGTTACCAATAGGTGAAGAATAAGGCTTCCGTTCCTCCGGAGACGCCTTTACTTTGCCCTTCACGTGCACAAAATTCCTCTAAGGCCCAAAATTTTTGGGAGGAAGTGATCTTGACGCCATCACTTCATCCGCCTTCATATCATCCTCAACCATTCTACACTTGTTGATCAATGTAGAAAAGTCAATGATCTCTTAATGCCTAAGCATCGTTTTCGGCTTGGGCTTCAAACCCGATTCAAACTTCGAACACTTAGACCTTTCGTCTGCCTCCAGTTTAGTATAAGGGCAAATCGAGCCAACTCTTCAAACTTGGCCGCATATTCTCCCACCGACAAGTTTCCTTGTCCCAACCTCAAAAATTCCATTCCTTTCTGACTCCTCAGATCAGTAGGAAAATACTTTCGAAGGAATTTCTCCCTGAAAGTACACCACAGAATTACTTGCCCTTTTGCCTCCATTTGGCGCCGAGTGAATTCCCACCAGTTTTCGGCCTCATTTTCTAACATATAGGTGGCATACGCCAACTTATGAGCATGAGAACAGCTCATGGCCTTGAAAATCCTCTCCAATCTCTGAATCTACTCGATTGCTACATCAGGAGCGAACCCTTCTTGAAACGGACTGGGGTTCCTCCTACAGAACTCATCCAAACCCCGACACTCAGCCGGACCGGGTGGAACCAAAGGTTGTGAACTCGGGCTTGGTGTCGCATTCTGATTTAGGTGCTGCAAGTTCTCGTTCATGTTTGTCAGCAATGCCGCAATCTGGGCCAACTATTCATTCTGACCCGATCCTCTTCCTCGTCCTCTTCGAGACATTTTAGTAACGGGTACCTGCACTCATTCATTCATCAGTAAACCACGTTTAACCAGATAAATCATCACATAATCACACAACATTTCACCTAAATCACATAGTTAAATCAACTAAAGGTTACAAAGAAGCAAGTAAGGTCATACCCTGAGCCGCAGAATTAACTATGCTCTGATACCATATTGTAAGGACCGAAATTCTAACCTTGAAAATTCTTTTTCTTTTTTTTTTTTGTTCTTATCTTATTCCTTTTTCATTCATTTCCTTATAAATTTTACAGACAACTTCAATAACCATATTTGACTCCCACTTTCCTATTCATACTCATTTCATAAGTCAAAATGACATACACATTTGTTTGACAGAAAATCATAATTCATTTCAATATGTCCTACAACAACCGCATACAACTAGCTATGGGTTTCCAAAATACCCATAGCTACAAGTATCCAGAGTTACACTAAATTATACAAGTTATATATCCATAGTTACAAAATATTTCGACTAATCCAATATGCACTCATGTACCAAAATAGTGCAAATAAGTGAAACCAAAACATAAAGCACCTAAAGCTTCCAGAAATGAGATCACCTTATACCAACTGTATTTCTGCAATGGGATTATCAATAACAAATTCACAAAACACATAAAGGAGTAAGTCATTAATTCAATAAACGTCATTATAAGATAATCCACATTAGAAAAGGTTAGTAAACCACTTTGAAATTCATTTTCTTTGTTGCATTACTTGAGCCAAAGTCCCTACACCCCTTAGGGTTAGCTAAAAGCAATTTCTCATCTCTTTTACAATGAAAACATGCCACGTAAACTCGGGCCGGGTGTTGCCACCGACACCGCCGCCAACTCTAGGATCTTTCCCATTCCCACCATACAACACAATGTTAGTCATTTATTCCAAATATCACATAAATAACTCATTTTGCATATTTAACCACACAAGATAGTTAACACATTTTCCATGTTGCTAAACTACTTTCATCAAAAGTTTACAACATCTAAAACATACATATTCATCTTCTACCTCTAGCATTTTACCCATTTTCCTCTTTAACCACATTTTCACTTTAGGGTTTTAGGGTTTTCATGAATCAACCCACAAACCCTCTCCTTTCTTGAAATACTAACTCTATACCAAGAGTTTACAAGATAAAATAACATGAAACGAACCATAACTCAAAAGAATGAGTTTCCATGGTTTCTCTCATTTTGAGAAGAGATCCAACATACCCAAAACAAGTTTCAAAGGGAAGAAGAGAGTTAGAATCAAGAGTTTTACCTCTTCTCAAGCTTCTAAATGACTCACAAGCCTCCTTGCTCTTGAAAATGCTCTATTCTCTCACTTCTATCTAGGTTAACCCTCATAAAAGTGTTTGGGTCCCCTATTTAATGTAACAGCGTCGAGTTCTCGCGTAAGCGAGCTCATTCTCGCTCAAGCGAGAAAATCCCGCCCATTTTAAAAACTCAGATCTGACACTCTCGCCCAGGCAAGTCATCTCTCGCTCAAGCGAGGATCTTACAGCCTCGACAGGTCCAAACATTACTTTTCACGCCTATGCGAGCCAGCTCTCGCTTAGGCAAGAATCCTTCCGTATAGCCCATGATTTCACCTTCCTAGTTAAGCCTTCCTCGCCCAGGCGAGCCAACTCTCACTCAGGCGAGACCACTCTCGCTCAAGCGAGCCAACCTTCGTTCAAGCGAGAATCCTTCAGTATGGTCCAGGATTTCACTCTCCCAGGTGAGTCGATTCTCGCTCAGGCGAGAATCCCATGACTAATACTATAATTTTTTTAAAGGCTGAATTTTAGGGTGTTACAGTCAATGTATGCCAATCCACATTTTAAATAAAATTAAATAATCAATTTAAGGTTAAATACGCTTAAAACCATTTCCATTGTTCATACTTTTGAAAATCATGGTACATTTGCTACATTGCTTGAGCCAAAGCCGCTACACCCTTAAGGTTAGCTAAAACCGATTTATCTTTTCTTTTGAAAACGTGCTACATAACTTGAACCAAAGTTTGCTACATCGCTTGAGCCAAAGCTTGCTACATCGCTTGAGCCAAAGCTTGCTATATCGCTTGAGCCAAAGCTTGCTACATCACTTGAGCCAAAGCTTGCTACATCGCTTGAGCCAAAGCTTGCTACATCGCTTGAGCCAAAGCTTGCTACATCGCTTGAGCCAAAGTTTGCTACATTACTTGAGCCAAAATTTGCTACATTACTTGTGCCAAAGTCGCTAACCAATCGTGGTCGGCTAAAAACGAGTTTTCTTTTCATTGACACTCCATCAATTTATAAACAGTAAATCAACACCATCGTTATTACAAACATACCCATATATGTTTATAATAAATTAGTGATTCACAACTCAATTCTTTATCCACAACCATAAAATCCATGCATTTTCTATCACAATGCATAAGTTAAGACTTATCCTTACCTCGGTGAGTGTTGGGTTTGGTTTTTGGTAACTTCGCAAGTTCCACCGACACCGCCTCCAACTTTAGGATCTTTCCTCATTCCCACCATATAACACAATGTTAGTCATTTATTCCAAATATCACATAAACAACTTATATTGCATTATTTAACCATACAAGATATTCCTCATATTTTCAATGTTTCTAAACTACTTTCATCATAAGTTTACAATCATCTAAAATATACATATTCATCTCATATTTCAACATTAGAATGTAAACTCATCTTCTACCTCTAGCATTTTACCCATTTTCCACTTTAACCACATTTTCCTTTTAGGGTTTTGGGGTTTTCATGAATCAACCCACAAACCTTTTCCATTCTCGAAATACTAACTCTAAATCAAGAGTTTACAAGAGCAAAACACATAAAACGAACCATAACTCAAAAGAGTGAGTTTCCATGGTTTCCCATATTTTGAGAAGAGATCCAACATACCAAAAATGGGTTTCAAAGAGAAGAAGAGAGTTAGAATCAAGAGTTTTACCTCTTCTCAAGCCCTTAGATGAGTATCGAAGCTCCTTGCCCTTGGAAAAGCTCTCTTATCTCACCTCTCTTCAATTTCTAACCCTAAAATATGTTTGGGGTTTTTCATTTAATGTTGTCTCGTCGGGTTCTCGCTTAAGCGAGCCCATTCTCGCTCAAGCGAGAAAATCCCGCCTATTTTAAAAACTTAGAACTGACCCTCTCGCCCTTGCAAGGGAACTCTCTCCCAGGTGAGGCATCTCTCGCTCAAGCGAGGATCTTACAGCCTCGACAGGTCCAAAACATCACTTTTCTCGCCTAGACGATCCAACTCTCGCTCAGGCGAGACCACACTCGCTCAGGCGAGACCACACTCGCTCAGGCGAGACCACACTCGCTCAGGCGAGACCACTCTCGCTCAAGCGAGCCAACTCTCGCTCAGGCGAGAATCCTTCAGTATAGCCCAGGATTTCACTCTCCCAGGCGAGCCTTTCTCGCCCAGGCGAGAATCCCTCGCTCAAGCGAGAATCCCAGGACTGATACTATAACTTTAAAGACTTAAATTTAGGGTGTTAGACCTCCAACCTTAGGATCTTTCCTCATTCCCACCAATAACAACAATGTCAGTCATTTATTCAAAATAACACTTAAACGACTCATATTTCATAGTCAAACATACAAGAGATTCACATATTTTCTAGGTTTCCAAAACTACTTCAATACGAGTTCCAAACATCTAAAGCATACATATTCATCTCATATATCAACATTAGAGCACAAACTCTTCTTCTACATTTAAAATTTCACTCATTTCTCTTTTTACTCATATTCTCATTTTGGGGGTTTTGGGATTTTTATGAATAAACCCACAAAACCTTTCCATTCATCAAATACCAACTCTAAACCAAGAGTTTACAAGAGAAAAACAACATAAAACGAACCATAACTCTAAAGGAATATTTTCCATAGTTTCTCATACTTTGAGAAGAGATCCATACACCCAAAAACGAGTTTGAAAATGAGAAAGAGAGTTAGAATCAAGAGATTTACCTCTTCTCAAGCTCCTAGATGATTTCCACGAGTTCTTGCTCTCAAAATCACCTTATCCTCTCTTCTCTCTCAATTTCTAACCCTAAAATGTGTTTGGGGTTTCTATTTTAAAGTGAAATCGTCGGGTTCTCGCTCAAGGAGCCCATTCTCGCTAAGGTGAGAAAATCTCGCCTTTGTAAAATTTCAGATCTGACGCTCTCGCTCAAGCAAGGGATTTCTCGCTCAGGCGAGGCTGCTCTCGCTCAAGCGAAGATCATCTCGCTCAAGCGAGGATCTTACAGCCTCGACAGGTCCTGAATGTCACTTTTCTTGCTCAGGCGAGACAACTCTCGCTCAGGTGAGACCACTCTCGCTCAAACGAGACAATTTTCGCTCAAGCGAGAATCCTTCAGTATATCCTAGGATTTCACCCTCCCGAGTGAGCCTCTCTCGCTCAGGCAGCAATTCTCTCACTCAAACGAGACTCTCATGGCTGATACTATTATTTAATGACTTTAAATTTAGGGTGTTATATTAGTTGAAAGTAAATTATTATTAGGGATTCAATGTTTAGTTATTTGATTTATTAGATTTTGTCAATTTACAATGTTTGTATAAACTGTCTTAATTTATATATTTGTGGGTGTATGACTTTATTAATTGCACTTCCCTCTCGCAACGATTCCCCCCTCTCCTAATTTAAATCCATTCATTTTCCCATACTCAATAAATACTCAGTTCATTAACACCTGCACCCTCTCCCAACTAACATTTCCCCCTGATTCAATACATTTCACTTCCCAAACTGCACACACTACACAAACTACATAATACACACGTCACTGTTCAAGGAGCATGGATTCTATTGGTAGAAATCTTAGAGAATAAAAAATAGTGTAAGTTTATCTTCATAATGTTATTCTTATAATGTATTTGTTATGCAATATATCCTAAGTAATTTCTTAAAATTTGCAAGAACATAAAAAGAACTAATGACTCTTTTTATTCAAATAAGGTTATATCCGGAAAAAATGAAGCATCGTTAGTGGATGTAATCCCATTATGTCTTTATTTAATACTGCATTTAATGTTTCCATTTAATATCGAAAAAATACTTTAGTAAATATTGCAAGCATTTATTGCATATGCACAAAAGCATAAATTGTGCAAAAATATTTTAGTGAATACTGCAAGTATTTATTTCATATGGATAAAAACGTAAATTGTGCAACTAACATTTTGTTACATAATTGTGCAAAAATAATTGTAGACAATGAATTTCAAAAATAATTTTTCTAGATTTTTACTTGCTTATTTATTGCCAATTGTTATATTTTTTACATATCGTGCAAAGAATATGTAGTCAAACTAAGGTCAACCAATAGTTTACATTTTCAATCAATGAATTTGTAAACGTGTTGCTCTAAATTTTCAAAGATTAATTCTACTAAGAAGTTGACACAATCTTGTAGGACCTTATTGAACACCTACACATATATAATACAATTTCAAATGTTAGTGTTAGGGCTTGTCCTAACACTTTAGACCATTCACTTAGAAAACTTAGACTTTATTTATCATAACAAAATATATGAAATTTTTATGTGAAAAGCTTAAACTAAAATGAGAGATTAAAGCAAATAATAATTAAAAAAAGAGTAATTGTTGATTATAAAAATAATTTTCAATAACATTTCAATAAATAAATTCTCATAAAAGCGTAACAACGTGTAATATATTTTATTTTCTTAATCATTTGTTATTGCTACTCAGACATGGGTATAATATATTTTTTTTAATTATTAGTCACATTCTTAATGAATCTCATATTTCTTACACTAAGGGAAGATCCTAATTTTAGTTTTACCTCAAATGTGATAGTACAATATAATAATTACTACAATTATTAAAATATAATATGTGCAATGTAATAATTAATAGAAACTAAAATTCACATGTTCTATGGTATTGATATTTTTGTGTAAAAAAAGTGAAAATTAAGAATATTTATGATGATAAACAAAATTGTCCCATGTTAATTATAGGCCATGAGTGACACAGATGCATGAGACTGACCCGATTAATACGTATCAGTGACACTTATTGAGATGAATTATTGTTCATTAATAAAGATATTAGTATCTTATCTATCGGGTGATGTGATACTTTATTTAACAAAAAAGAAGATACATTATATAATAGATTCAAAAGTTGAATTTATATCAATTAATACTTTATATTTTCAACAAATTAAAACTTGTTATCTCGATAAATGGTACGATGTTTATAATCAAACAATTATTCTAAAATATTGGCTATTAAATATATATATATATATATATATATATCGTATTGCTTGATTTTGAAGCTGTAGTACTCTTGTATTAATGTCAAACTTTTTCTATGAATTTAAAATAAATTTATAACTATCAAGGAAATAAAAATAATAAAAATTATTATATTTAATTATGTGAATCATATATCACTACTTTTATTATTATTTATCTATCATTCTTCATTCATTTGTATTACTGCTTTTATTTAACAGAGACATAAGAACAATGCATGATATGATATATTGAAAGTGTAAAAGGTTATTAAAATTTAAGTGCATAGACTATTTTCAATTTCTAATTACATTAATTGATTCTATTACCAAAACAATAATTAATTAACATAGAATGAAAAAGTGAATATGTGAATCATAATAATGAAGGTGATTTTCTATAAAAATATATATAATTTTTAATATATGTAGTAAAACAAAACATATTAACTAAACTACTTAATTTTCATAAGAATGTTGATATAAAAAATAATTAATATTTAAAGTGGGTCCTTAGATGTTTTTGATTTCAATAAATGTTTTCTATTTCCTATTTTTATTTTTAAAAAACAATTTTCATTTTCATGTTTTCATTTTCTCATAACTTGTTTGTTATTATCATTTTCATTTTTAAAATTATTCACTCTAAACTTCACAAACCATGACAATTACCCTTAAATTAATATAAACCAAACATGTTGGGAGGAATAATTACTTATTCTGGAATATACTGGTACATCCTTTTTTTGTATATCAAACATGCATTAATATAAAACTTATTCTATGAATTTTGGACATAATATAAAATATTATTTTCACTGAACAAAAAAGAACAAATAATGTTGAAGACTATAAAAAATAAAAATAAAAAGGACTTATATATAATGCTATACTATCATATATGCCAGCCTAACTTTTCTAGACAATGACTTTGTAAATTTTGAATCACGGATGAGTAGATAAATTGATTCTGACTTTCAAAACTAAATTTTCTAAATTTATACATGCATAATTTTATTTATTTATTGTGAGTTAATATTATTTTCGACATATCCTTTATATCATTGTGCAAAGTATAGGCTTGTCAACCAGTAGTTTATATTTTCAATAAATGCAAATTTCTTATCTCTTTTATTTTAAGATAAACGTGTTGCTCTAAATGATCAAAGATTTATTATAACAAGCTTTTGATACAATTATGTAATCCATCCTTATATCATTTTATTATTCCAACGCACACTTTTGATACTCATTCTTTGGATGTTTGGATATGGATTTTTTCAAACCGTTGTCGGGGAACACAAGTTGTGCCAACACATTTGAAACCAGGACCATGAATTCTTTCACAATCTAAATCCGAGTGACAAGAAAAATACACAATGGGACCCCGCGCCTCTGAATCTTTACACATATCTGTATTCACATAAGTAATACAAATAAACAAAATTTGTGTCATACAACGCAAGTAAATTTGGATGAATAATTAGAGTATTGTGAAAAAAATTTAGGATATAGAATTGGATCCATACATTTGGACAAAGACATACATGAGAATTGAAAGTAAAACAAAATTTCTAACCTGATGTAAAGATGAAAACCAATATGAAAGCCACTTTGACGATAGACATCCTCATACTTAACTAATATTCGACACTGGACACTTAATCAATTATGCACTCTTGAATGGATACCTCAATTCAGTGTGAGCCTCTTTATGTAGTATGAGGGTGTCAAAATTTTGAAAACAAGAATTAGGCCATTCAATAGTTTATATTTTCAATAGTAGAAAATTTTATTCTCATTTATTCTAGGATAGATGAGTTGCTTTCAAAAGTCAAAGAATAATTATTATAAGAATTTTATACATTGATTAAAGATCTCAATCGATCCCTAGCTATCGTATAACATCAAATTTTTATGTTTAATAATCAGGTTCAGTCATGACCTTTAGAGGCATCCGCGCAGAAAAATTGAGAGACCTTATTTTTCGTAATAAAATATGTTAAATTTGAATGTCAGGATCTAAACAAAAATGAGACTTCAAAACAAATCATGATAACAACAAAAAATGATTATTGATTCGTTATAAAAATAACGTAATTTTGTAAAATAATTTACAATAACATTTCAACAAAAAAAAAGTGTCATGAAAATCGTGAGAAAATGTAATACATTTTATTTTCTTTATTATCTTTGAATAATCTCATATTTTTTATGACCCTTAACTTGTTGTCACATTTTGTATGAAGATCATTGTGTCTAATATTTCTTTTTCATTTTTAGTCACTTTCCAAATAAATTCATATGTGAAATGCAATAATTAATAAAGGCATGAATGCACATGTTATGTAGTATTGATATTTTTTTAACAAAAGAAAAATCATCTACGTATGTAAAACAATTAGACAATGTTACTTTAGGTCATGTTTGATACACTTGCCACACATTCATAGGTCTATGCATGTTAGTACTCATAAGTGATACTTGTTGGGAGGAATAATCACTTATTTTAGAAGATATTAGTACATCTTTTTTGATACATCAAACTTGCACTAATATGAAACTTATTCTATGAATTTTGGACATAATATAAATTATTATTATCAGTAAATAAAAGATTAAATAATGTCAAAGAATATTAAAAAATTAATTACATTTAATGTTGTATTATTATATATGGTAGTCCAACTTTTTTAGACAGTGAATTTGTAAATTGTGAATTAAGGGTCAGTACATGAATTGATTCTCACTTTTAAAAATATTTTTTCTAGATTTCTACTTGCATACTTTTGTTTATTTATTGCCAATTAATATTATTTTTTCACCTATCTTTCATATCTTATGCAAAGTATATGTAGTCACACTAAAGTCAACCAATAGTTTACATTTTCAACACATAGAAATTTCCTATATCATTTATTCAAAATAGATGTGTTGGTCTAAATTTTGAAAGATCCATTATAAAAGTTGATATAATTATGTAAGACTTTATTGAACACCTATATAATAAAATTTTAAATGTTAGTTTTAGGGCTTTTATCATAAAAAAATGAGACTTTATTTGTCATAAAAAATATTTTTCTACAATTCTACTTGCATAGAAAATTTTCATCTCATTTATTCTAGGATAGATGAGTTTCTTCCAAAAGTCAAAGACTAATTATTACAAGAAGTTGATACATTTGTAACACCCCGAATTTTAGTTTTCAAGATTATAGTAACAGTCCTGGAAGCCTCGCTTGAGCGAGAGTTGTCTTGCCTGGGCGAGAAATGGCAATTTTGGGCTGTTGACACAGTGTAATCGATTACACTCTGCTGGTAATCGATTACATCGTATTAAAAGCATCAGATATGTGCATTTGACACAGTGTAATCGATTACACTCTGCTGGTAATCGATTACATCGTATTAAAAGCATCAGATATGTGCATCTGACACAATGTAATCGATTACACATTGCTGGTATTCGATTACACATTGCTGGTAATCGATTACACATTGCTGGTAATCGATTACATCGTATTAAAAGCATCAGATATGTGCATCTGACACAGTGTAATCGATTACACATTGCTGGTAATCGATTACACATTGCTGGTAATCGATTACATCGTATTAAAAGCATCAGATATGCGCATTTTTCACGTTGTAATCGATTACACCATGTTGGTAATCGATTACAACCCGACGACACCTCTTTAAAACAAAAACCCAAACACATTTTAAGGTTAAAAACTTTGAAGGGAGGTAAGAGAAGAGAGCTTTTCCAAGGGCAAGGAGTTTTGATACTCACCTAAGAGCTTGAGAAGAGGTAAAACTCTTGATTCTAACTCTCTTAAACTCATTTTGGGTATGTTGGATCTCTTCTCCAAATGTGAGAAACCATGGAAACTCATCCTTTGGAGTTATGGTTCGTTTTATGTGTTTTTCTCTTGTAAACTCTTAGTTTAGAGTTAGTATTTCGAGAATGGAAAAGGTTTGTGGGTTGATTCATGAAAACTCCAAAACCCTAAAGGGATAATGTGGTTAAAGTGGAAAATGGGTAAAATGCTAAAGGTAGAAGATGAGTTTACGTTCTAATGTTGAAATATGAGATGAATATGTATGTTTTAGATGGTTGTAAACTTATGATGAAAATAGTTTAGCAACATTGAAAATATGATGAATATCTTGTATGATTAAATAATGCAATATAAGTTGTTTATGTGATATTTGGAATAAATGACTAACATTGTGATTGTATGGTGGGAATGGGAAAGATCCTAGAGTTGGCGGCGGTGACGGTGGAACTAGCGCAGTTACCAAGAACCCAACCCAACACGCACCAAGGTAAGGATAAGTCTTTAATTTGGCACTTGAAATGAAAATGGATGTATTTTCTGGTTGTGCAAGGATTAATTGGTGAATCACGTATTTATTATAAACATATATGGGTATGTTTGTAATAAGGATTGCGTGGATTCACTGGATGCGATTGATAGTGAAATCAATGAAAAATGAAATATATTTTTAGCTAATCCTAAGGGGTGTAGCGACTTCGGCTCGAGTTTATGTAGCAACACTTCAGCCCGAGTTTACGCGGCATGTTTTCTTTATAAAAGAGATGAGAATTTGTTTTTAGCTAACCCTAAGGGGTGTAGAGACTTCGGCCCGAGTTTATGAGGCAACACTTCGGCCCGAGTTTATGAGGCAACACTTCGGCCCGAGTTTATGAGGCAACACTTCGGCCCGAGTTTATGAGGTAACACTTCGGCCCGAGTTTATGAGGCAACACTTCGGCCCGAGTTTATGAGGCAACACTTCAGCCCGAGTTTATGCGGCATGTTTTCTTTATAAAAGAGATGAGAAATTGTTTTTAGCTAACCCTAAGGGGTGTAGTGACTTTGGCTCAAGTAATGCAGCAAAACTAGTTGTATACGGTAGACGCTAAGGTTTAACGAAATGAATTATGTTTTTCTGCTTAATCGAATGTAGGTGAATATGCAACTTGAAATAAGTATGTCGGAATTATGATTGTAAGTGTAGGAAAATGCATGTAAAAGGAAAAAAAAATTCAAGGGAAGAATTTGAGTCTTTACAATATGGTATCAGAGCATAGTTAGTCCTGCGACCTAGGGTATGGCCTTACTAGCTTCTTTGTAACTTTAAAATGATTGGACTATGTGGTTGAAGCAAACTGTTGTGTGATTATTTGTTGATTGGTTTGATTAATCCTGGTTTACTGACAAATGAGAACCACGATAAACAGGTACCCGTTACTGAAATGTCTGGAAGAGGACGAGGAAGAGGATCAGGTCAGAATGAACTGTTGGCCCAGATTGCGGCAGTGCTAGCAAATGTGAATGAGAACTTGCAACATCTGAATCAGAATGTGACACCAAGCCCGAGTTCACAGCCTTTGGTTCCACCCGGTCCGGCTGAGTATCGAGGTTTGGATGAGTTCTGTAGGAGGAACCCCAGTTCGTTTCAAGGGGGGTTCGCTCCTGATGCAGCCATCGAGTGGATTAAGAGATTGGAGAGAATTTTCAAGGCCATGAGTTGTACTGATGCTCAGAAGTTGGCGTATGCCACCTATTTGTTAGAAAAAGAGGCCGAAAACTGGTGGGAATTCACTCGGCGCCAAATGGAGGCGGATGGGCAAATAATTCTTTGGTGCACATTCAGGGAGAAATTCCTTCGAAAATATTTTCCTGCTGATCTTAGGAGTCAAAAAGAAATGGAATTCTTGAGGTTGGAACAAGGGAACTTGTCAGTGGGGGACTATGCAGCCAAGTTTGAAGAATTGGCCCGATTTTGCCCTTACTCTGAATTGGAGGCGGACGGAAGGTCCAAGTGCTCGAAGTTTGAATCGGGTTTGAAGCCCAAGCTGAAAACGATGCTTAGGCATCAAGAGATCTCTGATTTCTCTACACTAGTCAACAAGTGTAGGATGGTGGAGGATGATATGAAGGCGGACGAAGTGGTGGCGTCAAGATCACTTCCTCCCAAGAATTTTGGGCCCCACAGGAATTTTGTGCACGGGAAGGGAAAGAGTAAGGCGTTTCCGGAAGAGGGGAAGCCTTATCCCTCGCCTATGGGTAACAGAGGCGAGGGATAACAAATGCGGTCGGAACAAATTTTGGGTCGCAACAAAACCCACCATCCTGGTGTAACAAATGCGGCCGAAAACACTTTGGTGATTCTTGCCCCGGATCCACGCTTAGCTGTTATTACTGCAAGGAGAGTGGGCATCTTAAGAGGCATTGTCCAAAATTTCGGCAGAGTATGAATGTTGTTCGTGCTGAACGACCTCGATCCACCGGCAGAGTTTTCACCATGAATGGTGCAGAGACTTCAAATGCAGACGGCCTGATAAGAGGTAATTGCATGGTGGCAAGTATTCCTCTTTTAGTGTTGTTTGATTCGGGGGCGACACACTCCTTTGTATCTAATGACTGTGTGGATAGGCTGAAATTGCAAACTGAGTCGTTGCTTTTCGACTTGGTCGTATCCACTCCAACTGATGTGCCTGTGGTGGTGTCGACAGTAGTGTCTCGATGTCCAATGGTAGTAAATGGTAGGACATTTACCGTGGATTTGATCTGCTTACCACTGTCCCAGTTAGATCTAATTCTGGGAATGGACTGGTTGTCGGTGAATCATGTGATGCTTAATTGTGCTGATAAGACAGTGGTATTCGGAGATCCAGTTGGGATTTCTGAGGGGGTCGGTTGTATGAAGCCGATGTCGGCAAAGGAAGTCAGAACTTCTTGTAAAGGGGGAGGGGCCGTGTTTATGTTAATGGCATCCCTGGAGGGTATTGAGGAACCCAAGATTGGAGATATTCCGATAGTTCGTGAGTTTCCTGAGGTATTCCCTGGTGAGATTCCGGAATTGCCTCCAGTAAGAGAAGTTGAATTCTCTATTGATTTGGTACCTGGAACGGGACCCATCTCTATAGCTCCTTATAGGATGGCACCGTTAGAGTTGGCTGAATTGAAAAAGCAGGTTGAGGACTTGTTGGCGAAGAAGTTCATTCGTCCTAGCGTCTCGCCATGGGGTGCGCCTGTTTTGTTGGTTAAGAAAAAGGATGGTAGTATGCGGTTGTGTACCGACTATCGGCAATTGAACAAGGTCACTATTAAGAACAAGTATCCGTTGCCTCGGATCGATGACTTGATGGATCAGTTGAGAGGGGCGATAGTATTTTCAAAAATTGACCTTCGGTCAGGTTACCACCAACTTCGGGTGAAGTCGGAAGACATTCCTAAAACTGCTTTTAGGACAAGGTATGGACATTTTGAATATTTGGTCATGCCTTTTGGTGTAACAAATGCCCCAGCAATATTTACCGACTACATGAATCAGATTTTTCATCCGTATTTGGATTCATTTGTAGTGGTATTTATTGATGACATTTTGGTTTACTCCAAAAGCCGAGAAGAGCATGCTGAGCACCTGAGGGTTGTGCTAGAGCTTCTTAGTAAAAATCGGTTGTATGCAAAGCTGTCCAAGTGTGATTTCTGGTTGGAATCGGTAAACTTTCTTGGACATATGATATCCAAGGAAGGAGTGGCAGTGGACCCTTCAAAGGTAGAAGCGGTTATGGAATGGGCGGTGCCCAAGTCAGTCAGTGAGATCAGGAGCTTTCTGGGTTTGGCAGGGTATTATCGGAAATTCATTGAAGGATTTTCGAAGTTGGCACTACCATTGACTAAGCTCACTCGGAAAGGAGAACCATATGTGTGGATATTTCGTTGCGAAGAAAGCTTTCAGGAGTTGAAACGAAGGTTGACTACGGCACCAGTGTTGGTTCTTCCTTGTACCGATAAGGATTTCAGTGTCTATTGTGATGCTTCCAAGCAAGGTTTGGGTTGTGTCCTGATGCAAGAAGGGAAAGTGGTTGCCTATGCTTCTCGTCAGTTAAGGACGCACGAACAGAACTACCCTACTCATGATTTGGAATTGGCCGCAGTGGTTTTTACTTTAAAAATCTGGAGACAGCATCTCTATGGCGTGAGATTTGAGGTGTACAGCGACCACAAGAATTTGAAGTACCTATTTGACCAAAAGGAATTGAATATGAGACAGAGACGTTGGATAGAATTCCTCAAAGATTATGATTTTGGATTGCAGTACCATCCGGGAAAGGCTAATGTAGTGGCTGATGCGCTAAGTCGGAAATCTTTACACATGTCGACTTTGATGATTAGGGAAGGGAAACTGATTGAAGAGTTCAGGGATATGACTTTGGATGTTCAGATAAAGCCTCATAGTATGATTTTGGGAATGTTGAAGGTCACCAATGAACTGTTTGAGAAAATCCGAGTTTTGCAAGTTGAGGATGTTGAGATAATGGCAAAACGAGATTTAATGCTAAGTGGCAAGGAAACTGATTTCGCATCAGACCCTAGTGGAATGCTGCGTTATAAAGGGAGGATTTGTGTGCCTCATGATGAGGAATTACGGAAGAGTATTTTGGAAGAGTCTCATAAGGGCAAGATGAGCTTTCACCCAGGAACTACCAAGATGTACCAAGATTTGAAGAAATTGTTTTGGTGGTCAGGGTTGAAGAGGGATGTGGCTTCGTATGTCTCGAGTTGTTTGGTATGCCAGAAAGCCAAGATTGAGCATCAGCGGCCAGCAGGAGAGTTACAATCCCTAGAAATTTCCGTTTGGAAGTGGGACAGTATCTCCATGGATTTTGTGTCTGGTTTTCCGAAGACTCGGAAAGGGTACGACTCGATATGGGTAATAGTGGATCGGTTGACTAAGTCTGCTCATTTCTTGCCGATGAACATGAGGTACTCCCTAGAACGATTGGCGGAACTGTATATCCGGGAAGTTGTTCGGTTGCATGGGATACCGTCGAGCATTGTGTCGGATAGAGATCCCCGTTTTACTTCCAACTTTTGGACTAGTTTACAGTCCGCAATGGGAACTAAGTTGAAGTTAAGTTCAGCTTATCATCCACAAACGGACGGTCAGTCGGAAAGAACTATACAATCATTGGAAGATCTTCTAAGGGCTTGTGTCTTGGAACAACCAGGAAGTTGGGATGGTATGTTACCTTTGATCGAATTCACCTACAACAATAGCTTTCATTCGAGTATCGGGATGGCACCTTATGAGGCGTTGTATGGTAGGAAGTGTCGAACTCCAGTGAGTTGGTTTGAAACTGGGGAGAACTTGATATTGGGACCCGAAGTGGTTCAGGAGACAACGGACAAAATCAAGAAAATCCGGGAGAATATGAGAATCGCCCAAAGTCGACAGAAGAGCTATTATGATAAGAGGCGGAAACCCCTTGAGTTTAACGAGGGAGATCATGTTTTCATGAGAGTTGTCCCGACTACCGGTATCGGTAGAGTGTTGAAGTCTCGTAAGCTGGCTCCTCGATTTATTGGGCCTTATCAGATATTGAAGAGAATTGGGCCAGTAGCGTATCGTATTGCTTTACCTCCGTTGTTGTCCAATCTCCATAATGTATTTCATGTGTCTCAGTTGAGGAAATATGTTGGAGATCCATCTCATGTGGTTGAGTCTGATCAGATAGAGTTGAAGGATAATTTGACTTTTGCGACGTTGCCTGTGAGAATCATGGATACCAGTATAAAGAGATTGAGAGGTAAGGAGATTGCCTTGGTAAAGGTGTTGTGGAGCCAAGTGGACGAAGGAGACGCTACTTGGGAAGTTGAGCAAGAGATGAGGGAGGATTACCCATATTTGTTTGAATCGAGGTATGTTGATTTTCGGGGACGAAAATTCTTTTAAGAGGGGGAGGATTGTAACACCCCGAATTTTAGTTTTCAAGATTATAGTAACAGTCTTGGAAGCCTCGCTTGAGCGAGAGTTGTCTCGCCTGGGCGAGAAATGGCAATTTTGGGCTGTTGACACAGTGTAATCGATTACACTCTGCAGGTAATCGATTACATCGTATTAAAAGCATCAGATATGTGCATTTGACACAGTGTAATCGATTACACTCTGCTGGTAATCGATTACATCGTATTAAAAGCATCAGATATGTGCATTTGACACAGTGTAATCGATTACACTCTGCTGGTAATCGATTACATCGTATTAAAAGCATCAGATATGTGCATCTGACACAGTGTAATCGATTACACATTGCTGGTAATCGATTACACATTGCTGGTAATCGATTACATCGTATTAAAAGCATCAGATATGTGCATCTGACACAGTGTAATCGATTACACATTGCTGGTAATCGATTACACATTGCTGGTAATCGATTACATCGTATTAAAAGCATCAGATATGCGCATTTTTCACGTTGTAATCGATTACACCATGTTTGTAATCGATTACAACCCGACGACACCTCTTTAAAACAAAAACCCAAACACATTTTAAGGTTAAAAACTTTGAAGGGAGGTAAGAGAAGAGAGCTTTTCCAAGGGCAAGGAGTTTTGATACTCACCTAAGAGCTTGAGAAGAGGTAAAACTCTTGATTCTAACTCTCTTAAACTCATTTTGGGTATGTTGGATCTCTTCTCCAAATGTGAGAAACCATGGAAACTCATCCTTTGGAGTTATGGTTCGTTTAATGTGTTTTTCTCTTGTAAACTCTTAGTTTAGAGTTAGTATTTCGAGAATGGAAAAGGTTTGTGGGTTGATTCATGAAAACCCCAAAACCCTAAAGGGATAATGTGGTTAAAGTGGAAAATGGGTAAAATGCTAAAGGTAGAAGATGAGTTTACGTTCTAATGTTGAAATATGAGATGAATATGTATGTTTTAGATGGTTGTAAACTTATGATGAAAATAGTTTAGCAACATTGAAAATATGATGAATATCTTGTATGATTAAATAATGCAATATAAGTTGTTTATGTGATATTTGGAATAAATGACTAACATTGTGATTGTATGGTGGGAATGGGAAAGATCCTAGAGTTGGCGGCGGTGACGGTGGAACTAGCGCAGTTACCAAGAACCCAACCCAACACGCACCAAGGTAAGGATAAGTCTTTAATTTGGCACTTGATGCGATTGATAGTGATAAGGATTGCGTGGATGCGATTGATAGTGAAATCAATGAAAAATGAAATATATTTTTAGCTAATCCTAAGGGGTGTAGCGACTTCGGCTCGAGTTTATGTAGCAACACTTCAGCCCGAGTTTACGCGGCATGTTTTCTTTATAAAAGAGACGAGAATTTGTTTTTAGCTAACCCTAAGGGGTGTAGCGACTTCGGCCCGAGTTTATGAGGCAACACTTCGGCCCGAGTTTATGAGGCAACACTTCGGCCCGAGTTTATGAGGCAACACTTCGGCCCGAGTTTATGAGGCAACACTTCGGCCCGAGTTTATGAGGCAACACTTCAGCCCGAGTTTATGCGGCATGTTTTCTTTATAAAAGAGATGAGAAATTGTTTTTAGCTAACCCTAAGGGGTGTAGTGACTTTGGCTCAAGTAATGCAGCAAAACAAAAATGAATTTCAAAGTGATTTACTAACTTTTCTAAATGTGGATTATCTTATAATGACGTTTATTGAATTAATGACTTACTCCTTTATGTGTTTGTGTTTCGTCATTGATAATCTCATTGCAGATAAACAGGTGACCTGAGGTGGTCTTATTTTGGAAGCTTAGGAGCTTTATATTTTTGGATTACAATTATTAGCACTATTTTGTACATTAGTGCTTATTGAATTCTTTGGAATATTTTGTAACTATGGATATATGACTTATACGATTGATTGTGATTCCGCATATACGTAGCTATGGGTATTTTGGAAACCCATAACTAGTTGTATACGGTAGACGCTAAGGTTTAACGAAATGAATTATGTTTTTCTGCTTAATCGAACGTAGGTGAATATGCAACTTGAAATAAGTATGTCGGAATTATGATTGTAAGTGTAGGAAAATGCATGTAAAAGGAAAAAAAAAATTCAAGGGAAGAATTTGAGTCCTTACAACATTGATGTAAGATCTCAATCGATCCCTAGATATCGTATAATATCAATTGCTTATGTTTAATACTCAGGTTTAGTCATGACATTTTAGAGGCAATCCGCGCAGAAAAATTGAGAGACCTTATTTATCGTAATAAAATATGTTAAATTTGAATGTTGGAATCTAAAGAAAAATGAGACTTCAAAACAAATCATGATAACAACAAAAAATGATTATTGATTCATTATAAAAATATTTTAATTATGTAAAATAATTTTTAATAACATTTCAACAAAAACAAAGTGTCATAAAAATCGTGAGAAAATGTAATACATTTTATTTTCTTGCTCATTTATTATTGTTACTAGTTGTAGACTACATTCCAATATGTTTTATATTTTTTACTCACATTCTTAATTAACCTTGAATAATCTCATATTTTGTATGACCTTTAACTTTTAGTCACATTTCTTATGAAGATCATTGTGTCTAATATATTTTTTTAATTTTTAGTCACATTCAAAATAAATTCATATGTGAAATGTGATAATTAATAAAGGCATGAAAGCATATGTTATGTAATATTTAGATTTTTTTTATAAAAAGAAAAATCATCTACGTACATAAAAAATTACTCACTGTTACCTTAGTTCATGTTTGATACACTTTCTAAACATGTATAGGTCTACACATTTTAATACTCATAAGTGATACTTGTTGGGAGGAATAATCACTTATTTTAGAAGATATTAGTACATCTTTTTCGGCACATCAAGCTTGCTCTAATATGAAACTTATTCTATGAATTTTGGATATAATATAAAATATTATTATCAGTAAATACAAGAATAAATAATGCCAACGAATTTTTAAAAACAAAAGTACTTACATTTAATATTGTATGATTATATATGGCAATCCAAATTTTTTAGGCAATGGATTTGTAAATTGTGACTTGAGGATCAACACATGAATTGATTCTCACTTTTTAATATATTTGTTCTAAATTTCTACTTCCATAATTTTGTTTATTTCTTGCCAATTAATATTTTTTTACCTATATTTTATGTCATTGTGTGAAGTATATGTAGTCACTCTAAAGTCAACAAATAGTTTACATTTTCATCACATAGAAATTTCTTATATCATTTATTCTAAATAGATGTGTTGCTCTATATTTCAAAGATTATTTATAAGAAGAAGTTGATAAAATCGTGTAAGACTTTACTGAACACCTATATATAATACAATGTCAAATATTAGTTTTAGGGCTTTCATCATATAAAAAATGAGACTTTATTTTCGAAAAAATATTTTTTTCTAGATTTCTACTTGAATAGAAAATTTTCAACTCATTTATTCTAGGATAGATGAGTTGCTTTCAAAAATCAAAGACTAATTATTACAAGAGGTTGATACAATGATGTAAGATCTCAATCAATCCCAATATATCGTATAATATCAAATGTGTTAAGATTAATACTCAGGTTCAGTAATGACATTTTAGAGGCCATCCGCATAGAAAATTTGAGAGACCTTATTTATCGTAATTAAATATGTTAAATTTGAATGTTGGAATCTAAACAAAAACGAGACTTCAAAACAAATCTTGATAACAATAAAAAGTGAATATTGATTCATTATAAAATGAATTTAATAATGTAAAATAGTTCACAATAACATTTCAACTGAAAAAATTGTCATGAAAATCGTGTGAAAATGTAGTACATTTTATTTTCTTGCTCATTTATTATTGCTACTCGTTGTAGATTTCAGTCCAATACATTTTTTATTTTTTAGTCACATTCTTAAAATATCCTTGAATAATCTCATATTTTGTATGATCCTTAATTTTAGTCACATTTCAAATGGAGATCCTTGTGTCCAACATATTTTTTTTCATTTTTAGTCACATTCTAAATAAATTCATATGTGAAATGCAATAATTAATAAGACATGAATGCACATGTTATGTATTATTGAGATTTTTTAATAAAAAGAAAAATAATCTACGTATGTAAAACAATTAGTTACTATTACTTTAGGTCATGTTTGATACCCTTGCCACACATGCACAGGTCTACACATTTTAATACTCATAAGTGATACATGTTGGGAGGAATAATAACATATATTAGAAGATATTAGTACATATTTTTTGGTACATTGAACTTAACTTATTATATGAATTTTGGACATAGTATAAAATATTATTATCAGTATATAAAATATTAAATAACGTCAAAGAATCTTTAAAAAAAAGTACTTACATTTAATGTTGTATTATTATATATGGCAGCCCAACTTTTGTAGACAACGAATTTGTAAATTGTAAGTTAAGGGTGAGTACATGAATTCATTCTAACTTTTAAAAATATTTTTTCTAGATTTCTACTTACATAATTTTGTTTACTTATTGCCAATTAATATTATTTTTTACCTATCTTTTATATCATTGTGCAAAGTATATGTGTAACGATTCGATTTTATAACCCAAAATTTTAAAAATTTATTGAATTTAAATATTAGTTAAGTTTCCCCAATTCAAAATGCGGAAATAATCAATAATATTTTTTCATCAAGAACATGACATCACATTCTATTTTAATCCATAATTCATACAATTATCCTTTGTTTCAATTACAACACTGATTAAGGAAATCATGCTAATCTTATTACATCTTTTGAAAGAGATCATTTATACAACATAGTTACTTCAACATATTCCTCATATTACATACATTTTACAAATACAATTTCGAAATACAAGAACGACTACTCCAGTCTATACTCCCATCAGCAAACATCCACGACGCAACAGCAACATCCTGAACTCACATATAACACATAGACAGGGAAAAGCAGAGGGAGTAAGAACCAACTACGGTAACCGTAGCGTGGAATTACATGGAGTAAATAAATCATTAAAGTATAACAACATATACAATCATCTAAAATCAATCATAGTAAACATATACCATTTATATACCAGTCAATACCTTAAACTACATAATGTTCACATATTCATTCGGTATAATCATCACGTTTCACTTAGACAATTCAACACATCAGCACAACAAACAATAAGATATTTACTTCTTCAATTAACAACCTTTACAATTTACTTACACAATTTATCCAATCTCATCTTCATCAATATTCCTATTACCATAGCTACTCATAAATACCTAATGATACTCCCATACCCGAAGGCGGTACACTAATGTCAAAGCAATACAACACTTCCAAAACAATACAATACTCCTACGACAACCCAATATCACAAAGGGCCAATCAAATCAATACCACAAAGGCAGGTCACATCCATACCACGAAGGCAGGTCAAAATCCATACCACGAAGGCAGGTCAAATTCCATACCACGAGGGGTAGGTCAAACTCCATACCACGAAGGGCAAGTCAAACTCCATACCACGAAGGGCAGGTCAAACTCCATACCACGAAGGGCGGGTCTAACTCCATACCACGAAGGGCAGGTCAAACTCCATACCACGAAGGGCAGGCCAAACTCCATACCACGAAGGGCAGGTCTAACTCCATACCACGAAGGGCATGTCTAACTCCATACCACGAAGGGCAGGTCTAACTCCATACCACGAAGGGCAGGTCTAACTCCATACCACGAAGGGCTGGTCAAACTCCATACCACGAAGGGCAGGTCTAACTCCATACCACAAAGGGCAGGTCTAACTCCATACCACGAACGGCAGGTCTAACTCCATACCACGAAGGGCAGGTCAAACTCCATACCACGAAGGGCAGGTCTAACTCCATACCACGAAGGGCAGGTCTAACTCCATACAACAACATCAATCACAATATAATATATTTCCACTGCATTATTCTAACATTGCAACTTCCTCACAACATAAGATGTAACGACCCGATTTCTACCCTTGAGATTTTTTTCATTCATTTTAATTCCATCTTACATACATTCATCATCTTACTTAAAACCTTCAGGAATCATTCCTTAAAAATACTCTTTACACCTATTATATTATCATATAATTTAAATTGCGGAAAAACATAATTCATTCATTATTATTCCCATTGGGTACTAAGAGCCCAAAAGTGATAATACTCCAAATATGACAATACTCATGGTTACGAATATCCAAATAAATGTCAGCCATGGTTACAATTATTCAATTCCACAAGTAGTCATTTAAAGTACCAAAAATGCAAATAGTGAATCCAACGTCTAAAGCTCCTAAAGCTCCCGAACTAGCATACTCCATTCGTCTATTTACCTGCAATGGGATTATCAATGACAAAAGTACAAAACACACAAAGGAGTAAGTCGTTAATTCAATAAACGTCATTATAAGATAATCCACATTAGAAAAAGGGTTAGTAAACCATTTTCGAAATTCATTTTGTCGTGCTACATAACTTGAGCCAAAGTCGCTACACCCCTCAGGGTTAGCTAAAAGCAGAATCTCGTTTCTCTTAAAACAAATCACGCTTATATACTCAAGCTAGAGTTTACGCTTCTATACTCAAGCCAGAGTCGCTAACCATTCCTGGTCGGCTAAAACATATTTTCCTTTCATCGATCTCCTCATAAATCATTTTCATGCTTCTATACTCAAGCCAGAGTGTATGCTTCTATACTCAAGCCAGAGTGTATGCTTCTATACTCAAGCCAGAGTGTATGCTTCTATACTCAAGCCAGAGTGTATGCTTCTATACTCAAGCCAGAGTGTATGCTTCTATACTCAAGCCAGAGTCGCTAACCATTCCTGGTCGGCTAAAACATATTTTCCTTTCATCGATCTCCTCATAAATCATTTTCATGCTTCTATACTCAAGCCAGAGTGTATGCTTCTATACTCAAGCCAGAGTGTATGCTTCTATACTCAAGCCAGAGTCGCTAACCATTCATGGTCGGCTAAAACATATTTTCCTTTCATCGATCTCCTCATAAATCATTTTCATGCTTCTATACTCAAGCCAGAGTGTATGCTTCTATACTCAAGCCAGAGTGTATGCTTCTATACTCAAGCCAGAGTGTGTGCTTCTATACTCAAGCCAGAGTGTATGCTTCTATACTCAAGCCAGAGTGTATGCTTCTATACTCAAGCCAGAGTGTATGCTTCTATACTCAAGCCAGAGTCGCTAACCATTCATGGTCGGCTAAAAATGTACTTCTTTTTCATTTGTTTCACCATAAATCATTTTCGGTAAATCCACGCCCACATTAGTATAAACACACCCATATATGTTTATACTAAATACGTGATTTACACTCAATCATCGCATAACCAGAAAGTACCACATACTTTCCTTTCCGTAAATCTACGCCTACTTTAATGTAAACACACCCATATATGTTTACATCAAATGCGTACTTTACGTATCAATCATTGCATAATCAGAAAACTCACATTTTCGATTCCAAATGCTCAATTAAAGACTTATCCTTACCTCGATGAGTGTTGGGTTTGGTTCTTGGCAACTTCTCAAGTTCCACCGACACCGCCTCCAACCTTAGGATCTCTCTTCATCCCACCACATAACACAATGTTAGTCATTTATTCCAAATATCACATAAACAACTTATATTGCATCATTTAATCATACAAAATATTCATCATCAATATTCAACCATCTAAAACATGCATAACATCTCATATTTCAATATTTCCAAAACTACTTCAATACAAGTTTCTAAATATCAAAGCATACATGTTCATCTCATATAACAACATCAAAGCACTACTCATTATCCACATCTAACATTTCATCCCTTTCTCTTTATACTCGTATTCTTATTTTGGGGGGTTTTTGGGGGTTTTTCATGAATAACCTATAAAACTTTCCATTCATCAAATAACAACTCTAAACCAAGAGTTTACAAGATAAAAAACAACATAAAACGAACCATAACTCTAAAGGATGAGTTTCCATGGTTTCTCGTGTTTTGAAAATAAATCCAACATACCCAAAACAAGTTAGAGAGGAAGAAGAAGAGTTAGTAACAAGAGGTTTACCTCTTCTCAAGCTCCAAGATGAGTCCTAAGGCTCCTTGCTCTTGAAAATCTCTCATTTCTCTCTTCTCTTCGAAGTTCTAACTCAAAAATGTGTTTAGGTTTCTGTTTTAAAGAGGTGTCGTCGGGTTGTAATCGATTACCAACATGGTGTAATCGATTACAACGTGAAAAATACGCATATCTGATGCTTTTAATACGATGTAATCGATTACCAGAAGTGTGTAATCGATTACCAGAAGTGTGTAATCGATTACCAGAAGTGTGTAATCGATTACCAGCAGAGTGTAATCGATTACCAGCAGAGTGTAATCGATTACCAGCAGAGTGTAATCGATTACCAGAAGTGTGTAATCGATTACACTGTGTCAGATGCACATATCTGATGCTTTTAATACGATGTAATCGATTACCAGAAGTGTGTAATCGATTACACTGTGTCAACAGCCCAAAATTGTCATTTCTCGCCCAGGCGAGACAACTCTCGCTCAAGCGAAGCTTCCAGGACTGTTACTATAATTTTAAAGATTAAAATTTGGGGTGTTACATAAGATACCACATCAATGTCATAAACACAATGTATGTCATATCCTACCACAATAAAAACCACTCACAACATCATCATCACATAATATAATTATGTCCATTTATCACCAACAAGCTGTTCATCACAAAATCATTATTACAAATATACCCACAAATCAACAACTTATCACACAATCATTGATACAAACACACTCATATATGTTTATAACAAATCAATCATCCATAACACAACATTATCATAAATAAACCCCACACAACATATTTTTCATCATATAACACATTAACGTTAGAACCATCTTTCATGACGGTGTATTACCATAAATGAGCATATAGCGTTTTATTTAAATAAACGGTTTTCCCGCACATATATCCCTACATTTATGGCTAATACATCCTCATGTGTAATAAAGACTCTCACATGGGTCATAAACACCCAAAAGAGTTTCTATCCGTTAATATGCTCCGATTCTTGAGGGAAATCGGAGATGATGACTCTAATGAAATACTCTAAGACCACAATGGTTTTCTCCCTCACCTTAGGTTGCATAAGCTCCATTATTTCGCAAAAGAGCTCCATCTCCCTAAATCTCCTTCAACCTCCATTGTTGATTTTTCGTCTCCAAAGCACTCCAATGTTCCATTAAGAAGCAAGAGGAAGAGGTTTTGATGTGTTTTTGAGGTTTAGTAGAGGGAAGAGTCGAAATCCATGGGGAGTTGCCGTTATGAGTGAAAGGGGAGAAAAGAAAGTGAAGATTAGGGTTTGTGAAACCTTTTCCATACTTTTATAGTTGGACCCTCTCGCCTGGGCGAGAATAGCTCGCTTGGGCGAGAAGCCCACGACGTTTTAAATTTATAAACACGGACTCTCTCACCTGGGCGAGATTCTCTCGCTCAAGCGAGAATCTGACAGCCCGCCTAGGCTTCTCTAGCTCAAGCGACCACTTTCTCGCTTGGGCGATATTCCCAGAATTCCTAAAATTAAAACAATGGGTCTCTCGCTTGGGCGAGACCCTCTCGCTCAAGCGAGAATCTGACAGTATGCCCCATTCTTCAGGACTGTTACCCATTTTAAGGAGGGTAAATTTGGGGGTGTTACAATATGTAGTCACACTAAAGTCAACCAATAGTTTACATTTTCAACACATAGAAATTTCCTATATCATTTATTCTAAATATATGTGTTGCTCTAAATTTTCAAAGATACAAATGTGTAAGACTTTACTAAACACATATATATAATACAATGTCATATGTTAGTTTTAGGGCTTTTATCATAGAAAAAATGAGACTTTATTTGTCATAAAAATACTTTTTCTAGATTTTTACTTGCATAGAAAATTTTCATCTCATTTATTCTAGGAAAGATGAGTTGCTTTCAAAAGTTAAAGACTAATTATTATAAGAAGTTGATACATTGATGTAAGATCTCAATCAATCCCTAGATATCGTATAATATCCAATGTTTATGTTTAATACTCTCGTTCAGTCATGACATTTTAGAGGCCATACGCACATAAAAATAGACACACCTAATTTATCGTAATAAAATATGTTACATTTCAATGTTGTCTAAAAAAATGAGAATTCAAAACAAATCATGATAACAACAAAAAATGAATACTGATTCGTTATAAAAAGATTTTAATTATAAAATAATTTTTAATAACATTTCAACAAAAAAAGTGTCATGAAAATCGTGAGAAAATGTAATACATTTTATTTTCTTGCTCATTTATTATTGTTATTCGTTGTAGACTTCAGTCCAATATATTTTTTATTTTTTGTCACATTCTTAATTAACCTTGAATAATTTCATATTTTGTATGACCCTTAACTTTTAGTCATATTTCGTATGAAGATCATTGTGTCCAATATTTTTTTTTCATTTTTAGTCACATTCTAAATAAATTCATATGTTAAGTGCAATAATTAATAAAGGCATGAATGCACATGTTATGTAGTATTGATATTTTTGTAAAAAAAAAACATCTACGTATGTAAAATAATTAGTCACTGTTACATTAGGTCATATTTGATACACTTTCTACACATGTATAGGTCTACGCATTTTAATATTCATAAGTGATACTTGTTGGTCGGAATAATAACTTATTTTAGAAGATATTAGTACATCTTTTTTGGTACATCGAACTTGCACTAATATGAAACTTATTCTCTGAATTTTGGACATAATATAAAATATTAATATGAGTAAATAACAGAATAAATTATTTCAAAGAATTAAAAAAAGTACTTACATTTAATGTTGTATTACTATATATGGCAGTCCAACTTTTTAGACAATAAATTTGCAAATTGTGAATTGAGGATGAGTACGTGAATTGATTCTCACTTTTAAAACTATTTTTTCTAGATTTCTACTTGCATAATTTTGTTTATTTATTGCCAATTAATATTATTTTTTACCTATCTTTTATATCATTGTGCAAAGTATATCTATTCAGTTAAAGTCAACCAATAGTTTACATTTTCTACACATAGAAATTTCCTATATCATTTATTCTAAATATATGTGTTGCTCTAAATTTTCCAAGATCAATTATAAGAAGTTGATACAAATGTGTAAGACTTTACTCAACATAATAACCGAATAATTGATGACAAATGATCTATGTTACTCTTATAGTATGAATAATTGTAAATCAGCCTTTATAGTTGAAGAGAAAAACTTGTTGAGAATATAGGAGAAAGTAAGTTGTATTGATTTGGGTATTAGAAATTTATATGGAGGTTCTCAATTTAAAGTAGTAGGGGTCTTCAGTTTGAATGCTTGTAGTTGCCATTGAGAATCGGAAAAATTAATGTGTTGCAAACCTCCTTCGGAGCCCAATGAAAATATCTATGCACCTGCAAAAATTGAAGTCGGTATTGCAGGATGATTGTTCAGAAAAAGGCTGCAAAATAATAACGAAGTTTGGTCGCCCAAACCGATTTCTCAATGGAAGTTTGGTTGACCCAAACCGACTTCACAATTGAATTTTGGTTGGCCCAAACCGATTTTTGATCAATGGAAGTTTGGTTGGCCCAAATCGACTTAAGGGTTACGGGTAGGCCCAACCTACTTTTGTGTAGAAGTTTGTTTGGCCCAAACTGTAACACCTCAAATTTCTTTTTCGGAATGATTGGAAAAAGTAGAGTGTTGGATTATATATTGGGCAATCCTCGTTTGAGAGAGAGGACCTCGCCCGAGAGAGAGACTCGGTGTTCTAATATGAGTTTCCCGAAGACCTCGCTTAAGCAAGGAAATGGACGCTTGAGTGAGAGTGAAATCTGGAAAAGCTGTCAAATTCTAGCTTGAGCTAGAATTTTCTCCCAGGCTAGAGAGGAGCCTTAGCATACTGCCCGATTCTCGCCCGAGCAAGAAATCCACGCCCGGGCGGGAGCGTCAGGGTTGAAAAGCTGAAAAATTGCGAAATTCTCCCCCAAGCGAGCCATTCTCGCTCGGGCGAGGTTGCGCAGCTGTAAAAGTAAAAGAGGGGTTTCAAAAACCCTAATCTTCATTTTATTTTCTCTCCTTTCTCTCCCAACGGTGGCTCCACCCAAATGAACCATTCTCCTCTCCACTAAACATCAAAACTCATCAAAACCCCTTTCTATTACTTCTTGGTGGCACATTTGGGAAATCTTGGATGTGAAAAATGGAACAATGGAGATTGGAGAAGATGAAGGGAGATGTGGCTCTTTTGTGGAGCAACGGAGCTTACGCAACCTAAGGTGGGGGATAAGACCATTGTGGTCTTAGAGTTTTTCATTAGAGTCATCTTCTCCGATTTCCCTCAAGAATCGGAGCACGTTAACGGATAGAAACTCTCTTGGGTGTTTGTGGTCCATGTGAGAGTCTTTATTATATATGAGGATGTATTAGCCATAAAAGTGGAGATATATGTGCGGGAAAACCGTTTATTTAAGTAAAACGCAATATGCTCATTTATGGTAATACATCGTCATGAAAGATGGTTTTAACGTTAATGTGTTATATGATGAAGAATATGTTGTGTGTGGTTTGTTTATGATAATGGTGTGTTATGGATGGTTGATTTGTTATAAACATATATGGGTGTGTTTGTAATAAGGATTGTGAGATGTGTTGTTTAATGACAAAAGTAGAAATGGTTATGTTGTGTGATAATGATTGTGTGTGAGTTGTTTATTGTTATAAACATATATGAGTGTGTTTGTAACAATGATTGTGTGACGAGTTGTTGATTTGTTAAAAGTGGAGATGAGTATGTTTATGAAAATGACTAAGTTGTGAGTCGCTTTATTGTTATGAACATATATGGGTATGTTTGTGACAATGAAGGTGGTGTGAGTTATTTTATGGTGATGAAACAATGAGACACCTTGTGTTTATTGTGTTATGAGATGAATTGGTGGCAAATCAATAAAAAGAAAACACGTTTTTAGCCGACCATGATTGGTGTGAACACTCAATTTCGTCCGGCCTGTTAACAAAATAAAATTATATATAGCAAGTACAAAAAGGCACATGTTGTATTTTTAAAACTTAAAACCAAATATATGTTTCAATGATTAACACTTGTACAAAATTAATTCGTCACCTGCTAATATGTAGCATAACCTGTATTGTGGCTATTCCTTTTGTTATTGAGATACATACAACTCACTTTTAACCTTTAACTTTTTATGAACGGATGGTACTCATTGAATTAGTTTAGTTTTACACTTCACCAACCACTAGCCAAGTGATAAGGATAATATTTTTGATTATGTCATGTATTCACAAAGTATCAAGTTTTTGAAATGGAATGTTATCTGTGTGAAACACTTTCCACCTCTATAGTTCGTTTCATCAACCTGGAACATAAAACTTTCTGGTCCCAACCAGCAAAAGAGTTTTTGATAAAAGCATATGTTATGTAATATTTAGATTTATTTTATAAAAAGAAAAATCATCTACCTACGTAAAAAATTACTCACTGTTACCTTAGATCATGTTTGATACACTTTCTACACATGCATAGGTCTACACATTTTAATACTCATAAGTGATACTTGTTGGGAGGAATAATCACTTATTTTAAAAGATATTAGTACATCTTTTTCGGCACATCAAGCTTGCTCTAAAATGAAACTTATTCTATGAATTTTGGATATAATATAAAATATTATTATCAGTAAATACAAGAATAAATAATGCCAACAAATTTTTAAAAACAAAAGTACTTACATTTAATATTGTATGATTATATATGGCAATCCAAATTTTTTAGGCAATGGATTTGTAAATTGTGACTTGAGGATCAACACATGAATTGATTCTCACTTTTTAATATATTTGTTCTAAATTTCTACTTCCATAAATTTTTTTATTTCTTGCCAATTAATATTATTTTTACCTATATTTTATGTCATTGTGTGAAGTATATGTAGTCACTCTAAAGTCAACAAATAGTTTACATTTTCATCACATAGAAATTTCTTATATCATTTATTCTAAATAGATGTGTTGCTCTATATTTCAAAGATTATTTATAAGAAGAAGTTGATAAAATCGTTTAAGACTTTACTGAACACCTATATATAATACAATGTCAAATATTAGTTTTAGGGCTTTCATCATATAAAAAATGAGACTTTATTTTCGAAAAAATATTTTTTCTAGATTTCTACTTGAATAGAAAATTTTCAACTCATTTATTCTAGGATAGATGAGTTGCTTTCAAAAATCAAAGACTAATTATTACAAGAGGTTGATACAATGATGTAAGATCTCAATCAATCCCAATATATCGTATAATATCAAATGTGTTAAGATTAATACTCAGGTTCAGTAATGACATTTTAGAGGCCATCCGCATAGAAAATTTGAGAGACCTTATTTATCGTAATTAAATATGTTAAATTTGAATGTTGGAATCTAAACAAAAATGAGACTTCAAAACAAATCTTGATAACAACAAAAAATGAATATTGATTCATTATAAAATGAATTTAATAATGTAAAATAGTTTACAATAACATTTCAACTAAAAAAATTGTCATGAAAATCATGTGAAAATGTAGTACATTTTATTTTCTTACTCATTTATTATTGCTACTCGTTGTAGATTTCATTCCAATACATTTTTTATTTTTTAGTCACATTCTTAATTATCCTTGAATAATCTCATATTTTGTATCACCCTTAATTTTAGTCACATTTCAAATGGAGATCCTTGTGTCCAACATATTTTTTTCATTTTTAGTCACATTCTAAATAAATTCATATGTGAAATGCAATAATTAATAAGACATGAATGCACATGTTATGTATTATTGAGATTTTTTAATAAAAAGAAAAATAATCTACGTATGTAAAACAATTAGTCACTGTTACTTTAGGTCATGTTTGATACCCTTGCCACACATGCACAAGTCTACACATTTTAATACTCATAAGTGATACATGTTGGGAGGAATAATAACATATATTAGAAGATATTAGTACATATTTTTTGGTACATTGAACTTAACTTATTATATGAATTTTGGACATAGTATAAAATATTATTATCAGTATATAAAATATTAAATAATGTCAAAGAATCTTAAAAAAAAAGTACTTACATTTAATGTTGTATTATTATATATGGCAGTCCAACTTTTGTAGACAATGAATTTGTAAATTGTAAATTAAGGGTGAGTACATGAATTTATTCTAACTTTTAAAAATATTTTTTCTAGATTTCTACTTACATAATTTTGTTTACTTATTGCCAATTAATATTATTTTTTACCTATCTTTTATATCATTGTGCAAAGTATATGTGTAACGATTCGATTTTATAACCCAAAATTTTAAAAATTTATTGAATTTAAATATTAGTTAAGTTTCCCCAATTCAAAATGCGGAAATAATCAATAATATTTTTTCATCAAGAACATGACATCACATTCTATTTTAATCCATAATTCATACAATTATCTTTTGTTTCAATTACAACATTGATTAAGGAAATCATGCTAATCTTATTACATCTTTTGAAAGAGATCATTTATACAACATAGTTACTTCAACATATTCCTCATATTACATACATTATACAAATACAATTTCGAAATACAAGAACGACTACTCCAGTCTATACTCCCATCAGCAAACATCCACGACGCAACAGCAACATCCTGAACTCACATATAACACATAGACAAGGAAAAGTAGAGGGAGTAAGAACCAACTACGGTAACCGTAGCGTGGAATTACATGGAGTAAGCAATATCATTAAAGTATAACAACATATACAATCATCTAAAATCAATCATAGTAAACATATACCATTTATATACTAGTCAATACCTTAAACCACATAATGTTCACATATTCATTCGGTATAATCATCACGTTTCACTTAGACAATTCAACACATCAGCACAACAAACAATAGGATATTTACTTCTTCAATTAACAACCTTTACAATTTACTTACACAATTTATCCAATCTCATCTTCATCAATATTCCTATTACCATAGCTACTCATAAATACCTAATGATACTTCCATACCCGAAGGCGGTACACTAATGTCAAAGCAATACAACACTTCCAAAACAATACAATACTCCTACGACAACCCAATATCACAAAGGGCCAATCAAATCAATACCACAAAGGCAGGTCACATCCATACCACGAAGGCAGGTCAAAATCCATACCACGAAGGCAGGTCAAATTCCATACCACGAGGGGCAGGTCAAACTCCATACCACGAACGGCAGGTCAAACTCCATACCATGAAGGGCAGGTCAAACTCCATACCACGAAGGGCAGGTCTAACTCCATACCACGAAGGGAAGGTCAAACTCCATACCACGAAGGGCAGGTCAAACTCCATACCACGAAGGGCAGGTCTAACTCCATACCACGAAGGGCAGGTCTAACTCCATACCACGAAGGGCAGGTCAAACTCCATACCACGAAGGGCAGGCCAAACTCCATACCACGAAGGGCAGGTCTAACTCCATACCACGAAGGGCATGTCTAACTCCATACCACGAAGGGCAGGTCTAACTCCATACCACGAAGGGCAGGTCTAACTCCATACCACGAAGGGCAGGTCAAACTCCATACCACGAAGGGCAGGTCTAACTCCATACCACGAAGGGCAGGTCTAACTCCATACCACGAACGACAGGTCTAACTCCATACCACGAAGGGCAGGTCAAACTCCATACCATGAAGGGCAGGTCTAACTCCATACCACGAAGGGCAGGTCTAACTCCATACAACAACATCAATCACAATATAATATATTTCCACTGCATTATTCTAACATTGCAACTTCCTCACAACATAAGATACCACATCAATGTCATAAACACAATGTATCTCATATCCTACCACAATAAAAACCACTCACAACATCATCATCACATAATATAATTATGTCCATTTATCACCAACAAGCCGTTCATCACAAAATCATTATTACAAATATTCCCACAAATCAACAACTTATCACACAATCATTGATACAAACACACTCATATATGTTTATAACAAATCAACCATCCATAACACAACATTATCATAAATAAACCCCACACAACATATTTTTCATCATATAACACATTAACGTTAGAACCATCTTTCATGACGGTGTATTACCATAAATGAGCATATAGCGTTTTATTTAAATAAACGGTTTTCCCGCACATATATCCCTACATTTATGGCTAATACATCCTCATGTGAAATAAAGACTCTCACATGGGCCATAAACACCCAAAAGAGTTTCTATCCGTTAATATGCTTCGATTCTTGAGGGAAATCGGAGATGATGACTCTAATGAAATACTCTAAGACCACAATGGTTTTCTCCCTCACCTTAGGTTGCATAAGCTCCATTATTCCGCAAAAGAGCTCCATCTCCCTAAATCTCCTTCAACCTCCATTGTTGATTTTTCGTCTCCAAAGCACTCCAATGTTCCATTAAGAAGCAAGAGGAAGAGGTTTTGATGTGTTTTTGAGGTTTAGTGGAGGGAAGAGTCGAAATCCATGGGGAGTCACCGTTATGAGTGAAAGGGGAGAAAAGAAAGTGAAGATTAGGGTTTGTGAAACCTTTTCCTTACTTTTATAGTTGGGCCCTCTCGCCTGGGTGAGAATAGCTCGCTTGGGCGAGAAGCCCACGACGTTTTAAATTTCTAAACACGGACTCTCTTGCCTGGGCGAGATTCTCTCGCTCAAGCGAGAATCTCACAGCCCGCCTAGGCTTCTCTAGCTCAAGCGACCACTTTCTCGCTTGGGCGATATTCCCAGAATTCCTAAAATTAAAACATTGGGTCTCTCGCTTGGGCGAGACCCTCTCGCTCAAGCGAGAATCTGAAAGTATGCCCCATTCTTCAGGACTGTTACCCATTTTAAGGAGGGTAAATTTGGGGGTGTTACAATATGTAGTCACACTAAAGTCAACCAATAGTTTACATTTTCAACACATAGAAATTTCCTATATCATTTATTCTAAATATATGTGTTGCTCTAAATTTTCAAAGATCACTTATAAGAAGTTGATACAAATGTGTAAGACTTTACTAAACACATATATATAATACAATGTCATATGTTAGTTTTAGGGCTTTTCTCATAGAAAAAATGAGACTTTATTTGTCATAAAAATACTTTTTCTAGATTTTTACTTGCATAGAAAATTTTCATCTCATTTATTCTAGGAAAGATGAGTTGCTTTCAAAAGTTAAAGACTAATTATTATAAGAAGTTGATACATTGATGTAAGATCTCAATCAATCCCTAGATATCGTATAATATCCAATGTTTATGTTTAATACTCTCGTTCAGTCATGACATTTTAGAGGCCATACGCGCATAAAAATAGAGACACCTTATTTATCGTAATAAAATATGTTAAATTTCAATGTTGTCTAAAAAAATGAGAATTCAAAACAAATCATGGTAACAACAAAAAATGAATACTGATTCGTTATAAAAAGATTTTAATTATAAAATAATTTTTAATAACATTTCAACAAAAAAAGTGTCATGAAAATCGTGAGAAAATGTAATACATTTTATTTTCTTGCTCATTTATTATTGTTACTCGTTGTAGACTTCAGTCCAATATATTTTTTATTTTTTGTCACATTCTTAATTAACCTTGAATAATTTCATATTTTGTATGACCCTTAACTTTTAGTCATATTTCGTATGAAGATCATTATGTCCAATATTTTTTTTCATTTTTAGTCACATTCTAAATAAATTCATATGTTAAGTGCAATAATTAATAAAGGCATCAATGCACATGTTATGTAGTATTGATATTTTTGTAAAAAAAAAACATCTACGTATGTAAAATAATTAGTCACTGTTACATTAGGTCATATTTGATACACTTTCTACACATGTATAGGTCTACGCATTTTAATATTCATAAGTGATACTTGTTGGTCGGAATAATAACTTATTTTAGAAGATATAAGTACATCTTTTTTGGTACATCGAACTTGCACTAATATGAAACTTATTCTCTGAATTTTGGACATAATATAAAATATTATTATGAGTAAATAAAAGAATAAATTATTTCAAAGAATTAAAAAAAAATACTTACATTTAATGTTGTATTACATACAGTCCAACTTTTTAGACAATAAATTTGCAAATTGTGAATTGAGGATGAGTACGTGAATTGATTCTCACTTTTAAAACTATTTTTTCTAGATTTCTACTTGCATAATTTTGTTTATTTATTGCCAATTAATATTATTTTTTACCTATCTTTTATATCATTGTGCAAAGTATATCTAGTCAGTTAAAGTCAACCAATAGTTTACATTTTCTACACATAGAAATTTCCTATATCATTTATTCTAAATATATGTGTTGCTCTAAATTTTCCAAGATCTATTATAAGAAGTTGATACAAATGTGTAAGACTTTACTCAACATAATAACCGAATAATTGATGACAAATGATCTATGTTACTCTTATAGTCTGAATAATTGTAAATCAGCCTTTATAGTTGAAGAGAAAACTTGTTGAGAATATAGGAGAAAGTAAGTTGTATTGATTTGGGTATTAGAAATTTATATGGAGGTTCTCAATTTAAAGTAGTAGGGGTCTACAGTTTGAATGCTTGTAGTTGCCATTGAGAATCGGTAAAATTAATGTGTTGCAAACCTCCTTCGTTGCCCAATGAAAATATCTTTGCACCTGCAAAAATTGAAGTCGGTATTGCAGGATAATTGTTCAAAAAAAGGCAGCAAAATAATAACGAAGTTTGGTCGGCCCAAACCGATTTCTCAATGGAAGTTTGGTTGACCCAAACCGACTTCACAATTGAATTTTGGTTGGCCCAAACCGATTTTTGATCAATGGAAGTTTGGTTGGCCCAAATCGACTTAAGGGTTACGGGTAGGCCCAACCTACTTTTGTGTAGAAGTTTGTTTGGCCCAAACTGTAACACCTCAAATTTCGTTTTCGGAATGATTGGAAAAAGTAGAGTGTTGGATTATATATTGGGCAATCCTCGTTTGAGAGAGAGGACCTCGCCCGAGAGAGAGACTCGGTGTTCTAATATGAGTTTCCCGGAGACCTCGCTTAAGCAAGGAAGTGGTCGCTTGAGTGAGAGTGAAATCTGGAAAAGCTGTCAAATTCTAGCTTGAGCTAGAATTTTCGCCTAGGCTAGAGAGGAGCCTTAGCATACTGCCCGATTCTCGCCCGATCAAGAAATCCACGTCCGGGCGGGAGCGTCAGGGTTGAAAAGCTGAAAATTTGCGAAATTCTCGCCCAAGCGAGCCATTCTCGCTCGGGCGAGGTTGCGCAGCGGTAAAAGTAAAAGAGGGGTTTCAAAAACCCTAATCTTCATTTTATTTTCTCTCCCAATGGTGGCTCCACCCAAATGAACCATTCTCCTCTCCACTAAACATCAAAACTCATTAAAACCCCTTTCTATTACTTCTTGGTGGCACATTTGGGAAATCTTGGATGTGAAAAATGGAACAATGGAGATTGGAGAAGATGAAAGGAGATGTGGCTCTTTTGCGGAGCAACGGAGCTTACGCAACCTAAGGTGAGGGAGAAGACCATTGTGGTCTTAGAGTTTTTCATTAGAGTCATCTTCTCCGATTTCCCTCAAGAATCGGAGCACGTTAATGGATAGAAACTCTCTTGGGTGTTTGTGGTCCATGTGAGAGTCTTTATTTTATATGAAAATGTATTAGCCATAAAAGTGGAGATATATGTGCGGGAAAACCGTTTATTTAAGTAAAACGCAATATGCTCATTTATGGTAACACATCGTCGTGAAAGATGGTTTTAACGTTAATGTGTTATATGATGAAGAATATGTTGTGTGTGGTTTGTTTATGATAATGGTGTGTTATGGATGGTTGATTTGTTATAAACATATATGGGTGTGTTTGTAATAAGGATTGTGAGATGTGTTGTTTAATGACAAAAGTAGAAATGGTTATGTTGTGTGATAATGATTGTGTGTGAGTTGTTTATTGTTATAAACATATATGAGTGTGTTTGTAACAATGATTGTGTGACGAGTTGTTGATTTGTTAAAAGTGGAGATGAGTATGTTTATGAAAATGACTAAGTTGTGAGTCGCTTTATTGTTATGAACATATATGGGTATGTTTGTGACAATGAAGGTGGTGTGGGTTATTTTATGGTGATGAAACAATGAGACACCTTGTGTTTATTGTGTTATGAGATGAATTGGTGGCAAATCAATAAAAAGAAAACACGTTTTTAGCCGACCATGATTGGTGTGAACACTCAATTTCGTCCGGCCTGTTAACAAAATAAAATTATATATAGCAAGTACAAAAAGGCACATGTTGTATTTTTAAAACTTAAAACCAAATATATGTTTCAATGATTAACACTTGTACAAAATTAATTCGTCACCTGCTAATATGTAGCATAACCTGTATTGTGGCTATTCCTTTTGTTATTGAGATACATACAACTCACTTTTAACCTTTAACTTTTTATGAACGGATGGTACTCATTGAATTAGTTTAGTTTTACACTTCACCAACCACTAGCCAAGTGATAAGGATAATATTTTTGATTATGTCATGTATTCACAAAGTATCAAGTTTTTGATGGACCCTTTTGAGCCATAGATCAACTTCAACTATCATTGCTAAGCCAACCATTACCCATGAGTCAAAATACAATCCTTAAGGAAGCCATTGTCAAAAATAAGCACGTATACGATTACAATCAACAGATACACAAATATATGAAATTTTTATGTCAAAAGCTTAAACGAAAATGAGAGATTAAAGCAAATAATAATTAAAAAAAGAGTAATTGTTGATTATAAAAATAATTTACAATAACATTTCAATAAATAAATTCTCATAAAATCGTAACAACGTGTAATATATTTTATTTTCTTGATCATTTGTTATTGCTACTCAGACATGGGTATAATATATTTATTTTAATTATTAGTCACATTCTTAATGAATCTCATATTTCTTACACTAAGGGAAGACCCTAATTTTAGTTTTACCTCAAATGTGATAGTACAATATAATAATTACTACAATTATTAAAATATAATATGTGCAATGTAATAATTAATAGAAACTAAAATTCACATGTTCTATGGTATTGATATTTTTGTGTAAAAAAAGTGAAAATTAAGATTACTTATGATGGTAAACAAAATTGTCCCATGTTAATTATAGGCCATGAGTGACACAGATGCATGAGACTAACCCGATTAATACGTATCAGTGACACTTATTGAGATGAATTATTGTTCATTCATAAAGATATTAGTATCTTATCTATCGGGTGATGTGATACTTTATTTAACAAAAAAGAAGATACATTATATAATAGATTCAAAAGTTGAATTTATATCAATTAATACTTTATATTTTCAACAAATTAAAACTTGTTATCTCACTTAGTTAAAGATAAATGGTACGATGTTTATAGTCAAACAATTATTATAAAATATAGGTTATTAAATATATATATATATATATAAATATATATATTGTATTGCTTGATTTTGAAGCTGTAGTACTCTTGTATTAATGTCAAACTTTTTCTATGAATTTAAAATAAATTTATAACTGTAACGACCCGAAATCTACCCTTGAAATTTTTTTATTTTATCTTAATCATTTCTTACATACAGTCGTCACCTTCATTAAAAACTCTCGAGTATCTCTCTTTGAAAATACTCTTTACCCTATTATATTATCATACAAATTTATGTTGCGGAAAAACATAATTCATTCAGATAGCCTTTATCACATACGTCCAGTTATGGGTTTTCCAGAGTTATAACGTCCTTAACTACATATCACCATATTATCCTAATCAGATTACATTTATCCCAAAATACTATCAAATCAACTACAATATCAAATAGCAATAAAGACAATCGAGTAAATAAACACAAAAGCTTCTTAATTGAGCTTCATCCTCAAAATCCTTCATTTACCTACAATGGGATTATCATAAACAACACACAAAACAAAAGGGAGTAAGTCATTAGTTCAAAACTAACATCACACGATAATCCACATTTCCAATACAATTAAGCTTTAATATAATTCGTAAACACACATACGAAATTGTAAACATTCATAATCATCTTCCTTTAATTGTCACTTTACTCATATTCATCCTATAGTATATATATATCCAATAATATATATTCTATAATATGCATATTACGTTCGTTTCGAAACATCATCTGTATCGTTATTCATATCCACCCTATAACATATATATCCCATAATATATACTCTATAGCATGTATATTACTTTCTTTCTCAACATCCTCTTTTTATCGCTCATTTTCACCCTATAGAATATATATCCCATACTATATATCCTATAGCATGCATACGACATTCATGTGACATTCACAATTCCCATCATTCATATTCACCCTATAGAATATATATCTCATACTATATATCCTATAGATGCATACGACATTCATTTGACATTCACATTTCTCATCATTCATATTCACCCTATAGAATATATATCCCATACTATATATCCTATAGCATGCATACGACATTCATTTGACATTCACATTTCTCATCATTCATATTCACCCTATAGAATATATATCTCATACTATATATCCTATAGCATGCATACGACATTCATTTGACATTCACATTTCTCATCATTCATATTCACCCTATAGAATATATATCCCATACTATATATCCTATAGCATGCATACGACATTCATTTGAGTCATATTTCCTTTGGTACTCCCCCAAAAAGATTAAATTCGTTTTGAGTATTATTTCCTTTGGTACTCCCCCAAATAGATTGAATTCGTTTTGAGTCTTATTTCCTTTGGTACTCCCCCAAATAGATTGAATTCGTTTTGAGTCTTATTTCCTTTGGTACTCCCCCAAATAAATTGAATTCGTTTTGAGTCTTATTTCCTTTGGTACTCCCCCGAATAAATTGAATTCGTTTTGAGTCTTATTTCCTTTGGTACTCCCCCGAATAAATTGAATTCGTTTTGAGTCTTATTTCCTTTGGTACTCCCCCGAATAAATTGAATTCGTTTTGAGTCTTATTTCCTTTGGTACTCCCCCAAATAAATTGAATTCGTTTTGAGTCTTATTTCCTTTTGTACTCCCCCAAATAAATTGAATTCGTTTTGAGTCTTATTTCCTTTGGTACTCCCCCAAATAAATTGAATTTGTTTTGAGTCTTATTTCCTTTGGTACTTCCCCAAATAAATTGAATTCGTTTTGAGTCTTATTTCCTTTGGTACTCCCCCAAATAAATTGAATTCGTTTTCCATAACAGTAAAATCACGCATTTTCCAACATAATGCATAAATTACAGACGTATTGTTTTAAATCATTACCTCTTTCACATACCTCATTCATATCAGCCAATATGATTTAGAAAACACTTATCCCTTACCTCGGTGAGCGTTGGAGATCAGTTCCGAGTAACTTTAAAAGTCTACTCCGCGATTTCCTCCAACCTTAGGATCTTTCCTCATTTCCACCAATAACAACAATGTTAGTAATTTATTCCAAATATCACATAAACAACTTATTTTGCATCATTTAATCATACAAAATATTCATCATCAATATTCAACCATCTAAAACATGCATAACATCTCATATTTCAATATTTCCAAAACTACTTCAATACAAGTTTCTAAATATTAACGCATACATGTTCATCTCATATAACAATATTAAAGCACTACTCATTATCCACATCTAACATTTCATCTCTTTCTCTTTATACTCATATTCTCATTTTGGGGGTTTTTGGGTGTTTTTCATGAATAACCCATAAAACTTTCCATTCATCATATACCAACTCTAAACCAAGAGTTTACAAGATAAAAACAACATAAAACGAACCATAACTCTAAAGGATGAGTTTCCATGGTTTCTCATGTTTTAAAAATAAATCCAACATACCCAAAACAAGTTAGAGAGGAAGAAGAAGAGTTAGTAACAAGAGGTTTACCTCTTCTCAAGCTCCAAGATGAGTCCTAAGGCTCCTTGCTCTTGAAAAGCTCTCATCTCTCTCTTCTCTTCGAAGTTCTAACCCAAAAATGTGTTTGGGTTTCTGTTTTAAAGAGGTGTCGACGGGTTGTAATCGATTACCAACATGGTGTAATCGATTACAACGTGAAAAATGCGCATATCTGATGCTTTTAATACGATGTAATCGATTACCAGAAGTGTGTAATCGATTACCAGAAGTGTGTAATCGATTACCAGCAGAGTGTAATCGATTACCAGCAGAGTGTAATCGATTACCAGCAGAGTGTAATCGATTACCAGCAGAGTGTAATCGATTACACTGTGTCAGATGCACATATCTGATGCTTTTAATACGATGTAATCGATTACCAGAAGTGTGTAATCGATTACACTGTGTCAACAGCCCAAAATTGTCATTTCTCGCCCAGGCGAGACAACTCTCGCTCAAGCGAGGCTTCCAGGACTGTTACTATAATTTTAAAGATTAAAATTTGGGGTGTTACAATAACTATCAAGAAAATAAAAATAATAAAAATTATTATATTTAATTATGTGAATCATATATCACTACTTTTATCATTATTTATCTATCATTCTTCATTCATTTGTATTACTGCTTTTATTTAATAGAGACATAAGAACAATGCATGATATGATATATTGGAAGTGTAAAAGATTATTAAAATTTAAGTGCATAGACTATTTTCACTTTCTAATTACATAAATTGATTCTATTACCAAAACAATAATTAATTAACGTAGAATGAAAAAGTGAATATGTGAATCATAATAATGAAGGTGATTTTCTATAAAAATATATATAATTTTTAATATATGTAGTAAAACAAAACATATTAACTAAACTACTTAATTTTCATAAGAATGTTGATATAAAAAATAATTAATATTTAAAGTGGGTCCTGTGTTTGATTTCAATAAATGTTTTCTACTTCCTATTTTTATATTTAAAAAACAATTTCCATTTCCTCATAACTATTATTATCATTTTCATTTTTAAAATTATTCACTCTAATTAATATAAACCAAACATGTTGGGAGGAATAATTACTTATTCTGGAATATACTGGTACATCCTTTTTTTGTACATCAAACATGCATTAATATAAAACTTATTCTATGAATTTTGGACATAATATAAAATATTATTTTCACTGAACAAAAAAGAACAAATAATGTCGAAGACTATAAAAAATAAAAATAAAAAGTACTTATATATAATGCTATACCTATCATATATGCCAGCCTAACTTTTCTAGACAATGACTTTGTAAATTTTGAATCACGGATGAGTAGATAAATTGATTCTGACATTCAAAACTAAATTTTCTAAATTTATACATGCATAATTTTATTTATTTATTGTGAGTTAATATTATTTTCGACATATCCTTTATATCATTGTGCAAAGTATAGGCTTGTCAACCAGTAGTTTTTATATTTTCAACAAATGTAAATTTCTTATCTCTTTTATTTTAAGATAAATGTGTTGCTCAAAATGATCAAAGATTTATTATAACAAGATTTTGATACAATTATGTAATCCATCCTTATATCATTTTATTATTCCAACGCACACTTTTGATACTCATTCTTTGGATGTTTGGATATGGATTTTTTCAAACTGTTGTCGTGGAACACAAGTTGTGCCAACACATTTGAAACCAGGACCATGAATTCTTTCACAATCTAAATCCGAGTGACAAGAAAAATACACAATGGGACCCCGCGCCTCTGAATCTTTACACATATCTGTATTCACATAAGTAATACAAATAAACAAAATTTGTGTCATACAACGCAAGTAAATTTGGATGAATAATTAGAGTGTTGTGAAAAAAATTTAGGATATAGAATTGGATCCATACATTTGGACAAAGACATACATGAGAATTGAAAGTAAAACAAAATTTCTAACCTGGTGTAAAGATGAAAACCAATATGAAAGCCACTTTGACGATAGACATCCTCATACTTAACTAATATTCGACACTGGACACTTAATCAATTATGCACTCTTGAATGGATACCTCATTTCAGTGTGAGCCTCTTTATATAGTATGAGGGTGTCAAAATTTTGAAAACAAGAATTAGGCCATTCAATAGTTTATATTTTCAATACTAGAAAATTTTATTCTCATTTATTCTAGGATAGATGAGTTGCTTTCAAAAGTCAAAGAATAATTATTATAAGAATTTTATACATTGATTAAAGATCTCAATCGATCCCTAGCTATCGTATAACATCAAATTTTTATGTTTAATAATCAGGTTCAGTCATGACCTTTAGAGGCATCCGCGCAGAAAAATTGAGAGACCTTATTTTCGTAATAAAATATGTTAAATTTGAATGTCAGGATCTAAACAAAAATGAGACTTCAAAACAAATCATGATAACAACAAAAAATGATTATTGATTCGTTATAAAAATAACGTAATTTTGTAAAATAATTTACAATAACATTTCAACAAAAAAAAGTGTCATGAAAATCGTGAGAAAATGGAATACATTTTATTTTCTTTATTATCCTTGAATAATCTCATATTTTGTATGACCCTTAACTTGTTGTCACATTTTGTATGAAGATCATTGTGTCTAATATTTCTTTTTCATTTTTAGTCACTTTCCAAATAAATTCATATGTGAAATGCAATAATTAATAAAGGCATGAATGCACATGTTATGTAGTATTGATATTTTTTTAACAAAAGAAAAATCATCTACGTATGTAAAACAATTAGTCACTGTTACTTTAGGTCATGTTTGATACACTTTCCACACATTCATAGGTCTATGCATGTTAGTACTCATAAGTGATACTTGTTGGGAGGAATAATCACTTATTTTAGAAGATATTAGTACATCTTTTTTGGTACATCAAACTTGCACTAATATGAAACTTATTCTATGAATTTTGGACATAATATAAAATATTATTATCAGTAAATAAAAGATTAAATAATGTCAAAGAATATTAAAAAATTAATTACATTTAATGTTGTATTATTATATATGGCAGTCCAACTTTTTTAGACAGTGAATTTGTAAATTGTGAATTAAGGATCAGTACATGAATTGATTCTCACTTTTAAAAATATTTTTTCTAGATTTCTACTTGCATACTTTTGTTTATTTATTGCCAATTAATATTATTTTTTCACCTATCTTTCATATCTTATGCAAAGTATATGTAGTCACACTAAAGTCAACCAATAGTTTACATTTTCAACACACAGAAATTTCCTATATCATTTATTCTAAATAGATGTGTTGGTCTAAATTTTGAAAGATCTATTATAAGAAGAAGTTGATACAATTATGTAAGACTTTATTGAACACCTATATAATAAAATTTTAAATGTTAGTTTTAGGGCTTTTATCATAGAAAAAATGAGACTTTATTTGTCATAAAAAATATTTTTCTACAATTCTACTTGCATAGAAAATTTTCATCTCATTTATTCTAGAATAGATGAGTTTCTTTCAAAAGTCAAAGACTAATTATTTCAAGAAGTTAATACATTGATGTTAGATCTCAACCGATCCCTAGATATCGTATAATATCAATTGCTTATGTTTAATACTCAGGTTTAGTCATGACATTTTAGAGGCAATCCGCGCAGAAAAATTGAGAGACCTTATTTATCGTAATAATATATGTTATATTTGAATGTTGGAATCTAAAGAAAAATGAGACTTGAAAACAAATCATGATAACAACAAAAACTGATTATTGATTCATTATAAAAATATTTTAATTACGTAAAATAATTTTTAATAACATTTCAACAAAAACAAAGTGTCATAAAAATCGTGAGAAAATGTAATACCTTTTATTTTCTTGCTCATTTATTATTGTTACTAGTTGTAGACTGCAGTCCAATATGTTTTATATTTTTTACTCACATTCTTAATTAACCTTGAATAATCTCATATTTTGCATGACCTTAACTTTTAGTCACATTTCCTATGAAGATCATTGTGTCCAATATTTTTTTTTTAATTTTTAGTCACATTCAAAATAAATTCATATGTGAAATGTGATAATTAATAAAGGCATGAAAGCATATGTTATGTAATATTTAGATTTATTTTATAGAAAGAAAAATCATCTACCTACGTAAAAAATTACTCACTGTTACCTTAGATCATGTTTGATACACTTTCTACACATGCATAGGTCTACACATTTTAATACTCATAAGTGATACTTGTTGGGAGGAATAATCACTTATTTTAGAAGATATTAGTACATCTTTTTCGGCACATCAAGCTTGCTCTAATATGAAACTTATTCTATGAATTTTGGATATAATATAAAATATTATTATCAGTAAATACAAGAATAAATAATGCCAACGAATTTAAAAAAAAAGTACTTACATTTAATATTGTATGATTATATATGGCAATCCAAATTTTTAGGCAATGGATTTGTAAATTGTGACTTGAGGATCAATACATGAATTGATTCTCACTTTTTAATATATTTGTTCTAAATTTCTACTTCCATAATTTTTTTTATTTCTTGCCAATTAATATTATTTTTACCTATATTTTATGTCATTGTGTGAAGTATATGTAGTCACTCTAAAGTCAACAAATAGTTTACATTTTCATCACATAGAAATTTCTTATATCATTTATTCTAAATAGATGTGTTGCTCTATATTTCAAAGATTATTTATAAGAAGATGTTGATAAAATCGTGTAAGACTTACTGAACACGTATATATAATACAATGTCAAATATTAGTTTTAGGGCTTTCATCATATAAAAAATGAGACTTTATTTTCGAAAAAATATTTTTTCTAGATTTCTACTTGAATAGAAAATTTTCAACTCATTTATTCTAGGATAGATGAGTTGCTTTCAAAAGTCAAAGACTAATTATTAGAAGAGGTTGATACAATGATGAAAGATCTCAATCAATCCCAATATATCGTATAATATCAAATGCGTTAAGATTAATACTCAGGTTCAGTAATGAAATTTTAGAGGCCATCCGCATAGAAAATTTGAGAGACCTTATTTATCGTAATTAAATATGTTAAATTTGAATGTTGGAATCTAAACAAAAACGAGACTTCAAAATAAATCTTGATAACAACAAAAAGTGAATATTGATTCATTATAAAATGAATTTAATAATGTAAAATAGTTTACAATAACATTTCAACTGAAAAAATTGTCATGAAAATCGTGTGAAAATGTAGTACATTTTATTTTCTTGCTCATTTATTATTGCTACTCGTTGTAGATTTCAGTCCAATACATTTTTTATTTTTTAGTCACATTCTTAATTATCCTTGAATAATCTCATATTTTGTATGACCCTTAATTTTAGTCACATTTCAAATGGAGATCCTTGTGTCCAACATATTTTTTTCCATTTTTAGTCACATTCTAAATAAATTCATATGTGAAATGCAATAATTAATAAGACATGAATGCACATGTTATGTATTATTGAGATTTTTTAATAAAAAGAAAAATAATCTACGTATGTAAAACAATTAGTCACTGTTACTTTAGGTCATGTTTGATACCCTTGCCACACATGCACAGGTCCACACATTTTAATACTCATAATTGATACATGTTGGGAGGAATAATAACATATATTAGAAGATATTAGTACATATTTTTTGGTACATTGAACTTGCACTAATATGAAACTTATTCTATGAATTTTGGAACATAATATAAAATATTATTATCAGTATATAAAAGATTAAATAATGTCAAAGAATCTTAAAAAAAAGTACTTACATTTAATGTTGTATTATTATATATGGCAGTCCAACTTTTGTAGACAATGAATTTGTAAATTGTAAGTTAAGGCTGAGTACATGAATTCATTCTAACTTTTAAAAATATTTTTTCTAGATTTCTACTTGCATAATTTTGTTTACTTATTTCCAATTAATATTATTTTTTACCTATCTTTTATATCATTGTGCAAAGTATATGTAGTCACACTAAAGTCAACCAATAGTTTACATTTTCAACACATAGAAATTTCCTATATCATTTATTCTAAATATATGTGTTGCTCTAAATTTTCAAAGATCAATTATAAGAAGCTGATACAAATGTGTAAGACTTTACTAAACATATATACATATATATATATATATATAATACAATGTCATATGTTAGTTTTAAGGCTTTTCTCATAGAAAAAATGAGACTTTATTTGTCATAAAAATACTTTTTCTAGATTTTAACTTGCATAGAAAATTTTCATCTCATTTATTCTAGGAAAGATGAGTTGCTTTCTAAAGTTAAAGACTAATTATTATTAGAAGTTGACACATTGATGTAAGATCTCAATCAATCCCTAGATATCGTATAATATCCAATGTTTATGTTTAATACTCTCGTTCAGTCATGACTTTTTAGAGGCCATACACGCATAAAAATAGAGACACCTTATTTATCGTAATAAAATATGTTAAATTTCAATGTTGTCTAAAAAAAATGATAATTCAAAACAAATCATGATAACAACAAAAAATGAATACTGATTCGTTATAAAAAGATTTTAATTATAAAATAATTTTTAATAACATTTCAACAAAAAAAGTGTCATGAAAATCGTGAGAAAATGTAATACATTTTATTTTCTTGCTCATTTATTATTGTTACTCGTTGTAGACTTCAATCCAATATATTTTTTATTTTTTGTCACATTCTTAATTAACCTTGAATAATTTCATATTTTGTATGACCCTTAACTTTTAGTCATATTTCGTATGAAGATCATTATGTCCAATATTTTTTTTCATTTTTAGTCACATTCTAAATAAATTCATATGTTAAGTGCAATAATTAATAAAGGCATCAATGCACATGTTATGTAGTATTGATATTTTTGTAAAAAAAAAACATCTACGTATGTAAAATAATTAGTCACTGTTACATTAGGTCATATTTGATACACTTTCTACACATGTATAGGTCTACGCATTTTAATATTCATAAGTGATACTTGTTGGTCGGAATAATAACTTATTTTAGAAGATATAAGTACATCTTTTTTGGTACATCGAACTTGCACTAATATGAAACTTATTCTCTGAATTTTGGACATAATATAAAATATTATTATGAGTAAATAAAAGAATAAATTATTTCAAAGAATTAAAAAAAGTACTTACATTTAATGTTGTATTACATACAGTCCAACTTTTTAGACAATAAATTTGCAAATTGTGAATTGAGGATGAGGACGTGAATTGATTCTCACTTTTAAAACTATTTTTTCTAGATTTCTACTTGCATAATTTTGTTTATTTATTGCCAATTAATAAGCACGTATACGATTACAATCAACAGATACACAAATATATGAAATTTTTATGTCAAAAGCTTAAACGAAAATGAGAGATTAAAGCAAATAATAATTAAAAAAAGAGTAATTGTTGATTATAAAAATAATTTACAATAACATTTCAATAAATAAATTCTCATAAAATCGTAACAACGTGTAATATATTTTATTTTCTTGATCATTTGTTATTGCTACTCAGACATGGGTATAATATATTTATTTTAATTATTAGTCACATTCTTAATGAATCTCATATTTCTTACACTAAGGGAAGACCCTAATTTTAGTTTTACCTCAAATGTGATAGTACAATATAATAATTACTACAATTATTAAAATATAATATGTGCAATGTAATAATTAATAGAAACTAAAATTCACATGTTCTATGGTATTGATATTTTTGTGTAAAAAAAGTGAAAATTAAGATTACTTATGATGGTAAACAAAATTGTCCCATGTTAATTATAGGCCATGAGTGACACAGATGCATGAGACTAACCCGATTAATACGTATCAGTGACACTTATTGAGATGAATTATTGTTCATTCATAAAGATATTAGTATCTTATCTATTGGGTGATGTGATACTTTATTTAACAAAAAAGAAGATACATTATATAATAGATTCAAAAGTTGAATTTATATCAATTAATACTTTATATTTTCAACAAATTAAAACTTGTTATCTCACTTAGTTAAAGATAAATGGTACGATGTTTATAGTCAAACAATTATTATAAAATATAGGTTATTAAATATATATATATATATATATATATATATATATATATATATTGTATTGCTTGATTTTGAAGCTGTAGTACTCTTGTATTAATGTCAAACTTTTTCTATGAATTTAAAATAAATTTATAACTATCAAGAAAATAAAAATAATAAAAATTATTATATTTAATTATGTGAATCATATATCACTACTTTTATCATTATTTATCTATCATTCTTCATTCATTTGTATTACTGCTTTTATTTAACAGAGACATAAGAACAATGCATGATATGATATATTGGAAGTGTAAAAGATTATTAAAATTTAAGTGCATAGACTATTTTCACTTTCTAATTACATAAATTGATTCTGTTACCAAAACAATAATTAATTAACATAGAATGAAAAAGTGAATATGTGAATCATAATAATGAAGGTGATTTTCTATAAAAATATATATAATTTTTAATATATGTAGTAAAACAAAACATATTAACTAAACTACTTAATTTTCATAAGAATGTTGATATAAAAAATAATTAATATTTAAAGTGGGTCCTGTGTTTGATTTCAATAAATGTTTTCTACTTCCTATTTTTATATTTAAAAAACAATTTCCATTTCCTCATAACTGTTATTATCATTTTCATTTTTAAAATTATTCACTCTAATTAATATAAACCAAACATGTTGGGAGAAATAATTACTTATTCAGGAATATACTGGTACATCAAACATGCATTAATATAAAACTTATTCTATGAATTTTGGACATAATATAAAATATTATTTTCACTGAACAAAAAAGAACAAATAATGTCGAAGACTATAAAAAATAAAAATAAAAAGTACTTATATATAATGCTATACCTATCATATATGCCAGCCTAACTTTTCTAGACAATGACTTTGTAAATTTTGAATCACGGATGAGTAGATAAATTGATTCTGACTTTCAAAACTAAATTTTCTAAATTTATACATGCATAATTTTATTTATTTATTGTGAGTTAATATTATTTTCGACATATCCTTTATATCATTGTGCAAAGTATAGGCTTGTCAACCAGTAGTTTTTATATTTTCAACAAATGTAAATTTCTTATCTCTTTTATTTTAAGATAAATGTGTTGCTCTAAATGATCAAAGATTTATTATAACAAGATTTTGATACAATTATGTAATCCATCCTTATATCATTTTATTATTCCAACGCACACTTTTGATACTCATTCTTTGGATGTTTGGATATGGATTTTTTCAAACTTTTGTCGTGGAACACAAGTTGTGCCAACACATTTGAAACCAGGACCATGAATTCTTTCACAATCTAAATCCGAGTGACAAGAAAAATACACAATGGGACCCCGCGCCTCTGAATCTTTACATATATCTGTATTCACATAAGTAATACAAATAAACAAAATCCGTGTCATACAACGCAAGTAAATTTGGATGAATAATTAGAGTGTTGTGAAAATAATTTAGGATATAGAATTGGATCCATACATTTGGACAAAGACATACATGAGAATTGAAAGTAAAACAAAATTTCTAACCTGATGTAAAGATGAAAACCAATACGAAAGCCACTTTGACGATAGACATCCTCATACTTAACTAATATTCGACACTTGACACTTAATCAATTATGCACTCTTGAATGGATACCTCAATTCAGTGTGAGCCTCTTTATATAGTATGAGGGTGTCAAAATTTTGAAAACAAGAATTAGGCCATTCAATAGTTTATATTTTCAATACTAGAAAATTTTATTCTCATTTATTCTAGGATAGATGAGTTGCTTTCAAAAGTCAAAGAATAATTATTATAAGAATTTTATACATTGATTAAAGATCTCAATCGATCCCTAGCTATCGTATAACATCAAAAATTTTATGTTTAATAATCAGGTTCAGTCATGACCTTTAGAGGCATCCGCGCAGAAAAATTGAGAGACCTTATTTTTCGTAATAAAATATGTTAAATTTGAATGTCAGGATCTAAACAAAAATGAGACTTCAAAACAAATCATGATAACAACAAAAAATGATTATTGATTCGTTATAAAAATAACGTAATTTTGTAAAATAATTTACAATAACATTTCAACAAAAAAAAGTGTCATGAAAATCGTGAGAAAATGGAATACATTTTATTTTCTTTATTATCCTTGAATAATCTCATATTTTGTATGACCCTTAACTTGTTGTCACATTTTGTATGAAGATCATTGTGTCTAATATTTCTTTTTCATTTTTAGTCACTTTCCCAATAAATTCATATGTGAAATGCAATAATTAATAAAGGCATGAATGCAATAATTACTTGCATAGAAAATTTTCATCTCATTTATTCTAGGATAGATGAGTTTCTTTCAAAAGTCAAAGACTAATTATTTCAAGAAGTTAATACATTGATGTAAGATCTCAACCGATCCCTAGATATCGTATAATATCAATTGCTTATGTTTAATACTCAGGTTTAGTCATGACATTTTAGAGGCAATCCGCGCAGAAAAATTGAGAGACCTTATTTATCGTAATAATATATGTTATATTTGAATGTTGGAATCTAAAGAAAAATGAGACTTGAAAACAAATCATGATAACAACAAAAACTGATTATTGATTCATTATAAAAATATTTTAATTACGTAAAATAATTTTTAATAACATTTCAACAAAAACAAAGTGTCATAAAAATCTTGAGAAAATGTAATACCTTTTATTTTCTTGCTCATTTATTATTGTTACTAGTTGTAGACTGCAGTCCAATATGTTTTATATTTTTTACTCACATTCTTAATTAACCTTGAATAATCTCATATTTTGTATGACCTTAACTTTTAGTCACATTTCCTATGAAGATCATTGTGTCCAATATTTTTTTTTTAATTTTTAGTCACATTCAAAATAAATTCATATGTGAAATGTGATAATTAATAAAGGCATGAAAGCATATGTTATGTAATATTTAGATTTATTTTATAGAAAGAAAAATCATCTACCTACGTAAAAAATTACTCACTGTTACCTTAGATCATGTTTGATACACTTTCTACACATGCATAGGTCTACACATTTTAATACTCATAAGTGATACTTGTTGGGAGGAATAATCACTTATTTTAGAAGATATTAGTACATCTTTTTTGGCACATCAAGCTTGCTCTAATATGAAACTTATTCTATGAATTTTGGATATAATATAAAATATTATTATCAGTAAATACAAGAATAAATAATGCCAACGAATTTAAAAAAAAAGTACTTACATTTAATATTGTATGATTATATATGGCAATCCAAATTTTTAGGCAATGGATTTGTAAATTGTGACTTGAGGATCAATACATGAATTGATTCTCACTTTTTAATATATTTGTTCTAAATTTCTACTTCCATAATTTTTTTTATTTCTTGCCAATTAATATTATTTTTACCTATATTTTATGTCATTGTGTGAAGTATATGTAGTCACTCTAAAGTCAACAAATAGTTTACATTTTCATCACATAGAAATTTCTTATATCATTTATTCTAAATAGATGTGTTGCTCTATATTTCAAAGATTATTTATAAGAAGATGTTTTTAAAATCGTGTAAGACTTACTGAACACGTATATATAATACAATGTCAAATATTAGTTTTAGGGCTTTCATCATATAAAAAATGAGACTTTATTTTCGAAAAAATATTTTTTCTAGATTTCTACTTGAATAGAAAATTTTCAACTCATTTATTCTAGGATAGATGAGTTGCTTTCAAAAGTCAAAGACTAATTATTAGAAGAGGTTGATACAATGATGAAAGATCTCAATCAATCCCAATATATCGTATAATATCAAATGCGTTAAGATTAATACTCAGGTTCAGTAATGACATTTTAGAGGCCATCCGCATAGAAAATTTGAGAGACCTTATTTATCGTAATTAAATATGTTAAATTTGAATGTTGGAATCTAAACAAAAACGAGACTTCAAAATAAATCTTGATAACAACAAAAAGTGAATATTGATTCATTATAAAATGAATTTAATAATGTAAAATAGTTTACAATAACATTTCAACTGAAAAAATTGTCATGAAAATCGTGTGAAAATGTAGTACATTTTATTTTCTTGCTCATTTATTATTGCTACTCGTTGTAGATTTCAGTCCAATACATTTTTTATTTTTTAGTCACATTCTTAATTATCCTTGAATAATCTCATATTTTGTATGACCCTTAATTTTAGTCACATTTCAAATGGAGATCCTTGTGTCCAACATATTTTTTTCCATTTTTAGTCACATTCTAAATAAATTCATATGTGAAATGCAATAATTAATAAGACATGAATGCACATGTTATGTATTATTGAGATTTTTTAATAAAAAGAAAAATAATCTACGTATGTAAAACAATTAGTCACTGTTACTTTAGGTCATGTTTGATACCCTTGCCACACATGCACAGGTCCACACATTTTAATACTCATAATTGATACATGTTGGGAGGAATAATAACATATATTAGAAGATATTAGTACATATTTTTTGGTACATTGAACTTGCACTAATATGAAACTTATTCTATGAATTTTGGAACATAATATAAAATATTATTATCAGTATATAAAAGATTAAATAATGTCAAAGAATCTTAAAAAAAAGTACTTACATTTAATGTTGTATTATTATATATGGCAGTCCAACTTTTGTAGACAATGAATTTGTAAATTGTAAGTTAAGGCTGAGTACATGAATTCATTCTAACTTTTAAAAATATTTTTTCTAGATTTCTACTTGCATAATTTTGTTTACTTATTTCCAATTAATATTATTTTTTACCTATCTTTTATATCATTGTGCAAAGTATATGTAGTCACACTAAAGTCAACCAATAGTTTACATTTTCAACACATAGAAATTTCCTATATCATTTATTCTAAATATATGTGTTGCTCTAAATTTTCAAAGATCAATTATAAGAAGCTGATACAAATGTGTAAGACTTTACTAAACATATATACATATATATATATATATATATATATAATACAATGTCATATGTTAGTTTTAAGGCTTTTCTCATAGAAAAAATGAGACTTTATTTGTCATAAAAATACTTTTTCTAGATTTTAACTTGCATAGAAAATTTTCATCTCATTTATTCTAGGAAAGATGAGTTGCTTTCTAAAGTTAAAGACTAATTATTATTAGAAGTTGACACATTGATGTAAGATCTCAATCAATCCCTAGATATCGTATAATATCCAATGTTTATGTTTAATACTCTCGTTCAGTCATGACTTTTTAGAGGCCATACACGCATAAAAATAGAGACACCTTATTTATCGTAATAAAATATGTTAAATTTCAATGTTGTCTAAAAAAAATGATAATTCAAAACAAATCATGATAACAACAAAAAATGAATACTGATTCGTTATAAAAAGATTTTAATTATAAAATAATTTTTAATAACATTTCAACAAAAAAAGTGTCATGAAAATCGTGAGAAAATGTAATACATTTTATTTTCTTGCTCATTTATTATTGTTACTCGTTGTAGACTTCAATCCAATATATTTTTTATTTTTTGTCACATTCTTAATTAACCTTGAATAATTTCATATTTTGTATGACCCTTAACTTTTAGTCATATTTCGTATGAAGATCATTATGTCCAATATTTTTTTTCATTTTTAGTCACATTCTAAATAAATTCATATGTTAAGTGCAATAATTAATAAAGGCATCAATGCACATGTTATGTAGTATTGATATTTTTGTAAAAAAAAAACATCTACGTATGTAAAATAATTAGTCACTGTTACATTAGGTCATATTTGATACACTTTCTACACATGTATAGGTCTACGCATTTTAATATTCATAAGTGATACTTGTTGGTCGGAATAATAACTTATTTTAGAAGATATAAGTACATCTTTTTTGGTACATCGAACTTGCACTAATATGAAACTTATTCTCTGAATTTTGGACATAATATAAAATATTATTATGAGTAAATAAAAGAATAAATTATTTCAAAGAATTAAAAAAAGTACTTACATTTAATGTTGTATTACATACAGTCCAACTTTTTAGACAATAAATTTGCAAATTGTGAATTGAGGATGAGGACGTGAATTGATTCTCACTTTTAAAACTATTTTTTCTAGATTTCTACTTGCATAATTTTGTTTATTTATTGCCAATTAATATTATTTTTTACCTATCTTTTATATCATTGTGCAAAGTATATCTAGTCAGTTAAAGTCAACCAATAGTTTACATTTTCTACACATAGAAATTTCCTATATCATTTATTCTAAATATATGTGTTGCTCTAAATTTTCCAAGATCTATTATAAGAAGTTGATACAAATGTGTAAGACTTTACTCAACATAATAACCGAATAATTGATGACAAATGATCTATGTTACTCTCATAGTCTGAATAATTGTAAATCAGCCTTTATAGTTGAAGAGAAAACTTGTTGAGAATATAGGAGAAAGTAAGTTGTATTGATTTGGGTATTAGAAATTTATATGGAGGTTCTCAATTTAAAGTAGTAGGGGTCTACAGTTTGAATGCTTGTAGTTGCCATTGAGAATCGGTAAAATTAATGAGTTGCAAACCTCCTTCGTTGCCCAATGAAAATATCTATGCACCTGCAAAAATTGAAGTCGGTATTGCAGGATAATTGTTCAAAAAAAGGCTGCAAAATAATAACGAAGTTTGGTCGGCCCAAACCGATTTCTCAATGGAAGTTTGGTTGACCCAAACCGACTTCACAATTGAATTTTGGTTGGCCCAAACCGATTTTTGATCAATGGAAGTTTGGTTGGCCCAAATCGACTTAAGGGTTACGGGTAGGCCCAACCTACTTTTGTGTAGAAGTTTGTTTGGCCCAAACTGTAACACCTCAAATTTCGTTTTCGGAATGATTGGAAAAAGTAGAGTGTTGGATTATATATTGGGCAATCCTCGTTTGAGAGAGAGGACCTCGCCCGAGAGAGAGACTCGGTGTTCTAATATGAGTTTCCCGGAGACCTCGCTTAATCAAGGAAGTGGTCGCTTGAGTGAGAGTGAAATCTGGAAAAGCTGTCAAATTCTAGCTTGAGCTAGAATTTTCGCCCAGGCTAGAGAGGAGCCTTAGCATACTGCCTGATTCTCGCCCGAGCAAGAAATCCACGTCCGGGCGGGAGCGTCAGGGTTGAAAAGCTGAAAAATTGCGAAATTCTCGCCCAAGCGAGCCATTCTCGCTCGGGCGAGGTTGCGCAGCGGTAAAAGTAAAAGAGGGGTTTCAAAAACCCTAATATTCATTTTATTTTCTCTCCTTTCTCTCCCAATGGTGGCTCCACCCAAATGAACCATTCTCCTCTCCACTAAACATCAAAACTCATTAAAACCCCTTTCTATTACTTCTTGGTGGCACATTTGGGAAATCTTGGATGTGAAAAATGGAACAATGGAGATTGGAGAAGATGAAAGGAGATGTGGCTCTTTTGCGGAGCAACGGAGCTTACACAACCTAAGGTGAGGGAGAAGACCATTGTGGTCTTAGAGTTTTTCATTAGAGTCATCTTCTCCGATTTCCCTCAAGAATCGGAGCACGTTAATGGATAGAAACTCTCTTGGGTGTTTGTGGTCAATGTGAGAGTCTTTATTTTATATGAGAATGTATTAGCCATAAAAGTGGAGATATATGTGCGGGAAAACCGTTTATTTAAGTAAAACGCAATATGCTCATTTATGGTAATACATCGTCATGAAAGATGGTTTTAACGTTAATGTGTTATATGATGAAGAATATATTGTGTGTGGTTTGTTTATGATAATGGTGTGTTATGGATGGTTGATTTGTTATAAACATATATGGGTGTGTTTGTAATAAGGATTGTGAGATGTGTTGTTTAATGACAAAAGTAGAAATGGTTATGTTGTGTGATAATGATTGTGTGTGAGTTGTTTATTGTTATAAACATATATGAGTGTGTTTGTAACAATGATTGTGTGACGAGTTGTTGATTTGTTAAAAGTGGAGATGAGTATGTTTATGAAAATGACTAAGTTGTGAGTCGCTTTATTGTTATGAACATATATGGGTATGTTTGTGACAATGAAGGTGGTGTGGGTTATTTTATGGTGATGAAACAATGAGACACCTTGTGTTTATTGTGTTATGAGATGAATTGGTGGCAAATCAATAAAAAGAAAACACGTTTTTAGCCGACCATGATTGGTGTGAACACTCAATTTCGTCCGGCCTGTTAACAAAATAAAATTATATATAGCAAGTACAAAAAGGCACATGTTGTATTTTTAAAACTTAAAACCAAATATATGTTTCAATGATTAACACTTGTACAAAATTAATTCGTCACCTGCTAATATGTAGCATAACCTGTATTGTGGCTATTCCTTTTGTTATTGAGATACATACAACTCACTTTTAACCTTTAACTTTTTATGAACGGATGGTACTCATTGAATTAGTTTAGTTTTACACTTCACCAACCACTAGCCAAGTGATAAGGATAATATTTTTGATTATGTCATGTATTCACAAAGTATCAAGTTTTTGAAATGGAATGTTATCTGTGTGAAACACTTTCCACCTCTATAGTTCGTTTCATCAACCTGGAACATAAAACTTTCTGGTCCCAACCAGCAAAAGAGTTTTTGATGGACCCTTTTGAGCCATAGATCAACTTCAACTATCATTGCTAAGCCAACCATTACCCATGAGTCAAAATACAATCCTTAAGGAAGCCGTTGACAAAAATAAGCACGTATATGATGACAATCAACAGATCCACAAATAAAGAGGACAACTAATGTTGTTACAACCAAAAGACATCATCAACTTTGTTTCCTAAAAGCTCTATTGGATTTGAAGCAATACAAGTAAAAGCACACTATTGCAGGGATGATTGAGTGAGTAATAGTACTGAGTTCAGAATTGGCCATTTGACAGCTCTGCACTCAATTCAGATGGCTTTGGGTCTCAGGATTCTGATACAAAAACTCAAACAAGAGATGGCCAATAACAAGAGGGATGATAAGCCATTCTCCCATCAACAGCTAAGGCTTCATGGTCAATAAAGATTCCCACAGAACGAGTTGCAATCTGAATCATCATTGAAGGAGAGAAGATGAAATCAGTCCTGATAGGAAATGGCAGAACCCAATCAGTTCAGTTACAATCATGAGGGCAAATCAGAAACAGCTAGCACGTTATTAAAGCCATTATGAGAGTAATTTGGAGAGGGGAAATCAATCAACATGCAGGTTACAAACTGAATATAAAAGGAGTGATAATCACGCTAAAAAAGAGTGAATCAGCCAAGAATCTCAAAAGAGGCACACAAAAAACCAACAATTATTCAGTTACGCCTTATTAAAACACAATCATGGATATTAATTAGTGAATGAGGATAATCAGAGTTATTTCAGTCATAAAATGGCAGCAGTCACAGGCAGTTTCTTTTGGGTGAAAATCAAAGTTATTATAATGAGCAACTGAAGAGATTTTATACAATAACTTCAATCAGCTATAAGAAGCAACCAACACAAACATAGAGGGTGGCTGTTTTAGAGAGAAAATCAGACACGCATACTTAGACATATATTGACATATGCAATACACCACACAATTCCATCAGAAAGCATACACTCCTAGAGCATACAATTCCATCAGACATACACCAACAAATCCATGAAAAAGCCTCTACTACCCATCATACACACACACATCACACTAACAGTGTATACAATCTTCATTGTCCATCACATAGCAAAATAGAGAATCACACACAGGAGAGACATAACTACAGGTTCTATCATATATCATACATATTACATCAACAAGCAAGAACAGGCAAGATAAGGATCCGGCAAGGATAACACCAACAAGGTCACATACTAAGACAAACGGTCTCGGAAATCTTTGGGTTTGCCGGAAACGATACCAATTCGTGAATGAGAATCGGAAACGGAAAATAGAGATATGGAGAAGATGATGGTTACCTATTCTTTAAACCACCATGGTAGAGATGGTCACTCGCCAATGACCCTCTCTGTTGCCGCTGATGGAGAAAACGAAACGGAGAAGAAGACCAGAGCAAACCCGCTCCTCCATTGCTACGGCTGCTGCTTCTTCCTTCTCCATGGCCGCTGCCGCTGGAATCGGGAGAGAGGGGAAGAGGATCTAAGGATTTCGAATCCCCCTTGGTGAGAAATGAGGGTAACCAAATAACCTCTCTCTGCCAAATTCATTCCATTCTCTTTTTGTTTGTTTTAATTCATTTCAATTCTTTAATTGCACCTTTTGCTTCTTATTTTTACATTTTTTCTGTTTATTTCATTAATCCTAACAAATGCTTGTTTTGGCAAATTACATTAAAATGAAAGATAATCACATATTTGGTTGTATTATTTGGAAAAGATAATTACTAAAATGAATTTCACTTTAATTTTTATACTAAGGTTGTGACCCGTGTTTTCTCTAAATTCTCTGAAAATGAGACGGAGGTCTACGACCGGTGCCGTCTCTAAACTATTAATTTCATATCAAATATTTCAAAGCAAAATTATTGTATTATTTACTCAAACGATTTTAAATGGAGTTTTATAGTAAGGTTAGGGCCCGTGTTGTCTCTAAATTTTCTGAAAATGGGAAGGAGGTCTATGACTAGTGCCGTCTCTAAACTATTAATTCCATATCAAATATTCCAAAGCAAAATTATTGTATTATTTACTCAAATGACTTTAAATGGAGTTTTATAGTAAGGTTAGGGTCTGTGTTGTCTCTAAATTCTCCGAAAATGGGAAGGAGGTCTACGACCAGTGTCGTCTCTAAACTATTAATTCCATATCAAATATTTCAAAGCAAAATTATTATGTTATTTACTCAAATGACTTTAAATGATTTTTTATAGTAATGTTATGCCCCGTGTTGTCTCTAAATTCTCCGAAAATGGGAAGGAGGTCTACGACCAGTGTCGTCTCCAAACTATTAATTCTATATCAAATATTTTAAATAAATTTATTCAAATGATTTAAAATGGAAATTTTTATACTAAGGTTATGACCCGTGTTGTCTCTAAATTCTCTAAAAATGGGAAGGAGGTCTACGACCAGTGTCGTCTCTAAACTATTAATTTCATACCAAAAATATTTTACTAAAAACTTATTTTATTATTACTCAACCAAATCAGTACCTTCAAATCAACGAAATCAACCAATTAATTTTTGAACCAGAACTACATAGCCTTGATTTCCCTATTGCACCGAGGGATACGTAGGAGCAAGACAAACTCTTGTCAGGCACAACAATAAAAAATAAAACATTTTGCTTTTTATTACTGAATTTAAATAAATAATTTTAAGGGTATAAAAGTTCATGTTATTAGCGAGGGTACCATTTTAATACGGGCGGACGGGGTGCTAATACCTTCTCCGATCCGTAATCGACTCCCGAGCTCAGAATCTCTGTTCAAAGACCAAATTATCCTAATTGGGCATGTTTAGAGTTTTCTACGTTTTAACCGCAAAAAACGTAGTGGCGACTCCAAAACAATTGGAAGAGGTAGAAATCGAATTTGCCTCTCCCCAAGTCGCAGGACCGGTCTTCCAACTCAATGAAAGTAATATTATTGGGGGAGAAGCAATGGAAAGATGACTCAAATGAAAGTAATATTATTGGGGGAGAACCAATGGAAAGATGACTCAATGAAAGTAATATTATTGGGGAAGAACCAATGGAAAGATGACTCAATGAAAGTAATATTATTGGGGAAGAACCAATGGAAAGATGACTCAACTGAAAGTAATATTATTGGGGGAGTACCAATGGACTCAAAATGAAAGTCATATGCATGCTATAGGGTATATAGTATGGGATATATATTCTATAGGGTGAATATGAATGACGAGAAATGTGAATGTCACATGAATGCCGTATGCATGCTATAAGATATATAGTATGTGATATATATTCTAGAGGGTGAATATGAGCGATAAAAAGGAAGATGTTGAGAAAGAAAGTAATATACATACTATAAGATATATATTATGGGATATATATGTTATAGGGTGGATATGAATAACGAGACCGATGATGTTTCGAATGAACGTAATATGCATACTATAGAATATATATTATGGGATATATATAGTATAGGATGAATATGAGTAAAGTGGAAATTAAAGGAAGATGATTTGAATTTTTATAATTCCGTATGTGTGTTTATGAATTACATTAAAGCTTGATTGTATTTGAAGTGGATTATCATGTGATGTTAGTTTCGAACTAATGACTTACTCCCTGTGTTTTGTGTGTTGTTATGATAATTCCATTGTAGGTAAATGAAGGATTTTGAGGAGGAAGCTCACTTAGGGAGATTTTGTGTTTATCAATTTGTTCGTCTTTGTTGCTACTTGACATTGTAGTTGAATTGATGACATTTTGAGATAAATGTAATCTGATTAGGTTAATACGGAGATTTGTAGTTATGGACTTTATAACTCCGGAAAACCCACAACTGATTGTATGTGGTAATTGCTAATTGAATGAATTATGTTTTTCCGCAACATAACTTTGTATAATAATACAATGGGGTAAAGAGTATTTTCAAAGAGTGTTTCATGAGGGTTTTTAAGTAAGGTGATAGATGTATGTAAGAGAGGATTAAAATAAATGAAATTTTTTCAAATGTAGAAAATTGGGTCGTTACACGTGTTGTCTCTAAATTCTCCGAAAATGGGAAGGAGGTCTACGACTAGTGCCGTCTCTAAACTATTAATTCCATATCAAATATTTCAAAGCAAAATTATTATATTATTTACTCAAATGACTTTAAATGAATTTTTATAGTAATGTTATGGCCCGTGTTGTCTCTAAATTCTCCGAAAATGGGAAGGAGGTCTACGACCAGTGTCGTCTCCAAACTATTAATTCTATATCAAATATTTTAAATAAATTTATTCAAATTCAAATGATTTAAAATGGAAATTTTTATACTAAGGTTATGGCCCGTGTTGTCTCTAAATTCTCTAAAATTGGGAAGGAGGTCTACGAGCAGTGTCGTCTCTAAACTATTAATTCCATACCAAAAATATTTCACTAAAAACTTATTTTATTATTACTCAACCAAATCAGTACCTTCAAATCAACGAAATCAACCAATTAATTTTTGAACTAGAACTGCGTAGCCTTGATTTCCCTATTGCACCGAGGGATACGTAGGAGCAAGACAAACTCTTGTCAGACACAACAATAAAAAATAAAACATTTTTCTTTTTATTACTGAATTTAAATAAATAATTTTAAGGGTATAAAAGTTCATGTTATTAGCGAGGGTACCATTTTAATACGGGCGAACGGGGTGCTAATACCTTCTCCGATCCGTAATCCACTCTCGAGCTCGGAATCTCTATTCAAAGACCAAATTATCCTAATTGGGCATGTTTAGAGTTTTCTACGTTTTAACCGCAAAAAACGTAGTGGCGACTCCAAAATAATTGGAAGAGGTAGAAATCGAATTTGCCTCTCCCCAAAGCAGGACCAGTCTTCCAACCGAAAATCGGGTCGCGACAATTGGTTAGCGACTTTGGCTCAAGTTATGTAGCAAGCTTTGGCTCAAGCAATGTAGCAAGCTTTGGCTCAAGCGATGTAGCAAACTTTGGCTCAAGTGATGTAGCAAACTTTGGCTCAAGTGATGTAGCAAGCTTTGGCTCAAGCAATGTAGCAAACTTTGGCTCAAGTTATGTAGCATGATTTTCAAAAAGAAAGTATATTTTAGCTAACCGAAATGGTATAGCGACTTTGGCTCAAGTTATGTAGCAAGCTTTGGCTCAAGCAATGTAGCAAACTATGGTTCAAGCGATGTAGCAAGCTTTGGCTCAAGAGATGTAGCAAGCTTTGGCTTAAGCGATATAGCAAGCTTTAGCTCAAGCAATGTAGCAAGCTTTGGCTCAAGCAATGTAGCAAACTTTGGTTCAAGTTATGTAGCATGATTCATATATATATATATATGTTGAATTATGATGAAGGTTGAATTGGGTAAATCATGTAAGTAAGTTGTATTAGGTGCTAAATTAAAGAGTAACTATCCTATAAATGTTATAGTGATTTGGAATGAATTGTCTAAGTGAGAGATGATAATCATGCTAATTGGATATTTGAACATTATGTGGTATAATGTGTTGATTGTTATATTTTTAATATGATTGATGTTAGACGTTTTATAGGTTCAATACTTTAATGTTATTACTCCATGTAATTCTACACTACGGTCACCGTAGTTGGTTCTTACTCCTTCTGTCTCTTCTTTTATGTGTTGTGTATTTGAGTTCAGGTTGTGGCGGTAGCACATTGGATGCTTGCGGAGAAGAGTACATGGTAGAGTAGGGTTTTATGTAATTGATATGTTATATGATAAATGTTTATAATATGAGAACTATGTTGGATTATCTATTTTGTAAAATGGAACTCCACCTATGTAACACCCTAAATTTTAGTCTTTAAAATTATAGTATCAGTCCTAGAAGTCTCGCCTGAGCGAGAGATTAGCGCATGAGCGAGAAAGGATCACCTAGGAGTCTGAAATCCTGGGATATACTGGAGGATTCTCGCCTGAGCGAGAGTTGCCTCGCCTGGGCGAGAAATGGCATTTTGGGGCTGTGGACACTGTGAGATTCTCGCCTAAGCGAGAATCCCTCGCTTGAGCGAGAGGAAGCCTGTTGGGACTGTGAGATTCTCGCTTGAGCGAGAGGGTCAGATCTGAAATTTTAAAAAGGCGGGGTTTTCTCGCCTGAGCGAGAACAGACTCGCTTGAACGAGAACCCAACAACTGCTCTTTAAAATAGAAACCCCCAAACACATTTTAGGGTTAGAACTTGGAAGAGAAGAGAGAGAAGATAACTTTTCAAGAGAAAAGAGTCTTAGGACTCATCTTAGAGCTTGAGAAGAGGTAAACCTCTTGTTCCTAACTTTTCTTCTTCCTCTCTAACTTGTTTTGGGTGTGTTGGATCTATTTTCAAAACATGAGAAACCATGTAAACTCATTCTTTAGAGTTATGGTTCGTTTTATGTTGTTTCTCTCTTGTAAACTCTTGGGTTAGAGTTGATATTTGATGAATGGAAAGGTTTTGTGGGTTATTCATGAAAATCCCAAAAACTCCCAAAATAAGAATATGAGTAAAAAGAGAAATGGATAAAATGTTAAATGTGGATGATGAGTTTGCGCTTTGATGTTGATATATATTAGATATACATGTATGTTTTTATTTTTGCAAACTTGTATTGAAGTAGTTTTGGAAATATTGAAAATATACGAATCCCTTGTATGTTTGATGATGATATACGAGTTGTTTATGTGTTATTTTGGAATAAATGACTGACATTGTTGTTATTGGTGGAAATGAGGAAAGATCCTAAGGTTGGAGGAAATCGCGGAGGAGACTTTTAAAGTTACTCGGAACCGATCCCCAATACTCACCAAGGTAAGGGACAAGTGGCTCTAATTCATACTCACTGATGTGAATGAGGTATGTGAAAGAGGTAACGTGTTGGTAAGTTTATTGTTGTTACCCTACCCGAATAGGTAGTGGTTTATTATTGTTACACTACCCGAAGAGGTAGTGGTTTATTGTTGATACCCTACCCGAGGAGGTAATGGTTTATTGTGTCCTACCCGAGGAGGTAGTGGTTTATTGTGTCCTACCCGAAGTGGTAGTGAACTGTTTATTGTGTCCTACCCGGAGTGGTAGTGGACTGTTATTGTGTCCTACCCGGAGTGGTAGCGAACTGTTATCGTGTCCTACCCGGAGTGGTATGGGACTGTTATCGTGTCCTACCCAGAGTGGTAGCGAACTGTTATTGTGTCCTACCCGGAGTGGTAGTGGATTGTTATTGTTATCCTACCGGGAATGGTAGTGAAGTATTGTGAACTAGACCTGCCCTATGTGGTATGGATGGTAACTCGACCTGCCCTATGTGGTATGGATGGTAACTCGACCTGCCCTATGTGGTATGGATGGTAACTCGACCTGCCCTATGTGGTATGAATGGTAACTCGACCTTCCCTATGTGGTATGGATGGTAACTCCACCTGCCCTATGTGGTATGGATGGTAACTCGACCTGCCCTATGTGGTTTGGATGGTAACTCGACCTGCCCTATGTGGTATGGATGGTAACTCGACCTGCCCTATGTGGTATGGATGGTAGCTCGACCTGCCCTATGTGGTATGGATGGTAACTTGACCTGCCTTATGTGGTATGGATGGTAACTCGACCTGCCCTAAGTGGTATGGATGGTAACTCGACTTGCCCTATGTGGTATGGATGGTAACTCAACCTCCCCTATGTGGTATGGATGGTAACTCCACCTGCCCTATGTGGTTTGGATGGTAACTCGACCTGCCCTATGTGGTATGGATGGTAACTCGACCTGCCCTATGTGGTATCGATGGTAACTCCACCTGCCCTATGTGGTATGGATGGTAACTCGACCTGCCCTATGTGGTATGGATGGTAACTCGACCTTCCCTATGTGATATGGATGGTAACTCGACCTGCCCGGTGTGGTATGGATGGTAACTCGGCCTGCCCGATGTGGTATGGAAAATGAAATCGATGAATTCGATTGAGTGTGAATGCGAATGATGAGAAATGTGAATGTCACCAAAAGAGTCATATGCATGCTATAGGATATATAGTATGGGATATATATTCTATCGGGTGAATATGAATGATGAGACATGAGAATGTCACCAAGAGAGTCATAGCATGCTATAGGATATATAGTTTGTGATATATATTCTATAGGGTGAATATGAGTGATAAAAGGGAAGGCGTTAAGAATGAAAGTAATATACATGCTATAGGAATATATTATGGGATATAGGTTCTATAGGGTGAATATGAATAATGAGGAGTACGATATTTCGAAAGAACCTAATATGCGTGCTATAGAATATATATTACGGGATATATATACTATAGGACGAATATGAATGAAGTGGAAAAGAAAGAAGATATAAGTGCTTACATTTGCGTATTTGTGTTTATAAATTATATCAAAGTTTAATCGTATTTGAATATGGATTATCATGTGATGTTAGTTTTGAACTAATGACTTACTCCCTTTTGTTTTGTGTGTTGTTTATGATAATCCCATTGTAGGTAAATGAAGGATTTTGAGGATGAAGCTCAATTAGGAAGCTTTTGTGTTTATTTACTCGATTGTCTTTATTGCTATTTGACGTTGTAGTTGATTTTATAGTATTTTGGGATAAATGTAATCTGATTAGGATAATATGGTAACATGTAGTTATGGACGTTTTAACTCTGGCAAACCCATAACTGGATGTATGTGGTAAATGCTATCTGAATGAATTATGTTTTTCCGCAACATAAATTTGTGTGATAATATAATAGGGTAAAGAGTATTTTCAAAGAGTGGATCTTGAGAGTTTTTAATTAAAGTGACGACTGTATGCAAGGAAGGATTAAAATAAACGAAAAATTTTCAAGGGTAGAAAATCGAGTCGTTACAATATGGTATCAGAGCATAGTTAATTCTGCGGCCTAGGGCATGGCCTTAGTTGCTTCTTTGTAACATGTGTATGATTTGACTAGTTGAGATTGTGTGTATTGAATGTTTAAAGTATGTGGCTTTGGTATGATGACATGTGACTTGTTATGAGGTTATGTGATTACTTGACTTGAGTGAGTTAAATTTGTGTACTGACTATCCATGAGCGCAGGTTGAAACATGGCTGAAAGAGGAACGAGTCAGAACGTTCCAAATAAATTGTTGGTTCATATGGTAGCTGCACTACACCAGATGAACGAGAACTTGCATAATCTGAATCAGAACCCTGCACCAAGTCCGAGCTCCCAACCCCTACTCCCACCCGAACCGGCAGAGTACAGGGGGCTGGATGAGTTTTGCAAGACGAACCCCAGTCATTTCCACGGGGGATTTGCTCCTGATGCTGCCCTTGAGTGGGTTCAGGGAATGGATCGGATCTTTCGGGCAATGAATTGTTCGGAGGCTCAGAAGTTGGCTTACGCCACATATATGCTAGTGAAGGAGGCCGAGAACTGGTGGGAGTTTATTCGACGCCAAATGGAGACAAAAGGACAATTGATTTCCTGGAGTACATTCAAGGCGAAGTTTCTTCATAAATACTTCTCAGCTGATCTGAAGGGGAAGAAGGAAATGGAGTTCTTGAAGTTGGAACAGGGAAATATGTCGGTGGGGGAATATGCGGCTAAGTTCGAGGAATTGGCACAGTTTTTTCCCTACTCGGAGTTGGAAGTGGATGGACGATCCAAATGTTCTAAATTTGAATCGGGTTTAAGGCCCAAGTTGAAAATAATGTTCGGACATCAGGAGATTGCCAATTTCACTACCTTGGTCAACAAGTGTAGAATGTACGAGGACAACTTGAAGTCGGTTAACTTGGCTACACCCGAAACAATTTCTCCCCGGGACTATGGACCTCAACGCAACCATATGCGGGAGAGAGGTAAAGGGAAAGTGGAAGATGACAGGAAACCTTATGCGGCAACTACTAGACATCATGACCGAAGTTTCCAAAGGTCTAGACCACCTACCATTCCTACCGAAGGGGTTTCTACTCCCAGGTGCAACAAGTGCGGTAGACTTCATTATGGAAGTACGTGCCCAGGAAAAGGGAATGGATGTTTCCACTGTGATGAGTCAAATATTACACACTATTAATAACCTTATTTTACCATTATTAATGATTCTTGGTGTCTAATTGACTTTATTTGGCATTGTTTAGTGTTTTAGGCTTTATTGGACTATTATTCCTGAAATGAGTTAATTTGGGATTAGTTAGCCTAATTAAATCTAATTCCATTTTCAGGACATATTTGGCACCAAGGACATTTTGGGCATTACAAGTGGAAGATGTGTGCTAAAGTGAAGATTGTATTTAGTTATAGGATTTTTAATTCCGTTTTAGGTTTTGGGCCCATGTTTAGGGCCCATTTCGGTTTTACACTTTAATACCTTAGAATTTCGTTTTTCACTCATAACTTGACATTAGAACAAAAACAACTCTACATTACATTTTCGTTTTCCCCCTTTTGGGGTTCTTTTAGGTTTTCGTTTTTCATCTTCTTCCTCCTCCAAATTCGGTTTTGCTTCTTCCTCCATGGAAGGCTAGAAGTTTAGTGCTAAATTCCTTTGGTAATGTATCACACTCTTGAGGTTTAGTGCTTAATGCATTTTCAGTTTCTATGTTGTTGTTAATGCAATTTCGGTTTTATGTTGTTGAAGCTTCTATCCTATTTCATGTTATGGTTTGCTTAATTCCATGGTGTTGTTTTAGGTTTGTGAACTGATTTTCGCTTAGTTAATTAGTTCTCTAGCACATAATCGCTTAGTTTATGTGAATCTGTAAATGCTCTATGTTTATGTTGAATTCGCTTAGTTTGAAGCTTAAACATTAGAGTTATGAACAGATTAGGAATTCAATGTGTAGAATCTGAAATTGATGCTTTGATTCGTGTGACATTGTTAACTGTTTGTTGCTTATGCCAATTTCGCTTAGTTAGAGGTTTAGCAATTTAACTGTGAGTTGATCATCGCTTAGTTAATCGACTCTCAACAAAGGAACACTGAGAATCTGATTTTGATATATTGAAACCGAGGATTGAGTTGTGAACAAGGAAACCAAAGGGATTTAGCCTCTTTACTATTCTGTTTTCTGTTTGTGTTCTGTTTTAGCTTAATTTCATAGCATAACAACCACTAAAACCCCCCATTGTGTGTGTGCGTGTAAGGTGTTTGAACCATTGTGTGAAAGATAATCTTTGGGAAACGACCTAGGAGTCACTTCCTAGTACTATACTTTATTGTTATATTATTTGTATCGAGTACGGCCTCGATCAAATTTGGCGCCGCTGCCGAGGATTATCGATTCATAGAAAGGTTCTTTGTAGTTTCATAAATTTTAGTTTAGTGTAGTGTAGTTTAGTTAGTCATTTCTGTAGTGCATTTTTGGTGAAAATTCTGATATTGGTGCAAAAAGCTGTTAATGTGCACTGTTCACTGTTCAATGTTCACTATTTTGCCACTTTTCATGATTCATGTGATTCTGTTTTGCTGATTTATATAGCTATGGGTGAAATTTTTGCATGAAATTTTGTTTCCAGACTTCTTTCATCCCACATTGAACACAAGAGAAAGCAGAACCACTTTCCGAGCTATAGTTTATGAGATACAACTTTATGGTGAATAGTGAATTGTTAAAAATTTGTTTTTAGGATAACTTTGTCTCCTTATATCAGAATTGGACATATGACATATGCATTTGGGGTAGAAAAATAAGTTACACCCACTTCCACACACGTAGTCTGTCAGTCCAAATCCAAAAATCGAAAAAAAACCCTTTTTACTATTTCTTTTTTATTTTTTAAGGTTTATTTTTTATTTTTCAAGGTTTATAGTAAAACTGTTTTGCATTTTTAACATAGTTAGGCTTTGAAATTTTTCTTGAAACTTTTTGTACATGTTCTATATGATTTTAGGATGTTATTGATGCAAATACTTGGTTGATTCTACAATAATAACATTAATTTCCATTACAATTGCATTACTTTCTTCCTATTGTTGACTGTAATGCATGACTAGGAGTAATACAGGCATTTTGCATTCAATAAATCCCGAAATTGATAGAACATATCATAGGTTAGTTAGACAAAATAGGACTTTAGATACTAATTTTGTTTTTGTTTCTGAACATCCTCTTGCTGAAAATACTGCTTCTGAGCATTCTATTTCTGTGCATTCTGAATATAGTGATTCTGTGCATTCTGTTGCATTTCCTAATTTTGACCATTCTGTCCATTCTGAAAATATGGCTTAGCCACCTACTCCTCCTGGTCCCCGTGAGAGGACATTAAGGAGTTGGCTGCCCCTGATTTTACTTATGACAGTTTGTGTATCCAATATGAGGATGTACCATATGTGCTTAAAACTGGACTAATCCATTTGTTTCCTAAGTTTAATGGACTTGTAGGTCAGGATCCTCATAAACATCTTAAGGAGTTCCACATTGTCTGCTCAACCATGAAACCACATGATGTTATGGAGGATCACATTTGTCTAAAGGCCTTTCCTCATTCACTTGAAGGCCCTGCAAAGGACTGGTTGTACTATCTGGCTCCTGGTTCCCTCACAAGTTGGGGTGACTTGAAGAGGTCATTCTTAGGTAAATTCTTCCCTGCATCCAGGACCACTGCAATCAGAAAGGACATATCTGGAATTAGGCAACAACATGGTGAGAGCTTGTATGAGTATTGGGAGAGGTTTAAGAGATTGTGTGCTAGTTGTCCTCATCATCAGATCTCTGAGCAACTCCTCCTGCAGTATTTTTATGAGGGTCTGAACAATATGGATAGGAGTATAATTGACGCTGCTAGTGGTGGTGCACTTGGGGACATGACTCCTTTTGAGGCGAGATGTTTGATAGAGAAGATGGCTTCCAATTCTCAACAATTCAATGCAAGGAGTGGTGATGCCATAGTTGTAAGAGGAGTCCATGACGTTGGGACAAATGCAGCAAGGCAAGACAAGCTTGAGACTAAAATTGATTCCCTCACCACCTTGATCACTCAGTTAGCCATAAATCAGCAAAAATCTTCAATGGCAAGAGTATGTGGCATTTGCACCTCAAGTTATCATTATAGTGATATGTGTCCTTCTCTGCTTGAGCCAAGAACTGGTGATCATCCTGAGGCGTATGCTGCAAACATATACAACAACAGACCTCCACATCAGCAGCAACATTATGATCCACCCTCATCAAGCACATACAATCCTGGTTGGAGAAATCAGGCACCATTTCAGAACAATAATGTTGGGCAGAATAGATCATCATATGTGCCCCCACCAATCCAACAACAGAGGCATCAAATGATTAACACTCCTGCACCTACTGAACCCTCTTTGGAAAAATTGGTGAGGCAGATGACAATGCAGAACATGCAGTTCCAGCAAGAAACCAGAGCTTCAATTCAAAGACAAGAGTCTTCAATTCAGAATCTAACCACCCAGATGGGGCAGATGGCTACTTCACTAAACACATTGCAGTCACAGAATTCTGACAAGTTACCTTCTCAGACTGTGCTTAACCCAAGGAATGTGAGTGCCATCACCCTTAGATCAGGTAAACAGACTGAAGTGCCTACACCTAGAACAGATTTTGTTCTTCAAAAAGAACATGATGCATCAAAAAGGAATAAATTTGTTTTAGTAGAAAATGAGAACACAACTAGAGAAACTCATGCAAATCAACCTTCCTCAAGTGTTGCGCAACAACCATTTTCCATTCCTCTTCCATTTCCACCAAAAATCATTCCAACCAAGAAGATGGGGAATATGGAAGAGCTGGACAAGGACCTCTTGGATACATTTAGAAAGGTTGAGGTGAACATACCTCTCCTTGATGCCATCAAGAAAATTCCGAGATATGCCAAGTTTCTGAAAGAGTTGTGCACTCACAAGAGAAAGTTGAAAGGTAATGAAAGGATCAACATGGGAAGGAATGTTTCTGCCATGATAGGTATGCCCGTTCCTCACATCCCTGAAAAGTGTAAGGACCCAGGTACATTTACTGTACCTTGCATCATAGGTAATAGAAAATTTGAAAATGCCATGCTTGATTTAGGAGCATCCATTAATGTTATGCCTATGAATGTTTTTAAATTCCTTTCACTTGGACCCTTGCAACCTACGGGTGTGGTAATCCAATTAGCAAATAGGAGTACTGCATACCCTGCCGGTTTGGTAGAGGATGTCTTGGTTCAGGTTGATCAACTGATCTTTCCTGCTGATTTTTACATTCTTGATATGGAAGAGGGATCACCTAGTAACACAGTTCCAATTATTTTGGGGAGACCATTCTTGAGAACAGCCCGAACCAAGATCGATGTCCATGCTGGGACACTTTCTATGGAATTCGATGATAAAGTGGCTCGGTTTAACATTTTTGATGCTTTAAAGCATCCATCCGAGGGCCACTCTGTTTTCCACCTTGATTTGCTTCATGAGTTCAATGATACACACCTTTCTAATTTTCTTCATGATTTTCATGCTCTGTCATTAACTGATTCATACACTTGTCATGCATGCACTAATTCTGAAACATGTAGTTTTTGCATTGATGAGTTTTTGAACATTGATATTGACATTGATGTTCCTTGCACTTCATTGTACACTTGCCATGCATGCACTGATTCTGAGCTGTGTGACTCTTGTATTGATGAGTTTCTTAATATTGTTGTTGATTCTCCTGTTACACATTCGCATTGCACTAACACAATTGTTGCAGGAATTAGACAACAATCTGATTTATTTGTTCAGGTGCAGGCTGCAACAAAGCCTAGCTTTGCTACTTTCTTTCAATCTGTTTTGCAGGCACCTGATTGGACACCCCCATTTGACCTTGAGTGCGACATTGCTGCTTATGCTTTGGGGACTGTCCTTGCTAGTTATGATTTTGATTTCCTCCCTCCATGATTAAGGGAGTTTTTCTTTCTTTCTCTCCTTCCTTACTTTTTATTGCACTTGTCCAATTACAATTTCTAATATAACTGCGTGGATATTCTGGCTGTGTTCCATTGGGACAATGTGTAGTTTAAGTGTGGGGGGGAGACTAATGTAGGTTTATGTTGATGCATGCTTTTCTTTGATTCTTAGATTTTGCTTAGATTTTGGGCATTTTCTCTCATGCTTTGTTTTAGTTGATTCTTGATATTGTGTTGTGAATCCATATATTTTCTGTGTACTAAGTTACTTTTGAGGATTGAGAGGTTGAGGCAATTGTGATAGTTTTGTCCCTTGTGAGATTTTGAGCCTTAATTGAGGATGGATTGATGTATGCCATCTAGTATTCTTTCATGTGTGATTGTTACTCTTCATTACTTGCACTCTAGAACTTGACATGTTTCTTGTTGATACTTGATTTTCATATTGCACATTTTGAAGTGATTTAGGCATTTCTTTTGAATAAGCCACATGCCATAAAGCCTACCTTGAATGAAATTATCCTTTTGCTAGCCCCTTTGAGCCTTTTTACCCTTTTCTTTGTTATATAGCTCATTACAAGCCTATAAGTGAAAAACCATGATTATCCTAAGTTTAGGGAATTTTGGAGCTTTGGAATTGTTTTGGGAATGGGTATTAAAGTAAGGGTGCATTGTTATTCATTTCTTATATGTTTTGGGTATGACTCATGGGTTGGTTAATACATTTTTGTACATAAGTGTGGTGTATTGAAAAACAAAAACAAAAAAAAAATACCAAAAAGAAAAGCAACAAAAAGAGAAACAAAACAAAAGAAAAACAAACAAAAATGAAAAAAAAAGTGAATAAAAGTTGAGTGTGGCAAAGAGGATTGGAATTTGAGTTTGAATATGGGGTTGATTTTGTCTTACTTTTTACTTATTCCTCATTGCTCCTCTATTCCCTTGGTTTTAAGCTACATATTCCATACTTTATCCTACCTTGTCCTTGGCCCCATTACAACCTTCAAAAGTCCTTTTGATCACTATGTGCATGTGTTGGTCATGTTGATGTTAGAAACTTGTCAAGCTTATGGTTTTGTTTGTTTTCATGAAGTGCCTTGAGTGTAAATACTTACAACCTAAGACACATGAGTGTAAACACTTTAGAGAGAATATCTTGTGAGGATCTATCATTGTTGTGACTCACCTCTTGATTTGATTGGTCTCTTTGCATGTTTGAATTGATTGGATGATCTACATGGATATCTTGATTCTTGATCTTTTTATTCTAGTGTGTTTGATTTTGCCCATCTCTTTGCATCTCTTAGAATTCATTGTGAAGTATGCCATCTTTAGGATTTTTTATTTCCTAGTTTTTAATAATCTTCTTAGATGACTCACTTTGGGGCACTAGTTAGCATAGCATTATTTCTTGATTTTGCCCAGGAGTGCAAAAGGTTAAGTGTGGGGGTATTTGATGAGTCAAATATTACACACTATTAATAACCTTATTTTACCATTATTAATGATTCTTGGTGTCTAATTGACTTTATTTGGCATTGTTTAGTGTTTTAGGCTTTATTGGACTATTATTCCTGAAATGAGTTAATTTGGGATTATTTAGCCTAATTAAATCTAATTCCATTTTCAGGACATATTTGGCACCAAGGACATTTTGGGCATTACAAGTGGAAGATGTGTGCTAAAGTGAAGATTGTATTTAGTTATAGGATTTTTAATTCCGTTTTAGGTTTTGGGCCCATGTTTAGGGCCCATTTCGGTTTTACACTTTAATACCTTAGAATTTCGTTTTTCACTCATAATTTGACATTAGAACAAAAACAACTCTACATTACATTTTCGTTTCCCCCTTTTGGGGTTCTTTTAGGTTTTCGTTTTTCATCTTCTTCCTCCTCCAAATTCGGTTTTGCTTCTTCCTCCATGGAAGGCTAGAAGTTTAGTGCTAAATTCCTTTGGTAATGTATCACACTCTTGAGGTTTAGTGCTTAATGCATTTTCAGTTTCTATGTTGTTGTTAATGCAATTTCGGTTTTATGTTGTTGAAGCTTCTATCCTATTTCATGTTATGGTTTGCTTAATTCCATGGTGTTGTTTTAGGTTTGTGAACTGATTTTCGCTTAGTTAATTAGTTCTCTAGCACATAATCGCTTAGTTTATGTGAATCTGTAAATGCTCTATGTTTATGTTGAATTCGCTTAGTTTGAAGCTTAAACATTAGAGTTATGAACAGATTAGGAATTCAATGTGTAGAATCTGAAATTGATGCTTTGATTCGTGTGACATTGTTAACTGTTTGTTGCTTATGCCAATTTCGCTTAGTTAGAGGTTTAGCAATTTAACTGTGAGTTGATCATCGCTTAGTTAATCGACTCTCAACAAAGGAACACTGAGAATCTGATTTTGATATATTGAAACCGAGGTTTGAGTTGTGAAAGATAATCTTTGGGAAACGACCTAGGAGTCACTTCCTAGTACTATACTTTATTGTTATATTATTTGTATCGAGTACGGCCTCGATCACACTGCAAGGAGTTTGGGCATATTAAAAGGTTTTGTCCCATGCTGGATCAGAGACCTAATGTCATGCATGCTGAGGGGGCAAGGGACCATGGTCGGATGGTTACCCCAAGTGGCGCAGGGACATCGGGTTTTGATGATCCGGCGAGAGGTAAATCGCATGGTAACAGGTATCCCTTTTAGTGTTGTCTAATTCGGGAGTGACACATTCCCTATATTTGCTGAATGTGTGAACCGACTGAGATTGTACACGAAGTTGTTGTTTTCGACTTAGTTGTACTCACCAACCCCGTGTAACGGTGGTGGATGTCAGTGTGGTGTCTCAGTGTACGGTTGGGGTAAATGGTAAAACCTCTACCGTAGTGTTGATATGCACAATGATGTCCCAGTTGGAGTTAATCCTGGAAATGGACTAGCGGTCAGCAAATCGTGTTATGTTTAACTGTGTGTAATTGTTGAAGTGAAGATGTAAAATTTAGAATACATTGATATGTATGTGTATGCTAAGGGGGTAAGAGTTATGCTGATAGTCGAGGAAAGAGGCTAGTCAAGTTACTTACCCCATCGATGTGATGGATACATTTTATTAGACATGAAACTTTTGGTCTCGAATGACCGGTTCTTTTGCGGTAGGACATTGGCAACGCATGAAATAGTGGTGGTGTACCTCAATTGTTTGCGTTGAATGTTGTACCGGCAAAAGTTGTTGCTGTTTTGTGAACGTCAGTAATTGCGGTGTATGGTGTGGTGTAAACATCTGAGAGAAAAGGTTTTGTGTATGTAGAAACGATTATGCAAACTATGTTTCACGACGTGGTTGCCATGAGTTGTGGATTCAAAACTCTTTCGAAAACTATTAGTGGGTGAGACATAGCTTGAGGCTAAAAAGTGATTTAGTATTATGTGGGAGAATTCCGAAATTTTAGCAACCATATCGGAATAAGTATGAGGTTGTTAAAAGTTTAGTGATATGAGACGCCCATGTATTTCTGAACATAATGCGAGTGGGTTAATAAGTTTATATTTGCTAACGAAATTGGAGTGACCAAACTGAACACAAGTTGTAGGTTTGAGTGTTGGTCGACTTGTGCTTGCCGATTGGTAACAGAGTAACTAGTTTTGGTGTGAATCAATGGTTTTATGGTTTCAGTTGAGGCTAGAAAGTGGTAATTCCTTTCGATGATAAGATTTGATGACGGAGATATTTGATGTGAATGGACGATTACTGGATAGTTTGATTGTGTACAATGGATGAGACCCTAAGAGTCTTATTGTGTAAGTATATTGTTGATTGAGTAAAATGAAATTACGCTAGATTTTGAGTGGAGATGTAACTAGTTGTGTGTTTGATGGATGTTAAATGAGGCATTGAAGTGGATGAGGGATAAGGAGTTACCTATTCGCTGAATTGCGAGAGAGTTATAGGGATTCTTAACATAGATGAAGATGGTTAGCTGGACCAGTCCTAGATACCTATGGTTCTTGACGAATATAGGAAAAATCTTTAGTCTGAATTATGGTTTAGTTCTCATGGCATTCGAGTTATTAGAGGCTGAGATCTTAATAGTTGGACATTGATGAGTTAGTTCATGAATTGGTTTGGGGATATTCCAGTTTAGTGGTGTATGCCCTTAATGACCGATTAAGTGATCTTAATGGATTCGAGGATCAATTTTGATTTCGGTTGGATATTCTTGTGCCTAAGGTCCAGGTGATGATTTTTTCGTGGTATGTTTAATTTTCGGGGACGAAAATTCTTATAAGAGGGGGAGGATTGTAACACCCTAAATTTTAGTCTTTAAAATTATAGTATCAGTCCTAGAAGTCTCGCCTGAGCGAGAGATTATCGCATGAGCGAGAAAGGATCACCTGGGAGTGTGAAATCCTGGGATATACTGGAGGATTCTCGCCTGAGCGAGAGTTGCCTCGCCTGGGCGAGAAATGGCATTTTGGGGCTGCGGACACTGTGAGATTCTCGCCTGAGCGAGAGGAAGCCTGTTGGGACTGTGAGATTATCGTTTGAGCGAGAATCCCTCGCTTGAGCGAGAGGGTCAGATCTGAAATTTTAAAAAGGCGGGATTTTCTCGCTTGTGCGAGAACGGGCTCGCATGAGCGAGAACCCGACGACTGCTCTTTAAAATAGAAACCCCCAAACACATTTTAGGGTTAGAACTTGGAAGAGAAGAGAGAGAAGAGAGCTTTTCAAGAGCAAAGAGCCTGAGGACTCATCTTAGAGCTTGAGAAGAGGTAAACCTCTTGTTCCTAACTCTTCTTCTTCCTCTCTAACTTGTTTTGGGTGTGTTGGATCTATTTTAAAAAATGAGAAACCATGGAAACTCATTCTTTAGAGTTATGGTTCCTTTTATGTTGTTTTTCTCTTGTAAACTCTTGGGTTAGAGTTGATATTTGATGAATGGAAAAGTTTTGTGGGTTATTCATGAAAACCCCAAAAACCCCCAAAATAAGAATATGAGTAAAAAGAGAAATGGATAAAATGTTAAATGTGGATGATGAGTTTGTGCTTTGATGTTGATATATATTAGATATACATGTATGTTTTGATGTTTGGAAACTTGTATTGAAGTAGTTTTGGAAATATTGAAAATATACGAATCCCTTGTATGTTTGATGATGATATACGAGTTGTTTATGTGTTATTTTGGAATAAATGACTGACATTGTTGTTATTGGTGGAAATGAGGAAAGATCCTAAGGTTGGAGGAAATCGCGGAGGAGACTTTTAAAGTTACTCGGAACCGATCCCCAATACTCACCAAGGTAAGGGATAAGTGGCTCTAATTCATACTCACTGATGTGAATGAGGTATGTGAAAGAGGTAATGTGTTGGTAAGTTTATTGTTGTTACACTACCCGAAGAGGTAGTGGATTATTGTTGTTACACTACCCGAAGAGGTAGTGGTTTATTGTTGATACCCTACCCGAGGAGGTAGTGGTTTATTGTGTCCTACCCGAATTGGTAGTGAACTGTTTATTGTGTCCTACACGGAGTGGTAGTGGACTGTTGATGAGTCATATATTACACACTATTCATAACCTTAATTTACCATTGTTAATGATTCTTGGTGTCTAATTGACTTTGTTTGGCATGGTTTAGTGTTTTGGGCTTTATTGGACTATTATTCCTAAAATGAGTTAATTTGAGATTATTTAGTCTAATTAAATCTAATTCCATTATCAGGTCATATTTGGCACCAAGGACATTTTGGACATTACAAGTGGATGATGTGTGCAAAAGTGAAGATTGTATATTGTATTAGGATCTTTATTTCTGTTTGGTTTTGGGCCCATTGTTTAGGGCCCATTTCCGTTTTACACCATTTAAACACATGATTTCGGTTTTGAAGGCACACTTTAACATTACATTAGTTTTTTTTTTGCCTTAGAACATAGTTATTCCCGTTTTCCCTCTTTTGCTCTCCTAGGGTTTATGAATTTTCGTTTTTGCTCTTCTCCATTTTCGGTTTTGCTTAATCCTTCCATGGAAGGCTAAATTTATGGACTAAACTCCTTTGGTAATGTATCACAACTCTTGAGGTTTGGTTATTAATGCAATTTCGGTTTCTTATTTGTCAATTTCTTCTATTCAAATTCTAGTTGTGGTTTGCTTAATTCCATGCCTTAGAAATAGATTTGTGAATTGATTTTCGCTTAGTCAATCATTTCTCTAGTGCATGAATGCTTAGTTCGTGTGAATTTGTTTATGAGTTGATTATTGCTTAGTTACTTGATTATGAACAAATTAGGGATTCAACAATTAGAATATGATTTTGATACTGTGAAACTGAGGATTGAGTTGTGATTAAGGAAACCAAAGGGGTTTAGCCGTTTCATTTTTTTTGTTAATTACTGTTTCTGTTTTAGTTTTAGATTCATACCATAAAAATAACAAAACCCCCCTTTGTGTGTGAGTACAAGGTGTTTGAACTATTGCCTGAAAGATAATCCTTGGGAAACGACCTAGGAGTCACTTCCTAGTACTATACTTTATTGTTATATTATTTGTATCAAGTACGGCCTCGATCAACTTTGGCGCCGCTCCGGGGATTATCGATTCATACAAAGGTTCTCTGTAGTTTCATAAATTTTAGTTTAGTGTAGTGTAGTTTAGTTAGTCATTTCTGTAGTGCATTTTTGGTGAAAATTCTGATATTGGTGCAAAAAGCTGTTAATGTGCACTGTTCACTGTTCATGTTATTCTGTTTTGCTGGTTTATATAGCTGTGGGTGGAATTTTTGCATGAAATTTTGTTTCCACACTTCTTTCATCCCACATTTAACACCATAGAAAGCAGAACCACTTTTCGAGCTATAGTTTATGAGATACAACTTTACGGTGAATAGTGAATTGTTGAAAATTTGTTTTTAGGATAACTTTGTCTCCTTATATCAGAATTGGACATATGACATATGCATTTGGGGTAGAAAAATAAGTTACACCCACTTCCACACACGTAGTCTGTTAGTCCAAATCCAAAAATCGAAAAAAAAACCCTTTTTACTATTTTTTTTTATTTTTTAAGGTTTATTTTTTATTTTTCAAGGTTTATAGTGAAACTGGTTTGCATTTTTAACATAGTTAGGCTTTGATTTTTTTCTTGAAACTTTTTGTAAATGTTCTATATGATTTTAGGATGTTATTGATGCAAATACTTGCTTGATTCTACAATTATAACATGCATTTCCATTACTTTTGCCTTACTTTCTTCCTACTGTTGATTGTATTGCATGACTAGGGGAAATACAGGCCATTTGCATCCAATAAATCCTGAAATTGATAGAACATATCATAGGTTAGTTAGACAAAGTAGAAATTTACCTTTCCATAGTGTACCTGATTCTGTTTCTGATTCTGATTCTATTTCTAATTCTATTCCTGTTTCTGTGCATTCTGTGCAATATACTGATTTTGTGCATTTTGTTGCATTGTCTGATTCTGAGCATTCTGAAAATTCCGTGTACTCTGAAAATATGGCTCAACCACCTACTCCTCCTGGTCCTCGTGAGAGGACATTAAGGGAGCTGGCTGCACCTGATTTCACTTATGATAGCTTGTGCATCCAGTATCCCAATGAGGATGTGCCATATGTGCTTAAAACTGGACTAATCCATTTGTTGCCAAAGTTTAATGGACTTGCAGGTGAGGATCCTCATTAGCATCTTAAGGAGTTCCATATTGTCTGTTCAACCATGAAACCTCATGATGTCCAAGAGGATCACATCTGTTTGAAGGCATTCCCTCATTCACTTGAAAGCCCTACAAAAGACTGGTTGTACTACTTGGCTCTTGGATCCATCACAAGTTGGGGTGACCTGAAAAGGACATTCCTTGGTAAATTCTTCCCTGCCTCCAAGACCACTGCAATCAGAAAAGATATTTATGGGATTAGGCAACAACATGGAGAAAGTTTACATGAGTATTGGGAGAGATTCAAGAGGTTATGTGCAAGCTTCCCCCATCATCAGATTTCAGAGCAACTCCTACTCCAATATTTTTATGAAGGTTTGAACAACATGGACAGGAGTATTATTGATGTAGCTAGTGGAGGTGCACTTGGAGACATGACTCCGTTTGAGGCTAGAGGTTTGATTGAGAAGATGGCTTCTAACTCTCAACAGTTCAATGCAAGGAGCAGTGATGCCATAATTGTGAGAGGTGTGCATGATGTTGGGACTGATTCGGTGAGGCAAGAAAATCTTGAGCGAAAAATTGATTCCCTCACCACATTGGTCACTCAATTAGCCATGAATCAACAGAAACAACCAATGGCAAGAGTATGTGGCATTTGCACCTCACCTGACCATTACAGTGATGTTTGTCCTTCTCTGCTTGAGCCAAGAACTACTGATTATCCTGAGGCTTATGCTGCAAACATCTACAACAACAGACCAAATCAACAACAGCAAAATTATGATCCATCTTCAAGCAGATACAACCCTGGTTGGAGAAATCATCCAAATCTCAAGTGGTCTGATCACACACAACAACAACCTCCTCATGCACCATTTCAGAACAACAATGTTGGACATAATAGACCTTATGTTCCCCCACCAATTCAACAACAAAGGCAGCAACAAGTGATTGATAATCCTCCACCTGTACCTAGTGAACCGTCATTGGAAGAGTTGGTGAGGCAAATGACAATGCAGAACATGCAGTTCCAACAAGAAACCAGAGCTTCTATTCAAAGACAATAATCTTCTATTCAGAATCTGACCACACAAATGGGACAGATGGCTACTTCATTGAACACATTGCAATCGCAAAATTCTGACAAGTTACCTTCTGAAACTGTGATTAACCCGAAAAATGTGAGTGCCATCACCCTAAGGTCAGGAAAGCAGACTGAATTGGCAACCTCTAAACCAGATTTTACTCTACAAAAGGTTGATGACATTGGCAGACACATTCATGCATCTACACCTTCCTCAAGTGCAGCACAAAACCACCTCCCATCCCTCTTCCATTTCCCCCAAATATCATTCCAAGCAAGAAAATGGAAGAGGTCGACAAGGAGATCTTGGAAACATTTAGAAAGGTAGAGGTGAACATACCTCTACTTGATGCCATCAAGCAGATTCCAAGATATGCAAAGTTCCTAAAGGAGTTGTGCACTCACAAAAGGAAGCTGAAGGGTAATGAAAGGATAAGCATGGGCAGAAATGTTTCTGCACTCATAGGTAAACCTATTCCTCACATTCCTGAAAAATGTAAGGACCCAGGTACATTTACTGTTCCTTGCATCATAGGTAACAATAAATTTGAGAATGCCATGCTAGACTTAGGAGCTTCAATTAATGTCATGCCTATGTCTGTTTTTATGTCTTTGTCGATTGGACCTTTAAAGCCAACTAGTGTGGTAATTCAATTAGCAAATAGGAGTACTGCTTATCCTGCTGGCCTGGTAGAAGATGTCTTGGTTCGGGTTAGTGAACTTATATTCCCTGCTGATTTTTACATACTAGATATGGAAGAGGGATCCTCCCGTAACACAGTTCCTATTATTTTAGGGAGACCATTTTTAAGAACAGCCCGAACCAAGATTAATGTCCATGCTGACACACTTTCCATGGAATTTGATGATATTGTGGTTCGATTTAATATTTTTGATGCTATGAAGCATCCATCTGAGGACCATTCTGTATTTCATGTTGATTTTCTTGATGAGTTGATTAATGAGCATATCTCTGATTTTATTCATGATTCTGATTCTTTATCATTGATAGCCTCACACACTTGTCATGCATGCACTGATTATGAACTGTGTAGTTCTTGCAATGATGACTTTTTGGATATTATTGTTGATCCACATGATATAGAGTCATATTCCACTAACCCAATTGTTCAAGTGCAGGCTGCAGAATCTATGCCTGCTACTTTGGTTCCATCTGTTTTGAAGGCACCTATATTGGAGCTGAAACCTTTACCTGATAACCTTAAGTATGTTTACTTAGAGGATGATGAGAAGCTCCCTGTCATTGTTTCTACCTCCCTTGATGCTGAGCAAGAGGAGAAATTGCTACAAGTGCTGAAAAAGCATAAAAAGGCCATTGGTTGGACCTTAGCTGACATTCCTGGTATTAGCCCATCCATGTGCATGCATAGAATACTCTTGGAGGATGGAGCTAAACCAGTGAGGCAACCACAAAAGAGACTCAATCCAATGATTCTTGATGTTGTGAAGAAAGAGGTCACCAAGCTTCTACAAGCTGGGATTATATATCCAATTTCTGATAGCCATTGGGTGAGTCCAGTTCAGGTAGTTCCTAAAAAGACAGGAATTACAGTGGTGAGAAATGAGATGGATGAGCTAATTCCTACTAGAGTGCAGAACAGTTGGAGAGCTTGCATTGACTATAGGAGGCTCAATCAAGCAACAAGAAAGGATCATTTTCCTTTACCCTTTATTGACCAGATGCTTGAACGGTTAGCAGGTAAATCTCACTATTGTTTTCTTGATGGTTTTTCTGGATACTTTCAAATCCATATTGCTCCTGAGGATCAGGAGAAGACCACATTCACATGCCCCTTTGGCAGTTTTGCCTATAGGAGGATGCCCTTTGGCCTATGCAACGGCACTAGTACATTCCAGCGGTGTATGGTTAGCATTTTTAGCGACTTTTTGGAAAGTTGCATAGAGGTGTTTATGGATGATTTTACTGTATATGGATCTTCATTTGATGCATACTTGGATAGTCTGGATAGAGTTTTGCATAAATGCATAGAAACTAACCTTGTTCTAAATTATGAGAAGTGTCATTTCATGGTAGAACAAGGCACAGTTCTAGGCCATGTGATCTCTAATAAGGGCATAGAGGTAGATCCTGCCAAGATAGATGTTATTTCACTATTGCCTTACCCCTCTTGCGTGCGATAGGTTCGTTATTTTCTTGGTCATGCAGGTTTCTATCGCAGGTTCATTCAAGATTTTAGCAAGAAGGCCCTTCCACTATCCAATCTGTTGCAAAAGGATGTGGTGTTTGACTTTGATGAAAGATGTAAATAGGCCTTCGACTGCCTCAAGAAAGCTTTGACCACCACTCCTATCATCCAGGCACCTGATTGGACAATCCCTTTTGAGCTAATGTGTGATGCTTCTAATTATGCATTGAGGGCTGTCCTTGCACAAAAAGTAGCTAAATTGCCTAGGGTGATTTATTATGTTTCTAGGACATTAGATGTTGCACAAGCAAATTATACCACCACTGAAAAAGAGCTCTTTGCTATTGTATTTGCTCTGGATAAATTTAGATCTTATTTGCTTGGTTCTAGAATTGTTGTTTTCACTGACCATGCAGCACTAAAGTTCTTGTTGAAGAAAGTTGAGTCTAAGCCAAGGTTGATTAGATGGATGCTCTTGCTCCAAGAGTTTGATTTGGAGATTCGTGATAGGAGCGGAGCACAAAATTTGGTTGCTGATCACTTGAGCAGAATAGACAGAGCTGTTGATATGATGCCCATTCGGGATGATTTTCCTGATGAATAACTTTTGCATATCTTTGTTTCTTCCCCCAATCCTTGGTTTGCTAATATTGTTAATTATTTGGTTGCATATGTTTTTCCTCCACTAGCATCTAGAGCTCAAAATGATAAACTTAAAAGTGATGCTAAATTTTATTTTTTGGGATGACCCCTATTTGTGGAGATTTTGTAATGACCAGATGGTTAGAAGATGCATTCCAGATCATAAGATTGAGTCAGTCCTTCAGTTTTGTCATGCCTCTACAGTTGGGGGACATCTTGGTACCCAAAGAACAGCAAGGAAGGTACTTGATTGTGGATTGTATTGGCCCACCATCTTCAAAGATGCGTGGAGGATCTGTAGTACTTGTGAGCAGTGTCAGAGAGCAGGTGGTACCATTTCTTGGAGACAAGAGATGCCTCAACAACCTATGTTGTTCTGTGAGGTTTTTGATGTTTGGGGTATTGATTTCATGGGTCTGTTTCCTGTTTCTTTTGGTTTTACTTATATTCTGCTTGCTGTTTCTTTTGGTTTTACTTATATTTTGGACTAATGATGCTCGGGTTGTTATGGATTTTGTTAGGTCTCACATTTTTTGCAGGTTTGGCATACCCAGAGCTATTGTTAGCGACCAAGGCACACACTTCTGCAATAGATCCATGCAAGCTATGCTCAAGAAGTACGGGGTTGTTCATAGAGTTTCCACACCATATCACCCCCAAACAAATGGGCAAGCTGAGATTTCAAACAGAGAGATAAAGAAGATTTTGGAGAAGATGGTGCAGCCTAACAGGAAAGATTGGAGCAACAGACTTGAGGATGCTCTTTGGGCACATCGAACTGCTTACAAGGCACCCATAGGGATGTCTCCTTATCGGGTTGTCTTTGGTAAAGCATGTCATCTTCCCGTGGAGATTGAGCATCGTGCTTATTGGGCTGTGAAGACTTGCAACTTGGCTCTTGATCAAGCTGGTGAAGAAAGGAAGCTCCAACTCAGTGAACTGGATGAGATCCGCTTAGAGGCTTATGAGAACTCTAAGTTCTATAAAGAGAAAACCAAAAGATTCCATGATAGCTTGATTTCTAGAAAGAAATTTGTGGTTGGCCAAAAAGTGTTGTTGTATAACTCTAGGCTTGGTCTCATGAGTGGTAAGCTTCGTTCTAGGTGGATTAGTCCTTTTGTTGTAACTAATGTGTTTCCTTATGGTGCAGTAGAAATCTCAAGTGAATCCACAAATAAGATCTTCAAGGTTAATGGGCATCGCCTCAAGCCTTTCCTTACAAACCCTTCCGTTGTGGATGAAATTGTGGAGGAAGTTTCTTTGGTTGAACCTGTTTTCCTCCCTCCATGAATCAGGGAGTTTTTCTTTCTCTCCTTCTTTACTTTTATTGCACTTGTCCAATTACATTTGCTGATATAACTGCGTGGATATTCTGACTGTGCTCCATTGAGACAATGTGTCGTTTAAGTGTGAGGGGAGACTAATGTAGGTTTTTGATGATGCATGCTTTTCTTTGATTCTTAGATTTTGCTTAGATTTTGAGCATTTTCTCTCATGCTTTCTTTTAGTTGATTCTTGATATATTGTGTTGTGAATCCATGCATTTTCTGTGTGCTAAGTTACTTTTGAGAATTGAGAGGTTGAAGCAATTGTGATAGACTTGTCCCTTGTGAGATTTTGAGCCTTAATTTTGGATGGATTGTTGTATGCCATCTAGTATTCTTTCATGTGTGATTGTTGCACTCTTGATTACTTGCACTCTAGAACTTGACATGTTTCTTGTTGATACTTGATTCACATATTGCACAATTTGAAGTGATTTAGGCATTTCTTTTGAATAAGCCACATGCCATATAGCCTACCTTGAATGAAATTATCCTTTGCTAGCCATTTTGAGCCTTTTTACCATTTCTTTGTCATATAGCTCATTACAACCCTATAAGTGAAAAACCATGATTATCCTAACCTTAGGGAATTTTGGAGCTTTGGAATTGTTTTGGGAATGGGTATTAAGTAAGGGTGCATTGATTTTGTTTTACTTTTTACTTATTCCCCATTGCTCCTCTATTCCCTTGGTTTTAAGCTACATATCTATAATTTATCCCACATTTTCCTTGGCCCCATTACAACCTTGAAAAGTCCTTTTGATCACTTTGTGCATGTGTTTATGATGTTGATGTTAGAAACTTGTCAAGCATATGGTTGTGTTTGTTTTCATGAAGTGCCTTGAGTGTAAATACTTACAACCTAAAACACATGAGTGTAAACACTTTAGAGAGCATATCTTGTGAGGATCTATCATTGTTGTGACTCACCTCTTAATTTGATTGGTTTCTTTGCATGCTTGAATTGTTTGGATGATCTTCATGGATATCTTGATTCTTTGATCTTGTTACTCTTGTGTGCTTGATTTTGCCCATCTCTTTGCATTTCATAGAATTCAATATGAAGTATGTCATCTTTAGGATTTTTCATTTTCTAGTTTTTAATAATCTACTTACATGACTCACTTTGGTGCACTGGTTAGCATATCATTAATTCTTGATTTTGCCCAGGAGTGCAAAGGGTTAAGTGTGGGGGTATTTGATGAGTCATATATTACACACTATTCATAACCTTAATTTACCATTGTTAATGATTCTTGGTGTCTAATTGACTTTGTTTGGCATGGTTTAGTGTTTTGGGCTTTATTGGACTATTATTCCTAAAATGAGTTAATTTGAGATTATTTAGTCTAATTAAATCTAATTCCATTTTCAGGTCATATTTGGCACCAAGGACATTTTGGACATTACAAGTGGATGATGTATGCAAAAGTGAAGATTGTATTTGTATTAGGATCTTTATTTCCGTTTGGGTTTTGGGCCCATTGTTTAGGGCCCATTTCCGTTTTACACCATTTAAACACATGATTTCGGTTTTGAAGGCACACTTTAACATTACATTAGTTTTTTTTTGCCTGAGAACATAGTTATTCCCGTTTTCCCTCTTTTGCTCTCCTAGGGTTTATGAATTTTCGTTTTTGCTCTTCTCCATTTTCGGTTTTGCTTAATCCTTCCATGGAAGGCTAAATTTATGGACTAAACTCCTTTGGTAATGTATCACAACTCTTGAGGTATGGTTATTAATGCAATTTCGGTTTCTTATTTGTCAATTTCTTCTATTCAAATTCTAGTTGTGGTTTGCTTAATTCCATGCCTTAGAAATAGATTTGTGAATTGATTTTCGCTTAGTCAATCATTTCTCTAGTGCATGAATGCTTAGTTCGTGTGAATTTGTTTATGAGTTGATTATCGCTTAGTTACTTGATTATGAACAAATTAGGGATTCAACAATCAGAATATGATTTTGATACTATGAAACCGAGGATTGAGTTGTGATTAAGGAAAGCAAATGGGTTTAGCCGTTTCATTTTTTTTGTTAATTACTGTTTCTGTTTTAGTTTTAGATTCATACCATAAAAAGAACAAAACCCCCCTTTGTGTGTGTGAGTACAAGGTGTTTGAACTATTGCCTGAAAGATAATCCTTGGGAAACGACCTAGGAGTCACTTCCTAGTACTATACTTTATTGTTATATTATTTGTATCGAGTACGGCCTCGATCAACTGTTATTGTGTCCTACCCGGAGTGGTAGCGGACTGTTATCGTGTCCTACCCGGAGTGGTAGCCGACTGTTATCGTGTCCTACCCGGAGTGGTAGCGGATTGTTATCGTGTCCTACCTGGAGTGGTAGCGGACTGTTATCGTGTCCTATCCGGAGTGGTAGTGGACTGTTATTGTTATCCTACCGGGAATGGTAGTGAAGTATTGTGAACTAGACTTGCCCTATGTGGTATGGATGGTAACTCGACCTGCCCTATGTGGTATGGATGGTAACTCGACCTGCCCTATGTGGTATGGATGGTAACTCGACCTGCCCTATGTGGTATGGATGGTAACTCCACCTGCCCTATGTGGTATGGATGGTAACTCGACATGCCCTATGTGGTATGGATGGTAACTCGACCTGCCCTATGTGGTATGGATGGTAACTCGACCTGCCCGGTGTGGTATGGATGGTAACTCGGCCTGCCCGGTGTGGTATGGAAAATGAAATCGATGAATACGATTGAGTGTGAATACGAATGATGAGAAATGTGAATGTCACCAAAAGAGTCATATGCATGCTATATGATATATAGTATGGGATATATATTCTATAGGGTGAATATGAATGATGAGAAATGAGAATGTCACCAAGAGAGTCATATGCATGCTCTAGGATATATAGTATGGGATATATATTCTATTGGTTTTATATGAGTGATAAAAGGGAAGGCGTTAAGAATGAAAGTAATATACATGCTATAGGAATATATTATGGGATATAGGTTCTATAGGGTGAATATGAATAATGAGGAGTACGATATTTCGAAAGAACGTAATATGCGTGCTATAGAATATATATTACGGGATATATATACTATAGGACGAATATGAATGAAGTGGAAAAGAAAGAAAGAAGATATAAATGCTTACATTTGCGTATTTGTGTTTATAAATTATATTAAAGTTTAATCGTATTTGAATGTGGATTATCATGTGATGTTAGTTTTGAACTAATGACTTACTCCCTTTTGTTTTGTGTGTTGTTTATGATAATCCCATTGTAGGTAAATGAAGGATTTTGAGGATGAAGCTCAATTAGGAAGCTTTTGTGTTTATTTACTCGATTGTCTTTATTGCTATTTGACGTTGTAGTTGATTTTTTAGTATTTTGGGATAAATGTAATCTGATTAGGATAATATGGTAACATGTAGTTATGGACGTTATAACTCTGGCAAACCCATAACTGGATGTATGCGGTAAATGCTATCTGAATGAATTATGTTTTTCCGCAACATAAATTTGTGTGATAATATAATAGGGTAAAGAGTATTTTCAAAGAGTGGGTCTTGAGAGTTTTTAATTAAAGTGACGATTGTATGCAAGGAAGGATTAAAATAAACGAAAAATTTTCAAGGGTAGAAAATCGGGTCGTTACAACCTAAGTGTATAATGAAGTTGATTTAATGTTTGTATTAAAAGTGTTCCTTGAGAAATGATAATTATTTAGATTATGTATTTGAAAGGAAGTGTAATGACATGCTTTTGAAGTGAGATGTATTTGGAATATTTCCGCCTTGTGATTTATAAATGAAACTAATATTTGTATTCACTCAAGTTTCCCAACCGCTCAAGTAATGTCTTCCAAATGTAATCACTTCACTTTCATGAACAAGGTTTTAAAAAGAATTTTTGAATTACGCAAATCGGATCCTTACAAAAACCGACTTCGAGATACCAAAAAAATGAATTACAAGTTGTTGTAGCCCTATCCGACTTACGTGTTGATTTTCTTGCTCCAAACCGACTTCAAAAAAGTTACTGGAACTTTTATTTAAATTGGTTTATCTATTGTGGGTGGTAGTAGGTATTTAAGATGCATTTATAGTTGGTAATGCATTTATAGCTGAGTTGGTGATGCATTTATAGCTGGAGATGCATTTATAGCTAGAGATGCATTTATATTTGGAGATGAATTTATAGCTGGTGATACTACTGAATTGTTACAAGAACTGGTTCAAGTGCAACATGGTGATCCATATATGAATAGTGTATTTGTAGGTTTTTGTTCGTGTGTAATGTTGTTAGTTGAAAGTAAATTATTATTAGGGATTCAATGTTTAGTAATTTGATTTATTAGATTTTGTCATTTTACAATGTTTGTATAAACTCTCTTAATTTATATATTTGTGGTTGTATGACTTCATTAATTGCACTTCCCTCTCCCAACGATTTCCCCCTCTCCTCATTTAAATCCATTCATTTTCCCACACTCAATAAATACTCAGTTCATTAACACCTCCACCCTCTCCCAACTAACATTTCTGTAAGTACCTAAATTCTACCCTTGAAAATTTTACTTTATTTTAATCTTTTCTCATACATTTTTCCTATAATTTAGATTCACAAGTTCAACAATCTCATTTTTTAAGTCTACTACCTCATACATACACTTTACTTAAAGCGATATCCACATACATGTTCATTTAACAGAAAACATAATTCATATTAATGTATTCGGGTAACTACCGCATACAACTAGATATGGGTTTCCAAAATACTCATAGCTATAAATATCCAGAGTTACAATTATCCAAAAAAATGATAGCGGTCATAGTTACATATACTTAGATCCACAAATACTCAATCATGATACGAAGAGGTGTAAATAAAAGAATCCGGGTTTAAGCTCCTAAGGCGTCAAACCAAGCCTCCTCAATTTACTTGTCTACCTGCAATGGGATTATCGATGACAAATACACAAAACATACAAAGGGGTAAGTCGTTAATTCATTAAATATCATTAAGCGATAATCCACATTTTAAAAGATTTAAATAAACGATTTGACGTTCGAATATAAAATCAACATATCATATTTCCCATCTCATACTACCTCATTCATCACTTTTTGTGTATACAATCATCCTTACCACACCTTGTCACTTTACTCATCAATACCACACCAAATAATTACATTCCACATATATATTTACCTTTACATTACCACATGGGGCAAGACATACAATTCAATACCACGTAGGGCAAGTCATTCACATTACCACGTAGGGCAAGTCTTTCTCATTACCACGTAGGGCAAGTTATTCGCAATACCACGTAGGGCAAGTCATTCTCATTACCACGTGGGGCAAGTCATTCGCAATACCACATAGGGCAAGTCATTCTCAATACCATGTAGGGCAAGTCATTCACAATACCACGTAGGGCAAGTCATTCTCAAATCATATACATATTCAGAAAATCCACGCATTTTCTATCGTCATATATAATTAACAACTTCTCCTTACCTTGGTGGGTGTCGGGGTTGGTTTTGGGTAACTTTGCAAGTTCCTCCACTAACTCCTCCAACCTTAGGATTTTTCCTCATTCCCACCAATCAAGAACAAAAGTCAGTAATTTATTCTCAACAACATATAAACAACTCATATACCATTTGCAAACATATAGGACATTCACACATTTCCAATATTTTCCAAAACCACGTTCATTAGAAGTTTCCAACATTAGAACATACATATTCACCTTCTATTTTGCAATAGAACACATACTCATCTTCTCCATCTACAATTTTACCCATTTTCCCCTTTTGACACATTTTCATTTTGAGGATTTTGGGGTTTTCATGAATCAACCCACAAAACCTTTCCGTTCACCAAATACCAACTCTAAACTAAGAGTTTTCAAGAGAAAAACAACATAAAACGAACCATAACTCTAAATGATGAGTTTCCATGGTTTCTCTCATTTCGAGAAGAGACCCACCATACCCAAAACAAGTTTCAATAGGAAGAACAGAGTTAGACTCAAGAGTTTTACCTCTTCTCAAGCTTCTAGATGAGTATCAAGGCTCCTTGATCTTGAAAATGCTATCTTCTCTCACTTCTGTTCAATTTCTAACAGTAAAATGTGTTTGGGGTTCACTATTTAATGTAACAGTGTCAGGTTCTCGCTCAAGAGAGCCCATTCTCACGCAAACGAGAAAATCCCGCCCATTTTAAAGACTCAGATCTGACCCTCTTGCTCAAGCGAGGGATTCTCGCTCAAGCGAGAATCTCACAGCCTCGATTGGGTCCAAAATGCCATTTCTCGCTCAAGCGAGAATCTCAAGCGAGACAATTCTCGCTCTAGCGAGAATCCTTCAGTATAGCCCAGGATTTCACCCTCCCACGTGAGCCTCTCTCGCCCAGGCGACGCTTTTCTCGCTCAAGCGAGACTCCCAGGGCTGACACTCTAATTTATAACTTCAAATTCAGGGTGTCACAATCCTCCCCCTCTTATAAGAATTTTCGTCCCCGAAAATTAAACATATCTTGATTCAAACAAATGAAGGTAATCCTTTCTCATATCATGCTCTACTTCCCATGTAGCGTCTCCTTCGTTGATTTGACTCCATAGTACCTTCACCAAGGCAATCTCCTTACCCCTCAACCTCTTGATACTAGTATCCAAAATCCTCACAGGCAAGGTAGCAAAAGTCAAGTTATCTTTCAATTCTATTTGATCCGACTCAACCACATGAGAAGGGTCCCCCACATATTTCCGCAATTGAAACACATAAAACACATAGTGGAGATTAGACAACAATGGATGTAAAGCAATCCGATAAGCTACCGGCCCAATCCTCTTCAATATCTGATACGGTCCAATGAACCTCGGAGTAAGCTTACGGGATTTCAACACTCTACCAATCCCAATAGTCGAAACTACTCTAATAAACACGTGATCCCCTTCCTTAAACTCAAGAGGTTTCCGCCTCTTATCATAATAGTTCTTCTGCCTGCTTTGCGCTATTTTCATATTCTCCCAGATTTTCTTGATCTTTTCCGTCGTCTCTTGAACCAACTCGGGTCCCAACACTAAGTTCTCCCCAGTTTCAAACCAACTCACCGGAGTCCTACACTTCCTACCATACAATGCCTCAAAGGGTGCCATCCCAATGCTTGAATGGAAGCTATTGTTGTAGGTAAATTAAATCAAAGGCAACATGCTATCCCAACTTCCCGGTTGTTCCAAAACACAAGCCCTTAAAAGATCCTCCAATGACTGTATGGTCCTTTCCGATTGACCATCTATTTGTGGGTGATAAGCCGAACTCAGTTTCAACTTAGTTCCCAAAGCGGATTGCAAACTAGTCCAAAAGTTTGAAGTGAAATGAGGGTCTCTATCCGACACAATGCTCGACGGTATCCCATGCAATTGAACGATCTCCTTGATATACAACTCAACCAATCGTTCCAAGGAATATCTCATGTTCAACGGCAAGAAATGAATAGACTTAGTCAACTGGTCCACTATTACTCATATCGAGTCGTATCCTCTTTAAGTCTTCAGAAAACTTAGTGACTGTAATTCTCCCGATGGCCGCAGATGCGCAATCTTGGCTTTCTGACAAACAAGGCAACTCGAGACATACAGAGCCACATCCTTCTTCAACCCAGACCACTAAAACAGCTTTTTCAGATCTTGGTACATCTTCGTTGTTCTAGGATGGAAACTCATTTTACTCTTGTGTGACTCCTCCAAAATGCCCTTTCGTAATTCCACGTCATGAGGTACACACACCTTTCCCTTATATCGCAACATTCCACTAGAGTCTGATTCAAAATCGGTCTCCTTCCCACTAGCCATCAAATCGCCTTTGACCTTCAACTCACGATCCTCAACTTGCATCATTCTGATTTGGTCAAACAATTCATTAGTGACCTTAAGCATTGCCAAAATCATGCTATGTGGTTTCACTTGAACTGCCAAGTTCATATCCCTGAACTCCTCAATTAATTTCCCTTCGTGCACCATTAAAGCCGACATATGTAAGGACTTTCATAATTCATTCATGCCTCGTACCCACATCCAAACGGGAATCTCTAGTGACTGTAATTCTCCCGATGGCCGCTGATGCTCAATCTTGGCTTTCTGACAAACGAGGCAACTCGAGACATACAGAGCCACATCCTTCTTCAACCCAGACCACCAAAACAAATTTTTCATATCTTGGTACATCTTCGTTGATCTAGGATGGAAACTCATTTTACTATTGTGTGACTCCTCCAAAATGCCCTTTCACAATTCCATGTCATGAGGTACACACACCCTTCCCTTGTATCGCAACATTCCATTATAGTCTGTTCAAAATCGGTCTCCTTCCCACTAGCCATCAAATCGTGTTTGACCTTCAAATCACGATCCTCAACTTGCATCATTCTGATTTGGTCAAACAACTCATTATGACCTTAAGCATTCCCAAAATCATGCTATGTGGCTTCACTTGAACTGCCAAGTTCATATCCCTGAACACCTCAATTAATTTCCCTTCGTGCACCATTAAAGCCGACATATGTAAGGACTTTCGACTTAAAGCATCGGCTACCACATTGGCTTTTCCGGGATGGTATTGTAATCCAAAATCATAATCCTTGAGGAACTCGATCCACCTCCTTTGTCTCATATTCAGTTCCTTTTGATCAAAAAGATACTTCATTCTCTTGTGGTCGTTGTATACCTCAAATCTTACATCATAGAGATGGTGTCTCTAGATTTTCAATGCAAAGCCCCTAGTTCCAAATCATGCGTAGGGTAGTTTTGCTCATGTGTTCTCAACTATCAAGAAGCATAGGCAACAACCTTCCCATCTTGTATTAGTATACAACCTAAGCCTTGCTTAGAAGCATCACAATACACGCAGAAATCACGATTAGTATTAGGAAGAACCAACACTTGAGCCGTAGTCAACCTCTGCTTTAACTCTTGAAAGCTCTCTTCACAACGAATCGTCCACACATACGTATCTCCTATTCTAGTAAGCTTAGTCAGAGGCAATGCCAACTTGGAAAACCCCTCTATAAACTTTTTGTAGTAACCAGCCAAACCCCTAATCTCAGTAACTGACTTGGGCACCGCCCATTCCATCACGGCCTCGACCTTGGAAGGGTCTATTGCCACTCCTTCCCGGGATATCACATGCCCAAAGAAGTTCACTAATTCCAACCAGAAATAACATTTTGACAATTTCACATACAACCGATTCTTACTTAGAAGATCTAGAACCATTCTCAGGTGTTCCGCATGTTGCTCTCTGCTCTTGGAGTAAACTAGAATGTCATCAATAAATACCACTACGAATGAATCCAAATACGAATGAAAAATTCGATTCATGTAGTCGGTAAATATTGTTGGGGCATTCGTTACACCAAAAGGCATCACCAAATACTCAAAATGACCATACCTCGTCTTAAAAGCAGTTTTAGGAATATCCTCCGATTTCACTCGAAGTTGATGATAACCCGACCTAAGATCAATATTTGAAAATACAAATGCTCCCCTCAAGTGATCCATCAAGTCATCAATCCTAGGCAATGGATACTTGTTCTTGATGGTGACCTTCTTCAACTGTCTATAATCGATACACAACTTCATACTCCCATCTTTCCTCTTAACCAATAAAACAGGTGCACCCCACGGTGAGACACTAGGACGAATAAATTTCTTTGCCAACAAGTCCTCAACCTGCTTCTTCACCATAACCAACTCTAAAGGTGTCATTCTATAAGGAGCTATAGAGATGGGTCCCATCCTCAGCACTAAATCAATGGAGAATTCAACTTCTCTGATTGGAGGCAATTCCGGAATATCACTCGGAAACACTCAGGAAACTCACGAACTATTGGAATATTCTCAACTCTAGGTTTCTCAATACCCTCCAGGGATGCCATCAAAACAAATACGGCTCCTCCCTCCTTAAAGGAAGTTACGACTCCCTTAGCCGACAACGGCTTCACATCACAAGTCTCATCAGAAATCTCACCCAGATCTCCTGTAAGGACCCAAATTCTACCCTTGAAATTTTTTCCTTATTTTATTCATTCTTTATGCATTTCCATATGACTTTTAAATATAAATGTCAATAACTTATGTTAAATCCCACTTTCCTGCTCGTACTCATTTCATAAGTCCAAAAACAACATACACATTCGCCTAGCAGAAAATCATAATTCATTCATGCCTCCCGGTAACTACCACATACAATTAGCTACGGGATTCCAAAATATCCATAGCTACAAATATCCAGAGTTACAAATATTCATTTTCAAAATACAATCAGTTAGATTACAAAATAATGAAGATAAGGACTTCCAAATATTAAAAGCCTCTATGCTCCTAATTAAGGCATCCTCAAATCTTCCACCTACCTGCAATGGGATTAATATTGACAATTCACAGAAAACACGAAGGAGTAAGTTGTTAACTCAATAAATGCCAATATACATTAATCCACATTTTAATACAGTTAAGTAAACAATTCAGAGTTAAATCTACTTCAAATCATTTTCATCATTTATACTTTTTGAAAACCATGCTACATAACTTGAGCCAAAGTTTGCTACATTGCTTGAGCCAAAGCTTGCTACATCGCTTGAGCCAAAGCTTGCTACATCGCTTGAGCTAAAGTTTGCTACATCTCTTGAGTCAAAGCTTGCTACATTGCTTGAGCCAAAGCTTGCTACATTGCTTGAGCCAAAGCTTGCAACATCGCTTGAGCCAAAGCTTGCTACATTGCTTGAGCCAAAGCTTGCTACATTACTTGAGCCAAAGCTTGATACATCGCTTGAGCCAAAGCTTGCTACATTGCTTGAGCCAAAGCTTTCTATGTGACACCCTAGATTTTAAAGTTATTAAATTATAGCATCAGCCCTGGGAGTCTTGCTTGAGCGAGAGAATTGTCGCTTGGGCGAGAGAGGCTCACCTGGGAGGGTGAAATCCTGGGCTATACTGAAGGATTCTCGCTTGAGCGAGAGTGGTCTCGTGTAACACCCTAAATTTGAGTCTTCAAAATTATAATAACAGTCCTGGAAGCCTCGCTTGAGCGAGAGATTCTCGCCTGAGCGAGAAAGGATCACCTGGGAGGGTGAAATCTTGGGCTATACTGGAGGATTCTCGCCTGAGCGAGAGTTGTCTCGCCTGGGCGAGAAATGGCAATTTCGGGCTGTTGACACTGTGAGATTCTGTTTTTTTTTATAAAAAAAACAATGTAATCGATTACACAATCCTTGTAATCGATTACATGATGATAAACTAATCAGAACTGTGTATTTTACATGATGTAATCAATTACACTATACTCGTAATCGATTACAACATATTAAAAGCATCAGATATGTGCATTTTTCACAATGTAGTCGATTACACAATCCTGATAATCGATTACATGATGATAAACTAATCAGAACTGTGTATTTTACATGATGTAATCGATTACACTATAATCGTAATCGATTACAACATATTAAAAGCATCAGATATGTGCATTTTTCACATTGTAATCGATTACAACATGTTTGGTAGTCGATTACATAAAGTCGTTGAGTTTTTATTTTTAACTGATGTAATCGATTACACCATATGGTAATCGATTACACTTACGACGATGCTCTTTAAAATAGAAACCCCAAACACATTTTAGGGTTAGAACTTTGAAGAGAAGATAGAGAAAAGAGATTTTCAAGAGCAAGGAGCCTTAGGACTCATCTTAGAGCTTGAAAAGAGGTAAACCTTTTGCTTCTAACTCTTCTTCTTCCTCTCTAATTTGTTTTGGGTATGTTGGATTTATTTTCAAAAAATGAGAAACCATGGAAACTCATCCTTTAGAGTTATGGTTCGTTTTATGTTGTTTTTATCTTGTAAACTCTTGGTTTAGAGATAGTATCTCAAGAATGGAAAGGTTTGTGGGTTGATTCATGAAAACCCCAAAAACCCTAAAAGTGAAAATGTGGTAAAAGGAGAGAATGAGTAAAATGCTAGAGGTAGAAGATGAGTTTACCCCCAAATATTGAAATATGAGATGTTATGCATGTTTTAGATGGTTGAATATTGATGATGAATATTTTGTATGATTAAATGATGCAATATAAGTTGTTTACGTGATATTTGGAATAAATGACTAACATTGTGTTTGTGGTGGGATGAGGAAAGATCCTAAGGTTGGAGGCAGTGTTGGTGGAACTCGAGAAGTTGCCAAGAACCAAACCCAACACTCACCGAGGTAAGGATAAGTCTTTAATTTTAGATTTGAAATAGAAAATGTGTATTTTCTGGTTATGCAAAGACTAAGTTGTAAATTACGCATTTAGTATAAACATATATGGGTGTGTTTATATTAAAGAAGGCGTAGATTTACGGAAAAGGAAAATGTGTGTATTTACGGGTTATGCAATAATTATATTGTAAATCACGTGTTTAGCATAAACATATATGGGTGTGTTTATACTAAAGATGGTGTGGATTTACAGAGAATGATTGATGGTGAATTCGATGGAAAGAAAATATATTTTTAGCCGACCATGAATGGTAAGCGACTCTGGCTTGATTATATAAGCAAAACTTTGGCTCAAGTTATGTAGCAATGCTTTGGCTCAAGCTATGTAGCAACACTTTGGCTCAAGTTATGAAGCAATACTTTGGCTCAAGTTATGTAGCAATGCTTTGGCTCAAGCTATGTAGCAACACTTTGGCTCAAGTTATGAAGCAATACTTTGGCTCAAGTTATGTAGCAATACTTTGGCTCAAGTTATGTAGCAATACTTTGGCTCAAGTTATGTAGCAATGCTTTGGCTCAAGTTATGTAGCAATGCTTTGACTCAAGCTATGTAGCAATACTTTGGCTCAAGTTATGTAGCAATGCTTTGGCTCAAGCTATGTAGCAATACTTTGGCTCAAGTTATGTAGCAATGCTTTGGCTCAAACTATGTAGCAACACTTTGGCTCAAGTTATGCAGCAACACATTGGCTCAAGTTATGAAGCAATACTCTGGCTCAAGTTATGTAGCAATGCTTTGGCTCAAGCTATGTAGCAATGCTTTGGCTCAAGCTATGTAGCAACACTTTGGCTCAAGTTATGAAGCAATACTTTGGCTCAAGTTATGTAGCAATGCTTTGGCTCAAGCTATGTAGCAACACTTTGGCTCAAGTTATGAAGCAATACTTTGGCTCAAGTTATGTAGCAATGCTTTGGTTCAAGCTATGTAGCAATACTTTGACTCAAGTTATGTAGCAATGCTTTGGTTCAAGCTATGTAGCAATACTTTGGCTCAAGTTATGTAGCAATGTTTTGGCTCAAGCTATGTAGCAATACTTTGTCTCAAGCTATGTAGCAATACTTTGTCTCAAGTTATGTAGCAACACTTTGGCTCAAGTTATGTAGCAAAACTTTGGCTCAAGTTATGTAGCAATGCTTTGGCTCAAGTTATGTAGCAACACTTTGACTCAAGTTATGTAGCAACACTTTGGCTCAAGTTATGAAGCAATACTTTGGCTCAAGCTATGTAGCAATACTTTGGCTCAAGTTATGTAGCAATGCTTTGGCTCAAGCTATGTAGCAATACTTTGGCTCAAGTTATGTAGCAATGCTTTTGCTCAAGCTATGTAGCAATACTTTGGCTCAAGTTATGTAGCAACACTTTGGCTCAAGTTATGAAGCAATACTTTGGCTGAAGCTATGTAGCAACACTTTGGCTCAAGCTATGAAGCAATACTTTGGCTCAAGTTATGTAGCAATGCTTTGGTTCAAGCTATGTAGCAAAACTTTGGCTCAAGTTATGTAGCAACGCTTTGGCTCAAGCTATGTAGCAAAACTTTGGCTCAAGTTATGTAGCAATACTTTGGCTCAAGTTATGTAGCAACGCTTTGGCTCAAGCTATGTAGCAAAACTTTGGCTCAAGTAATGTAGCACAAAATGAATTTATAAAACAAATGGTTTATTAACTCCTTTTTCTAATGTGGATTATCTTATAATGACGTTTATTGAATTAATGACTTACTCCTTTGTGTGTTTTGTACTTTTGTCATTGATAATCCCATTGCAGGTAAATAGACGGATTAAGTATGCCAGGTGGGGAGCTTTAGGAGCTTTAGACTTTGGATTCACTATTTATGTTTTTCATATTCTAAATGATTACCTGCGGATTTAAATGATTGTAATCATGACTAACCATTATTTGGATATTTGTAACCATGCGTAATGTTATTTTGGAGGATCAGAACCTTTGAGGTCTTAGTACTCATAGGGAATGATATGAATGAATTATGTTTTTCTACAAGATTAATTGTATGATAATATAATAGGTTATAAGATTAGTTCCAGGAATGATTCATGAGAAGTTCTAGGTAAAATGATTATGTATGTGGTTATTGATTCATGGATTGAGTGTGAGGAGGGGAATAAGATTTTGAAGTAAGGATATTAAAATGGTAATGTGAGTTATGAGTGATTGAATGGAATTGAATTAAAATGAGAAAAATTTTCAAGGGTAGAATTTGGGTGCTTACAACATTCATGTGACATCCACATTTCTCATCATTCATATTCACCCTATAGAATATATATCCCATACTATATATCCTATAGCATGCATACGATATTCATGTGACATTCACATTTCTAAACATTCATATTCACCCTATAGAATATATATCCCATACTATATATCCTATAGCATGCATACAACATTCATGTGACATTCACATTTCTCATCATTCATATTCACCCCATAGAATATATATCCCATACTATATATCCTATAGCATGCATACGACTTTCATTGTGACAATTTCATTTCTCATCCGTCATATTCACTCTATAGAATATATATCCCATACTATATATCCTATAGCATGCATACGACTTTCATTACTTCGAGTCTTATTTCCATTGGTACTCCCCCAATAAATAGTCAATAAATGCACCCGACATCATTACAGCATAGTGTATATGTCTGTAACTACAAAGTGACTTACAATTTATTGCTTTATTCTGAGTCTTATTTTCATTTGTACTCCCCCAATAAATAGTCAATAAATGCACCCGACATCACTACAAAAAACTTTGTATCTAGTGGAGTTTTTTTTTGGGAGGTTATTTAAACCTCTACAAATAAATCAAATGAGGTAGATTGAGCATTTAACTAGGTAAATAGTGGAGGTTTTTATTTAATCTATGGAGGTTTTCAACCTCCACTATATTTATGGTGATGCTCATCAAGATCAACCTTATATCTTCTTCTTTCCATCTTCTCACTTCCTCATCTTGAATTTTTCCCATCTCTCACACACTCTCATTGTTTCTCTCCCACTCTCATGGTTTCTCTCTCCCACTCTCATGCTCCTTGAAACATTTTCTCTCATTCAATCAGGTAATAAAGCATGAATTTGTTGTATTACCATGGAAGAAAACTTTCTTCAAAGATATTGGAAACTTCACCAACCAAGTCAAAGATTCTTAGGTTTGATTCTCTTCAATTTTGAGTAAAAATCTCTAAATTAGTTGATTCTTATACTATAATCATTAATCCTAAATCTCTAATTTCATTTTTCTAATTTTTTTTATTGTTTTCCCCAAATATGTTGAAATCCCTAATTTTTTCACTTTTCTTAATCCTAAATGTTAGATTGATGTTTAGATTAAATTGACATTAATCCTAAATATGTTGAAAACGTATTAGTTGTGGATAGTGATGCATTGTGATTTTAGGATCAATGCTATTAGTAGGATTAAGCTTAGTGAAATGAGCAAAGGTAAAGTAATTTATGAATTGTGATGTTTATGAATTAATAGAATAATGAGTGGCCTAATAATTTCCCCGCTGCTTCAGGTAGGAGACAAAACGCAGAAAGGCCATGTTTCATTGGTGCAATGTTTACATGCTTCATTTCTCTAACTGAAATATGACTCCACCGGGTTGATACTTCCCCAAGTTTCTGCAAACTAAAGAGCTTGCCATTGGATGTGGGGGCAGAGGTAAAGTCACACTGACATGGAAAGTTTGTTGAGTGGTGTTCCTTGTTGTGTAATTGCTTTTGTTTTTTGGTATTATAACTGCACAAACTATTTTTTTAATTTAAATTTTCCTTAGATACATACATATAGTTATAATGATTGGCTCCTCTTCTGTAATGGAGAGGCCAGTGAGTCCTCAGATTGCGACACGTGTAATAAAAAAAATGGAGGGCTCAGATTTAAAATTGTATTAGTTTATTTTTAAAAAAAAATACTCGTAATCGATTACACTATATGGTAATCGATTACACTTATCAGAAACATGAAACTAAGATCATTTGCACTAAAGCACAAATGTTCTGTTTTTTAAATAGTGTAATCGATTACACAATCCTGCTAATCTATTACATGATGATAAACTAATCAGACCTGTGCATTTTACATGTTGTAATCGATTACACTATACTCGTAATCGATTACATCAAGCCGTTGAGTTTTTATTTTAAATTTTTTAACTTGTGTAATCGATTACACCATATGGTAATCGATTACACTTATCAGAACCACATAGTGTAATCGATTACCATATAGTGTAATCGATTACGAGTATTTTTTTTTAAAAAAAATAAACTAATACAATTTTAAATCTAGCCCTCCATTTTTTTTATTACACGTGTCGCAATCTGAGAGCTCACTGGCCTCTCCATTACAGGAGAGGAGCCAAACTCAGTTATAATAATATGTCGAAACTGGTGTAAATCCAATTCATTCTTAGTTTTTTACACCAATGAAGAACTTTAACATATCAATCCTGGATTGTTTTCTAGTCGATCACATGATATCAATTTTTTATAGTAAAATGTGACTTTAAAAAAAAAGTAAAATGCATGCTGCTTTGATTTTCAAGGTCAATGTGAAAGCCAGGTATAATTCTATGGTTGAATTGGTTAAGATCATGTTTTTACGATTCTTTGTTTGATTAAATGGTGTAATTGTGCTAATTCTTTGTTTTAATATAAATTTGACTTCATTACGACCATTCTTTTGATGCAGCATATCGCAAATCATGTTGGCAACGAGAAGTTAGTTTTGCATATTCCTGCTTTCAATGTCATTAATGGTGGATCACATGCAGGAAACAAACTTGCTATGTAGGTATGTCTTCAAAGACTTTGCATCTTATGTTTGTGTTTGTTTGAGAGAGTGAGAGATGATGCACATTGAGTTTCTGATACATGTGTATATGCAGGAATTTATGATTCTCCCTGTGGGAGCTTCCACTTTTAAGGAAGCCATGAAGATGGGTGTGGAAGTATATCACAATTTGAAGGTCATCTCATATGTTATAGTCATTTAACTCCTCTTGTATGTGTTTTCTAAATTTTCAATTTTATCAAACGTGTTGTATACGTTTTTGTTATTCAATCAAGTTGTGGTTTTTAGTAGTAACTGGCAGATTTTACTAGAAACTATAACAAGTCATTTCTTTATTGTGTGTGTAGTAGTAGATTTAGGTCTTTGAGGTAGCAAGTTTATTGTGTATTTTCTCTGCTCTTATTCAATTTAAGTTTGGTGCTCTATTAGTGTTTTAATCAACTATTAATTGGGGTTCTGATAATTTCATTTCAGTCTGTGATTAAGAACAAATACGGTCAGAATGTAGTAAATGTTGGCAATGGAGGTGGTTTTGCTTCTAACATTCAGGTCCATAATGACTTTTGAATCCTTAATTCTTTTTTTGCATAGAAATTGTGGATGCTATTCCTTTTAGCCAGTTACTAATATCTCTTGTATGTTCACATATATGTGTATCAAATATTTGTATCTAATAAGCTTGAGAACTTGGCGTCTCTGAATTTTTTAGTTTGGTAGTATTCATTTGCATACTTAGTGTACAAATAGATTATTACCGTGAAAGTAATTATGATGGGAATTAAATATGTTATAAGCTGGTGTCTAAGAGGGCTTCAAAGTTTGATACTGTTCTAGTGCTACCATGCTAGACTAAGATCCTTACAGTATATTATAATGCTTTATCTGTTCAAAGGTATCTTACATTCTCTTCCAATATGATGTATATCAGTCTTTTCCCAACATGGGTCCTTATTACTAGGCAACTTGTTCTTTTACTTCGTCTAGTTTGTAATACATTGGGTTTATGTGAGTTGTCTGAATAATGGCAGATTCTGAATTCAAATGGAGTTATTCTTGTTGAATTCTTTGCTCCATGGTGTGGGCACTGTAAGGCTCTAACTCCTACGTAGGAAAAGGCAGCTGCTATCTTAAAGGGTGTAGCTACTATGGCAGCACTTGATGTTGATGCTCACCAATCTTTGGCACGGGTTGTTTATTTTACATTTTTTATACCTGCCATGTTTATTAATATATGCCTATGAAACCTGAGTCTGCATTGCTTTATCTATAATCATATATATTCTCTATATATTATATTTCCTTAACGTGTATAATTAATGTTCAGTTATTTAATAGTTAAATCATATTTAATAGTTCATGACAATAGATTTTATTTTATTATTTCAGGCAAATGGTGATGTAAGTATGTCTGATACACCTTTGGGTGCAAGAGGATCATCTCGAACAAGCAACATTTAGGATATATGTTATGTATTTTTTTTTTTAAATGTCATATGAGACTACTTTTAATTTTTTGAGATTTTATGGTGTATTTGAATTTATAATGAAGTACGAATTATAAGTACCTTTAGCAACATTCAGTATTTTGTTTATTAAGACTATTTTTAGTTATTTGCAATGAAATTTTATTATTGTTAAGAGCATATGTATTTAGTATTGTGTATTTAAATAATAATTATAAATTAATAAGAATAAATTTGTTAAAATTATAAAATTAAATTGAGGTTAAAATCCTATGATATAATAGTTTTTCAGGTATCCCTATGTTATTTCAAGTAGTGGTACGTTATGGTTGTGGGGTACCCCTTTAAGGTGAGGTTAAAAACCTCCTCAAATAGCGGAGGTTAAAAACATTCTCAAATAGCAGAGGTTAAAAACCTCCTCAAATAGCGGAGGTTAAAAACCTCCTCAAATAGCGGAGGTTAAAAACCTTCACTAATAAATCTCTAAACTTGTCAATACCGGGGATTTTCTAAAACCTCCGCTTACGCTTCTAGCGGTCATAACTATGGAGGTTTCTGAAACCTCCGCTAATTATATTGTGGAGGTTAAAAACCTCCACTAATCGCAAAAAAAACCTCCACTAAATACAAAGTCTGTTGTAGTGCATCATTACAACATAGTGTATATGCCTGTAACTACAAAGTGACTTACAATTTATTGCTTTATTCTGAGTCTAATTTCCATTGGTACTCCCCCAATAAATAGTCAATAAATGCACCCGACATCATTACAGCATAGTGTATATGCCTGTAACTACAAAGTGACTTACAATTTATTGCTTTATTCCGTGTCTTATTTCCATTGGTACTCCCCCAATAAATAGTCAATAAATTCACCCGACATCATTACAGCATAGTGTATATGCCTGTAACTACAAAGTGACTTACAATTTATTGCTTTATTCCGAGTCTTATTTCCATTGGTATTCCCCCAATAAATAGTCAATAAATGCACCTGACATCATTACAGCATAGTGTATATGCCTGTAACTACAAAGTGACTTACATTTTATGATTTCATTTTCGAGTCTTATTTCCATTGGTACTCCCCCAATAAGTAAACCGTAAATTCACTTCTAACCATTATCAACATACCAATATATGTTCATAATGATTAAGTGATTCACATTTTATCCCTCATCCATAACAGAAGATCCACGCATTTCCAACATAATGCATAAATTAAAGACTTATCCTTCCGAACACTTTACCTCATTCACATACCTCATTCATATCAGCAAGTATGATTTAGAGACACTTATCCCTTACCTTGGTGAGTGTTGGGGATCGGTTCCGAGTAACTTTAAAAGTCTTCCTCCGCGATTTCCTCCAACCTTAGGATCTCTCTTCTCATTTCCACCAATAACAACAATGTCAGTCATTTATTCAAAATAACACATAAATAACTCGTATTTCATCATCTAACACATAGGGGATTCACATATTTTCAATATTTCCAAAACTACTTCAATACAAGTTTCTAAATATCAAAACATACATGTTTATCTCATATATCAACATCAAAGCACAAACTCATCATCCACATCTAACATTTCATCTCTTTCTCTTTATAACCATATTCTCATTTTGGGGGTTTTTGGGGTTTTCATGAATAACCCACAAAACATTTCCATTCGTCAAATATCGACTCTAAACCAAGAGTTTATAAGAGAAAAACAACGTAAAACGAACCATAACTCTAAAGGATGAGTTTCCATGGTTTCTCATGTTTTGAAAATATATCCAACATACCCAAAACAAGTTAGAGAGGAAGAAGAAGAGTTAGAGCAAGAGGTTAACCTCTTCTCAAGCTCTAAGATGAGTCCTAAGGCTCCTTGCTCTTCAAAAGCTCTATTCTCTCTCTTCTCTTCAAAGTTCTAACCCTAAAATGTGTTTGGGGTTTCTATTTTAAAGAGCAGTCGTCGGGTTCTCGCTCAAGCGAGCCCTTTCTCGCTCAGGCAAGAAAATCCCGCCTATTTTAAAAACTCTGATCTGACCCTCTCGCTCAAGCGAGAATATCACAGTGTCAACAGCCCCAGTTTGCCATTTCTCACCCAGGCGAGGCAACTCTCGCTCAAGCGAGAATCTTCCAGTATAGCTCAGGATTTCACCCTCCCAGGTGATCCTTTCTCGCTCAGGCGAGAATCTCTCGCTCAAGTGAGACTTCCCGGACTGATACTATAATTTTAAAGACTAAAATTCGGGGTGTTATAGATATTCTACTTACAAAACTTGTTTCTGTTTCATGCGCGTCATAAATTGCTATGCATAATTGTGGTGTTATTACATAAGTGTGTTTATGTAAAAGAAATATGAGAACTCTAGTGTTCTGGATGGAATGTAATTCCAAAGCGAACTAGTCTTTAGAAATTTGTGATTTAGACTTTCGGTAACGCATGAGAAAAAGGGGTTTTTGAGTATGTTGAAATGAGTACGTAAATCTTGCTTTCACAAAAAGATTGTCATGAATCGTATGTTTAATCAATTTCTGAAAACTAGTTTGGGTGAAACGTAGCATGTGGCTAAACATTAGATTAGTATCATGTTGGAGAATCCAAAATTTTAGTGACCGTATCTTGATAAATATGATGTTGTTAAAAACTTGGTGATACAATTGTGACCATGTGTTTCTAGACGTAATGCAAGTAGAATACTAAATGTATATATACAAGTGTAATTGGGGTATCCATATCTAACGTATGTTATGGGACTGAATATTTTTGAATTGCAAATGATAATTGATGACAACGCATGTGAATTGAGTGGGCCTATTGATAGAAACCCACCTAGGCCCAAGTCTAAGAAAGCCCACATGATCATCAAGCAAGCCAAACTCCTAGATGACCCACCCGATGGAGGCTTGAAGGCTTAAGTTTATTTTTGCATTTTGTTGTTTTGAATATGTGGGGGTCCTATGTCCCACCTTTATTATTTTAAGTCTTGTTTTTCTTATTTTACTTAGGAAATAAGTTTATTTCGGTTTTAAACTTTATAAGTCATGAAAGGGTTGTTAAAGCTTGCCAAACTCGGCCAAAGAGGAGCTAAGGCAAGAAACCGTGACAACTTTGCATGCAAGGCTAGGCCATGCACGTGGATGATTATGTCCAAGTCAAACTTGCCATTAATGACTGTCCACACTTAAAGCCACCGTCCACATTTATTGGAGTTAAGTCATGGATATTTTCAAGGCTTCTAATTAAACCATGGACCAACTCAGGTGGCTGATTTTAATGGATACATTGGGACCACTTTTGTACCCATAATGATGCTGTGTAGATTACAAGATGCTTAATGGGATGATTTCAACAAGCCACATTAAAGCCACGGCCTCCTTTGGTGCCACCAACATTCAAGACATGCACTACTCTTAATAGTTACATTGGGGCTACTTTGGATTCTTAATGATTTCGTGGAGACTACAATATTTTTAATGGACTGCCTTAAAGCCACAGCCTCCTTTTGCCACCAACATTCAATTTTGGAGGCTGCACTTAATTGAGCATGTGGGGACCACTTGAAGATCATAAAGGAGGAGTGTAGAATACAAGGCTTGGTGTGCTACCTTAATGCCATGCTTAAGCCTTGCTGCCAACAAAGAATACAATGCATAATGCCTCATTCACGGCCACATACTTAGACTTAGGATATTTTTATTTATTTCCATTTGAATTTCAAATTATTGTAAGCATTGCACTTAGGAGCCAAAACCGTGGCCTTAGCTCTATATATGTAGGCCAAGACCAATTGTACTTTTTAACTTTGATTAAATTAAGATAAACACTTGTTGTTTTTAGTTGAGCTTAGCTCCTACCCCCTTTAACTTATCAAGCTTTGCTTGTGGCGTTTTTGGCTTATCATCCTAGTGGTGTGGCGCCTACACTTCCTCATCGACATCCTTGTTGTGGCGGATTACACTTGGCTTATCAAGCTTGTCTTGTGGCGCCTTTCATCTCAAGCCTTATTTCACATTCTTTTATCCAAACACTTACCCAAAACCGAGCCTATTCCATACACTAACACACTTGACCAGAAAACCAAACCAGCCAGCCTCATACACAACAGAACCGAGACCTAGCCAATTAAGCCAAGACTTTGCCCTCTCGGCCAAATTTTCATACACTACATTTCCCTCGGCCAAAACAAAGGCCCATCACTCCAAACACTCTCAAACCCCTAAGCCAGCCCCTAAAACCCATAAACAACCAAAAATAACCAAAAAAAATATTCAAAAGTTACAAAACTCACTTTTTGGGCTAGTTTCAAGCAAAACGATCTTCAAGCAAATACCAACCATAAGGAGGTTGCTATCACCTATGGTCTTGTATGCCTAGTTGAAACTATGAACTAGCAAATCTTCTTCTACCGTATTCGTTTGGGGTAGAAACGTTTGATTGAACGAGATAATCACTTAGTAATTTTATTTCGTATTTGAAAGGATTCCAAAATCTTGTCAGACAAAAAGATATTGGTTGAATGAATACATTGTTTATGTGTGATAGCAAGTACAAGTTTGAAATGTTAGTGAGAATCTTTATTTCAGTTGTGATAATTTTCTCGTAGTTGACCTGATGTTTGGTTTGAGTGTTTGGACTCAAAAGGGTAGTCCATGAATTGACCTTGTGAAATCACGGTTTAGGGGTGTGTGCCGTTGGTGGTCATTTAAGAAAATCATAATGGATTAGATGATCGAGCATGAATATTGGTCGAGATTATCTTATACCTAGTGTCGAGGTGATGATAGAATCTTCCTGAGAGTAACCTAATAAATTTTCGGGGACGAAATTTCTTTTAGGGGGAAGGATTGTGACACCCTAAGTTTGATTTTCCTAAGACATTGTAACTAAGGAAAATCTGGGGAATACTGTAGGAATCACTATTAAGCGAGAGCGTCAGTGTTTCTCTCAGGATTTTACCTGGGAGCCTCGCTTGAGCGAGAGTTGGCTCGCCTGGGCGAGGGAGAGTGTGTTAACAGTGAAGGATCCTCGCTTGAGGGAGAATCCCTCGCTTGAGCGAGAGTGTCAGATCTGGAATTTTAAAAATGCGGGATTTTCTCACTTGAGCGAGAATTGGCTCGCTTGAGCGAGAACCCAATGATTTCACTTTAAAATAGGAACCCTCAAACACATTTAGGGTTAAAACTTGAGAGAGAATAGAGAATGAGGTGATTTTGGGAGCAAGGACTCGTGGGAATCATCTAAGAGCTTGAGAAGAGGTAAAACTCTTGATTCTAACTCTCTTCTTCGCTTTGAAACTTGTTTTGGGTATGTTGGATCTCTTCTCAAAATGTGAGAAACCATGGAAACTCATCCTTTAGAGTTATGGTCCGTTTTATGTTGTTTTTCTCTTGAAAACTCTCGGATTAGAGTTAATATTGGATAAATAAAAAGGGTTTGGTGGGTTGGTTTATGAAAACCCCAAACCCCCAAAATGAGAATATGAGTAAAAAGAGAAATAGATGAGATGAACGTGCTCACTTAAGATTCAAAGAATTTCCAATGCAACAATTTTCATAGCATAGAAAGGACAAACATTTATTGAAAATTAGAATTGTTCCCAACAAATAATCCCTCAATTAAAATTTCCAAATCTACTTGTCATCCCTTGCACTTGGAATTTCCAAATCTCCTCTCCTCAAGTGTGTCCTTCACATATTATCACCTCCCCTCAAGCAGAGAAACCTTTAAAGTATTTGTGGTATCACAAAGAGCCTAACTCACCTCTCAATTTTGTCACACAAATGCTCTTTTCTTCATACTTTTATCTATCATTGTCTTTCAAATAAAAGGGACTTCAATATTCAATCTCTAAGTACTCAATATTTTGTGACATAAAAGATGAGTACTCCTATATTTTCCCCAACGTAAAATCTTATTCATTTATCAATCCCTCACTAAACAGATCGATAATTGAATTAACTACATTTCAATCCCATAAACAATTAATCAACCAAACATATTAAAATTATACGTTTGATGACTAGTTCAATTAATTTCATTCATATAATTAACATATTAGTATATGACATACTCTAGGTCCAATTCAAACATGGAATTTCCACTACACATTCCAACCTTAAATCATATTATGAGTGATCAAACCAAACAAGCATTATAAACAAAAGTAGACATGAAAAACAATGGAATAGTATTAAAAATAAATCAAATAGTCATATGAGTTAAATAGCTACATCTAATCCCAGCAAAAGGAGTTTAACTCTTCATTCCCTTGGAAATCAAAGCCTTAAATGTGGTTGACATTCTTCTTACTTGAAAGCAAGAGGTAAAGAGTTGTTCGCCATTTCACTCAGTCTGGTTCCTGCACTGGGTGTAGGCTTCCGTTGACCAAACCATGCTCCTTTTGTTGCTTACCACTTGGAATGACATAAAAATCATGTAATAGGATTTGTGTAATTATTTAACTCCAATACATTGTATGATTGACATTTATGTACACTTTGAGAGTAAAAAAGTATCACAATTATTCTTATTATCTAAGATAGTTGTTTGCACTTAACATCACACCCTTATACATGAATCAACAATAACAACCTCACAAATAACAAATATTCATCTTAGTTGAATCATCAGCTCTGATATGACTCTAATATGACTGGTGGGAATAATTGCACACACCAAAAGCACACCAAGATAAAACATTAAAACTGTAGCACCCTAACTTTAAGTATTTAAAATTATAGTATTAGTCCTGGAATTCTCGCTTGAGCGAGGTATTCTCGCCTGGGCGAGAAAAGCTCACCTGAGAGGGTGAAATCCTGGGCTATACTGGAGGATTCTCGCCTGAGCGAGAGTTGTCTCGCCTGGGCAAGAACTGGCATTTTGGGACTGTTGAGACTGTGAGATTCTCGCTTGAGCGAGAATCCCTCGCTTGAGTGAGAGGGTCAGATCTGAGTTTTTAAAATAGGCGGGATTTTCTCACTTGAGCGAGAAAGGGCTCGCTTAAGCGACGCTGTTACATTAAATAGAGAACCCCAAACACATTTATGAGGGTTAACCTGGAGAGAGGTGAGAGAATAGGGCTTTTCAAGAGCAAGAAGGCTTGTGAGTCATTTAGAAGCTTGAGAAGAGCTCTTGATTCTAACTCTCTTCCTCCCTTTGAAACTTATTTTGGGTATGTTGGATCTCTTCTCAAAATGAGGGAAACCATGGAAACTCATCTTTTCGAGTTATGGTTCGTTTTATGTTGTTTCTATCTTGTAAACTCTTGGTTTAGAGTTAGTATTTCAAGAATGGAAAGGTTTGGGGGTTGATTCATAAAAACCCCAAAACCCTAAAGTGAAAATGGGTTTAAAGAGGAAAATGAGTAAAATGTTAGAGGTAGAAGATGAATAAGCTTTCTAATGTTGAAATATGAGATGAATATGTATGTTTTAGATATTGTAAACTTGTGATGAAAGTAGTTTAGCAACATTGAAAATATGATGAATATCTTGTATGGTTAAATGATGCAATATAAGTTGTTTATGTGATATTTGGAATATATGACTAACATTGTGTTGTATGGTGGGAATGAGGAAAGATCCTAAAGTTGGAGGCAGTGTCGGTGGAACTTGAGAAGTTGCCAAGAACCAAACCCAACACTCACCGAGGTAAGGATAAGTCTTTAACTTATGCAATGTGATAGAAAATGCGTGGATTTTTGTTGTGGATAATAAAATGTAATGTAAATCACTTAGTCGTTACAAGCATATATGGGTATGTTTGTAGTGATGAGGAGTAGATTTATTGTTTATGTATTGGTGGAGTGCCAATGGAAATAAAACTCGGAATAATGAAATGAATCGTAAATCACTTTGTAGTTATAAGCATATATGGATATGTTTGTAATGATATCGGGTGAATTTACTGTTTTTGTATTGGTGGAGTGCCAATGGAAATAAAACTCGAAAAATGTATTGGTGGAGTGCCAATGGAAATAAAACTCATTTTTAGCTTACCATGATTGGTTAGCGACTTTGGCTCAAGTGATGTAGCAAGTTTTGGCTCAAGCAATGTAGTAAACTTTGGCTCAAGTAATGTAGCAAGCTTTGGCTCAAGCAATGTAGCAAACTTTGGCTCAAGTAATGTAGCAAGCTTTGGCTCAAGCAATGTAGCAAGATTTGGCTCAAGCGATGTAGCAAACTTTGGCTCAAGTTATGTAGCATGGTTTTCAAAAGTGTGAACGATGAAATGGTTTTAAGTAAATTGGATTTTAAACCGTTTATTTAATCTTATTAAATGTGGATTAACTTACATTGATATTTGTTGAGTTAACGACTTACTCTTTGTGTTTCTTTGGTGTATTGTCAATGTTAATCACATTGCAGGTAGGTGGAAGGAGTAAGGGTGTTTTTGATTAAGAGCTTAGGGACTTTTATTTTGATGTCTCTTATCCATTTTGTGTAACCACATTTGTTGTACTTGAACTAACTATTTGTATTTATGAACATGATTGTTGTACATGACATTAACCCTGGAAGCTAGTAACTCGGGATACATGTAGCTATGGGTGTTTTGGAAAACCATAGCTAATTGTAGGCGGTAGTTACTAAGTTACATTAATACGAATTATGTTTTCTGTCATCTGATTTGGTATATCACTTTTGGTTTATAGATTGAATGTGATGAGGGAAGTGAAATATTTTAAATAAGTTCATTTAATCGGTAATTATCAGTTATAGTTGAATGCATGAAATTGAATTAAAATAAGGAAAAAATTTCAATAGTAGAATTTGGGTCCTTACAAAAACAACACATAATTTAATGTGGTTCTACACTTATTGCCTACATCCATAGACACCTCAAACAAATATCCTATACCAAATAAGTTTTACAAATTTTATTCACAAACTTATTAAATCCTCTCCAAATAGTGTAATACCTTACAAATATGATTTTCTCACTCAAGAATTATAATAATTAATATCACTCTCCTCTCAATAATGACTTTTTCATATAATAATTATAATAATTTATGGGGAGGATCCACTTACTCCAAGATTTAGTGGAAAAAATCTACTTCACATCTTAGTTATCCATTCTTGGAAAAATCAATGGTTTAGATGTACTCACAATTCAAACAATTGGATTTTCCAAGAATGAATGATTATGATGTGGAGTAAGTTTTTTGACTTACTATTGGAGTAAGTGGATCAATTCCCCTCCTTTATTTGGGTTGATGACCCCTTCTAACTCTAGGGGGTGCTCGTCCACTTCACAAGCTCATCTATTTGGACTGAGATCCTCTCTAATACTAGAGGGTCCAGTATAGAAATATGATGCCCAAGTTAGTTTTATGATTTATAATAATTTTTTGTCTAAAATATTTTCAAATTTGTACATTAAAAAAAATTAAAACCAAGATCCATTTTCCATCTATTTATAGTAATGTAAGATATGACTTATTTAAAGCATAAGTAAATGTTAATTATTGCTTCTCACATTTTTATCCCTACTGAAAGTTGTATATTTACAGACTCTCAAACATTCAAAGCATAATTCAGAGACAACAACAATTTTCTAAATATAGAAATCACAAACAATTTTGAAATTTTGAACTGTTATCAACACTATCTACCTTCAACTATTGAATTACTATCTATCTAATTTGCTCTTTTTTTGTAGGAACTTCTACAAGTCTTCTTATTTAATCCCATAGCCATTTTCAAATCCTTTATAATTTTACAAACTAAACATGAAGCTCTTTTCATTACCATAAGAAAGTTATAAGTAGAAGAACAATAAACCATGAAAACTTGACAAACGAGAATAAGTAATGATAACTTGATAAAATACACGTACAAAAAGTAAGACTTATCCACATTTATAGATGATACATATATGTTAATAAAAAGAAGTGCTCGAACAACTAAGCTCCATTCCCTTGGATTCTTTCAACTACTACTAGTAGGACTTACTAGGATGGGATTGGAATAAGAAGAACACATTACATTTCAATGAGATGAAGTTTGGTGGAAAGATGTTTTTAGGGGTGACAAACTATTTTTATAAGCTTTTTAATGATGATCATAGTGCTTTGCATTATATAGGATAACCACTAATGAGAATGGTAAAAATTATACATTTTATCCTAGAATTCGGAAGTCGAAGGTGAAAGAATATTTGAAAAAGATGGAGAATGACAAGGTGGATATATTGGATAATATAATTATTGAGGTTTGGAAGGTTATATGAGAGTAGGGTATTAGTTGTGTGAGAGAGTTGTTTAATGAGATTGAGGTCTACTAAGATGCTAAATGAGTGGAAGAGAATCACTTTATTCATACTTATAAGAACAAGGAAGATGTATCAAATTGTGCAAATTATATGGAGATTAATCACATGAGCCATATATGAAAGGGGATAATGTACCGAAGTTGAAAAAAGATATGTGCATTAGTGAAAAACAAATGGCTTTAAGTTACGGAGGTCGGTCATTGAAGCTATATATTTGCTTCAACTATTAATGAAGAGATGTTGAAATGATCAAAGGGACTTACACAATTTTTTTATTAATTTGGAGAAGGAACAAGATAAGATGTCTAGAGAGTTATTGCCTACATTTGAGTAATTAAGGATATGTATGATGAGGTCAAAACCGGTGTGAGAACACAAGATAGGGTCTCATAAGATTTTCCTATTTCTATATGACTACACCAAGGTCAACGTTGAGCCATTATCTTGCCACAATGCATCTTTTGTTTATGATATTGTCCTAATTGGAGAATCAAGATAGGAAATAAATATGAAACTAGAAATATGAGATAGACTTTAGAACTATATCGTCTTCGTATAAGTCGAAGTAAGATGAAGTATATGGAATGTAAGTTTATCGAGAAGCGGGCACCCTACTATAGAGGTAGAGATTGGTGAACATATCATACCACAAGTCACTGGATGGAAAAATTGGATTTAAGAGGGATGCACGAAATGACGGAGTGCACTAGGTGCCTTATGTGATAAAAATATGTCACTTAAGTTTAAGGGAAAATTTCAGTAGACAACAACAATACATGTAATGTTATACGAGACTGAATAATGGACGATACAATATTAACAAAAGAATAAATTTAATGTAGTAGAGATGAGAATTGTGCTTTAGATAATAATATTGTATTAGATGAGTGGACAAGCTAGACAAAAAATGACTAAAAAATGCATGATAGAGAAAGTTGTGCTAACTCTTATGGTAGAAAAGATGGTAGAATCGAGCTTGAGGTGGTTTGACAATGTATGGAAGAGACCATTAGAAGCCCAGAAAGGAAGGTATATCAAAATGGAGGGTACTCAAATTTCTAGAGGCATATGGAAATTAAGAAAAACCATATATAAAACAATAAAGGAAAGATTTAGACATAAATATTTTATTAATAAGAGGTTATTACACTGACACCCCCTGAGTTTTAGTTAAATTACACAAACCACCCCTCACTTTTTGTCCTTACACGAACTACTCCTCCCTCTTACACAAATTACACATAGTTTTATACATTATTATACTGACCACCTCTGATGAGATATAAATATAATATTTTAAACAAAAAAACGTGTGGTGAATATAATTAAGTTAAACAAAATATTATATATTGTATAGACAATTCCAAATAGTACAAAACTGAGTGTTTTTTTATTAATTTTGTTTCATTAAACAATATATTAATAATTCTAATGAGATGTTTATATAACCCTTATATTATTTTGTAATGAACCAAATAATGAAAATGCGTTGACTCTTATATTATTTGGATTTGTCTACACAATATACAATATTTTGTTTAACTTAATAATACACGTTACATGTTTTTTGTTTAAAATATTACACTTATATTTCATGAGGGTTGATAAGTGTAATATATGTACAAAATTAGGGGTGGTTTGTGTAAGGACAAAAAATAATGGGTTGTTTATGTAATTTCACTAAAACTTAGATGGTGTCAGTGTTTAATTAACTCTATTAATAAATATGATTTATAATAGAACATTTTGATCCATATAGCCATTTCACAAAATTAGATTAGGACATGGTTGTTGTTGATATATACCAACTAAGTTTCATTGCCAGGATGTATTATTGTATTTGTTTAATTAAAGGTTAGAGTCACTTCACATAAAAAAAAATTAAATCCAATGTTCTCACTTCCTCCATAATTTTACATTTCTAATAATGTTACTTTCTCCAACCTTTAATCTAAATCTTCTACTAAGGAATCTCACATTCCTTACTGAGATTCTCGGGTGTACCAAAGCATTCCTTCTATGCTTTCCATTTCAAGAGAAAATATATATTATACTAAAGATGGTAAAAATCATAAACGGTAAAGTATATGGCAAAATAGGATACCATTCAATGTAACGAAACAAACGCTTTCTTGAAGATCATGTGTAGCATGTTTAATCCTTCACAAATGTTAACTAGAATAAAATTTATGAATCTCATTTCTCCTTTGATAATCAGGAAAATCTTACCAATAATATCTTATATCAATTATATAATATATCTACCATTTGGTTACTTTATAAGTCACTAAATTGTCACTATTTGGGCAACACTATTTGTATTTGTCCCCACCAGAAGTAGACATTTTTAGTGAATATTTATTTAGCTAACTATATGCCATTGTTGTAGTTTGGCATTTTTGGCATCCAACCTTTCCAAACCTCATGGTTGATTGGCATATTTGCATTGTTGAGGCATGAGTTTGACCTGAAAGGTTGGATGCAATTCATTTGCATGGAAGAACTTTGACTCTGGACATTGTACAAGTTACTTGGTCTTGGTTGTGCAGGTCTTACAGGACCATGAAATGGATAAAATGCAAAATGGGGTATCTGGGTGGAAAATGGTGGGTGATTTTGAGCAGGTGCAGAGTGAACTGGGTGTATTAACTTTTGTCCTCTGGTGACAGGAAAATTTGAAGAATGATTGGTAACATGGAGTGATTGCTTCCTTAGATTGACATCTGGGGGGCACCATTCTGGCATGTCATCATCATCGGCGAAGAGATTCTTTGCGCGTGATGCAACAGTGGTGCTGTATGGCATCCATGTAGCTCTGCTTTGTTCGTCTACCACCGGAGGCAACGAGGAGATATTGCCAAGTCCGCAGAATTTCTTTTGAGGAGGTATTTTGTCATCATCAGATGAAAGTTCTTGATGACTTAAATTTCCCAATCTTTTCTTATGTGAAGTTGGACAAGAATTTAGAGTGGGCGCAGTCGTTAGTGGCAGAGAACCGTCCATGTGCCTGAAACCTTTACCTGGAAGATTTTGATTGAGAGTCAGAAAATCTAATGCTCGATTTGTTAGAGCTTGAGATTTATTACCACATGATGTTCCATAGTCAAATTCTGGAAGATCTTCACTATGAACAATAGGCAAGGGTTGTTTTCTGATTTCATGTGGAACTGAGACATGTCTTTGCATCGTGGAATTTAAGTCCTGCTGCTCCTCTCCAGATTTTTCCACACAAGAATGTAATTTCAATGTCTGTTCCATCGAAACATGCTGATTTCCAGGATCTGGATGAGATATTTCAGATCCTGCCGGGGCAGATGGTAAAATGCTAGGAGTGGGTTGTGATGTTATGGCTTCAGAACTGGTAGGAAAGTTCTTGTCCCTTTTAATTCTATCGTTTTGCTTAGCATCAAGAGTTGTACAATTTTTTCCTGGTGACTCTAAGGATTCTGAAGGCAAATGAATCGGAGACATTTTACTAGCAGCAACTTGATGCGGACATCTCTCAGATTTCAGCTCAACAGGTTTAAGATTTATTTGGTTTCTTCGCCACACAACACAACCAATCATAGCATCTTTGTTCTGCTCAATGGCTGACTTGCCTTTGAAGAATCCATATTTTGCGAGTATGGTGATTATGGTCTCAGTACGAGGACAGACATAAAGAACAACACCAGGAGAAAGTTCAGCAAACCCGACCCTCTCACATTCTTGATATCTTTTTGCAACCTGTTAATGAAGTGAAGCATTTTGTTACACAAAATGGGTAAAAATTGGCATTAGGAATTTATCTGCAATCAAAATATTCCCATGCAGTTCTAACCTAAAAATATGATCCATGAGGCTATTTAAGTATTTATCAAATTAGTATTAGTATGAACTTCAAATCACCTTTTTCATGCCAGCCAGTGCAAGTTTCGAGGATCCTTCTTTCCAACAGAGGGAGACCACCTGAAGTTGCAACATTAATAGTAATTTAAATTCTCAGAATAATGGCTCAGGACTCAGGAAGATTATGAAATATTTGGTATAACCTATCTGTTGAAGCAAGTATCACTTAAGTGCATCTAACCAGTTACCGAATTAGTCATCATACAATTATGAGAGACCGTATTTTCATATGCTTGACCAATAATAGAAATTGAAGGGGCGGAATCTGGGGACAAAGGACAAGCTGATGTCTTCAATCTCAGTCAGTAAATAAATACTGATAATAATATGGACAGACACTAACATACCAAAGATTACCCATACATAACAATGGCTTAGGATAATGTTAGAAAATATTTGACGTGTGAATTACAATTTATAACACTGCAGTCTGCACAACAGCAAGGACTATCTCAAAATGCACAACAGATTACAGCAAAAAAATGAATATGATATGAGGAACAACAGTAAATTCACAATTACAAGTTGATTCCAAGCAGATATGTTATTTACTAGGACCAAACAGGACCAAGCTACTACACACAAAAAGAAAGTTAAACTAGAGTTCACTACTATGACTATTGTACTCTACAAGATAAATTGTCATTCTCTATGACTTCCACTTATTCTAGTATTAATCAAATTGCAAATACAACAACAAAAATCTTTTCCAACTAGGCGGAGGTGGCTACACTGACCAGACTGATCATTTGCGATGGGTAGATAATCTTGTTGGAATGACACAATTTTCAACATTAAATACAATGACCTGTTTAATAGTGCAAATAGAATAGCAGTGATTTCTTACCATCAAACGTCTGTTCCTTGAACGAGGAAGATCTTGAATGTACTTTTCAAAATCATCGAGCTTTACCTTCCCTTTCACTTTGATAGATTCAGACCACGTGACACCGGACATCTTTTCACCACTACACAAGAGAGTATCACATTTAAGTTAAGACTAGAAAGTACCTAACCAAAATTCATTTGACTTAAAAAGTGACCAGCTCAAGCTAACATTGGAAGCTGAACTAGAAGGCTAAGACTTATTTAGAAGATAAAGAGGTTAGAAGAAACAATTCCAACCCATCACCAGAAAAGGCGAAAAAACAGTTGTCGCTCTTCTCAAGATTAGTTTAGATCATTTTTAGTTTAAGCAAAGAATGGACTTCTCCATCATCTCTCTCTCTCACACAAAAAAGGGATAGCTATGAGAGACATAACTGACATTTGCAAAAGAAACAATTCTGGGAAAGAACTATGATATTAGCCTTCATTATTTATAAAGAAATGAAAGAGAAAAAGAGAAAAATAAAAATAAAACAAACGGTTATAAAAAATTACATAATTAGCAGGAAAAAACTGTTCCAAGAACCATTTACAAATCAATGTACATAGAAAAGCAACAGAAAGGTCTTTTCAGGGAATCCAACCAGGTAACTTACATTTTTGCTTCAAATTTTAAAATACAATCAGCAAAACTACTACGCAGGTACTTTGTCAACTCTAAAATATATCAAAAACAAATTATGTCTTGCAATTCTATGCTTTCAAGAAACTATCAGTAGTTACAGATATCAAGAAAAAAAGGAGAGAATATCTTTGGGGAGAACTTTGATCAAGTCCTTTGGGTACTTGTGGTGCTATTCTCCAATAGAAACATAATGTGTGATCACTTTTTTAAGTTTCATTGATGAGGTGTACTAAAAATAATGCACATGCTATGTTTTTATTGTAATATAGCACCACAAATATCCCAAGAAATTTACCAAGGTTTTTCCTTTTTTATCTTCATTTTTCTACAGAATGCAAATTTCTCTAGAAGATTCAAACATCTGACATCAGTTGCTTGGAGAGAAAACATTCAGTATTACAACACCAAATACATTGCTTTGACTCATCACATTTCATTTGTAAAAAACTTCCTATAGTAATAAATTATAACATCAACAATATCAATACTAATGTAATTATTAAGTTCATAAAAATGTATATACTTATTAATATAATTATCTAATGCTTCTCATTTCTTAGTTTTTCATTAGTTTCATAAAGGAAACACAGGAAAAAAATTAATTGGAGCCAACTGCAGTTTGCAAGCTTGCCGCTAACTAGTTTTAGTACGGTTGTTTGCAAATAATATGTTTGCATAGAACCACGATCGGAATGAATCATGAGTAGCTACATTACTGCAAAAAAAAATGATTTCGAACGTAGATGAATAACCTCTTAAAGATGGCAACTGCAGAAACAGTTACAGAAGAGTTCAACATAAGGCACCCATCCCAGAGCATGCCAGTTGGAGCTACATTCCGAATAAGTGTTTTAATTTTTTCTCCAGAATTTAAAAGACCATGAGAATGAATATTCCCTTTAACCGCATCATCAGTCCTGCTACTATATTTCAGTGAAGATTTTTTGACAGAGCATTGTTTGCCATTTTCATTTGATTCTCCTGTTTCTTTCATACTCCGAATGTTGCCTTCTCGTTGTCCTTGATATTCTTTACCGTCGTCTTCCTTGTTCCTTAGATGAGAAACACCAAATCGGGCTTCATTTGCCAATAAATCTTTAATAGCTTTCTTAGTACAAGCAGTGGTGCCCAAAGAATGACTGTCAAAGTTGGTGACCATATTCATTGTAGCAGTATTAAAAATATGACCACTCTATTCCATATAGCTAAATCTTCCACTCTGACTTGTCAAGTGACCATCTGAAAGAGAACTAATGGTTAGATGTGTCTCCGACACTCTAAAACAAATCAAAAGTATCTTTGTCGAAATATTGATGCTTGAGCATAACTATTAGCCTCCTCTTGTTGCTAGTTAACCAGGATTGATTCATAAGATTTTTCAGAATGTTGATCACTTCCCTTAGTGTTTTAATTGTACAGAAATGTTCAGGATAAGCTGTGGCTTTTGATTATTTACAGAAGAGAAAATATTTCATTTTAAATTTAACTTTAGAGCCTAATGCCCTTAGGCTAGTAAACACAATCAAGCACTTGATACGTGAGCCTACTTAATCAGAATCTATCACCTATCTTCCCACTCAGTCCAATTCACATGTTATTTGCAGTTTGCCTCCACTCTTAGAACAATGGGATGCATTCAAAAGGTTAAAAGTTTAACAGTTTGACATCCAATCAAATCATTGTATCTCATAACAGCTCAGTCAAGGATCATCATTAGTCTTTTGTTTATCTTAGACTAGGCACATGTTAGATATGCCTCTGTGATTCATTTCAAATTAGCTTATTATTTGGATAGTTTTTCTTGTAATTGCTCTGTAATTTCCTTTTTAGGTACATTGGCTATGTAAATGTTCCCTCATTCATTGTAGATGATATATATATAAGTAAATATATGTGACAAATATCCAAATTTTACACAATTGTAGATGTTATCATAACTGCCAATTGTGGCCAACCAGTCCTACCCATTTTGCACTAAGTGTGCATTTTCCCCAGCTAATTCCCATCACTGCCACTCTCTGCATGTCTCATTCACATGATGCATGAGTGGGCGCCATGTAACATATGATGTATATGCTCCAGCTTGGCCTTGTTATATTAGGACATGTTACAAATGTTTGAAAATTTTCATTTCAAATTTGCTTATTATTTAGGATAATTTAACCCTGTGATTACTCTGTAACTAATCCGAGCTCATTGTGAATGATGTATTAATTAATCCCATTCTTAAGAGATTTTGTTTTCATATTTCACCATTTCATTCTGGATAATATTAAGAAAAAAGAGTTGTTTTGATATGAAACTACAAAGTACAAACTGAACCTTATTGATTGCTTAATGCTGATCTCCCACTTCTTTCCATTATCACCTTCATATTTAAATTGGTTTAAAAGTTTCTTCCAACATCATTTAAACTTCAATATCCATTCACCAAAAATACTATAAAATTAAGTGGTTGTAAATTACTGGAAAAATGATTAGAGTCCATATTTAATTTAAGAGAGACACTAATTCAGAAGACTAACCTTGGAAAAATTAGTGTAATTTAAGTGAATTACTGGAAAAAATAGTGTAATTTAAGTGAATTACTGGAATTATTTAGTTATTATATTCATGGTTACCAAATCGGGAGTCAGATAGTGAATAGAAGGTCAAAACATATCATAATACCATATGACTCAACACCAAAATACCATATGAACTAACACAAATTCAAGTCATAAGGTCAAAACATATCATAATTCTAAGTCATCATAGCAAAATAACGCAATAACACTATTTCCATGTCATAAGACTCTAATCAAAATAGCAAATTAACACCACCCCCACTCCACCAAGTATGTGAACATTGCTTAAGTCTATTTGGGGATACTCTCACAATGATTCCATTTTATATCAACTTGGCTCCTTTTTTGTTAACCATTTTGATTCTGGAGGTAACCCAGAGAAAGGAATGGAGAAGTAATAGGAAGGGTAGAGAAGAAATAAGGAAAGGCAGAGAAGAAATGAGAAGAAACAGCACAGAGAAGAAATAAGGGAGCAGCACGGGTGTTGATTTTTACATTTTATTAGAGAAGTAAAAAGGAATGGGGTTAAAATACTAACAACAATGATACTAACTACAATGATTATATTTGCATTGTGCGAGTAAGAATGGTTTTGCTTTAGTAATCTGAAGGCATTGTAGTGAAAGGAAAAGACACCCTTAAAGTGCTAGGTGGTTTTAAAGCATAGAGGCGAGAGGCACCAAAAAGTAATGCCTCACTCAAGAAAGGTATTAACGTTTTAGAAATAAAAAACTGAAATATTTGGCTAATTGACATTGACTTACTGTATTTGCTTTCTTTTAAGAGTCCCATAAACCGACAACTAGTAACTTTTAACATCTGCTATTTTTACGGACTTTAGTAGCTTGGTAACATGTGTGGGCATACTAAGGGAATAGTACCTCAACAAGCAAGAGACACTGTACACATTCCCAAGTAACTAATGCTTCTGAAATACAAGTGTTGTGGTGCTATAACAATGTCTCACCCTTCCAATGTCAACAAATTTTAAGCATCATTTGCGCTTGTTATTATCATCGCTTTATTCAAACAATAGTTAGGCATTCAACCCTCCGCAGTACAGTCTTAAGAAGATAAAAAAAATAGCAGGCTTTAAATTCTGTTTGTAGATATGTTGCGAGCCAATACGCAATCTGCATTCACAGCCCGGTTCAATTACGACAAACACCAACCCAAGATGTTGCAATACAGTCCACAAAACCTTGATTTTTTTTAATTTCAATTAAATGTTCAGATTTATATATAAAACAAATGCTTTAAATCATTTTCCAGAAATGGCAAAAACACCTAAGCCGGTACTAGAGGCTCAACAATATGACTGATAACAATGACACAGCTTCAGTGAGAGAAAACATTGTCAAGGACAGGATCTAACCATTGATAATAAAAAATTGGTGTTCTGTTCACAGTTTTTATAAGGTTGTCCTTTGATCAGTGGAGAGATTGACATGAATTGCTGCATGTTTCTTATTTATAATTTCTTTATTTCTCACTGTGTTTTCACTTTTCAGTTTTAGCTTTTATAGTTTGAGATTTTCTTATCATCTTGCATTTATAATATTCTCTTCACTCACTTTGTTATTCTTTTCTAAAACAAAACAAAAATTGCAGAAGATCACATACAAGTTTTAGAATTCCTTAAAAAAAATTTGGTGATGATCACATAAACAGAAAATCATGAATGAATTAAACTACGTTTCACAATTAAAACAGAAAAATTGCAATGTGAATCAAAAGAATTTGAACAGCGTAACATAGGAGTGAAAGAAAAATCGAGACTGAATATTTTTTTTGTTCTTTCTCACTAATCAATTAGATACTTCAAAATTTTCATAGAATTGAGTTGAATACACAGAAGATAATGCGTATTTTTACCCAAAATCCATAAAAATAAATTAAAACTTAATCAAGTGAATAAAATAATGTAAATTTACCTCAGAATCAAATAAACTTCAACGTGATGCTTCCGCTTCTGCTGTTACTGAATAGCCCTATTCAAATTGCAAAACAAAGAGAGAGAGAGAGAGAGAGAGAGAGAGAGAGATTGTGTTATGTATTAGTGTGTGTTTGTTTCTGTGACTGTGATATGAAGATTGGTATGTTATGTCAGCAGCTAGTAACCGTTTCATATCAAAATTGATTATCAAACGAAACGGTTCAGTTTACCCTTTTAATATAAATCTGATTTTATTTTAGTTGAAAATCAAAATAGAAGATTAGGTTAGATACCTTAGTTGGGCCATAGGCTCTTCAATTTTTAATTCAATAATTTATTATTTATTAGATAGATAAGTATTTTAAGAGGGAGAGGGTCCTTTGTTTTTATATTTAAATTTAAGTTACTCTATATATCTCTATATACATGAATTTAGATTTAAGTTTAAGTTACTCTATAAATCTCTATATACATGAATTTAGACTGAAAATTTGATGTATATTATTTGTATAATGATTTCAATTATTCATCCTAGAAAAATGATATATCATCTTACTAATTTTTTCTACTAATTTCTTAGCTACAACAATGGTATAGAATACAAGAACTCACAATTTCAGAATTTTTGTGAGGAACATGGTATTCAGAGGCACTTTTCAGTGAAGAAGACTCCTCAGCAGAATGGTGTTGCAGAGAGGATTAATAGAACTCTTACAGAGAGGCCATATGTATGAGACTGAATGCTGGACTTTCTAAAGGATTTTGGGCAGAGGCACTTAGTATGGCATGTTATGTCATCAATAGATTACCACGGGCTTCATTGGATGGTAAAGTTGCAGAAGAAGTATGAAAAAGTAACTCAGTCAATTATAATATGCTACGCATATTTGGTTGTCCTGCTTATGTACATGTACCTAGTGATGAACGATCTAAACTTGATCCCAAGTCAAAGAGGTGTATCTTCATTGGATATACCAAAGGTGTGAAGGGGTTCAAGTTTTGGGATCCAGTTTCCAGAAAATTGGTGTTGAGTAGAGATGCAGTGTTTGATGAAGATTTCATACTAAGAGAGTCAGTTATGACAGAGATGCCCATGCCCAATTGAGAGTCTTTTAGATCAAATATGATTTCAGTGAACAGTGAAACGATTCAGGTGAGTAAAGGCAAGGAACCATGCACTAGTTCAAGTCAAGAACATTATGATTCTCAGGGTGATAGTTTAGGTGTGCATGATTATCTACTTGCTAGAGACAAAGATAGACGTCCTATCAAACCTCCAGAGAGATATGGCTTTAGTTGCTCTCCATATCAGTTCAAGAGATCCATGTAGCTTTCAAGATCCTATAAACAGCCTGAAGAAAGAACAATGGATGGGTGCCATGATTAGGAATGGAAACGGAGCGGGTCGGGGCCGAATTTGTGCTTACCCAAACCCGAACCATAAATCCAAAACCCGAACCCAAATTAAGCGGGGTTGGAAACAATGATACCATCCCCGAACCCGTCGGGTTTCGGGTAACCCGAAGCCGGAAAAAAACCCGAAAAAAACCTGAAAAACATATATATATATATATATATATATATATATGTGTGTGTGTGTGTGTGTGAAATTTATATATGTATAGCTTATATATATGTGAAATTTATACATATATAGCATATATATATATGGGAAATTTATACATATATATATATATAGCTTTTATGTATGTATTTATATGTAATTTTATAGTTTTATATATATTAATCGGGTTCGGGGCGGGTTCGGGTTTGATATTGTTAATACCAAACCCGAACCCAAACCCGAATTTTGGACCAATTAAGTGGAGATCATCAGTTCAATCTGTTGTTGCTATGTCCACAACTGAAGTAGAGTACATGACAACTGGTGAAGCTTCTAAGGAAGCCTTATGGCTTATGAGGCTAGTAAATGAATTAGGCATTGAGCAGGGTGGAGTTTCGATGCATTGTGACAGTCAGAGTGCTATCTTCTTGGCAAAGAACCAGGTGTATCATGCTAGGACCAAACATATTGATGTGAGATTTGACAAGATCAGAGAGTTGGTAGCTTGTGGGCATATACTATTGCAGAAGGTTCACACTTCAGAAAATGCAGTTGATATGTTAACAAAGTCGGTTACCACAGACAAGTTCAGACATTGTCCGAGCTTGCTGAACATTCACTAATGCTGGACTATGGAGTGCCCCAACTCAATGGTGGAAGATGGAGATTGATGATATTCGCCAAGGGGGGATTGTTGTGCAATGGCTCATATTCAATGGATCGGGCCTCTTCTCATCATAACAGCAATACAAGTTATGGGCTTAGGCTGATGTAAAGGGTTAGGGTAAAGAGCTATATATTTATATTATGTAAACCTAATGTAACAAGGAGAACAATAGCTAAACACAAATCATTATTCTCTAATAATATATAGTGGTAGCCTCTCAAAGCTCTTGGGGACGTAGGCACAATTGGCTGAACTTCGTTACCAAATTCCTTATATTATTCACTTCTCATTTATTCACATCATACAAATAAACAACTTCAAAAAACATTTGTCATTCATAAATGGAAATAGCTCGTATTTCAACGATTCCACATCACTAACTTTTCGAAGTTCAAAACATTCAAATAGGGAGTATTTTCCTTTTCAAGAAAACACCAATAACCCACAAACCCCATTTCTAACCTCATCTTTCACCCTCATTCACAACTATTTCATTTTGGCCCAAGGTTTCCAAAATCAAGAGCATTTTCGAAAATGAACCCTTAACCACAAGTTTCAAAAGAAAAACTACATAGAAAACGAAGCACAACCCAAAAAAGGAAGGGTTATGAGGTTTTCACATTAAGAGAAGAGATCCATAAAAACAATAAGGGTTTTCACAATAAGGGTGAGTGTTAGAATCAAGAGGTTTTACCTCTTCTCAAGCCTTCTTTCACTTCTACACGAGCTAGGGTAGGGAAAAACACTTCTCCTCTTTCTTTCTTTCGCAAAAAGTGTCCTCTTTTTCGTTTGGGGTTCTATTTTAAGTTTCAGGGTTTTGGGTTCTCGCTCAAGCGACGGTTTTGAGTCCTCGACTTTTCAGATTTTCAAACTCTGATGTTGTCGCTCAAGCGACATCTCCTCACTCCAGCGAGAATCATCCAGGGTGCTCAGCTCTCTGTCGCTTGAGCGACCACTCCCTCGCTCAGGCGAGAATCTCAAGGAAAATCCTTGTAGAAACTCTAAGACCCTCACTTGGGCGAGACCCTCTCGCTCAAGCGAGAAACACCCAGTATAACTCCAAAATTCTAAGTTTCTCAATACTTAGAAAGGGTAATTTCGAGGTGTTACAAGTAACATATTAATGGGATTGAGTAATAGGTTACCAAAGTGAGTAATGAGTTACCCAACAAAAATAAACATAGAGTAATTGATTACTCTGAGGATTAACCGATTACTCAGTTGAGCAATGATGAGTCATATATTACACACTATTAATAACATTATTTTACCATTGTTAATGATTTTTTGTGTCTAATTGACTTTATTTGGCATAGTTTAGTGTTTTAGGCTTTATTGAACTATTATTCTTAAAATCAGTTAATTTGGGATTATTTAGCCTAATTAAATCTAATTCTATTTGCAGTTCATATTTGGCACCAATGACATTTTGGGTATTACAAGTGGAGGATGTGTGTTAAAGTGAAGATTTTAATTTGTAATAGTTTTTTAATTCCGTTTTAGGTTTTGAGCCCATTTCGGTTTTACCTTTTTATAACCTTAGAATTCGTTTTTTAACAAGACACTTTTACATTACACACTTTACTTTTTAGCATTAGAGAGAAATTCGTTTCCCCCTTTTGAGGTTCTTTTAGGTTTTCGGTTTTCTTCTTCCTTCTCCATTTTCGGTTTTGCTTCTTCCTCCATGGAAGGCCAGAGGTTTAGTTTTAAATTCTTTTGGTAATGTATCACACTCTTGAGGTTTATTTCTTAATGCATTATCAGTTTCTATTTGGTTATTAATGCAATTTCGGTTTTTATGATGTTGAATCTTCTATCCTATTTCAAGTTATGGTTTGCTTAATTCCATGGTGTTGTTTTAGTTTTGTGAACTGATTTTCGCTTATTTAATTAGTTCTCTAGCACATAATCGCTTAGTTTATGTAAATGTGTAAATGCTCTATGTTTATGTTGATTTCGCTTAGTTTTAAGCTTAGACATTAGAGTTGTGGGCATATTAGGAATTCAATGTTTAGAATCTGAAATTAACGCTTTGATTCGTGTGACTTTGTTAATTTTTTGTTGCTTATGCCAATTTCGCTTAGTTAGAGGTTTAACAATTTAACCGTGAGTTGATCATCGCTTAGTTAATCGACTCTCAATAAGGGAACACTGAGAATATGATTTTGTTCTATTGAAACTGAGGATTGAGTTGTGAACAATTAAACCAAAGGGATTTAGCCTCTTTATTGTTTTGCTTGTTATTGTTTTGTTCTGTTTTAGCTTTATTTTCATACCATAACAACCACAAAAACCCTTATTGTGTGTGTGCGTGTAAGGTGTTTGAACAAATGTGTGAAAGATAATATTTGGGAAACGACCTAGGAGTCACTTCCTAGTACTATGCTAATTGTTTTATTATTTGCATCGGGTACGACCTCGATCAGGCAGTAAGTTTGGGTAATTGGTTACAGTGTTCAACAATCGGTAATAGAGAGTTGTTGGACTTGATTTTCAAATCCAAACTAAACAGATTTCATCCAAAACGAATGGGTTTCATTCTAATCGATTTCTACCTTCACATAAGGGTATGATGGTTGGTTGGAAGCCTATTTAAAGGCAATAAGGCACCCACTTCGTAACACACATTTCGAACATCTTTTTCACAACGTTCACATACAATTTTATGCACTTGTTTATACAACTTGAGTTATAAAATTTCAGATTTTCTAAAGTTGCACACAAGTATGTGTCTAAAGTTTTTCAAATTTAAACTATAGAAGAGCATTGTATATTGAGTACAGAAAGAGTCAAGGGATTGCAAGTTATAGCTTTTTCATATCTTGTAAGACAATCATTTCCCTAGTCAATTTCTTCAAACTTCTTATATTTACTTTTCACCGTAGGATGTGGTGGAAAGGGGAATTGTAACACCCTAAATTTAAGTCTTTAAAATTATAGTATCAGTCCTAGGATTCTCGCTTGAGCGAGAGATTCTCTCCTGGGCGAGGAAGGCTCACCTGGGAGGGTGAAATCCTGGGCTATACTGGAGGATTCTCGCCTGAGCGAGAATTGTCTCGCCTGGGCGAGAAATGGCATTTTGGGGCTGTTGAGACTGTGAGATTCTCGCTTGAGTGAGAATCCCTCGCTTGAGCGAGAGGGTCAGATCTGAGTTTTTAAAATGGGTGCGATTTTATCGCTTGAGCGAGAATAAGCTCGCTTAAGCGAGAACCCGACGAGAGCATTAAATGAGAGAAACCCCAAATACATTTTTAGGTTAAGAATTGAAGAGAGATGAGAGAAGAGAGCATTCCCAAGGTCTAGGAGCTTTGATTCTTGTTCAAGAGCTTGAGAAGAGGTAAAACTCTCTATTCTAACTCTCTTATTCTCTTGAAAACCCATTTTTGGTATTATGGATCTCTTCTCAAAATGAGAGAAACCATGGAAACTCACACTTTTGAGTTATGGTTCGTTTTATGTTATTTTATCTTGTAAACTATTGGTATAGAGTTAGTATTTCAAGAAAGGAGAGGGTTTGTGGGTTGATTCATGAAAATCCCAAAACCCTAGAGTGAGGATGTGGTTAAAGAAGAAAATGGGTAAAGTGCTAGAGGTAGAAGATGAATAAGCTTTCTAATGTTGAAATGTGAGATGAATATGTATGTTTTAGATGTTGTAAACTTATGATGAAAGTAGTTTAGAAACATTGAAAACGTGTTAAATATCTTATATGGTTAAATAATGCAATATAAGTTGTTTATATTATATTTGGAATAAATGACTAACATTGTGTTATATGGTGGGATGAGAAAAGATCCTAAAGTTGGAGGCGGTGTCGATGGAACCTACAAAGTCGCCAAAAACCAAACCCAACACTCACTGAGGTAAGGATAAGTCTTTAACTTATGCACGGTATTAGAAAATGCGTGGATTTTCTGATGTGGATAATGAAATGAAATGTGAATCACTTAGTCATTATGAACATATATGGGTATGTTGATAATGATGAGGAGTGGATTTACGGTTTATGTATTGGTGGAGTTCCAATGGAAATAAAACTCGAAATAAAATAACGAATTGTAAATCACTTTGTAGTTATAAGCATACGTGGATATGTTTGTAATGATGTCGGGTGTATTTACTGTTTAATATATTGGTGGAGTGCGAATGGAAATAAAACTCGGAATAAAGCAATAAATTGTAAGTCACTTTGTTGTTACAAGCATATACGATATGTTGTAATGATGTCGGTGCATTTATTGTCTATGTATTGGTGGAGTGCCAATGGAAATAAAACTCGGAATAAAACAATGAATTGTAAATCACTTTATAGTTATAAACATATATGGATGTGTTTGTAATGATGTCGGGTGCATTTATTGTTTATGTATTGGTGGAGTGCCAATGGAAATAAAACTCGGAACAAAGCAACGAATTGTAAATTACTTAGTCGCTACAAGCATATATGGGTATGTTTGTAGAGATGAGGAGTGGATTTACTGTTTATGTATTGGTGGAGTGCCAATGGAAATAAAACTTGTTTTAGCCGAATATAATGGGTTAGCGACTTTAGCTCAAGTTATGTAGCATGGTTTTTCAAAAGTACCGATGACGAAAATGGTTTTAAGTGGATGTAATTTAGATCGTTATTTAACCTTATTAAATGTGGATTAACTTACATTGATGTTTATTAAGTTAACGACTTACTCTTTTGTGTTGTTTGTGTATGGTCAATGTTAATCCCATTGCAGGTAGGTGGACGAAGAAAATGTGATTTTGACTAGGAGATTAGAGACCTTTATTTTGATGTCTCTTTAGCCATTCTTTTGTAACTTCACTGGTTGTACTTGAAGTAACTAATTGTAACTATGAATACTATATTTTTGTACATGATATTGATCATGGAGACTAGTAACTCGGGATACGTGTAGCTATGAGTGTTTTGGAAACCCATAGCTAATTGTATGCGGTAGTTACTAGGTTACATTAATATGAATTATGTTTTTCTGCATTAGGAATGTATGTATGGATACCACATGATAAATAGTCCGGAAATAATCAAGGTAAACAATGTAACGTATATTCAATTAATAATCATGAAACATAAACGAATTGAATGTTTGCATGAGTTAAAATAAGAAAAAAATTTCAGGGTAGAATTTGGGTCTTTACAGGAATAGTGTTTGATTAGGAGTGGTGTGCTTCTAAGTGGTGAAGTATTTATGAGCGTGTAATGTATTGCTAGTCTCGATGTGAGATTTGTAATTACAACTTAAAATATCAGCGTAAAAATCTATTGTGTTGTAATAGTACTGGATGTAACGTTCGCTGGACTAGAATGCAAACCAATATAAAAATTATTGTATACATTCTCTCTTCTCCTTACCCTTTAAATTTCCTATTTTTACTTGTATTTGCACTTTTTCCGCTGCAACAAACTCTACTATCATTGTCAAGATAACTAATTTACCCCCCCCCCCCCCCCCCCCCCCCCTCTTACTTGTCATCTTATACTTACAAAAAAATCCTAATTGTGCCCTATTTAGCCCGTAATGATTAAGGCAATGATGCTCTCCATTAATTAAAGGAAATAAGTTTGTGGATGATATAGAAACTGCATATAAATGTTTACACTAACATTGCATATAAATTACACTCTTAACCAATGTTATAAGAATTTGACCGATTGGGCGGTCCGACTGGTTGGACCGCTGATGAGACTTAAACACATCTCTTGTTTGTAGTCTTAACCGAATGAGGGGTTAGACCTCTTTCAATCGAGAAAATTCCGGTTCGACCGTATTAAACTCGGTTAAACCGCAATAATCTGGAAAGTAAGTCGAACGATTCACATAATTTAAAAAAGCATAATACTACTGTAATATTTTATTTTACTTCGATCAAAAAAGATGAATAAATGTTACATTAATATAATTATTAATAATATAAAATTTTGCATTTATATATAATTATATATATAAGTAATTATTAATTATATATATAATCATCCAATTTGACTAGACGGTTTAACCGTTTAAACCTAATATGAGATATCTCCAATTTAATGTCCAACAATATGGTAGTGTATTTTGTAATTTTGCTAATGACAAATTTAACCCTTAAAAATCTAAGTGTCAACAATATGATAGTCTATTTTTTGTAATTTTGCTAGCCCTTTCTATTCTTGTTAAATGTAATAATATGATTATAGAAAATGAAGGTGGTTGAAAATTGGTTCTCATTGTTCATAACATGGAACCGTTCTTTGCTAAGTTTATTTTAGAAAAATATGCCATTTGAGAGTGCATGTTCATTTTCTTCTCATTTTCTTCCATTTTTCGTCTCTTTTTTGTGCTTAAAAATGAGGCCTTTTTATTTTTGCATTTTCTTCTCTTTTTTATGTCATCTTTATGCTTAAAAACTATACATTTTAATTTTTCATGTTCATTGTCTCTCGGCTTCTTCCATTTTTTGTCTCATTTTTAAGCTTAAAACCCACCTTTTATTTTTACATGTTCATAGTCTCTGTCTTTCAAACATTTTGTTATAATTTTAAGCTTAAAGATAAGTACTTTTAAGTTTACATGTTCAAGGTTTTTGGGTTTGCAACATTTTTTTGGGTCATTTTATGCTTAAATATCAATCCTTTTAGTGTCCACCTTCAAGGTCTTTGGGTCTGTTCATCTTTGTTTCATGGTCTTTGTCTTTCAAACATTTTATTGTAATTTTAAGATTAAAGATAAGTCCTTTTAAGTTTGCATGTTCAAGGTTTTTTAGTTTGTAACATTTTTTTTCTTTCATTTTTATGCTTAAAATGAATCCTTTTTAGTGTCCACCTTCAAGGTCTTTGGGTTTGTTCATCTTTGTTTCACTTTGATTTTTAAAAATCATTCCTTTACTGATTTTTCACTTTGTAAAGTCATTGGTTTATTGAAATGGAGTTTACATTTCTGGGTTTTTACATTTACCATTTTCCTTTCATTTTTTCCATCTCCCACTTTTTTTTTCCTAAGCTTAACTCTGTGCATAACATATATTAATTGATCTTATTAGTGTTGGTTTCAACCTTTAATTCTTTTTATCACCTCTATAGGTTAAGTTTATTCTTACTTTATACATCTTTAGTCCATTATCGTAAAATGATTTTATAGATTTTTTTATTTTACCTTTGTTTCAGTCAAGTACTTAAAAAGTTATTGATGAGGTTCTCGACCATGTTATTCGACCACAACTCTAATTCATAATTCAAATATAGGAACATCATCTTTCATAGGATAATCATTAATAAGTTATTAATTTACAAATTACTTTATACTGCTTAAATAAATTCATGCAAAATATATTATCACCCGTGCAAATGCATGGAAAGAAAATTCCCTCCATTATTTTGTACATCAAAAGACACCTCTTCATATTATGTACATATATCATTATATATATTATTACATCTCAAGTGATACCCATTAGTTGAAAAGTTACAAAACAATTACTATATATTATTTCTTAAAACAACTCAATAACTCTTCATTTATTTTTCATCAACATATGGATACTTTATGTAACACCCTTAATTTAACCATTTAAAGTTATAGTATCAGTCCTGGAATTCTCGCTTGAGCGAGGGATTCTCGCTTGAGCGAGGGATTCTCGCTTGGGCGAGAAAGACTCACCTAGGAGAGTGAAATCCTAGGCTATACTGAAGGATTCTCGCCTAAGCGAGAGTTGGCTCGCTTGAGCGAGAGTGGTCTCGCCTGGGCGAGAAAAGTGACATTTTGGACCCGTCGAGGCTGTAAGATCCTCGCTTGATCGAGAGATGCCTCGCTTGGGCGAGAGTTCCCTCGCCTGAGCGAGAGGGTTAGATATGAGTTTTTAAAATGGGCGGGATTTTCTCGCTTGAGCGATAATGAGCTCGCTTAAGCGAGAACCCGACGAGTTGCATTAAATGAGAAACCCCCAAACACATTTTAGGGTTAAGAATTGAAGAGAGGTGAGAGAAGAGAGCTTTTCCAAGGGAAAGGAGCTTTGATTCTCATCTAAGAGCTTGAGAAGAGATCGTAAAGTTGGAGGCGGTGTCGGTGGAACTTGCGAAGTTGCCAAGAACCAAACCCAACACTCGCCGAGGTAAGGATAAGTCTTAACTTATGTATTGTGATAGAAAATGCGTGGATTTTCTGGTTGTGGACAATGAATTGAGTTGTGAACCACTTAATTATTATAAGCATATATGGGTATGTTTGTAATAATGATGGTGTGCATTTACTGTTTATGAATTGATGGAGTGTCAATGAAAGGAAAACTCGTTTTTAGCCGACCATGATTGGTTAGCGACTTTGGCTCAAGTAATGTAGCAAGCTTTGGCTCAAGCGATGTAGAAAGCTTTGGCTCAAGCGATGTAGCAAGCTTTGGCTCAAGCGATGTAGCAAGCTTTGGCTCATGCGATGTAGCAAGCTTTGGCTCAAGCGATGTAGCAAGCTTTGGCTCAAGCGATGTAGCAAGCTTTGGCTCAAGCGCTATAACAAGCTTTGGCTCAAGCGATGTAACAAGTTTTGGCTCAAGCGATGTAGCAAACTTTGGCTCAAGTTATGTAGCATGGTTTTCAAAAGTATAAACGATGAAAATGGTTTTAAGTATATTTGATTTTAAATTGTTTACTTAACCTTATTAAAATGTGGATTAATGTACATTGACAATTATTACGTTAACGACTTACTCTGTGTTTTCTGTGTATGGTCAATGTTAATCCCATTGCAGGTAGGTGGGAGGAGAAAGGATGTTTTGATTAGGAGCTTAGAGGCTTTTGTTTTTGAATCCCTATTGTCCATTCTTTTTGTAATCTAATTGATTGTATTCTGAAACTGACTAATTGTAACTATGGGCATGATTTTTGTACATAGATAATGGTAACTCTGGATATTTGTAGCTATGAGTGTTTTGGAAACCCATAGCTAGTTGTATGCAGTAGTTATTGAGCGACATTAATATGGATTATGTTTTTCTGTCAAACGAATGTGCATGTTGTTATTGGTTCATGGATTGAGTATGAAGAGGAAAGTAAGATTTTAAAGTAAGGTTATCTTATTGGTAAATGTAATTTATAGAAAAATGCATGAAAATGAATTAAAATACGGAAAAAATTTCAAGGGTAGAATTTAGGTCTTTACAATATGGTATCAAAGCATAGTTAATCCTGCGGCCTAGGATATGGCCTTGCATGCTTCTTTGTAATCTTTATGTGTTGAAATCGTTTGATTTGTGCTAATTGTTAAGTGGTTATGTGAACTTTGTTTAGACAAAATTCAATTACTGACAAGTGAGTGAGTATATGCACCCATGGCAGGAAGAGGAAGAGGGGCAAGTCAGAACGTCCCGAACGATTTGTTGGGTCAGATGGTGGCGGCATTGCAGCAAGTCAATGAGAACTTGCATAACCTGAACCAGAATCCGACACCAAGTCCGAGTTCACAACCATTAGTTCCACCTAGACCGTCAGAATACCGAGGTTTAGATGAGTTCTGTCGGAGGAACCCCAGTCAGTTCCACGGGGGATTTGCTCATGATGCTGTCATTGAGTGGATCCAATGGGTGGAGCGGATCTTCAGAGCCATGAACTGTTCGGAGGCTCAGAAGTTGGCGTATGCCTCTTATATGCTAGTGACGGAGGCCGAGAACTGGTGGGAATTTATTCGGCGCCAAATGGAAACTGAAGGACAAATGATCTCCTGGGGTACATTCAATGAGAAATTCCTACACAAGTACTTCCCTGCTGACTTGGAGAGGAAGAAAGAGGTGGAGTTTATGAAGCTGGAGCAGGGGGAACATGTCGGCGGGGGACTATGCGGCCAAGTTTGAAGAATTGGCCCAATTTTGTCCTTACTCTGAATTGGAGGTGGATGGAAGGTCCAAGTGCGTCAAGTTTGAATCGGTTTTGAAGCCCAAGTTGAAGAGCATGTTTGGGCACCAAGAGATTGCTGACTTCCCTACCTTAGTGAACAAGTGTAGGGTGTGTGACGATGACTTGGCAGCCGATGAAGCGACGACATCAAAGGTGATTCCTCCCAAACACTTCGGGCCTCAACGGAACTTCTCGCACGGAAAAGGGAAGGGCAAGGCATTTCAAGAGGAACGGAAGCCTTACTCTCCTCCGACGGGTAGTCGGGGTTATACTTTGCATGGGCCGAGGACTCATGTCAATTCCGACCGAGGTAAGGATAAGTCTTTAACTTATGCACTGTGATGGAAAATGCGTGGATTTTCTAGGTATGAATAACGAAATGAATTTTGAATCACTTAATTGTTATAAGCATATATGGGTATGTTTATAATGATGATGATGTTGATTTATTGTTTATGTAATGGTGGAATACCAATGAAAATAAAACTCGGAATAATGAAATGAATTGTGAGTAAAAAAAAGTGGAAAAATTAATAAGAAAAGATATGATAGTAGTATAAAACATAAGACGTCCACCATTATGAGTATAAAACATGATATAAAGGAGTATATGATATTGTTCGCTTGCACGGTGAAATTACGTCCACTGTTATGAGTATAAAACATGATATAAAGGAGTATATGATTGACATACCTGCAATGTGAAAATACCTCCACTCTTATAAGCAATGGCTTATTGTGTCAAGGATAAAATATTTTATTTGGGTGGAAGTTAAAAAGTCATGGGTTGAACGTTTAGTTAGTGATTATGATGCAACTTTAATTGACGTGTCAATTTGTAATTTGTAGCACATAGAAGTGGCATAGAAGTGACATAGACAATTTGTATTCATTCCTACCCTACTTGCTGGTAATACGAATCCTCTCCTATATTGGAGGTCCAATATAAGGAGAGGGAGAGATGATAACATGTGGCCTTTAATTTTTTTAATTAAAATATTTTTTTTTAATTTCAAATCAATTTGGATCTCACATTTCAGTACTGGACTATCCAGTACTTGAGAGGATCCCAACCCGTTTGCTGGCAGCTTGTCATTAATACTTTTACGATATCTTGGAATTTGTGTATCATAATCCTTCAATTGTGGAAGGCTATGAAGTTTAATGTTCACTAACCTACATAAGGTGAGATTGTTGTGATTTTGATGGATAAATGTGCAAGCATTGTTAATTTATCAATATGTGTAATTATATATTGATACCCGTATTCTAAATTGTAACTGCAGTTGAGATTGTGTTACCTTCGTGGTGGCCTTTGACAGGTGTGACTCCTCAAAATCCATAATGATAAGCAGCCCATTTAAAAAATTTATTTTAGCCTCATCGAAATTTGAAATTTATAAATAGTTCAACATTTAGTATTAAGGTTTGCTACTCTCAAGAAAATATTAATTTTATTAGTAAAACTCTGACACATAATTTCCCCAAAACCCATGAAAAACTATCTATAACTTTTTCTAATAAATTTAGGCGCATATTTACTTTTACTTGTACGGTACCTCAGATATGTCAGAATTGGCCGTAGTTATATTGTGACGCTGTGTTTACCATATTTGTGAAAAGTTGTAAAACATTTAGCACAATTCATGAAACCATAATATTGTGACATGATTGCAGAATACAATTTAAAAGACTCAAGTAACATTATATTTTTACCTAGACAGTTTTTAATTATGACTTTAATCATTTTTCACTTTTTTTTTGTTTGTAAGGATAAGATTCAAACATCAATTCACATCACTTTAATTTACAATAAGACTCAGTGCATATATTATTTAAGCCTGAAATCTCTGCTGATGAAGTTACACTACTTAGAATAAAAGAACATCCTTTGCTATAGAAAAATCATTGAGTTCCTTTCCGAGGTGACTTAAGATTTCATAGATTTCTCTTGAATAAGAGCGAGACTTATCATCCACAACAAACTTGTGGATATTTCGATCAATTTCTACGAAACTCCAAGCAGAAATGACCGGCACTCCCCTGTCTTTCATCAATTTTCTTGTCTCAGAAACCCCTTCCCACCTACCCATATTTGCATACATATTTGCTAGAAGAATATACCTTCCACTATGATGAGGCTCAAATTCTATTAAATACTTGCCAACTTTTTGTCCCAATTCAATATGGCCATGCATCAAACATCCATTGAGCAAAGAGCCCCATATGGCTCCATCTGGTGCAATTGGCATGCTGTTAATGAAACTTAAGGTCTCACTGATTTTTCCACCTCGGGCCAAAATATCGACCATACATCCATAATGTTCAATGGATGGTGTGATGCCATATGTTTTACTCATATGTTCAAATAACCACCATGCTTTACTCAACAAGTATTTATGATTGCAAGCAGTAAGAACTCCAACAAAAGTAACTGCATTTGGCTTTGGTCCAACCTTCTCCATCTTGGCAAACAGCTCAAGAGCCATCTTATTCTTCCCATTAATAGCCAAACCCATGATCATAGCACTCAAAGTAGTAACATCCTTACTCGGCATACTATCAAAAATTTTCTCAGCAGATCGCATCCATCCACATTTCGCGTAGAAATCGATCAACGCAGTGCCAAGCTCAAGCTCATATTCAAAACCATTTTCGACAATAAAAGAGTGAATCCATTTCCCTTCTTGAAACGCCCCTACAGCAGCACAAGCATTAAGAACGCTGGCCAAAAGAGAGCCATTAGGCTTCACATTTACGCAACTCTTCAACTCACGAAAAACCTCAATTCCCTCATTGTAACAACCATTCCTAACATAACCAGATACCATCGCACTGTACGAAACATCATTTTTCTCAGGGATCACATCAAATAACTCCCTCGCCTCAATAACCAACCCATTACTACAATACCCAGTGACGATACTTGTCCAACAAACCACATTCTTGTTAGAACATTCATCGAACACTTGACGAGCAACTAGTATCGCTCCATGCTTAGAATATACAATCACAACAGAACTGACAACATAAACATCTGATAAAGTTCCCAACTTTATTATCTGGGCATGAACCTGTTCAAGCAGAGATAAAGAATTACACGCTTTAACAAGCACAGTTACAGTACAAGAATTAGGACGAACACTAATGTTGAGCATTTGTTTAAAAATGAAGAATGATTTGTGGTACTGTGAGTTTTTAGAGAAACCCATTATCATGGAGTTACAATCAAAGACGTTGGGGTTGGAAATGTGAGTGAAAAGGGTCTCTGCGTAGTGAAAATCATTTCGTGGGGATTGAGAATAGAAGGATAGGATTCTGCTTGAGACGTAGGAAAAACGAGATAAATCGTGGGTAATTGCGTGAGCATGAATTTGCTTCACCAATTTCGTGGTTAAGTTGAAGCATCCCTGCAAAAGACGTAGGATTGGACTATATGTGTATGGGATTGAGCTCATAGAGAACAAGCACCTCAAAATTCCCAAGCACACCAAAGAGTGTTGTGTAAAAGCACATCAAAAATATTGTTATCATATTTATTATTCTTAGGTTTTAATTTCACCATTCTAAAAATGGGGTTTGCTAACATGGGGAATGTGCATTTTCAGTTAGGTACATGTTAGCAAGGTGTACCAAAAGATTTGGACAAAATTACCCTTAAAGTTTTGTGTAACATGTTTTAGTAACTAGGGGTGCTTATGTAATTTAACTTTATCCCACACATAGTGTAATCGATTGTTCTGATAAGTGTAATCGAATACCATATGGTGTAATCGATTACACCAGTTAAAAATTTCAAATACAAACTCAACGGATTGATGTAATCGATTAACAAACATAGTGTAATCGATTACAATGTGTAAAATGCACATATCTGATGCTTGTAATCGATTACTAGTATAGTGTAATCGATTACATTATACAAAATGCACATATCTGATGTTTTTAATATGTTGTAATCGATTACACTATGTTTGTTAATGGATTACATCATTTATGTAATCGATTAACAAACATAGTGTAATCGATTACAATGTGTAAAATGCACATATCTGATGCTTGTAATCGATTATTTAGTGGTTCATCTTTTCTTTTGGTCATGATATTGTTCATTACATTCAATAAAAAAGAGTAAAAAAAAGTGGAAAAATTAATAAGAAAAGATATGATAGTAGTATAAAACATAAGACGTTCACCATTATGAGTATAAAACATGATATAAAGGAGTATATGATATTGTTCGCTTGCATGGTGAAATTACGTCCACTGTTATGAGTATAAAACATGATATAAAGGAGTATATGATTGACATACCTGCAATGTGAAAATACCTCCACTCTTCTAAGCAATGGCTTATTGTGTCAAGGATAAAATATTTTATTTGGGTGGAAGTTAAAAAGTCATGGGTTGAACGCTTAGTTAGTGATTATGATGCAACTTTAATTGACGTGTCAATTTGTAATTTGTAGCACATAGAAGTGACATAGACAATTTGTATTCATTCCTACCCTACTTGCTGGTAATACGAATCCTCTCCTATATTGGAGGTCCAATATAAGGAGAGGGAGAGATGGTAACATGTGGCCTTTAATTTTTTTAATTAAAATATTTTTTTTTAATTTCAAATCAATCTGGATCTCACATTTCAGTACTGGACTATCGAGTACTTGAGAGGATCCCAACACGTTTGCTGGCAGCTTGTCATTAATACTTTTATGATATCTTGGAATTTGTGTATCATAATCCTTCAATTGTGGAAGGCTATGAAGTTTAATGTTCACAAACCTACATAAGGTGAGATTGTTGTGATTTTGATGGATAAATGTGCAAGCATTGTTAATTTATCAATATGTGTAATTATATATTGATACCCGTATTCTAAATTGTAACTGCAGTTGAGATTGTGTTACCTTCGTGGTGGCCTTTGACAGGTGTGACTCCTCAAGATCCATAATGATAAGCAGCCCATTTAAAAAAATTATTTTAGCCTCATCGAAATTTGAAATTTATAAATAGTTCAACATTTAGTATTAAGGTTTGCTACTCTCAAGAAAATATTAATTTTATTAGTAAAACTCTGACACATAATTTCCCCAAAACCCATGAAAAACTATCTATAACTTTTTCTAATAAATTTAGGCGCATATTTTCTTTTACTTGTACGGTACCTCAGATATGTCAGAATTGGCCATAGTTATATTGTGACGCTGTGTTTACCATATTTGTGAAAAGTTGTAAAACATTTAGCACAATTCATGAAACCATAATATTGTGACATGATTGCAGAATACAATTTAAAAGACTCAAGTAACATTATATTTTTACCTAGACAAAGTTTTTAATTATGACTTTAATCATTTTTCACTTTTTGTTTGTTTGTAAGGATAAGATTCAAACATCAATTCACATCACTTTAATTTACAATAAGACTCGTGCATATATTATTTAAGCCTGAAATCTCTGCTGATGAAGTTACACTACTTAGAATAAAAGAACATCCTTTGCTATAGAAAAATCATTGAGTTCCTTTCCGAGGTACACCACCACTATTTCATGCATTGCCAATGTCCTACCGCAAAAGAATCGATCATTCATGACCAAAAGTTTCACGTCCATTCCATTGCATAGAATTAAAAGCATCAGATATGCACATTTTTCACGTTGTAATCGATTACACCATGTTGGTAATCGATTACAACCCGACGACACCTCTTTAAAACAGAAACCCGAACACATTTTAGGGTTAAAAACTTTAAAGGGAGGTGAGAGAAGAGAGCATTTCCAAGGGCAAAGAGTTTTGATACTCACCCAAGAGCTTGAGAAGAGGTAAAACTCTTGATTCTAACTCTCTTCTTCTCTCTTAAACTCATTTTGGGTATGTTGGATCTCATCTCCAAATTTGAGAAACCATGGAAACTCATCCTTTGGAGTTATGGTTCGTTTTATGTCATTTTTACCTTGTAAACTCTTGGTTTAGAGTTAATATTTCAAGAATGGAAAGGGTTGTGGGTTGAGTCATGAAAACCCCAAAACCCTAAAGTAAAAATGGGGTAAAACGAGAGAATGAGTAAAATGCTAGAGGTAGAAGATGAGTTTAACCCCAAATATTGAAATATGAGATGTTATGCATGTTTTAGATGGTTGAATATTGATGATGAATATTTTGTATAATTAAATGATGCAATATAAGTTGTTTATGTGATATTTGGAATAAATGACTAACATTGTGTTATATGGTGGGATGAGGAAAGATCCTAAGGTTGGAGGCGATGTCGGTGGAACTCGAGAAGTTGCCAAGAACCAAACCCAACACTCACCGAGGTAAGGGATAAGTGTTTCTAAATCATACTCACAGATGTGAATGAAGTATGTGAAAGAGATAATGTGTTGGTAGTTTATTGTTGTTACCCTACCCGAAGAGGTAGTGGTTTATTGTCGCTACCCTACCCGAAGAGGTAGTGGTTTATTGTTGATACCTTACCCGAAGAGGTATTGGTTTATTGTGTCCTACCCGGAGTGGTAGTGAACGGTTATTGTGTCCTACTCGGAGTGGTAGTGAACTGTTATTGCATCCTACTGGGAATGGTAGCGTATTATCGTGAACTCGACCTTCCCGATGTGGTATGGATAATAACTCGACCTGCCCTAAGTGGTATGGATAATAACTCGACCTGCCCTAAGTGGTATGGATGGTAACTCGACCTGCCCTATGTGGTATGGATGGTAACTCGACCTGCCCGATGTGGTATGGATGGTAACTCGACCTGCCCGATGTGGTATGGATGGTAACTCGACCTGCCCTATGTGGTATGGATGGTAACTCGACCTGCCCGATGTGGTATGGATGGTAACTCGACCTGCCCTATGTGGTATGGAAGGTAACTCGACCTGCCCTATGTGGTATGGATGGTAACTCGACCTGCCCTATGTGGTATGGATGGTAACTCGACCTGCCCGATGTGGTATGGATGGTAACTCGACCTGCCCTATTTGGTATGGATGGTAACTCGACTTGCCCGATGTGGTATGGATGGTAACTCGACCTGCCCTATGTGGTATGGATGGTAACTCGACCTGCCCGATATGGCATGGATGGTAACTCGACCTGCCCTATGTGGTATGGATGGTAACTCGACCTGCCCGATGTGGTATGGAAAATGAAATCGATGAATACGATTGAGTGTGAATACGAACTATGAGTAATGTGGATGTCACCAAGAGAGTCATATGCATGCTATAGGATATATAGTATAGAACATATATTCTATAGGGTGAATATGAATGATGAGAAGTGAGTATTCACCAAGAGAGTCATATGCATGCTATAGGATATATAGTATGGGATATATATTCTATAGAGTGAATATGAATGATAAAAGGGATGACATTACGAATGAAAGTAATATACATGCTATAGGAATATTTTATGGGATATAGGTCCTATAGGGTGGATATGAATAATGAGGAGTGCGATATTTCGAAAGAACGTAATACACGTGCTATAGAATATATATTACGAGATATATATGCTATAGGACGAATATGAATGAAGTGGAAAAGAAAGACAGAAGATATGAATGCTTACAATAGTGTATTTGTGTTTATAAATTATATTAAAGCTTAATCGTATTGAAATGTGGATTATCATGTGATGTTAGTTTTGAACTAATGACTTACTCCCTTTGTTTTGTGTGTTGTTATGATAATCCCATTGTAGGTTAATGAAGGATTTTGAGGAGGGATCTCACTAGGAAGCTTTGTGTTTTTAACTTGAATGTCTGGATTGTATTCTGACATTGTAGTTGATTTGATAAATGTTTTGAGATGAATGTAATCTGATTAGGATAATATGGTTATGGACTTATAACTCTGAAAAACCCATGACTGGTTGCATGTGGTAAATTTTAGTTGAATGAATTATGTTTTTCCGCAACATAAATCTGTACGATAATATGATAGGGTAAAGTGTATTTTCAAAGAATGATTCTTGAGAGTTTTTAACTAAAGTGACGATTGTAGGCAAGGAAGGATTAAAATAAATGAAATTTTTTTCAAGGGTAGATTTTGGGATGTTACAACATGGTATCAGAGCATAGTTAATTCTGCGGCCTAGGGCATGACCTTACTTGCTTCTTTGTAACATGTGTATGATTTGACTAGTTGAGATTGTGTGTATTGAATGTTTAAAGCATGTAGCCTTGGTGTAGTGACATGTAATGTGCTATGAGACTATGTGATTTTATACGCTGAAAATTGTTTGATCTGTACTGATTGCCAAGTAATTTTGTGAACTTCATCTAGACAAAAATTCTGTTCTGACAAGTGAATGAGTACAGGTACCCATTGCTAAAATGTCTGGAAGAGGACGAGGGAGAGGATCGGGTCAGAATGAATTGTTGGCCCAGATTGCGGCAATACTGGCAAACGTGAATGAGTACTTACAACACCTGAATCAGAATGCGACACCAAGTCCGAGTTCGCAACCCCTAGTTCCACCCGAACCGGCAGAGTACCGAGGTCTGGATGAGTTTTGTAAGAGGAACCCCAGTCAGTTCCACGAGGGATTTGCTCCTGATGCTGCCCTTGAGTGGATTCAGGGAATGGATCGAATCTTTCGAGCAATGAATTGTTCGGAGGCTCAGAAGTTGGCTTACTCCACGTATATGCTAGCGAAGGAGGCCGAGAACTGGTGGGAGTTTACTCGACGCCAAATGGAGACAGAAGGACAATTGATTTCCTAGGGTACATTCAAGGAGAAGTTTCTTCATAAATACTTTCCAGCTGATCTGAAGCGGAAGAAGGAAATGGAGTTCTTGAAGTTGGAACAGGGAAATATGTCGGTGGGGGAATATGCGGCTAAGTTCGAGGAATTGGCATGGTTTTGTCCCTACTCGAAGTTGGAAGTGGATGGACGATCCAAATGTTCAAAATTCGAATCGGGCTTAAGGCCCAAGCTGAAAAGGATGTTCAGACATCAGGAGATTGCCGACTTTGCTACCTTGGTCAACAAGTGTCGGATGTACGAGGATGATCTGAAGGTGGATGAGTTGGCGACTCCCGAAACAATTTCTCCCCGGAACTATGGACCTCAACGCAACCATATGCGGGAGAGAGGTAAATGGAGAGTGGACGATGACCATAAACCTTATGTGGCAACTACTAGACATCGTGACCGAAGTTTCCAAAGGTCTAGACCGCCTACCGTTCCTGCCGAAGGGGTTTATACTCCCATGTGCAACAAGTGCGGTAGACTTCATTATGGGAGTACGTGCCCAAGAAAAGGGAATGGATGTTTCTAGTGCAAGGAGTTTTGGCATATTAAAAGGTTTTGTCCCAAGCTGGACCGGAGACCTAATGGCATGCATGCTGAGGGGGTAAGGGACCACAGTTGGATGGTTACCCCAAGTGGCGCAGGGACATCATATGTTGATGATCCGGCGAGAGGTAAATCACATGGTGACATGTATCACTTTTAGTATTGTTTAATTCGGGAGCGACACACTCCCTATATTTGCTGAATGTGTGAACCGACTGAGGTTGTACACCAAGTTGTTGTTTTCGACTTAGTTATACCCACCAACCCCGTGTATCGGTGGTGGATGTCGGTGTGGATGTCTCAGTGTACGGTTGGGGTAAATGGTAAAACCTTTACCATAGTGTTGGTATGCGCAATGACGTCCCAGTTGGATTTAATCCTGGAAATGGACTAGCGGTCAGCAAATCGTGTTATGTTTAACTCTGTGTAATTGTTGAGGTGAATATTTAAATTTAGTAAGCATTGATATGTATGTGTATGCTAAGGGGGTAAGATTTATACTGATGGTCGAGGAAAGAGGCTAGTCGAGTTACTTACCCCGTCGATGAAATGAATACATTTTATTAGCAGTGAAACTTTTGAATCGAATGATCGGTTCTTTTGCGGTAGGACATTGGAAATGCATGGAATAGTGGTGGCGTACCTAAATTGTCTGCATGGAATGTTGTACCGGCAAAAGTTGTTGCTGTTTCGTGAACGTCAGTAATTGCGATGTATGTAGTGATGTAAACATCTGAGAGAAAAGGTTTTGGGTATGTAGAAACGATTATACAAACTGTGTTTTACGACGTGGTCGCCATGAGTCGTGGATTCAAAACGCTTTCGAAAACTATTATTGGGTGAGACATAGCTTGAGGCTAAATAGTGATTTAGTATCATGTGGGAGAATTCCGAAATTTTAGCAACCATATCGGAATAAGTATGAGGTTGTTAAAATTTTAGTGATATGAGACGCCCATGTATTTCTGGACATAAGACGAGTGGGTTAATAAGTTTATCTTTGCTAACGGAATTGGGATGACCAAACCGAACGCAAGTTGTAGGTTTGAGTATTGGTCGACTTGTGCTGGCCGATTGGGGACAGAATATCTAGTTTTGGTGTGAATCAATGGTTTTATGGTTTCAGTGGAGGCTAGAAATTGGTAATTTCTTTAGACGATAAGATTTGACGGTAGAAATATTTGATGTAATTAGATAATTACTGGATAGTTTGATTGTGTACAATGGATGAGACATTAAGAGTCTTTTGTGTAGGTATTTTGTTGATTGAGTAAAATGAAATTGTGCTAGATTCTCGAGTAGAGATGAAACTAGCTGGTGTATGATGGATGTTAAAAGGTGCATTTAATTAGATATGGGATAAGGAGCTCCCCATTCGCTGAAGTTCGAGAGTGTTATCGGGATTCTTAACGTATGTTAGGATTGATAGATGGATAGGTGCTAAATGCCTATGGTTCTTGATGGATATAGGGAAATTCTTTAGTCTGAATTATGGATTAGTTCCCTTGGCACTCGAGTTATTAAAGGCTGAAACCATAATATTTGGACATTGATGAATTAGTTCATGAATTGGTGGGTGATGTCACGGTTTAGTGGTGTATGCCCTTAGTGACTAATTAAGTGATCTTAATGGAGTAGATAATCGATTATGATTTTGGTGGAGTATCCTTGTGCCTAAGGTCTAGGTGATGATATTATTTCTGAGGTATGTTTAATTTTCGGGGACGAAAATTCCTATAAGAGAGGGAGGATTGTAACACCCTAAATTTGAGTCTTCAAGATTATAGTAATAGTCCTGGAAGCCTCGCTTGAGCGAGAAATGGCAAATTTTGGGCTGTTGACACAGTGTAATCGATTACACACTCCTGGTAATCGATTATATGCTGATAAACTAATTAGACATGTGCATCTGACACAGTGTAATCGATTACACACTCCTGGTAATCGATTACATCGTATTAAAAGCATCAGATATGTGCATCTGACACAGTGTAATCGATTACACACTCGTGGTAATCGATTACATCGAATTAAAAGCATCAGATATGCACATTTTTCACGTTGTAATCGATTACACCATGTTGGTAATCGATTACAACCCGACGACACCTCTTTAAAACAGAAACCCGAACACATTTTAGGGTTAAAAACTTTGAAGGGAGGTGAGAGAAGAGAGCTTTTCCAAGGGCAAGGAGTTTTGATACTCACCCAAGAGCTTGAGAAGAGGTAAAACTCTTGATTCTAACTCTCTTCTTCTCTCTTAAACTCATTTTGGGTATGTTGGATCTCATCTCCAAATGTGAGAAACCATGGAAACTCATCCTTTGGAGTTATGGTTCGTTTTATGTCATAATTACCTTGTAAACTCTTGGTTTTGAGTTAATATTTCAAGAATGGAAAGGGTTGTGGGTTGAGTCATGAAAACTCCAAAACCCTAAAGTAAAAATGCGGTAAAAGGAGAGAATGAGTAAAATGCTAGAGGTAGAAGATGGGTTTAACCCCAAATATTGAAATATGAGATGTTATGCATGTTTTAGATGATTGAATATTGATGATGAATATTTTGTATAATTAAATGATGCAATATAAGTTGTTTATGTGATATTTGGAATAAATGACTAACATTGTGTTATATGGTGGGATGAGGAAAGATCCTAAGGTTGGAGGTGGTGTCGGTGGAACTCGAGAAGTTGCCAAGAACCAAACCCAACACTCACCGAGGTAAGGGATAAGTGTTTCTAAATCATACTCACCGATGTGAATGAAGTATGTGAAAGATATAACGTGTTGGTAGTTTATTGTTGTTACCCTACCCGAAGAGGTAGTGGTTTATTGTCGTTACCCTACCCGAAGAGGTAGTGGTTTATTGTTGATACCCTACCCGAAGAGGTAGTGGTTTATTGTTGATACCTTACCCGAAGAGGTATTGGTTTATTGTGTCCTACCCGGAGTGGTAGTGAACTGTTATTGTGTCCTACTCAGAGTGGTAGTGAACTGTTATTGCGTCCTACTGGGAATGGTAGTGTATTATCGTGAACTCGACCTGCCCGATGTGGTATGGATAATAACTCGACCTGCCCTAAGTGGTATGGATAATAACTCGACCTGCCCTAAGTGGTATGGATGGTAACTCGACCTGCCCTATGTGGTATGGATGGTAACTCGAACTGCCCGATGTGGTATGGATGGTAACTCGACCTGCCCTATGTGGTATGGATGGTAACTCGACCTGCCCTATGTGGTATGGATGGTAACTCGACCCGCCCTATGTAGTATGGATGGTAACTCGACCTGCCCTATGTGGTATGGATGGTAACTCGACCTGCCCTATGTGGTATGGATGGTAACTCGACCTGACCGATGGGGTATGGATGGTAACTCGACCTGCCCTATTTCGTATGGATGGTAACTCGACCTGCCCGATGTGGTATGGATGGTAACTCGACCTGCCCTATGTGGTATGGATGGTAACTCGACCTGCCCGATGTGGCATGGATGGTAACTCGACCTGCCCTATGTGGTATGGATGGTAACTCGACCTGCCCGATGTGGTTTGGAAAATGAAATCGATGAATACGATTGAGTGTGAATACGAACTATGAGTAATGTGGATGTCACCAAGAGAGTCATATGCATGCTATAGGATATATAGTATAGAATATATATTCCATAGGGTGAATATGAATGATGAGAAGTGAGTATGTCACCAAGAGAGTCATATGCATGCTATAGGATATATAATATCGGATATATATTCTATAGTGTGAATATGAGTGATAAAAGGGATGACGTTACGAATGAAAGTAATATACATGCTATAGGAATATATTATGGGATATAGGTCCTATAGGGTGGATATGAATAATGAGGAGTGCGATATTTCGAAAGAACGTAATACACGTGCTATATAATATATATTACGAGATATATATGCTATAGGACGAATATGAATGAAGTGGAAAAGAAAGACAGAAGATATGAATGCTTACAATAGTGTATTTGTGTTTATAAATTATATTAAAGCTTAATCGTATTGAAATGTGGATTATCATGTGATGTTAGTTTTGAACTAATGACTTACTCCTTTTGTTTTGTGTGTTGTTATGATAATCCCATTGTAGGTGAATGAAGGATTTTGAGGAGGGAGCTCACTAGGAAGCTTTGTGTTTTTAACTTGAATGTCTGGATTGTATTCTGACATTGTAGTTGATTTGATAAATGTTTTGAGATGAATGTAATCTGATTAGGATAATATGGTTATGGACTTATAACTCTGAAAAACCCATGACTGGTTGCATGTGGTAAATTTTAGTTGAATGAATTATGTTTTTCCGCAACATAAATCTGTATGATAATATGATAGGGTAAAGTGTATTTTCAAAGAATGATTCTTGAGAGTTTTTAACTAAAGTGACGATTGTAGGCAGGGAAGGATTAAAATAAATGAAATTTTTTTCAAGGGTAGATTTTGGGATGTTACAGATGCTGCAAGTTCTCATTCATGTTCATCAGCACCGCCATTAAGGCCAACAAGTCATTCTGACCCGATCCTCTACCTCTTCCTCTTCCACTCATCTCCGTAACGGGTACCTGCACTCATTCGTTCATCAGTAATCCACGTTTTAACAGATAAATCATCACATAACCACACAATAGTTCACCTAAATCACGTAGTTAAATCAAACAAAGGTTACAAAGAAGCAAGTAAGGTCATACCCTAGGCCGCAGAATTAACTATGCTCTAATACCATATTGTAAAGACCAAAATTCTACCCTTGAAAATTTTTCCTTATTTTAATCTAATTATCCTTACATTCTCCACTATACCTTAACTAGTCAATATTCATTAATTAAAACTCGATTATCATGCAGAAAAACATAATTCGTATAATTCCTTCTCGGTAATTACCGCATATGACTAGCTATGGGATTCCAAAATACCCATAGCTATGAATATCCAACATTACAAAAATGTTTAAATAATTCAGTTAGGATTACAGTCATCCAAGTAGCAATTTACATCACACAAAAATCAAAATAAGGAATCCAAGTTCTAAGCTCCTAACGCCTCGAACCAAGCATCCTCAACTATCCCGTTTACCTGCAATGGGATTATCAATGACAAATACACAAGACATAAGAAGGAGTACGTCATTAATTCAATAAATATCATTAAGCGATAATCCACATTTTAAAAGGTTTAAATAAACAAATTGGCGTTCAAATATGAATTCGACCTATCATATTGTCCGTCTCATACGACCTCATTCATCACCTTTATTTATATGTTCATCTCTAATCATCAATACCACACCATATCATTACTCTCCATATATATTCTTACCTTTTCATTACCACATGGGGCAAGACATACTATTCAATACCACATAGGGCAAGTCATACACAATACCACATAGGGCAAGTCATTCCCAATACCACATAGGGCAAGTCATACACAATACCACATAGGGCAAGTCATTCTCAATTCCACATTGGGCAAGTCATACACAATACCACATAGGGAAAGTCATTCTCAATACCACATAGGGCAAGTCATTCTCAATACCACATAGTCACTCCTTCATTTAGCACCTATTACAACTTACTTATATGATTTACCCAATTCAACCTTCTTCATAAGTCAACATACATATATATCCATAAAATCATGCTACATAACTTGAGCCAAAACTTGCTACATCGCTTGAGCCAAAGCTTGCTACATTGCTTGAGCCAAAGCTTGCTACATCGCTTGAGCCAAAGCTTGCTACATCGCTTGAGCCAAAGCTTGCTACATCGCTTGAGCCAAAGCTTGCTACATCGCTTGAGCCAAAGCTTGCTACATCGCTTTAGCCAAAGCTTGCTACATCACTTGGGCCAAAGCTTGCTATATCATTTGAGCCAAAGCTTGCTACATAACTTGAGCCAAAGTCGCTATACCATTCGGTTAGCTAAAATATACTTTATTTTTGAAAATCATGCTACATAACTTGAGCCAAAGTTTGCTACTTTGCTTGAGCCAAATCTTGCTACATTGCTTGAGCCAAAGCTTGCTACATCACTTGAGCCAAAGTTTGCTACATCACTTGAGCCAAAGTTTGCTACATCACTTGAGACAAAGTTTGATACATAATGTAAAGACCCAAATTCTACCCTTGAAAGTTTTTCCTTATTTTAATCTAATTATCCTTACATTCTCCACTATACCTTAACTAGTCAATATTCATTAATTAAAACTCGATTATCATGCCATACCACAACACTTCGCCCTTAATATAGAAAAACATAATTCGTATAATTCCTTCTCGGTAATTACTGCATATGACTAGCTATGGGATTCCAAAACACCAATAATGAGTTACAAAAATGTTTAAATAATTGAGTTAGTATTACAGTCATCCAAGTAGTAATTTACATCACACAAAAAGCAAAATAAGGCATCCAAGTTCTAAGCTCCTAACGCCTCGAACCGAGCATCCTCAACTATCCCGTTTACCTACAATGGGATTATCAATGACAAATACACAAGACATAGGAAGGAGTAAGTCATTAATTCAATAAATATCATTAAGCGATAATCCACATTTTAAAAGGTTTAAATAAACAAATTGACGTTCGAATATGTTCGACCTATCATATTGTCTGTCTCGTACGACCTCATTCATCACCTTTATTTATACGTTCATCTCTACTCATCAATACCACACCATATCATTACTCTCCATATATATTCTTACCTTTTCATTACCACATGGGGCAAGACATACTATTCAATACCACATAGGGCAAGTCATACACAATACCACATAGGGCAAGTCATTCTCAATACCACATAGGGCAATTCATACACAATACCACATAGGGTAAGTCATTCTCAATACCACATAGGGCAAGTCATACACAATACCACATAGGGCAAATCATTCTCAATACCACATAGGGCAAGCCATTCTCAATACCACATAGGGCAAGTCATTCTCAATACCACACAGGGCAAGTCATTCTCAATACCACATAGGGCAAACCATTCTGAATACCATATAGGGCAAGTCATTCACAAATCATATATATATATATATATAATCAGAAAATCCACACATTCTCTATTATCATATACAATTAATCACTTCTCCTTACCTTGGTACGTGTCGGGGTTGGTTTTGGGTAACTTTGCAAGTTCCTCAGCTAACTCCTCCAACCTTAGGATCTTTTATTATCCCCACCACATAACAATAATGTCAGTCATTTATTCGAAATAACACATAAATAACTCATTTCATCTCTAAACATACACAAGATTCACACATTCCCTAATGTTTTCAAAACCACATTCACAGATAGTTTCCGAACATCTAAAACATACATATTCACCCTATAATCATTATTAGAACATATATTCCTCTTCTACATCTAACATTTCACCCATTTCCCATTTAACCACATGGTCACTTTAGGTTTTTGGGGTTTTCACGAATCAACCCACAAACCTCTTCCATTCTTGAAATACCAAATCTAAACCAAGAGTTTACAAGATAAAAACAACATAAAATGAACTATAACTCAAGAGGATGAGTTTCCATGGTTTCTCACATTTTGAGAAGAGAACCACCATACCCAAAATGAGTTTCAAAGGGAAGAAGAGAGTTAGAATCAAGAGTTTTACCTCTTCTCAAGCTCTTAGATGAGTATCAAAGCTCCTTGCCCTTGGAAAAGCTCTATTCTCTCACCTCTCTTCAAATCCTAACCCTAAAATGTGTTTGGGGGTTTCTCATTAAATGCAAATCGTCGGGTTCTCGCTCAAGCGAGAAAATCCCGGCTATTTTAAAAACTCAGATCTGACCCTCTCGCCCAGGCGAGGAAACTCTCGCCCCGGTGAGGCATCTCTCGCTCAAGCGAGGATTCTCTCGTTCAAGCGAGAATCTCACAGCCTCGACAGGTCCAAAATGTCACTTTTCCCTCCCAGGCGAGCCAAATCTCGCTCAGGCGAGACCACTCTCGCTCAAGCAAGCCAACTCTCGCTCAGGCGAGAATCCTTCAATATAGCCCAGGATTTCACCCTCCCAGGTGAGTCTTTCTCGCCCAGGCGGGAATCATTCGCTCAAGCGAGAATCCCAGGACTGATACTATAATTTTAAATACTTAAATTCAGTGTGTCACAATCCTCCCCCTCTTATAAGAATTTTTGTCCCCGGAAATTAATCATACCTCGATTCGAACAAATGAGGGTAATCCTCCCTCATATCATGCTCCACTTCCCAAGTAGCATCTCCTTCGTCCACTTGGCTCCACAGGACCTTCACCAATGCAATCTCTTTGCCCCTCAAAATTTTGATACTAGTATCCATGATTCTCACTAGCAACGTCGTAAAAGTCAAATTATCCTTCAACTCGATCTGGTCAGACTCAACCACATGAGATGGATCCCCAACATATTTCCGCAACTGGGACACATGAAAGACATTATGGAGGTTCGACAACAATGGAGGCAAAGCAATCCGATATGCTACCGGCCCAATCCTCTTCAATACTTGATACGGTCCAATAAATCTCGGAGTCAGCTTACGGGATTTCAATACTCTACCAATCATTATCATACAACATAACCATTTCTACTTTTGCCATAAAACAACACATCTCGCAATCCTTATTACAAACACACCCATATATGTTTATAACAAATCAACCATCCATAACACACCATTATCATAAACAAACCACACACAACATATTCTTCATCATATAACACATTAACGTTAGAACCATCTTTCATGACGGTGTATTACCATAAATGAGCATATTGCGTGTTACTTAAATAAACGATTTTCCCGCACATATATCTCCACTATTTTGGCTAATGCATCCTCATGTAAAATAAAGACTCTCACATGGATCACAAACACCCAAGATAGTTTCTATCCGTTAACATGCTCCGATTCTTGAGGGAAACTGGAGAAGATGACTCTAATGAAATGCTCTAAGACCACAATGGTTTTCTCCCTCACCTTAGGTTGCGTAAGCTCCGTTGCTCCGCAAAAGAGCCACATCTCCCTTCATCTTCTTCAATGTCCATTGTTCCATTTTCCACCTCCAAGATTTCCCAAATGTGCCACCAAGAATTAATAGAAAGAGGTTTTGATGAGTTTTGATGTTTAGTGGAGAGGAGAATGGTTCATTTGGGTGGAGCTGCCGTTGGGAGAGAAAGGAGAGAAAGGAGATAAAAGAAAATGAAGATTAGGGTTTTTGAAACCCCTCTTTTACTTTTATAGCTTCGCAGCCTCGCCCAAGCGAGAATGGCTCGCTTAGGCGAGAATTTCGCAATTTTTCAGCTTTTCAACTCTGACGCTCTTGCCCGGGCGCGAATTAATTGCTCGGGCGAGAATCGGGCAGTATGCTAAGGCTCCTCTCTAGCCTGGGCGAAAATTCTAGCTCAAGCTAGATTTTGACAGCTTTTCCAGATTTCACTCTCACTCAAGCGACCACTTCCTTGCTTAAGTGAGGTCTCCGGGAAACTCATATTAGAACACCGAGTCTCTCTCTCGGGCGAGGTCCTCTCTCTCAAACGAGGATTGCCCAATATATACTCCAACACTCTACTTTTTCAAATCATTCCGAAAACGAAATTTGAGGTGTTACATTCTTGATTGAAACTCTTACTGTGAATTTATGATTATGAACCTCTTGTTAAATTGCTTGTTGTGAACTTCTGGTTGTGGCTTTCCTGTTGAATTTCTGGACGTGAAATTTGCTTGTTGAGTATTTCTCGTGGAAAATTTCTGGTTATGAACTCTTTATGGATTTGTTGTTGCGAACTTTCTTTTATCGCTAACTTTGAGGTGATTGAAAGGAAACTATTAAATTATCTTTCTTTAGTTTACTCATATGTCTTCATCGTTATGGTTGAAAATAAATTTTACTGGTGATCATTCACCATACGATCCAATGGGGGATTGCAAATTTCGTTTACGTTGTAAGGCAAGAAAACTTTTGGAAAAATGTATTCTATACCTTGGGAATAAGATTTTTAAATTTGATTGTTGATTGTATAGAAATTGAAAATGCATAAAGGTGTGATATAATATTTTCTTGTCATTGTTAACTTACGGTATGGAGAATAATAACAATCTCTTTAATTAAAATACAAAATTGATGCAAAGTACGATCTCATGTTATAAGAGATTAGAGATAGAGTTAGTAGACAATATGAGTCTTCTGCTAAGCTCTGTTGATTGTTGATAATGAAATAATATTATCTCTTGCTAGTGTTAGAATATTGTATATCATGAAAACATGTATGCCATGCTATTTGGTTTCCTCCATGTTCCTAGTTGAGATATGTTGTTAATTATGTCGTCACTCTTCGTGACCGAAAAAAATATTATGCAAGATGTGGTGAAGAAATTAATCGATTAGTAGACTTTGTGGCTAAATCTACATCTTTATTATATGACATGTAAACATGCAATTTTCTTTTGTAAAAGCTCTGGCATGTGCTTTGTCTGGTTTTCCTGGAAATAAAAGTGTACACATTGATTAATTCTTTGATATAAGTTTTCTTGCAATGCATCAAAGTTTAGAAATTCAAATTATATAATGAACTTGTGTGTAACATGTTCGGTATGACAATTGTGAAATATCTCTTTGAGATTAATTGCTAATGCTTTGCAATTTGATCCTTGATGCATGAATTCTGGAAATAATATAAATTATCTTGGTAATCACTTGAAGAGTAATTTGAAGAATTCCTGTGAACATGTAAATGAGTATGTTTGTTGAATGTTGTTGATCATGAAGTATTGATTTTGGGAGTATTGTGCTAACAAAGCAAAAAGGGGTAAAGAAGGGAACCTTATGTGTTTTGGAAGAGACTAAGTCTTGTATATTTTTACAAAGAGGTAAAAATTCTAGTTCAAAATATTGATTGAAGTTGGTTAAGTTACCTAAATGATATTGTGATAAGTGTGATTGTATGAGAGTTGAATCTTAGGATGTATTTTTGTTTGAAAGTAACTCCCTAAACCGTTGGTAACCAAAAGTGAGTCAATATAAGAAAATGAGCAGACTAAAGTAATAGTGGCAAAATCTCCTTATGCTGATGCCTTTTGAGGTGTGTATGAGTACAAGATATGATGATAAACATTGATGTTGTGTTACTTTAATTTCAGTGAGTTATTACTAAACTAATTTTGTTTCCATCCTCTTTGTAGACAGTGGAAATGGAAATGGCAAAAAAAAATTTATTTTCTACTCTTGTACATCGAACCTATGGTATATGATAATTGATCTTTTGAAATGGAATATTTGATTTACCTGCTATAATAATAGAGTACACCTACTATATGCTTAGATACTGTACTTTCAAAACTTGCTTCTATTTCATGTGCATCAGTATTTGCTATGTATAATTACGGTGTTTATACATATGTGCATTTATAAATGAAATATAAATATACTATGAGAAATAGAATGTGACTACGGAATAAACTAGCTCTTTTGGGAAACTTATGGCCTATACTTTTCATGATGTGCGTGATAAATTGGTTTTGAGTTATTTTGGAATATTTAAATTGAATCCTTTGCTCTTATAAGGTGGTTGCCATGAATCTTATATCGAATTTGTTTTCGAAAATCATCTTGGATAAGTGTAGTATTTGGCTAAACATAAATAGGGTTCAGGTTGAGGATTCCAACTTTAAACAATTGTACCTTAGGTAAGGGATAAGCATTGTAAATGTTTGAGGTAAATGTATAATGCGATATTTTCGTGTGATAGAAATTGATGAACCAATGTATGACTTGTCCGACGTGGTATTGGCCTTTATGGCAATGTATGACTTGCCTGATGTGGTATTGGTCTTTATGACAATGTATGACTTGCCTAATGTGGCATTGGCCTTTATGGCAATGTATGACTTGCCCGATGTGGTATTGGCCTTTATGGCAATGTATGACTTGCCCGATGTGTATTGGCCTTTATGGCAATGTATGACTTGCCCGATGTGTATTGGCCTTTATGGCAATGTATGACTTGCCCGACGTGGTATTGGCCTTATGGCGATGTATGACTTGTACGATGTGGTATTGAATTAACTGGTATATATATAATGTGGTTATGAAATTGTAGGATGGTGTTTCATTTGGTTTGATTGTTGTTTGATGTTAAACTTAGACTTATATATGTTTATAAACTTGCAATGGTTATTAGTAACGAAATATATGTTTGAAGTGAGCCTAATTATCTAGTACGTCTGGTTGAAACTATGAACAAATAACTCCCCTTCTACTGCATAACAAGTTTATTGTAAGAATGTTTCATTGAGAGGGTTAATTACTTGGTATTTTTGTCTTGCACTCTGAAAAAATTTATAAATCGTGTTTGACTAGATTCTCTTTCGGTGAATGACTACCTTGCTTCCTCTCTCACTATGTTGTAGCAAGTGCAAATTTGAAATACCATTGAAAATTTTGGTTAATTGTGGCTAACCCTCAAGTGTGAAATGAAATGATGTTATTTCTATCGAGTGGATGTCAAGCTAGAGGTTGCATTGTGGTCGCAATCTTGTGCTCCTTGGTCGGTCATGGGGATTGAGTCCCACTTTCTCTTAGTTCCAAAAATGTTATTACGATTCTCAATCATATGTGCTGATCGTTTTGAATGATTGTTGTCTTTATAGATCATGGGGATCTATTGTTCTTGATAAATACTTTGGGATCTTTGTCCTTAACGTGATAACTTCAACCTAATTGTTCTATTTTTCTCTGCTATTTGGTCTTAGCATCTGGGCCCTGATTAAAGGTTAGTCCTTAAATTGACTATGCGGTATCACCGCTACAACGTGTGCGTCTTTGGTTGTCGTCTGAGCGATCTTAAGGGTTTAAATGGTCGGATCTAGGTTGAATTGAGTATATCTTATGTCAAAGTCTGGGAGATGATATTATTTTCATGAGATTAACCTAAAAAATTTTGGGGACGAGATTTCATGTTAGGGGGGAAGGATTCTAACACCTCAAACTTCGTTTTCAGAATGATTAGAAAACTTAGAGTGTTGGGGTGTATACTGGACAATTCTCGCTTGAGCGAGGGGGATCTCGCCCAAGCTAGAGACTCAGTGTTCTAATGTGAGTTTGCAGGGCAAACTGTGATATTCTCGCTTGAGCGAGAGAATCTCGCCCAGGCGAGAGAGACCTGGACAGGCTGTGAGATTCTCACTTGAGCGAGAGAATCTTGCCTAGGCGATAGCGTCGGTGTTTGGAAAGTTGAAAAATCAAGGGCTTCTCGCCCAAGCGAGCCATTCTCGCATGGGCGAGACTACGCAGCTATAAAAGTGAAAAAGGGGTTTCAGAAACCCTAATCTTCATTTTCTTTCTCCCCCTTTCACTCCCAACGGTGGCTCTCCATAAAACTTGACCCTCTCCTCCTCGAAACCTTAAAAAGTCATCAAACCTTCTTCCTCTTACTTCTTTGTGGCACATCGGTGGACTTTGGAGATGAAAAGGGAATGCTGAAGGTTGAAGGAGATGGTGGGAGATGATGCTCTTTTGCAGAACAATGAAGCTTACGCAAACTCGGGTGAGGGAGAAGACCATTGTGGTCTTAGAGTATTTCATTAGAGTTATCTTCGCCGATTTCCCTCAAGAATCAGAGAATGTTGTTGGATAGAATCTCCCTTGGAAACGTGTATTTCCATGTGAGAGTCCTTATCTTCCATGGAGATGTATTAACCATAAATACAGAAACAAATGTGTAAGAAAAACCGTTTTGTCAAACTAAATCTTAAATGCTCGTTTATGGTAATACGTCGTCATGAAAGATTATTCTATCTTTACTTGTGTGTATGAATGGTGATAATGTGATAAAATGAGATGATTGTGTTATATGATCATGATTATGTTGTGGGTTGCTTTATAGTGGTATTTGAGTTATGGTGAAGTCATGATGTGAGAATAATATAGTGGAAACAATTATATTGTGAATGTTATTGTTGTATTGATGTGAGTATGTTCTAGATTGATTGTGAAAGTGATATGAAGAATGTACTTGTTGTGTGTGATTTGATAGTGCACACTTTGGCTCAAGTTATGTAGCACACTTTGGCTCAAGTTATGTAGCACAATTTGTGACACCCTAAATTTATATTTCCTAAGTTAGAGAATTAGCCCTAGAGAGTGAGGCATACTGCCAGATTCTCGTTTGAGCGAGAGGTCCTCGCCCAAGCGAGAGAGTCAGAGTTTCTCCCAGGATTTTATCTAGAAGTCTCGCCCGAGCGAGAGAAGGCTCGCTTGAGCGAGAAATGCTCACCTGGGTGAGTGAATACTGGACAATACTGAAGGATTCTCGCTTGAGCGAGAGGATCCTCGCTTGAGCGAGAGTAGTCTCGCCTGAGCGAGAGTTACCTCGCCTGGGCGAGAAATTGCAACATGGGAGCCTGCAAGGCTGTAAGATTCTCGCTTAAGCGAGAGATCCAAATCTGTGTTTTTAAAATGGGCGGGATTATCTCGCTTGAGCGAGAATGGGCTCGCTTGAGCGAGAGCCTGACACTGTCTTATTAAATGAGGGACCCTAAACACATTTTAGGGTTATAAAACTTGAAGAGTGGTGAGAGAAGAGATAATTTTCAAGCACAAGGAGTCTTGGGGCTAGTCTTGAAGCTTGAGAAGAGGTAAATCTCTTGATTCTAACTCTCCTTCTCCCTTTGAAACTCGTTTTGGGTGTATGGGATCTCTTCTCAACATGTGAGAAACCATGGAAACTCATCCTTTTAAGTTATAGTTCGTTTTATGTTGTTTTTCTTTTGTAAATCTTGGTTTAGAGTTAGTATTTCAAGAGTGGAGAGGGTTTGAGGGTTGATTCTTGAAAACCCCAAAAACCCCAAAAATGAAAATGTGGTTAAAGAGGGAAAATGGGTAAAATGTTATATGTTAAAGATGAATATGTGTTCTAATGTGAAATAGAAGATGGATATATATGTTTGTGATGGTTGGAAACTCATAAGGAGGTGACTTTAGAAACATAAAAAATGTGTAAATCTCTTGTAAGATTAATCATGGAATATGAGTTGTTTATTATATGTTATTGTGAACAAACTACTGACTCTCGTTGTTTGGTGGGGATGAGGAAAGATCCTAGAGTTGGAGAAGGTATCGGTGGAACTTGCAAAGTCATCAAGGACCAAACCCAACATTCACCAAGGTAAGGATAAGTCTTTAATTGTACAAATAGATTTTCTGGATATGAAAGTGTTTGAGATGCCAGTCGTTTATTTATTATAAACATATATGGGTATGTTTGTAATAAAGGATGCGCGAAAATTGCCATTTATAAATTGATTGTGTATCAATGAAAGGAAAAATATATTTTTAGCCGACCATGAATGGTTAGCGACTTTGGGCTCAAGTTATTTAGCGACACCCTGGCTCGGGTTAATGAGTCTACACCGTGGGCTCCGGTTTAAGTAGCAACACCCTGGCTCGGGTTAATGATGCAACACTGTGGGCTCCGGTTTATGTAGCGACACCTTGGCTCGGGTTAATGATAAGAAACTGTGGGCTCCAGTTATGTAGCGACACCCTGGCTCGGGTTAAGGATGTGATACCGTGGGCTCTGGTTATGTAGCGACACTTTGGCTCAAGTTATGTAGCATGGTTATGTGTTAAAAAGGAAAGGATTTTGAAATGGTCTTATTGAAGTACATTATCATTGTTTAATAAATCTTATTAAAAATGTGGATTTAACGCTTATTGACATTGATTGAATTAACGACTCACTCCTTTGTATTTTATGTGCATGTGTCAACGTTAATCCCATTGCAGGTAGGTGGAAGACTAGTGGAGGTTTTGATTAGGAGCTTAGAGGCTTTTAGTTTTGAAGTTCCTACTTGCATTGTTTTGTAATCTAATTGACTATGTATTGAACCAAATATTTGTAACCATGGGCATGATATTTAGATATGTTTGTATGCCTAGTTAATCGTAACACTGGATATTTGTAGTTATGGGTATTTTGGAATCCCATAGCTAGTTGTATGCGGTGGTTACCGGGGTGCATTAATGAATTATGATTTTCTGTTAAATGAAGATGTAGGTCGTTTTTGATTTATGAAATGAATATGAATAGGAAAGTGAAATTTAAAATAATGTTGTTGTGAGTTGTATTTAAAAAGTTATAGTGAAATGCATAAAAGAGAATAAAATAAGAAAAAAATTTCAAGGGTAGAATTTGGGTCCTTACAATATGGTATCAGAGCATAGTTAATCCTACGGCCTAGGATATGGCCTTACATGCTTCTTTGTGACCTGTAATTGCTTGAACTGTTTGTTGTGCCAATTACTAAGTGATTATGTGATCCTGCTTTAAATAAAATTCGGTTACTAATGGGTGAATGAGTATAGGTACCCATGGCAGGAAGAGGAAGAGGAGCGGGACAAAATGTTCCAAATGATCTGTTGGCTCAAATGGTGGTAGCACTGCAACATATGAACGAGAATTTGCAGAATCTGAATCAGAACCCGACACCAAGTCCGAGTTATCAGCCCTTAGTCCCACCCGGACCGGCAGAGTACCGAGGTCTGGATGAGTTATGCAGGAAGAAACCCGGTGAGTTTCAGGGCGGGTTTGCTCCTGAAGTTGCCACAGAGTGGGTCCAAGGTCTGGAAAGGATCTTCCGGGCCATGAGCTGTTCTGACGCCCAGGCCAAGAACTGGTGGGAGTTTACTCGGCGTTAGATGGAGACCGATGGGCGGGTGGTTACTTGGATAGCCTTCAAAGAGAAATTTCTTCAGAAATACTTTCTTGCGGATCTGATGAGGAAGAAAGAAATGGAGTTCCTAAGGTTGGAACAGGGTGACATGTCCGTGGGACAGTCTGCGGCCAAATTCGAGGAACTAGCTCGATTTTGTCCTTATGCTGAGTTGGAAATGGACGGAAGGTCCAAGTGCTACAAGTTTGAATCGGGCTTAAAGCCCAAGTTAAAGATGATGTTTGGGCATCAAGAGAATGTGAAGATGATGTGAAGGCAAAAGAGGTGGCGACCTCCAAAATGATCCCTCCCAGGAACTTTGGGCCTCAAAGGCATTTTGGGCACGGAAAAGGCAAGGACAAGGTGTTCCAAGCTGAACGAAAGGCTTACTCACCACCTACGGGGGATCGGAGGAATGTCTCACACGGGTCGAGGACTCCTGTCAATGCAAGAGGGACACAGCTGAACACTCCACCCTCATGTAACAAATGTGGCCGAATTCATGCCGGTGATGTGTGCCTCGATATGACATTTAGCTGTTTTCACTGCAAGGAGGTTGGGCATATCAAGAGGAACTGTCCTAAGTTGCGTCCCGGTTTGAATGCTGTGAGGGCCGAACGTCCTCGATTTACGGGTAGAGTGTTTACCATGAGTGGTGCAGAAGCATCAGATGTAGATGGCCTGATCCAAGGTAAATGCATGGTAGCAGATATTCCTCTTTTAGTGTTGTTTGATTCTGGAGCGACACACTCCTTTGTATCTGTTGAATGTGTTGACAGACTGAAATTGCACATAGAGTCGTTGCTTTACGACTTGGTTGTATCCACCCCAACTGGTGTGCCTATGGTGGTGTCGATGGTTGAGTCTTGATGCTCGGTAGTGGTGAACGGTAGGACATTTACCGTGGATTTAATCTTCTTACCACTATCCCAGCTAGATTTAATTCTAGGGATGGACTGGTTATCGAAAAATCATGTAATGCTTAATTGTGCCGATAAAACCATTGTGTTTGGAGATCTGAGTGAGAGTTCTATGAGATTCGTTTGATGAAGCTGTTGTCGGCTAAAGGAGTGAGAACTTCTTTTAAGGAGGGAGGGACCATGTTTGTTTTGTTGGCATACCTGGAGGGTGTTGAGAAACCCAGAGTGGAGGATATTCCGATAGTTCGTGAGTTTCCCGAGATATTTCCTGCTGATATTCCGGAATTACCCCCGGTCAGAGAAGTTGAATTCTCCATTGACTTGTTACCTAGAACGGGACCCATCTCTATAGCTCCCTTTAGGATGGCACCCTTAGAACTTGCTGAGTTGAAAAAGCAGGTTGAGGACTTGTTGGCCAAAAAGTTTATCCGTCCTAGTGTCTCACCGTGGGGAGCACCAGTTCTGTTGGTTAAGAAAAATGATGGGAGTATGAGATTGTGTACTGACTGCAGACAGTTGAATAAGGTTACCATCACGAACAAGTATCCTCTGCCTATGATTGATGATTTGATGGATCAGTTGAGGGGGGCAGTCGTTTTCTCTAAGATTGATCTTAGATCGGGTTACCATCATCTTCGAGTGAAAACGAAGGATATTCCTAAGACTGCTTTTAGGATGAGGTATGGGCATTTTGAGTATTTGGTAATGCCCTTTGGTGTAACGAATGCCCCAACAATATTTACCGACTACATGAATCGGATTTTTCACCCGTATTTGGATTCATTCGTGGTGGTATTTATTGATGACATTCTGGTTTACTCCTAGAGCCGAGAGGAACATGCGGAACACCTTAGAATTGTTCTAGAGCTTCTGAGTAAGAATCGGTTGTACGCGAAGTTATCAAAATGTGATTTTTGGTTGGAATCGGTGAACTTTCTGGGACATGTGATATCCCGGGAAGGGGTGGCAGTAGATCCTACTAAGGTCAAAGCAGTAATGGAATGGGCGGTGCCCAAGTCGGTGACTGAGATCAGAAGTTTTCTGGGTTTGGCTGGGTACTATCGGAAATTCGTAGAGGGATTTTCGAAGTTGGCTCTACCTTTGACTAAACTTACCCGGAAAAGGGAGCCGTATGTGTGGACGATCCATTGTGAAGAAAGTTTTCAAGAATTGAAGCGGAGGTTAACTACGGCACCAGTGTTGGTTCTTCCTTGTACTAATCGTGATTTCAGTGTTTATTGTGATTCTTCCAAGCAAGGTTTGGGTTGTGTTTTGATGCAGGAAGGGAAAGTGGTTGTCTATGCGTCGCGAGAGTTGAGAACGCATGAACAAAAGTACCCTACACATGACTTGGAATTAGCTGCGGTAGTTTTTGCATTGAAAATCTGGAGACACCATCTTTATGGTGTAAGGTTTGAGGTGTATAGTGATCACAAAAGTTTGAAATACTTGTTTGATCAGAAGGAACTGAACATGAGACGGAGGAGGTGGATAGAGTTCCTTAAGGACTATGATTTTGGATTGCAGTACCATCTAGGAAAGGCCAATGTGGTGGCCGATGCTTTAAGTCGGAAGTCATTACACATGTCGGCTTTAATGGTTCGTGAAGAGAGACTAATTGAGGATTTCAGGGATATGAACTTGGCAGTTCAAGTGGGACCCCATAGCATGATTATGGGAATGCTTAAGGTCACCAATGAATTGTTTGACCAGATCAGAATGTTGTAGGTTGTGGATCGTGAGTTGAAGGTCAAACGCGATTTGATGGCTAGTGGGAAAGAGACTGATTTTGAATCAGACTCTAGTGGAATGTTGCGATACAAGGGAAGGGTGTGTATGCCTCATGATGTTGAATTGCGAAAGAGTATTATTGAGGAGTCACACAAGAGTAAAATGAGTTTTCACCCGGGCAATACAAAAAATGTATCAAGACTTGAAGAAGTTGTTTTGGTGGTCTGGTTTGAAAATGGATGTGGCTTTGTATGTCTCGAGTTGTCTCATCTGTTAGAAGGCCAAGATTGAACAACAGTGGCCAGCGGGAGAGCTACAATCACTTGAGATTCCCGTTTGGAAGTGGGATAGTATCTCCATGGATTTTGTGTTAGGTTTTCCAAAGACTCGGAAAGGGTATGATTCAATATGGATGATAGTGGATCGGTTGACTAAATCTGCACATTTTCTGCCTATGAACATGAGGTATTCTTTGGAGCGATTGGCGGAACTGTATATTCGGGAAATAGTTCGTTTGCATGGGATACCGTCGAGCATTGTATCGGATAGGGATCCCTGTTTCACTTCAAACTTTTGGACTAGTTTGCAATCCGCTTTGGGTACTAAGCTGAAACTGAGTTCGACTTATCATCCACAAACGAATGGTCAATCAGAAAGGACCATACAATCATTAGAGGACCTTTTGAGGGCTTGTGTGTTGGAACAACCTGGGAGTTGGGATAGTATGTTTCCTTTGATCGAATTTACCTACAACAATAGTTTCCATTCGAGCATTGGGATGGCACCCTATGAAGCATTGTATGGTAGGAAGTGCCGAACTCCAGTAAGTTGGTTTGAGACTGGTGAGAACTTAGTGTTGGGACCCGAATTAGTTCGGGAAACGACGGAAAAGATCAAGAAGATTCGGGAGAATATGAGAATAGCGCAGAGTCGACAGAAAAGCTATTATGATAAGAGGCAGAAACCTCTTGAGCTTAAGGAGGAAGATCATGTGTTTATGAGAGTAGTTTTGACTACTGGAATTGGTAGAGTGTTGAAGTCCCGTAAGCTTACTTCGAGGTTCATTGGACCGTATCAGATATTGAAGAGGATTGGGCCACTAGCATATTGGATTGCCTTACCTCCATTATTATCGAATCTTCACAATGTGTTTCATGTGTCTCAATTGAGGAAATATGTTGGGGATCCATCTCATGTGGTTGAGTTCGATCAGATCGAGTTGAAGGATAACTTGACTTTCACGACGTTGCGAGTGAGAATCATGGAAACCAGTGTCAGGGGGTTGATAGGCAAGGAGATTGCCATGGTAAAGGTCTTGTGGAGCCAAGTAGATGAAGGAGACGCTACCTGGGAAGTGGAGCGTGACAGAGGGAGGATTACCCTCATTTGTTTGAATCGAGGTATGTTTAATTTTTGGGGGCGAAAATTCTTATAAGAGGGAGAAGATTTTGACACCCTAAATTTATATTTCGTAAGTTAGAGAATTAGCCCTAGAGAGTGAGGCATACTGCCAGATTCTCGCTTGAGCGAGAGTTCCTCGCCCAAGCGAGAGAGTCAGAGTTTCTCACATAATTTTATCTGGAAGTCTCGCCGAGCAAGAGAAGGCTCGCTTGAGCGAGAAAAGCTCACCTGGGTGAGTGAATACTGGACAATACTGACGGATTCTCGCTTGAGTGAGAGGATCCTCGCTTGAGCGAGAGTAGTCTCGCCTGAGCGAGAGTTACCTCGCCTGGGCGAGAAATGGCAACATGGGAGCCTGCAAGGCTGTAAGATTCTCACTTGAGCGATGGGATTCTCGCTTGAGCGAGAGATCCAAATCTGCGTTTGTAAAATGGGTGGGATTTTCTCGCTTTAGCGAGAATGGGATCGCTTGAGCGAGAGCCCGACGCTGTCTTATTAAATGTGGGACCCTAATCACATTTTAGGGTTAGAAAACTTGAAGAGAGGTGAGAGAAGAGAGCATTTTCAAGCACAAGGAGTCTAGGGGCTAGTCTTGAAGCTTGAGAAGAGGTAAATCTCTTGATTCTAACTCTCCTTCTCCCTTTGAAACTCGTTCTGGGTGTATGGGATCTCTTCTCAACATGTGAGAAACCATGGAAACTCATCCTTTTGAGTTATGGTTCATTTTATGTTGTTTTTATCTTGTAATTCTTGGTTTAGAGTTAGTTTTTCAAGAGTGGAGAGGGTTGATTCATGAAAACCCCAAAAACCCCAAAAATGAAAATGTGGTTAAAGAGGGAAAATGGGTGAAATGTTAGATGTTAAATATGAATATGTGTTCTAATGTGAAATAGAAGATGAATATATATGTTTGTGATGGTTGGGAACTCATAAGGAGGTGATTTTAGAAGCATCAAAAATGTGTAAATCTCTTGTATGATTAATCATGGAATATGAGTTGTTTATTATATGTTATTGTGAACAAACTATTGACTCTTGTTGTTTGGTGGGGATGAGGAAAGATCCTAGAGTTGGAGAAGGTATCGGTGGAACTTTCAAAGTCACCAAGGACCAAACCCAACATTCACCAATGTAAGGATGAGTCTTTAATTGTACTTTGTAACGGTAAAGGTGTAGATTTTCTGGTTATGAAAGTGTTTGAGATGTCAATTGCTTATTTATTATAAACATATATGGATATGTTTGTAATAAAGGATGTGCGGAAATTGCCATTTATAAATTGATGGTGTATCAATGAAAGGAAAAATATATTTTTAGCCGACCATGAATGGTTAGCGACTTTGGGCTCAAGTTATGTAGCGACACCCTGCTCGGGTTAATGATGCGACACCGTGGGCTCCGGTTTATGTAGCGATACCCTGGCTCGGGTTAATGATGCGACACTGTGGGCTCCGGTTTATGTAGCGACTCCCTGGCTCGGGTTAAGGATGTGATACCGTGGGCTCCGGTTATGTAGCGACACTTTGGCTCAAGTTATGTTGCATGGTTGTGTTAAAAGGAAAGGATTTTGAAATGGTCTTATGGAAGTACATTATCATTGTTTAATTAATCTTATTAACAATGTGGATTTAACGCTTATTGACATTGATTGAATTAACGACTCACTCCTTTGTGTTTTATGTGCATGTGTCAACGTTAATCCCATTGCAGGTAGGTGGAAGACTGATGGAGGTTTTGATTAGGAGCTTAGAGGCTTTTAGTTTTGAAGTTCCTACTTGCATTGTTTTGTAATCTAATTGATTATGTATTGAACAAAATATTTGTAACCATGGGTATGATATTTAGATATGTTTGTATGCCTAGTTAATCATAACACTGAATATTTGTAGCTATGAGTATTTTGGAATCCCATAGTTAGTTGTATGCGGTGGTTACCGGGGTGCATTAATGAATTATGATTTTCTGTTAAACGATGATGTAGATCGTTTTTGATTTATGAAATGAATAAGAATAGGAAAGTGAAATTTAAAATAATGTTGTTGTGAGTTGTATTTAAAAAGTTATAGTGAAATGCATAAAAGAGAATAAAATAAGAAAAAAAAATTCAATGGTAGAATTTGGTCCTTACACAATTTGGCTCAAGTTATGTAGCACACTTTGGCTCAAGTTATGTAGCACACTTTGGTCCTTACATCCTTCTTTTGGACATGGTCCCTAAGGAAGTGATGCCTTATATCGATATGCTTGGTTCTTGAGTGCGTAATCGGATTTTGTCACACTTCAAGGGTGTACAGCCTAAGTTTAAGTCATAATCCCATAATTTTTGTTTAAGCCACAACACTTGTGTACAACAACTACCGACTTCTATGTATTCCGCTTCAGCGGTGCTTAAGGCAACACAAGCTTGTTTCTTGCAAGACCAAGAAACTAAAGCATTCCCTAGAATGTGGTAAGTATTACTTGTACTTTTTCTCTCAAACTTGCATCCCGCAAAGTCTAAATTCGAGAAGCCAACCAATTCGCATACGCTTCCCTTTGGATACCATAGTCTAACATCGGTTGTGCCTTTGAGATACTTCATGTTTATCTTAACGGCAACTAGATGTGCCTTTGATATCGCGCACATAAGTATACACTAAACATAATATCCGGTCTACTAGCAGTAAGATAAAGAAGGGATCCGATCATACCTCGATACTTAGATATTTCAATACATTTTCCAGCGTCATCAACATCGATATAGGTACTTGATCCCATAGGAGTAGCAATTGGCTTGCAGTCATCCATCTCAAATCTCTTCAACAAATCTTTGCAGTATTTGGACTGACTTACAAATATGTCGTTGCTACTCCAGTGTGCTATTGATGTCTTGACCAACTTCAAAAAGTTTGGAGCTAATCCAGTTCCTGCCATACTAGCTGACACTCTTCTCGCACTCCAGAGAAGTATAGAAAAGGGCATCCCCAAAATCATATGTTCTGCACAACTATTGTACGTATGGATGATCACAAGGTTCAAGCATCATCAGTACCTAGATTGGAGTCGATATCCTCTTCGCCGATTTAGAAAAACAAAGATCCATCCTATGCAACTATCTAATTGGGAAACAATGTTTAACGAAGTCACCCCGAGGAATTTTGGGACCAAATGCATCATGTATGTCAAGCATGAGAAGGTAATGTACTCATGTAAGGGCTATCCCAATATGATTCTCATGGGACTTCGACGTTGCATTACTTTCACCCCTACCTTAGTACTGGGACAAATGAAATGGGGCATGATGCCGGTCCCCCAGGAACAGTTACAAGGATTTGTGGTCTGGTACAAGAACAAAGAAACTACTAAAGAGACCGTAGATGCAGTGAGGAACATTCGCGTTGTGGGGAAAAGTGAGTTAGGAGAACATCGAGTCTTTTAGACCGACGAGTACAAGTCATGGCGCAATGAAAGGAGGAAAGGGAAAACTATCCCACCAGTCTCTCCACCACAGGAACCATCCGGCCCTAAACTGTTAAGGGGACATATCAAATTACTGGAGGAAAAACTAGAAGAGGCCAGAGACAAGAGCGAGAAAGCGGACTTGAACAGGGAGAAAATTAACAAGGCCCTCGTCAGCATAAGGGAAGAACACATCAACCTCAAAAGGGATTATGCTCAAATGTGCTCCACATTTGAAAAGTACTACTTGCTCCGGTGTGTGAAAGAGAAGGATGCACAGTTAGCTGACTATAGTGAGCAGTTGAAGGCCCAACGTCACGCCACACGCAATGGCCAAGCTAAAGCTGAAACTCTAGATCAGGAATTGAAAAAGTTACAGAAAGATGAAAAGCAATCCTAGACCACTGTGAATGAGTACCAAATGGCATTGGATGAAGGACAAAAAAGAGAGGATCATCTTAAAACTAGTCTGGAAAACACATAGAAGACCTACTATGATGCATTGACAGAGTCGAGCCAATTATCAGAGCAACTTTGGAAGCTCAGAACCGCACATGATGAACTAATAGCAAGTCAGGAACACTGGTCAGATAACTTGAATAGAGTACTTGAAGAATGTCGATGGGAAAAAGATAAATGGGAAGGTAGATGCATACAAATAATCGATGGTCTGGGGGATTTTTCTGATGATTGGCTAAGGATGTTCCTTGAAGCTAGCCAAGAAATGACGATTTATCCAGAAACCGAGCTTCTTCCAGCAATGAGGGCATTCTTTGATACTTGCAGAGGGGTAGCCAGACAACTTAAAAAATGGAGGGATGAGGCAACTAAAGAGTTCTAAATGTAATAAAGTAAAAATAAAAAAAAAATAAGGAAGATGTAGACCCATATTTGAAGTATGAATAAAATTTATTTTTTCCGCAACTCTTTTTACTTATGTATGCTAAAGCAAAGTTGGATCCCTTGTCATATTACAAAAATATTTCACGGAGCTAGAATATGCTATATTTAGATGCAACTTAGGTCAAAATAATTCATGGTTGTCATCAACTGCACGAGGCCTTGTTGGGTACGCTCACAAGTCACCAAATGTAGGTAAAAAGTCTTAATGCTAACAACCCACAACAAGGGAAAAAACCTATATGCTATCACAGTCAGAAACTCCTTTTTTCGTTTAAGAATTGACATCAACGCATGAAGAAACTAGCGGGGTACACCTCACGGTCCTCGGATGCGGATTAAAATGTCTTACTATACCAACCCTCTCAACAAAAAAGGAGTTTATTTTTAGCTTCATGCATTGTTTTTTTTTTAATTTTTATTCTTTTCAAAATAAAAAAAAATCATCTTAAAAATTAAAACAAAATAAGCAGGTGCCAGTCATTGCTCCCAAACATCCATACAACATCAGGTTGCAGTCGAAGATAATGTCAGATTCCGATTCAAGTAGTCAATAGAGTAGGTCAGAGCTTGTTGAGCTCAAAGCGCAAATGAAGGAGATGATGAAGATGATTCAAGGCTTGCAAAAAGCTCAAAGCCTAGATGAGAATACCTCAACCCCAATCGTCACACAACCACCTCTTGAGTCTGCACCAAAGGTGAATCAGAACATATCTACGGAGACCGATCAACACAAGGAAACCACTCTGAAATGGCCTACCTATGGTATGCCACCTAATTACAACCCTCTTTATGAGGATAGTCGTAAGGAAATCCCCCCATCAGGAACACACAACCATGACTAGGCAGGATGAAGATCCTACCCATGGGCTACCACAAGGGAACAAGACAGCATAATTCAGCCATACTCAGGCACCCCCCAAAGACTCTAACCCCAAATCACATCAATCCCAAGGTCTTGAAGAGATGGAAATGATAAAGGAAAGGTTGAAAGCAATTGAAGGAGCAAACTGCCCAGATATGAAGAATGCATTTGAAATGTGTCTTGTTCCAGATGTGATACTTCCACCCAAGTTTAAAGCGCCATAATTCGAGAAGTACAACAGGACTACATGTGTGAAGAAGATTTTGCTCCTGACCTTGGCACGGTTTTGATGAAGACAACAATATCACAAAAAGAAGAAAGGAAGAAGACCGACAAAGACTATCGAAGATAAAGCTTCAAGAAATAGAGTCTAAGTCTTTAGGTACTTTTATCCTTACAACTCCGTTATTTACTTAGTTAGTAATGCTCAAAATTGTTTTCAAGAAAATCAGGAAAAACTAAGTGTGAATAAAAATAATTTTCAAAAACAACATGTAACGGGTTACCATACTTGAGTAACAAGTTACATGAGTGAGAAAAGAGTTTTCAAACCTCTAACAGCTAGGAGTAATCCATTACAGACTTTGGAGTAACATATTACCATTTTTAGAAAACAGGGTAATCGATTACTCAAAGTAGTGTAATCGATTACACTAAGGCAAATTCACAAAGCTGTCAAACAGTGTTGTTGAGTAATCGATTACTCAAATCCAGTAATCGATTACACTGTGTGAATTTTCAAAAAGCTGTTAACAGGATTGTTGGGTAATCGATTAACCATTTGCAGTAATCGATTACTGAGAGATGTTGCATCAGTTTTTCAGATTTCAAGTGAAGAGGTTTCACTTCAAACTGATTGCTTTTCATTCCAAACAAAACCTACTCATTCCTAAGGGTATTATGGTTGATTGGAAGCCTATATAAAGGCATTAAAACACTCTCACAACAACATACAACAACTCTCATAAGAAAATCACACAAAGCTCTTATACTTTTCTGAATTTTCTGCACTTTTCAAAGCAACATAGTCTCAAACTTTGTAAGTATTTCTGAGTTGCTTCAAAGTGCTTTCCAAACATTTTCAAAGTTAAAAGAGCATTATTATCTCAAGTATACGAGTTGTTATTATATTGCAAGTTATAGAAATTGTAAGGCAATCCAAGCCAAATTGTACATTCTTCACTTTTGCAAAGTTTACTTTCTTTCACAAGGGTGTGAAGAGAAAGGGTGAGTGACTTGGTATAGTATTTACCAAGGGTGTAACTTGGTATAGTGTTTACCAAGGGTGAGTGACTTGCGCGTCAAGAGTATTGGACGTAGCCTTCGGTGGACAAGAAGGTGAACCAGTATAAAACACATGCGTACTCTCTTTCCCTTCTCTTTATTATTTATTTATCCTTCCTAAGTCAATATTTTTCTGCATATTATTTCCGCTGCACGTTAACTTTGATATTGCATAAAAATTGGCCATACTTATTGCAACAACTAATTAACCCCTCCCCCCCTCTTAGTTGCAATCTCAGTCTTACAACATGTCCCTAGAGCCACCTATACATGTATGTAAGGAAAATGTATGCGTACCATGGTAACGACATACTCCTAATACACTGCTTTAAGGATAGTCTGGTGGGGGTAGCAATGAGTTGGTACGTCCGTCTTGAAAAGGCACAGATCAGAACATTTGCAGACCTTTCAAATGCATTCATAAAACATTATAAATACAATGAAGATGCAGCACCTGATAGATCCCAGCTGCAGAACATGTCCAAGAAACCCTCCGAAAACTTGCGAGAGTATGTCCAACGGTGTTGGGGTAGCCTCTCAAGTCCTTCCACGTTTGGAGAATGAAGAACAATTGTCAATTTTTATCGACATCCTACAAAACCCCTACTATGATCTCCTCATGGGAAACGTAGCATCTAACTTTAACGCTCTCATTAAGGTGGGAGAAAAGTTGGAAGGAGGAATGAGAAGTGGAATGATTATTGAAGGAAATACAGTCTCCGGGAAGAAGCCCAACTTCTCAAAGAAAAAAGAGGGAGAGACGAATTTTGTAACCACTGAGCACAAGAAAAATACAAAAAAACACATTCCGTGCACCCTCTTGGTTCACGCAAACGCAAGCCCATAACCCAAGCACATACCCCCAAAATCAAAACACTAGTGCGAGCACTAACACCTACACACCCCCAAACACAAACACCATGCAATACCCACATCAATACAACAACAATCATCATCCAAGGAAGAACCATTTCACCCAAAACCTTAACGAAAATAAAACTCCACAATTCGATCCCATCCCAGTCACCTATGCGAAATATTCGATTACCTTATAGCAGGGGGTTTATAGCCCCGATATTAGGAAGGGTCCCAGAATCACCAGGACCATGGTTTAACCCGAATGTTACATGTGCATATCACTCCAGGGTCATCGGTCATTCAATTAAACATTGTCGTGCCCTTAAGTACAAGGTCCAGCACCTTGTGGATACAAAACAACTAACATTCGAAGATGCCCCACCGGATGTACACAGAAACCCACTACCAAATCACGGCAATCAGGGTATCAATGTTGTGGAGGGAGCAAAAGGAGGATCATACATATGGGAAGTTCATGAAATAAAAACTCCCATGAAAGTTATCTTCTAGGAGATGTGTAAGCACGAGATAGTAGAGAAGTTGATGGAAGATGAAGATCCCAATAGCTGCGAGTGACACGGTCCAGTAGGCCATGCCTTAGAAGATTAACCAGAATTCAAACTCTTACTACAAAATGTGCTGGACATGAGGCTAATTACTGTGGAGAGGGGTCCCTCAAGCCAGAGTGTAAATGCTACTACACAAGGCGAGGAAGACATGAGTCAGACTCTGAGGCCATCAATGACCCGCTTCTTTCCCGTAATGAATATTCCCCACAATACACCATCACACTCACCCTGATGGGTACCAGTCATGAAAGTCATGAAACCGGTAACAAAATCAAGGTCCCAACTGTTTCCTTATAAGTCAGATAAAGCGGTACCATGGGTCTATGGCGGAGACAGTGCCGAGATAGAGGGAGAACCCCCTGAGGTTAATAATGTGGCTGGAGGTAGCAGGATTACTAGAAGTGGACGAGTTTATGGTCCTCTCGATGCAGAGAAACTCCCAACTAATACTGGTAAAGGGAGGGAAAATGTGAACATCCTCGCGGATGAAGAAATAGAGGCAGACTTGGGGGAGCCAATCATGCTTGAGGACAAAGGTGGGGTATCAAATGAGGAAGCCTGTGAATTCTTAAAATTCATAAGACAAAATGAATATAAGGTGGTGGACCAACTAAGCCACACTCTTGCTCGGATATCTATACTAGCATTACTAATGAGTTTTGAAGCCCACAGAAATGTGCTTCTAAAGGTTCTAAACCAAGCGCATGTTAGCCATGACATAACCACAATCAAGCTTAGTGGTATTGTCAATAACATTGTGGCCGAGAACTACATATCCTTCAGTGATCAAGAAATACCAGCTAAAGGGACATGGCACACTAGTCTACTTCACATTTCAGTCATGTATCGGGACTGCTTAGTCGGTAAGGTCCTAATTGACAATGGCTCTTCATTGAATGTCATGTCAAATAAGACATTTTCCCGACTCCCGGTAGATTCCTCACACGTGATGTCGAGTTCTATGATAGTAAGGGCGTTCGATGGGTCAAAAAGTGACGTGATGGGAGAAATAGAACTGCCCATAAAGATAGGGCCATGCATTTTCCAAATCTTATTCCATATCATGGATATCAACCTTTCCTATAGTTGTTTGTTGGAAAGGCCCTAGATTCACAGTTCTGGACCTATACCTTCTACTTTACATCAGCGAGTAAAGTTTATAATGGAAGGTAAACTATTAACCATTATGGGAGAGGAGGACATTCTGATATCAAGGCCTCTGGGCACGCCATACATCAACGCTGCAGAAGAGGCTCTCGAAACCTCCTTCTAAGGACTAGAAATTGCCAATTCCTCTTTCGTAAGAGAAGGGATATCTGAACAAAGACCCCAACCTTTTGGGGCATCCCTGATGATGGCTAAGGTAATGTTGAATAAAGGTTACCAGCCAGGAAAAGGGCTAGGAACGTTTGGTCAAGGGATTGAAAGCATAGTGATACCACAAGGCACCAAGGACCGACATGGCATCGGGCATAAGCCCACCTGGAAAGACCAGGAGAAAGCAGCAGAGGAAAAGAGGAGAGGAAGGATGGCCAGATTGGGGAAGTTTGAATACAAAGCTGGAGGTATTCTCAACCCACACATCAGTCGAAGCTTCATAAGTGCATGCTTTGCATCAGGGACGATTGCTGTTGTGGGAGAGGTTGGTCCAGAAACCCAGACGGATTATGTGATCCAGTGCCCACCAGGAATAGTGCTCAACAATTGGACAGAGGAGGATGTCACCCCGAGTACTTTTTGAAAAAATGTAATAAAAGTGTTAATTTCGTCTAGTGCTACAAAAAATTTCCCATTCGTTGTTTTAAGGACATTTATTTGAGTTTCCAAATAAGCACAATCAATTTAATAAATGCATTTTTCATATATCGGGTCTCATTTTGTCTATCATTACGTCTTGACACACACACGTCTCAAACAAACATACACAATTAACAATAAACAAGTAAAATTGTAAAAAGCCATCCGAAAAATAAAAATACTAATCGCATCACGCACCGAATGCAGATCCCATGACAGTCCCGAAAATAATAACTATGTTACTAGCCATTCATACGGCCATGATCATCAGGTTGATTTAATAAATGAGGAAGAAAGTGATGAAGAATGCGAAGCTCCACCCGAGCTATTGAGACTAGTTGAGAAAGAGTCCAAAGAAATTAGGCCACATGAAGAACCCACTAAGCTAGTGAATTTGGGAACATAAGATGATAAAAGAGAGGTAAAAGTAGGTACTCTGATGAAGAAGGAGGAATATGAGAAGATATTCCAACTGCTGTATAAGTTCAAAGATGTTTTTGCATGGTCATATAGCGACATGCCTGGATTGGACAGTAAGATAGTGGAACATAAGCTGCCATTAAAGCCAGATTGTTGCCCAGTCAACTAAAAGTTAAGAAGAATAAAACTAGAGATCGCCTTGAGGGTGAAAGAAGAGGTCAAGAAATGGTTAGAGACCAAATTCGTAACAGTCTCCACATACCCTGGATGGGTAGCTAATATTGTGGCAGTTCCGAAGAAAGGAGGCAAACTCAGAATTTGTGTTGACTATCGAGATTTGAACAAAGCCAGCCGGAAGGACGAATTTCCACTACACCACATAGATGTCTTGGTCGACAGCACTGCAGACCATGTCCTTTTCTCCTTCATGGATGGGTACACCGGTTACCATCAAATCAAGATGGCCCCCGAGGATGTCGTGAGGGACATTTTGCTATAAAGTCATGCCTTTTGGGCTGAAAAATGCCATGTCCACATACCAAAGAGCCATAGTGACTCTTTTCCACGACATGATGCACAAGGAAATAGAGGTTTACGTAGATGATATCATATGCAAATCTAAGTCAGGAGAGGAACATGTGGTTAATTTACGAAAGCTTTTCGAACGACTAAGGAAGTATAGTCTCAAGCTAAATCCCGCAAAATGTAGCTTTGGAGTCAAGTCAAGTCGAGTTCTCGGATTCATCGTCAGTCAAAAGGGGATTGAAGTCGACCTAGAGAAAGTGAAGGCAATTATGGAAATGCCAACACCTCGAACAGAGAAAGAAGTTCGGGGTTTTCTAGGGTGGTTGAACTACATATCTAGATTCATATCACAACTAATAGCCACCTGTGAACCCATCTTCAAGATGTTAAGAAAAAATCAACCCGTAAAGTGGAATGATGATTGTCAGGAGGCCTTCGAAAGCATAAAGCAATATTTGACAAAACCCCCAATATTGATGCCTCCGACGCCTGACCGACCTCTACTAACGTATCTGACCGTGTTAGATGACTCCATGGGGTGTATTTTGGCCTAGCACGATGAATCAGGAAAGTAGGAGCAAGTCATATACTATTTGAGCAAGAAGTTCACCGATTGTGAGACGAGGTACTCATTGTTAGAACGTACTTGTTGCGCACTAGTTTGGGCATCTCGATGCTTAAGGCAGTACATGGCCAGCCAAACAACCTAGTTGATTTCCAAGATGGACCCCATCAAGTACATCTTTGAGAAACCCATATTAACTGGAAGGATTGCTAGGTGGAAGGTCCTATTATCAGAATATTACATAGTATATGTGACCCAAAAGGCAATCAAAGGCAGCATTCTCGCAGATAAAATTGCTAATCAACCCATTGGTATGTCAGATGGCCAAGATTGACCATCAGCGACCAGCGGGAGAATTACAATCCCTAGACATTCCCGTTTGGAAGTGGGATAGTATCTCCATGGATTTTGTGTCAGGTTTTCCGAAGATTCAGAGAGGATATGATTCGATATGGGTGATCATGGATCAGTTAACTAAATGTGCTCACTTTCTGCCTATGAACATGAGGTACTCGTTGGAGAGATTGGCCAAACTGTATATCCGGGAAATTGTTCGCTTGCATGGAATACCGTCAAGCATTGTGTCGGATAGGGACCCCGTTTCACTTCAAACTTTTGGACTAGTTTGCAAACCGCTTTGGGAACTAAGTAGAAGCTGAGTTCAGCTTATCATCCACAAACGAACGGTCAATCAGAAAGGACAATACAGTCATTGGAGGACCTTTTGAGGGTCTGTGTCTTAGAACAACCGGGTAGTTGGGATGGCATGTTGCCGTTGATCGAATTTACCTACAACAATAGCTTCCATTCGAGTATTGGGATGACACCTTATGAGGCGTTGTATGGTAGAAAGTGTCGAACTCCAATGAGTTGGTTTGAAACTGGGGAGAACTTGATATTGGGGCCCGAACTGGTTCAAGAGACAACGAATAAGATCAAGAAAATCTGGGAGAATATGAGAATCTCGCAAAGTCGGCAGAAAAGCTACTACGATAAGAGGCGGAAACCTCTTGAATTTAAGGAGGGAGATCATGTTTTCATGAGAGTAGTCCCGACTACCGGAATTGGTAGAGTGTTGAAATCTCGTAAGCTGACTCCGCGATTTATTGGGCCTTATCAAATACTGAAGAGGATTGGGCCAGTAGAGTATCGTATTGCCTTACCACCGTTTTTGTCGAATCTCCACAATGTGTTTCATGGGTCTCGGTTGACAAAATATGTTGGAGATCCATCTCATGTGGTTGAGTCGGACCAGATAGAGTTGAAGGATAACCTGACTTTTGCGACGTTGCCTGTGAGAATCATGGATACCAGTATCAAAAGGTTGAGGGGCAAAGAGATTCCTTTAGTGAAAGTGTTGTGGAGCCAAGTGGACGAAGGAGACGCTACTTGGGAAGTTGAGCAAGAAATGAGGGAGGATTACCCTCATTTGTTTGAATCGAGGTATGTTTAATTTTCAGGGACGAAAATTCTTATAAGAGGGAAAGGATTGTAACAACCTAAATTTTAAGTCTTAAAAATTATAGTATCAGTCCTTAGATCCTCGCTTGAGCGAGAGATTCACGCTTGAGCGAGCGAGAGACTCACATAGGAGGGTGAAATATTGGGCTATACTGGAGGATCCTCGCTTGAGCGAGAGATTCTCGCCTGGCCGAGAGAGGCTCACCTGGGAGGGTGAAATCCTGGAGTATAATGGAAGATTCTCGCCTGAGCGAGAGTTGTCTTGCCTGGGCGAGAAATATCATTTTGGGGCTGTTGGCACTACGAGATTCTCGCTAGAGCGAGAATCCCTCGCTTGAGCGAGAGGGTCAGATCTGAGTTTTTAAAATGGGCGGGATTTTCTCGCTTAAGCGAGAACCCGACGAGACAACATTTAATGAGAAACCCCTAAACACAATCTAGGGTTTAGAAAAGAAGAAGAGTGAGAGAAGAGAGCTTTTTCAAGGACAAAAAGCTTGGATACTCATCTAAGGGCTTGAGAAGAGGTAAAACTCTAGATTCTAACTCTCTTCTTATCTTTAAAACCTATTTTGGGTATGTTGGATCTTTTCTAAAAAATGAAGGAAACCATGGGAACTCATCTTTTTGAGTGGTGGTTCATTTTATGTGATTCTTACCTTGTAAACTCTTGGTTTAGAGTTGGTATCTCAAGAATGGAAAGGGTTGTGGGTTGATTCATGAAAACCCCAAAACCCTAAAAGTGAAAATGTGGTAAAAGGAGAGAATGAGTAAAATGCTAGAGGTAGAAGATGAGTTTACCTCCAAATATTGGAATAAGGGATGATTATGCATGTTTTAGATGGGTGAATACTTATGATGAATATTTTGTATGATTAAATGATGCAATATAAGTTGTTTATGCGATATTTGGAATAAATGACTAACATTGTGTTATATGGTGGGATGAGGAAATATCCTAAAGTTGGAGGCGGTGTCGGTGGAACTTGAGAAGTTGCCAAGATCCAAACCCAACACTCACCAAGGTAAGGATAAGTCTTTAATTGTGCATTTGGAATAGAAAATGTGTATTTTCTGGTTATGCAATGATTGAGTTGTGGATTACACATTTAGTATAAACATATATGGGTGTGTTTATACTAAAGTAGGCGTAGATTTATGAAAGATGGAAAATGTGTGTATTTTCTAGTCATGCCATAATTATATTGTGAATCACGTATTTAGCCGACCATGAATGGTTAGCGACTCTGGCTTGAGTATATAAGCAAAACTCTGGCTTGAGTATATAAGCAAAACTCTGGCTTGATTATATAAGTAAAACTCTGGCTTGAGTATATAAGCAAAACTCTGGCTTGAGTATATAAGCAAAACTCTGGCTTGAGTATATAAGCAAAACTCTGGCTTGAGTATATAAGCAAAACTCTGGCTTGAGTATATAAGCAAAACTCTGGCTTGAGTATATAAACAAACTCTGGCTTGAGTATATAAGCAAAACTCTGGCTTGAGTATATAAGCGAAACTCTGGCTTGAGTATATAAGCGAAACTCTGGCTTGAGTATACAAGCGAAACTCTGGCTTGAGTATATAAGCAAACACTCTGGCTTGAGTATATAAGCACGTTTTATTTAAAAAGGGAAATGAGAATCTGCTTTTAGCTAACCCCAAGGGGTGTAGCGACTTTGGCTCAAGTTATGCAGCAAAGTAAAATGAATATCAAAAATGGTTTACTAACCCAATTTCTAATGTGGATTATCTTATGATGATGTTTATTTGAATTAACGACTTACTCATTTGTATGTTTGTGTACTTGTCATTGTTAATCCCATTGCAGATAAATAGGTGACATGAGGGGGATTCATTTTGGGGAGTCTTAGGGAGCTTTACATTTTGGATTTTATTCACTCGCACTATTTTGTACATGAGTGCAGAGTTAATATTTTGAAATATGTTGTAACTAACGATGTAGATAGAATTGCAAACTTGAGGGTGTAACTCTGGATATGTGTAGCTATGGGTATTTTGGAAACCCATAGCTAGTTATATGCGGTAGTTACAAAGTTTAATTAATGCGAATTATGTTTTTCTGTCGAATGATTTTGTTTGTTAATACTGAGATAGATTGCGAAGAGCGAAATAATATTTAAAGTAAAGATATTGAATTGGTAATGTGAGTTAGGAGAGATTGCATGTAATTGAACTTCAATGAGAAAGAAATTTTCAAGGGTAGAATTTCGGTCCTTACAATATGGTATCAGAGCATAGTTAATCCTGCGACCTAGGGTATGGTCTTACATGCTTCTTTGAAAACTTTATGTGTTGAGATTGTTGACTTGTGCAAATTTTTAAGTGGTTACGTGCATGGTTATTATACGAATTCGATTACTAACTAGTGAGTGAGTACAAGTACCCATGGCTGGAAAAGGAAGAGGAAGAGGGGCAAGTCAGAACGTCCCGAATGATTTACTAGCGCAAATGGTGGCGGCATTGCAACAAGTCAATGAGAACTTGCACAATCTAAACCAGAACCCGACGCCAAGTCCGAGTTCACACCCACTAGTTCCACCTGGGCCGACTGAATACCGAGGTCTGGACGAATTCTGCAGGAGAAAACCCAGTCAGTTCCAAGGCGGATTCGCTCCGGATGCGGCCATTGAATGGGTCCAGTGATTGGAAAGAATCTTCAGGGCCATGAGCTGTTCTGATGCTCAAAGAGTGGCTTATGCCACCTACATGCTGGTGAAGGAGGTAGAGAATTGGTGGGAAATGACCCGGAGACAAATGGAGATCGAAGGGCAAATCATCACATGGGAAGCCTTCAAGAGTAAATTCCTCCAGAAGTACTTTCCTGCAGACCTGAAAAGGGAGAAGGAGAGGTAATTCCTGCAATTAGAGCAGGGGAACATGTCGGTGGGGGAATATTCGGCTAAATTTGAAGAGTTGATCCGGTATTGCCCTTATGCTGAACTAGAGTTGGACGGGAGGTCCAAATGTGTGAAGTTTGAGATGGGGTTGAGGCCCGAGCTCCGAGTGACATTTGGTCACGAAGAAATTTCTAATTTCCCTACACTAGTGAACAAGTGTAGGATGTATGAGAATAATGTGTGGAGGAGGGACGCTGCTGCAAGAAAAGATAACCCTCCAAAAGACTATGGCCCTCAACGGAACTTCTCACGCGACAAAGGAAAAGGGAAAATGTTTCAAGAGGAACGGAAGCCTTACTCTCCTCCAACGGATAGTCGAGGAAATAATTCACATGGGCTGAAGACTCATGGTCATGCCGGAGAGTCACGGTTGAACTCTCCATCCGGGTGCGGCAAATGTGGCCAAACTCATATAGGTGACTCATGCCCTGGAACGATGCTTACCAGTTTCTACTGCAAGGAGGTTGGGCACACTAGGAGATATTGTCCTAAGCTAACACAAAGTGTAAATGCTATGAGGGCTGAGCGACCTCGATCTACTGGCAGAGTATTCACCGTGAGTGGTGCAGAGACATCTGGTGTTGATAGTTTGATCAAAGGTAATTACATGGTGGCAGATATTCCCCTTTTAGTGTTGTTTGATTCGGGAGCGACACACTCCTTTGTATCTAATGACTGCGTGGATAGACTGAAATTACAAACTGAGTCGTTGCCTTTCGACTTGGTCGTGTCCACCCCAACTGATGTGCCTGTGGTGGTATCGACAGTTGTGTCTCGATGTCCAGTAGTGGTAGACGGTAGGACTTTTACCGTGGATTTGATCTGCTTACCACTAACCCAATTGGATCTAATTTTGGGGATGGACTGGTTGTCGACGAATCATGTGATGTTAAATTGTGCTGATAAGACCGTGGTATTCGGGAATCTTGATGAGGTTTCTGATGAGGTCAATGACATGAAGCCATTGTCGGCAAAGGAAGTCAGGACTTCTTGTAAAGAGGGAGGAGTCATGTTTATGTTGTTGGCATCCCTGGAGGGTAGTGAAAAACCCAAAGTTGAGGATATTCCGATAGTTCGCGAGTTTCCTGAGGTATTTCCCGGCGAAATTCCGGAATTACCTCCCATAAGAGAAGTGGAATTCTCTATAGATTTGGTACTGGGAACGGGACCCATCTCTATAGCTCCTTATAGGATGGCACCGTTAGAATTGGCGGAGTTGAAAAAGCAGGTTGAGGACTTGTTGGCAAAGAAGTTCATTCGTCCTAGCGTCTCGCCATGGGGTGCGCCTGTTTTGTTGGTTAAGAAAAAGGATGGTAGTATGCGGTTGTGTACCGACTACCGGCAGTTGAACAAGGTCACTATTAAGAACAAGTATCAGTTGCCTCAGATCGATGACCTGATGGATCAGTTGAGGGGAGCGGTAGTGTTTTCAAAGATTGATCTTCGGTCTGGCTACCACCAACTTCGCGTGAAGTCGGAAGATATTCCAAAGACGGCGTTTAGAACTAGGTACGAACATTTTGAGTATTTGGTCATGCCGTTTGGGGTAACGAATGCTCCAGCAATATTTACCGACTACATGAATCGGATTTTTCATTCGTATTTAGATACCTTCGTAGTGGTATTTATTGATGACATTTTGATTTACTCCAAAAGTCGAGAGGGACATGCTGAGCACTTGCGGATTGTGCTAGAACTTCTTAGAAAAAATCGGTTGTATGCAAAGCTGTCAAAATGCGACTTCTGGTTGGAGTCAGTAAATTTTCTTGGACATATGATATCCAAGGAAGGAGTGGCAGTAGATTCTTCAAAGGGCAGTGCCCAAGTCAGTCATTGAGATCAGGAGTTTTCTGGGTTTGGCTGGGTATTATCGGAAATTCATAGAGGGATTTCGAAGTTGGCTCTACCTTTGACAAAACTCACTAGGAAAGGGGGACCGTATGTGTGGACGCTACGATGTGAAGAAAGTTTCCAACAGTTAAAACGAAGGTTGACTTCCAAGAGTTAAAACGAAGGTTGACTACGGCGCCAGTTTTGGTCCTTCCTTGTTCTGATCGGGACTTCAATGTTTATTGTGATGCATCCAAGCAAGATTTGGGTTGTGTGTTGATGCAAGAAGGGAAGGTTGTTTCCTATGCTTCTCGACAGTTGCGGACGCACGAGCAAAACTATCCTACCCACGATCTTGAGTTGGCTGCAGTAGTCTTTGCCTTAAAAATCTGGAGACACCATCTCTATGGCGTGAGATTTGAAGTGTACAGCGACCCCAAGAGTTTGAAGTACTTATTTGATCAAAAGGAATTAAACATGAGACATAGGAGATGGATGAAATTCCTTAAGGATTACGATTTTGGGTTGCAGTACCACCCGGGAAAGGCCAATGTAGTGGCGAATGCACTGAGTCGAAAGTCGTTGCACATGTCGGCTTTGATGGTTAGAGAAGGGAAACTGATTGAAGAGTTCCGAGATATGAACTTGGAGGTTCAGAGATAGCCTCATAATATGATTTTGGGAATGCTTAAAGTCACAAATGAGTCGTTTGATCAAATCCGGATAATGCAATTTGAGGATAGTGAGCTAATGGATAAACGGGAACTGATGCTAAGTGGTAAGGATACCAACTACACAACGGACCCTAGTGGAATGTTGCGTTACAAAGGGAGGGTGTGTGTGCCTCGCAATGAGAAATTACAGAGGGATATTTTAGAGGAGTCCCATAAGAGCAAACTGATTTTTCACCCGGGAACCACGAAAATGTATCAAGATTTGAAAACACTGTTTTGGTGGTCTGGGTTGAAAAGGGATGTGGCCTTGTATGTCTCGAGTTGTTTGGTATGTCAGAAGGCCAAGATTGAGCATCAGCGACCAGCGGGAGAATTACAATCCCTAGATTTTGTGTCTGGTTTTCCGAAGACTCAAAGAGGATATGATTCGATATGGGTGATCGTGGATCGGTTAACTAAATCTGCTCACTTTCTGCATATGAACATGAGGTACTCGTTGGAGAGATTGGCCGAACTGTATATCCGGGAAAATGGTTTGTTTGAGGACAGATTGATATGGCCATATAGGGGGTCCAATGGAGTGAAAAGATGGACAATTTTTAATAAACACATAGGCATATACACCTTTTATCTCTTTGTTAGCTTGATCTTCAACCATCCAATGCAGTTCATATATTTTCCAATTCTTAAGCAGAACTAGATATTTTCTCACAGCTTCCCTTGCTATGTTCCTATGTTCCTAGTTAAACAACATAATCTTATATCGCATGACTCTCGATGTCTCAATTATGAAGGATATACTCTAAAATGCAAGTAAGAAGGAATGCTACTGAAGTTGCATTTGACTTTTGTCCTCAACATAGTTGTTGCAACCACTAGATAAGGTCAACAAAGAATATGCGAATAGATTTAAAATTTCGAGAAAAAATTGATAAAATTTTAAAATTAGAACCAGAAATAAAAAACGTGACACAGAATAACCAGAGCCTCTCTTATAAATCCAATAACCAAAGTCTTCCATTAGAACCAGAAAGAAACATAAATAAAAAGCGTCATAAAATTTTCAGAAATCAATACCTAATAAAATTTTAAACGAAGGGTTGGTAATGCTTAAGAAAGAAACATCGGTGATGCTTAGGAAAGAAAGAGAAATCAGAAATGTGTAATGAAGGGTTGAAGAAAACCCTATTGCCAAAACGAAGTCGTTTAGGAGATAATTATTTTTTTAAGAAAAATATATGTATAAACCGGCCGGTTTCCAATGGTTCACCGATTTTGATCAAAACTGTCCATTTTTAATCAAAACCGAACGTTTTTAACTAGTTTTGTTACTTATCTAGTACAACACCCGTGCCGTATCAGTTAGGGGTCTGATTCACCAGTTTTCTGGTCGAACCGGCCACTACGACACTTTTTTTATAACCATACGAGAAACTGCTACTTAGTGAAAACTTAAACATTCATTATCTATTCATGTTATTCATTTTATCTCATTCTTTTGTCAATTGAAGTCGTGGACCACATCCACGATATCCAAATAGTATATATACCCCACCCTTCCAACAAACTCACACCAAAGTAATCCAATTTCTCCTCAACTAAAATGTATTTCCCACATTCTCATACTTATCAACCTAATCCCACAAAAATGAAACACAATGGTTTGGGCCCTACTATCCCTTCCTTCCTCATGCTTCAAAAAGACAATGTTTCAACCAACATATGGAATGGGGAGAGATTACTTTTCAGGTTAGGTACAACTTTTAGCATTCTCTACTCTCAGAACAGGTGTTGCAAGTTATTCGAAATATTGCTTTTGGAAACATCTTGAACATTGGAGCAGCGTATATCAACAACCATCTCATAACGACATTGATTGAGATATGGAGGCGAGAGACACATACTTTCCATTTCTCTAATGGAGAATGCACCATTACGCTTGAAGAAGTCGTCACTTATCATCTTGGACTACCAATTAATTGAGAAGCTGTTAGTGGAGCGACGAGTATGGATTGGGAAAATGTCTGTCTCAAATTGTTGTGTTATATTCCAACTAATAGACAAATTATGGTGCATAAGGTTCAATTGAGTTGGTTTGACAGAACATTTCAGGAACTCCCAAAAGTTGCGAATGTTGTAATTCAACAACATGCAAGAGCATTCATTCTAAGGATGATCGGTCGGTTTCTTATGCTAGATAAATTGGGGTCTCGAGTCCACTTGATGTATCTCCCTTTGCTCTGGGACTTATTACAATTATAGCAATACTGTTGGGGCTCCACTATTTTGGCATATCTTTATCAGGGACTCTGTCGTGCAACATTAATTACTCGTCAAATTGAAATCGGAGGATACTTTTTACTAATACAGTCATGGGCATACAACCGCATTCTGATTCTTGCTCCAAGATTGTACGACAACACATTACAGTTATTTCCTACGTCAAAAGGTATATATTTATTTTAAAACAAAATATAGTAGTTTTTATTTTTTATATAGAATTTTTTATTTAAAATATTTATTCAAATTAATTTAATAACTTAATGTTATTTTACATTTAGGTTGTTGCAATATTTGATCACCACAAATATTCATGTGCATGTAGCCAACGTCATACGCGCAATGTTAAATCTCTTGCGCATTGATCAAGTAAATTTCAATTTTATTTTCTTATTATTACAAATTTATTTCTTGTTATTACAAATTTATTTCTTATTATTGCTAATTTATTTCTTATTTATACTGATTTATTTTCTTATTATTAGTAATTTACTTCCATCTATGAGTTTCTCTGGACCCCACAAATAAATATCAATTTTACGGGCCAAATACCAGATATCTCCTTAACACGCGTACCACTTATATGCTTTGCACTTGTTGAATGTCATACTGTTGATCGAGATATGAGCCAGTTTGGTCTACAACAACTAAGCCCATAAGAGCCCCTGAACCTCGAGAAACTTCACAAGATGGACTTACGTGGCAAAAATGACTATAACTAGCCAAAAAAGCACGTTCGGAGGATTCAAATTTGGAATAATGGGGAAAACTATGTGATCAATGGTTTTCCCAATGTCGAGCCTTTTTATCACTACTCACGCTATATGCAATGGTACATACGAAGGACATCAAAATAAATCTCTCGAGACAAAGCATATTTACTTAGATCTGTAAGATTTTTTTATACAGAAATTACATATATCTTTTTTTAATTTATATTAATTATACCTTATACAGTTATATGGTCCCATTTTATTCAATATAATTTTGCAAAAAATTTGTGATCAAATTGCTCCTACTAATGTTTTTCCAAATCCCATGCAAACAATATATGATGTCTACTTAATCCCATACATCTTTATCGGGGACTCTATCGTGCAACATTAATTAGTCGTCAAATTGAAATCGAATGATACTTTTTACTACTACAGTCATGGGCATATGACCGCATTCCGATTCTTACTCCAAGATTGTACGACAACACATTACAGTTATTTCCTACGGTCAAAAGGTATATATTTATTTTTAAACAAAATAAAGAAGTTTTTATTTTTTATATAGAATTTTTTATTTAAAAATATTTATTCGAATTTATTTAATAACTTAATGTTATTTTACATTTAGGTTTGCAATATTTGATCACTACAAATATTCATGTGCATGTAGCCAACGTCATACGCACAATGTTAAATCACTTGCGCATTGATCAAGTAAATCTCAATTTTATTTTCTTATTATTACAAACTTATTTCTTCTTATTACTAATTTATTTCTTATTATTGCTAATTAATTTCTTATTATTACTAATTTATTTCTTATTTATACTGATTTATTTTGTTTTTATTAGTAATTTTCTTCCATCTATGAGTTTCTCTGGACCCCATAGATAAACATCAATTTTACGGGCCAAATACCAGTTATATCCTTAAAACGTGTATCACTTATATGCTTTGCACTTGTTGAATGTCATATTGCTGATCGGGTTATGAGTCAGTTTGGTCTACAACAACTTAGCCCAGAAGAGCCACTAAACCTCAAGAAACTTCATAAGATGGACTTACGTGGCAAAAATGACTATAACTGGCCACAAAAGCACATTCGGAGGATTCAAATTTGGAATAATTGGGAAAAATATGTGATCAATGGTTTTCCCGATGTCGAGCCTTTATATCACTACTCGCGCTATATGCAATGGTACTTACGAAGGACATCAAAATATATCTCTCGAGACAGAGCATATTTACTTGGATATGTAAGATTTTTTTATTCAGAAATTACATACATCTTTTTTAATTTATATTAATTATACTTGTTATGGTTGTAAGACTGAGATTGCAACTAAGAGGGGGAGGGGGGGTGAATTAGTTGTTGCAATAAGTATGGCCAATTTTTCTGCAATATCAAAGTTAACGTGCAGCGGAAATAACATGTAGAAAAATGTTGACTTAGGAAAGATAAATAATTAACAAAGAGAAGGGAAAGAGAGTACACATGTGTTTTATACTGGTTCACATTCTTGTCAACCGAAGGCTACGTCTTGTAATCTTGACGCGCAAGAGATTCCTTTATTAAATATAATGAGTTGCAATTACAAATATCTCACCCTGAGATCTCCTTGTACCTTACACACTCACTTATATCTAATCCCCTTGGAAAACTCTATACCAAGTTACACCCTTGGTAAACACTATACCAAGTTACACCCTTGGTAAACACTATACCAAGTCACTTGTAAAGACCCAAATTCTACCCTTCAATTTTTTTCATTTATTTTAATCCTTTCATGCATACATTCATCATCTTACCTTAATTTCCCCCATAATCACTTCGTAAAACTACCTTTATAATATATTATGTTAACACACATCTCATGTTGCGGAAAACATAATTCATATATAACTTTCATCGGTAATTACCGCATATGTTTAACTATGTTTCCAAAACACCCATAGTTACTAATATCCAACATTACGCAAATATGTAGTAAGTTAAATGGTTACGAATACAATCATCCAAATAACAATTTACAACTCAAAAATAAAAATAGAGGATCCAAGTCCTAAGCTCCTAAAGCCTCGAACCAAGCATCCTCAACTACCCTGTTTACCTGCAATGGGATTATCAATGGCAAATACACACCACATACAAAGGAGTAAGTCATCAGAACAATAAATATCATTATAAGATAATCCACATTTTAAAGGGGTTAGTAAACCATTTGTTTTATAAATTCATTTTGTGCTACATTACTTGAGCCAAAGTTTTGCTACATAGCTTGAGCCAAAGCATCGCTACATAACTTGAGCCAATGTATCGCTACATAACTTGAGCCAAAGTATCGCTACATAACTTGAGCCAAAGTATTGCTACATAACTTGAGCCAAAGTATCGCTACATAGCTTGAGCCAAAGCATCGCTACATAACTTGAGCCAACATATCGCTACATAACTTGAGCCAAAGTATCGCTACATAACTTGAGTCAAAGTATCGCTACATAGCTTGATCCAAAGCATCGCTACATAACTTGAGCCAAAGTATCGCTACATAACTTGAGCCAAAGTATCGCTACATAACTTGAGCCAAAGTATCGCTACATAACTTGAGCCAAAGAATTGCTACATAACTTGAGCCAAAGTATCGCTACATAACTTGAGCCAAAGCATCGCTACATAACTTGAGCCAAAGTCGCTAACCAATTATGGTCGGCTAAAAACATATTTTCTTTTCATTGATACATCGTCAATCCGTAAACAGTAAATCTACGCGTTCCATTATTACAAACATACCCATATATGTTTACAATAAATAAGAGGTTCATTACTTTATCATTTTACAAAACCAGAAAATCCACATATTATCCATTTCAATATGTTATTTAAAGACTCCTCCTTACCTTGGTGAGTGTTGGGTTTGGTTCTTGGTAACTTCGCAAGTTCCACTAACACCTCCTCCCACTTTAGGATCTTTCCTCATTCCCACCATATAACACAATGTTAGTCATTTATTCCAATATCACATAAATAACTCATATTGCATTATTTAACCATACAAGACATTTATCATATTTTCAATGTTTATAAACTAATTTCATCATAAGTTTACAAACATCTAAAACATACATATTCATCTCATATTTCAATATTAGAATGCTTAGTCATCTTCTACCTCTAGCATTTTACTCATTTTCCTCTTTAACCCCATTTTCACTTTAGAGTTTTGGGGTTTTCATGAATCAACCTCAAACCCTTTCCATTCTTGAAATACTAACTCTCAACCAAGAGTTTACAAGATAAAAAACAACATAAAACGAACCATAACTCGAAAGGATGAGTTTCCATGGTTTCCCTCATTTTGAGAAGAGATCCAACATACCCAAAATAAGTTTCAAAGGGAAGAAGATAGTTAGAATCAAGAGCTTTACCTCTTCTCAAGCTTCTAAATGTCACAAGCCTTCTTGCTCTTGAAAAAGCTTTCTTCTCTCACTTCTCTCTAGGTTAACCCTCATAAATGTGTTTGGGGTTCCCTATTTAATGTAACAACGTCGGGTTCTCGCTTAAGCGAGCCCTTTCTCGCTCAAGCGAGAAAATCCCGCCCATTTTAAAACTCAGATCTAACCCTCTCACTCAAGCGAAGATCCTCTCGCTCAAGCGAGAATCTTACAGCCTCGACAGGTCCAAAACATCACTTTTCTCGCCTAGGCGAGCCAACCCTCGCTCAGGCGAGAATCCTCCAGTATAGCCCAGGAATTCACCCTTCCAGTTGAGCCTATCTCGCTCAAGCGAGCCGACTCTCACTCAAACGAGAATCTCAGGACTGATACTATTATTTTTAAAGACGTAAATTTAGGGTGTTACATCACTCATGTAACACCCCAAATTTATCCTCATGGAAATTGGGTAACAGTCCTGAGGAATGAGGCATACTGCTAGATACTCGCTTGAGCGAGAGGACCTCGCCCAAGCGAGAGGATCAGTGTTTTGAAATTAGAAATTATGGGAGTCTCGCCCAAGCGAGGAATGGGTCGCTTGAGCGAGAGGAAGCCTGTTGGGACTGTGAGATTCTCGCTTGAGCGAGAGCGTCAGATCTGAAATTTTAAAAAGGCGGGATTTTCTCGCCTGAGCGAAAATGGGCTCGCTTGAGCGAGAACACGACGACTCATCTTTAAAATAGAAACCCCAAACACATTTTAGGATGAGAACTTTGAAGATAAGAGAGAGATGAGAGCTTTTCAAGAGCAAAGGGCTTTAAGACTCATCTTAGAGCTTGAGAAGAGGTAAACCTCTTGTTTCTAACTCTTCTTCTTCCTCTCTAACTTGTTTTGGATATGTTGGATCTATTTTCAAAACATGAGAAACCATGGAAACTCATCCTTTAGAGTTATGGTTCGTTTTATGTTGTTTTTCTCTTGTAAACTCTTGGTTTAGAGTTGGTATTTGATGAATGGAAAGGTTTTGTGGGTTATTCATGAAAACCCCAAAAACCCCCAAAATGAGAATATGAGTAAAAAGAGAAATGGATGAAATGTTAAATGTTGATATATGAGATAAACATGTATGTTTAGATGTTTGGAAACTTGTATTGAAGTAGTTTTGGGAATCTTGAAAATATGTGAATCCCTTGTATGTTTGATGATGAAATACGAGTTGTTTATGTGTTATTTTGAATAAATGACTGACATTGTTGTTATTGGTGAAGATGAGGAAAGATCCTAAGGTTGGAGGAAATCGCGGAGGAAACTTTTAAAGTTACTCGGAACCGATCCCCAACACTCACCAAGGTAAGGGATAAGTGTCTCTAAATCATACTCGCTGATGTGAATGAGGTATGTGAAAGAGGTAATGTGTTTATAAGTTTACCGTTGATACCCTACCCGGAGTGGTAGTGGTTTACTGTTGGTACCCTACCCGGAGTGGTAGTGGTTTATTGTTGATACCCTACCCGGAGTGGTAGTGGTTTATTGTTGATACCCTACCCGGAGTGGTAGTGGTTTATTGTGGCTATCCTACCGGGAGTGGTAATGGATTATCGTGGCTATCCTACCCGAGTGGTAGTGGATTATTGTGGCTGTCCTACTCGGAGTGGTAGTGGATTATTGTTCACTAGACGTGCCCGATGTGGTATGGAGAATAACTAGACCTGCCCGATGTGGTATGGATAATGAACTAGACTTGCCCGATGTGGTATGGAAAATGAACTAGACCTGCCCGATGTGGTATGGATGATAAACTAGACCTGTCCGATGTGGTATGGAGATGTAATTGAACCTGCCCGATGTGGTATGGAGAATAACTAGACCTTCCCGATGTGGTATGGATAATTAACTAGACCTGACCAATGTGGTATGGAGAATAACTAGACCTGCCCGATGTGGTATGGAGAATAACTAGACCTGCCCGATGTGGTATGGAGAATAACGAGACCTGCCCGATGTGGTATGGATAATGAACTAGACCTGCCCGATGTGGTATGGAGAATAACTAGACCTACCCGATGTGGTATGGAGAATAACTAGACCTGCCCGATGTGGTATGGATAATGAACTAGACCTGCCCGATGTGGTATGGAGAATAACTATACCTGCCCGATGTGGTATGGAAAATGAACTAGACCTGCCCGATGTGGTATGGATGATAAACTAGACCTGCTCGACGTGGTATGGAGATGTAATTGGACCTGCCCGATGTGGTAGAGGATTATCTTGTGAAAGAACTCGGTGAATACGATTAAGGGTGAATATGAATGTTGAAAATGAGAATGTTAAGAATGAAGGTAATATACATGCTATAGGATATATATTATGGGATATATGTTCTATAGGGTGGATATAAACAATGAGAAGAACGGTGTTTTGAATGAACGTAATATGCATGCTATAGAATATATATTATGGGATATATATGCTATAGGATGAATATGGATAACATGGAAATGAACGAAAGAAGATATGAATGTTACATTTACGCAATTGTGGTTATAATTTATATTAATGCTTAATCGTATTTGAAAATGTGGATTATCATGTAATGTTAGTTTTTGAACTAATGACTTACTCCCTTGTTTTGTGTTTGTTTTTTATAATCCCATTGTAGGTAAATGAAGGATTTGAGGAGGAAGTTCACTTAGGAAGCTTATGTGTTTATTATCTTGATTGTCTTTATTTCTACTTGACATTGTAGTTGACTTGATAACATTTTTGGGATGAATGTAAATCTGATTAGGATAATACTGAGATATGTAGTTATGGAGGTCATAACTTTTAGGAAATCCATACTGGTTGTATGTGGTAATTACTAAATGAATGAATTATGTTTTTCCGCAAATGAATTGCATGATAAAATAATAAGTTAGAAGATTAGTGTCAAGGATTGACTCATGAATGTTTTTCAGTAAAATAATGAATGTATGTAAGGAAAGATTTTAAATAAACGAAAAATTTTCAAGGGTAGAATTTGGGTCGTTACAATATGGTATCAGAGCATAGTTAATCCTGGGGCCTAGGGCATGGCCTTACTTGCTTCTTTGTAACATGTTTATGATTTGGCTGGTTGAGATTGTGTGAATTGAAAAGCATGTAGCTTTGGTATAGTGACATGTAATGTGCTCTGAGACTATGTGATAACCTGACTTGTGTGAGTTAAATTTGTGTACTAACTACCAATGAGCGCAGGTTAAAACATGGCTGGGAGAGGAACGAGTCAGAACGTTCCAAATGATTTGTTGGTTCAAATGGTGGCTACACTACAACAGATGAACGAGAACTTGCGTAGTCTGAATCAGAACCCCGCACCGAGTTCAAGTTCGCAAAACCTAGTCCCACCCGGACTGACGGAGTACCGAGGTCTAGATGAGTTTTGAAAAAGGAACCCCAGTCAATTCCATGGGGGATTTGCTCCTGATGCTGCCCTTGAGTGGATTCAAGGAATGGAGCGGATCTTCCGGGCCATGAACTGTTCGGAGGCTCAAAAATTGGCCTATGCCACTTACATGCTAGTGACGGAGGCCGAGAACTGGTTGGAGTTTACTCGACGCCAAATGGAGACAAAAGGACAATTGGTTTCCTGGAGTACATTCAAGGCGAAGTTTCTTCATAAATACTTCCCTGCTGATCTGAAGCGGAAGAAGGAAATGGAGTTCTTGAAGTTGGAAAAGGGAAATATGTTGGTAGGGGAATATGCGGCTAAGTTCGAGGAATTGGCCCGGTTTTGTTCCTACTCTGAGTTGGAAGTGGACGGACGATCCAAGTGCTCTAAATTCGAATCGGGTTTAAGACCCAAGCTGAAAAGGATGTTCAGACATCAGGAGATTGTTGACTTTGCTACTTTGGTCAACAAATGTAGGATGTACGAGGATGATCTGAAGGTGGATGAGTTGGCGACCCCCAAAACAATTTCTCCTGGAAACTATGGGCCTCAACGCAACCATATGCGGGAGGTAGGTAAAGAGAGAGTGGAAGATGACCGGAAACCTTATGCGGCAACTACTAGACGTCGAGACCGAAATTTCCAAAGGTCTATACCATTTATCGTTCCTACAGAAGGGGTTTCTACTCCCACGTGCAACAAATATCGTAGACTCCATTTTGGGGGTACATGCTCGGGGTCGGGAAACAGATGTTTCCACTGCAAGGAGTTTGGGCACATTAAAAGGTTTTGTCCCAAGCTAGATCGGAGAACTAATGTCATTCCTGCTGAGGAGGCAAGGGACCACGGTCGGATGGTTACCTCGAGAGGTGCAGGGACATCAGGTGTTGATGATCCGACGAGAGGTAAATTGCACGGTGGCAGGTATTCCTTTTAGTGTTGTTTAATCGGGAGCGACACACTCCCTATATTTACCGAATGTGTGAACCGACTGAGATTGTACACCAAGTTGTTGTTTTCGACTTAATTGTATCCACCCCACCCAATGTACCGGTGGTGGGTGTCGATGTTAGTGTCTCAGTGTACAGTTGGGGTAAATGGTAGAACCTTTACCATAGTGTTGATATGCGCAATGATGTCTTAGCTGGATTTAATCCTGGAAATGGACTAGCGGTAAGCAAAATCGTGTTATGTTTAACTATATGAAAATTGTTGAGGTGAAGATTTAAGATCTAGTTTGCATTGATATGTATGTGTATGCTAAAGGGTAAGACTTATACTGCTAGTTGAGGAAAGAAGCTAGTTGAGTTACTTACCCCGTCAATGTTATGAATGCATTTGAATAAACGTGACACTTTTGGCCTCGAATGACCGGTTCTTTTGCAGTAGGACATTGGCAATGCACGATAGAGTGGTGGTGTACCTCAATTATCTGCTTTGAATGTTGTACCGGCAAAAGTGTTTATATTCCGTGAACGTCAGTAAGTGCTGTGTATGATTGTAGTGTGACCATATGAGATAAAAAGTTTTGGGTATGATTGAAAAGCTTATGCAAACTGTGTTTCACGACGTGGTTGCCATGAGTTGTGGGTTCAAACCGTTTTCGAAAATCATTTTTGGGTGAAACATAGTTTGTGGCTTAACATTGATTTAGTATCATGTTGGAGAATCCCAAAATTTTAGCAATGATATCTGAATAAATATGAGGTTGTTAAAGGATGTGGCAATACGATGATGACCATGTATTTTGGACGTAATGCTAGCGGGTTAATAAATTTGTATTTTCTAGCAAAGCTGGGATGACCAAACCTAAAGCATATTAAGGGATTGAATGTTCGTCGACCTGCAATTGTCGATTGGTAACAGAGTATCTAGTTTTGAGGTGAATCGATGGTTTTATGGGTTCAATTGAGGTCAGGATTCGGTAAATTCCTTCTATGGTAAGATTTGATGACAGAAATATCTGATGTAATTGGATAATTACGGGATAGTTTGATTGTGTACAATGGAAGAGACGCTAAGAATCTTATTGTATAGATGTTTTGTTAGCAGCTTTTTGAAAATTCACACAGTGTAATCGATTACTGGATTTGAGTAATCGATTACTCAACAACACTGTTTGACAGCTTTGTGAATTTTCCTTAGTGTAATCGATTACACTACTTTGAGTAATCGATTACCTTGTTTTCTAAAAGTGGTAATCTGTTACTCCAAAGTCTGTAAGGGATTACTGATAGCTGTTAGAGGTTTGAAAACTCTTTTCTCACTCATGTAACTTGTTACTCAAGTATGGTAACCCGTTACATGTTGTTTTTGAAAATCATTTTTATTCACACTTAGATTTTTCTGATTTTCTTGAAAACAATTTTGTGCATTATTAACTAAGTAAGTAAATGAGTTGTAAGGATAAAAGTACCTAAAGACTTAGACTCTAAATCTTGAAGCTTTGTCTTTGATAGTCTTTGTAGGTCTTCTTCCTTTCTTCTTTTTGTGATATTGGTGTCTTCATCAAAACCGTGCCAAGGTCAGGAGCAAGATCATCTTCACAATGGTCCCATTTTATTCAGTATAATTTTGCAAAAAATTTGTGATCAAACTGTTCCTACTGGTGCTTTTCCAAATCTCATGCAAACTGTTCCTACTGGTGCTTTTCCATCCAATCTGCCTCATCAATGAGATTTGCATATTTGGCTGGAGGCTTGAGGTTGACATTCCCATTAGCATCTCTGAGACATTTCCCGGCATCGGTTCTAAATTGTCGGAGAGCCTTGCCGATAGTTTTGATGATGTAATCCTTGTGTTGCTCACCAACATCAAAAGTTGTCTAAATAGAAAAATAACTTAAAACTATTACACATTGCATGGAAACACATTTTTATAAAGTTGCCTAAACATAATAGTTGCCTAAACTGAAACAGAAACCTAATTAACCTAAATGATCATGTAACAGTAATAGTATCAAACAATTTGAAGGAACGAAAACACAAAGAAAACATGCATAAACTTTGCATATACATTGCATGAAATAAAACACAAAGCATGCATAAATAGTTTGCATTATACGCATTGCATGAAAACACAAGAAAACACAAAGAATACAAATATACTGCTACATTGCATGGAAACTTACGGTTATATCCTCCCAAATAAAATCCTTCACTTATTTCAGCCTCTCATCAGACCAAGAATTGAACTTTATGGACACATTCTGCCTAAACAAAACTCCAATATAGCTTACTAAGGTGTTTCCACCTTTGTTGTTACATGGTTGGCCCCTTGTGTTCCATTCAACCGTTAACTTGACATTCTTGCGTCTTGCACGAATGATATTCTTCATGGAAGTGACTCCACGTGGTGTACGTTTATGTGTGATAGGAGTTTGAATAACCATTGTTCATTTTTCATTTTCTTAATTTTGGGAAGCCATTGTTAAAGGTTTGAGAGCGTTGGAGGTTTGACAGGTTTCAGAATATAAGAAAGAGTATTGGGAGTTTGAGAAGTACGTAACCAAACGTTTGAGTATCAACTTTTTGATATTTTAAAAAGTGACACATCAACAACGCATTTTTCCAGATGCGATGTTGAACATACATATTTTCCATATACAACAACGCAAATTTAAAAATACGTTGTTGAAATTTCCTCATCCACTGCGTATCTTTAACATACGATGTTGAAATTGCCACATTAACATCGATACTTGAAAGTTGCGTTGTTGAATAGGTATCACTTAACAGCGAAATGTTAAACAAGCGATGTTGAATAGGTATAAGTTAAAAGCGAATTGTTAAGCAAACGCTGTTGAATAGGTAACATGAACAGTTACACCTACAAATTGCAATCATGGCTACTTTTAGACTTACGGCACATATCCAATCACTTAAATTATACTATTCACATTCATTTTTTTATAATATTCTTTTAAATTATAATAATTACTTACAATTTACATTCATTTTTTTGAAGTTAATCCAACAGAAAATTATTATCATTTTTTTCATTGACAGTAAGGTTAAATCATTTTCGTTATAAAATTTGAAAAACAAAATTACTTAAAAATAATAACTTAGAAATTATTTAAATAACTCAAATTGTTTTCTGTTGGTATATTCACTTAAAGATAATAACTTAGAAATTACTTAAATAATTCCTATCTTCAACAAGGCATCTTTTTAATGCTCTATTGATCATTCATCTTTTCTATCTTCAACAGCGCATCATTTTAATTTGCTGTTGATCATTCATTTTTATCTATCTACAACAACACATCATTTTAATTCGTTGTTGATCATTCATTTTTTTCTATCTTCAACAACGCATTGTTTTAATGTGTTGTTGATTATTCATCTTCAACATCGCATCTTTTTAATGCGCAGTTTTGATCATTCAATTTTTCTATCTTCAACAGCGCAACTTTAACTATACATTGTTGAACATATGTTTTAACTTTTAAAACATGCCAAGTTGCACCAGCCAATTGCTTTCATGCCTTACTCGTAGACTTAAACATAAGAGTAGTTATAAATTGAACTGTGTTAAATGTTAACTGTGCTGAAATTGTTAACACCAAAAACACAATAAACAAAACTGAAATTATAAATATTAATTGAAATTGTATGTTGTATATATTGAAAATTAAATGAACATTACATTTTATGTATGTTACATGGAACAACATTAATATACATTGAAATGCTTATATTATAATCTATATACATTAAAATCCTTAAAATATATACATGCAATGTTTTACACCAACTTACAATCTATACATATAAATCCTTAAAATCTAAAGAACTCTTTAACATCTAACTTGACTGGAGAGCTGGACAATGTTGATTGCTGAAACAAATTAATACCTGCACATATATATATATATATATATACAATATAATTTTCCAAATATAAAATAAAATAGAATTTGTCAAATATAAATGTTCATTGCTAATTAACATCCAAAATATATATTGTCCAAAATAGTAATTAGTGTTCAAAATAGAAAATAACAGAAAAAAAGACAATAAAACAGGAAAAAAAATTAACATGCATGCATCAACATTGTTCAATTAGAGATATTCTAGATCTTCTTCATTGTCCAAAATAGATTTAAGAAAATCAATATACTCTCGGTCAGCACCCCCGCAGTTGTGTATAATTCTCTATAATAATATTCATAAGATTTAATGAATAGTGACTTTTAAACATGGTTACAAATTCAATAATTACAAACAGAAAAAAATGAACCACCTCTTCAATATTGATCCATCTTGAAATATTAGCTTTTAAGGATTTTTAGAAAATACATATAACCCATCATTGAGGACAACATCAAAGTTTTCCACAATATAGTCAAAACTCTCTCTAAGTTTATTTAGAATGAAATCCTTAAGTATAATTAACATGCTAAATATATAGACTCAAAGAATTATGAGAAAATGATATCTTTATTATTTCGTGTGCGAAATCCATATCACGAAGCAAAATGAATTTTGGGGGTTCAAAAACAATTTAATACATGAGAGAATGTTGTTCCGAAATTGTAAATTTTTAAAAAACTATCTAATCAATAGCGCATGTTTTAGAAAGCGTTGTATAAGATATCAAATCCATAGCGCATATTGAAGAATGCGCTGTAGATGATTTCTCATCAACAACGTAAACTAAAAATGGTGTTGTTAAACATATTCCAATTAATAGCGCCACAAAAGAGAAGTGATGATAAAGAGTATGAATTAAAACCAGCGCTTATTCAACTGTGCATAATCGCGGTTGCGCTGTTGATGTTATATCCGCTTATCAATTTTAACAGCGATTTCTTAAAAACGTGTTGTCTAATTTTCCTCCGCCTTATATTTAACAGCATTTTTCTAGGATCCGCTGTTGGAGAACCGTTTTTAAAGACATTTTCTGGCGTAGTGAATTAAGAGCCCAACCGCCACGAAGGAGAAAGACACCTTCATGTGGCACATCATCTCATAGATGTAATTAGGAAATGGAACTATTGTATTAATTAATATCGTTTTATTATTTGATAATATTGTGATTTCCAATTCCTAGTAAAATTTATGGAACTATTCCTAATTATTTTGATAATATGGTTTTGTTATTTCAATTTATCACTTTTATTTAGTGTACAAATAAAACCCTAAACCCTAAAAAAACCATAAACCTTAACTAATACTCGAAACCTTAACTAAAACACCTAAAACTAATCTCGAAAGCTAACCTCTAACGTACATAAGGAGAAAATGAAAATGGAATATAACTCGTCAAAACATGTTTTCCTGGTCCACGACTAAGGAACTCATGCCTGCACAACACGGTTTTAATGGAGGAGAGAGAAGAATAACTAGACTCATGCATGAGAGACATGTCTTCCACAATGTCGTGTATCTCATACACGATTCCTGAACAAGTTACACTTCTTCGATAATTTTTAAAAAAATTGCACTATACGTGGGATATTATAGTCAAACTATACTATTGATAAGTATCAAAATCTACCTATTTTATATCACTTTTTATTAGGGGAGAGAAAGACTCGGTCCTACCCGTTTGCTTCTGGCCGGGTCAGACCTGGTTCGATTTGTTAAAAAAGGACTAGCCCGTACAAAATTGAAATGGGACAGCACGGGGTCGGGACGAGTTTCGGTCTATCTTGGGGTCACCCGGCCCAACCCGCACTCATATATAAATGAAAAAAAATTATGTACCCAAAGAACCCATCAAAAACTCATTTTTTTTTTCCTTCCATTGATAAGGAGAACAAGGTTTTAGACCCACAAGAATTCTCAAAACATTGCTATACTAACCAGGGCACTAAATGTGACAAGAGATGAGGTGTGAGTCTATAACATTCCATAAATACTTAATTCTATTTGAAGCAACATGTGTGAGACTATGAGTATTGTGAGAGTAGTAAATCTTCCCCTTTTCATATTCTTCTTCTTTCAATGTTTTAGGGTTATTTTCTCATATCCCCAATGAAGAAATGGAGAATGGAGAACATGTGAAACCAAGTTAGAAACAAGCCAACAACCATTAAGACTTATCATTTCAAGTATTGTTAGGGATTGCTTCAACATCTTCACAAACTCAAATTGTTCTTGCCTCATCATCCAAGTATTTTTCATTTCTTTAATTTCTTATTCCAACTCTTGATTTACATGCTCTTTGTATATTTTTTCATATTATTTCAACCTAAACATATTAAAATTTAGCTTCATCCATCTTATCTTCTTTATATTTTTTCATATTAGCTGTGAGTCTGTAATATTCCATAACATTGATTTGAACCTCAATGTGTCCTTCTAATGCATGAGGTTTATGTATTAAATGTGTATCTCATACTACTTATGTTGAGCCTAAAAGCTATAGTTGTTAGCCTTTTACAATACTTCAGGTATAACAATCCCTTTCTATTATTGTCAGACTCATAAGGATGCTAGCATTTATTGTCATCACAACAAGATAGAATTAATTATCGTGGTCGTTTGGATTTGATTCTTTGACATTTCGCTAACACTAATTGTTATTAACATTATCTATCTACCACTACTTATTTTTATCATTCAATGTTCTTCACAGCTGGTGTTTGTTATTTTTTTAGCTAAAAGAAATGGCAAACAAAGAGGGTAACACAATCCCTCCCACAATAGCAGATAAAAGAAAAAATCCTCCTACAGAATCACCAACTTAACTTAGGAAAACGAGGTTGGTAGAGATGAAGAGGAACATAAAAAGAAATATGTTGTTTGGGATCACTTCACTAAGCTTCCTTTTATAGAGACTAAGGGCCAACACAAGGCTAAGTGTAACCATTGTCGTAGCACATACTTTTGTGAACCAAACAAACGTGGAACAAATTCTATGCGCAAACATTTGAAACAAAAGCATCAATGGATATTTTGTAAAGTGAGTAAGAAAGGAACACTTGATAGCTTAATGCCAAACCTTATAGTGGGCGATGTTTTAGATGGAACCAAATCTATGGGCGATAACTTAGATGATTGTCGGAGGGCTGTCATTGAATTTGTTATATGTCATGAAATGTCATTTAAGGTTGTTGAAGGGCGTGGATTTCGTCGAATGATGAACCGACTAGAACCTAGATTCATTGTACCATCTAGGTTCACAATTGCAAGGTGTAAGAACCCAAAATTCTACCCTTAAATTTTTTTCAATATTTTAACCCAATTTCATGCATTTTCCTGTAACTTACATTTACCAATTGAATAACCTTATTTTAAATCTCATTTTCCTCTTCACACTCAATCTATGAACTAATAACGACATACACATTCGTTTGACAGAAAAACATAATTCCTATTAATGTAGATCAGTAACTACCGTATACAACTAGCTATGCATTTCCAAAATACACATAGCTACAAATATCCAGAGTTACCATATCCATGGTCAATAACATATACAAAAATTAGGCCTATGATTACAAATAGTTAGTTCAGAATACAATCAGTTAGATTACAAAAGAACGGAAATAAGGACTTCAAAATACAAGTCTCTAAGCTCCAAAATCAAAACATCCTTACATCTTCCACCTACCTGCAATGGGGTTAACATTGACCATACACAGAAAACACAAAGGAGTAAGTCGTTAACTCAATAAATGTCAATGTACGTTAATCCACATTTTAATAAGATTAAGTAAACAATTTAAAGTCATATATGCTTAAAACCATTTTCATCGTTCACAATTTTGAAAACCATGCTACATAACTTGAGCCAAAGTTTGCTACATCGCTTGAGCCAAAGCGTGCTACATCGCTTGAGCCAAAGTTTGCTACATTACTTGAGCCAAAGTCGCTAACCAATCATGGTCGGCTAAAAACGAGTTTTCTTTTCATTGACACTCCATCAATTCATAAATAGTAAATTCACGCCATCATTATTACAAACATACCCATATATGTTTATAATAAATAAGTGGTTCACAACTTGATTCATTATCCACAACAAGAAAATCCAGGCATTTTCTAACACAATGCATAAGTGAAAGACTTATCCTTACCTTGGTGAGTGTTGGGTTTGGTTCTTGGTAACTTCGCAAGTTCCACAGACACCGCCTCCAACTTTAGGATCTTTCCTCATTCCCACCATATAACACAATGTTAGTCATTTATTCCAAATAACACATAAATAACTTATTTTGCATCTTTAACCACATAAGATATTTAATACATTTCCAATGTTTCTAAACTACTTTCATTATAAGTTTACAAACATCTAAAACATACATATTCATCTCATATTTCAACATTAGAATGCTTAATCATCTTCTACCTCTAGCATTTTATCCATTTTCCTCTTTAACCACATTTTCTCTTTAGGGTTTTGGGGTTTCCATGAACCAACCCACAAACCCTTTCCATTCTTGCAATACCAACTCTAAACCAAGAGTTTGTAAGAGAAAAACAACATAAAACGAACCATAACTCAAAAGGATGAGTTTTCATGGTTTCTCACATTTTGAGAAGAGATCCAACATACCCAAAACAAGTTTCAAAGGGAAGAAGAGAGTTAGAATCAAGAGTTTTACCTCTTCTCAAGCTTGTAGATGAGTATCAAAGCTCCTTGCCCTTGGAAAAGCTCTCTTCTCTCACCTCTCTTCAATTTCTAACCCTAAAATGTGTTTGGGGTTTCTCATTTAATGCAAACTCGTCGGGTTCTCGCTTAAGCGAGCCCATTCTCGCTCAAGCGAGAAAATCCCACCCATTTTAAAAACTCAGATTTGACCCTCTCGCCCAGGCGAGGGAACTCTCGATCAGGCGAGGTAGCTCTCGCTCAAGCGAGGATCTTACAGCCTCGACAGGTCCAAAATGTCACTTTTCTCGCCCATACGAGACAACTCTCGCTTAGGCGAGACCACTCTCGCTCAAGCGAGAATCCTTCAGTATATATAGCCCAGGATTTCACCCTCTGAGGTAAGCCTTTCTCGCCCAGGCGAAAATCCCTCGCTTAAGCGAGAATCTCAGGACTGATACTATAATTTTAAAGACTTAAATTAAGGGTGTCACAATCCTTCCCCTCTTATAAGAATTTTCGTCCCCGAAAATTAAACATACCTCGATTCGAACAGAGGAAGGTAATCCTCCCTCATATCATGCTCCACATCCCAAGTAGCGTCCCCTTCGTCCACTTGGCTCCATAGTACCTTCATCAAGGGAATCTCTTTGCCCCTTAGTCTTTTGACACTAGTATTCATGATTCTCACGGGCAACGTCGTAAAAGTCAAGTTATCCTTCAACTCTATCTGATCAGACTCAACCACATGAGATGGATCCCCGACATATTTCCTCAACTGGGACACATGAAACACATTGTGAAGATTCGACAATAACGGAGGTAAAGCAATATGATATGCTACCGGCCCAATCCTCTTTAATACTTGATATGGCCCAATAAATCGCGGAGTCAGCTTACGAGACTTCAACACTCTACCAATCCCGGTAGTCGGGACTACTCTCATGAAAACATGATCTCCCTCCTTAAACTCAAGAGGTTTCTGCCTCTTATCGTAATAGCTTTTATGCCGACTCTGGGCTATTCTCATATTCTCCTGGATCTTCTTGATCTTTTCCATCGTCTCTTGGACCAGCTCGGGTCCCAATATCAAGTTCTCCCCAGTTTCAAACCAACTCACTAGAGTTCGGCACTTCCTACCATACAATGCCTCATTGGGTGCCATTCCAATACTCGAATGGAAGCTATTGTTGTTAGTAAATTCAATCAAAGGCAATATGCCATCCCAACTCCCCGATTGTTCCAAGACACAAGCCCTCAAAAGATCCTCCAATGACTGTATAGTTCTTTCCAATTGACCGTCCGTTTGTGGATGATAAGCTGAACTCAATTTCAACTTAGTTCCCAATGCAGACTGCAAACTAGTCCAAAAGTTCGAAGTAAATCGAGGGTCTCTATCCGAAACAATGCTCGACGGTATCGCATGCAAACGAACTATTTCTCAGATATACAGTTCTGCTAATCGCTCCAAAGAATACCTCATGTTCATAGGCAGAAAGTGTGCAGACTTAGTTAACCGATCCACTATCACCCATATCGAGTCATACCCTTTCTGAGTTATTGGAAAGCCCGATACAAAATCCATGGAAATACTATCCCACTTCCAAACGGGAATTTTTAGGGATTGTAGTTCTCCCGCTGGCCGCTGATGCTCAATCTTGGCTTTATGACAGACAAGACAACTCGAGACATACAAAGTCACGTCCCTTTTCAACCCAGACCACCAAAACAACTTTTTCAAATCTTGGTACATCTTTGTAGTTCCCGGGTGAAAACTCATTTTACTCTTATGTGCATCCTCTAAAATATTATTTCGCAATTCCCCATCACGAGGCACACACACTCTCCCTTTGTATCGCAACATTCCACTAGGGTCCGATGCAAATCAGTTTCCTTCCCACTCATCATGAAATATCGTTTAACCATTAGCTCACTATCCTCAATTTGCATTACCCGGATTTGATCAAACAGTTCATTTGTGACCTTGAGCATTCCTATCATCATACTATGAGGCCTTATCTGAACCTCCAAGTTCATATCCTTAAACTCCTCAATCAGTTTTCCTTCTCTAACCATCAAAGTCGACATGTGTAAAGACTTCCGACTTAAAGCATCGGCCACCACATTGGCCTTTCCCGGATGGTACAGCAGTCCAAAATCGTAGTCCTTAAGAAACTCCATCCACCTTCTCTGTCTCATATTCAGTTCCTTTTGATCAAACAGATATTTCAAGATTTTGTGGTCGCTGTACACCTCAAACCTTACACCATATATATGGTGTCTCCAGATTTTCAAGGCAAAGACCACTTCAACTAATTCTAAATCATGCGTACGGTAGTTTTGCTCATGCGTTCTTAATTGTCGAGAAGCATAGGCAACAAATTTCCCCTCTTGCATCAGAACACAACCCAAACCTTGCTTAGAAGCATCACAGTACACACTGAAATCACGGTCAGTACAAGGAAGGACGAACACGGGCGTCGTAGTCAATCTCCGTTTCAACTCTTGAAAAATCTCTTCACAATGGATTGTCCACACATAAGGTTCCCCCTTTCTGGTGAGCTTAGTCAAAGGTAGTGCCAACTTTGAAAATCCCTCTATAAATTTCCGATAATAATCAGCCAAACCCATAAAACTCCGGATCTCAGTAACTGACATGGGTACTGCCCATTCCATAACCGCTTCAACCTTTGAAGGATCTACAACTACCCCTTCCTTGGATATTACATGTCCAAGAAAATTTACCTTCCAACCAAAAATCGCATTTAGACAATTTAGCATATAACCGATTCATACTCAGAAGCTCTAGAACAATTCTCAGGTGCTCTGCATGTTCTTCTCTGCTTTTGGAGTAAACCAGAATGTCATCAATAAATACCACTACGAATGAATCCAAATATGGATGAAAAATCCGATTCATGTAGTCGGTAAATATTGTTGGGGCATTCGTTACACCAAAAGGCATGACCAAATACTCAAAATGTCCATACCTCGTCCTAAAAGCAGTTTTAGGAATATCCTCCGACTTCACACGAAGTTGGTGGTAACCCGACCAAAGGTCAATTTTTTAGAACACCACCACACCCTACAACTGATCCATCAAGTCATCAATCCTAGGCAGTGGATACTTGTTCTTGATGGTGACTTTGTTCAACTGTCTATAATTCGTGCACAACCTCATACTCCCATCTTTCTTCTTAACCAACAAAACAGGTGCATCCCACGGTGAGACACTAGGACGAATAAACTTCTTTGCCAACAAGTCCTCAACTTGTTTTTTCAACTCAGCCAACTCTAACGGTGCCATCCTATAAGAAGCTATATAGATGGGTCTCGTTCTAGGTACCAAATCAATAGAGAATTCAACTTCTCTCATTGGCGGCAATTCCGGAATATCACCAAGAAATACCTTAGGAAATTCACGAACTATCGGAATATCCTCAACTTCGTATTTCTCAATACCCTCCAGGGATGCCAACAACATAAACACGGCTCCTCCCTCCTTACAGGAAGTCCTGACTTCCTTAGCCGACAACGACTTCATATAACTAGTCTAATCAGAAATCTCATCCGGACTTCCGAACACCACGGTCTTATCAGCACAATCAAGAACCACATGATTTGACGACAACCATTCCATTCCACTATTTGCCCACAATTTACCTTAGCATTCCCAACATTGCATGCACTACCACGTAGAACCAAGGTAGTCACTCAACAAATCATCTAAACGAATAAGACTTTTAAAGCCTCTCCCCTCGTACAAAATCAAACTATCCACTAATTATCCAATTACATCAAACATTTCTGCCACCATACCATACAGTAGAAGGAAATTACCGATCCCTAGCCTCAATTGGACCATAACATTTCACCCAAACTAGGTACTCTGTTACCAATCGACAAGGGCAAATTAATAAACACTCAGTCCCATAACATACATTAGAAGTGGATACCCCAATTACCCTAGCAAATATAAATTTAGTATTCCACTTGTAGCACGTCTAGAAACACATGGTCATAATCGTACCACCAAATTTTTAACAACATCATATTTATCAAGTGACGGTTGCTAAAATTTTGGGATTCTCCAACATGATACTAAATCAATGTTTAGCCACAAGCTACGTTTTACCCAAGAATGATTTTCAAAAATAGTTTGAACCCACGATTCCTGGCAATCATGTCGTGAAAACAAGGTTTACGTAATCATTTCAACATAACTCAAAACCCTTTCTCTCATGCAGTTACACTACAATCATGCATAGCAATTAGTGGCGCTCATGAAACAAAAATACTTTTGTCGGTACAACATTGAAAGCAGATAATTGGTGCACATCACCACTATATCGTGCATTGCTAATGTTCTACTACAAAAGGATCGATCATCATAGACCAAAAGTTTCACGTACAAAGAGTCAAAATAACTTTGTCATTCTCGATACCACTTTCCACAAAAGCATAGAACCGAAATTTTGTTTATCAATTAACCCGCTAACACTTAAACAACACAACCTATCCATGTCCATTCATCATCGATAAACATCTCATCACACAATCAGTTGCATGCTTATTCTTTTTCATATTGACTCGTTTTGATCACTACCATGAGTCACTTCAAAACACAACATATCTAAAGGTTCACGTTTATTCAATTGCATTCATCACATTGACGGGGTAAGTAACTTAACTAGCCTCATTCATTGCCTGTCAATATAAGTTTTACCCCCTTAGCACACATATACAGATCAATGCAAACAAGATCTTAAATTCTCACTAAGATATAAAACAAGAATCTTTCACATCAACAATTATCACATAGTTAAGCATCACACGATTTGCCGACCGCCAGTCCATCGTCAGGATGAAATCTAACTAGGACAACGGTAAGCGTATCCAAGCTAAGGTAAGGGTTCTACTATTTCCCCCAACCGTACACACTAAGACACCAGCGTCGACACCCACCACTGGTACACTAGGTGGGGTGGATATGACCAAGTCAAAAGCAATGACTCTAGATACATTCTCAGTCGGTTCACACATTCAACAAATATATGGAGTGTGTCGCTCCCGAATTAAACAACACTAAGGAGGAATACCTGTCATCATGCAATTACCTTTAACTGGATCATCAACACCTGATGTCCCTGAACCTCTCGTGGTAACCACTCGACCATGGTCCCTTGCCCTCTCAGCATGAATGACATTAAGTCTCCGATCTAGCTTGGGACAAAATCTTTTAATGTGCCCCAACTCCTTGCAGTGGAAACATCCATTTCCCGACCCCAGGCATGTGCTCCCAAAATGGAGTCTGCCACATTTGTTGCACATGGGAGTAGAAACCCCTCCGGTAGGAACGGTAGGTGGTCTCGACCCTTGGAAATTTATGTCACGATGTCTAGTAGGTGCCGCATAAGGTTTTCGGTCATCCTCCACTCTCTCTTTACCTCTCCCCTGCATATGGTTGCGTTGAGGTCCATAGTTTCGGGGAGGAATCGATTTGGGTGTCGCCACCTCATTCGCCCTCAGGTCATCCTCGTACATCTTGCACTTCTTGACCAAAGTAGCAAAATCAGCAATCTCTTGATGTCCGAACATCCTTTTCAGCTTGGGCCTTAAGCCCGATTCAAATTTAGAGCACTTGGACCGTTCGTCCACCTCCAACTCAGAGTATGGACAAAACCTGGCCAATTCCTCGAACTTAGCCGCGTATTCCCCCACCGACATGTCTCCTTGTTTCAACCTCTGAAATTCCATCTCTTTATTCCTTTTCAGATCAGCGGGAAAATATTTCTGAAGGAACTTCTCTTTAAAGGTACCCCAGACAATCACTTGGCCCTCCGTTTCCATTTGGCGTTGTGTCATCTCCCACTAGTTTTCAACTTCATTTGCCAGCATATAGGAAGCATAGGTTACCTTTTGAACATCGCTGCAACCCATGGCTCAGAATATCCTCTCCAGGCTTTTAATCCATTCATTCGCAGCATCCGGAGCAAATCCCCCTTGGAACTGTTTAGGCTTCTATCTACAGAACTCATCCAATCCCCAGTACTCGGCCGGTCCGGGTGGGACTAAAGGGTGTGAATTTAGACTGGGAGCTGCGTTCTGATTCAGACTCTGCAAATTCTCATTAACTTGTTGCAATGCAGCTACCATCTGAGCTAAAAGATCTGACTAGTTCCTCTTCCTCTACCAGCCATGTGTACCTGTGCTCATTAACTTGTCAGTAAATCAAATCTTCAACCGACAAGGGTCACATAATCACACATCAGTTTATACTAACCAACACAATTCAATCACAAAACCAGCAAACAATTCACATAAGTCATACAAAGAAGCATGCAAGCCATACCCTAGGCCGCAGAGTTGACATATGCTCTAATACCATATTGTAAGGACCCAAATTTTACCCTTGAAAATTTTTCCTTCATTTTCATTCTTTCATGCATACATTCATCATATTACTTTAATCACTCATTAGTCATTCCGTAAAACTCCTATTTAACATGTTATATTACAATACATTTCCTATTACAGAAAAAACTTAATTCATTCAATTAATCCTTAGTAACCACCGCATACAACTAGTTATGGATTTCCAAGAATCATAATGCCCATAACTACACATATCCAGAGTTACAGTACTCAGAATTACATTTTTCCCAAAATAGCTTTTAGTCCGTTATAATACAAAAGGGATAGATAGAGACATGCAAGTTAAGAAATGCATGAGATTCCTAAGTGAGCCTCCTCAAAGTCTCTCGTTTACCTACAATGGGATTATCATAAAAAAAACACAAAAAACAAGGGAGTAAGTCATTAGTTCAAAACTAACATCACAAGATAATCCACATTTTAAGTATAAATAAGCATTGGAATAAATTATCATCACAAGCACATAAGTATAACATTTGTATTTCCTTCCTTCCATCGCCATGTTATTCATATTCACCCTATAGTATATATATCTCATAATATATATTCTATAGCATGCATATTACTTTCATGCCAAACATACTCATTCCTCATCATTCATATTCACCCTATAGTATATATATCTCATAATATATATTCTATAGCATGCATATTACTTTCATGCCAAACATACTCATTCCTCATCATTCATATTCACCCTAGTATATATATCCCATAATATATATTCTATAGTATGCATATTACTTTCATTCCAAACATACTCATTTCCCATTAATCGTATTCACCCTTGATCACATTCAACGAGTCTACCCGCAAATATAATCCTCTACCACATTGGGTAGGTCTAGTTAATGCTCCATACCACATCGGGCAGGTCTAGTTTATTCCCCATGCCACATCGGGCAGGTCTAGTTTATTCCCCATACCACATCGGACAGGTCTAGTTTATTCTCCATACCACATCGGGTAGGTCTAGTTAATTCTCCATACCAAATCGGGCAGGTCTATACAACAATAATCCACTACCACACAGGGTAGGACAACAACAATAATCCACGACCACTCAGGGTAGGACAACAGTAATAATCCACTACCACACAGGGTAGGACAACAGCAATAATCCACTACCACTCAAGGTAGGACAACAGTAATAATTCACTACCACTCAGGGTAGAACAACAGTGATAATCTACTACCACTCAGGGTAGGACAACAACACACTTACAAACATATTACCTCTTACACGTACCTTATTCCCATCATTTCATATAAAATGGAAACACTTATCCCTTACCATAGTGAGCGTTGGGGTCGGTTCCAGGTAACTTTAAAATTCTCCTCCGCGATTTCCTCCAACCTTAGGATCTTTTCTCATTCCCACCAATAACAACAATGTCAGTCATTTATTCAAAATAACACATAAACGACTCATTTCATCGTCAAACATACAAGAGATTCACATATTTTCAAGGTTTCCAAAACTACTTCAATACGAGTTTCCAAACATCTAAAACATACATATTCATCTCATATATCAACATTAGAGCATAACTCATCTTCTACATCTAACATTTCACCCATTTCACTTTTTACTCATATTCTCATTTTGGGGGTTTTGGGGTTTTCATGAATAAACCCACGAAACCTTTCCATTCATCAATTATCAACTCTAAACCAAGGGTTTACAAGAGAAAAACAACATAAAACGAAGCATAACTCTAAAGGAAGAGTTTCCATGGTTTCTCACACTTTGAGAAGAGATCCATACACCCAAAAACGAGTTTGAAAAGGAGAAAGAGAGTTAGAATCAAGAGATTTACCTCCTCTCAAGCTTCTAGATGATTCCCATGAGTTCTTGCTCTCAAAATCACATTCTTCTCTCTTCTCTCTCAATTTCTAACCCTAGAATGTGTTTCGGGTTTCTATTATAAAGTAAACTCGTCGGGTTCTCGCTCAAGCGAGCCCATTCTCGCTTAGGCGGGACCCGCCTTTTTAAAATTTCAGATCTGACGCTCTCGCTCAAGCGAGGGATTTCTCGCTCAAGCGAGGGATTTCTCGCTCAAGCGAGGTAGCTCTCGCTCAAGCGAGGATCCTCTCGCTCAAGCGAGGATCTTACAGCCTCGACAGGTCCTGAATGCCACTTTTCTCGCCCAGGCGAGACAACTCTCACTCAGGCGAGACCACTCTCGCTCAAGCGAGACCACTCTCGCTCAAGCGAGACAACTCTCGCTCAAGCGAGAATCCTTCAGTATAGCCAGGATTTCACCCTCCCAAGTGAGCCTCTCTCGCCCAGGCGACAATTCTCTCGCTCAAGAATCTCTGGACTAATACTATAATTTTAAGGACTTAAAATTGAGGATGTCACACTTCAAACTTGGCCGCATAATCTCCCACCGACATGTTTCCCCGTTCCAACTTCAAGAACTTCATTTCCTTCTTCCTCTTCAGATCAGCAGGGAAGTATTTATGAAGGAATTTCGCCTTGAATGTACCCCAGGAAATCAATTGTTCCTCCGCCTCCATTTGGCGTCGAGTAAACTCCCACCAGTTCTCGGCCTCATTCACTAGCATATAAGTGGCATAGGCCAACTTCTGAGCCTCCGAACAGTTCATGGCCCTGAAGATCCGCTCCATTCCTTGAATCCATTCAATGGCAGCATCAGGAGCAAATCCCCCGTGGAAATGACTAGGTTTCCTCCTGCAAAACTCATCCAGACCTTGGTAATCTGTCGGTCCGGGTGGGACTAGGGGTTGCGAACTCGAACTTGGTGCAGGGTTCTGATTCAGACTATGTAAGTTCTCGTTCATCTGTTTTAGTGTAGCCACCATCTAAGCCAACAAATCATTTGGAACGTTCTGACTCGTTCCTCTCCCTCTTCCTCTTCCAGCCATGTCTTAACCTGCGCTAATTGATAGTCAGCACACATATTTAACTCACATAAGTCAGGTTATCACATAGCCCCCTAGCATATTACATGTAACCAACCAAGGCTACGTGTTTTAAACATTCAATTCACACAATCTCACCTAGTCAAATCATAAACATTTTACAAAGAAGAAAGTAAGGCCATACTCTAGGCCGCAGAATTAACTATGCTCTGATACCATATTGTAAGAACAAAAATTCTACCCTTAATTTTTTTTCATTATTTTAACCCAATTTCATGCATATTCCTGTAACTTACATTTACCAATTGAATAACCTTATTTTAAATTCTCATTTTCCTCTTCACACTCAATCTATGAACCAATAACGACATACACATTCGTTTGACAGAAAAACATAATTCATATTAATGCAGATCAGTAACTACCGCATACAACTAGCTATGGGTTTCCAAAATACCCATAGCTACAAATAGCCAGAGTTATCATTATCCATGGTCCCTAACATATACAAAAATTAGGCCCATGATTACAAATAGTCATTTTAGAATAGAATCAGTTAGAATACAAAAGAACGGAAATAAGGACTTCAAAATACAAGTCTCTGAGCTCCAAAATCAAAACATCCTTACATCTTCCACCTAATTGCAATGGGATTAACATTGACCATACACAGAAAACACAAAGGAAAAAGTCGTTAACTCAATAAATGTCAATGTACGTTAATCCACATTTTAATAAGATTAAGTAAACAATTTAAAGTCATATATGCTTAAAACCATTTTCATCGTTCACACTTTTGAAAACCATGCTACATAACTTGAGCCAAAGTTTGCTACATCGCTTGAGCCAAAGCTTGCTACATCGCTTGAGCCAAAGCTTGCTACATCGCTTGAGCCAAAGCTTGCTACATCGCTTGAGCCAAATCTTGCTACATCGCTTGAGCCAAAGCTTGCTACATCGCTTGAGCCAAAGCTTGCTACATCGCTTGAGCCAAAGCTTGCTACATTACTTGAGCCAAACTTTGCTACATAGCTTGAGCCAAAGCTTGCTACATTACTTGAGCCAAAGTTTGCTATATTACTTGAGACAAAGTCGCTAACCAATCATGGTCGGCTAAAAACGAGTTTTCTTTTCATTGACACTCCATCAATTCATAAATAGTAAATCCACGCCATCATTATTACAAACATACCCATATATGTTTATAATAAGTAAGTGGATCACAACTTGATTCATTATCCACAACGAGAAAATCCAAGCATTTTCTAACACAATGCATAAGTGAAAGACTTATCCTTACCTTGGTGAGTGTTGGGTTTGGTTCTTGGTAACTTCGCAAGTTCCACCGACACCGCCTCCAACTTTAGGATCTTTCCTCATTCCCACCATATAACACAATGTTAGTCATTTATTCCAAATCACACATAAATAACTCATTTTGCATCTTTAACCACATAAGAGATTTAACACATTTCCAATGTTTCTAAACTACTTTCATTATAAGTTTACAAACTTCTAAAACATACATATTCATCTCATATTTCAACCTTAGAATGCTTAATCATCTTCTACTTCTAGCATTTTATCCATTTTCCTCTTTAACCACATTTTCTCTTTAGGGTTTTGGGGTTTCCATGAACCAACCCACAAACCCTTTCCATTCTTGCAATACCAACTCTAAACCAAGAGTTTGTAAGAGAAAAACAACATAAAATGAACCATAACTCAAAAGGATGAGTTTTCATGGTTTCTCACATTTTGAGAAGAGATCCAACATACCCAAAACAAGTTTCAAAGGGAAGAAGAGAGTTAGAATCAAGAGTTTTACCTCTTCTCAAGCTTGTAGATGAGTATCAAAGCTCCTTGCCCTTGGAAAAGCTCTCTTCTCTCACCTCTCTTCAATTTCTAACCCTAAAATGTGTTTGGGGTTTCTCATTTAATGCAAACTCGTCGGGTTCTCGCTTAAGCGAGCCCATTCTCGCTCAAACGAGAAAATCCCACCCATTTTAAAAACTCATATTTGACCCTCTCGCCCAGGCGAGGGAACTCTCGATCAGGCGAGGCAGCTCTCGCTCAAGCGAGGATCTTACAGCCTCGACAGGTCCAAAATATCACTTTTCTCGCCCAGGCGAGACCACTCTCGCTCACGCGAGGCAACTCTCGCTCAAGCGAGAATTCTTCAGTATAGCCCAGGATTTCACCCTCCCAGGTGAGCCGTTCTCGCCCAGGCGACAATCCCTCGCTCAAGCGAGAATCTCATGAATGATACTATAATTTTAAAGACTTAAATTAAGGGTGTCACACAAGGGATTGCTATCAACTATTTTTTGATGAGAAGAAAAAACTAAAGGCTTGGTTTGCAAAGTCATGCAACCATGTTTGTATGACAACAGATTGTTGGACTTCAAACCAGAATTTAGGCTACATGTGTTTGACTTCACATTTCATTGATGAAGATTGGAGGCTACAAAAAAGAATCTTGAACTTTTGTTTGGTTGAAAGCCACAAAAGTGAAACCATTGGTAGAGAAATTGAGAGATGTTTAAGAGAATGGAGAATCGAAAGAGTGTTCACTATTACAGTAGATAATGCAAGCTCCAATGATGGGGAAATTTCATACATTTGAAGGAAACTAGACGTAAGGATTGAGCTAGTTTGTGGTGGTAAATATTTGCATATGATATGTTGTGCTCATATTTTGAATTTGGTTGTCAATGATGGGTTAAAGGAACAAAAACCTTCAATTGATAGCATTAGGAATGACGTGCGATATGTTAGGTCTTCTCCCTCAAGACTTACAAGATTTAAAGAATGTATTGAGGCTGAACTGATTGAGTTTGAAATCCTTGTGTGCTTGGATGTTCCAACTAGATGGAATTCTACTTAACTCATGTTGGAACGTGATGAGAAGTTTCAGAAGGCATTTGATAGACTTTATGATCAAGAATCAGATTTTCGAAAATGGTTTGGTGATGATGACAAAGGGAAGAGGAAATGTGGTCCACCTACAGAGAAAGATTGGAATCATGCTAGGATATTCATTCAGTTTTTGGAAATTTTTTATAGAATGACTTTGCGTTTTTCTAGTTCTTTGCATGTGACTTCAAATAAATGTTATAGTGAAATTGCATCAATACAAGCTACTTTGACATCATGGAGTTATAATCAATCTGAACCTTTTGGTTCAATGGCTCTTTCTATGATAACAAAGTATGATAAATATTGAGGAAATGTTGAAAAGATTAACCCATTGTTGTTTGTTGGGAATGTCTTGGATCCTCGGTTCAAACTTGAGTATGTCACTTGGAGCATAGAGGATACTTGCACTGGAGATTTGGCAGCCAATATTCTTAGTTTGGTCAAGGACACATTGGAGGACTTGTACAAAGTTTATGCTCAAGGAATTTCTGAAAATATGGAGATGGTATATGGTGGAGATTCCTCTAATAAAACACTAAATGCAGCATTGGAGGAGAACCTTAAGGGGTCAAAAGTCCAAGATGTGGTGCAAAATAAGAAGAAAGCTTGGAAAAAGCAAAAAAGAGCCAAAACTAATTTTGAAAAAACTGATCTTGAGAGATACTTGACAGAAGATATCATGGAGGATGAATACAACTTTGACATCTTGGCTTGGTAGAAGACAAATGCTTCAAAATATAGGATACTTTCTATCATGGCTCATGATGTATTTGTCATTCCGGTTTCTACTGTTGCATTTGAGTCATGTTTTAGCACCACTGGACGTGTGCTTGATGTCTTTCGCAACTCTTTATCTCCTAAAATGGTCAAAGCTCTCATTTTCACTCAAAATTGGATAAATCATGTTGGCCTCAAGTTTTATGATAAAGATTTTGATCAATTTGATAGCACCGAGAAGATTATTGGTGGTTAGTTAACACTTCATTTTACTATTGTTTAATTGTTTTAAATATATGGGCTATCATGTAAATCAATTTTGTGTTTGCGGATGTTCATGCTAAGATTCCCGAGTCACATGGAGCAATTGGAGAACCAATAACCATGAACTTTGAGTCATAAGAAACCTTAACATCAACTTCTTTTTGTTTTGTAAATGAAAAATTGTCTTATGTTTTTTGTGTGGGGTAAACACAATTTTTGTGTGTATGAATACTACCAATATGACATTATTTTGGAATGTATAGTGGACTAGAAGGTTTAGAAAACTAGTACATTTGGTTGGTCTATAGAAACCTCACTTGACTTAGGATACATTATGGAGATTGATTTTGTGGAGATTGATGTTTGGTTGGTCTATCTTTAATGATTTAAACTACTTGTTTGTGATCTACTTATTCCCATTTATATTATAGCTTATCTATTATGAATGATATATAGTAATGTTTGTGCATACTGTTATTTGTGCATAATGCTTGCATACTGTTAGTGCCTTGCAAAATTCTAATGCTTGTGCAGAATATTAGTTTATAAAATCTTTGCAGCAGTTTTTGTGCAAGATATTGTGCAGAATATTGTACAGAATATTGTGCAAGATATTGTGCAGAATATTGTGCAGAAAATTGATTTGTTCATAATATTTGTTTGAGTACCATCACCATATGTTAAAAGAAGGGGCAAACCCGGACCCGTCCTATTTTATTCGGGTCTTAATTGGACCCCTACATGTTGGGTCTCATCAAATATAGGGTCGGGTGCGGGTTTAATAATTACCCCGATTAATATTTAGTACCAGGTACGGGACAAGCCTTACCCGACCCAACCCGGCTCACTCCCACTCCTACTTCTTATGACACTTATCTTGATAAAGCAAGCTTAATACCTAACTTATTACTCACTTTTCAGATAAACTTTGTATGCTTAAATAGTATACTTTTTTATCACCTCTTGTCCAAGTTCTTTTTGAATTTTGTAGAAAATATATCAACAAGAAATACTTGAAAGATAGCCCAGATCACAAGCCACAAGCACAAAAAGAATTGATCAAAATTGTATTCCTCGTTTTTCGACTTCACGACTTTATTACAGTCGCCACTAAATTTTCTAATATTCAAGTTCGGGAGTGAGTTACGAAGTAAGTAATGTATTAGCACCCTATCCGCCCATTTTAAATGGCAGCCCTCACTAAATTGCATGACTTAATTTATAATTTAAAGTTAATTGGTTATTAAATTAATTATTAAAAAGGACAAAATTTTATTTATTTTTTTGTTGTACTTAACAAGATGGGACCTTGCTCCTACGTACCCCTATTAGGGAATCAATGTTATGTAGTTCTTTAGATAGAAAAATGTATGTTGGTTGGGCTAATTTTATTATTTTTGAAAAATGAGGTGTTAAGTCTTATATAATACTCCTATTAATATAAGTGAAGTATAACGCATGTGTCTCATAGCATGCCTCATATCTAGGATTAGTTTGGATCTTATCGCCTTTTTTATTATATAAAAAATTGATTTATTAAAAATGATACATTGTAGCAACTATTCCTAAATTTTAAGGAAGTAAAATTTAGCCCTAATGTCTATCATGCATTATACCTTAAAAATTAAGAAAATTGCTACTTTAACTTATTATTAAATTCCTTGCATTTTACTTAGTAAAAAGAATATTTCATATTTTTACTAATTTTTGTTATTTACATTTTTTGTTAATAAGATTCTGAAATACACAAGAAAAGTAATTTTATTCAAATTCACCAAAAGTATTGATACACAAAAGAAATTTTTGTTGATTTTAGTTATTACTATTTATTCCATAAAAAAAAATTGTACTTCTGTGATATTACCAGTTGATGCTGGATATAGCAAGGAAGTCGCAATGTGGCCTTCTCTTGTTGGATGCAGTTGAAGGTGTATCGCGTCTAAAGTGAGCTCAGTAGGTGATCCCTTGTTCCCATAGAAGGTCGAATCTGGTGCGACAGTGTGTAGAGAAACCGAGTTGCATTTGGACGACTATTTGGCTAATTGGGAAGTCACGCATATGCTCAAAAAGTATGCCAAGCAGAGAATGGTGATTTAGCCACAAGGCAAGAGCACGAGGTGAACATTGAGCATACCTGTACTAGATCACGTAGCTCTTTGGCAAAATCTCTTCTCTGTGTGAGAGCTGTTTTCCACTTTTCTTTCTCTCTCTTTTTGATGTTTTTGCTGTTTTTTTGTGTGTATATCCCTTAAGTATACACTACCCACTTATTTATACTAAATCATAAATGACTCTACCTCTAAAATCTCTAAACCTAATTATCTAAACTTTATCCTCAACATTTTCTAATGGATAAAATCCCATAAAAAATCTGATTTGACAAGATTATAATCCCTTCTTATTTTTAATTTGCTTAACTCATAGAAGCATCTAAAGCATATATTAGTCATCTATATTGATTTATTTTCAATAATTCGAAATTAATTATAGAAAATAAATAAAAAAAGTATTAATTATTATTTATTTATTTAATATTATAAAAATGGTATTGTTAAGGCACTTCCCGCGCATTGAACCAGGGATCTGTTGAGGGAGTTCTCGTACTTGTCGTGATGAATAAGAGATTTGTTGAGGCAGTTCTCCCGCTTGCCGTGATGAACCATGGATTTGTTGAGGATGTTCCCGTACTTGGCATGATGAATCAGAGACTTGTTGATGCAGTTTCCGTGTTTGCCATGATGAACCAGGGATTTGTTGAAGTAGTTTCTGCTTTTTCATGATAAACCAAGGATTTGTTGAGGCGGTTCCCGCTCTTGTTAGTATGAAAAAGGGATTTGTTGAGGCACCTCTTGCGCTTGCCATGAAGAACTAGGGATTTGATTAGGCAGTTCTCGCGCTTACCATGAAAAACCAGGGATTTGTTGAGGCAGCTCTTATGCTTGTCGTGATTAACCATGGATTTGTTGAGGCAGTTCTCGCGGTTTCCTTGATGAAACATGGATTTGTTGAGGTAGATCCCTCGCTTGCCATGATGAACAAGGGATTTGTTGAGGTTGTTCTCGCGCTTGCCATGATGATCTAGGGATTTGTTGATGCAGTTCACGCGCATGCCATGATGAACCATGGATTTTTTTAGGCAGCTCTTGCACTTGCCATGGCGAACCATGAATTTTTTGAGGTGGTTCCCATGCTTGTTGTGACAAACCAACGATTTATTGAGACAGTTCTCCCGCTTGCCATGATGAACCAGAGATTTGTTGAGTCACATCCCACATTTGTCGTGACAAACCAATGATTTGTTGAGGCAATTCTTGTGCTTGTCGTTATGAACTAGGGATTTATTGAGCCAATTCTCATGCTTTCCATGAGGAACCAAGGATTTTTTGAGGCAGTTCACGTGCTTTCTTTGACGAATCAGAGATTTGTTGAGGCAGTTCCCGCGCTTGTCGTGATGAACTAGGGATTTGTTGAGGTAGTTCTCGTGCTTGACATGATGAACCGGGAATTTGTTGAGGCAGTTCTCGCGCTTGCCATGATGAACCATTGATTTGTTGAGGCAGTTCCCACGCTTGTCGTGATGAACCAGGGATTTGTTGAGGCAATTCTCGTGCTTGTCGTGATGAACCATAGATTTGTTGATGCAGTTCCCTCGCTTGCCATTATGAACCATAAATTTTTTGAAGAAGATCCTACACTTGCCATGATGAAGGTTTGGATGATGCTAGAAAAATTACTTGAGAATGGGATGGTCCTAGACCGATAGTTTATGCAATTAAGATACAGAGATGCATGTTTGAATGCATGGATATTTATGAATGTGTAATGTAGTGTTTGTTTTCCTATTGTAGGGATATGTGATGCATGAAGTTCATGTTCATTATAGTTATAATGATTCATGCATGAGTGTAACTATGCATTGGTTAATATGGTGATGTAGAGTGATGTCATGATGCATGTAACTAATATTGATAATATTATAATTAATGTGAATATGCGTCGATTTGAATATGGATATGTTTTGATGTATGTATGTTATGTATGATATGAGTATAATATGCTTGTTTGAATATAATGGAATGCCAATTTTCTAATTTATCACTCATCAACTGTTATGGACTCGACTGAAGCGACCCTTATTGTTTGTTGTTGATTGGTACTATAACTTTTTACTCGTCAAAATCTATCACAATTTACTTGAAGATGTCCTTCTCTTAAGGTGGTCCATAAAACTGTCTTAATATAATCTTGAGGATAATTATTAAACTCAACCATACTGCCCTAGTGTAGGATGTATGATGAATTCTTTCCTAAGTGTTGATATTTTTATGACAACAAAATTGTCTCAGTGTGCCTATTTTGAACCTTTGTCTTCATCGAGGTGTTTATTATTTATTCTCTCGAAAGATCTGCCTCAGTTTGGGTGATTGAGGATGTGTAGTTTTAAACCTTCACTCTGAGGGTGTTCATTTCATTTTCTCTATTTTTTTGCTCAAAATACCTAATCTATGTACCTGTTAGGAATTCTCTCATTTTATTATGATCCTAAGCCGTCTTTGTAGGTTTTCAACTTAGAACCACTCTCTTTTTCGTAGGTTGCCCATGTGGGTTTTCAACCTAGCACTTTTTTGGCTTTTTCTCTTTGATTTTTTTTTATCTTTCTTTCTTAGTGTTTTTTTTGTGAACACCTTCAGATGTCATGGTATCTTTTGAGAGAAAACAAAAGACTTGTATCAATTACCGCTTCGAGTTTTTATGATAGTGATAACTTAAGATTTTTCTTTACTTGGTTGATAGGTTTTTATCTCTAGATCCATGAGAAACAACTTCATTATTGTCCCAATTTTGAATTTCTTCTATCTTTCCACTAGAATTGCCCCAGTTTTGGGCTTCAATTGACTTTCTACAAGAAAATGGGGTCAACCTAAAATTGCCTCAGTGTGAGATAGTGAGATGTATCGTTCTGTTCGAATTATTCTTGTGGGCTTGGACTAGAAGGCCTTAGGCCAAAAATCATCTCAAAATTTGCCCCAGTTTGGTAAGTTTCCACTTTTTCTTTGTTTGGTACTCATTATTTTATGCATAACTCTTTAAAAATAAATACTAAAAGAATGATCATGCAAACTTGGGCAAGTTTTTGGTTTATGGGTGGTGATGTGGTAATGGTTATAAAATTGAATTTGGGTTTGGCTTATGTAGATGTAGTAGTTGTCGAATTTAATTTGGGTTTGGCTAATATATATGAGTTGATATGTTTATGAAGAATAGAGAATTGAGCTTGTATTTAGGCTTTAAGTGTAGTTGACGATATTTAATTTATGTTTGGGCGTTTATTAAAGTGGCGACGATGATAATGAATTTAATCATATGCACTAGAGATGAGGTTTTTATTAAAAAGTTATTACTTTAGTAAAGTCAACATTTTTGTCATGATGTACGTCTTAGGCAAATAAGTCGTCAACAAGGTCTTTCTAAGCTTGTATCTTGGTTTGACAAGGGTTTTCAAGAAAATGATAAAAGGCTAAAAAATATATGTTTCTTATACCCACCTTTCGCCTTTCTTCTTTATCCTATTTTCAACAGTTTTCTAACATGACATTCAACTATCAAATGAATTTTCAAGATTGTGATAAGAATAATCTCACACTTAGGAGGAAAATTTCTATGAAATGTTCCCTTTTGCTCTAATTGATATTGCACTTTTATTTGACCTAACCTTCGTCTCAAATATTTATTGAGCATTCTCAGCAGATTTTTTCATTTTTCATTTTTTTTATTACTTTAAGTTAGGAACACTCCTTATATTCTTTTATCACTTAGTCACAAGAAGATCGTGGAAGATTGTATTTTTTCTTTAATGTGAAGGAAAACTATTGAAAAACTGCCCTCCCCGGGCTATTCACATATATGAGGGTTGTTTAAAAATTATCCCCTTTCATGATGTCTAGGCTCAAATGGGTTGACTAGGGATATCTCCTTAGTGTTTGGGAATTACAAAAATGTATTGCATCATCAGAGTAATGTGCCTAAAATGCCCATCATCCTCCACTTTAAATCAAATATCTCATATTAATGCAAGAATTAGTTCATTTGGGTTTATTTTGTTATGTGCTTTTTTTGGATAAATATAGTTAGCGAGGTTAGTATGGTTGGTGATATGAGATATGAGATGGTGAAATTTGCATGATCAATGTATTAGTATATGCTCGTTAGAAAGATGTGCATTTGAAAGTAAACCTTTATTTATGATAATGGAAACATGGGTGAACTAGAAGTGTTTGACCTCATCTGGGGTCCTCAAATGAGAAGAAGTTTTCAAATTGGTCTTCAGTTGGGATAAGGTAGGAGAATGTGCCTCATCTTGTGTGACCGGTTTAGCTCATTTGGCATTGATCACAAAATGGGAATTCCCCATATTTATTAGATTTCTCCATATTCAATCAGGATTGTTTTCAGTCGAATCTAACAATAGTGTTATTAAAATTAAACGTTATGTGATGAATGCTCTCAGCAATGGATCATGAAACGTATGCAGAAAAAATGATTTTTAATGATGCATGATATGCATTAAGTGAACATTTTTTATTATTTTTTATCATGCTACATTGATTGAAATGCAACCTATAACTCAAAATGATGCATGAAATGCAAGTAATACCGATCTTGAGCTATACTACTTCAGAAAAACAAATGACATGAATGACGATACATTGATTTATGTTGGGATGTGTCAGTGACGTGAGATTAATATTTTTGAAGTATGTGATGCATGAGGATGCATGGGATGTTGCCAAGAATTGCATGTACTTTTTTGTGTACGAGATTCTTAGATGTGTGATTTTTTTTTTTTGCTTTTTATGATGAATCACGATATCAACAATAGTTAATGACATGATATGGTGGATTAGAATGCGTGAAATCTAATGTTTGAATGATATTTATTTTTTGATAAATGAATGAGCATATGTATGTTTATTTTTTTTAAATGTGCATGGATGCATAACGATTTTTTCCTTTTTGAATGTGTGAATAAATTATTAATTGAGTGAATGAATGAGAAAATAAATGCATGAATGATTTATATGTGAGTGAATGATTGTTTGAATTATATTTTTCTATTTTCATGTGTGCGTGGATGAATTTTTTAATGATATTTTTTATTTAATGTATGCATGAATGAAATATCTAAAAATGCGAAATTCATGCCCCTTAGGATAATGGACCCTATATTAGGGTGGTTTCACCATCATCACCATAGATGAAGTGACACAATGAGTTGACTTTTGTCATATAGTTCAGACTAACCTTGGGTAAAGGTGAGTGTCGCGCCCGGATTTTCGGCTACGCGACCTCTTTAGGAGTCACCACCATGTTTTTTGCAGTTAAAACATGGAAAACTCGATTTGAGCCCAAATTGGATAAAAATGGTCTTTTTAATCAGAGATGTGGATTCGGGAGTCGATTACAGATTGGGGAAGGTATTAGCACCCCGTCCGCCTGTATTAAAATGGTACCCTCGCTAATAACATAGACTTTTTATACCCTTAAACAATATTTATTACCATTTAGTAACTAAACCAAAATCTTTTATTTTTTGTTTTTATGTCTGACAAGAGTTAATATTACTCGTACGTATCCCTAAATTCTGTAGGGAATCAAGACTACGTAGTTCTAATTTGAAAATTGGTTGGTATTGGTTTATTTGATTAAAAAAAGGATTTTATTCACTTTAAGAAAAGATGAAGCAGCATAAGCTAATGTCCGCACCACGTCAAAACTTAAAGGGGTTTTAAAATAATTAAGTTATTTTTTGAAAAATAATTAAAATTCAATCATTTTTAAGATAGATGAAGCAGTAGAAACTAATGTCCACGCCGCATCTAAATTTAAAGAGGTTTTAAAATAATTAGGACATATTTGAAATATAGTTAAAATTTATTCATCTTTAAGATAGATGAAGCAGTAGAAGCTAATGTCCGCACCGCATCAAATCGTAAAGAAGTTTTCGAAAATAAAGATATATTTGAATTCAAGAGTCAAATTCTTTTATTATATTTTAAGAAAAAAACTTTAGCTAGATGTTGTAAGGACCCGATTTTCGTAATCCAAAAATTCTTTTTAAAACCTTGTTCATGAAAATGAAGTGATTACTTTTGGAAGACTTTACTTGAACGGTTTGGAAACTTGAGTGAATACAAATATTAGTTCCATTTATAAATCACAAGGCAGAAATATTCCAAATACATCTCACTTCAAAAGCATGTCATTATAATTCTCTTCAAATACGTAATCTAAACAATTATCTTTTCACAATGAACACTTTTAATACAAACATTAAATCAACTTCATTATACACTTAGGAGGAGTTCCATTTTACAAAATAGATAATCCAACATAGTTCTCATATTATAAACATTTATCATATAACATATCAATTACATAAAACCCTACTCTACCATGTACTCTTCTCCGCAAGCGTCCAACGCGCTACCGCCACCACCTGAACTCAAATTCACAACACATATAAGAAGAGACAAAAAGGGAGTAAGAACCAACTACGGCGACCGTAGCGTGAAATTACATAGAGTAATAACATTAAAGTATTACACCCTACATATCATCTAAAATCAAGCATATTAGACATATATCAATCAATACTAAAACCATATAATGTTCATATTTCCAATTAGTATAATCTTCATATCTCACTTAGACAAATCCAACAAATCAATGCAACATATCATAGGATATCCATTCTTTGGTCAACTCCTTTAACAATTTCTCATACCATTTATCCAACTCAATCATCCTCATAAAATCAACCCCCAATAATCCCTTTCAATAAACAGCAACAAACATTATACTCAAGGTCTTCCCGTACTTGCACAGCATTACTATACTTTCCAAATCGGAACCACACTTTAATTAAAGTACCACATCATATAGGATTAATCATACTTTACTCCAAGAGCCAATACCATCACCAAAAGGTAACTTATACATTACTACATAACTTGAGTCCAAAGTGTCGCTACATAATTGGAGCCCATAGTATCGCATCTTTAACTTGAGTCAGGGTGTCGTTATATAACTGGAGCCCACAGTATTGCATCTTTAACCCGAGCCAGGGTGTCGTTACATAACTGGAGCCTATAGTATCGCTAACCATTCATGGTCGGCTAAAAATATGTTTTATTTTCATTGATACACCTTCAATTTATAAACAGCGATCCCACACATCCTTTATTCCAAACACACCCATATATGTTTGTAATAATTTAACGGTTCACAACTTTGTCATTTTCATAAACATACTCATCTCCACTTTTAACCAATCAACAATCTGTCGCAGAATCATTGTTATAAACACACCCATATATGTTTATAACAAATAAACCATCCATAACACACCATTATCATAAACAAAACACACACAATATATTCTTCATCATATAACACATTAATGTTAGAACTATCTTTCATGACGGTGTATTACCATAAATGAGCATATTGCGTTTTACTTAAATAAATGGTTTTCCCACACATATATCTCCACTTTTATGTCTAATACATCATCATATAAAATAAAAACTCTCACATGGACCACAACACCCAAGAGAGTTTCTATCCGTTAACGTGCTCCGATTCTTGAGGGAAATCAGAGAAGATGACTCTAATGAAATACTCTAAGACCACAATGGTCTTTTCCCAGACCTTAGATTGCATAAGCTCCATGGATCCATAAGGAGCTACATCTCCCTCCATATCCTTCAATCTCCAATGTTCCATTTCCACCGCCAAAGCCCTCCAATGTGCCTCTAAGAAGCAAGGGGAAGAGGTTTTGGTGAGCTTTGGAGGTTTAGTGGAGGGGAGAATGGTTCATTTGTGTTGAGCCGCCATTGGGAGAGAAAGGGGAGAAAAGAAAATGAAGATTAGGGTTTGTGAAACCCTTTCTTTACTTTTATAGTTGGGTCCTCTCGCCTGGGCGAGGATATCTCGCTTGGGCGAAAAGCCCACGATATTTTAAGTTTCAAAACACGGACTCTCTCGCCTGGGCGAGATTCTCTCGCTCAAGCGAGAATCTCACAGCCTGCCTAGGCTTCTCTCGCTCAAGCGACCATTTTCTCGCTTGGGCGAGGATCCCAGAATTTCCAACGTTAAAACCCTGGGTCTCTCTCTTGGGCGAGACCCTCTTGCTCAAGCGAGAATTTGGCAGTATGCCCCATTCTTTAGGACTACTACCTCTTTCTAACGAGGATAAATTTAGGGTGTTACAGATGTAAATACATAATGATTAATATAAAGGTAATACTCAATTCTTAATTAAATAGTTAAAAAATATATATACAGTAAATCCAGTAAATTTTACTTTTGATGATATAATGATTAAACCAAAGGAATAAAAGAGAATGAATACTTAATTGCAGCAAACAATAGAATAAACTAATTTATTTGGAGTGATGGTTATCAAATCATACAGTAATAGAGACAAATAACAAATGAAAATAAATTATAAAAAGCATGGAAAAAACATGAATGAAATAGAAGGGGTTGGATTGAATGAAAAGGATAGTGATGATGAGAGGAAATGTAGTGCAAAGCATTTGTTCAATGGAAAGACACATGAATAGTTTTAGGAGATACTAGTGTCATCATCTTGTTGTGAATGTACAATGAATTCTTAAAATAAATAGGATAAGAAGCATTTCTAAGAGCTTTGATGTTATATACGGGAAGCTTACCATTCTCACCATTTGATGAAGGAGAATAAAAATCATTGGCCTTTGGTTGTGTGTGTGAGAGAGTGTGCTTAGAAAGCAAAACTAAACCCTATGAAGAAGACCATCCAACATATATGATATGGGTGTGGCTCTTTATGCACAATAATGAGAGGATCCTCCTATTAAAGTATTGGCTGAAGAAAATGAGAGATGTTTTTTTTTTCCTTTTTTAAAAGTTTAATGTGGTCTCTTTCAAGGCCAAATGAAGCATAGTTGCAGCATGTATCAATTACTGCATTGATTTACATTACTTCTGTGTTATTAGTACCTTAATTTGTATTGATTTGCATTATTACAGTTTTGTTACTGCCTTAATTTGCGTTGATTTGCATTATTGTAGTGTTGTAAATTTGAATGTAGTTTATTACCAAATGTTATGCAATTAATTAAAATTCTTAATTCTAGCATATGACCAAAGTTGTAACAAAACCAATTTTTTTTTTTTTTGAATTTGTGTACTTAGTGCAAAAATACTTGATATTGTTGTTTATTTATTTGGGAATATGTTTTTGGGCAGGACAAAATTGGGTACTCACAATTGCCCCTCTTTACTTGTTGTTTATGTGATAGCACACAAACCGAGGTTTGTGTGTTGTCGCGATAAACAACTAGTAAAGAAATAAGTGCTAATTTTGATGAGGCGCAAAAAAAAAACCTTTTTGTTGACGAAGCGAGAGTAGGTACAAACCTCCCCAAAAAAATTTAAAAAAAACTTTTCTAAAAACTACTTCGAGGTTATCAAGCACGGAGTCCTCGAAGGTACGGGTTGAGGTTGTCAAGTACGGGGTCCTCAATCCTATAATTTTGAGGTCGTCAAGCACGGGGTCTTCAATCTTATAATTTTGAGGTCGTCAAACACGGGAGTCCTCAAAATTATGGATTTTATAAAATAGTCAGTCACTAGACCTGAAAGTAATGACTTCGAGATCGTCAAGCATGGGGCCCTCGAAGGCATAGATTGAGGTCGTCAAGCACGGAGGTCCTCAATCTTATAATTTTGAGGTCGTCAAGCACGGGGATCTTCAAAATTATGGATTTTATAAAATAGTCAAGCACTGGGCCGAAAATAATGAATTCGAGGTCGTCAAGCATAGGGCCCTCGAAGACATAGATTGAGGTCGTCAAGCACGGAGGTCCTCAATCTTATAATGTTGGGGTCGTCAAGCACGGGGGTCCCCAAAATTATGGATTTTATAAAATAGCCAGCCACTGGGCCTGAAAATAATGACTTCGAGGTCGTCAAGCACGGGGGTCCTCAATCTTATAATTTTGAGGTCGTCAAGCACGGAGATTCTCAAATTATGGATTTTATAAAATAGCCAGGCATTGGGCCTGAAAATAATGACTTTGAGGTCGTCAAGCACGGGGCCCTCGAAGGCATAGATTGAGGTCGTCAAGCACGGGGTCCTCAATCTTGTAATTTTGAGGTCATCAAGCACGGGAGTCCTTAAAATTATGGATTTTATAAAATAGTCAGGCACTGGTCCTGAAAATAATGACTTTGAGGTCGTCAAGCACAGGGCCCTCGAAGGCATAGATTGATGTCGTTAAGCACGGGGGTCCCCAATCTTATAATTTTGAGGTCGTCAAGCACAGTGGTCATCAAAATTATGGATTTTATAAAATAGCCGGGCATTGGGCCTGGAAATAATAACTTCGAGGTCATCAAGCACGGGGCCCTCGAAGGCATAGATTGAGGTCGTCAAGCACGTGGGTCCTCAATCTTGTAATTTTGAGGTCGTCAAGCACGGGGGTCCTTAAAATTATAGAATTTATAAAATAGCCAAGCATTGGGCCTGAAAATAATGATTTCGAGTTTGTCAAGCACGGGGCCCTCGAAGGCATAGATTGAGGTCGTCAAGCACGGGGGTCCTCAATCTTATAATTTCGTCAAGCACGGGGTCCTGGGAGTTTAAAGTTTAAATCACTTCTGGTGGGATATGCGATATATGAGGTTCATGTTGCTGTTAGTACTGTATGCATTGAGTGGTATCAGTGTGCATAATGATGCATGAGATGTAGTTGATGCTTAATGTAAGAGAATTTTAGGGATATCGTTGTCTGAATGTTCGCGTATGCAGTGTTACGAATGTTCATGTTGATTATAGTTTGGTGCATGAATGTGATTATGCTTTGATTTACATGGTGGTGTAGGGTGATGTTTATGATGCATATAACTCAAATGGGTGATATTATGATTAATGTGAATATGCATTGATTTGAATATGAATATCTTTTTATGTACGTATGTCATGCATGGTATGAGTGTTAGATGTTTGTTTGAATGAAATGCAAATATTATAAAGTATCACTCTTGATTTATTTCCTAGATGAAATTCATCAACTTTTATGGTCTCGACTGAAGCGACCCTTGTTGTTTGATTGGTGGTATAACTTTTCATCCATCAAACCGTAGCCAAGTTTACTTGAAGAACCTTTTCTCTTAAGGTGGTCCATAATCGCCCCAATGTAATCTTGAGGATAATGAATTAACTAAGTTATTTTGCCTCTAGTGTAGGATGTCTCAGGAATTCTTCCAAAATGTTGATGTTTTTGCGACAACAAAATTGCCCCTGTATACCTATTCTGAACTCTAGTCTTCATCAAGATGGTTATTTGTTCATAAGGTTGCCCCAATTTGGGCGATTGAAGATGTGGAGTAATAACTTAACATTGAGGATGTTCATTTGATTTTCCCTAATTTTTTCCCAAAGTACCTTTTGTAGGCATCTGTTGGGAATTCTCTCATTTTATTATGATTCTAAGTTGCCTTTGTAAGTTTTCGACTTAGAACCACTCTCCTTTTCCTAGGTTGTCCAGGTGAGTTTTCAACCTAGCACTCTTTTTTTTTGCTATTTTTTGTTTTTGTTTTTTCATTTTGTTTTTTTTTTTGTGAACACCCCGAATGTGGCGACTTGAATTGATACAAAGCAGAAGACTTGTATAAGTTGTTGTTGAAAGTGTTCTTGAAGATGATAACTTAAGATCCTACCTCTTCTTACTTGAAGGATTTTGTCTTGTTGTGATCAAATCAACTCAGAGTCATGATAAGTTACTTCTTTAATGCCACAGTTTTGGGATTTATTATAAGTTTTTCATAAAAAATTCAGATCAACCCAAAAATTGCCCCAGTTTGGGTTTCTTATGACTTTCCACTAGAAAATATGATCAACCCAAAAATTGTCCCAGTGTGAGATAACAACCATCCTTCTATTCACATGGATTTGTTAGACTTGGACTAGAAAGACTTAGACAAACAATCATCGAAAAATGTGCCCCAGTTTGGGAGGCTTCCACTTTCCTCTATACTATAGAGCTCTTTATTTCATGCATAACTCTTTTAAAAAGAGATACTAAAACAATGATCATGCAAACTTTGACAAGTGTTTGGGCTATGAGTGGCGATGTGGTAGAGATGGTAAAATTGAATTTGATTTGGTGGTGATGACGATAGAATTTAGTTTGGGTTTGGCTAATTAAGAATAGATTGTTGAGCTTGTGTTTGGGCTTTGAGTGTGGTTAATGATATTTTTTGTGTTGAGATTGAAGTGGCGATGATGATAATAAATTTTAATCATATGCACTAAATATGAGATATTTCATAAAAATGTTATCTCTTTGCGGAGTCAACATTTGTTTTTTTTACATGATGCACATCTTAGGCAAATAAATCTTCAACAATGTCTTTTTAAGCTTGTATCTTGGTTTGGCTAAGGGTTTCCAAGAAAATGATATAAGGCTCAAAACATGTGTTTCCCATACCCACCTTTCGCCTTTCTTCCATATCCTATTTTCAACAGTTTTCTAACATGACATTCAACTATCAAGTGAACTTTCAAGATTGTGATAAGAATAGCCTTAAATTTTAGGCAAGAGTATTTCCAAGAAGGGTTCCTTTTACTATTGATTTTGCATTTTTCTTTTGCCCTAATTTTTAGCTTGAGATATGAGTTATAGATTCTCAATGGGCCTTTGGTATAATTTTTTATTTTTCTTCAAGCTATGAACGCTCCTTATATTCTCTTATCACTTGGTCACAAGATGATTGTGAGATATTGCATTTTTTATTTAATAATTGAATGGCAAGGAAAACAGTTGAAAAAATATCCTTCCCAGGTTGTTGTCATATTGTGGGTTATTCAAAAATTATCTCCTTTCGTGATGTCTAGGCTCAAATGGGGTGACTAGAGATATCTCCTTGGTGTTTGGGAATTACAAAAAATGCCATGTGTCATGAGATAAAATTGCCTAAAAATGTACATCATTTTTTATGTTATATTTGCATCATCCTCCATTTTAATTTCCATCAAATATCTCATAGTAAAACATATATTATTTTATTATGTTTTTTTGGGTAAGTATGGTTGGTAGGGTGAGGTATGAGATGGAGAAATCTGCATGATCAATGCATTAGTATATACACATTAAAAAAATGCACAAACAAATATTTACTCAAGAAATATGGATGAATACGGGAGTGATGGACTTTATCTGGAATCTTTAAGTGAGGAGTTCCCAAACTGGTCTTTAGTTGGGCAGAGGCAGGTGGACTTATCCTATCTTATGTGACCAGTTTAGCTCATTTGGCTGCAATCACAAACTGAAAATTATCCATATCCATTGGATTTCTTCATTTTCACTCATGATTGCTTTCAGTCGAGTCCAACAATAGTGTTCTTAAAAACAATCTTTATGTGATGAGTGCTCCCAACAATGGACCACGAAATGTATGTAGAAAAAAAATGATTTTTAATGATGCATGATATGCATGAAGTGGACATTTTTTTCATGTTACATTGATTAAAATGCAACCTATAACTTAAAATGACGCATGAAATGATTACCTTGAACTATACTACTTGGAAAAAAATAACTGATACGTATGATGATACATTTGATTTATTTTGGAATGCGTGAGTGATGTGAGACTAATAATTTAGAAGCATGTGATACATGAGATGCTGCCAAAGAATGCATGTGATTATTTTTTTAGTGCATAAGACTCTTACAAAATACAACTTATGATGTATATGACTTTGAATGCATGAATGTTGTGATATATGAGAAGATGTATAGATTTTTTTTATGATAATGAATGAGGATGTCGACAATAGTTAATGAAATTATATAATGGATTAAAATGCATGACGTATAATGCTTGAATGATTTTTATTTTTTGATAAATGAATGAGTGTATGTATGTTTTTTATTTATTTGTAATCACGAAAATACTTGAAAATGCAATCCTAGGTGCATATGGTATGGAATTGCATATGAACTAAGCGAAATATATGAAATAATTTACAATAATTAATGAAATGATATGGTGGGATGACAATGTTTGAATAACTTATTTGTTATTTTTTTTTTGATAAATGCATGCATGAGAGAAAGAGCATATATATATGAATAATGCATTTTTTAAATGTATGTATTTATGATGAATGAATGCATGCATAAGTCAATGAATGATGAATTTTATTTTTGAATGTAATATATGAATGCATAAGTCAATTAATATAGATTTTTTATTCTTGATTGCCTAAATGATTGCATGAGCCAATGGATGATGATTTTATTTTTTAATGTAATATATGAATGCATAAGTCAATTAATATGAATATTTTATTCTTGATTTCCTAAATAAATGCATGAGTCAATGGATGTTGATTTTATTTTTGAATGCAATGAATGAATGCATTACTCAATCAATGAATTTTTTCCTTTTGGAATGTATGAATTAATGCATAATTGAATGAATGAATGTTTGAATATGTATTCTTTGTTTTTTAGTTCAAGTACATATAGATGTAGAATGAGATGTATATGATTTGCTTCCAATGTCCTACACAGGGTACACTTATAAGGTATTGGTCATTCAAATGACTACAACCCTATGGTGATGTATTAGGTCTGATCAAAGTGTACTTGACCAAGGCTTTAGACTTCTAGGTTACCAAATTGCTTCCAATCTTAAAAGAAAGGAATCCTAATATCGCATGTTAGAAACAAGAGGAGTCGAGCCCCTCAAGCGCCTAACTCACAATATTAGGAACAATTTGGGTGGTCCATCGTGCTAATGCCAGGAGACAAAGTCTAACACCGACAAAGCGAATGTCCCTTCTATCTCAATCTTAATCTCTAACAGCGGAGTATAGGGCATATGTGTGTGTCAACTCAAGTGTAATGTGAGTGTGTGGGAAGCATACCAATTTTAAAGAAAAATATTCCACCCAAAAGCTGCAAAGACAATTAAATAAAAAATTCACATATAATGAAACAAATTATAAAAGTAAAACAAATAATAATTTATTATTCTAATAAGACAAACAAGTAAAAAAACAAACGGGTACTTAAGTCTATGTAATTAACGATTATAGGCCTGACTCTCTTATGGGTGTCCCTAGTGGAGTCGCCAGCTGTCGCGCCCAGATTTTCGGCTACGCGACCTCTTTAGGAGTCGCCACCATGTTTTTTGCAGTTAAAACATGGAAAACTCAATTTGAGCCCAAATTGGATAAAAATGGTCTTTTTAATCAGAGATGTGGATTCGGGAGTCGATTACGGATTGAGGAAGGTATTAGCACCCCGTCCGCCCGTATTAAAATGGTACCTCGCTAATAACATAGACTTTTTATACCCTTAAACATTATTTATTAACATTTAGTAACTAAACCAAAATCTTTTATTTTTTGTTTTTGTGTCTGACAATAGTTAATCTTGCTCCTACGCATCCCTAAATTCTTTAGGGAATCAAGACTACGTAGTTATAATTTGAAAATTGGTTAGTATTGGTTTATTTGATTAAAAAATGATTTTATCCACTTTAAGAAAAGATGAAGCAGCAGAAGATAATGTCCGCACCGCGTCAAAACTTAAAGGGGCTTTAAAATAATTAAGTTATTTTTTGAAATATAATTAAAATCCAATCATTTTAAAGATAGATGAAGCAGCAGAAACTGTCTGCACCGCTTCTAAATTTCAAGAGGTTTTAAAATAATTAGGACATATTTGAAATATAGTGAAAATTTATTCATCTTTAAGATGGATGAAGCAGCAGAAGCTAATGTCTGCACCGCATCAAATCGTAAAGAAGTTTTCGAAAATAAAGATATATTTGAATTCAAGAGTCAAATTATTTTATTATATTATAAGGAAAAAAAACTTTAGTTAGATGTAAATACATAATGATTAATATAAAGGTAATACCTCAATTCTTAATTAAATAGTTAAAAATATATATATACAGTAAATCCAGTAAATTTTACTTTTGATGATATAATGATCAAACCAAAGGAATAAAAGAGAATGAATACTTAATTGCAACAAACAACAGAATAAACTACTTTATTTGGAGTGATGCTTATAAAATCATACAATAATATAGACAAATAACAAATGAAAATAAATTATGAAAAGCATAGAAAAAACATGAATGAAATAGAAGGGATTGGATTGAATGAAAAGGATGGTGGCGATGAGAGGAAATGTAGTGCAAAGCTTTTGTTCAATGGAAAGACACATGAATAGTTTTAGGAGATACTAGTGTCATCATCTTGTTGTAAATGTACAATGAATTCTTAAAATAAATAGGATAAGAAGCATTTCTAAGAGCTTTGATGTTATATACAGGAAGCTTACCATTCTCACCATGTGATGAAGGAGAATAAAAATCCTTGGCCTTTGGTTGTGTGTGTGAGAGAGTGTGTTTAGAAAGCAAAACTGAACCCTATGAAGAAGACCATCCAACATATATGCTATGGGTGTGACTCTTTATGCACAATAATGAGAGGATCCTCCTATTAAAGTATTGGCTGAAGAAAAGGAGAGATGTTTTTTTTTTCTTTTTTAAAAGTTGAATGTGGTCTCTTTCAAGGCCAAATGAAGCATAGTTGCAGCATGTGTCAATTACTACATTGATTTACATTACTTCGGTGTTATTACTACCTTAATTTGTATTGATTTGCATTATTACAGTTTTGTTACTGCCTTAATTTGCATTGATTTGCATTATTGCAGTGTTGTTACTACCTTAATTTGCATTGATTTGCATTATTGCAGTGTTGTAAATTTGAATGTGGTTTATTACCATATGTTAAGCAATTAATTAAACTTCTTAATTCTAGCATATGACCAAAGTTGTAACAAAACCAATTTTTTTTAAAAATTTGTGTACTTGGTGCAAAAATACTTGACATTGTTGTTTATTTGGGAATATGTTTTTGGGCCGGACAAAATTGGGTATTGACAGCTGCCCCTGTTTACTTGTTGTATATGTGATAGCACACAAACTGAGGTTTGTGTGTTAGTGCGATAAACAACTAGTAAAGAAATGAGTGCTAATTTTGATGAGGCGCAAAAAAAAACCTTTTTGTTGACGAAGCGAGAGTAGGTACAAACCTCCCCAAAAAATTAAAAAAAAAAACTTTTCTAAAAACTACTTCAAGGTCGTCAAGCACGGGGTCCTCGAAGGCACGGATTGAGGTCGTCAAGCACGGGGTCCTCAATCCTATAATTTTGAGGTCGACAAGCACGGGGGTCCTCAATCTTATAATTTTGAGGTCGTCAAGCATGGGAGTCCTCAAAATTATCGATTTTATAAAATAATTAGTCACTGGACCTGGAAATAATGACTTCGAGATCGTCAAACACGGGCCCTCGAAGGCATAGATTGAGGTCGTCAAGCACGGAGGTCCTCAATCTTATAATTTTGAGGTCGTCAAGCATGGGGGTCTTCAAAATTATGGATTTTATAAAATAGTCAGGCATTGGGCCTGAAAATAATGATTTCGAGGTCGTCAAGCACGGGACCCTCGAAGACATAGATTGAGGTCGTCAAGCACGAGGGTCCTCAATCTTATAATTTTGAGGTCTTCAAGCACGGGGGTCCTCAAAATTATGGATTTTATAAAATAGCCAGGCACTGGGCCTGGAAATAATGACTTTGAGGTCGTCAAGAACGGAGCCCTCGAAGGCATAGATTGAGGTCGTCAAGCACGGGGGTCCTCAATCTTATAATTTTGAGGTCGTCAAGCACGGGGCTCCTCAAATAATTATGTTGTAAGTCAGCCCAAATATTGCAAAGATTTTTAAAGAGATTTGAGATGGATGACTGCAAGCTAATTGTTACTCCTATGGGATCAAGTACCTATATCGATGTTGATGACGTTGGAAAATGTATTGAAATATCTAAGTATCGAGGTATGATCGGATCCCTTCTTTATCTTTCTACCAGTAGACTGGATATTATGTTTAGTGTGTGCTTATGTGCGCGATATCAATCTAAACCCAAAGAGTCACATCTAATTGCCGTTAAGAGAAACATGAAGTATCTCAAAGGCACAACCGATGTTTGACTATGGTATCCAAAGGGAAGCGTATGCGAATTGGTTGGCTTCTCGGATTCAGACTATGCGGGATGCAAGTCTGAGAGAAAAAGTATAAGTGGTACTTGCCACATTCTAGGGAATGCTTTAGTTTCTTGGTCTTGCAAGAAACAAGCTTGTGTTGCCTTAAGCACCGCTGAAGCGGAATACATAGCAGTCGGTAGTTGTTGTGCACAAGTGTTGTGGCTTAAACAACAATTATGGGATTATGGCTTAAACTTAGGTTGCACACCCTTGAAGTGTGACAATACTTGTAACACCCTAATTTTAAGTCGTTAAAATCATAATGTCAGTCTTAGGATTCTCGCTTGAGCGAGGGATTCTCGCCTAGGCGAGAAAGGCTCGCTTGGGAGGGTGAAATCCTGGGAAATACTGGAGGATTCTCGCCTGAGCGAGAGCTAGCTCGCGTGGACGAGAAAAGTGATGTTTTGGACCTGTCGAGGCTGTAAGATCCTTGCTTGGGCGAGAGGATCCTCGCTTGAGCGAGAGATGCCTCGCTTGGGCGAGAGTTTCCCTCGCCTGGGCGAGAAGGTCAGATATGAGTTTTTAAAATGGGCGGGATTTTCTCGCTTGAGCGAGAATAAGCTCGCTTAAGCGAGAGCCCGACGAGGGAATTAAATGAGAGAAACCCCAAATACGTTTTTAGGTTAAGAATTGAAGAGAGGTGAGAGAAGAGAGCATTCCCAAGGTCTATGAGCTTTGATTCTCGTCCAAGAGCTTGAGAAGAGGTAAAACTCTCTATTCCAACTCTCTTCTTCTCTTTGAAACCCATTCTTTGGCATGTTGGATCTCTTCTTAAAGTATGAGAAACCATGGAAACTCACCCTTTTGAGTTATGGTTCGTTTTATGTGGTTTTTATCTTGTAAACTCTTGGTTTAGAGTTAGTATTTCGAAAATGGAAAGAGTTTGTGGGTTGGTTCATGAAAACCCCAAAACCCTAAAGTGAAAATGGGGTTAAGATGGAAAATGGGTAAAATGTTAGAGGTATAAGATGAGTTTACTTTCTAATGCTGAAATATGAGATGATTATGTATGTTTTGGATAGTTGTAAACTTATGATGAAAGTAGTTTAGCAACATTGAAAATATGATGAATATCTTGTATGGTTAAATGATGCAATATAAGTTGTTTATGTGATATTTGGAATAAATGACTAACATTGTGTTGTATGGTGGGAATGAGGAAAGATCCTAAAGTTGGAGGCGGTGTCGGTGGAACTTGAGAAGTTGCCAAGAACCAAACCCAACACTCACCGAGGTAAGGATAAGTCTTTAACTTATGCACTGTGATAGAAAATGCGTGGATTTTCTGATGTGAATAATGAAATGAATCATAAATCACTTAGTCATTATAAGCATATATGGGTATGTTGTAATGATGAGGAGTGGATTTATTGTTTTTGTATTGGTAGAATGCCAATGGAAATAAAACTCGGAATAATGAAATGAATCGTAAATCACTTAGTCGTTATAAGCATATATGGGTATGTTGTAATGATGAGGAGTGGATTTACTGTTTTTGTATTGGTGGAGTGCCAATGGAAATAAAACTCTTGAAAATGTATTGGTGGAGTGCCAATGGAAATAAAACTCGTTTTTAGCCGACCATGATTGGTTAGCGACTTTGGCTCAAGTAATGTAGCAAGCTTTGGCTCAAGCAATGTAGCAAACTTTGGCTCAAGTAATGTAGCAAGCTTTGGCTCAAGCAATGTAGCAAACTTTGGCTCAAGTAATGTAGCAAGCTTTGGCTCAAGTAATGTAGCAAGCTTTGGCTCAAGCAATGTAGCAAACTTTGGCTCAAGTTATATAGCATGGCTTTTCAAAAGTATGAACGATGAAAATGGTTTTAAGTATATTTGATTTTAAACCGTTTATTTAATCTTATTAAATGTGGATTAACTTACATTGATATTTATTGAGTTAACGACTTACTCCTTTGTGTTTCTTTGGTGTGTTGTCAATATTAATCTCATTGAAGGTAGGTGGAAGGAGTTTGGGTGTTTTTGATTAGGAGCCTAGAGACTTTTATTTTGATGTCTCTTGTCCATTCTTTGTAACCTAATTGGTTGTACTTGAACTAACTATTTGTACTATGAACATGATTGTTGTACATGGTATTACCCATAGAAACTAGTAACTCGGGATATATGTAGCTATGGGTGTTTTGGAAACCCAAAGTTAATTGTGTGTGGTAGTTACTAAGTTACATTAATACGAATTATATTTTTCTGTCATATGATTTGGCATGTCACTTTTGGTAAGAGATTGGGTGTGATGAGGGAAGTGAGATAAAAAAATAAGTTCATTCAATCTGTAAATATAATTTGTAGTTAAATGCATGAAATTGGATTAAAATAAGGAAAACATTTCAAGGGTAGAATTTGGGTCCTTACAATACTAGTGCTATTAATTTCACTAAAATTCCGATTATGCACTCAAGAACCAAACATATCGATATAAGGCATCACTTCCTTAGGGACCATGTCCAAAAGAAGGATGTGCTGGTAGAGTTCATTGATACTCACAACCAACTAGCGGACATATTCACTAAACCATTAGCGAAAGAACCTTTTTACAAAATTAGACAGGAATTAGGCATTTTCAATGAAGCTTACTTGTCTTAACATGTTTATATGATAATATGTATGCTTCATTGTGTGTATCCAATGCCTACTTGATCTTAAATTATGCTTGTTATGCTTTAAATTTCAAGTTTTTAGAGTTAAAAATCATTTTTAGCATCAGTGGGGAGACAGAAGGTTATAGTAATCGATTACTGGAAACCAAGTAATCGATTACTCTGTGCTACTGCTTTGAAATTTCAAATTTTTGAAAGTGCGTAATCGATTACTCACTTAGTGTAATTGTAAGGACCCGATTTTCATAACTCGAAAATTCTCTTTTAAAATCCTTATTCGTGAAAGTGGAGTAATTACTTTTGAAAGACATTACTCGAACAGTTTGGAAACTTGAGTGAATACGTTTATAAATTTACAAGGCGGAAATATTCCAAACACCTTTCCTTTCAAAAGCATGTCATTACACTTCCGTTCAAATACATCCTTTATACAATTACACTTTCTCAAAATTACCTTTAATACAAACATTAGATCCACTTCATTATACACTTACAAGAAAGTTGTTTATACATGAATTCACTTTAACATGTTCTTCGTATTACAAATATTTATCATATAACATATCAATTACATATTATCCACTACTCTATCATGTACTCTCCTCCGCAAGCGTCCAATGCGCTACCTCCACAACCTGAACCCAAATATACAACACATACAAGGAAAGACAGAGGGAGTAAGAACCAACTACGACGACCGTAGCGTGGATTTACATGGAGTAATAACAATAAAGTATTAAAACCACACACATCTAACATCAATCATGATAAGAATATATCAATCAACACATATTATCCATATTCACCCTATAGTACACATATATCCCATACTATATGTGTTCTATAGTGTGCATACTTATTCATCACATTTTATCCATATTCACCCTATAGTACACATACATCCCATACTATATGTGTTCTATAGTGTGCATATTTATTTATCATGTATTATCCATATTCACCCTAGAGTGCACATCCCATACTATATGTGTTCTATAGTGTGCATATTTTATTCGTCCAAATATACTCATTTCTCATCATTCATATTCACCCTATACGATACATATCCCATAATATATATATATCCTATGGCATGCATATGATTTTCATTCCGAGTATACACTTTTCACATCCTTCACATTCCGTAGTAATTTACCCTTGATCTCATTCAACAATTCTGCACCGTACAAATAATCCCCATACCATATCGGGCAGGTCGAGTAATCCCCATACCACATCGGGCAGGTCGAGTTTCCACATTACACTCACATCCATGTCATACACAATCAACACAAGGCATCTCATTATTTTATCACCATAAATAACATACAACACCTTCATTGTCACAAACATACCTTTATCCATTTTAACACATTCATAGCTCATCACACATTCATTGTTACAACACACCCATACATGTTTATAACAATCAACCACTCACAACATACTCATTTTGATAAACATACTCATATCCATTACTACTTTTTGTCATTAAACAACACATCTCACAATCCTTGTTACAAACATACCCATGTATGTTCATAACAAATCAAACATCCATAACACACCATTATCATAAACAAACTACACACAACATATTCTTCATCATATAACACATTAACGTTAAAACCATCTTTCATGACGGTGTATTACCATAAATGAGCATATGACGTTTTAAATAAATAAACAGTTTTCCCACACATATATCTCCACTTTTATGGCTAATACAACCTCATGTAAAATAAGGACTCTCACATGGACCACAAACACTCAAATGAGTTTCTATCCGTTAACGTGCTCCGATTCTTGAGGGAAATCGGAGAAGATGACTCTAATGAAATACTCTAAGACCACAATAGTCTTCTCCCTCACCTTAGGTTGCGTAAGCTCCGTTGCTCCGCAAAAGAGCCACATCTCCCTTCATCTCCTCCAATCTCCATTGTTGCTTTTTCACCTCCAAGCTTATCCAAATGTATCACCATGAAGCAAGAGGAAGGTTTTGATGAGTTTTTAGGCTTAGTGGAGGGAAAAATGGTCCATTTGGGTGGAGCCACCTTTGGGAGAGAAAGGGGGAGAAAGAAAATGAAGATTAGGGTTTCTAGATCCCTTTTTCACTTTTATAGCTCTGACGCTCTCGCCCAGGCGAGAACGGCTCGCTTGGGCGAGAATGCGACTTTTTTCACATTTCACACTGGAAAGCTCTCGCCCGGGCGCGGATTTCTCTCTCAGGCGAGAATCGGGCAGTATGCTATGGCCCCCTTCTAGCCTGGGCGAAAATCCTAACTCGAGCTAGAATTTGAAAGTTTTTCCAGATTTCACTTTCGCTCAAACGACCACTTCTTCGCTTGGGCGAGGTTCCTATACTTCTCAAACTTAAAACGTTGAATCCCTCGCTTAGGCGAGACCCTCTCGTCCAAGAGAGAATGGTCAAGCATGCACCTCAACACCCTAAGTTTTCCAATCAATCCGAAAACAAAAATTAAGGTGTTACAGTAATCGATTGCTCTGTGTAGTTTATATATGAATTGCTGCACTTTTTCATAAAATACTTCATTTTCTCTCTCCTGTAACTCGTGATCTCTCACTCTAAACCCTCTCAATCTCTAAACACTTCATTTTTGCACCGTTTTGATTGATTTTTGTTGCAAATCACATCACATTCTTGATTTTAAACACTTCTACACCTTCATTTTCGTGATTTGTGGCCTCAATCAAAAAACCCCAAATTTCCAAAACAAAACCCTAAACCTTCAAAACCAACAATGGCTTCTTCTTCAAAGAGATCACGAGCTTCTAAGTCTAAGCAAGGAGAATCATCTTCCAAGTCCAATTCGTTGACCTTGACAATGCTTCTTGCATATGACGCTCAAAGGAAGGTCTTCGAAGAAAATTTTCATGGACGCACCATTTTCATTCCAAAATACGGTAACATGGGAAATTTTGAATTTGAAGATTTTCTATTTCCCTACTCATTGCGGTAACAAAAACTTTTCAATTTTTGCTGCGAAGCGAACGATATCTATCCTGAGTTTGTTCGTGCATTTTACTGCAATATGAACTTTAGAAAGAATCTTATGACTTCCCATGTTAAGGGAAAGGATATAGTTTTGGATCTCAAAACTTTCACTTCTATTTGCTTTGATATACCTATGACAGGCGACATCACTGGTTTCGACCTAGTATGTGATTGGGACGATTACGATTGCAAGAGATTCTATCTTTCTATTTGTAGAATCTCTAAAGAGGAAATAGAAAGGCGAAAGCAACAAAGCCTTGGTGAGATTGTTAAGAACAGGGATATCCTCTATGTTGGATATCTCACGCTGGAAGATCGTTTAGTTCATTATTTTCTTACCTATGTCATTTTGCCGAAATTGTCAAATCATTCACAAATTAGTGACAAAGAGCTCCAATTGATGTATGTTATTAAGTATAACATCAAGATAAATTGGACTAAGATGATAATGCAACAAATGTGGCATGTTCGCGGCTCCCAAAGTCTATTGCCTTACGCCATCTTCATTACAAAAATCCTTGAGCATTTCGGTGTATCTTTAGACGGTGAGACAAAAGTGGCCCTCAATTTTCGGGAAAGCAAGGTTGATGTAGAGGTTTTCCACAAGATGGGGTTTGTTATAGATCTTGTCACTCGTCGAACCTATAAGCATAACACCGACCGCCAGACTGCTCCTATCTGCTTCAATGTCTTCTAATTAGATGATTATGGATGAATTGGTTTCTCTTCGAGGCTACATCACCACAAGGATGGATGCTATCGATACCCAGAACCAACAAATCCATTATGAACTTCATCGTCTTTCATCGAGGCTGAGCAACATGGATGTTGATGAAGATAGTTCTGAGCCCGAGTCTTAGATATTTGTCTAGGTTTCTGTTTGTAATGATTGTGGCTGTGCTTTTTCCATTAGGATTTGAACAGTGTTAGGTTGTTTCTTTTTATTTCTTGCTATTTTGGATTTCGTATATGAACATTTTTATTGTGATTGTTATACAATGTTTTCAATTTGTGTTTCATATAAAACATATTATGCTTATATTATTGAAATTTCATATACTATGAAAAATATTGTGTTGGACTCTTGGCTTTTTTCTTCTTTTTGATGAAGTCAAAAGGGGGAGAAAAGTTGAAAGTAGTGTATTTTCTGTAATATTCTTTCAGGTACATAACTTCAAAATAAAGTGGAGCATACATATAGTGATTGGACTCATGTGAGATATTATAAAAATACATTTTTTTGTTTGTTAAATGGTTTTATAATATGTGTATACAAATGTAAACATAATCTAAAAATAAAAAAATAAACCTACTGTGATTGTGTGTGGAAGGGAGTAGAGAGCCTTGCCAACGTGTCACGTACGCACCGGTTGATGCTGGATGTAGCAAGGAAGACATAAAGTTTCCTTCTCCTGTTGGATGGAGTGGAAGATGTATCGCACCTAAAGTGAGCTCAGCTGCAGGTGATTCCTTGTTCCCATAGGAGGCAGAATCTGGTGTGGGATTGTGTAGCGAAATCGGGTTGCGTTTCGATGCCTGATTGGCTTATTGGGAAGTCAACAATACAAAAAGTATGTCAAACAACTGATGGTGATTTAGCCACAAAGCGAGAGGACGAGTCGAACAGTGAGCACACCAGTAGTGGATTGAGTTGCTCTTTGGCAATTTCTCATCTCTCTCAGTGGTTTTCAACGTTTATTTCTCTTTCTTTTTTAATGCTTTTGTAGTATATTTTTATAAGTGTTTTTTGTATATCCCTTCAATATACTACCCATCTATTTATATTAAATCATAAATCACTCTACTCCCTAAAATCTCTCAACTTAATTATCTAAACTTTATCCTCAACATTTTGTAAGGGATAAAATCCCATCAAAAATAATATGGTTTGACCAAATTCTAATCCCCTTCTTTCTTTTTTTATTTGCTTAATTCATGGAAGCATCTAAAGCATATACTAGTCATCTTTGTTATTTTGCTTTTTTTAGAAAAAATGTATGAGTTTTTATAAGCCCATTTCCAATTTGACTTTTTACTTTAAATTTTTTTTCAAAAAAAGATGTAGGTTTCTAGAATCTATTATTTTCGAAAAATCATTTGTTTATTTTAATTATTTTGAAAAAAGGTTTTGGACTTTTTCTGGGCCGAACAAAAATTGGTGTTCACAAAAACAAATAGGCCAAACATGACATGTTATGTACTTAGCTTATTTGCTGAAAAATATTGATTCGGTTTGAAGAAAGGAAGTTGACCTTGCCTTGAAGAAATCAAACTAGGCGTGCCAAGCAACCAGCCAATCTTACCTTCCCTTGAAGAATTCAAGCTAGGCGTGCAAGCAATCAGTCAAGCTTAACTTAAGAAGCAAGGAATCCAAGCCAAGCAAGACTCCATGCATGCCATAAGCAAAGACAAGCCAAATGAGAGGTGTGACCATGCATATTGGCTAGGTGTGTGAGCTACTTGACTTAGCCCATAATAGACTAAGCTTAGCTCACAATAGGTTGGACCAGCTAGGAGTAGGCTAAGCTAGTTGGCCAGTAACTTATCCCTCGTGAAACTGCCACAAGCAAGGGGATGAGGGGAGCTAGGTGCCCAATAAAAGGGGCTAAGCTCCCTACATGATTTCTCTAAAAGGAGACTTTGTTTCCACACCAAAACATCTCATTCATTTATTGTACATACCATTTTTCGTTTGTGATCTTTCTTAGGCTATTTTTAGAGTGACCTTTCTTATAAATTCAAAGAGAATAGGAGTGGGAAAATGATGTGCGAAAACTTGATTTTGCATCACTACTTGAAGTGAAAAGTATCAATGTTGGATGACTAAATCTCCTAGGCTTTGGACTATGGTGTAACAATTCTTTCTCTTGGTATTAATTTCGATTTAGTTATACAAATTATGCGTTTCTACTCTATTATTTTATTCCATATACTCTTAATGCTTATTTTAGATTGATCAACTAAAATATGTTCTCAAAGATCCAAAAGCCTTTTGTTGGATAAATATTCTCATGCTACAATGGTAGACTTGAGTATTTTGTCATTTCCAAGTATCTGTTTTAAGCAACTTGTTTTCAATACTATCCAAAATATGGGAATCCAGAATAAGTTGTGACAACCTTATTTCCTTCAGAGGATACTTGATGAGGGTAATGTATTAAGCAAGGTTTGAAAATCAACAAGTCTGACCTGAGAGGGAGGGTGAGTTAAGATTTGATTTATGGTGGATTGAATCACAACAAAATAACTTGCATAAACTACATTCGTATGCTCAAACCATATTCTTCTCTTGAATTTATAAATATGTAGTTATTTACTTTTTCATGTTTATCACCTTTATAAAATCACAAAACAACAACTTATTATCAAAATGTTACTATTGATAAAAGATACATAATATAAATACATTTCTATTAAGCAATTTTCTATGGTTGGACATAACCCTATACTATATTACAATTGAATTTTGAAAGAGATTTAAGAGTAACTATAGTGAATAACTTTTATAACTTTTATAAATTTTATTTGTAGACACGTGTGGAAACTAAACCTCAACTCTTTCTTAAATCACAAAGAGCATTTCAACAACTACCCACGTAAATTTTCCTATATATATATATTGCAATATAATTGTAATATCATATTAATCATAATTGTAAAATTATATTATTATCTCATAATTGTAATATCATATTAAGAATTGATGTTATGTTAGTACTTCATATATGTGATGTAATATTATGTTGATTGAAGAGTTCTTACTAAATAAATTTTTCATCGTGATGTTTGAAGTTGTTTTTTATGTTTGTTTGAGTAAAGTAAGTTATGTTTAATAATCAATTTAAATTGTATTTAAATTTTGTTTTATAATATTTTTCTCTCGATGATTTCCAAAATAACATATTACATAGTAGAAAATAAATACACAATTGTATACATTACTCACAATTATTTTTAATATTTTTGAATTTATGTGTACCTACGGATCTGTTTGGTACCCAAGGACTCACGAGTAGCAGATCTAACGGATATCCGCACAGGTCTATGGCAAGTCCAACTCTAAAATGAAGCAATAGGGTGGGTTCAAGCACTACAGTACTAATAGGAGCTGTCATCCCTAATTTAAAACATCTTAAGTTGAAGGTTTAAAATGAGAGGTGCTTGGACTTGGCAAGTTAAATACTTTTCTTTCTGTTTATCAATATGTTCCCATTATCATTTTTATTTTCCTAACTTAATATTTCAAAAGACTTTAAAACTTTTCATGAGCCTTTAATGGTTCATAAGAACCATTTAATTAGGGCATTGACATTACGACATTCACATGTGATAAATAAAAAGATTGGAGAATATCTGATTCCATTGTGGTATCTCTTCTTGGTTGCTTGTTCTCACCTCTCCGCATTCCCTTTATGTGTTCCTTGATTATTAGGAACTCAATTTATTTCCTTCTCTATATGACACTGCACTTGCCTTACTCAGTCACTAATGCTTATCTAATTACTACTTTGTGTTTCTATTTATGAGATAGCAAATAATAACATGACTTCTATAATGCACAAATACCTCTATTTATAGAAGGAGATTATGAGGAGTTACAACTCCTCCTCTATCATGGAAACTATCCATGAAGTGAGAGGGGAGGAGTTACCAATAACTTCACTAGTTTGATCCATTAATTGTCAACCATCATCACATTAGACATTTTCATTCAAACTAGTAATTTCTAAGAAAATGAATCACTTATTATTAAATTAACGTCAAATAAAATACAAATTAAACTTGAGCAGTGGACTCAAACTTTGCAGTTGCCCTTTTCTCCTTCTCTTTAAAATAAGAAAATTAAAAAAACTCTGCCAATAAAAGAATACAAATATAATTTGATATTATAAATAATAATAAATACATGAATGTCAACACATAAACTTTCCTTCTTAAGAAAATAAATTTTAATATATACTATTCTTTAATATATAATAAATATATAAATTGGTAAACATATTTTTCTACATTGAAATTGTAAATATCTACCTTTTATAAAGTTGAGCTTACTGTTAAATAATTGACTTTAACTTCAAAATTAATTTTAAAAGAGAATTTAATAACATGACTCCACCCCATTTTTTGGGATGAGGATAATCTGTCCCAAAATGTGTCATCAACCCTGTCCCAGCCAATAAGAGAATAGAAATGAAAAGTTACAGGAATAAATATATTTTTTTTAGTGAAAAATGAAGTGCATTTTTAAATGACGTGACACAATATTATTGACTGAAATAAGGTTGAGTACATTATTTTGGGACAGGTGATCCCATCCATTTTTATGAATAAACATGTTAGTTGCCAAAATTATTATCCTTAATTGATTTCAATTAGTTAACTTTCTTGTCAAAGTTATTTTCGTTAATAACTTAAAATATGGCCATCCTCCCACCCTAATACTCCAAACCTATTTCATTCTTAAATTCCTCTTCCACCCATGTCAAGAAGACAAACCAATTTCCTCCACACTTGTTTCCTCCATGCTAGTTTTCTCTATGTCGGTTTCCTCCATGCCGGTTTCCTCCATCTTGCATTAATGCTTAATCAAAATCCATTTTGGGAGCACATTTTCTATCACATAAAATGTCCCACCGCATGTGTCTCTATGATTGATTTTTTCCCATAAGGTTATTTTTTGTACCCTTGTTTGTAAAATACTTAAAAAATACTCTTTCACATTTTCATGTTTCTTCCACAAATGAAGTTCTGAGATTCTCAACAAGCCCACTTTAATGGGTGGGTCATGGGAGTCACTCATATTCTTGGATATGATTCAGACATCTAAATGCATAATACAAAGTTCTAATTTCATGGCTTGATTTGACCAATGTGTAAATAATTTTAGGTACTATTCCCTTAGTTTATTTCCTAAATCTCAGCCTACTCAATTGTATTGTAGAGGCGAGAAGTAATCCGACAGGGAGGAAATTGGGTTGTCTTCTAGACAAAAATGACAAAGGAATTTCATAATGAAATAAGCTTGGAGGATTATGTGGACGTGATGATCATATTTTAATTTATTTACTAAAATAACATTGGCAAGAGACTTAATTTGAATGAATCAATTAATAATATTTTTAACAACTTTTTTAGTTACAGTTAACATGTTTCATAAAATTGAGTAATTCATGTCATCTTAAATAAATATGTTGGGTAGAGTGGAGTGTAAGTTTAAAGTTTCGAACACATTCAATTGGGACAAATTTGGAGGAGTTAAATGTAATTTACTCATATGGTTAAATTCTAAAAAATATTAGCTTTAATATGATGAAAAAATAAGTAGTTTAATTAAAATGTCTTGCAACAAATAGAGAGAATGATTTTAATAAAAATTTGAAAGTATTCCTCCTAATTATTATTAAGAATAGATCTCTGGATTGGTAACTACCCTTCTTAAGATTTGACTTCATAATCCTAAATGTTTTACCTTATCATTTTTAAGGGAATGTTCTATCTTTTTTCTTCTTCTATGAACTTCTAGTCCACATAAACAATCACATTGAAGATAGATAGCAATACTATGAGCCATAATTAGGAAAATAATATACTACTGCAATAATGCTGTTCGAGTTAATTTCTAAAGTCAAAAAGTAAAGGAATACTTGGTTTGCTATTACAACTCCACCTAGATATATCTCTATCTTGTTAAAACTGAAAGCTAATGTGAGATTCAGATAAGGTGAAGTGAGTCCATTAATGTGGGACCCATTATTGAATAAGTATTAAAACGATTGGCGAAGTGTTCACATTACATAATCTTTTCGTTTATTTTTTTTATAGTTTCATTCTCTAGAGTATATGTTTTCAAATAATTAAAGAAAAATAAGCATTTTTTTCTATTTATTGTTTTCCTTATTCTTATCAAAATCAATCAATACTCCCCCAATCATCTAACGTGAAATCTATATATTGTCATTGTAAAAATTTATATAGTGGGTATATTTTTTATTGTTTATTTATATTATTTATATTTAAAAGACAATAATATTTAAATATAAATGATAGATGATATACACATAGTATAAAGAAATATTACATTGTTATTATATACAACTTTTCTCTTCATCTAATATGATATTATTATCATTTCCCTTTCAATATCCTTATCCTCATATGACCAACTTAACACGCCACTAGCCATTCACATATAAATGGGATCCAATTGTTATCTGAATAAAATAATACGTGCACAACACAAATACCCCACCCACAAAAAAATGTCATCACATTAATCCAAAATTATAATCTTCCTTCTTAATAAGTCTGTGTATACCTCAGCACTTCATCAATAATTAAGCACACACACTCATATTTGCAAACACATGTTTTTAATACTTACTAGTTACTATTAAGGAATAGTGTACTACTCACTGTGCATGTTGTCGGTGTGCAGGTTCCATTTCAACTGAGAATTTGATATCCAGATCATATAAAATGTTATTCTGTACTAATAAAAATATAACATATAAATCAAATTTTATTAATATTATTATTTTGGCTTAAATATTATTAGTGCAAGACAATGTATAAGACATAATCTGAGATATAATTTGAAATACCTTATTTATGTTTATTCCATAAATATCTCTTCAGATTTTGCACTCACCATTCATTTTTTTCCTCTCCCTTTTCTTTCAATTCTCACAATCTTCTTAAAAAAAAGCAACATACCTAAAATGGCAGCACACATAGAACCGATGATGATTATGAGAACAAAATCCAAAGTGTTTGCAGAAGAACCACACTCACCAAGGCTTCCACTACTTACATATTGGTATGGTGGGTTAATCACCATTTTGGGTTTCATTGCTATTGCTATGTTCATTCGTATTGCATATTCTTTTTGGAAGCTTTCTTCAGGTGATAACCTACAACAACAGAAACAAGATCTTGAGGCACAGAAAGAAGAAACTCATCAAGTTCATGAAGAGAAGATATTTGTGGTAATGGCTGGACAAGAAAGACCAACATTCTTAGCCACACCCATGTGGTCAAATAGGTTTTCTTCATTCAAGAACAACATTAGCAGCAGTGTTTTTACTTCCAACAAGATTGAAACGGATCAAGGATTGGGTGTTAAGAATTGTTTATAGCACTTAGAAAAATGAAAAATAGTTTCAGATTTTAGATGAAAGCATTTATTGTCAAAAATATTTCAAAATAATCAGTGTTCTTTGTTCTGAAGCTTAAACATAGGAGATGATGGATATTCTTCTTTCTTGTAAATTAAGTTAAATAGAAGAATTTCAATTGTACTCTAGACTCATAGGTCTATAAATCATGTGTGTAAGTTTTTTTTATTACATATATGTATATGTTGATGTGGAAATGTGAAGAAAATTAAATCAATGAATTATTTATGTAAGTGTTATTCACTTGACTAATTGTTCTTATTTTCATTTTTACTTTTTCACCTCAAAATAAAAGTGTCATCTTTTTCAACAAATCAGTGGTTAAGATCCATTAAATCGGGATGACCAAAATGTTAGTGATTCAATTCCTGAAAGCGATATTAATTTAGTGGGGAAGTTATACACCCCAAAATGAATTAATTATTTACCCATAGGGTGAGGGAATATCAATAGTAGTACAAAAAAGTATCAACTTTGAATAACCAAAAAAAATATCAATTTTGTTGCGATTATAGTTGAAAATATACTAACATGAAGTTGGTCACTCATTGAGTAAAGCTAGACTCCAGAGTAGTACAAGGTTAAAAATAAATGTTGAAATCATAGGAGCCAAAGTTAGATGAGCGGTCTCAGTACTCCAAAAAGAGAAATGAAATAACTCGTGATGATTAATATATATAGTGTCAGCGTTGAGAAATTAATTTAGGTATAAATATATTTTATTTTCACAATTATTGTCAACCGGGTAAAAATTTGGTTAAGTATGAACATTCCAACAAAAATACTTGCATGCATCAAAAACCCTAAGTTTGGCGAGGTGAATGTATTAAAATTAAGGGATAAATTTTAGCAGACGATGTTGTTTCTTAGGTTTATTTAAGTGTATAGTCTCATATATGAGGGGAATAGTAACATAGTTTATAATGGAAAAGACTCATGTAACCATTACTTTAAAGGTTTTGGTTCAAGATATGGTGTATCACTTGTGACTATCGACTTTTGCCATGCCCTAATAACAATGGAACTTTCCGGTAGTTGGCGGCTCCCCGGTCACGGCTGATTTCAACATGTGGTATCAGAGTTAGGTTAGACTTGGACATGATGGACTTAAGAGTGAGCAGACATAAGTGTGTGGCACAAGTGAAAGAGTTTATAAGTAGGAAAGACTTGTGAAGTCATTGTCTTAAGGTATTGATTCAAGACATGATATCTCACTATATCTCTCCTGTGACTCTCCACTTTTCTTATATCCCAGTAACAACGAAACTCTCTGATGGTTGAAGGCTCTCAACTTGCAGTCGAGTCTAACAATTTTAATAAAAATATTTGTCTTGTAATTATCTGCTATTAGTTTGTATTGCACTTATTCTCTCGTCGTCTTTTGGAGATTTTTAGGCACTTGTCGTTAGAGGTGTCAAAACAGGCTATCCAGACAGGTTCAGGCTAGCCCACGTCGGGTTCGGGCTAATCCGAGCCGGACTAAAAAGCTCAGATACAAATTATGCATAGCAAATTGTATCCCAAGCCCGCCCTAAGAGGGTTGCAAGTTGTGGTGGGCCGGTCCGCATAATAATAAAATAAAATAATTTAAATTTTAACATATTTAATCTACTTAATATATATATATATCATATGATATTAATGTATAATTTTCTAACACTCTTGTTATGTCAAATGCAACCAAACTTATAAATATAATCTCTTGTGTTTGAGTTAAGATGTGATATTAAGTTCACGTATATAAATTTTAATACAACTTATTTATTAAATCTCTCATTTCTATTAAACTTTCACTCCCTAACAAAATATAATTATTCATTTTAATATATAAATCTTTGGACACTATAAAAAATAACATCATCTTGGTTTATGGTAATAGTAGTATAGCTTCAAGTTCATAATGAACTCTATACGTTAAAGTATATCCCATTATAAGGGGAGGGATCCACTTACTTCAAGAGTAAGTGAAAAAACCTACTCCACATCATGATCATCCATTTTGTGAAATCAAATGGTTTGAATTGATGAGTAATCTAAACCATTGGATTTCCAAAAAAATGGATGATCATGATGTGAAGTAAGTTTTTTCCACTTACTATTAGAGTAAGTGGATCCCTCCTCCCATTGTAATATATGATCATTATATTTTAATTTCTGTTTGAAGATCTTTCGTGTGTTCTTTATCAACACTTTCATTGTAAATTATTATGTTAAATTTGGTTGTGTGAAATTCTCTATTGTAAACATTTATGTTGTCTTTTAGTTTTGTTGTAAAAGTTACTTTCTTTATTATGTTTTTGTTGTATAAGTTAAATCTAATTAAATACACAATTAAGAAATGAAAAGTGAGATTTATTTGGTTTAATGTGTTCTCATTTGATTTGATACACTATTTTGTTATTATGCTTAAAATGATATTATGTAAAATATGATCATGTTTAACTTAATAAAATTATTGTAATTTATATCACAATGTCTATTCTATATTTTTTATTATAAGTTATTTTGTAAAATAATTTTCACCCAAAGCTAATTATCAAGCCGAAAGTCCCTAAAAAATAAAAATAAATAAGGAAAAAACGGGTAGTCCGAACCCGCCCGGATAAGCCCGATCAGAACCCAGTTTTAATATAGCCCAACTGGGCCGGGCTAAAAAGTCTTGACTCAATGAAAAATATCTAATATAATACTCAAACCCTATAAATTTTTGGGCTTTGGCGGGCCGGCCGGTTGGGTCTGCACATTTTGACACTTCTACTTGTCGTAGAGCACTGATTAACCTATCTGTCATGGTATCTAATTAGAACTAGAGCCATGAATAAAGAATGATAATTTCCACTAAATAACAAATTTCTTAAGCTAGTAATAGTAATCATGTAGATTAATGGGGGAGGTAATCTATTTAAAGAAATATAATAGGAAACCTCAATGGATTAAGTTGAAGACTGTGGTCAACATTATGTCACTGTTGTGTTTAATTGTTGATGGAATTCCTATTTTCAAAGGTTGTTGCTTCATTCAAAGAGGTTGTGTTTTCAAATTGGCTTTTAGAGTTGCGTGAAAAAGGAGATTGAATTTTACAATTGAGTGTGTAAAGAAACAATTTCTGAGGAATAATGACCACAAAATAATATTTTGTTTAAAAGTGATATTTGTTATAAAATAATATTTTGTTTAAAAGGTGGAGTTGAAGGAAAATATTCTTATTTAACAAAATTAAACAATTAATATAAAATGCTGAATAGTAGGCAATTAATGAATATTTTAAATTCTTAAACTCAACGTTGAGAGTAGAAAAAAAAACGTTTAATTTAAATATAGACAATGTAAAATTTGATAATAATATAACTGGACCAACTAACAAATAAATAGAGTTAGACATTTATTAGGTTGGGAGTGGACAATGCAGTACAAAGGTATCTATCGAAGGTAGGAGATATTCTAAAATCTTGTTTGTACAGTTCCATTCATCAAGTATAAATCGGTCTCAATATTAATATGGTACAATATTTATATTGATTATACAATCATATCAATAAAAAATGATCAAAACTAGTTATATTGGTCTATTTCAATTGAATTATATTGGTCATACTAACCGATTTTTTATTTAAAATTTATTTTTAATGAAAATAAAAAAATTTATTTATTTTTATTGTTTTTGAATATTAATGTTAATATATTATATATGTATATCTAACTTTACTGATATGCAATTAATTAAATGAACTACTGGTTGAACCGTCGTATCACTATACCAATACCCTAACCAGTTTGATAACGTATTAACAACCCTGGAAAATATTATATATATATATAACTGGATTAAATTATTGATATTTTTGGACTTTAGTAGAATCTGAGTGCGGCACTAATGCGTTACTTTATTTGTTTGGACAATATAGTGATCTTATCCTATGAAAATCTGTTAATATATTATTGGTTAGCTGAAACTCATATAGCGGAAGATATACTCCATAGACTTCACTACTTCAGCAAAGAAAAAAGAAGAGAAAGGAAAATGATTTAATGAATAGTAGATCATCATTAGTAGCACTTGGTCATCTAAGACTTATCCAATGGTAGAAACACGCTAGACCTTCTATCAAGAGTCTAGTATCTAGCCTATAACAGACAAGTTAGGTTAGACATTTCTTGTAAACAGATCAGACTTAGGTTTCTCTAATAACATATTTAACCTAAATATGTCAGACTCACGCCCTTTAAAAAGCTTGTACAGTCTAACAGACCGACCTATGTAATTATATATTTATAACTTTTGGATGATATGACATTTAAACAACATTGTAGCAAATTTAGTACTGTTGAGATGTTATTTGAATGTTATTTAGCAATTTAGTATTGTCTTTTGGATATTTTTTGGACATCATCATATTTTGTCAATTAAGTTGTTAACCATGTGAAACATTACAACATTATCATATTTCATTATGATATTAAAATGCAATGTTTTGTATTCTTCTAACCTCAAGGGTACCACAAATCCTTTGAATACATTATGCAACATTGGAAGGTGATGAAAATAATTGTGATAAGACTGTAAAAAATTTCACACTAATTACTATACTTATAATAATTTTTCCTAGTTTATGCATAATGTGTTGAGTTATTTAACTTAACAAACCTTTAAACAGACTAACAGGTCAGACCAGACTTTTAAACATGTCAAGCTTAGGTCCAACATTGGAAGACCAGGCTTGTTAGCCAAACCCAAATTCCTATATGCTATATAGGTTCGGTCTGGTTAAGGCAAAACATGACTTGGTATGGTCTGTTTCCACCCTTAGACTTATCCCTTACTCATTTTAAAGGTTGATAATAATATTTATTTGGCTTAGATTTGGCTTTAGATTAGTAGTTAATATTAGATTGATTTTTAAAGTTGACCCCGACCCTAATCACGATTAAATATAATACATTTTCCTTTTTAGAAAACGTTTTCTCATTTCTTATTATTATGAATATATAATTTGATATATAAAATAATGTATATATATATTTTCTAATCATTTACATATATCTATATATGGTGAAAATATTAGAGAATCAATCATATATGAAATAAGGTATACATTATGACAATAAATCATTTATACAAGAGTGTCCTGGATAACTAGTAAAAAGAATAGAAAAACACGATTAAAAATATGAAATTATATTAATAGATAGGTTGTTGCAAGTTGCAATAGAATGCACCATAATTATCAAATCTGGTTCGTGCCGTCCGGTTCAACTAGTAAATCGGTCCCAATACCGGTATGCTACAAAAATTATACCGATCATGCAATTATACCGGTCAAAACTGGTCATACATGCCGCTTTTCAATTGAACCGTACTGGTCATACCTGTAGATTTTTATTTAAAATTAATTTTTTTAATGAAAATAAAAATAATTATTGATTTTTTTATTGATTTTTGAACATTAATCTTAATATATTATATATGTATATCTAACTTCACCTGTATGCAGTTTAATTAGTGAATCATCAGTTGAACCGCTATACCACTATACCAGTATCTATACCGATTTGATGACCTGTGCAATATTAATAACATTCGAATGCACTATCTACTTTGGGATACATGAATGTTATTACTCTATATACAGCTGAATAACCACACAAAACAAGAGTCATGAGATAAGTTGAATTGAGTTATATTTGTCCCTTATTTCACACTAAATATTGGTTGAGTCCAATTTTTGAACCTTAACCCAACCCTAGATTCGATGAAATCCGACCATATTTGAATACAATCATGATTGGGCAAACCTAGTGAATGAAAATGGTATCATTCCTGCCTACCCTTAATCATTATTATTAAAATAATATTCTCTTATAAAATCAGTTTATAAATTATCTTCACATGCATGATTTTGACAAATATAATAAGGTTATATCTCACTTATTAGTCGTGGACTTACAAGTAACTTATTATGGTAAAAGTATTTAAAATGAAATTAGAAGAAGACAGAATGAAACATGATTTTTTTAACAAATGTGGTTTCGTTCATTCCTCACTATGTTCCTTTTGTGAGTTGACAAACTTTGAGAACTTGTTAAGAGGTGATTCACGTGGACCGTAAGCTAATAAGGTCGTGCCCCCAGGCACAGAATGTGTATCTCCTAGACCATATTCAACTACACATCCACTTCCATTTCAGTTTTGTTGTTGCACATCATCCTTTTCTCCAAGTGTTGTGATGATGTCTTTAGTTTCTTTAATTACTTTCTACAAGCTTCATTGGGTTGTATTTGTTATAATATAATTACAATATAGGCGTTAGTTAGGTACTTAAGTTAATTAGTTAACTAACTTGAGTATGCTTGCTTATCAAGCAAACTTCTATAATGCTTATAAGTTTGTATATAAGTTATTGAATCTATGCCTTATTGCCTTGTTATTTGCCTTGTTATTCTTTGAACAAATGATGCTGCTTAGTTTATGTCTTATACAGATATATGCTGTCTCGGTCAGCAAAGAATCCTGATGCACCAATGCACCAAGCCAAGGCCAAGTCATCTCTGCACCAAGCAAAGCCAGCCTCGGTCAGAAGCAAAGCCAGCCTCGGTCAGAAACAAAGTCAACACCAGTCATCTACTCATTCTGATGCATCAGCCACGTGCTTGGTGGCTGACTCACTTTGATGCAGCAGAGTTCCTACACTTCCTATTAATTCACCTTTTGCACATTTTCCACATGTGCTTTATTCGTTAATAGCCATGTGCGATTATTGCTCAATGCCATTTCTTATTCGATGTTTTTATGCAACAATTGGTTAAGATATCCAACCATTTTAACAAGAAACTAAGGTTTACTTTTATTAAAGGTGTCACAAGGCTTCTTCCGTTATTCTTCCTATCGATCCACAAAACACATATAGTTGCTATTACCTATACCCTGGAGAAAATCAAGGTGTCGTTCTTATAATACCTCCATTTGAAGGTGGAAATTAAGGTGTCGTTCTTATATCTCCTATGTGAAGTTTGATGCAAATAAAATTTGTGATTTTTGTCATTTGGGTAAGCAACCAAGATTGCCTTTCCCTACTAGCTCTTCACACACAACACATGCTTTTGAGCTCTTGCACATGGACATCTGGGGTCCCCTACATGTCCCTACTATCCATGGCCACAGGTTCTTTCTTACCATAGTGGATGATTTCACTAAATACACATGGGCTTTTCTCATGATTTCAAAGAGGAACACTAGAGATTTTGTTTACAACTTTATCCAAATGATTTCAACACAATTTCACTGCAAAGTTCAATATATTAGAACTGATAATGGTAAAGAATTTATGATGCATGATTTTTATTCTAAACTTGGTATTCTTCATCAAACTTCATGTATTGAAACACCACAACAAAATTCTATGGTTGAAAGGAAGCATAGGCATATACTTAACACAACTAGGACCTTGTTATTTCATTCATTCTTGTTTGCTTGTTATTGGGGATATGCTATTTTGCATGTTGTCTATATTATAAACATTTTGCCCAATTACACTCTTGGTTTCAAATGTCCTTATGAAATCTTGCACAATAAGCCACCTAATCTTGGCCATCAGAGTTTTTGGAAGTCTCTGTTTTGCTTCCACACAGAACCAAACTCGACCCAAGAGCCACTAAGTCAGCTTTCCTTGGATACAAACCTGGTACAAAGGGATACATTATTCTTGACTTACTTAGAAAAAGCATTTCTGTTTCTAGGAATGTTGTCTTCTATGAACATTTCTTTCCTTATGAAACACACAATATGCTTGGAACCCCTGCTACATCCTCTCCTACACTTGACCCCTTCATTGACTTGCATATCATCCCTTTCAGTCCTAATCCTGACCCAGCTCAAGCCTTGCCTAATCAAGCTCCCATTCCTCATTCCTCTTCTCATCACAATACTGTCCCTAATGATCCCCAACCACCTGAACTTCCCACTAGAAGATCCCAGAGAGTCACACATCCACCCACCTACCTAAAAGACTATCACTGCCATCTCTTGACCAATCATTCTCACCCTATTGATTCCACTGTTACTCATCCCTTACACAAGGTTTTATCTTATGCCTCTCTTTCCCAACCATACCTAACCCATTTTCTCTCTGTATCTTCCCATATTGAGCCCAAGACCTTCAACCAAGCTATTAAATCTCCTGAATGGGTTCAAGCTATGAAAAATGAGCTTGTTGCTTTAGAGTACAACAACACATGGCCCCTTGTCCCTCTTCCTTCTGACAAAAGAGCCATTGGTTCCAAATGGGTCTATAAGATGAAATTCAACTTTGATGGGACTATACAGAGACATAAAGCTAGACTTGTAGCCAAAGGCTACACACAAACTGAGGGCTTGGACTATTATGATACTTTTGCTCCTGTTGTTAAGCTTACAAATGTTAGATTGTTACTTGCTTTGGCTGCTTCACAAGGTTGGTTTTTACAACAATTAGATGTTAACAATGCCTTTTTACATGGTGACTTAGATGAGGATGTTTATATGACTATTCCTCAAGGCATCACTTGTTCCATGCCTAATCTTGTTTGAAAATTAAACAAGTCACTCTATGGCTTGAAACAAGCCAGTAGGCAGTGGTTTGCCAAATTGTCCACTGCATTGCTTTCCTTGGGCTATAAACAATCAGCACATGATCACTCTTTTTTTACCAAGTCTCACAACTCACGCTTCACTGATTTGTTAATATATATTGATGATTTGATACTTGCTGGCAATGATAATTCTGAAATTGCTCCTGTTAAGCAACACTTAGACACTCACTTCAAGATAAAGGATCTTGGAGTGCTTAAATATTTCCTTGGCCTTGAAGTGGCCAGGTCTAAACTTGGCATCACTTTATGCCAAAGAAAATATGCTTTGGATTTACTCTTGGATACAAGTTTCTTGTCTTCCAAGCCTTGTGCTACACCAATGGTCAAAAACACTCATCTACACCAACATGACAGCAACCTTCACCCTGATCCTGCCTTTTACAGACAACTTGTTGGTAGGCTCCTCTACTTGACCAATACAAGACCTAACTTAAGCTTCTGCATCCAACATCTTAGTCAATTCATGGTTGCTCCAACACAAAACCATTACAAGGCCATCACTAGAGTTCTTCGTTATATCAAAGGCACACCTGGCCAAGTCTTGTTTTATCTTCCAACATCCATGCTTCAAGTTAAGGGGTTTACTGATTCAGATTGGGCTGCATGCTCAGATACCAGAAAATATATCTCTGGTTTTTGTATGTTCCTAGGAGACTCCTTGATTTCTTGGAAATCCAAGAAACAACACACTGTTTATAGATCATCTTCGAAAGCAGAGTATCGTGCCTTGGCCATAGCTTCTTGTGAGGTACAATGGTTAACCTATTTACTTTTTGATTTGTGCATTAATTTCGAACAACCTGCCCTCCTTTATTGTGACAACGATTCAGCTAGGTACATTGCTGCAAATCATGTTTTTCACGAAAGAACTAAGCAAATTGAAATAGATTGCCATGTTGCTAGGGAAAGGTTGCTTAGCAAACTTTATCACTTGCTCCCCATACCCTCTGAACAATAGCCAGCATATATTTTAACCAAGGCCTCAGATCCATCTCTTTTCCACCATCTTCTTCCCAAGCTAGGAGTGATTAACATCCACTCTCCAACTTGAGGGGGGGGGGGGGTATTGAATCTATGCCTTATTGCCTTGTTATTCTTTGAACAAATGATGCTGCTTAGTTTCTGTCTTATGCAGATATATGCTGTCTCGGTTAGCAAAGAATCTTGATGCACCAATGCACCAAGCCAAGGCCAAGTCATCTCTGCACCAAGCAAAGCCAACCTCGGTCAGAAGCAAAGCCAACCTCGGTCAGAAACAAAGTCAGCACCAGTCATCTACTCATTCTGATGCATCAGCCACGTGCTTGGTGGCTGACTCACTTTGATGCAACAGAGTTCCTACACTTCCTATTAATTCACCTTTTTCACATTTTCCACATGTGCTTTATTCGTTAATAGCCATGTGCGATTATTGTTAGGTAGTTAGTTAGGTTTGTTGGCTTTCTTGAATAGCAAGGCACCTCTTGTTCTCTTCCTATATATGTTATTATCCTTTGTACATGAACAATTAATCAAAGCAATCAATATATGAGAATTCAGTTTTACTTTTCCAATGAGTTCCATTTACAATGTAAGTCCCTGCTTTCTGGCTTTGCATAATCAATGAAATCATTATCACCTGCCTTTGTCTTTCTTTTGAAGATTTTCTTGGCCATTGTATTTTTCACTAAACTTGGCTTGAAATGCTTGCTCAGAATCCTTTTCTTAATTTCTCTCCTCGATTCTCTACTCATGTGCCTCCAAGGAACTCTGCAATTCATTAATGTTAAACAATTCAAGATCCTTTGATTCCTCTATGGCAACTACTATATGATCAAAACCAGGTATTAATGTCCTTAACATTTTCTCTACCACAAGTTGATCTCTCATCACTTCACCATAACCCTTCATTAGATTTGTCAAAGATCTAATCTTGGTGAAGTAACCTGAGATTGAGTCACCTTCCTTCATTTGCAGCAGCTCATACTCCCTTCTCAAGGTCTGCAATTTCACTTTCTTGACCTTCTCAGCTCCTGCATAGATCTTTTCAAGACTATCCCAAGCTTCCTTAGTTGTTTTGGCATTGGAGATCTTTTCAAAGTTTGATTCATATACATGTTGATGAATCATGAACAAGGCCTTGCAATCTCTAGGCTTCAATGTCATATTCTCCAACTGATTGATACCCATTCTGCACTATCTCAAGGACTTCTTGATAGCCAAAGCGGACCTACATTTGAACTTGCCATCTTTGATAGTTCTTGCCATCAAGAGTTGGAAGTGTCATTGTGAATCCATTGTTGTTTGCCATAGGGACTTTATATTCTTCTCCACAGATCCAAGATCAAAAAACTAAAGCTCTTGATACCACTATTGAATGCTGAGTGAAATTAATGTTTCTCATTACTTTAAGAAAATGTGTAAAGTACATAGCCTAAAATAATCAAAAGCTAACACATGGTTAATCGATTAACTATCTCTCTTAATCGATTACCGATTACAAGATTCCAATTTAACACACCAGACTCAACTACTTTAACTGTCAAAATAATCGATTAACTCTATCTATAATCGATTATCGACTTTGACTGTATTACAGATTCTATCTAATATAAGGCACTATTTAAGACACTAAACATCACAATCTTCAAAATATGTAAACGGCATGGAATACAGAAAAACGAAATGGCAGCAATTATAAGAGCAAAAAGCACGTACCTTTGGTTTGATTGATTGCCAATCAATGGTTTATTCGAAAGAAAATGAAAATAATCTAAAGTCATTGGAAACTCAATATTAGTGACTTTTATCTTTTCAGTTGTTTTGTTGTCGTGGTTGAAGTTCATGTCTAAATGGAATGAGGTCTATATGGAATGATGCTTAAGTTTAAATGAAAATGAAATCATGAATGAATTGAAGGTAGAGGTGATAAAATTATTCATAATTCACAAGTCATCCAAATCCAAAAAAAAATTAAATCCTCAAAATCTATCCATTAGAGCTAATGGATTTAAATGGATGGATTCCAATTGATAACTTCAGTAATTGATGGATTTGAATTCATCCATTATATCCAATTGATATCCATGGATATATATATACATTAGGATGTATATTCAATGCATAAAAAAACAAAGAATTTAAAAATGATGTTCTTTACTTTTCAGTTTCATTTAATATTCAAGAAAATTAAATTCAAGCAAATTCATCTATAATTCTCACTTTTAATATTTTATTAACTTGTTATCAATAGGACATGTTGATATAATTAATATTAAAAGTTTATTTTAAGTAGATAACATATATAAGTATGATTAAAAATGTATGTGTGGATCCACCATTTATATTTAATCATCATTGACTTTTCAAAAAAGTAATCTAAATGAATGGTGGATGATATATTGATTATGTATAAATCTTTATACTCACAGTACATAGATATTATATTATATAAGTATTTATTAAAAACTTTATATGTAGAAACTTAACATCGCAGGCTTATAGAATATTGAAAAAAAAATTAAAGTTCAAAAATCACTTTTTAAAAAATTATTTTTAAAAGTGTTTTTAATGATCTTAAAACTGATTTTCTTAAAAGGTGATTATAAAATATTCTATTGAGATATTAGTTTTTAAAATAATGATTTTCTTCAATAATGTTTGTAGTTCTAATAAAAAAATTCAAACAGATTGGATATTCATACATCTAAATCCATAAAATGGAGTTATGCATGGATTGGATGGATTGGAATGTATCCATTAAGTTTGAATATGAATGAATTAGATAACTTCAAATATTATTTAAATTGACTTATATGAATTGATGGATGACTTTTCATTCGTCCATTAACATCCAAATCCAATTCTATTCATTTTGTACCTTTACTCAAGCAGTTTATCATATTGAGTTTGGAGCAATAATTGATTAGATCAAGAATTTATACATATTTGCACTTTTTTAGTTGCCAAAATTTTCTTTAACCGTAGAATATATAATTGCATTGCATATTGTCTTGCTAAAAGAGGTGTGTGCACTTTAGTTACTAGGACTAGTTTAGTTCCTAGGACTAGTTTAACATGTGGGGTCCAACCATGTGAAATGTTAAATGCCATGAAACTAAGCCATTCATTTCATGACGAGGAAAAGTCTTGACAGTGCATGTCTATATCTAGGCATATGGGTAGAAAATAAGGAAGTGATATGCAGTGTTTTTAGAAAGAGACTCCTCTCCATTATCGGAGAGAGAAGTTTTCTTAAAATGCATAGAAAAAGCAAATAATGATGACATTTATATCCCTTAATTGACACTAAAAAGATAAGTTTCCTCTCCGGTAATCGAGAGGAATCTGACTCGTGTTTTTACTGTGCACAAATCCTCTATAAATAGAGGTATTATTGATCTTCAGTTGAGAACACAGAACAAAGAAAGCAGAAGTAGCAATTGAGAGCGTCTAGTAGTGGGTAAAAATAGAGAGTGTGGGTAAATCCTAAAGAATGTAGAGTGTGTAAAAAATGCAGTAAATTAATTTTGGGTTTCATATATATTATTCTTTGGTACTAAATGTCGTAGTATTTGAATATGAAGAGTCTCATTGGGAAACACTATATTTCTAAATATTGTGGGAGAAGGGTGTGGAAAGGATATTATAATTGTCCTGCATATAGTGGAATATTTTCCGAGATTGTCCCGTGGTTTTTCCCTTGCCATTTAAAGGTTTTCCACGTTAAAAGTTAATGTTCCTTTTTCTTTACTTTGCACACACTTATATATTTACGTTGTACTACTCGGCTTGTATATCTACTTTCACCAAGTCTACTTTGGTACTCATTATCCCATCGCAACATCATTTAATTTACAAAATGAATCGATCCAAAAGCTCAACATAAGAATCGTTGAATTATTTTGGAAGAAATTTATTCTTCTTAGGTTATAAAAATTAGTATCTCATACCCAAATTAAAAAAAAAAACATGTGAGTGAAGATGATGATGGAGGATACAAATACGGAAAAGATGTATTTGATTCATGTTGTTTAGAGGGGTAACTATATGTATCATACTAATTAATCGTATTAAAAATTTATTTAATATCAAATAAATAATGAATTAATAAATTTTATAGTTAAATATGACTTAATTATTGTATGTACCTAAACTACATCTAATCCTTAAAAAGGAAACTCAAATAACATAAAACAATATGGCATTTTCTCAAGCACCCAATTGACGATAATAAGAACAATATCTCAACCTAAAATAATCAATAATACCCAAATATAGGATATATGTATTCCAAGACATAAGTGTACATATATAATATTATATGTGTGGGAAATATACAAATATTTTTTATTTTATGAGTGTATAGAATTGTTAGGTGTCATGATTAGCCTCTCAGCTCCCATATTAGAGGCGGTAATAGAACGGGTAAGATTTCATCTTCCTCTAAAAATTGGACCAAAGTTCTGAACCTAAGTTTTGAACTTGGAAGTTAATTACATATCGTTGGAGACATTGGCACCTCGCCCGCTTGTATTAAGATGATACTCTTATTAATAGCTCGAAGTAACATTTGCCATGAGTTTGTTTAAATATTTGTTATTATTTTTATTACTTAATTATTATAAGGGCATAAAATATATTTTTTATTCATTATATGATAAGAGTTCATCTTCCTCCTATAGAATCAAGACTTACATATGTAGTTGGTTGGGCTGATTTTTTTTATCTAAAGTTTGAATGAGAAGAAATTATGTCTAATCATAGTTTTTATCCTCACCTAAAGAGAGAAACACAATATTGCATATGAAAACACATATATTTATATATATATATATTGCATGAAAACACAAAAAAAAAAGTGCATTACATGAAAACACAAAAATACATATATATTACATGGAAAGACATATTCATTGCATGAAAACACAACAAAACATATACATTACATGAAAACACAACAAAACATATACATTGCATGGAAACACAAAAATACATGTACATTGCACGAAAACACATATATATTTAATGAAAGGGAGGGGATCTACTTACTCTAAGAGTAAGTTTTTTAAACTTACTTCACATCTTAGCTATCAATTTTAGAGAAATTCAATGGTTTTAAATAGTGAGTAGATCTAAACCATTAGATTTCCCTATAATTGATGGTTAATATGTGGAGTAAATCTAAAAAACTTACTCTTTGAGTAAATGGATCTCTCCTCTTAATGAAAACACATAAACACAAATATATTGTTACAATGCATGAAAACTTACTATTGTATCAGCTCAAATACGTTCCTTCACTGAGTTCAGCCTAACATTAGTCCAAAAACTTGATGTTATTGACACATTCTGCCTAAACAATACTCCAATGTAGCTTACTAAGGTGTTTCCACCATTATTGTTTAATGGTTGGCCCTTCGTGTTCCATTCAACGAGTAACTTGACATTCTTACTCCTTGCACGAATAACCTTCTTCATGGAAGTGACTCCACGTGGAGTACGTTTCTAAGAGACTAGTGTTTGAGAAACAAGTTTGTTTTCTTCATTTTGGGAAGCCATTGTTGAAAGTTTGAGAAGGTTGAGATTGTATGAGGTTTCTGAAGGTATAAGGTTTGAGAGAGGTTTGAGAGTGTATGAGGTTTTGAGAAGGTACGTAACAAAACGTTTGTGAATCAACTTTTGATATTTTAAAATTTAAAACTTAGTAATAAATCAACAACGCTCTTTTAAGGGTACACTATTGAATAGATACGTGTTTCCATATTCAACAGCGCTCCTTTCAAAATGCACTATTGAAGCATATTTAACAACGCACCTTCAAAGAAGCGATGTTGAATAGGTATACATTAACAGCACACCCTCAAAGAAGCGTGATTAAATATGTATGATTTAACATCACACCTTCAAACAAGCGTTATAGGTATAAGTTAAAAATGTGAGTTGTTACACCTATCAATTGTCACCGTGACTACTCTTAGACTTACGGCACATCCAGTGCAACACCCTAAATTTAAGTCTTTAAAATTATAGTATCAATCCTGGGATTCTCGCTTGAGCGAGGGATTCTCGCCTGGGCGAGAAAGGTTCACCTGGAAGGGTGAAATCCTGGCCTTATACTGAAAGATTCTCGCTTGAGCGAGAGTGGTCTCGCCTGAGCGAGAGCTGACTCGCCTGGGCGAGAAAAGTGATGTTTTGGACCTGTCGAGGCTGTAAGATCCTCTCTTGAGCGAGAGGATCCTCGCTTGAGCGAGAGATGCCTTGCTTGGGTGAGAGTTCCCTCGCTTGGGCGAGAGGGTCAAATCTAAGTTTTTAAAATAGGCGGAATTTTCTCGCTTGAGCGAGAATGGGCTCGCTTAAGCGAGAACCCGACGAGACAACATTAAATGAAAAACTCAAACACATTTTAGGGTTAGAAATTGAAGAGAGGTGAGAGAAGAGAGTTTTTCCAAGGGCAAGGAGCTTGGATACTCATCTAAGAGCTTGAGAAGAGGTAAAACTCTTGATTCTAACTCTCTTCTTCTCTTTGAAATTCATTTTGGGTATGTTGGATCTCTTCTCAAAATGTGTAAAACCATGGAAACTCACCCTTTTGAGTTATGGTTCGTTTTATGTTGTTTTCTCTCATAAACTCTTGGTTTAGAGTTAGTATTTCAAGAATGGAAAGGGTTTGTGGGTTGATTCATGAAAACCCCAAAACCCTAAAAATGAAAATGTGGTAAACGGGGGAAATGAGTAAAATGTTAGAGGTAGAAGACGAGTTTACATTCTAATGTTGAAATATGAGATGAATATGTATGTTTTAAATGGTTGTAAACTCATGATGAAAGTAGTTTAGAAACATTGAAAATATGATGAATATCTTGTATGGTTAAATAATGCAATATAAGTTGTTTATGTGATATTTGGAATAAATGACTAACATTGTGTTATATGGTGGGAATGAGGAAAAATCCTAAAGTTGGAGGCGGTATCGGTGGAACTTGAGAAGTTGCCAAGAACCAAACCCAACACTCACCGAGGTAAGGATAAGTCTTAACTTATGCATTGTGATAGAAAATGCGTAGATTTTCTGGTTGTGGATAATGGATTGAGTTGTAAATCACTTAATTATTATGAGCATATATGAGTATGTTTGTAATAATGTTGGTATGGATTTACTGTTTATGAATTGATGAAGTGTTAATGGAAAGAAAACTCGTTTTTAGCCCACCATGAATGGTTAGCGACTTTGGCTCAAGTAATGTAGCAAGCTTTGGCTCAAGCGATGTAGCAAGCTTTGGCTCAAGCGATGTAGCAAGCTTTGGCTCAAGCGATGTAGCAAGCTTTGGCTCAAGCGATGTAGCAAGCTTTGGCTCAAGCGATGTAGCAAGCTTTGGCTCAAGCGATGTAACAAGCTTTGGCTCAAGCGATGTAGCAAGCTTTGCCTCAAGCGATGTAGCAAACTTTGGTTCAAGTTATGTAGCACGTTTTCAAAAGAAAAGAGAAATTAGTTTTAGCTAACCTTAAGGGGTGTAGCGGCTTTGGCTCAAGCAATGTAGCAAACTTTGGCTCAAGTTATGTAGCATGATTTTCAAAAGTATAAACAATGGAAATGGTTTTTTAAGTGTATTTAACTTTATATTGTTACTTAATCTTATTAAAATGTGGATTAACGTACATTAACATTTATTTCGTTAACGACTTACTCCTTTGTGTTTTCTGTGTATGGTCAATGTTAATCTCATTGTAGGTAGGTGGAAGATGTAAGGACGTTTGATTAGGAGCTTAGAGGCTTTTAAATTTTTGAAGTCCTTATATTCATTCTTTTGTAATATGACTAATTGTATTTGATACATGAATATTTGTAACTCTGGATATTCGTAGCTATGAGTATTTTGGAATCTCATAGCTTGTATACGGTAGTTACCGGAATACATGAATGAATTATGATTTTCTGTTATGCGAATGTGTATGTTATTTTGGTACTGGGAGATGGGTATGAGCAAGGAAATGAGACTTAACTTAAGTTGTTGATATTTTTATTTAAAAATCGTAGGAAAATGTATAAAGAATGAATAAAATAAGGAAAAAATTTCAAGGGTAGAATTTGGGTCCTTACATCCAGTCACTTAATCATAACAATAAAATTATATTAAACATATATATTTTAAAATTACATAAACGTAATCACTTAGATATAAAAATACTTAAACATAATCACTTAGATATAAAATTACTTAAACATAATTACTTAGATATTAAATTATTTAAACATAATAACTTAGATACAAAATTAATTAAACATAATAACTTAGATATAAAATTATTTAATCATAATTACTTAGATATAAAATTACATAAACATAATAACTTATATATAAAATTACTTTTCACTTTATTGTATTAAAATTAGATAAGAGCAATATATTCAACAGTGCTCCTTTAAAGAGTGTGTTGTTGCATATTCATGTGTTTCCATTTTCAACAATGCTCCTTTAACTGTGCGATGTTGCATATACATGTGTTTCCATATTCAACAACACTCCTTTAATTGTGCGTTGATGCATATACATGTGTTCCATCTTCATAAACGCTCATTTAACTGTGCGCTGTTGCATATACATGTGTTTCCATATTCAACAACGCACCGTCAAAGAAGCGTTGTTGAACTTATACCAACACGTTTTGAAATACGCATTGTTACCCCTGCAAATTGCATTCATGACTACTCTTAAACTTATGACACATCCAATCACTTAAACATAAGAATAGGTATATATTGAACAATGTACAAAAGAGCTAAATGATAAGAGTACAAACACCCAAAACACGTTAAACAAAAGAGCTAAATGTTATTTGAAAATTGTATCGTTGTATATATTGAAAATTAATTGAACATTACATATAAAATGCTACACATTGAACAAAAGAGTTAATTAAAATTTATATATGTGCTACAATCTATACATTTAAATCCTTAAACAACTCTTTAATATCAAACTTGATTGGAGCTAGACAATGCTGAATGATTACCTACATATACACAATAGAATTTGTTAAATAGATAATGTTCATTTCCGAATAGAATGTTCATTGCACAATAAAAATCATCTAAAATAGAAATTAACAGCAAAAAAGACAATTAAACAACAAGAAAGACAATTAACATCAACAATTGTTCAATCGGAGAAATCATCTTTGTCCAAAATAGAATTAAGATATTCCACATAGTCTGGGTCATCGTCCCTTGTAACCGCTAATAATTCTCTGTAAGTATATTCATAAGATTTAATTTGGTTACAAAAAAATGAATATTGGCTATGGATGAATAATATAATATGAATAATGAAATGAAAAAATGAATCACCACCACAATATTGTTCCATCTTGAAATATTAGATTCTAAGGATGGTTACAAAATCGATATTCTCCATTATTGAGAACAACATCAAAGTTTTCAGCAATATTGTTAAAACCCTTTTATGTTTATTTTCCAATTGTGAAATATAAATTTTCTTCACAACAACCTCAATTTTATCCTATTGTTACATAAACATAATATGATCGATCTATCTAAATTAATAAGGAATAAATAATGCGCAATGAAAATCATATTATGAAAAAAATTAAATAAACAACTAAAGCGCCTTCACATCAATGAAAAACATCAAAAGGGAAGGATCTCTACATATTTCAACCCGCAAAAGAGTTGAAATTTTTACTTTAAGCTTCCAGGTATTCTTAGAAAATAGACTAATATCTTTAATGAAATTCATTCAATGATGTATAAAAGTACCTACAATGAATTTCAATCATTCCATGAATATAGATTCAAAAATTATGGGGAAGTGATACCTTTAATGAAATCCTTGGCAGATGTGTGAAATCCACATCACGAAGCAAGAGAATTATGGGGAACGAACACACTTTAATACATAAGAGAATGTTGTTTAGAAATTTTTAATTTTTAACATCCTATCAAATCAACGTCGCACATTCAAGAAAGCATTGTATACAATATACAATCAACAATGCTCATTTAAGAATACGCCGTAGAAGATATCCCATCAACAAAGTCCACAATAAAAAGCATTGTTGAATAGATTCCAATTAACAGCGTAGTAAAAAAACAGCACTGTTAAATAGAACTAATTCAAGTCAGCGCTTATTCAACAACACTCATTTAGCAGCGCTCGCTTAACCAGACGCTGTTTATTTTGTTATGCCTCGTATTTAACAGCGTAGTTCTAAGAAACGCTCTTGAAAGACCGTTGTTAAATGCGATTTCTGATGTAGTGTTTGACTCTATAAAATAGGTAAATACCTATAAAAACGTAAATATAATTATTTCATTCTATAAAATTATAAAAAATATCATTAAATTATTTTAGACGAAACTTTTTTAACGACTTTATAAAATCCCAAATAATGATGAGAGAACATTTCTTTACTCCTCATTTTTATTTTTTTAGTATCTATAAAAAATGAGCTGAGGTGTTCATAAAGGTGAACCTATTTTATTTTTTATTCATGTATTATTTCTTTTTCTGTGCAAGTAAATATTTAAAGTTGCAGGGAAGACAACATGTGAATACCTTATTAAAATTAGTATTAAAAAATATTTGTAGTGTGTTTTTTAGTCACCAGATACTCATGGGTTGTTAGGGTCAACAACATATGAAAGTCTTCATTATATATTACTAAGTGTTTGTTACAGATAAAAGTCTTCATTATATATTAGTAAATGTTTGGTTGTTTGGGATACGTATCTTGTTATTATTGTTGTTAGGGTCAACAACATATGAAAGTCTTCATTCAACCCAATAAAATTAATGGTAATAATAAAGGCTATTTTTTTAAAGATGTCCATATCCGATAGAAATTTTAAAGTTTGTAAACAACGAAGATAAAATGCGATTGAGAGGTAGAAATATTATAACATGCAAACTATGATATTCAAATTATAAGGCAACATAATAATTAAACCTTAATTTTATTAGACAGGATTGTCACATGAACACATGAATTAAACGATCATAATATTATATATTCTAATATTGATATTGATATAAAGTTAATCTCCAAATCATTTATAATTATACTATTTATATTTTTTCTTGGTCTATTTTATCTCTATCACTAATGTCCAATTCACGGCCGATAGAAGGAATAAATTAAATTGACTAAGTAAAAGCCATCACAAATAATGACATACAGAAGTTTCCCCAAATAAAAGCATCCCAATAAGTATTCAATGGGCGAGGGCATTCTAGACAATCCAATATTAATTTAATTTAAATCCTTTATCAATGCATGCATTCAAAAATAAAGGAATGTCATTTTTTATAGACATTTTTAGAGAATAATGTATATCTTGATATGAGGAGAGAAGTCATATTCAGTTAATGCATTGACACTTGTGTTATTTTGTTTTTATTTTATTTTAAAATTAGATAAATATGTATCTTCCAGAATTTTTAATGGAGCCACCATAGCACCACTATTGCACCTAGAGGTGTCAAAACGGGCTACCCGGACGGGTTTGGGCTAACCCGTATCGGGTTCGGGCTAAACTGGGTCGGGCTAAAAAAACCCAGATGCAATTTATGTATATCAAAATGTAGCCCAAGCCCACCCTATGCGGGTTGTAGCGGGCCGGCCCGCATAATATTAAAAAATATTATTTAAATTTTAACATATTTAATATATATATATATATATATATATATATCATTTGATATTAATGCATAACTTTTTTAACACAATTGTTATACTCAATATAACCAAACTTATAGATATAATGCTATGTGTTTGAGCTAAGACATGATGTTAAGTCTAAGGATATGATTCATAACATAACTTATTCATTAAATATTTTATTTATATTAGACTCTCAATCTCTAACACAATATAATTTGTAACTTTACTTCAATATAATAAATGGATACAGTAAAAAATAATATCACTTTGGTTTATAGTAATGATAGTATAGACTCAAATTCAAAATGAATTCTATGTGTCGATGTATAACTATCATCATAATATTTCTTTACTTTGTGTATGGATATCTTTTGTATGCTCTTTATCAACACTTTCATTGTGAACTGTTATGTTAAATTTGGTTGTGTTGAGTTCTCTACGGTAAACAATTAAGTTGTTTTTCAGTTTCGTTGTAAAAATTATTTTCTTTATTATGTTTTTGTTATAGAAGTTAAATCTAATTAAATATACAATTAAAAAAAAGAAAAATAGAATCTATATGGTTTAATGTTCTCATTTAATTTGATACACTATTTTGCTAATGTGCTTAAAAGGATATTAAGCAAAATAGGAAAAATAATATAATTATTAACTTGATAACATTATTGTAATTTATAAATATTTATATTATAGACATTATTCTATTTTTTATTCAAAGTTCATTACACAATATTTAGTATATATTATGTATTTTTTATCATAAGATATTTTTTAAAATAATTTTCATCTTAAGCTTATTACCTAGCCAAAAAGTCCCAAAAAAGTTTTAAAATAAGAGAAAACGGGTAGCCCGAACCTACCCGGGTAAGCCCGGTTTTAATATAGCCCGGCCGGGCCGGACTAAAAAGTATGGATTCACTAAAAAGTGTCAAATGCCCGCACAGGCCCGCCCATTTTGACACCTCTAATTGCACCATAGGTCTCTTCCTTCTTCTTCCACCTCTCCCTGTTTTCATTTTAGGATGTATGACTTGTAACCTTGATTTTCCCTTTGTATCTTTAAAATATTTGTTATTGGTGTCTCACATTATTATCATTGAATGAAGATAGAGAAACAAGGAAAGAAAAAGAAATGAAAATCAAGATCGGCTGCCATTAAAGATTGTTGAGTTAATTAGCAAATGAATGACAATAATAGATTAACTTTATATCGGTTGTGTTTGTAAGCTTTGTTTATTATACCACAAACAAGTTCAAATTTGGGTCACTCAGACCCCATGACTAATTGAAATCAATGATATAAGTTCAAAGTTTGTTTTTTAACAACACATACTAGGATTTAAATGAAATTTGGGAGAGGAGGAAGAAGAAGAAGAGACCTATGGAGTCCTGGAAGACAGGGAGTTCTAGTTTGAAGTTCTGAAGATATGTGTTTACCTTTTTTTAAATATAAAAAACAAAAAACAAAATAAAGCAAGTGTCAATTATTGATTGGACATGAGGAGATAATATTTCTCATCATCATATCAAGGGTGTACATTATTCTCATTAAATTATATTAAGTTTACTTCACATTTCAAAGACATCATAAGGGGTGTGGAAAAATAATTGAGTGCATAAGATTAAAAGAATTTTGTGTTTCTAGGTTTCTAAAATCAAGGAACAGTTAGTATTCCAGCTCTTAGCTAGTTTTGTTGAAAATTATTATATATATATATATATATATATATATATATATATATATATATATATATATATATGAAGTAATGCATCATAGCTACACTTAAAAATGTATTATCACACCTTAAGTTAAAATTTAATTAAGCAACTTAAGTTTTGTATTAATTAAAGCATTTGATTTTAATTTGTCTTAAAACATCATATCTTTATTTTTTAAAATATATATTTTTAATTGACTAAGTCATTCATCAACTTACGACTTAAACCAATTGAATTCAATTGAAATATATGACCTTAATAAAATCGATTAGATAAAAAACTTTGACCAATTAATATTTAATTCACGGTTGAATCGATCCAAACAACATTTTCGAGTTGGTTTTTATAAAAGTGACTATTACTATAAGCAAATAATTTCACATTTCTAATTTAGCCCAAGTCAATCCTCAAAAGTAACTCATAGAAGTCTAAGCAGTGTTATCTTGACAAAAGATCGCTTTTATTAGTCATTAAAAACTATCCAATTAGCAAATTTCAAAGTTAATATATCAACTAGTTGGTTATATAACTTCCTATAAATACAATAAACTGAGCAAGAGGAATAACTCAATCAATCATCAGAATAATAATGATTTCATATAATCCCAAATTATTCCTCCTTTTCTTCATCTGCACTACATTCATAACACTCTTCAAGTTCTACTATCCCAACTCATCAGCACTAGTCCATATTAAGCAGCTAGACAAAAATCTATCAGAAGATGAAGTTATCCAACTATTCAAAGATTGGAAGAAGGAAAATGGACGCGTCTACAAAGACAATGAAGAAATGACAAAAAAAGTATATGGGGTTTACTAATATAGGGAACTACCTTTTTTAGTTAGAAGCATGTTACCATTATGTACCATAAAAAGAATTGGACAAAAAATTTAATTTTACTTTATAGAGATAACAACTTAAATAAGGACATTTTAGTAATATCAATTTTAAAATAAAAAATAATAATTTATCTCTCATCTCACCTCACCCAAACTCCATCCATGTTCTTCCCTCATTTTGAAAAATCAAACCCTAAAGGTCACAACCCTCCACATTCTTCTCCATATTCTTCCATATATCCCTATTATGACAAATAAAACTCACAACCCAAAACTCCGATTTTCTTTTTAATTTTAGAACTAGGGAAAATGTTTGATTTTAAAGGAAATTGTGTAGAATTTCTTTTGACTGTGTTACCGGAAAAAATGAAACAGTGCGGGGAAGAATGTTGATTTAAGAAATTGCCTTCAAAGTAAAAATTGATTCGGCAGCAATGCACATCACATTAAGACATGAAACAGTTTGTTCCAATATAGCATGTGTGCTATCGGTAAAATTATTGCTACAATCTTTCAATGAGGACAATTCAAAGGGCCATAATAACAAAACTACCATATATATATATAATAACTTTCTGCATACAAGTTTTACTATGGCTCTTTTCCAAGTGAACATGTGGTCTCATATTTCAATTATTAATTTAGAGTAAAAACACACAGGGATAATGTGGAGGATAATGTGGAGGGGTGTGGCTTTTTGGGTTTGGTTTTTCAAAATGAGGGAAGACAAGGATGGAGTTTGGGTGGGGTGAGATGAGAGATTAATTATTGTTTTTAATTTTAATATTGATATTACTAAAATGTTTTTATCTAGGTTGTTATCTCTATAGAGTAAAAATGATATTTTTGTCTAATTCTTTATGGTACACAATGCTAACACGCTTCTAACTAAAAAGTTTGAGAAATGAGATCAATTAATATGGACAATTGGATCTTATTTTAATGAATACTCTCATTTTATGAGAACTTTTATTGACTTTAATATTTATGTATTATGGTGTAAATATTTTCACCCAATAAGTATATATCCACCATAGGTGTGGACTATACGATTTACATTTATACCATTATTAAAAAATTTAATGTAACAATAATATCTCAAATTAATTGAGTACTCAAATGCTTAAAATACACTTACTAAGGCTTTGTTTGAAATTGTATAATTGGGTTAGGATTAATTGAGTTCTTAGAATACTTAGGCTTTCTTTAAAATGTAGATGCAACTTACACGTCTTTCACTAAAAAATGAACATGGGTTATAGGAGGCAATATAAAATATTAATTTCCAAAATTGTAATTTTTTTAGTATAGAAAGCTGATATAGACACAAGTTGAAAATCACATATACTTGAGTATTTTTTAAAAGAAAATAACACAAATTAAATGGAAAGTTGATGCTCCTATCTATATTTTTTTTCAAGGTTTTGGTCCTTCCATTGGGGAGTATGATTTTCTAGCATTGTCGGTGTTTTGGCCTAAGGGGGTTTGTATCATTGGGGGTTGCAAAGTTCAGCCAATACCTAACTTTTTTTCTATACACGGCTTGTGGCCTAGTAAACGTGATAAAGATCAGCCTAGAGATTGCAACTCAACGTATACTTTTCCAACGAAAGAGAAAGATATACAGAAAAATTGGGATAACACACTTGTTAATAATATGAATCAATATTGGATAAGTTTGAAAAAACAAAACTTCCTATTCTGGAGTAGAGAGTGGAAACATCATGGAAGTTGCGCTAACAAAGATGTCAATACTTCACTCAACGTTGAAGAATATTTCAGCAAGACAATGGATGCATACTTCAAGTACAAGATTCAAGATGTACTCATTCCACTTGGTAAGAGTTCTTATTTATTTATTTATATATATTATTATCGAATCGTTGATCAACATAATGATTTACATAAATGACACCTTCATTGTTGTATATATTATTATTATTAGAATTAACATCATTATGAATTGCTAGATTTTATTGTTACATATTAGGTCAACAAAAAGTAGCAGTTATCCCTGGGAAACAGTTTAGTATTGATACACTTATAGCTGCATTTAAGGCAGCATTTGATGACACTGTCGTATCTTTGAAGTGTACCAAGATCGAAGATCCTAAAACAAAAGCTTTGAAAGAACAACACCTTAGAGAAGTGCTTATTTACATGGATAACGATTTGAAAAAAATGAAACTTGAGGAGAAATATAAGATTAGTGAATGCGACAAGGATATGGAGGTCATTTTCACTTCAAAGTAACTTATGTAATATCATTATTAGAAAATTAATATTTAATGTATTCATGATGTCCATCTCAAATAATCATTTTATTTCTTGAACCAAATAAGAGAATGAATAGAGGCATGTAATTATAAGATTTTAGAATGCAAAATGGAACAACATAATTATATATATACTAGCAAAATACCCGTGCATTTGCATTGGTCGGTATTTTATATTGTATGATTAAGAACACACAACACATTACATGTATTCATATGGTTATTAAGAATACACAAAATGTTTGTGGATTTGAATGATTAAAACACACATATTACATGTGCATTCGTAAACACATGTTACTCATACACTTTGTAATTTTTTGATTGATTTTCATACTCAATAGTCTATATATTTGGTTAACTAATAAATACAATAAAAACTTGTATTGGTTTAACTAATAAAAATTATATTAACAAATTATATATTTTTTAATATAATTTGTTAATATTTTCTTTTATTTCCACAATATTATTTCTTATTATTTGTTAGTATAATTTGTTTATTATTTTATATTTTTTAAAAGATATACAAAATGAGACATTATAATTAATTACTTAGATTTTTTTCAAAATAAATACAAGTTTAATTATTTAGTATGACAAAATAAGTACCAACCCGGTGAATGAAATCTCTCATTGTAAGTATGGGAGATATGAAGATGTAGAAGATAGGTAAGGGTAGAAAAAATAAGTAAAAGATGACAATGATCATATTTAAATGAGCAAAGAAATGATTTTAATACTCATTTTTTAAAATGGAATTTTTATAGTAAGGTCATGGTTCGAGTCGACTCTGACTTCTCCGAAAATGGGAATAAGGTGAGCGACCAATTGTAACATCCCAAATTTACAATTCTTGAATATAGTGGATATCAGGAAGTCTGGGAGCTACTGGGTGATTCTCGCTTGAGCGAGAGGAGCTCGCCCAAGCGAGGGACTCAGTGTTGTTCTCAGGTATTTTCCTGGGATTCTCGCTTGAGCAAGGAAGAGGTGTGGCTACTGGAAGAATCTCGCCTGAGCGAGATAGAGCTCGCTTAAGCGAGAGAGAGGTGTAGCCAATGGAAGAATCTCGCCTGGGCGAGAAATTGTCACCCAAGCGAGAGCATTAGTTCCTGAATGATGCGAAGAGTCGTGGATTCTCGCCCAAGTGAGCCTACTCTCGCTTGAGCGAGAGTCTAAAATCTGAGAACCTCAAATAGACGTCCCAAGTGAGGATAGGGTATTACTTTTCGAAAAAAACAAGAGAAGAGGAACAGTTTGAGGAATTGTGCACCCTTAGAGTCAGAGAGGAGACCGAAGAAGAGGTAAATCACTTAACTTAGCCTCTCTTAGGGTTGAATGTCTTGTTTTGGATAGGGTTTCTTCTCCATGTTTAGGGATAAAACCCCGTAAACCCTCTCTTTGCTTTTCGGTTCGTTTTGCTTTGGAAAACCTTGTAAAACTCATAGAGTATGAGTTGTTTTTCGAGATGGGTGTGTGTGGGAAGTTGTTTTCAAAAACCATAGAGTCATTTCAATATTATGGAAACCTTCCTTTTGAGGATGAAGTGAATAAATGATGTTGTCTTGTGTTGTATGGTTTTGGTTAGTATCATTCTTGTCTTGACATGTAAATTGATGTGCTGTGATTGTTGTTGTTGTGGGTTGAAAGACCCTAAGGTTGGAGGAGACGGCGGATAACGCAACTGAGCTTTAGGGCAAGCATTAGCGACTACACAGGTGAGGGAGCAGCATTAAAACTTGTGGTATTAGAATTATAGCATTGGAAACTCCAATGATACTCACTAGTTGGAGGAATTCAAGGGGTTAACACGATTAAACGGGAATTCTCATGAGTTTCCTATTTAACCGCGTTAGTCCTACCAATGTGATTGGTATATTAGACCTGCCCTTCGTGGTATGGAGTTTGACCTGCCCTTCGTGGTATGGAGTTAGACCTGCCCTTCGTGGTATGGAGTTAGACCTGCCCTTCGTGGTATGGAGATTGATCTGCCCTACGTGGTATGGAGATTGACCTGCCCTTCATGGTATGGAGTTTGACCCGCCCTTCGTGGTATGTAGTTAGACCTGCCCTTCGTGGTATGGATTTTGGGATATGCACTTATAGTGTGGATTTTTGATAGAGGTTTGGATTGGTTGCGAGTTGGTTGTACTATGGATGTATGTCATGGTTATCATAAAGGTTAATTGTAAACCCGGGATTGTGTTGTGCTGTAATGATGCGTGGTTTCTGTATTGCAATGCTCTAATGTTATTCTTCTATTTAAATCCACTGTGTTATATATTGCATGTATTTAATGACTGACTCTCTCTATGTTGTTTTGTTTACTCAATCTGTGGTAATCGAGTTGTAGGTGGAGCTAAGGGATGAGAGACCCGGAGTCTTGAAGTGAATTAGCTTATATTGGAGTTTAGCTTGTGTTTTAGAATGACTTATAGGGGATTGTTTATGTTGATTTTGGACCCGTTTATGGGAAATTGTTAGGCTATGTTTTGATGTTCAGATAATGGATTTAAAAGACTAGTGTGGAGGAATTACTGTACTGTGTTTCCTTTTATGGTTTTATCTATACTATTGGGAATTTCATGGTTGAAATGAATTTTAAAATAGTATGAAATTTTATTTTGATATAAAATGATTGGAATTTTCCGTATTAGTAAATTGAGGTGTTACACCAACACCGTCTTTAACTATTAATTCCATATATCAAAAAATATTTTAAATAAAAATTATCTTATTATTTAAACATTTTAATGGAATTTTTATAGCAAGGTTACGGTTCGAGTTGACTCTTACTTCTCTGAAAATGGGAAGAAGGTGAGCGACCAAAACTGACTCTAAACTATTAATTCCATGCTAAAAAACTTTTAAATGAAAATTATCTTATTACTTAAACGAATTTTAAATGGAATTTTTATGGTAAGGTTATGGTTCGAGTTGACTCTAACTTCTTTGAAAATGGGAAGAAGGTGAACGATCAACACCGACTCTAAACTATTAATTCCATGCTAAAATGTCTTAAAAAAATTACATTATTACTTAAACGAATTTCAATACTTTAGCATATTTTAAAACTGCTCAAACCAATTTAATTATTTTTCAAACCAGAACTACGTAGCCTTGATTTCCCTATTGCACCTAGGGATCCGTAAGAGCAAGATGAACTCTTGTCAGACACAACAATAAAAAATAAAACATTTCGCTTTAATTACTGAATTTTAATAAAGAATTTTTAAGGGTATAAAAGTCCATCTTATTAGCGAGGGTACCGTTTTAATACGGGCGGACGGGGTGCTAATACCTTCCCCAATTCGTAATCGACTCCCGAGCTCAGAATCTCTGTTCAAAGACCAAGTTCTCCAAATTGGGCATATAGAGAGTTTTCTACGTTTTATCCGCAAAAAACGTAGTGGCGACTCCAATTCAATTGTAAGATTGTGAAAGCGAGTTCGCCTCTCCCTAAGTCGCAGGCCAGTTTTCCAACCGAAAATCGGGTCGCGACAGCTGGCGACTCCACTGGGGACAACCCGTAAGAGAGTCAGACCCAGAGCCGTTAATTACATGGACTTAAATACCCATTTTTGTTTTGTTTGTTTTTATTTTTTTGAGTGAAATGTTAAATGTTATACTTTATTGTTTTATTATCTTTAAATTTTTGTGATTATTTTTGCATCATTTTGGGGGGTGGGAAATCATGATAAGGTTCATAAGCTTCCCCCACACACTAACACTATACACTCAAGTTGCACACAGATATACCCTAAACCCGGGTATTAGTGATTAGGATTTGAGATAGAAGGGACATCTGCTTTGCCGGTAAGTGATGTAACACCCCGAATTTTAAGTCTTTAAAATTAAAATATCAGTCTTTGGATCCTCGCTTGAGCGAGAGATTCTCGCTTGGGCGAGGGAGGTTCACCCGGGAGGGTGAAATCCTGGGATATACTGGAGGATTCTCGCCTGAGCGAGAGTTGTCTCGCCTGGGCGAGAATAGGCATTTTGGGGCTGTTGACACTGTGAGATTCTCGCTTGAGCGAGAATACCTCACTTGAGCGAGAGGGTCAGAGTTGAGTTTTTTAAAATGGGCGGGATTCTCTCGCTTGAGCGAGAGAAAGCTCGCTTAAGCGAGAACCCGACGAGAACATTAAATGAGAGGAACCCCAAATACATTTTTAGGTTAAGATTTGAAGAGAGATGAGAGAAGAGAGCATTTCCAAGGCCTAGGAGCTTTGATTCTTGTTCAAGAGCTTGAGACGAGGTAAAACTCTCTACCCTAACTCTCTTCTTCTCTTGAGAACCCATTTTTGGGTATTATGGATCTCTTCTCAGAAGGTGTAAAACCATGGAAACTCTCCCTTTCGAGTTGTGGTTCGTTTTATGTCGCTTGTATCTTGTAAACTCTTGGTTTTGAGTTAGTATTCCAAGAATGGAAATGGTTTGTGGGTTAACTCATGAAAACCCCAAAACCCTAGAGAGAGAAAATGAGGTTAGAGAGGGAAGATGGGTAAAATGCTAGAGGTAGAAGATGAGTTACCTTATAATGTGAAAATATGATGGATATCTTGTATGATTGAATAATGCAATATAAGTTATTATTTGTTATTTGGAATGAATGACTAACATTGTGTTATGTGGTGGGAATGAGGAAAGATCCTAAATTTGGAGGCGGTGCCGGTGGAACTTAAGAAGTTGCCAAAAACCACACCCAACACTCACCGAGGTAAGGATAAGTCTTTAACTTTTGCACTGAGATAGAAAATGTGTGGATTTTATGATGTGAATGACGAAATGAAGCGTAAATCACTTAGTTGTTATAAACATATATGGGTATGTTTGTAACAACGAGGAGTGGATTTACCGTATATGTATTGGTGGAGTACCAATGAAAATAATACTCGGAACAATGCAATGAAGCGTAAATCACTTAGTTATTATAAACATATATGGGTATGTTTGTAACAACGAGGAGTGGATTTACCGTATATGTCTTGGTGGAGTGCCAATGGAAATAAAACTCAGGATAATAAAATGATTCGTAAATCACTTTGTAGTTATAAGCATATGTGTATATGTTTGTAGTGATGTCGGGTGCATTTACTGTTTTTGTATTGGTGGAGTGCCAATGAAAATAAAACTCGTGAAAATGTATTGGTGGAGTGCCAATGGAAATAAAACTCGTTTTTAGCCGACCATGATTGGTTAGTGACTTTGGCTCAAGTAATGTAGCAAGCTTTGGCTCAAGCAATGTATCAAGCTTCGGCTCAAGCAATGTAGCAAGCTTTGGCTCAAGCAATGTAGCAAGCTTTGGCTCAAGCAATGTAGCAAACTTTGGCTCAAGTAATGTAGCAAGCTTTGGCTCAAGCAATGTAGCAAATTTTGGCTCAAGTTATGTAGCATGGTTTTCAAAAGTATGAACGATGAAATTTGCTTTTAATCAAAATTGATCCTAAACCGTTTATTTGACTTTATTAAATGTGGATTATCTTACATTGATATTTAACGAGTTAACGACTTAATCCTTTGTATTTTCTTGGTGTGTTGTCAATGTTAATCCCATTGCAGGTAGGTGGAAGGAATATGGGTATTTTTGAACTGGAGCTGAAAGACTTTGATTTTGATGTCTTTTACCCATTCTTTTGTAATCACATTGATTGTACCTAAACTACTATTTTGTGATTGTAAACTTGATTGTCATACATGGCATTCACTTAGAAACTAGTAACTCGGGATATAAGTAGCTTTGGGTGTTTTGGAAACTCATAGCTAATTATATGCGACCGTTACTAGGTTATATTAATGAATTATGTTTTTCTGCTATCGGATGTTGTATGTTACCTTTGGTTCATAAATCGGGTGTGAGGGATGAGTGAAATCTTTCCAATAAATTTAATCACTTAGTAATTATAATTCATTGTTAAATGCATGGAATTAGAGTAAATAAGGAGAAATTTTCAAGGGTAGAATTTCGGGTCGTTACAAGTGGCCTCGAGTCACATCTGGTATTGGCGGAATGGACCACCCAGATCGTTTCCGGTTTCATCAGCTATCGGCTTGGAGGGCTCGATCCTTCTCGTTTCTAGCCCATGATATTTGGTTTCCTTTCTTTCGGGAATGGATGCGATCTGGTGACCTAGAAAGTCTAAGGCTTTTGTCGAGTCCACTTTAGATGAAATATATTCCCTCGTCGTAGGGTTGTGACCTTTAGACTATCCAAAACCTTGTAAGTGTGCCTTTTTTTAGGACACAAGAAGCATAACCTAAATTTTATCCATCATAATTTGGGACTTATGTCCCACATAAAAATGTTCATGCGTGAGTATTGTAAGGATATCGTTGCACTTAAATGTCCTTATGTCACAAGGACGGCTAAATCATATGATTCCCTACTATGGGCTAAGCGCCTTAGGGACAATTTCTAACCATGGGCTATGCGCCCTAGGGGCAATTCTAATCCCTAACATGGGCTACGTGCCCTAGGGATAATTTATATTCCATACCATGGGCTAAGCGCCCTAGAGATCAATTTTCTGATATCTCAATAAATTCGGGTTTTACCGTTTAACTCTGAGCAAGCCTTAACTATATAATAGATGTCAAATCCATCATGACAAATTACTATATTGTAAATTAAGGCCACATTCCCCTAATAAGGGTCTATCATGCCCTATGAGCGTAAAAAATACATTTAGTGCATCATGTACATGCATACCATTCATACATTCATCAGTACAACTCATTCAAAAAAAGATCAATTCATGCGCTTCATATGGATTAAAAAAGATAAAGATATTTTGGCATTTTTCATGCATTGCATGTACAAAAATTCATACCTCATACAACATGCATATCATTCATCCATAAACAAAATATTCAGTGATCACGTTCCTTTTCTAAAAGAGATTTGGTAAAGACATATACATCAGTTATTAGCATTATGCCAATATCATGCTATCCAAACTAACATAAAAAAGTAAGAACATCACGTATTTAATAGATGCAATCCAAGTAAGAAACCTCGAGTTTCCTCTGAAATTGTCATCAACTGCAGGCGACCTTGTGGGATACACTCCCTAGACAACAAATGCAGGACAAGATGTTTGTTGGGCAATGCTAAGAAATGATCTAGATGCAATCATGGTCCGAGTCCTTGTGTTTCGTCTTATATTAGCATCAACGTAGGAGAAGCTATTGTGGTACGCCTCATAGTAATCAATTGCGAGGTGAAATGTCTAATTATACCAACATCTCTTGATGAAAAGAAATTACTTTTTCTAAAATTTGTATTCCAAATGTCCCAACAAAAAAAAACAAAAAAATTTGCATCACTATTGCTCATAAGCACCCTTACAACAATTGTTTTCAATCAAATCAAGATAATCATGTCATAGTTGGAAGTCCTCAAGGAACTGGTGAATCAAGTCATATTTTGGAACTCATACTACTCTCCCCAATGCTAAAGGTCATCAAATAATGAAGTATCATATTTTCATTTCATATCTTTTTAAAGATTACATACTATTGCATTGATCATGCAAATTATCATCCCACACTTCATTCCAAAAAAAAAAAAAACAGAAAAAACAAATAAACAAGTCAAACTAAATTAATTCAAGCATTAATATGAGATATTCGCTTCAATAATTTGAATGAAATGGAGGATGATGCAAATGTAAGACCATGAATAGTGCAAATCGTGAGGCAAATTTTTTCTAAGGACACAAGGCATCCTTGAAAATCCCAAACACAAAGAAGATATCTCTAGTCACCCAATTTGAGCCTTATACTTTATGAAGATGAGATTTCTTTTAAATAGCCAAAAAATATCAATAACCTGGGGCAGGATAGTTATTCAACTGTTTCTCTTGACATTCAACTATTAAAGGAAAAAAAGAAATACATTCTACCTACAACATTTTTCATATCTAACCCGAGAAGTGAAAACCCAAAAGGGGTCGAACAAAAATGTCCATTGGTCAAAGTGCGAAATAAAAAAAAAAGCAAAAAATGCAAACAAGTCCGCTGAGATTTCAACATAAAAATCTCATGCAAAAGTCAGGGCAAGTAAAATGCACTATCAATGACCACCAAAAGGACAATTTGAAATCCTTTCATGAAGATTATCTCCTAAATATTAGGCTTTCACCCATTCCATCATAAAAATCCAAAATTTCAGTAGTTGAATGTCATGTTAGAAAACTGTTGAAATATGACAATAAAGAAAGGAGAATGTAGAAATGGGTTTGGGAAACACTCATTTGAACCATTATATCCATTTTTCTTGAAAACCATAGCCATACCAAGTTACAAGTCTAAAAGACCTTGTAGAAGATTTAATTTGCTTAAAGAATATACTTGGGCAGAGAAATGTTGACTCCATAAATCTCAATAAAGTTTTGAATAAAAATATATCACTTTTAATACATCGGATTACATCCCAACATTTCCTCATCACCACCACCATATCAACAATCAAAACCCAAAAATCTAAATTTACATGATCAATGTTTTTAGTATTTCTTTTTAAAGAGTTGTGCATGAGAACACGACAAGTGGAAACCAAAGGAGGGTGCCATACATTAAGAGAAATGACGATAACCAATCTAAAATGGAGCAATTTTGAAGAGATTCCGTCCAAGACCCTCTTGCTTAAGCCTACAATTGACAATATGAACAGTGGGATGACATCCACCACCTCAAACAGGGGCAAAGCTGAAGTTGCTCGTCATAGATCAGTCCAAAATCCCTCAAATAAGCATAAGCAAGATCTTGTGATCTTGCCTTTAAACTTCAAGGGTGACTAATGCTTTCATGCACTTATGATTGTCACTTGAGGGTGCTCAAAAAATAGCCAAAACAAACAACAACAACAAAAAAACAAGCTAAAAAGAATAAAAAAGAGTGATAGGTTGAAAACCCACAAGGGCAATCTAAGAAAAGGAGAGCGGTGCTAAGTCGAAAACCTTCATTGGCGACTTAGTGTCATAGTAAAAGGAGAGAATTCCCGGCAGATGCCTACAATAGGTACTCTGAGCAAAAAAAATAGGAAAATAAATGAACACCTTCAAGTGAAAACTCATCATTGCTTATTTTCAACCATGCAAACTGGGACAACTTTTTTCAAAGTAGAGTCATAACCAATGTTTGAAAGGATTTCCCACAAGTCTATGATAAAGATACTGGGCAATTTATTGGAGATCTTACTCTTCCAATAAATTCTTAAAGACACTGGGGCAATTTACTGGATATCCTAATCTTCCAATAAATTATTAAGAAAACACTAGGGCATTTCACTGATTCACCTACTGCAAACTGGGGCAGTTTCTCGAATGACCAAAGTGATATCAGAAAGCAATCAACTCAACAACAGCTCTGTCAGAAAGCAATCAACTCAACAACAACTCTGTCAACCAAAGATAGAAAAATATATTGAAATCAAAAGTTGTGAGCATGCTGAAGAGCAATTTTGAAGAAAAATGAATCAAAAAATTTCAAATCCAATTTTTCAAAAATTGAATGTTATTTTGACCAAATCATCAAATGACTGTGGTTCTTACACCACTACATCACACAAACATAACCAAAACTCATACAATACTTCATCTGACAAACATAATATACTTTCAATCATTATGCATCATGCATGTCATACATACATATCACCAATTCAAAAAATCAATGAATACTTATGTATATAGGAGTTTCATGCATCATATATCATACTCTCACATACTCATAAACGACATCACAAGCAAAATATGATAACATCGTAACATACTATCAAGAATTCAAATCGTTACTCTATATATTTTAAAAGTTTTGCTTTCCAGGACCCCGAGCCTGAGGTGCTTTAAATTATAACTTTCCAGGACCCTGAGCCTGACATTTTTTAATCAATCTTTCCAGGACCCCGAGCCTGATGTGAATCTCGAGCCACTGAGTGCTCGCATATAACTTTCCAGGACCCCGAGCCTGACATGCTTTTATAACTTTTCAGGACCCCGAGCTTGATGTGAATCTCGAGTCACTAAGTGCTCGCATATAACATTCTAGGACCCTGAGCCTGACGTGCTTTAATAACTTTCCAGGACCCCAAGCTTGACGTGCTTTTAATTATAACTTTCCAGGACCCTGAGCCTGATGTGCTTTTATAAATTTCCAGGACCCCGAGCCTAATGTGAATCTCGAGCCACGGAGTGCTCGCATATAACTTTCCAGGACCCCGAGCCTGATGTGAATCTTGAGCCACTGAGTGCTCGCATATAACTTTCCAGGACCCCGAGCCTGACGTGCTTTTAATTATAACTTTCCAGGACCCCGAGCCTGATGTGCTTTTAATTATAACTTTCCAGGACCCTAAGCCTGATGTGAACCTCGAGCCACTAATAGCTCACAAATTTATTTACTATCTCGAGCCATTGAGTGCTCGCAAAGTTATTTACTGTCTTGAGCCACTGAGTGCTCTTGAGGCATTGAGTGCTCGCATATTTTCTTTATTGTCTTGAGCCATTGAGTGCTCTCGAGCCACTGAGTGCTCGCATAATTACTTTATTGTCTTGAGCCACTAAGTGCTCGCATAATTACTTTATTGTCTTGAGCCACTAAGTGATCGCATATTTACTTTACTGTCTTGAGCCACTGAGTGCTCTCGAGCCACTAAGTGCTTGCATATTTACTTTACTGTCTCGAGCCACTGAGTGCTCGCATATTTATTTTATTGTCTTGAGCCATTGAGTGCTCTCGAGCCACTGGTTGCTCGAATATATACTTTATTGTCTTGAGCCACTGAGTGCTCTCGAGTCACTGAGTGCTCGCATATTTATTTTATTGTCTTGAGCCACTGAGTGCTCTCGAGCCACTGAGTGCTCGCATATTTAATTTCTTGTCTTGAGCCACTGAGTGCTCTCGAGCCACTAAGTGCTCGCATATTTATTTTATTGTCTTGAGCCACTGAGTGCTCTCGAGCCACTGAGTGCTCTCGAGCCACTGAGTGCTCTCGAGCCACTAAGTGCTCGCATATTTACTTTATTGTCTTGAGCCACTGAGTACTCTCGAGCCACTGAGTGCTCGCTTATTTATTTATTGTCTTGAGCCACTAAGTGCTCGCATATGTATTTTATTGTCTTGAGCTACTGAGTGCTTTCCAGCCATTGAGTGATCGCATATTTACTTTATTGTCTTGAGCCATTGAGTGCTCGCATATTTACTTTATTGTTTTGAGCCACTGAGTGCTCTCAAGCCACTGAGTGCTCTCAAGCCACTGAGTGCTCGCATATTTATTTTATTATCTTGAGCCACTGAGTGCTCGCATATTTACTTTATTGTTTTGAGCCACTGAGTGCTCGCATATTTACTTTATTGTCTTGAGCCACAAAGTGCTCTCGAGCCACTGAGTGCTTGCATATTTATTTTATTGTCTAGAGTGACACATGTATTCATACATTCTTGTTCTAATTGTTGCATTGGGTCCATTGTCTAGGCCTCGACAAAATTCATGTTCATTTCTTTACTAGTTACTTACTATGATAACATACAAACTTCTGTTTACTTGCTTTCAAGTAAGCAACAAGTAAAGATGGGCAACTGTGAACACTCAATTTTGTCCGGCTCAAATACATAAAAAAACTAATAATAAATAGCAAAGAAATTCAAAATTGACTAAACCCCACCCACCCCCAATTTCTTCAGGTGCCTTAATGAGAAGATTCTCCCAAATAATACATCCACCATCTCTTAAACAAATCAGCACTCAATCTGCGAAAAAGAAAAGAAATCAAATCATCATCAAGTTAATAAAGGCAACCAAATAGAATTCTGCATAAATAGTACTAAATAAACACGTTTTAAATGCAAAGAAGCATCACTCATCACTCAACATAATGACACCAAATATATGCAGATTAAGGACCAAGCTTAATTAAACAACAATAATTACTACCATTTGTGACACCCTAAATTTGAGTCTTTAAAATTATAGTATCAGTCCTAAAAGTCTCGCTTGAGCGAGAGATCCTCGCCTGAGCGAGAAAGGATCTCCTGGGAGGGTGAAATCCTGGGCTATACTGGAGGATTCTCGCCTGAGCGAGAGTTGTCTCGCTTGGGCGAGAAATGGCAATTTGGGGCTGTTGACATTGTGACATTCTCGCTTGAGCGAGAGCGTCAGATCTGAAATTTTAAAAAGGCGGGATTTTCTCACCTGAGCGAGAATGGGCTCGCTTGAGCGAGAATCCGACGACTCATCTTTAAAATAGAAACCCTAAACACATTTTAGGGTTAGAACTTTGAAGAGAAGAGAGAGAGAATAACTTTTCAAGAGCAAAGAGCCTTAGGACTCATCTTAGAGCTTGAGAAGAGGTAAACCTCTTGTTCCTAACTCTTCTTCTTCCTCTCTAACTTGTTTTGGGTATGTTGGATCTATTTTCAAAACATGAGAAACCATGGAAACTCATCCTTTAGAGTTATGGTTCGTTTTATGTTGTTTTTCTCTTGTAAACTCTTGGTTTAGAGTTGATATTTGATGAATGGAAAGATTTTGTGGGTTATTCATAAAAACCCCGAAAACCCCCAAAATGAGAATATGAGTATAAAGAGAAAGAGATGAATTGTTAGATGTGGATGATGAGTTTGTGCTTTGATGTTGATATATGAGATGAACATGTATGTTTAGATGTTTGGAAACTTGTATTGGAGTAGTTTTGGAAATATTGAATATATGTGAATTCCTTGTATGTTTGATGATGAAATACGAGTTATTTATATGTTATTTTGAATAAATGACTGACATTGTTGTTATTGGTGGAAATGAGGAAAGATCCTAAGGTTGGAGGAAATCGCGGAGGAGACTTTTAAAGTTACTCTGAACCGACGATCCCCAACACTCACCAAGGTAAGGGATAAGTGTCTCTAATTCATACTCACTGAAGTGAATGAGGTATGTGAAAGAGGTAATGTGTTGGTAAGTTTATTGTTGTCCTACCCGGAGTGGTAGTGGACTGTTATTGTTGCCCTACCCGGAGTGGTAGTGGACGGTTGTTGTTGTCCTACCAGGAATGGTAGTGGATTATTGTGAACTCGACCTGCCCGATGTGGTATGGGGTAATAACTCGATCTGCCCGATGTGGTATGGGGTAATAATTCGACCTGCCCGATGTGGTATGGGATAATAACTCGACCTGCCCGATGTGGTATGGGGTAATAACTCGACCTGCCCGATGTGGTATGGGGTAATAACTCGACCTGCCCGATGTGGTATGGATGGTAACTCGGCCTGCCCGATGTGGTATGGAAAATGAAATCGATGAATACGATTAAGTGTAAATATGAACGATGAGAAATATGGATGTCACAATGAATGTCATATGCATGCTATTAGGATATATATTCTATAGGGTGAATATGAACGACGAGAAATGAGAATGTCACAAATAATGTCATATGCATGCTATAGAATATATATTATGGGATATTTATTTTATAGGGTGAATATGAATGACGAGAAATGAGAATGTCACAAAGAATGACATATGCATGCTATAGGATATATATTATGGGATATATATTCTATAGGGTGAATATGAATGACGAGAAATGAGAATGTCACAAAGAGAGTCATATGCATGCTATAGGATATATAGTATGGGATATATATTCTATACGGTGAATATGAGCAATAAAAAGGAAGATGTCAAGAATGAAAGTAATATACATGCTATAGGGAATATATTATGGGATATAGGTCCTAATAGGGTGGATATGAATAATGAGGAGTACGAGGTTTCGAAAGAACGTAATAAACGTGCTATAGGATATATATCATGGGATATATACACTATAGGACAAATATGAATAATGTGGAAGTAAATGGAGTAAGATATGAATACTTACATTTACGTAATTGTGTTTATAAATTATATTAAAGCTTAATCGTATTTGAAATGTGGATTATCATGTGATGTTAGTTTTGAACTAATGACTTATTCCCTTGTTTTGTGTGTTGTTCATGATAATCCCATTGTAGGTAAATGAAGGATTTGAAGAGGAAGCTCACTTAGGAAGCTTATGTGTTCATTATCCTGATTGTCTTTATCATTATTTGACATTGTAGTTGATTTGATAACACTATGGGATGAATGTAAATCTATTTAGGATAATACGGAGATGTGTAGTTATGGACGTTATAACTCTGGGAAACCCATAACTGGTTGTATGTGGTGATTGCTAATTGAATGAATTATGTTTTTCCGCAACATAAATTTGTATGATAACATAATAGGGTAAAGAGTATTTTCCAAGAGTGATCCTTGAGAGTTTTTAAGTAAAGTGATGATTGTATGTAAGAAAGGATTAAAATAAATGAAAAATTTTCAATGGTAGAATTTTGGGCCCTTACACCATTAAAGTGATAATAAAAAATTATAAGCAGGGTATCAAATAGTGGTCTTAATAAGGCAACTACAGATTCAAAGAGACAAATAAGGCAATGAGGAGTATTAAAATCATGATTAGCAATTCAAAATAATAGATGTAAAAAGGGGATAATCAGATAGGCAATAAGTATGGGAATACTAATTAGAAATACAAGGGGTTCTCATGAACCTCAACCAATATAGAAGGTAGACAGCTGGTTCAAATGGAGACCTGAACAGAAAGCAACAGATCGCTCTCAACACTCTTCTTACTTTCACTATCTACAACATATACCTTATCACACACAATTCCATAAGAACGTACATACCATAACATACACAGTTCCTACACATCATTCATAATGTAAAAAAGCCTACATATACCCAGAGAAAACACCTAAAAATAGCCACCTATACAGCATCATCCCATAACGAGTACCAACAGTAAAGATCAACAGGATATCAAGAAAGGAGGATCCCAGGCAAAAAACCAAGGTTGGTCAGAAATCAAAGGTTAATACTTAGAAGGTAAGAGACTTGGTAAGATGTTTATCATATTCATGTAAGCATAAGCATAAACATGTGGTTCATCATATGACATCACCCCTAATATCAATTAAAGACTAATCAACCTCTAATCAGAATATGAAACGTAGGTCATAAGGAGTGTTATAAACTAATCAACCTTATGTTTATTTACCAAGCTTTCTTATTTATTGTTATAGTTGTATAAATAATCATCTCATGATTTAAGTTAATGATTTTAACCCCCTTTATTTTTGCGATGAATTAGAATTTTGAAAACTATATTTATTATATTAATAGGAATCCTAATGCGTTCTTAAAAAATAATAATTATAAATGAGTGTTTTTTAAAATGGAATTTTTATAGTAACGTCATGGTTCGAGTCGACTCTGACTTCTCCAAAAATTGGAATAAGGTGAGCGACCAACACCGTCTTTAACTATTAATTCCATATATCAAAAAATATTTTAAATAAAAATTATCTTATTACTTAAAGAATTTTAATGGAAGTTTTATAGTAAGGTGTCGACTCTGACTTCTCTGAAAATAGGAAGAAGGAGAGTGACCAATACCGACTCTAAACTATTAATTTCATGCTAAAAAACTTTTAAATAAAAATTATCTTATTACTTAGACGAATTTTAAATGGAATTTTTATGGTAAGGTTACGGTTCGAGTTGACTCTAACTTCTCTGAAAATGGGAAGAAGGTGAGAGACCAACACCGACTCTAAACTATTAATTCCATGCTAAAATGTCTTAAAAAAAATTACCTTATTACTTAAACGAATTTCAATACTTTAGCATATTTTAAAACTGCTCAAAAACTCAAAAATTGGTGCCGAATTGGATTTTGTGTTTAAGGCTCGCTTTGATCTATGTATTTTGGCCGAATTTAAATATGATGAGATTGTGAGAATGTGATCAAAGGATTGTGTTTCGTTTTGTGGCTGGTTTATGAATTGGAATTGTGTTTGATGAAGGGTGATAATTCGGTTTTGGTAGGATTGTGTGTTGGGATGAAGTATGATGCTTGGTATTTCAGTTTTATGAAGGATTGAATGTATATGATTGAAATATGAGTATAATGGTAAGGATTGGAATGCGGATTTTATAATTTCAGGGGTTTGGTATTTGATGCTAAGGTGGTCACAGGTTTTTTTGTCCTTTATGTTGTTTATGAGTGGAGGATGAGTGTATGGTCATGTATAGTGGGTTTATGGAGTTGTTGCGGTGTAGTTGGATAAAAGAATTTAGAGAAGGTTGGAAGGGGAAGGTGCCACAAGCTTTAAGCTTGATAAGCCAAAGGTAATCCGCCATAACAAGGATGTTGATGAAGATGAGGAGATGCATCATACCAATGAAGGTGGTAAGCCAAGAACGCCACAAGACAAGTCTTGATAAGTTCAAAGGGGTAGGAGTTTGGCAGTGGCCTTGATGGCACTTCCTTAGGTTTGGATAGCTAGGACATGAATTGGACCAAGCAAGTGGTCTTGATTCATACTACACCCTATAAGGCAACTTTTATTTTCATTAAGCCTTACATTAAACCTATGCTACTAATATGGTAACATTCATATGGCACTTTAAAAGCTAAATTCAATTTTGAATTCTAAATAAGGCAAAAACCACTCTTCTTGATCCCTCTTTGGAAAGTTTCTCACTGCTTCAAGGTGGAGTTAAACCACATGGCTGAATTCCTTAATGGTTTGATTCTTCATAAAATGCAAGGGGCTCTCCTTATAGAAAGTTTCCACCAGTGTTGTTTGGACCGGACCGGACCAGCCGGTCCAACCGGTCCAACCGTCACTCGCTTGAGTAAACGGTCCTGTACATGTAGAAAACCGGAATTGGTTTTCAGCCGTTTTGGGCCGTGGAAAATCAGGTCCAACCGGGTTAGACCGGGTAAAACCGGAATAACCCGGTTGGTTAAACCGGCCGGATTGGTAAAATTAAAAAAAAAATGTAAAAAATGCACATATCTGATGCTTTTAATATGCTGTAATCGATTACGAGTATATTGTAATCGATTACATCATGTAAAATTCACATATCTGATGCTTTTAATATGCTGCTATCGATTACGAGTATATTGTAATCGATTACATCATGTAAAATGCACATGTCTGATTAGTTTATCAGCATGTAATCGATTACCAGGATTGTGTAATCGATTACACTGTTTAAAAATGCAAATAATCTTAGTTTCATGCATGAGTTTGTCAAAGATCAGTATTATACATATTTTCTAATTATTATACATATTAATCTAACGTATATTCTAATTTGTAGGTATGGTTGAAGGACAAAATATTACTATTGATGGATTGCTTAATTTAGACCCTTTTCCTCAAGAAGATGTAGATAGTTACACTCAAAGTACATCTTTAACCAACAATGTAAACTTAGGATCTAACCAAGACAATGATACATGGATAAATTAGAATGTTTACTCTCTAAATGAGATGTGTTTTGATTTATTGCTCTAATTATGTAAGACTTAAACTTTGATGCACTTTTATTTTGATTTATGTGTAAGCTTTGTGCAAAAGTTATTCACTTATTTTAATTAATTATATAATATATGTATATATATATAATTATATATGATATTATATTGTCGTCCGGTCCGACCAGACGGCTTAACCGGTTAAACCGGTTAGAACCTATACAAGACCTCCTCCGGTTTGACGTCCGGCTCGGGTTTCACAACATTGGTTTCCACACGACACTTTTAAGGTTGATGGCAAGCCACACGACCACTTTAATTGTTGGATTCAAATTGACTTTTCTTGATAAGGCAACATCCACTCAAGGTGCTCCATATTTGGTAAGTTTTGGCATGGCTTGAAAGTTGGTTGAATGAGGCTCAATCTCATTAACGAATTGTCACCCAAGGTGCTCCTTATTTGGCAAGTTTCCAAATAGAATTGATAGTGTCTTGAAGGCATTAACTCACGGATTCCTTGACACTCTCGTGGCCTTTTTAATTGCACTAACCCATGTGCCTTTGATGCCCACACAGATATATTAATGCAATTCAAATTGTAGACTCTTAATAAGGCAACTTTACTCATCTTAAACCTTGGAAAGTTTGTTCATGGTTTCATGGCTGGATCATCTAATTATGGAAATACTGCCTACAATGCTCCCAATATTAATGTGCATATGGCTTGGTTTTCTTATGGCAAGGAGTAACACATTGTCTTCCTTATTTGGAGAGACCCCACACGACTTCATGGATGAATGAGTCATGCCTATTCTCAATAAGGTAATTCCACCCAAGGAGCTCTCCGAAAGGAAAGTATATCTTGGCTCCAAGGAAGAAAGTTTATATTGAATGTCTTTATGTTGGAATTTGACATGTGCTCCTCTTGAATGCGTTTCCACACGGCTGGATTTGGAATGATTGGAGTTGGCACTTGCATGTTGAAGCTCCTTCATGACTGGACCAAATATGGCAAGTGATATGTAATGAAAACTAACTCATGTTCCCTTAATAACCCCTTATTACATGTCTATTCCAAAAGAGGCAATCCAAAAAGATTTAATGTTTCAAAGTAAATAAAAGCAACATATATAATTAAATGTGGGACATAAGACTCACACTTATTTAAAACAAGTAAAATAAAATGTCCTTAAGTCTTTAAGTAGAATGGTCTCCATCGGGTGGTTTTCCTAGTTGGATGGTAGGCTTGATGGGCTTGTTGACCTTCTCAGTGTTGGGCCCAGTCAGGTTGCTATCACGCAATCAACAACGTCCAATGAAACATGCTTTGTTATTTTTATGACACAGAGATTCAACGACTATCAGTTAATCGAGCGCAGTTGAAAGTCATATATTCAATACTGGTTTGTAAAGTGAGTGTTGTTGAATGACTTGTTTTAAATATTGACGTTTAGTGTAACTTACTTACAAAACAAGTGCAATATTTAAAGATATTAATTTTAAATTCCTAAAATTTAGTGTCAATTATTTTTGATATAAATACTAACATAAAAGTAAACATTGATATAAATATTAAATAGTGATATAAAATGTCAACTATATTGATATAAATAATGTCAATTATTTTGATATAAATATATATTAGTACTAAGATTAAAAAATAGTTGTGAAATATTCATTGGATATTAATATTGATACATATATTTTTATATGAGTTGTTTGTAAGAACAAAAATACTAATATGTGAGATTCAAATAGCATTCAATACAACTCAATGTAGTAAACACTATTGAAAATAAACATTCAACAAAGTTCAATGTAGTGAGTATTGTTGAAAATCTACATTCAACAATGTTTTTTAGCAAGCATTATTGAGTGCCTACTTTCAACCGTAATTTTTGTAGTGAGCATTGTTGAATGTTTTCATATATATATAAACTGAAAACGTGGCACACTTCAGCTCTTTCATTTTCTCTCAGCTAAAGAAAACCTTCAACACTGATTCGTTTACATGACATTCATCAAAAATGTGAGTAACTACATTTTTTAGTTCATTCAACAATGGGTAAGACAAGTTAAGTGTGGAATAGATTGGAATGGTAACGGGGCCGGACGGACACGAATAGTGCATACCCGTACCCATACTCATACTATGTTCGGGTACTTGTGTGGGTAGCGGATATCTGTAGATACCCAACAAATTTTCAATTTTAATCATATTTTACAATAATTAATATACACAAATAATTATTACTTAAATAATATGATATGTATATGATAATTTTATAATTATACTCTCATTACTAAATTTTATTAAGGAATAATAATAAAATAGAAAATATAATGTTAAATAATATTAAATAATATGATATGTACCCATTGCATGTATTTTGACGGGTACCCACGGATCTGGGTATTTTTGGCATTCCTAGGAATGGAACATGAAAAGCCAACCATGAAAGGAGCATAGATGCAAGAGTAAACAATTTATGATGATTATCATAGAGGAGGAAGACAACAATGAAAGGGGATAAATAGGAATTGGTTTTAGAGCTATTTAATGCCACAAATTGAATTTTTATGAATTTTTGAGCTTTTTCATTTTTGTCCAAACAAAAATGAAAAAGTTTTATTTCAAGAATAACTCCTCCAAATTAAATTTCCCCCACTAAAAATACTAAGAACTTTACAAGTCAGTTAACAGATTTATTTGATACAAAGCGAATTTCGAGTTGGCATTCCGAGTATCCATTATAATTTCAGCATGTCTTCCCAAATTCATATTCTTTTCGGTTCTGACGGAAAATTACATTTTTTGGGTAGAAGACAAAAATATTATTTAAGAATAAAAATATTATAGAAATAAGTAAAATGTCAACCCCATTAGTGAAATATGCCATTCCATTTCCAACATTACAAAAGTGGATTTATTTATTAACTTTTGAGTGAGGTTTTTGAGCTTCAAGTTTGTACTTACCCAACTTTAAACTCGAAATCCAAAACAGAAACCCGAATTAAGCGAGTTTAAAACAATGATATTATCTCTGAATCATTCGGGTTTCGGTTAAACCGAATCCGATAAAAATTCGTCCGAAACATATATTTATATATATATATATATATATCAAATATATATATAACTATAATTTTATAATTTTATATATATTAATTGGATTTTGGGCAGGTTCGGGGTAGAGTATCAACTATACCAAACTCGTACCCGAAATTTGAACTCGGGTAAAATCCGAACCCAATCACATCGGGTTTTGTCCATTAAATTTGGGTTGCATTCGAGTGAGTACCAGCAGGTTCGATTTTCATTGATATCACTAATGGATACACATACAATACAAAATTAGCAATTTAATCACCATTAATTATGTACCCAATTTCAATACAACAATCTAATGAGATATGAAATGTCATTGAAGTTATGAGTTTAGTTCATCTTCAACACCGGTAGAATTCTAGAATATGAAAAGAAAGATAAATTTTTAATTTTAAAATATTTTTATTAAAAAATAACTAAAAATATAACTATTAAAGATTATTTTTTGCACCTATCGTAATCTTCATTCAGTTTCGGAAAGGATATTCATCCAAAGCTAGGCATCATTTTAATCCTTGCACCATAAAATTTACCCAACAAAACACATTTAATTATTCTTCCCCATGAAGAAAATATAATACTGCGTGTTCTAATTACATCATGTAAGATTATACTAGCTCCACTCATTAATGAAAGCTAAAATATCATTTCAAATGAATGAGCAAAATCAACCTAGTGTAAGAATGACAGTAATATTTATATACAATTAGTATAAAAATTTATATACAATCATTATTAGGGATGACAAAAATATCTGACAGATGGATACTTATCAAAATACCTACAAATGAGTACCCACAAAAATAGCTTATGAATGAAAATGGACATCATGATATACGCTCTACGGGTACCCGTGTATATATTTTAATTAAATATTTATATATTTTATAATTAATTATTATTATTTTAACATTATATTTGTATATTTTATTATTATTTCATAATAAAATTTAGTGATAAGACTATAATCATAAAATTATCATATGCATCAAATAATAATTATTTTTACATATTAATTATTGTAAAATATATAAAATATAATTAAAATTAAAAACTTGTTGGGTACTTGCGAAAACCCGCAAATAGTGCAGGTATGGTATTGGTATGCACTATCGTGTCTCTCCGGCCCCGTTGTCATCCCTAGTCACTACATCTTTTACCATTCAATTGAATTACTTTTCTAGAAGAGCAAATGATTAAATTTAAATGATGAATATGTACTGATAATATATAAAACTCATATACTTTCGATACGTACAAATTTTTCTTTTAAGTTATGGTCTAATTTATCCATAAAGGCCCGAGTTGTCACTTTAGTATGTCATTGCAAGTTCTTGGGCTTATGCATGTGTAGTTATGAAGAAAAATCTCCTACGTCCATTATTTTGTATCACTCCTTTTCTCACCAAAGAAAAATTGTGATGCAGCCCATAGGCACTCAGACAGGCCCAATCGTTTACCCATTTGGTACAAAGATTATATCATGTGTTAATGGATAGCTGTCATCTAATTTATGTCTTTTGAAATTATCCTTGTGTAAGATCCTACCAAATGTATGGTAGAAATCATTTTATGGTGTCATTTTTCTCCCTTATAAGTTGTGTTGGAAGGATGAAAAAGGATATGAAATGAATATTTAGTTTTAGAATTTCCATGCTTAGATAATATTTTCTTATTTTTGTGTTCAGTTAAATCTTTCTAAAAACATATCATAACATTTTGGTGCTTTCATTCTTCTCAAATGCCTCCTAAAACGATCCAAAAAGATGCTGAAGACTCAGTTTCACATCTGTTAATGGAGATATTGAGGGAAAATCAAGAACAACAAGATGCTAGACATGCAACAATAACTATTGTTTTGCATAACATTACAGACCGCCTTTGTGAAATAAGGTTTGTACCCACTATCCCTTCAGACTAGGGATGGCAATATGGGTATGGTCTGTCGGGCCAGCCCATTTTGGTCGACATTTTTAGCGGGTCGGGCTGGAGATTTTGGCCCAAAAGCCTTTATTCAATCTAGTTTGGAAGCCCGTTTTTTAGACGGGCTACGGCGGACCAACATTAATATTGGCTTAGAATTTTAAGGTTACATGTGATTCCAATAATGTAGCTAATTTAATATTATTTTCCAACCGAACATTTTACACTTACCCTGTGCAAACAATTTATTATTCATATATAAGATATTTATGAGTAAATTACTTATGAATGTAATTTATATCATATACAATACATTTACATATAAGTGTTTAACTTATATTATATATTATATTTTATTTAACTTAATTACATTTATCACTTTTTTTTTATAAAAAATTACACTTCTCATACATGGTTGATCAATGTAATGTAGGTTTATAAATTAAGGGTTTTTTTCTAAGTGCAGAAAATGGAATGATAGTTTGTGTAATTTCACTAAAACTCATAAAATATAAGTGTAATTTACTCTTTATATTATTAATAAATTTTTTCAAAGGTTCTACACATTATACTATTATGTAATATTACAATTGATAAGTAATTTATATCATATAAAGACATTTACATTATATACAAGACATTTACTTATCAGTATAATTTACTCTTTAAATTGATTAGTACTCATATACAAGCCTTCTCAAAAGAATATTTTTACATAGAAAAGTGGAGTCATATTATTCCAACAAAGTATCTAATGTTTAAAACTTAAGAGTTTGAAACTTTATTGTGAACTATGAGTCTAAAAGTTTAGACCATGTTGGCTAGTTGTTTAGAACTTACAAGTTTTATATATCATTATGAGATTGTGGATTTTTGTTTTAAAATATATGAGGCGTTATAATTATTTATTTTTGAAATGGTGATTGTGTTGGTTATAAATGAGTTTTTGAAAAGAAAAAAAAATGGGTCAGCCCACCGGCCTGTCAGACCTGCCAAATATGGGTCGGGCTGGCATTTTGAGACCTGTTAATAATAAGGGTCGGGCCAGCCCAACCCATATTTTGGCGGGCCAAAGGTGGGCCGAATAGGACTGGCCTGTATTGTCACCCCTACTTCAGACCCACTCCAAAACTCTCCACTTCATGCTTCTTCTTCTCATATCACAAGTTGAGCCATCTTCCTACATTAACCACCAAGCTGAACTTTTCAAGCTTAAACAAGTGAGCATTGTCGCAGACTACCAAAAACAGTTCGAGACTTTGTCCAACTGTTTTTGGGGACTATTAAAAGAGGCCATTCTTAACTGTTTTATTTCGGGACTTCAACCAGAAATATGACGAGAATTAGCTATTTTACGTCCTAAATCAATTTCTGAAGCCTTAGGATTAGCTAAACTCGTTGAAGCAAAGTGATAAATTCTTCAAAACCACAATATAAACCCTCACGGTTTACTCCAAACCTGCCCCAAAACACCTTGCCAAAACCACAACTCATTACATCCCCACTACACCCCACAAATTCCCATTATCCTTCTTTCCCAATCAAATGTTTGTCAACTTCCCAAATGCAGGAAAGGCGAGCTCAAGGGTTATGCTATAATTGTGATGAACGATTCTACCCGGGTCATCGCTGTCAACCTAAGAAGTTTTTGTTATTGTTGGACGAGGACATGACTGTCCCTGTTAATGAGGATCCTGATTTGTCACCTACCGACCCTTGTTCGGGGGACCTTATACACTTTCATATCTCTAATCAAGCTTTGGGAGGTCAACTGTCACCCAAGACACTTAAATTTTCTGGTTCTATACATGGCCACCCAGTTACAATCCTCGTGGATACAGGAAGCTCTCATAACACCCTTCAACCAAGGTTAGCTCACTACCTTAACTTGACAATCACTCAAACTCCTCAATTTTCGGTTATGGTGGGAAATTATGCCCACATTTATTGCAGTGGCCTATGTGAAGACACCCTGATACTACTCCAAAAATAGGAATTTCGAATTCCATTCTATTTACTCCCGATAAAGGGAGCCGATGTGGTTTTGGGAATTGAGTGGCTTCGTACAATCGGACCAATTGTGTCTGACTTTTCAGTCCCAAATATGCAATTCATTGTGGCACAAAATCAGATTACACTTACTGGGGAAAACTCTTATAACATTCAGCACTCCACCTTCCACCAATTTTTTAGACTTGTACAAACTGACAATATAGCCTCCTTTCATGCAATAACCATTATGGCCACAAACACACTACCTACCCAGCCTTCTACTACTCCCACACTTTCCATACACCCACATATCCAACCACTATTAGACATATTTCATTCTGTTTCTACCAACCCATCCACACTACCGTCACCTAGACCTCATGATCACCGTATACCCTTTATTCCTAATTTTCCCCAGTTAATAGTAAATCCTATAGATACCCTCACTCTCAAAAAGACATCATGACCACCATGCTACAAGAAATGCTAGAAACTAGAATGGTTGTGCCAAGAACGAGTCCCTTCTTGTAAGGATCCAAATTCTACCATTGAAAATTTTTCTTTATTTTAATCCAGTTATACCTACATTCATCTTTACACTTTGATCACTCATTAATCATTACTTAAAACTCTTTCAACATGTCATACTACAACAATCTTCATATGACAGAAAAACATTGCACTCATATCATCCCCATGGGTACTAAGAACCCAAAGGTTATAATTCTCAAAAATAGAAGTACACATGGTTACGAATATCCAAATCTATGTTAACCAGGGTTACAATCATTCAAATCCGCAAGTAGTCATTTAAAGTACAAAAACGTAAATAATGAATCCAAAGTCTAAAGCTCCTAAAGCTCCCAACCAAGCATCCCCATTTTATTTGTTTACCTGCAATGGGATTTTCAATGACAAATACACAAAACACGCACAAGAGTAAGTCGTTAATTCAATAATTATCATTATAAGATAATCCACATTCTTAAATATAAATAAGCATTGAAGTGAAACATGTTTCATAATTACATAAATATAAACGTTCAACGGATACTTGGATGAATGAACTTCTTGACCGAAATATTCAAAATGTCCATACCTTGTCCTAAAAGCAGTTTTAGGAATGTCTTCCGACTTTACACGAAGTTGGTGGTATCCTGACCGAAGATCAATCTTCGAAAACACTACCGCTCCTTTCAATTGATCCATCAAGTCATCAATCCGAGGCAACGGATACTTGTTCTTGATAGTAACTTTGTTCAGTTGTCGGTAGTCAGTACACAACCACATACTACAATCTTTCTTATTAACCAACAAAACAGGCACTCCCGATGGCGAGACACTAGGATGAATGAACTTCTTTGCCAATAATTCCTCAACCTGCTTTTTCAGCTCAGCAAATTCTAACGGTGCCATCCTATAAGGAGCTATAGAGATGGGTCTCGTTCCAAGTACCAAATCAATAGAGAATTCCACTTCTCTTACTGGAGGCAATTCCAAAATATCACCAGGAAACTCACGAACTATCGGAATGTCCACAATCTTGGGTTTCTCAATACCCTCCAGGGATGCCAACAACATGAACACGGCTCCTCCCTCCTTACAGGAAGTCTTGACTTCCTTTGCCGATAGCGGCTTCATGGTACCAACCTCATCAGAAATCTCATCTAAATTCCCGAATACCACGGTCTTATCAGCAGAATTAAGCACCACATGATTCGCCGACAACCAGTCCATCCCCAGAATTAGATCTGATTGGGATAGTGATAAGCAGATTAAATCCACGGTAAAAGTCCTACCGTTTACCACCACCGGACATCGAGACACAAATGTCGACACCACCACAGGCACATCAGTTGGGGTGGATACGACTAAGTCGAAAGGCAACGACTCAGTTTGCAATTTCAGTCTATCCACACATTCAATAGATACAAAGGAGTGTGTCGCTCCCGAATCAAACAACACTAAAAGAGGGATACCTGCCACCATGCAATTACCTTTTATCAGGCCATCTACACCCAATGTCTCTGCACCACTCATGGTGAACACTCTACCAATGGTTCGAGGTCGTTCAGCCCTCACAGCATTCACGCCCTACAGTAGCTTTGGACAATATTGTTTGATGTGCTCAGCTTCCTTACAGTGGAAGCAGCTAAGTGTCGTCCTAGGTCACAACTCACCAATTTCATTCTTGCTGCACTTGTTGCAAAAGGACGGAGACTGAACTTGTGATCCTCCCGCCTTCGCATGTGGCCTCGGCCCATGCGAACTATTTCCCCGATTCCCAGCAGTAAGGGAGTATGGTTTTTGTTCCTCTCGGAAAACCTTATCCTTCCACTTTCCATAACTCCTTTGAGGCCCAAAGTATCTCGGAGGATTGGTTCGAGGAGTCACCACTTCATCTTTAGTCAGGTCGTCCTCATACATCCTGCACTTGTTTACCAGGGTGGCAAAATCCGCGATTTCTTGATGCCCGAACATCCTTTTTAGCTTGGGCTTCAGGCCCGATTCAAACTTAGAACATTTGGACCTCCTGTCTACTTCCAACTCAGCGTATGGACAAAACCGGGCCAATTCCTCAAACTTGGCCGCATACTCTCCCACAGACATGTTACCCTGCTCCAACCTCAGAAACTCCATTTCCTTCGTCCTCTTCAGATCAGCAGGAAAATATTTCTGAAGGAATTTCTCCTTGAAGGAAATCCATGTAATCACTCGCCCCTCCATTTCCATCTACCGCCGAGTAAATTCCCACCAATTTTCAGACTCCTTCATCAACATATAAGAAACATACGTCACCTTCTGAACGTCACTACGACCCATGGCTCAGAATATGCGTTCCAAGTTTTGAATCCACTCGTTCGCCGCATCAGGAGCGAACCCACCTTGGAAATGGTTAGGATTCTGCTTGCGGAACTCATTCAACCCACGGTACTCGGCCGGCCCCGGTGGAACTAAAGGTTGCGAGCTAGGACTTGGCGCGGGGTTCGGGTTCAGATTGTGCAAGTTCTTGTCAACCTATTGTAATGTCGCCACCATCTGTGCCAACAGGTCGTTCGGAACATTCTAACTCGCTCCTCTTCCTCTTCCTGCCATAGGTACCTGTACTCAAGTACTAGTCAGTAAACACTTTTCTAATAAGGTGAGTGTCACATAACCACACAACAGTCAATGCCAACTAAGCAATTCAAGCACATACAGATCACAAAGAAGCATGTAAGGCCATACCCTAGGCCGCATAATTAACTATGCTCTGATACCATATTGTAAGGACCCAAATTCTACCCTTGAAAAGTTTTCCTTTATTTTAATCCTTTTATACATACACTCCACATCTTACTCTAATTTTCCCCATAATCACTCCGTAAAACTACCTTTATAGTACATTATATTAACATATATCTCATGTTGCGGAAAACGTAATTCATATATGACTTTCATCGGTAATTACAGCATATGTTTAACTATGGGTTTCCAAAACACCCATAGTTACTAATATCCAGCATTACACAAAAATGTAGTAAGTTAAATGGTTACGAATACAGTCATCCAAATAGCAATTTTACAACACAAAAAGCAAAAATAGAGGATCCAAGTCCTAAGCTCCCAAAGCCTCGAACCAAGCATCCTCAACTACTCTGTTTACCTGTAATGGGATTATCAATGGGAAATACACACAACATACAAAGGAGTAAGTCATCAAAACAATAAATACCATTATAAGATAATCCACATTTCAAAGGGGTTAGTAAACCATTTGTTTTATAAATTCATTTATGCTACATTAATTGAGCCAAAGTTTTGCTACATAGATTAAGGCAAAGCATCACTACATAACTTGAGACAAAGTATCGCTACATAACTTGAGCCAAAGTATCGCTACATAACTTGAGCCAAAGTATCGCTACATAATTTGAGCCAAAGTATCGCTACATAACTTGAGCCAAAGTATCGCTACATAACTTGAGCCAAAGTTTTGCTACATAGCTTGAGCTAAAGCATCGCTACATAACTTGAGCCAAAGTATCGCTACATAACTTGAGCCAAAGTTTTGCTACATAACTTGAGCCAAAGCATCGCTACATAACTTGAGCCAAAGTCGCTAACCAATTATGGTCGGCTAAAAACATATTTTCTTTTCATTGATACATCATCAATTCGTAAACCGTAAATCCACGCGTTCCATTATCATAAACATACCCATATATGTTTACCATAACTAAGCGATTCATCACTTTATCTTTATACACAATCAGAAAATCCACATATTATCCATTTCAATATGCTATGTATAGACTCCTCCTTACCTTGGTGAGTGTTGGGTTTGGTTCTTGGCAACTTCGGAAGTTCCACTGACACCTCCTCCAACTTTAGGATCTCTTCTCAAGCTTCTAAATGACCCACAAGCCTTCTTGCTCTTGAAAAAGCTTTCTTCCCTCACTTCTCTCTAGGTTAACCCTCATAAATGTGTTTGGGGTTCCCTATTTCATGTAACAGCGTCGGGTTCTCGCTTAAGCGAGCCTTTTCTCGCTCAAGCGAGAAAATCCCGCATATTTTAAAAACTCAGATCTGACCCTCTCGCTCAAGCGAGAATCTTACAGTCTCGATAGGTCCAAAACATCACTTTTCTCGCCTAGGCGAGCCAACCCTCGCTCAGGCGAGAATCCTCCAGTATAGCCCAGGATTTCAACCTTCCAGTTGAGTCTTTCTCTCTCAAGCGAGCCAACTCTCGCTCAGTCGATAATCCTCCAGTATAGCCAAGGATTTCACCCTTCCAGGTGAGCCTTCCTCGGTTAGGCGAGAATTCCTCGCTCAAGCGAGAATCTCAGGATTGATACTATAATTTTTAAAGACGTAAATTTAGGGTGTTACATTCAACATGTCATACTACAACACTCTTCACATGACAGAAAAACATAATACATTCATATCATCCCCCAAGAGTACTAAGAACCCAAAGGTTAAATTCCTCAAAAATAGCAGTACACATGGTTACGAATATCCAAATCTATGTCAACCAGGGTTAAATCATTCAAATCCGCAAGTAGTCATTTAAAGTACAAAAACGTAAATAATGAATCCAAAGTCTAAAGCTCCTAAAGCTCCCAACCAAGCATCCCCATTTTATTTGTTTACCTGCAATGGGATTATCAATGACAAATACACAAAACACGCAAAGGAGTAAGTTGTTAATTCAATAATTATCATTATAAGATAATCCACATTCCTAAATATAAATAAGCATTGAAGTGAAACATGTCTCATAATTACATAAATATAAACGTTCATATCTTCTGTCTTACAATTCCATATTATCCGTAATTGACCTATAGTATATATATCCCGTAATATATATTCTATAGCATGCATATTCTATTATTTCAAATACTTTTATTTCATCAATTACCATCGACATCAAGCTTACTCTTTACCACCTCCGGCCGTTTACACTGCACCGATATTCCGCTACCATTACGTGTAAGTCCTCAACTCACAATGTTCCACTACCACTTCGGGTAGGTAATTTCTCCAATGATCCACTACCACTTCGGGTAGGTAATTTCCCTTCAATGATCCACTACCATTTCGGGTAGGTAATTTCCTCAATGATCCACTACCACTCGGGTAGGTAATTACCCCAATGATCCACTACCACTTCGGGTAGGTAATTTCCCTCAATGATCCACTACCACTTCGGGTAGGTAATTTCCCTCAAAGATCCACTACCACTTCGGGTAGGTAATTTCCCTCAACGATCCACTACCACTTCGGGTAGGTAATTTCCCTCAATGATCCACTACCACTTCGGGTAGGTAATTTCCCTCAAAGATCCACTACCACTTCGGGTAGGTAATTTCCCTCAACGATCCACTACCACTTCGGGTAGGTAATTTCCCTCAATGATCCACTACCACTTCGGGTAGGTAGTTTTCCTCAATGATCCACTACCACTTCAGGTAGGTAATTTTCACAAAATCCATATTTAAAGGAGTTATTAAACCATTTCGAAATTCATTTTATTTACTGCATAACTTGAGCCGAAGTCGCTACACCCTTCAGGTTAGCTAAAAGCAGATTCTTATTTCTTTTAAAAAGAAAACGTGCTACATATACTCGACCCGGAGTTTCGCTTCATATACTCGAGCTGGAGTATTGCTTCATATACTCGAGTCGGAGTCGCTAACCATTCATGGTCAGCTAAAAATGTAGTTTCTTTTCGTTGATTTCACCATAAATCATCTCCCGTGAATCTCCGCCATCATTAGTATAAACACACCCATATATGTTTACACTAAATACGTGATTCACGACTTAATCATTGTACAACCAGAAAATACACACATTTTCTATTTTCGAATGCACAAGTAAAGACTTATCCTTACCTTGGTGAGCGTTGGGGTCGTTTTCGAGTAACTTTACAAGTTTCCTCCGCGATTTCCTCCAACCTTAGGAACTTTCCTCATTCCCACCAATAACAACAATGTCAGTCATGTATTCAAAACAACACATAAACAGCTCACATTTCATCTTTAAACATACAAGAGATTCACACATTTTGAAGGTTTCCAACATCTAAAACATACATATTCATCTCATATATCAACGTTAAAGCACATAATCATCTTCCACATTTAACATTTCACCCATTTCCCTTTCTACTCATATTCTCGTTTTGGGGGTTTTGGGGTTTTCATGAATGAACCTACAAAACCTCTCCATTCATCAAATACCAACTCTAAACCAAGAGTTTAGAAGAGAAAAACAACATAAAATGAACTGTAACTCTAAAGGAAGAGTTTCCATGGTTTCTCATACCGTGAGAAGAGATCCATACACCCAAAACAAGTTAGAGAGGAAGAAGAAGAGTTAGAAACAAGAGGTTTACCTCTTCTCAAGCTCTAAGATGATTTCTAAGGCTCTTTGCTCTTGAAAAGCTCTCATCTCTCTCTTCTCTTCAAAGTTCTAACCCGAAAATGTGTTTAGGGTTTCTAATCTAAAGTGAAATCATCGGGTTCTCGCTCAAGTGAGCCCATTCTCGCTCAGGCGAGGAAATCCTGCCTTTTTAAAATTTCAGATCTGACGCTCTCGCTCAAGCAAGGGATTTCTCGCTTAGGCGAGGCAGCTCTCGCTCAAGCGAGGATCCTCTCGCTCAAGCGAGGATCTTACAGCCTCGACAGGTCATGCCACTTTTCTCGCCCAGGTGAGACAACTCTCGCTCAGGCGAGACCACTCTCGCTCAGGCGAGAATCATTCAGTATAGCCCATGATTTAACCCTCCCATGTGAGCCTCTCTCGCTCAGGCGACGATTCTCTCGCTCAAGCGAGAACCCCAGAACTGATACTATAATTTAAATGACTTTAAAATCTAGGGTGTTACACTTCTCGTCCCTAGTGCTCTTAGTTCGAAAAAAAGATGGTAATTGGAGGTTCTTTGTGGACTATAGGGCTTTGAATGCTATCACTATTCCCGACAGGTTTCCCACACCAATGATTGATGAATTACTAGATGAACTCGGAGGTGCCACGATTTTTATAAAATCAATTTACGCTCTGGATACCATCAAATCAGGGTGCCCACAAACGACACCCACAAGACGGCTTTCCGCACTTTCGATGGGCATTGTGAATTTCTAGTCGTATCGTTTAGGCTCTTCAATGCACCATCGATATTCCAATCAGCCATGAGTGATTTACTTAGGCCTCACATCCGACGGTTCGTTCTTGTTTTTTTATGACATTCTTATTTATAGTGCAAATCTGGATGATCATTTAATTCATTTAAAAGTAGTGTTGGGCCTATTAGCAGCTAATCAATTCTTTGCTACGTTGTCAAAATGTTATTTTGGAGTTAATTCTGTTAGTTATTTGGGGCATATCATCTCGACTGATGGGGTTCAACCAGATCCAGATAAAATCTAGGCCATGGTGGATTGGCCACGGCTTCGTTCTCTCACGGCACTCAGAGGTTTCTTGAGGCTCACCGGATTTTACCGCAAATTTGTCAAAAATTATGCCTCTCTTGCCGCTCCTCTCACCGACCTACGACCTACTTAAACAGAATAATTTTACATGGCATGAAGCGGCTCAAGCGGCATTTACAACTTTAAAACAAGCAATGATAAAAACTCCAGTCCTCAAGCTGCTCGACTTTTCTGCCACCTTTGATGTTGAAACCATTGTTTCCACCATAGAAATCGGAGCTGTTCTCACACAACATGGTCACCTTCTCGCCTAATTTAGCAGTCAAGAAATGGCATCAGTATCTCATCGGTCGGAAATTCTGCATACTGACAGATCAACAAAGTTTAAAGCATTTAATATTACAATGGTTACACACACTAGAGCAACAAAAATGGGCTACAAAATTAATTGGTTTCCAATTCGAAATAAAATATCGGACTGGTACCTCTAATCGACTGGCGGATGCTCTATCTCGGCAACATGATGACGAACCAGCCTTATTTTCCGCTTTGTCCTCACCAATTCAAGACCTTTTTTCTCAGCTCCGCAGTTATTACCTCAGAGGAAGGAAAAAACATTATCAACAAAAGTCAGCAAGACGACAAAATGAAGCAAAAATTTCACTTTTCTAAAGGCATATTATTTTATGGACAACAATTATTCATACCTGACTATCACAACATCTGCACATCGATCATCACAGAATTCCACTCTACACCGATGGCGGGCCATTTTTGGATTAAAGCCGACCCTTGCCCGTATTGCAGCTTCTTACTACTGGCCCAGGTTATACAAACAAACAAAGGACTTCATCAAGCATTGTCCACCCTATCAACACAACAAATACATGCCATCAAAACCTCAAGGTCTACTCCAACCATTAACTATTCTAGAAAGAACATGAGATGATATTTCTATGGATTTTATCACCCATTTACTCCAATCTCATGGTCATACAATTAATTATATGGGCTGTGGTGGACAGACTTTCAAAATATGCACATTTTATGGGCTTACCTATTAAGTTCATTGCGGCTGCCTTGGCCAACCGGTTCTTGACAGAAATAGTGCGACTTCATGGTGCCCCAAAGTCTATTGTCCCGGATCGCGACAAACTAGTTTTAAGTTCATTCTGGAAAGAGTTTATCCGACTCTTAGGAACCACTCTCTACTTTAGTTCGGCTTATCATCCCAAACGGACGGCCAAACCGAAGTAGTTAATCAATGCTTAGAGACATACCTTAGATGCTTTTCCGGAGCTCATCCAACACGGTGGTTCCGACATCTTTCCCTTGCCGAGTTGTAGTATAACACATCCAAGCACTCCTCAACCGGATTCTCCCCATTTAAAGTGTTGTATGGACGTCCACCTCCATCATTCACATCCATCTCGACCCACCCACATGGGAATCAACCAGTTACCGTCATCCTACAATCAAGGGCTACAATGTTAGCAATCGTAAAGCTACATCTACTACGAGCCAGGCAGAGGACGCTAGCACAAACACAACATAAAAAACAAGACATTACCTTTGAGGTTTATGATTGGGTTCTCCTCAAACTCCAACCGTACCGCCAGGTTACCGCTGCACGCCGTTTCTGCCACAAGCTAAGCCCTCGATATTTCGGTCCATTCAAGGTTACACGCAAAATAGGGAAGGTAGCATATGAACTTGCATTACCCCGTACTTCTCGGATTCATCCGATCTTTCATGTTTCCCTTTTGTGTCGTTTTCATGGCGATCTCGTAGCAAAGCTGGTTCCGTTACTTGACTCTCTCGAATTCGGTAACCACCAGCATCAAGGTCACGGTCATACAAGAGAAATTTTGGGGAAGAAGAAGCAAGAAAGCAAAAAAAGACCCAACACGGCACCACCGGTTATGGTGGACTACCGGTTTTCCCCTTCGAAGAGAACAAAGGACGAGCCTCTCACATAAAAGTTTTGGCACTTAGAGAAGATGGGGTTTCCATGGCTGAGAAAGAAAATAAATCTAAAGGAAGTGAATCAAATGATACTTTGCACAGAGAGTTGGGTACTTGTAATCTGGAAGTATACCCAAATTATTTTCCACCGTGGGATTCAAAAGTTGTTCACTCACAGCCATCTAACGGTCCCAAATTAAAATTGTTTTCAACCCCACCCCTTGACACGTCTCCCACGCATGTTGCCTCTTCACCACAATTCCAAGATTGTTTTAATGAGGTACAGCTGGGCGCTATAGGTGTCAAAATGGGCGGGTCCGTGCGGGCCGGCCCGCCACAACCCGAAATTTTGTAGGGCTTGGGTATTATATTTGACACTTTTTAGTGAATCCGGGCTTTTTAACCCGGGCCGGTCGGGCTATATTAAAACCGGGTCTGGGCCGGGCTTACCCGGGCGGGTTCGGACTACCCGTTTTCCTTATTTTAAAACTTTTTTGGGACCTTTGGCATGGTATTAAGCTTAAGGTGAAAATTGTTTTACAAAATAACTTATAATAAAAAATAGATAATAAAAATTTGTGGTATTGCATTTGTTTTTATTCCAGTTCCTTCTTGTTTTTTTGGGAAAAAAACAACGGTGGTGGAGTGGTTTTTATCTGCATCTTAGGTTTTTTATTAGAAGAGTAGTAATAATATTATAGGAGACAATCTGATATTAAGTAGCACTAGAACTAATTAACAAATCAGCTACATTAACATTAGTTGGGATTACATTCACTGTTGACTCTTATATAAAACTAATATAAATGAATGTTAGATGATGCATTGATTATGTATAAATCTTTACATATTAACTTATGAGAATTTTGAAAATGTTGACATAAAATGTTAGATAATGCATGATTATGTATAAATCTTTATAGATATTAAGGCTCTATGTTGCTTTAGTCAAAATGCTGAAAATCAAAAGTGTTACATTATCCCCAGCCCAGTTCCCACTAATAGAATCCTTGATTTCATCTCTTTTGTATTGCTCAAATTAACCTGGGATTCAAAATGCTGAAAATCATCTCTTTTGTATTGCTCAAATTAACCTGGGAAAAAGTATCCATCCCTAGTAAAGCTAAGTATAAAATAAAGGTTAGCATTTTATAGTTGTCTTGAACTAACTGACAACAATATTATTTTTTATGTGAATTATGTTATATTTTTACGCTTTTAAAATTCCACTAACTCTCATCCATAAATCAACTTAACAAGTAAAAACGTGAACCAAATAAAACCTTGCACCAAAACCATTTCCCCTTGTATGCACCCTTAAACCATATCTACCTAGACAAACTGTCCTTTTTTAAAATCAAAATCCAATAACATTTTTTAGATGATAAATATTGTGTTATGAACTTTGAATAAATATTTATAAATTACAATAATGTTATCCATTTATTATATTGAAGTGAAGTTACAAATTACATGGGGTTAGAGATTGAGAGTCTAATAGAAATAAGATATTTAATAAATGAGTTATGTTATGAATAATATACGTAGACTTGATATCATGTCTTAACTCAAATACAAGGCATTATATCTATAAGTTTGGTTGCATTGGGTATAACAATTGTATTAAAAAAGTTATGTATTAATATGAAATGATATTTATATATATATTAAATATGTTAAAATTTAATTTTTTTTTTAATATTATGCGGGCCGGCCCGCAACCCGCTTAGGGCGGGTTTGGTCTACATTTTGTTATGCATAAATTGTATACGAGCTTTTTAGTCCGACCCGGTTTAGCCCGAACTCGATGCGGGCTAGCCCGAACCCGCTCAGGTAGCCCGTTTTGACACCTCTACTGGGCACACTGCCCCATGCGCAGCAGGAAAGTATACACAACACATTATCTAAGGAGTCCTCTTTGGGACCAGCAGATATTAATATCCTATTGCCATGCATTCCCAAGCCTGGTCCCCACTCTGATTTATTACAGCCTTTGACTATTCCTTTTCCACCCAAGACACTCTCAAATTTGGTGGACATTTTCTACCCCAATTCTCCGACCGGATTGGGCTCTTCTTCCCTCACAGCCCACACTTTCAACCTTGAGGACAAGGTTCCTCTTCAAGAAGTGGGCAATGATACAGCCCATAGGCACTTATGCAGGCCTAATCGTTTACCCACTTAGCACAAAGACTATATTATGGGTTAATGGACAGTTGTCATCTAATTTATGTCTTTTGAAATTATCCTTGTGTAAGATTCTACCAAGTGTATGGTAGAAATCATGTAACTTTATGTCTTTTGAAATTATCCTTGTGTAAGATCTACCAAGTGTATGGTAGAGATCATTTTATGCTGTCACTTTTCTCCTCTATAAGTTGTGTTGGAAGGATGAAAAAATATATGAAATGAATATTCAGTTTTAGAATTTCCTTGCTTTGATAATATTTTCTTATTTCTGTGTTCAGTTAAGTCTCTCTAAAAAAACATCCTAACAAATAGTCATTTTATCTAAAATTGTGGTAACTTATTTTTTTAATGTAAGGTAATTTTCTCATTAATAATAAAGAGAATGATATAGAATAGTTACTAATAAATCTATAGGTAACAATATGGTCCATACATCACTTATTAAACTTTATTAAAATTATAGGGTTGAGGTATGGAAAGAGAAAATAAATGATCAAAATACTAAACTGTATTGATAATATTATAAATGATTATATGATGATATTATGATTTATTTGATAAATAAAACTTAATATTAACTTATATTTATGCTAATATTAAACTCCTAATTCAATAAGAAAATAAATCATAAAATATGATAATCTCAATCCTAATACATCTTCCAATATATTCTAAAAATCTAAGATATAGTAATTGTATTATCTCGAGATCTAAATTTCATCTAGATATTATCTATAAGATAATTTAGTATGATACTACCATATATTCTAATACTCTTCCTAAAACTAAAGCTCACAAGCTTTAAGTTTGTTATAAATAATTCCCTTTAAAAATGAAAGTAACCAAAATAATTACATAGACTTAGAGGTGGCAAAATTATCAATTATTCATCCAAATCCAAGAAAATTAAATTTATTCGTTAGAGCTAATCAATTTAAATGGATATAATCCAATGAATAACTTTAGTAATGGATGAATTTGATATCATCAATTATATCTAGTGGATATCCATCCAAAAAACAAACATTATAAAGTGATGTTCTTTGTTTTTCAATTTCATTGATTATCTTAACTCTCACTTTCTTTTAGCGTTTCTCAGTCCCACTTTGATTTTTTTATTATATCGATATCAATTATAGGAGATGTAGATTTAATTAATATTAAAATTTTATTCTTAAGTACATAACATATACAAATATTTGTTAAAAATGTGCACTTAGAAACCTTAAACATTGCATAATTGTAGAATATTGCAAAAAAATTAAAGTCGAAAAAAATCACTTTTACCAACAATAAAAACACTTTTTAGAAAAAAGGTTATTTTAAAAATTATTTTTTAGAATGTGTTCTTAAAAAACGTTTTATTGAAATAGTGGTTTTTAAAATAATTATCTCAAATGTGTTTTTAGTTCCAATTAAAAAAATCAAAATGAATTGAATACTCATCCATAATAACCCATCATAATCCATGAAATCCAATTCATCCATTAAATTTGGATATGGATAGATTGGATAATTAAAAAATATGATATAAATGGATTTATATGAATTGACATATGACTTTACATTCATCCAGTAGGATCCAAATCCATTTATTTGCCACTCATACATGGACTTTACCAAACATAACTTCAAGTGGTTTCAAACGCTAACGAAATCCGAAATGGATTAATCAATGATCAATGATGAGTTGTCCAAGCTCTAGGCAAAATAAATTAAAGAATATGAAAACGGTGAATTGGCCAACAATCAATGATGAGATTTGCAAGCTCTAAAAAAAATTGAAGATGGTGAATTGATCAACAATCAATGATGAATTTTGCAAGCTTTAGGAAAAAGAAATTGAAGAAAATGAATTGATCAACGATTAATGATGAGCCTTGTAAGCTCTAGGAAAAATAAATTGAAAAAGATGAAGAGGTTGAATTGATCAATGATCAATTATGAGCTTTGCAAGCTCTAGGCCAAATAAATTGAAGAGGGTTAAGATAAAGATAAGAACGCTTAACCATTCATGACAGAATCTCCAAGGTTAATAATTATGGCCCGAAGCAGATTAACAATAATGAATTGAATTTAAAGAGAAAGTGAATGATGGGAAATTTGTGCCCAAGATTAAAGAAATGAAGAAAAGAACGAATTGAAATTAAGAATGAATTAAATTGTATTAAATGGAATGATGGCCACAAGGGTCAAATTTGAGAATTGATCATCAATAAAGAATAATTGTAGAACACCACCATTTACAAATCACCATCATTTAATTGGTAATTGGAACGACGTTAAGAGCGTTGAGAAGAATTTCGATCAACACAAGAACACAAATATTAACCACAATTAGGCCATGATAGATCTGAACCACACAAGATATAAATCATTTCCACATTTCTATATCCAATGATCCCCTCAAGATGGAGTATAAACATCATATGCATCCAATTTAAAAGGAAGAAAAAGTAGTAGGAGAAACGGAAAATTCTAAAATTGGGATGATAACAACAACTAAGGATCAACTTGAAAAGAAGACAACAACCGAAAAAATAACCGGCAAAAAATCACAAGTTTAAGCTTTCCTAAGGCGGATAACGTGATTCTGATACCATGATGAAATTACAAGGTTTAGGTATGAAAAAAAGAAAAGGAATGATGCAAAATAGTAAATTGTGAATGACGATAATTGTGATTTATTTGATACATAAGACATAACATTAACTCCTATTTATACTAATACTATACCCCTAATTAAATAATAAAATAAACTATAAATTAAGATAATCTCAATCCTAAGAAAGATTCTAAGAAACTCAACCAAATCTAAGATATAATAATGATATTCTCTCAATGTCCAAATATCTCCTAAATATTCTCTATAAAATAGTAAGATATTCTAAAATATTTCCATATATTCTAATACACTTCTGAATTATTTCTCCTTATAAATTACTAAAATAAAGTAAATTCTCAAAATAAGATAGGAGTAAGCACTAACATGCAGGGAGGTCACTGAACATACTATGTCAATTAATAATTTGAGTGATTTTAGTTTACCTTATCTGCATCTGGTACATAAATATGTGGACAATTTACTACTGTAGCAAATAAGTAAAATGCTTTATCATATAGAATGATTATTCCAGAAGATATGAGCAATTATCAGGAAACTAATTATTTGGAGTTTGTCATTTCAAGTCTGTTGTTATAAGAGTTCCTTATAAATGAATCCGAAAAGAATCATCTCATCATCTCCGATATTGAGGCGACAAGTTATTGATTTGTTTTTTATATTTAAGGGCAAAAGTGCCATTATATTAAATTTAAAGGGTAAAAATGTCACACCATTTAATTTTTTGTTGATGTTTTGTATGTTAGTTTGGTAGACAACAACCAAAAGTAAAGAAGAAGAGGTAATTTTATACTATCAATCATGCATTAGGATTATTTAAGGTAATTTTATATTTTTAATGACATTAGTATATAATTAATATAAAACTTTCTTATGTAACATTCTCAATGGCATTAATATATATTACTAAAATGAGTCCTCATCATGTACATAAAGATGCAATCAAATGGAGCTGTCAAATTCCCATGCCAAAATACAGTATACAACATATCTTCTTCATTCATTAAGATGCAAACCATGCAAAGGGACAAATATATTAGAAGACAATTACCATTGCTCATAACATTGATTTTGTTGAGATCAAACATAAAAATAGACTAAAGAAGGAAGTTATCTATCATATGGTAAACAACATCAGCACCATCAGAATTCAACCAGTAAGTTTTCACCTGAGAGCAAGACAAATTGAATCAAAAAATTAGAATAAATAACAAGGATCATCATGTGACCATTCTCTTATATAAGAAGTTGGTGAAAACCATCCATCTATGATTCAAAACATGCAGATTTATTTATTCCTATATCAATAAACAAATCTTAATCTCATTAGGTAGGATCAGCTACATGGATCAAATAACGTCATAATATGTATTATTAGTCATGTTAGATTTATTTATTCCTCTTCAATCAAATGTGTAGGAAGACTCAATTTGCATTGCATATTGCCCCATGACCATGAGTACCAAACACATTTAGTTAGATTGTATTGGAGAAGATCCTATTTGGAGAAATCTGTTAAGAACCAGAATTGCCAAGTGCAGAAAATAAACAGAGAACTTGTATTACTTGAGTATAAAAGCAGGGAATGATGTATTATTGAAAACAAGAAAAGATTTACAATGGAAGATTCTATTGCCACAGAGCAATGCTCCAAATAGAGACTAGCACTCTCTATTCCATTCCTAACAGAATGATCTATTCCCTCCTCAAGATGCCTACTCCTCTCTCTCTCTTGCCTATTTGTAATAGAAAATATTTCCACACTATCCCACCTTATTCTGCTTATTTCCACACATTGGGCCCATTTACTGCATTCACCAATTTGCTTTGTGGTTCAACTCCTTCACTTGAGCCCCTAACAATACCTCCTCCTTCAACATTAATCTTGTCCTCGAGATTAAACTTTGGAAATTGGCTACGAATAGTGAACTCATCCTCCCAAGTTGCATTTTTAGCCATTTTTCCTGCCCACTGGACTAACCATTGGTTCACCCTCTCTCATTTTTTTACCACTTTTCTTTCAGCAATAACAGTAGCAGGCTCTAATAGATTTGCACAATCTCCTTCTAACCCCTTAGGCAATTCTTCTTGAACTTTGTAATTCCCAATAGCCTCTTTAGCAATGAAACATGAAACACAAGATGCATTTTCGACTCTTGAGGCAATTTGAGCTTGTATGCCACTGCCCCAATTCTGCCTATTATTTCAAAAGGGCCAAAGAATCTAGCAAACAACTTTGGATTGATTCTTGCAACTACAGATTGTTGCTTGTGAGGCCTAAGCTTTAAGAAAACTCACTCTCCTATCTCAAACTCTTTTCTGTTCTCTTATTATCAGACTACTCCTTCATTCTGTTTTGAGCCTTGATAAGATGGTACTTCAGCTGTCGTAATGCCTCATCCCTATCTACAAGCTCCCTCTGAATTGCTTCCACTTTCACTTCCCCTTGTTGCACTTTGATTAAAGCAGGTGGCTTCCTTCCATACACTGCTTCAAAATGACGACATCCAGTTGATTCATGGTAGGTGGTATTATACCAAATTCTGCCCAATGTAACCATTGAACCCACCCTTTTGGTTGATCTGGTATAAAACACCGTAAGAAGGTTTCTAAACATCGATTAATGACCTCCGTTTGCCCATCCGTTTGAGGATGATAAGCAGTGCTCATCTTCAACTGAGTGCCCTGCATCCTAAACAACTCCTTCCAGAAATTACTAACAAAAATGGGGTCCCTACCACTCAATACTGATGCTGGAAATCCGTGCAATCTCACGATTTCTTTGAAAAATGCCACCGCAACCACTCTAGTTGTGTAAGGATGATTTAAGGGAATAAAGTGACTGTATTTGGACAGCCTGTCCACCACAACAAAAATGGTTTCATACCCTTTTGGTTTTGGTAAACCCGTGATGAAGTCCATGGATACTTCGTCCCAAATTCTTTCAGGTATGTTGAGAGGTTGCAATAACCCTCAAGGAGTTGTAGTCAGGTACTTCTTTCTCTGGCAAACATCACACTACTTTACAAACTTCTGGACATCCTCTTTCAGTCCTACCCAATACAAATTGGAAGCAATTCTTCGATATGTCCTATAGAAATCGGAGTGGCCTCCTTGTGTGGTCATATGATATTCCTTCAAAAGTGTTGGGATCCATGAAGATTTCTTGAAAATTACCAACCTTCCTTCAAAATTTGCTTGAGGCTCTTTTGATCTGTACACACAGTAAAGTTCCTACCCAATAAGTAGGGTCTCCAATGTTGAATAGCCAAAGCTACTGCCATCGATTCTTTTTTCATACGCTGTCTTTGCAATATTCCTTTCACTTAAAGTTTTGCTGAAATAAGCCACGGGCCTACCTTGTTGTTAGGGATGGCAACGGGGCTGGGCGAGCACAGGTAGTGCATACCCGTGCCCATACCCGCACTATTTGCGGATACCCGTTCAGGTAGCGGGTATCCGCGGGTACCCAAAGGGTATTCAATTTTAATTATATTTTTATATATATTACAATAATTAATATATAAAAATAATTATTAGTTAAATAATATGATATGTATATGATAATTTTATGATTATAGTCTCATCACTACATTTTATTATGAAGTAATAATAAAATAGACAAATATAATGTTAAATTAGTAATAATTAAGTATAAAATATTTAATTAAAATATATATGCGGGTACCCGCGAGACGGGTATAACACTCATTCCCACCCATGAGCTATTTTTGCGAGTACCCATTGCGGGTATTTTGTCGGGTACCCACGGGTACGGGTATTTTTGCCATCCCTACTTGTTGTGTCAAAATTGGCCCAATTCCATGACCTGAAGCATCACATTCTATGGTGAATTCCTTGCTGAAATCCGGTAATGATAAAATCGGTGTTGTGGTCATCCTTTTTTTAAATTCTTCAAAAGCTAATTGAGCATTAGCATTCCATTCAAAACCCTTTTTCTCGGTGAGATTTGTTAGTGGCCATGCTATCTTTCCATAGTCTTTAACAAATTTTCTATAGTAGCTTGTAAGACCCAAAAAAACCCTCACTTCTTTGACATTTTTTTGGAACAGGCCATTGTAATACACTTATCCTCTCATGATCCATAGCCACCCCTGCTTCTGATACAATGTGACTCAAATACTCAATGGATCTTTGGATAAACTAACACTTCTTGGGGTTAGCTACTAACCTCTATTCTTGGAGCACCTTCAAAACTTCCGACAAGTGATGCAAATGAGAATCCCAATCTTGGTTGTATACCAAAATGTCTTCAAAGAAGACCAATACTCACTTTCGCAACATCGGACGAAACACCTCATTCATCAAGGCTTGAAACGTAGTAGGATATTCATAAACCCAAATGGCATCACCATATATTCATAGTGTCCTTCATGGGTTCTAAATGCGGTTTTTTCAATATCCTCCACCTTAACACGCACTTGATGATACCCTGATTTAAGGTCCAGTTTCGAGAAGAACTTGGCTCCATGAACTTCATCCAATAACTCATCAATCACTGGGATTGGGAACTTGTCTGGTATGGTGATTTTGTTCAAAACACGATAATCCACGCACAAACGTCATGAGTTGTCCTTCTTCTTCACTAGGATTATTGGGCTTGAGTAAGCACTCTAGCTATTTCTTATGATATCAGCCATCATCATCTCTCTTGTTTCTCTATCTCATCCTTTTGGTGATGCAGGTAACGATATGGTCGTACATTAACTAGACCTTCCCCTGGAAGAAGGTTGATGGCGTGTTCCTTCCCTCTCCTTGGAGGCATCCCCTTTGGCTCTTAAAAAACTTTGTCATATTGTTTCAGCAATTTATCCAGTGCAACTTGCTGCTCTTGTGTAATCCTTCTGCCTATCCTCCCTTTGTTCTTTGTGGAACTCATCTCCGTAACCATGTTTAAACCTTCTATCCAAGCCTTTGGTTGACTCAATAAACTTTGCAAAGCCTCAATACCCCTATTACCCCCAAAATTGTGAGCCTCTCCCTCAAGGTTGACATATGCCCCCTTCCACGTGAATCTCAAGACTTGTTGTTTCCAATCAACCACCACTTCTCCTAAACTGGACAGCCACGAAATTCCCAAAACTATGTCAATGCCTTCCAGATCAAACAAATAAGCATCTAGAAGGAATTCCACACCGTTCAATTCTACCTTCATTCCTCTACACATCCCTATTGTTTCCACCGTATAACCATCACCCAACCTGATTTTTATATTTTGTGTGCCTTCACTCTTCCATCCCATAGCTTCTACCAATGTTCTAGATAGAACGTTATGTGTAGCTCCACTATCCACCAGTATCAGCAACGACACTCCCAGAATCTTCAGTTTTAGCTTTAAATGTGTGGAGTGTGTTTCCTTCATTACTCTCCAGATTTCCTAACCTCAAAATACCATCGGCCTCCTCCTCTTCAAACTTCTCTTCGCATACGTCTTCCTCTTCCGCTATTAATTCGTCCACCACCATGACACGAAGTTGTCGATCGGGACATTGATGGAGGGGATGATAAGGTCCTCCACATTTGTAACCTAGACCTTTTTGTTTCCTTTCCATGAGGACTTGGTAGCTTAGACGTTTTGTTCCTCTGTCCCTGGACCAGAATTTCTCTTCTCATTTATTTCTTGTCTCACGTTGGGCCTATACCCAGTAACTTCACTTTTTCCTGACCCATTTGTATGTAACCGACCTTCTTTTATCCCACTCACCATAACCCAGTCTGCTCCCATTTTGTGGTGGTGGAAATTCTGGTTTGGGCCGAATTGGTGACCCACTTGAGGCCCCGGCCCAAGACGAGCATCTCCTCTGCGATTTGGGCTAAACCCTTGGCTTCTTCCATGTACCTCCTTTTCCACTGCTCTGGTTACATTCATCAAATGTGCACATGAAATCGGACCCAAAGCTTTCAAGCTTCTAATCCTTGCACGAATTTCGTCATGGGTTTCTTGTACCTTAAAGTAGACTTCTGCTCGTGAGATCCATCCAGCGGGATCTTCACCATTGAACATCGGCAACTCAACCTTCTTTAAAGATTAACGGAATTCATTGAGAGCATTTCAGATGGCGATTCTGTGTTCCTTGCCTTTCATCTCAGCCATCGTGATTTTGATACTGGTCAACTCACTCTCCATTGTTGCGACCTTTGCTTCCATTTCTCCTGATTGGGTTGTTTTCTTCTTTGCCGGCATTCAGCATACGTAGATCCTATTGCGTTGGTCCTTCCGTTACGTATCCGGCAGGTCAGACCAGTTTGTTAAGAATAAAAATTGCTAAGTGCAGAAAATAAATAGAGAACTTGTATTACTTGAGTATAAAAGCAGAGAATGATGTATTATTGAAAACAGGAAAAGATTTACAATAGAAGATTCTATTACCACAGAGCAATTCTCCTAATAGAGAGTAGCACTCTCTATTCCATTCCTAACAGAATGATCTATTCCCCCTCAAGATGCCTGCTCCTCTCTTTCTTGCCTATTTGTAACAAAAAATATTTCCACACTATCCCACCTTATTTTGCCCATTTCCTCTTGCCACCTCATTATTCTCACATGCTCTGTTTTTTACCCGCCTAGTATAAACTTTCCACACCTTGGGCCCATTTACTGCATTCACCAATTTGATTTGTGGGTCAACTCCTTCACTTGAGGCTCTAACAAAATCACCATAGGTTTTGGCAATTTAAGTGACCAATTCGCCAATATCAAGGTCCTTGATAAGCAAAATCTGTCACATACTTGGTGCATATGTTCCAAGTTTAAGGGAAATGTTGGAAACTATGTAAATAATATCTAGATTTATTGTATAGGCTAACCAAAACATATAATTAAGTAAATATCATTTTGTATTTATTACATTTACTCTATAAAAGAAAGCCTCCATTGTGTATATGAGGCATACAAACTACATTACGGCTCTCGTTTCTCGCTGGTTTGTTTGGATGATAGAATTGGAATTTTAGTTTAGAATTTTAATTTCACTTCCAATTCTGACAACCAGAATAAGCTTAGAATCATAAATTTTATTTGAGTTGTGCAAAGAATTAGAGCGTAGAATTATAATTCAATTGTTATCTACTTTTCAATTATCCCTTTTTTGGAAGAAACTTGGGTGGGATAAATCCTTTTTTGGAAGTTATTCTTGGCCTTCTCATTAAAGTTAAATAATAAAGAAGATAGTGAACTTCAATCCCTTTTAGCATTAATTCAATCTGCTCCTTTTCACTCTAATATTGACATAGAATCTGGAACCTTGACTCACTGCAGTTTTTCATCTAAATCCTACTTTCAGTTTCTCATGCATTCCTCCATAAGGGAGACATTTACCTGGGTTAAACCATTTCCAAATGTTTAGGTCTGTTTGCGAGTTTGATTTTTGAGAGGAAGGAAGAAAAAGGGAAGGTCATCTCACAAGTGTATTGCATGGCTCTGAAGCATTCCTTTTCCTTTCCTTCCCCTCCAAAACTCAACTCGCAAACAGACCCTAAAGCTCCTTCTAAGGTCAAGCTTTCCTTTGGACAGCTTTAATCAACAACAGCGATTCGGGTTAGATGATCTTATCTGAAACTGTACCTCTATCTCAATAGACCAAGCTGTGTGTTCCTATTGGAATGATCTTTTTGATATTGGTGGTGAGCATTGGATATGTCCTATTTCATTGGATCAGTTTGGACAAATTTGTTTCCGAGGCTTTCGTTAGAAGGAAAGCAAAATCTTGTGTCAATGTATTGTTTGTGGGGTTTTGTGGTCTTCTTTGTTGGGAAAGAATGCTCACATTTTAAAGGGTGTTTCCTCTAGTCTGAATTTGTTGGAGGATATAATTGTTTTCAAGGTCTCTTTCTGGTGTTTAGCACATGGGCTCTTCAAGGGTATCAGTTTTTAAGATTTGATTGGCAAAGGCACTAGAATCTCTCCTTCAGTAAGTAGTTTTGAGGAGTTTCCACTGTCCTTTTTTCCTCTTTTTGAGGAGTTTCCACTATCCTTTTTTCCTCCTTTTGAGGAGTTTCCACTGTCCTTTTTTTCCTCTTTTTTTTTTAATTTGGTGAGGATTTCGTACCCTCCAATATGATGCACTTCTATCTCTTTCTTTCTCCAACAAAATTTCTTCTTTTGTCACAAAAAAATATCAGAAGTCTTTCTTAAAATCTTTCAGTGGCGGTTCACTGTGCTCTAAGAATAACCATTTTCACTCTCTTAATCATCATCCCATTATGTGAAAAACACCAAGTACCTTTCAGTAAAGGTTAAATTACTTAATTCCTGGCTTGATCAAAATTCGAATGAAAAATGCAGCCGATGATACAGATTCAAAAGGAATAACATCACAGAAGCTTTACAGGAAAGCTTTAAGATATAAAGTATACCTGAATTGTACTATGAGCAATTAACCTCTGTTTACTTTTCTGAAAGCTAACATCCACACGCTTCCAAGGAACCTGAGTGAGACCCCTTATCATCTCCTCTACATAAAGGTAGAATAAGAAAAAAAAATTAAAAAATAAACCAGAAAAGTAGAAACTTGAAACAAGTCAGTTTCAAAAGAAACAGGTACAAATTTCAATATATCTAGGTAAGACACAAAGGACTCATAGCTAGCAGCTTCAGTTGCACATTTTCTAGTAGTATAATTATTCTATTGCTACAGCATCTTTAGTGACGGCAAGCCTCTGCACAATGGTAAGGTTGTTTTTTCTTTTTGTGTACATATGGATATTGGGAAGGTTCTCACCTAGTAGTATATATATATATATATGACAAGCTGGATGCATATATTATACATGCTCCAATTTGATGGGGATTTTGGTATACTATTTTGTTGATTGTATTGTATCTTTATCTTTATTAGTTTCCTTAGACGGTTGATCCTAATCCCTTAAGTTTAGGGATTGATTAGTCTTAGCATGTATATAAATATTTTATCCAATGTTCAACAAATATCAAGTTATTCACTCAATTCAATAACTAGGAATGATTTGTTTGCCAAATATGCGAAGAAAAATACCTTCGTCTTACTCTTGATCCTATAAAGAAAAAAGGTACCATAGTGTCTAAAGTTCTACGGCAATTCTACTGTCTATATATGTTATGAAGTTTAAGTAAATGTTAACCTATATATCCTTTAGTGTTAAAATACTCATCTAAGGCAGTATATGGTGTTATTTCATTTTGCAAGAGAAGTAGAAAATGACACTGTAAATCAACATTATGTTATAAATTGATAAAACCTTCTGAAAAAAAAGAGAGAACCTTCTAATTCAACTGTTTGGCCTTCAACATTAGATGCTGCTTTATTATGAATGTCATCCAAAGTGTCTCCTTCAATATAAACAATATGTGGGTATTTCGCATCGATTACAAGAAGATTGGACTGGCACAAAAGAAAGAACAGAATTTAGTCTCTGAAAGCCATGTAAAAAGTATGAAGATAGACTATTATCAGAAAGCCTATACCTTTGGAAGTTCATGTTGACGACGAATTGATGAGGTACGCCAACCAACCATATCTTCAGGCAAAGTCAAGAAATAACAGAACATGAAAACTATTTCTCTATCTGCACCATCTGTGACAGTTTAAGGTTTCAGGAAAAATACTAATTTACTAGCCAAGATGATATTTGGAACATAGCTATCTACGAATTCTTTATAATGCACATGAAAGCTGCATCTGCTAACTTTGCCATGAGTTGTTCACTCAATATTCATTGGGCTTAAGCTTCCAAAAATTTAGAAATTAGAAAACGTTAAAAAAATGCATTATTATTTAAAACCTAAATTATCGATCACAAATACTATTCAAAACCAAAATTACGAAGAGGATACGATCGTAATTTGCATTTGCATATGCCACCCGACGCTTGAACGCACGTAAAGCTGACCTACACCATTACAAACAATTACTTTGGAAATGATACAGAAATTAATATTAGCAATTCATGAACATAAACCAGACATTAATACTAACATAAATTTTAAATCATCAGAGTCATCAACCATTTGCAGGAGCAGAGGAGGCTTTCCATCATCGTTGTCCATGAGGAAGAGATGCTTCCCAGATCTCCCTGCAACTAAATGTGCAGTTTGGGATGCACTTCTCTCAAGGAAAGGAAGACCACAAAGAAATGGAAGCTAAAAAAACAAAATGAAAAATAGTTAAGCGAAAACATTGCTATTCCAGTATGTACTTCTATGTCCAATATAAAATCATTTAGAAAAAGAAAACCTATCACAACAAAATGATGTTCATTTCACTGCAGCTTTAGTGCAGAGAGAATGGAAAGATGTAACTCAATAGTTTATGCTTATGAGTATTTCATGCCAAAATCAAGCACTCAAATATTTATAATTTTTCATGTAGCAATTTAATCTTTAGCAAGTGAGATACAGCAAAATATCAAAACCCTTCTTCTCTCATATTTCAGATAGAATGTACTTCCTCCTTTTTGTACGTTTTCAGTCTGTAGAAAGTTGATTGACTATTATATGGATAAAGCAATAGACAGAAATAATCAAACAGCCTTTATGTAAAAATTTATAACAATCATGAAGAGAAAGAAATAGACTACAAATTAAGCCCATTTAACATCATATTTTCAAGCATGTCTTCAAATATCTAAAATTCATATCTTTACAAGAAGACCATTGAAGATCTCCAATGAGAACAATATACAATTACAACCTATTCAATGTTAAAACTTTAGTTAACTCTAGTTTTTGGTTGATATTTGGTTTTGACATATATAGATTGGAATGCCCCCTTGTAATCCACCATAAATAACATTTCTTATCAATTAAGCACAAGTACAACCAACAAAATTCAGCAGAAAAATATCTTTCTCCAGCTGATATGTATTAAGCCTGAACTGACCATAAGAAGTTTAAATATCAGAAAATAAACCAGAATAATACTAATTTCCAGTTGATAGCAATTAAAATCATATGGATCAAATCATTTTTCAGAAATTCAGTTAAGTAACTTCTGGAAAACAAAAATTGAACTACGCTTAAAAAAATGGCTTCAAAACTTTTTTGTCAAACAAAATTGAAATGCCAAAACAATTTAAGTCAGGTAAGACAAATGAAACTATGGACAACGGAAGTAGCTAAGTGACAAAGCCCCAAAGAACAATTAAGCTACCTGTTTATTTCCCCTTGAACCAAGATGTGGTGTTGCAAATGTTATGAAGTTCATTGGCTCTAAGCCAGCAATCTTGGCTTCATTACGTTGTTCAAGTAATTGCTTTGAATATTCTGTCTTCTCTTCACTGGAGCAGTTTCTGTTTGTACCTAAAGGTTCCAATGTAGAAGAATACTCATAAAGTCTCCCAATAGCATATCTAGCCACCAAGCCTCCTAAAGAATGTGCCACAAAGGATATCTTCTGCACCTCTGGCCAACGTCTAATAACAGATAGAACCTGCACAAGTATGAATCCAAATGGAAGACTAAGTTGCAAAGTCACACTGTAAATGAAAGTTCAGAGAAATATGAGAGTTTAAGTTGTGTGCAAATGAAAAAGAGCATATTATTATTACCAAAATACCTCTTCGGCTAGCCTCTCACCCATCGTATCAACACCATCAAACGTCAATTTTGAAGAATTGCATTCACTGCCTGTCCACAAAATATCAACGAAAGTGAAATAAATGATGCGCTTTATAAATGCCAGGGATAACAAAAGCGAAAGATTGATGCACATGGCAATTTCAGGAAAAGACTCAGAAAAATATTAAAGCGGGATGGTTTGATATTGAAGAAATAAAAAGGAAAACCCAATTGCAATTTTTTTTTTGTTATCAGACCATCTAGTTTATTTGCATAAGATGTTCTAGATGACAGGGTAAAACGAAGGCAACTCATCCAAAGTCCAAACAATGAACCAAATAAAAACCTCCAAACTATCCATTAATGATCCCAATACATTCAAATAGATCACAAACATAACAATAAACTGAACAATCCAGTGATATGATCGTTTTCAAATCCCAATAAATTATCAACAATCTTCAAATGCAAACTTGTACAAGAAAAAGGACCACTTAAATTTTACAGGAATTAGGAACGCTTACGGTGTACAACAACTTTATCCGGAAGCTTCTTCACAAACTGCTCTGCTGCATATCTCCAATCCGAAGCACTGTAGAACCAAGTACATCTCACCCCAGTTAACCAATAAACCAAACTCTTAAAATAGAAACAAAGTTGGAGTCTTAAAATAGTTCTATAACAAAAAACAATAATAAACTGCTACATTTATTTTAGACTCGCAACAATTACTACCGATACTACTAATAGTGTCTTCCATAACAAATCCAATGAACTTATAAGCTAGTCAACTAATTTATATGACTAAAAACAATCTATATGATTGTGCTTGGCAAATGGGCTTAATTTCAATAAGCTACTCGTATTTCACATAAACTAGTTAAGGTAGCTTATTATGAGCTTATAAGCTAGGACCTTATTTCCTTTGCAAATATCGTGCAGCTAACTAATCTTACTATACAGTTCTAATTCAATAACTTAGCTTATTAGTTCTAAACTTTCAACTCCAAGCTTATAAGTGTTCAGCTAGTTGTGCCCAACAAAGCCTAAGCTTATTCCACTAGGCAGTGTTGGCTACATGTATGAAAAGACTTCATAATTTCGCACATTAGGTTTACAAATTAAGGGCTCATATTTCAGAGAGAGATTCATTTACTCTAACAGTAAGTTTAAAATACTTACGCCACATCTTACTATCAATTTTATGGAAATTTAATAGTTTAGATCTACTCAGTACTTGCAATCATTATATTTTCCGACAATTGATAGCTAAGATATGGAATAAGCTTTTTAAACTTACTCTTGGAATAATGGTATCTCCTCCCCGTATTTTAAGCAAAAGTTGAAATTAAATAAACATTCCTCCCTATCAAATTTACATTTTTTTCATTTTATTTAACTTTTTCCATTTCTCAATAACTAAAACAAGAGATAAATTCTTTAAAATACACGAATTCATTCAATCTAATTATGACATGTAAAAAAACAGTTACCTCCCAATTATACCATTAACCATAATAACAAGATGATAAGGTACGGGCTTAACGGTTGCAGTATCGAACAAGTCCTCGCCGCCGCTGACAGCCTCCACCTTGAGACGGTGGTTCTTGAAACAACCGCAGCCAATTCGGCGGAGCGCTACCATTTCAACGGAATTGAGTGACAGATTGGGCCCCACCGCAAAGCTGGGTCTGAACCAAGATCGTGGATCGAAGGAGAAACGAGAACTGAAGAGAGAAGACCGGGTCGGGTTTGGATCGGGTATCGGGGCTTTGGGTCGAAGCACAAAGCTTGGGTCGTAGGCAAGCATGAAAAATAAAAGTATATTTTAAAAACGAAAATTTTGAAGGAATTGGATTGAATTGCGGAAGAATAAGATTCTGACACATTAAGATGACTTTATAACTTAGTCAATGGCTGGAAATGTCCAAGTATGAATATATTCGGTAAGAACATTGTTGATCTTCTTCAATTCTAATTATATTTATCAACCAGACATTAATATATTGATGAAATGAAAATTAGATTTTAAAACGATCAAAAAGTTAAGTTTTTTATTTCGATAAGTGATACTCGATGGAAAAGAAATTACTTCCTTAAGATAAGGAGTGAGGAGATATCGTACTAAAAAAGTTTAAAATCTATGACCGTCAATGTAAAAATTTAGTCACTTATGCACTACTCAATTGTATTACTTTTTTGTAATAATTAATTATGATTACATATGAATGATTAATAATACAATAATAATATATAAAACTTATGGACAATGTAAATATTATTTTCTGTTCAAAATAATCTCTCTCATTCACGAGGAAGATTCAAATTTCAATTTTGTCTGCCCAACAGTTCAGTTCTGTTGTGTAAGTGAAAGTCAACTTTATACTCAATTATTAAAATGTGCTTAATATATTTGAAGATTATAGTTCGTTAAAAATATAATTGTTTTTTATTCGAAATATTTTAAAATAATCTATATTGTTTTAATCATATAGAGACATTGTATTTTTTGAAGTAAATAACAAACAAAGGATGTAATTTAATTTGTTTATGTTATATTTTTATCATTAACAATCGAATAAATTTTATGATTTTTTTAGTTTTTTTATGACAAAAACTAAATAAAAACAAATATTAATATCAATATTTAGATTAAAAATGACCCAAAAATAAGTAGAAATTCTTGAAGTGAATTTAGACCATCCGCAAAATAAATAACAATATTCAAATGTCCATTTTGTACAAAAATTTTAGTAATCTCATCTTTAATTGAATCTCAAACAAGATATTTGTGTTTAGAAGATATATTATCAATATGTTCAATATAATCACTCTCATCATCAATAATGAGTATATTATTATCACCACCAATCCTATTAAATTAGATATATGAGATATTATTTTGTTTAATAAAATTATGTATTTTGTTTAATCCTATTAAATTACTTAAAATCGAGTGGAATATTTATATTTTGGACATGTAATATAGAATTTCACATCTATTTTTCTCCGCACCTAAAATCATTTTGTGAGCATTTCTTAAGCTAAATGATAATAATTGAAAACTTCATTCTTAGTATTTGTTAGGTGTAGAAATTACTTTAACTCATAAGGATATTTAAATACTTTTTAACTCTAAAAGTTAAAAAAATATCATTTATGTATTGCATCTAGTTGAGTTGTTGCACAAATCCTATAAGATGAATTTTCATGACATTTAGGGATTAAAAGAATAGAAAGTAGTACAAATTGATGAAAAGCAAGGATATAGATACTCAAGTCACATCAAGCATTAGGGAATTCAAAATAAGATGTGACATTCTTATTTCCAAAAAAGATACTTAATGAGGAATAGTATATTAAATAAGGTTTGAAAATCAAGTAACCTAATTTAGGCTTGGGAGAGTGAGTTAAGAAATGATGTATGGTGGAATGAATCATAACAAAATAGTTTTCATAAACTAGTCATGTTAATACTACAAAGTTAAGAAACTTTACATTCATATGCCCAAACCATATTCTTCTCTTGAATACTTTATATAAAATTACATTTTCGCATAAAATGTTATTTTGTGTTGGTCACCTTTATACAATCACAAAATACCTTATTGTTAACTCTTGATAAAAATATACATAGAATGAATCCATTTCTATTAATCAAGTGGTTTGACATGACCTATATTATATTATAATTGAATCTTGAAAGGGATTTACAAGGGAATATAGTAAAGGTCTTATTATAATTTTTTTTTTTGAAATTGAAATCCAATTGCATAAGTTCAATCCAATTCATTGAGTGCAACTATATAAGGAGTAATTTGCATAAGTTCAATTTGAGTCATGGATCGGAGATTTGTGAAGATTAATGCACACTATTTCATAAGGATAATCTAATTCATAGATTGTTGAAAGTATAATGCACATGTTGTTAATATTTAAGATACTAACAATACAAACCCACTAACAATTTTTTTTGTTATTCTTTTATTTATCATCACTCACTTTAGTATTTGATCACCTTGGCTTCCAAATTCTTATGGACCTCCATTGTTGAGGTTGAGGTATCTCTTCCTCCAAATCTTCTATCTGACTTGGTCTATCTTTCTCCAAAGATCCATTATGTACCCTTGTTTTCCAAGAACTTTTTCCCTTATTTGGCAAACATGCAAGGACTTTATGAAATGGTGGTTCAATGCCAACCTCTTCTCTTTGTAACGTTTGCAATTCCTTAATTATCAATTGCTCTTTCATTTGTTTTTGCATACTTTCATGCGTCTGAAGCATTAATTGTGGAGATCACCATGACAATGCTTCACAAAACTCTACATTACTAGATACATAACAACGCCATGTTGTTGGGTCACAATACCTCCATCCTTTTCATTATTATAGCCCATAAATATACAGTGTGTTGCTTCTTTTTTTTGAAGCGTAAATGGTCAGGAACAAATACATAGCATACACATTCAAATACTCGGAAGTGACTTTTGTGGGCTTGATTTTCCGTAGTTTCTCACATGGTGTGATGGATCCAAGCTTCGCTTGAGGTCACATATTGGTTACATACAATACAGTCTTCATGCATTATGCCCAAAATTTAGTAGGCACATTTTTAGCATAGAGGATACTTTTATGGCCAAGTCTAAGATGTGAACTAATAATTAGTTCGCTTGGATGCAAACTAATACAGAAGTCGGTTTGGGCCCTGTTAACTTTGGCCCATATAGAAGTCGATTTGGGCCTCACCGACTTCTATATAGAAGAAGTTTTTTCTGGAACCGACTTCTATATAGAAGTCGTTTTAAGCAATGTTAACATTAACACTGTAGCACATATGATAAGTTAAGCACATTTTATAGTTTGTGGAGTGGGTTCGAATCTCACTTTTAACAATTTTCACAAAATATATTAGTTTTCAAGATTTTTGCTTTGTAAGTCATCAAAGATGGTTCTAAGTGCAGGCTTACTCTTATATCATTTCATCATTTTTATTGTAGATATAATGGTTGAAATCACCGGGAAAGAAAAAGGAATCATCGTAAATAATTGAAAAATAAAATAACAAGACTTGCAGGCAATTTCAGTTGAAGGACAAAGCGAAAATCTTCAAAAAATAATATGTTTTGTGAAAAATGTTAGGAGTGGGTACTTCTATATAGAAGTCGGTTCCAGAAAACACTTCTTCTATATAGAAGTCTGTGAGGCCCAAACCGACTTCTATATGGGCTAAAGTTAACAAGGCCCAAACCGACTTCTGTATTAGTTCGCATCAATGCGAACTAATTATTAGTTTGCATCTTAGAAATGGCCTACTTTTATATATTTCAGTCAAATACCGATTTTTTTGTAACTTCATTTTGTTGTGGTGTATAAGGACATGTTAATTGTTTTCATATATTGTTCTCTGTCAAAAGTTATAAAACTAATGCGAGGTATATGCCCCTCCATTGTAACTATGCGAACACTAGATTTTCAGCTTTGTCTCACTTTCTGCATGTTGCTTGAACTCTTTAAACTTCTACACAGTTTTTGATATTCCTTTCATGAAATATGCCCATATGTATCTAGAATAATCATCAATAAAAATAATCATATAACGATATCCACTCACTGATGGTTGTTTTATTGGTCCAAGCACATTAAAGTGAACTAATTGAAGCGACATCTTGATTGGAACTTTGAATCGTCAAATGAAAGTTGATGTGCCTTACAATACTGACAATTAGTGCACACAGGTTCATCATGTACTTTAAGTTTAGGAAGACCTTTTAGTAATGACATTTTCATTATCTCCTCGAGCTTCCCATAGTTCACATGTCCTAAAGGGGCATGCCATAAATCAACAGTTTCATTCTTCCCTGTATTGTCTACGTATGTCATTTTTGTTGACATTACATATACCGGCTCAAGTTGTCATCCCTTAATAATTGGCATCCCACTTGACTTCAAATTCTTCTAGACATTGACATCAACTGATCCAAACACTACGTAATTTCCTAAAACTGTAAGTTGAGACACTGACAATAAATTTTTATTCATCCTTGCCACATATATGATACACATTCTACAATTGTAATGGATAAGAACTATGACGAGGAATTACTTTGTTTTCACCAACATGTATGGTTGGCAACTTGGAGTTGTCAGCGGTTACCACCACTATTTTTTCTTTGTAATTTGTCTTTCTTGACAATTTCTTACAATCTCATGTCATATGATTAGAACAACCAGAATCAATAATCCAATCATTCTTGTAATTGATTGACTTACCACCTGTCGTGACAAGAAGAATCTATTATGCCTATGTAAAGCATGAAGTTGCTAATTCCTCTGAATTGGAAGAGTTTACTTTCAACTTCTCTTCTTCAATAACGACTGATGCTTCAAGGTCACATTCTTCTTCACTTTCAACTTTCTAGTCGGAACTGGCGAGATTTCCTTCAGCCTTTCTAAACTAGCAGTCTCTAGCAAAATAACCTATTTTTCCATATTGATAACAGTGTCTCATTATTCTTATGATACTTATGGTCTTCTAAATTATCTCTATACCGGAGTTGTCTAGCTCCCCCTCATTGTGGACCTCTTCCATTCTAACATCTCATCTGCTAGCCTTGTCATCTCCTTTAGCATTCACCTTTATCACTAAACTTTGTGGGTGCCTTATTTTCTCTAGGTGTTATCCTTTTCTAAAGAGAGCTTTATCCTCCTCATTAATAGAAACTTTAGACATTTGATTATCTAAAGCTTCATGATTTGCCAAGATGTTCTAAAACTCTGTCAAAGTAGGTTCCTAAGCCAATCCTCGAACGACAATAATAACACCATTATATCTTGGATTAAATGCAAAAAAATAATTATTCTCATCTTCCTTGCTTCATAGATTTCTCCTTCTGAATCTAGCTTTGAGATCTAATTGCAAATAGATTTTACTTTAGTAAAGTAATGATTTACCGCCATATCTTCTTGTGTGAGAGATATCAATTCATTCTCCAATTGCTGCAACTTGGCATCACTTTTCCTAGCGAGTAACGTCGTTAAGGTATCCCAAGTCTCCTTTGGTTTAGTCAGGTCCTTGATCCTCTTCAAGCACTCGTCCTATATGGTTACATACAACACGTACATCGCCTTGCCAACTTAATTTAACCTTTCACTTCCTTTTCTCCTCCTTGTTTTTTTGACCCGATCGTCTCGATGCCACCAACAACACCCCAAAGATCTTGCCCGAGCAAATAGAACTTCATTCGGGAGCTCCAATGTCATAGTTATTGTTGTTGAGTTTCTCCATCATACTCGACGAAGATGCAAGATTTGCCATCACAATTGGTTAGTATGTAACACTTAACCAATCCAACTTAGTCCCACACTAATATTTTATCACAATCACAGACTGTGCTATCACTGTCTCTAATCGTACACAAGCACTCAAACTAGCAGGACCTGAATTGTCTGCTCTGATACCACTTGTTCAATCAAAAGTGTTTTATTAAACTCAAGCTTGTTTTACTTCTTGCTTGATACATATACAATGCCATCTACCTATTTATATTAAGAATTTGGGCTGTGGATGAAAGCTAGCTCCAAGAGCTTGTGCATTAACAACACATTTTTGCTTAAGTGACAAGTTTCATCTTTAACTAGTTTCTAGGCAAAGTATGCCACTTCTATAATAATCTAGATATTCAAGTATAGTTTGTTGGAATTTCTGACAATTTATGGGTCACAAATATAATTCTATAATTGTGTTATAGTCATTATGTATTTAGCCAATATATATAAAATGGTCTTATGGATTAATTTGGTGGCTAAGGGCATATGTGTCATGAAATATTATGAGTGTAGATACCTTCGGGCAATTTCTAGTTTGATGAAGGGACTGAATTAGAATATTGCAACTTAAGTGGTAACCGTTAATGTTACCTTTATGGGTTATGGTCCCCAGTTGCAGAGCAACGGGTTTTATTGAGTAACTGATGTTATAAGGATTGGTTTATGAGGATATGTGACTTAAGTCACAAAACCAATATATATAAAGAAAAAGGGAAAGGCATAAGTGAACCAAGCCTTTTCACTTTCTCATTTTTTGGCAAAAGAACATCAGGAGCACTCTCGTTCTCTCTGGATTCCCCTCTAGCGGAGCGAACGGAAAACCATCAGGCTCTAGCAACTGGAACATCCTACAACCCACATACCTCGGAGCATTCGGAATGGCTAACCAAGGTATGCGTTTTCTTCTTCACTCTGAAACCAATTGGGGTTTTCTTCGGTCTGGATTAGGATTGTTCCATTAGGGTTTATGTATGGGCATAAACATTTGGTTTAAGGAACAATGTCCTAATCATTCGGTTTCGGAGATACGATTAGGATTAATCGGAAATATCCAACAAGTGGTATCAGAGCCACCCCAATTTGGTTCATATGTGAAATTTGGGTTTTGTATGATGTTGTTCATGTTTTCCCCAAATTGGGTTTTGTTTTGCAAAATTGATGATTGCTATAACATTATTTTGAAACATTAGCAATCTTAATGCATTTTTTGGCTGTTTTGGGGTGAATTTTGCGAAAAAAACCCGATGGAGAACCTCCATCTTCGTCAAAACCCTCGGGTAGACGAAGGGTTCTCGCTCAAGCGAGAAACCTGTCGCTCAAGCGACGTTGAGGCAGTAGCTGCGACAAAATGGTTGGGTTCTCGCTCAAGCGACGTTGAGGCAGTAGCTACGACAAAAGGAGTTGGGTTCTCGCTCAGGCGAGACCCCTCTCGCTCAGGCGAGACCCCTCTCGCTCAGGCGAGACCCCTCTCGCTCAAGCGAGATTCAGGGACAATTTTGGGGTCTTTTTCAAGTAAATTTTGGGGCTTTGGTATCTTTATGCATTAAACATGGTTATGATATGGTTACCCACTAAGTTGTCTATTATTTCAAGTGTGCCAATTGAAGTGGAATGTCGCTCAAGTGACCTCTTTCATGGATATAACTCATAAAGAATATTAGATGTTGGTGTGTGTGGTTACTCATGCGGATATTAGCTAGCCCAAAGGAAAGTTAATGTTTGGCCGAAGATCATGCACACTGGCGATGATAAACATGTGATAATTATTCAGTTTTATACATGTGACTGATGAATCAATCCAAAAATGGATTCGTCAGTTGACATGTCTTATTATCAATGTTGATCATTGCAACAAGAGTACCACTTGTAGTTAATATTACTGTCCAAAGACTTGATATTAATGGTGCACTAGGTATCTTGATTGGGACATACCATTGTTTATAGCATATTGATGATTTTGGGTTGTGAGCATGTTTTAATTTATTGTCTTTTGTTCTATTCAGCACCAACTATTGCTTCTATATCTGCAAATCTGAATTCGGTTCCGGTCCTCAATGAAACAAATTTTGAGGACTGGAAAGAGAACATGGAAATTGTTCTTGGCTGCATGGATCTGGACTATGCATTAAGGGTAGAGCAACCACCTCCTCCTTTGGAATCCAGTACCTCTGAAGAGAGGAAGGATTATGAGAAGTGGGAGCGCTCCAATCGCATGTGTCTCATGATCATTAAGCGCGACATTCCAGAAGTCTTTAGGGGTACTGTCTCTGATAAGACGACAAGTGCAAAAATTTTCCTTGCTGAGATAGAAAAGTGCTTTGCAAAAAGCGATAAGGCGGAAACAAGTACTCTGTTACAAAACTTGATTTCCATGAGGTATCAAGGCAAGGGAAATATAAGGGAACATATTATGGGAATGTCCAACATTGTCTCAAAGCTAAAGGCTCTTAAGCTTGAGATGTCGGAAGACTTGCTCATCCATCTGGTTTTAATTTCTCTTCCTGCACAATTCAGTCAGTTTAAGATTTCTTATAACTGTCAAAAGGAGAAATGGACTCTTAATGAGCTCATTTCATTTTGTGTGCAAGAAGAGGAAAGGATGAAGCAAGAAAGGACAGAAAGTGCCCATTTTGTTAGTACCTCTAAAGACAAGGGCAAAAAGAAAATAATTACGGAGCCCAAGAATGAAGCTGCAAAGGGTCCAGTGCAAAAGAAGCAGAAGCCGGTTACTGTTTGTTTCTTTTGCAAAGAATTTGGACATTTAAAGAAGAAATGTGAAAAAGTATCACGCTTGGCGTGCTAAGAAAGGTACATTTATTGCTTTGGTCTGTTCTGAGGTCAATTTAACTTCAGTACCTGGAAACACTTGGTGGTTAGATTCCGGTTCAACTTCTAACATCAGTGTTTCAATACAGGGTTGCTTGAACTACCGAAAGCCTAATTTTGTTGAAAGATACATATTCGTTGGCGATGGAAAATCGGTAGAAGTTGAAGCTATAGGACATTTTAGGTTATTATTAAGTACTGGTTTATATTTGGATTTGAAAGACACCTTTGTTGTACCGTCTTTTAGACGAAACTTAATTTATGTTTCTTATTTGGACAAATTTGGTTATTATTGTTCATTTGGAAACAATTCGGTTAAATTGTCTTTAAATTCAAATATTGTTGGAACTGGTACTCTTATGATGAATGATAACCTTTATATGTTGAATACTGTAGCTGATTATAGCGAAACCTTGAATGTGGAATCACGTGGTACTAAACGTAAAATTGACAATAATAATTCAGGTGCATTATGGCACAAACGCCTAGGTCACATTTCTCAAAAGAGAATTGAGCGTCTTGTGTCAGATGGAATCTTGGATTCCATTGACTTCACAGACCATAAGGTTTGTGTTAAATGCATAAAAGGTAAACAGACCAAACAATCGAAAACTGGTGCATATAGAGCTTCGGACGTCTTAGAATTGATACATATGGACATATGTGGGCCATTCCCTACGGCTTCCTGGAATGGTCAACATTATTTCATATCATTCATAGACGATTATTCTCGTTATGCATACATTTTTCTTATTCATGAAAAGTCCCAATCAGTGGACGTGTTCAAAACTTTTAAGGCTGAAGTTGAAAATCAACTCAGAAAAAGGATAAAGTGCGTCAGATCTGATCATGGTGGTGAATACTACGGTAGATATGACGGTTCAGGTGAACAACGTCTAAGGCCTTTTGCCAAATACCTAGAGGAATGTGGTATAGTCCCACAGTACACTATGCCAGGATCGCCTAGCATGAATGGTGTGTCTGAAAGACGAAACCGAACTCTTAAGGATATGGTAAGGAGTATGATTTGTCATTCTACCTTACCAGAGTCACTCTAGGGAGAGGCACTTAAGACTACAACTTATATTCTTAATAGAGTACCAACTAAAGCGGCTGCCAAAACACCTTATGAGCTTTGGACTGGGCGAAAGCCTAGTATTAAGCATTTTCATGTGTGGGGATGTCCAGCTGAGGCAAGGCCTTATAGGCCTTATGAAAAGAAATTGGACTCCCGTACAGTGAGCAGCTACTTTATTGGTTACTCTGAAAAATCAAGGGGCTATAAATTTTATGATCCAAATTTAAAATCCATATTTGAGACGGGTACAGCCACGTTCTTTGAGGATATTGAGTTTGAAGGGGAAGATAAGGTAAGAAACTTTGTCTTAGAGGAAGAATCGGTATCAATTCCAGATCCGATTCATATAGTTGCTTCTGATGAAGCAAATTTGGAACCTCTTCAAGACACTCTCCCTACTCAAGATGAGTTAGTAATTCATGAAGGACAAACTCAAATTCCTCAAGAACATGGACAAGAGTTGCAAGAGCCTATAGCTTTGCGTAGATCCACTAGAGAAAGGAGGAATGCAATTCCAGATGATTACATCTGTTTTCTCCTGGAACATGAGGGTGATGGCGTTATGGATAATGATCCTTCAAACGTTCGAGAAACCATCCAAAGTTCCAATTCGGAAAAGTGGATTGAAGCAATGAAAGAGGAGTATAAATCCATGCAAGACAATAAAGTGTGGAACTTGTCCCATTACCAGAAGGTAAGAAACCCATTGGTTGCAAATGGATTTTTAAGACCAAGCGGGATTCTAATGGTAATGTGGAAAGGTATAAGGCACGTCTTGTAGCTAAGGGTTTTACTCAAAAGGAAGGGATTGACTATAAAAAGACTTTCTCTCTGGTATCATCGAAAGACTCTCTTAGGACAATCCTCGCTCTTGTAGCTCATTATGATTTGGAGCTTCATCAGATGGATGTCAAAACAGCTTTTCTCAATGGAAACATTGATGAAAAGATTTATATGGTGCAACCAGAAAACTTTGTGTCGGGAGACCCAAAGAATATGGTTTGCAGATTGACAAAATCTATCTATGGACTAAAACAGGCGTCTCGTCAGTGGTACCACAAATTTAATGAGGTGATTCTCTCATTTGGTTTTGAGATGAATTCAATCGAGGATTGTGTGTATCACAAATTCAGTGGGAGCAAGCACATTTTCTTGCTCTTGTATGTGGATGACATACTGCTTGCCACTAATGATGTGGGCACCTTGTTGGAAACCAAGTCATTTCTCTCTAGTAATTTTGAAATGAAAGATCTTGGTGAAGCTTCTTTTGTATTAGGAATTCAGATACACCGAGACAGATCTCGGGGTATTCTTGGATTATCACAGAAGAGCTATATAGAACACTTAGGAGAAAGTACAATAAAGTCGATAGGAGTACAGCAAAGTCGAAACACATCGACATAAAGTTCCTAGTTGTTAAGGAGAAAGTACAAAGCGGATGGCTTTCCATAGAACACTTAGGTACTAACTCCATGATTGCGGATCCTCTTACAAAAGCTATCACACCCAAGGTCTTTCATGAGCATACTGCTCACATGGGTGTTCTACAGTGTGAGGATCATTTGGTTTAGTGGGAGTTAGAACGTGTATACACTTTTATGTTTTATGGAATTTCAGTATTATGTATGAATACTTTGTATTCAAACTTCAGTTGATTAATCATTCAGTTCGGTATTCTGTCATTATGCTTTGTACAATAAGGTTTTATGTTATAATTAAGGATCTCACTAAAGTAAAGTAGGACCAGTTGAAAATTGACATGTAAAGACCATATTCATGTGATTTTCATGCTACACATTTCATGATGTATCTATGTCATTTGGTTGTGTCAAAGTAGGTGATCATTGTTGAATTAGTCATGATTGATATGACGAAGTTCACTGTGGTTCGATACAGAGACGGGACTAATGGACGGGATAATTTGGGTATGCCTATGACATAATGGTATATTAAGCGCGCAATGAGGATAACACGTACGGTGAATCATATATGTGACCAGTGGGAGATTGTTGGAATTTCTGACAATTTATGGGTCACAAATATAATTCTATATTTGTGTTATAGCCATTATGTATTTAGCCAATATATATAAAATGGTCTTATGGATTAATTTGGTGGCTAAGGGCATATGTGTCATGAAATATTATGAGTGTAGATACCTTCGGGCAATTTCTAGTTTGATGAAGGGACTGAATTAGAATATTGCAACTTAAGTGGTAACCGTTAATGTTACCTTTATGGGTTATGGTCCCCAGTTGCAGAGCAACGGGTTTTATTGAGTAACTGATGTTATAAGGATTTGTTTATGAGGATATGTGACTTAAGTCACAAAACCAATATATATAAAGAAAAAGGGAAAGGCATAAGTGAACCAAGCCTTTTCACTTTCTCATTTTTTGGCAAAAGAACATCAGGAGCACTCTCGTTCTCTCTAGATTCCCCTCTAGCGGAGCGAACGGAAAACCATCAGGCTCTAGCAACCGGAACATCCTACAACCCACATACCTCGGAGCATTCGGAATGGCTAACCAAGGTATGCGTTTTCTTCTTCACTATGAAACCAATTGGGGTTTTCTTCGGTCTGGATTAGGATTGTTCCATTAGGGTTTATGTATGGGCATAAACATTTGGGTTAAGGAACAATGTCCTAATCATTCGGTTTCGGGGATACGATTAGGATTAATCGGAAATATCCAACATAGTTCTAAGATTATCTTCAATAATCATTGATCCCTTAATATTCTCTAATTTCTCATATAAAGATCTTCCATTGCATGCCTTTAAATCTTCTAATTTCATTTTCGCAAATATTCAGCATTAAATGCATGAAAATGGAATCTTGGAAAATATTTCCTTTCCTTCTTTGTTTACAAGAATTTTTTTTTGTTAATTATAATTTATTTATTTTGTTTTAGATCGTACTGATGTTTTAAATAGTAGAAAAATGATGGAAAATGTATTCACATGCAGAGTGAAATTAAAACCTTGGACATGCCATGTGTAAGGGTTGTTCTTAAAGAAAATAAGAATGTTCTTATCATGTTCTCCACTCCACTTTGACATTCTTATTTTATAATTTTTGTTCTTAAATAAGAACAGTTGTTTTCTACCAAGAGAAAGTGAGGAGAGAGATGAAAGTGTGCATGTCAAGAGGAACACTTTGGAAAGCTCTCTTTATGTGTCATGGTTTTGATGAGGACAACTTGTGCGAATAAGAGCTTGAAGATCATCAACAAACCAATGTGCTTAAGTCTTCTGATTGGTACTAAGCTTAGACTAGAGATTAGTTTAAGTTGAGTCTAAGGCTTAAGTCACCTAATACATGTCTCATATGCATAAATCATTTAAATCATTTTCATTTTGAGATATGTCATTCATAATATGTTCATGCATCACATAAATACATGTATATGTGCATTCTAGGCATAAACTAAGTGTTAAACATGTATGAATTAAGTGCATAACGTATTTGAGTTTTTTACACATGAAAATATGATGTTAATTGATTAAGGCATAGGTTAATCGATTAATCTAACTGTTTGAAAAGTTTAATCGATTAAGGCATTCGTAAATCGATTAACTGGGTTTCAGAATTAATTCTTTATAAACTGCGTTTTTCAGAATTAATCTTAGAAGTTGCATGTTGCATTTTTAGAAAGTTAGAGCATTTTTCGTGATAATTGTTGCATCTAATTATTAATGCATTTGTGAGTTTAGAAAAGAGAGAATTCCATGCTTTAGGATTGAGTGCATTACATGATATATTTCTCATCTTTTCATATCACATGTTCATGCATATTATTGATGCTTCTTGATTAGATTTTTACATTCTATGCATTCTGTTTTCAAACTAATACATCTTCATATTGCATGAGTTTGTATTAGGTGATTAGAGTAAAGTGTTTTCTTGTTAGATATAAGCTTTGTAATAGCTTAAGTTTACTCTATATTCTTTTTGATTGAGAAATTGTTGTAACATTGGGAATCTCGAGGTGCCGTATCGCCGAAGAGATTGAGTGTATCTTCATTATGTTTAGACTTAGAGATAAGGAAAGAACAGAGGTTCTTGGCTGGGGCTACGCCGAAAGAAAGGTTTTCTTTGTCGGTAGGAAGGGAGTCAAACCATAGAATAAGAGTCTTTATTATCTTGTATTGTCTAAGTGTTGTAATTGGATGATGTGTATGTAATAACATTGATTTGATTATAGTGAAGCAAATCTCCCAAATCAGCCGGGAGGCCTGGATGTAGTTTGCGGTGGACAAGCAAACGAACCAGGATAAAAATTCGTGTTGCAGGATTTTTTCTTTCTCTCTCTTTATTGCATTTAATCGGTTAACTTGTATAGTGGATTTAATGGCTAATATGTTTCTGTGCTATACTGTTAATACTCTGATAAATCTGTAAGCTTTGTAAATTTGTTTTGTTATCGATTAATTGTCGTGCAAGTAATCGTATATGCCTAAGCTTATTGTTTCTGTTTAATCGATTAAGTCAAGTTTGTTAATCGATTATACTCATTCTGTTAATCGATTAAGTCGATTGTTTTGATTGTGTTAATCGATTATCCATGTTCTGTTAATCGATTAATTAGGTGTATTTCAGCATTAAGTGTTGTTTTTCGAAAAGCGGATATTCTAACCGCTACACCTATTCAACCCCCCCCCCCCCCCCCCCCCCCCCCCTTCTAGGTGTATTGGGATGTTACAGAAAGTATGGTATACCTAGCAGAGTTTATGTATGGATAAAGAAGGGAGATAATTCCCTAATCACTAACAGAAAAGGACCCAACATCAATTGGGTACCTGAGAAAAGCAGGTGATCTGTTTTGCAGGTATGTCTTCGAACACAAGGACAAAAATGGTATTTAGACAGTGGGTGTTCGAGACATATGACAGGTGACAGATCAAATTTCCTGGATCTCTCACTTAAAGGAAAAGGATATATCACGTACGGAGACAACAACAAGGGAAATATACTTGGCACTGGAACAGTTGGTAACTCATCTCAAACTCAAATTGAAAATATCCTTTATGTTGAAGGACTAGAACATAATCTTCTGAGTATAAGCCAACTCTGTGACAAAGGTAATCGTGCATCTTTCGATTATGACTGTTGCATCATTCGTGACATTTTATCTAATAATGTTAAATTTGTTGGTCATCGTATAAATAATATTTACATGGTTAACTTGGATGATGTTACCACATTATTTTCAAAATGTTTTATTTCTAAAGAAAATGACATCTGGCTCTGGCACAGTCGCGTTGCACATATCCATATAAAACATCTAGATAAATTGTCATCAAACGAACTAGTTGAGGGGCTACCAAAACTAAATTTTAAAACTAAAGAGATTTGTGACACTTGTCAAAAGTGTAAACAAACCAAAAATTCTTTTAAAAACAAAAATGTGATATCCACTTCAAGACCTTTGGAGTTACTCCATATGGACTTGTTTGGACCATCACAAATCATGAGTTTTGGTGGTAGCTACTATGCTCTAGTTATTGTTGATGATTTCTCTCGATTTACATGGACATTATTTTTATATGCGAAAAGCGACGCCTTCAAGTCTTTTAAAAATCTTGCCAAGCAAATTCAAAACCAACTTAACCTGAAAATAGTATATATACGAAGTGATCACGAGGGAGAATTTGAGAACTTTCAATTCGACAAATTCTGTGATAAGCATGGCATTGTGCATCAGTTCTCTACTCCTCGCACTCCACAACAAAATGGAGTTGTCGAGAGGAAAAATCGCGTGTTAGAAGAATTAGCGAGAACCATGCTTAATGAAAGTAATACCCCCAAATACTTCTGGGCAGATGCAGTTCATACTGCATGTTATGTTATAAATCGAGTACTTTTAAGGCCTAATTTGAATAAAACTCCTTATGAACTATTAAAAGGCCGTAAACCAAACATATCCCATCTTCACGCTTTCGGTTGCAAATGTTTTATATTAAATAATGGAAAGCGGGCTTTAGGAAAATTCGATTCAAAAGCCGATGAGGGAATATTTTTGGGATACTCGATTCATAGCAAAGCGTTCAGAATTTTTAATAAATATTCAATGCAAGTTGAAGAGTCTATCCATGTACAATTTGACGAATCTTCTCAAAAAGAGAAGAGAAAGGTCGTATCTGATGATGTTGCAGGTGCTTTGGAAGAAGCATACTCAAAGAACATGGATAATGAAGAAGCAACTAATGAAGAATGTCAAACCAAATCTCGGGAGCATTCAGATATGCCAGTTGTGTGGAAAACCAAGAAAGCTCACCCGATCGACAAAGTAATAGGTGACATATCTACGGGAGTGGTAACCCGTAATTCCTTACGAAACTTTTGTAATTTTGTAGCTTTTGTTTCTCAAATTGAGCCTAAGACCATTGATGAGGCCATTAAGGATGTGCACTGGGGTATAGCTATGCAAGAAGATCATCCCGTGATTGGTACTCGATGGGTCTTCAGAAATAAGCTTGATGAATCAGGCTTAATCATTCGAAATAAGGCACGCTTGGTGGCCAAAGGCTACAACCAGGAGGAGGGTATCGATTATGACGAAACCTATGCCCCTGTAGCCAGATTAGAGGCCATCAGGATGCTACTTTCCTTTGCATCTATTATGAACTTCAAACTATTTCAAATGGACGTAAAAAGCGCCTTCCTGAATGGCTACATTCAAGAAGAAGTTTATGTTGACCAACCGCCTGGTTTTGAAAATATTAAATATCCGAACCACGTTTATAAACTTAAAAAGGCACTCTATGGTCTCAAACAAGCTCCTAGAGCTTGGTGTGATAGACTTAGTACCTTTCTTTTAGAAAAAGGGTTCGAAAGAGGCTTGGTTGACACAACGCTTTTTATTCGTAAATCAGAAAATCATGTATTACTTGTACAAATCTATGTGGATGACATAATATTTGGATCTACTAATGATTTTTTGTGTAAAAAATTTTCTGAGATGATGCAGGGGGAGTTCGAAATGTCTATGATGGGAGAACTCACATTCTTTCTAGGACTTCAGATAAAGCAACTAGAAAGTGGGATATTCATCCATCAGGCAAAATATTGCAAAGAGCTGCTCAAGAAATTTGAAATGGACAATTGTAAGGAAGCTTCCACTCCTATGGCATCTGCTTGCTACCTAGATAAGGACGAAAAAGGAAAAGCAATAGAGGTAACAAAGTATCGAGGAATAATTGGGTCATTACTTTACTTAACTGCAAGTCGACCTGATATCATGTTTAGTGTATGTATGTGTGCGAGATTTCAATCATCACCTAGAGAATCACATCTTAAAACTGTTAAAAGAATCATGAGATATTTAAAAGGAACAACTAACATGGGATTATGGTATCCTCGGGATGCCTCACTATCCTTGGTAGGTTATTCCGATTCCGATTTCGCCGGATGTAAATTGGATTGGAAAAGCACTAGTGGTACTTGTCACTTGTTGGGCAGTTCATTAGTAGCATGGCACAGCAAAAAGCAAGCCAGTGTTGCTTTGTCCACCGCCAAAGCGGAATACATTGTCGCTGGTGTGTGTTGCGCTCAAATCCTTTGGATGAAGCAGCAACTCAAGGACTATGGTCTTAAACTTGAAAAGATCCCTATTAAATGCGATAATACAAGTGCCATAAACCTATCCAAGAATCCCGTTTTGCATTCTAGAACTAAGCATATAGAAATTAGACATCATTTTTTGCATGATCATGTACAAAAAGGTGATTGCGTTCTTGAATTTGTTGAAACTTCTAAACAGTTAGCTGATATTTTCACCAAGCCCCTTCCCAGGGATACTTTCTTTGTTCTAAGGAGAGAACTTGGAATTCTTGATGAACAATATCTCGATTGAAATTGTTTAGTTGTTTGCATTATCGTCTTGCCTCTATATGCTTATGTGTCTTTTGCTTAAATGATATATGTTAAAATGCAAAAATATGTCTCTTGATTAACTCTTTCTGTGATTATGAATGTCTCGATTAATCCGTCACAATGCATGCATGAGCCCTAAAAAGTTGAAACCATTCTACTGCCTAAAAATCAATTTTTACTATGATTAATCGATTAAACACTTGCTGTTAATCGATTACCTAGGCATCAGTTTTTTGAAAATTCGAATTTTACATTGGTTTAATCGATTAAACCTGCCCGTTAATCGATTAAAACCAGCATTTTAAAGGCAGACAACAATTCGGTTTTACACTTTTTTTGGCATTTTCTCAACCTCTCTTATACTTTGAGTTTCTGAATCAGTAGCACAACTAATCCAAGTGCACTAAAGTAGAAAAACCTCATCCTAACCCTCTCAAACCATCAAGAAATCACACTTTCACATCCTCATTTCACCCCATTTCCAATTTTCCACCAAACAAAACTCTAGGTTAGGTTTGCCTAAATCCTTCTCTGCTCATTCAACGTTATTTCGGGTTCAACTATATAATGGAGCAAGGTCGCACAAAAAGGGTCAAGCCCTCAGCTACTCGTGTACGAAGAAGGGAAGTTGGTTCACCTTCCACTCGGGACCGCGGTGACCCCTATTACTCACTTATCTTCCAAGAAACCCGTTTGGCAAAATTTCAAGGTCGCAAACCCACGTACATAAGGTATATTGATTTAACCTGGTTGGCGGAACAAAATATTAGTTTCCCGCATGATATGGAAGCTCAGGGAACCGTTCAATTTTTGGAATTAAAGGGACAAGTTTACCCTGCTCTAGTTAGGGAATTTTATGCAAATTTTAGATACAAGGATGGAAAGTACTGGTCTATGATTTCTGGTAATCTGTTTGAACTTAATGATGATATGTTTATGAATGTCGGTGGTTTATCATCTTCTGGTTATGGAATAGGAGATTGTTCCTGGGTTAAGGAGAACTTTGATCCTACTGAGGTTTATAAGTCATTTCTTAGAGGCCCTCACTTATACATTCAGGTCAACTGACCAAAGCTGGGTCATTATCTGTTGAGAACAGACTGTTGCATTATATTATTGCTTACATTTTGGTGCAGAGGAACACGAATCACGCACAGCCTACTGTGAATGATTTGCGTTTCATGTATGCTGTAAAGAATAATGTAATGATCAACTAGCCTGAGGAGATTTTGAAAATAATGAACAGTGTGTCTCTGTCTTAGTCGAAGCTGCTTCCCTATAGTATTTTCATTTCACGCATTGTTGATTATTTGCACATTGATGTTTCTGATACCATCATTGTTGAGTACACTGATAAGGATCATCTGGTTGGTGAAAGCCTCATTCATAAAATGGGTATATACAAGTATGGTACTACTTGGCAATACCAAGAGGACTACACTACTATTGGTCTGGATTTGTCCGATGATGATAATCAGGGTGGCATGGGTGATCAGCACGCTACAACTCAGGGGGAGCCTTCTGGAACAGCACCTCACAACTCTGCTTTTGGTTTAGATCAGTTGGAAGCCATGGAGCAACGGCTTAACAACTGTATGGATCTTCACTTCCCAGGATTGAAAGACTCATACTTTGCAGGTATGGAACAGTATGAAGAGCGTCAAACTGCTTATTCAGACAACCAATTTAAGGAGTTGAGGAATATGATTCAATCTACTGCTGAAGCTCAGAATGCTATGTTTTGTTCAGAATTTCAGAAGTTATCTGTGCTTATCAGGTGAGACCAGAACATTGTCATTCCTGTTGATCACATTGACGATCCTCCACCTCCACCTCAACCATAGCTTAGAAGACTTTAGACCTAGGATATCTCACCATTAGGTTTATTTCTTCTTTATGGCACTTTCTGGATTCAGTTGTTGTTATGGATTCAAGTTTTTCTTGTGTGTGCCTCTTTTATGTTCTTGATTGACATTTCGTGGTTTGTATGGTTGCTGAATACTTTTACTCTTTATGCTATTGTTATTTTGATTATGTCGAATAGCTTATTTTGATTACGTGAATGGTTCTTGATCATATGAGATTTTCTGCTTATTGTGATTTGATATGGTAAATCTTGTATGCCGTTCATTTTACCAAATTGGCTATTTCTTTTGTATAAACTAGCGCATTTGTTCAAATTTTCTACAAAATAAAACAGGTTAATTGTTAAATCCCAAATTAACTCATTGACTTTGTTTTATGCATAACTCATATATCTTCCTTATTTTTGACATGGGTTATCTTTTTGATAATGTCAAAAGGGGGAGAAAGGTTGTTTTGTTGTTTTCTGATTGTGCAGGTTGATCGTAATAACAGCTTCCGAAATATTTGCGCATCATATCAACCATACCAACACAATCTTCAAGCTATTTCATCATAGTTGATATATTTGATGTAGTGTTTGTCATCATCAAAAAGGGGGAGATTGAAAGTGTGCATGTCAAGAGGAACACTTTGGAAAGCTCTCTTTATGTGTCATGGTTTTAATGAGGACAACTTGTGCGAATAAGAGCTTGAAGATCATCAACAAATCAACGTGCTTAAGTCTTCTGATTGGTACTAAGCTTAGACTAGAGATTAGTTTAAGTTGAGTCTAAGGCTTAAGTCACCTAATACATGTCTCATATGCATAAATCGTTTAAATCATTTTCATTTTGAGATATGTCATTCATAATATGTTCATGCATCACATAAATACATGTATATGTGCATTCTAGGCATAAACTAAGTGTTAAACATGTATGAATTAAGTGCATAACGTATTTGAGTTTTTTACACATGAAAATATGCTGTTAATTGATTAAGGCATAGGTTAATCGATTAATCTAACTGTTTGAAAAGTTTAATCGATTAAGGCATTCGTAAATCGATTAACTGGGTTTCAGAATTAATTCTTTATAAACTGCGTTTTTCAGAATTAATCTTAGAAGTTGCATGTTGCATTTTTAGAAAGTTAGAGCATTTTTCGTGATAATTGTTGCATCTAATTGTTAATGCATTTGTGAGTTTAGAAAAGAGAGAAATCCATGCTTTAGGATTGAGTGCATTACATGATATATTTCTCATCTTTTCATATCACATGTTCATGCATATTATTGATGCTTCTTGATTAGATTTTTACATTCTATGCATTCTGTTTTCAAACTAATACATCTTCATATTGCATGAGTTTGTATTAGGTGATTAGAGTAAAGTGTTTTCTTGTTAGATATAAGCTTTGTAATAGCTTAAGTTTACTCTATTTTCTTTTTGATTGAGAAATTGTTGTAACATTGGGAATCTCGAGGTGTCGTATCGCCGAAGAGATTCAGTGTATCTTCATTGTGTTTAGACTTAGAGATAAGGAAAGAACAGAGGTTCTTGGCTGGGGCTACGCCGAAAGAAAGGTTTTCTTTGTCAGTAGGAAGAGAGTCAAACCATAGAATAAGAGTCTTTATTATCTTGTATTGTCTAAGTGTTGTAATTGGATGATGTGTATGTAATAACATTGATTCGATTATAGTGAAGAAAATCTCCCAAATCAGCCGGGAGGCCTGGATGTAGTTTGCGGTGGACAAGCAAACGAACCAGGATAAAAATTCGTGTTGCAGGATTTTTTCTCTCTCTCTCTCTTTATTGCATTTAATCGGTTAACTTGTATAGTGGATTTAATGGCTAATATGTTTCTGTGCTATACTGTTAATACTCTGATAAATCTGTAAGCTCTGTAAATTTGTTTTGTTATCAATTAATTGTCGTGCAAGTAATCGTATCTGCCTAAGCTTACTGTTTCTGTTTAATCGATTAAGTCAAGTTTGTTAATCGATTATACTCATTCTGTTAATCGATTAAGTCGATTGTGTTGATTGTGTTAATCGATTATCCTTGTTCTGTTAATCGATTAATTAGGTGTATTTCAGCATTAAGTGTTGTTTTTCGAAAAGCGGATATTTTAACCGCTACACCTATCCTTGTTCTGTTAATCCTTACTGTTTCTGTTTAATCGATTAAGTCAAGTTTGTTAATCGATTATACTCATTCTGTTAATCGATTAAGTCGATTGTGTTGATTGTGTTAATCGATTATCCTTGTTCTGTTAATCGATTAATTAGGTGTATTTCAGCATTAAGTGTTGTTTTTCGAAAAGCGGATATTTTAACCGCTACACCTATTCAACCCCCCCTTGTTCTGCAATGAACATTTTAAATAAATCAATGAGAGATAGTGCACTTTGGGACTCATTCCCTGTCGCGTTATCTCAAATTGATATTCTTTTTAAAACTTAATTAAATCAATGAGAGATAGTGCACTATGAGACTCGTTTCTTATCGCATTATCTCAAATTGATAGTTTTTTCTAAATTTAAATAAATCAATGAGACATAGTGCACTATGGGACTCGTTCTCTGTCGCGTTTTCTCAAATTGATATTTTTTTAAAACTTAAATAAATCTAGAAGAGATAGTGCACTATGGGACTCGTTCCCTGTCGCGTTATCTCAAATTGATATTTTTTAAAACTTAATTAAATCAAGGAGAGATAGTGCACTATGAGACTCGTTCCCTGTCGCGTTATCTCAAATTGATACTTTTTCTAAAACTTAAATAAATCAAGGAGAGATAGTGCACTATGGACTCGTTCCTGTCGCGTTATCTCAAATTGATATTTTTCTAAACTTAAATAAATCAAGGAGAGATAATGCACTATGAGACTCGTTCCCTGTCGCGTTATCTCAAATTGATATTTTTTTTAAAACTTAAATAAATCAAGGAGAGATAGTGCACTATAGGACTCGTTCCATGTCGCGTTATCTCAATTTGATTATTTTCAAACATAATTTAATAAAGATAAGGGAATATAGTGCACTATGGGACCCGTGTTGTCGCGTTACTCGACCTTGTTTTTTTTTTCGTTTTAAAAAATTAAAAAAATACATATATCAATCAATCAACATTTTTTCTGAAAGAACTATGTAGCCTTGATTTTCCTATTGCATCTAGAGATACATAGGAGCAGGTTATTCCTGTCAGGCACAAAAAAATAAAAAATGTTTTTTGGTTTTTCTTTTTTACTTAATAATGTGAGGGTAAATTTAATATTTCGAATAAATATTCACATGATTGATCTAGGTACCGTTTTTATAACGGGCGATATGAGGTTTCTAACACCTTCCTCATCCGTAACCGACTCCCGAACTTAATTTTCTGTGTAAGCAGATCAAATTATTTTTTATTTAAAAAAAGTTAGTTTTTCATGTTTTCCCTCTAAAAAACATTGATGGCGACTCCATTGCATTTATTTGCACATTTTCCGTCGTACCCACGAAAGTGGGGTAGCGACATAAACCATTGGATTTCCCTATATATTAAGATGTGGAAAACTTACTTTTGCAGTAAGTGAATCTCTACCACTATATTATCATATCTTAAATATAATGATATCTTCACAATATAATATATTATTAAAAACTTCATCCTCTACTTTATCCATACTTTTTTACCCAAATTATCCATTATTCTTATCTTTTGGATTTAGATATATCAAGTTTAGATTCATCCTCTATATTTTCGAATTTAAATTTATTATTTTTTCACTCACATGACAACAATTCTCAATATAAATTTACTAAATGAATGGATACCACTTTTCAAGAATAATTTGGGTGTAGATTCAATCTCTCGAGATAGATTTAGTATTATTTGGGTGGGTAAATTATTTGGTTCCAAAGATTGTTACAATTTTGACCTTTCTCCCTTTCACCACTCTATGAAGGAACCTTGACCTTTTAACCCAAAGTAGTTGCAAACCCACCAAGGAATTTGGAACAAAGAATAAAATAATGTATAAGGTAGGGTTGTTATAATAAAATTTGAAAATATGGGCAAGCAAATATTAGTTATTTCAATGATTGTTTAAGAATATGGTAGAAGAATGTGGAAGGAATTTTGCCAACTAACAAGAAAGTGATACAATTATCTATTTAATGAAAGAAGCAGTATGGATATCAAGATAAACATTATCGAGAAGTAGTTGATATAACTAGAAGCTACAACCAACACTTATGACGTTATTGTATTTGGGTAAGGTCATGTTAGATTTTTAAGATGACTAAAATGTAAATAATTTGACTCTTAAGAGTAATACTTGTTGGGAGAGATACTCGCACATTCCAAAATAAATTAATTCCTTATCTATTAGTTAAATGATATTATTGGTAATACCAAAAAAAAATATAAACTTCAAAATCCAGTGCACGCATGCATGCCTAAACTAACAGGCTTATTTACAAATAGGAAAAATGTATTGTTTTTAAAGTAAGTATATAACTGTGTAAGCTATAATCAAGTGAGAAATATAAGAAATCATATAAGAAAGTTATAGAGTGTAATATATATACACTGATAGTATACAGATTTATATACAGTCAGTACATCATACATCATTTATTTGTATTATTTTATTTGAGAGTCAATATTGATTAAAAATGAAAGGTAAATAATGTATAGATTGCGTGAAAAACTAATACGTTACACATATCTTTTTCTCAAAGTTATATAATTTGTGCCCCATTGTGTAAGTGAAAATAGAAGATGAGGAAAGACATAGGGATTCCACGTCACACTCACTAACCCAATGAAGATTAGTTCTCCTAAAAGTTGGTTTTTTTAACTCTTTCCCGCCCAATAACATAGTTTAACGTCATTTAAAATTTTAGTCACGTCATTTAACAATCCCGAGCCAATAAAATAGTTTCCACTGTAAAAGTTCCTGTGTGACAAATATAGAGAAGGGTTTTAAAACTTTACCTAGACAAATATAGAGAAGGGTTTTAAAACTTTTTCTTTAAGGTATCCTCTGCCTTATCACCTTATTATCAAGTTAAAGTAGATGATTAAGCACTGAGATATCCCTCTCAATTGGGGAGAGTAAAACCCAGTCCAACCCACAAAAATCGATCCGTCCCATTAGCTTTGGGATGAGTCAGACCTGATCACATATATTAGAAGGGATGGACCTACATAAATTAGGATTGGGGCATTGCCAGGTCAGTGCGGGCTCGGGTCTGCCTTAGGGTCACCCGATCCGTACTAAATATTTTTTTTTTCAATACAATATTTGTCACCTTTTCACGTGTGTGGGTATAGTGTAACACTTTTTACTCTCTTCACTTTCATTCTTCACATTTCACACTTTTCTCTTGTACAACTACTCATCTTTTCTCTTTAGAAAAAAATTTGGGTCACACATGTAATATTTAAATGTGTTTGTGTCATTATTTTTTATTAGCCAAATTAAAGTGATCTACTTAAAGTAAGGTTTATGGCTATAGACATAATTAACATTAAAATTATTGTGTAGATTGTAACATCCTAAATTTAAGTCTTTAAAATTATAGTATCAGTCCTGGGATTCTCGTTTGAGCGAGGGATTCTCACCTGGGCGAGAAAGACTCACCTGGGAGGGTGAAATCCTGGCTATACTGAAGGATTCTCGCCTGAGCGAGAGTTGGCTCGCTTGAGCCAGAGTGGTCTCGCCTGAGCGAGAGTTGACTCGTCTGGGCGAGAAAAGTGATATTTTGGACCTGTCGAGTCTGTAAGATCCTCGCTTGAGCGAGAGGATCCTCGCCTGGGGGAGAGGGTCAGATATGAGTTTTTAAAATAGGCGGGATTTTCTCGCTTGAGCGAGAATGGGCTCGCTTAAGTGAGAACCCGACGATTGCATTAAGTGAGAAAAACTCCAAATACATTTTTAGGTTAAGATTTGAAGAGAGGTGAGAGAAGAGAGCATTTCCAAGGTCTATGAGCTTTGATTCTCGTCCAAGAGCTTGAGAAGAGATCCTAAAGTTGGAGGCGGTGTCGGTGGAACTTGCGAAGTTACCAAAAACCAAACCCAACACTCACCGAGGTAAGGATAAGTCTTAACTTATGCATTGTGATAGAAAATGCGTGAATTTTCTGGTTGTGGATAATGGATTGAGTTGTAAATCACTTAATTATTATGAGCATATATGGGTATGTTTGTAATAATGATGGTATACATTTACTATTTATGAATTGATGGAGTGTCAATGAAAAGAAAACTCGTTTTTAACCGACCATGAATGGTTAGCGACTTTGGCTCAAGTAATGTAGCAAGCTTTGGCTCAAGCGATGTAGTAAGTTTTGGCTCAAGCGATGTAGCAAGCTTTGGCTCAAGCGATGTAGCAAACTTTGGCTCAAGTTATGTAGCACGTTTTCAAAAGAAAAGAGAAATCAGTTTTAGCTAACCTTAAGGGGTGTAGCGGCTTTGGCTCAAGCAATGTAGCAAACTTTGGCTCAAGTTATGTAGCATGATTTTCAAAAGTATAAACAATGAAAATGGTTTTATGAATATTTTATTTTAAATTGATTACTTAACTTTATTAAAATGTGGATTGACATATATTGACAATTATTACGTTAACGACTTACTCCTTTGTGTTTTCTGTGTATGGTCAATGTTAATCCCATTGCAGGTAGGAGGGATAAGTACAATTGTTTTGAGTAGGAACCTAGAGGCTGTTGTTTTTGAAGCCATCTTGTCCATTCTTTTTGTAATCTAATTGATTGTATCCTGAGACTGATTATTTGTAACTATGGGCATGATTTTTTGTACATGGATAATAGTAACTCTGGATATTTGTAGCTATGGGTGTTTTGAAAACCCATAGCTAGTTGTATGCGGTAGTTACAGCGTGACATTAATATGAATTATGTTTTTCTGTCAACGGATGTGCATGTAACTAATGGCTTGGGGATTGGATATGAAGGGAAAGTGGGATTTCTAAAGTAAGGTTATATTATTGGCAAATGTAAATTTATATAAAAGTGTATGAAAGTAGATTAAAATAAGAAAAAATTTCAAGGGTAGAAATTGGGTCCTTTCAATATGGTATCAGAGCATAGTTAATCCTGCGGCCTAGGATATGGCCTTACATGCTTCTTTGTGATCTTTATGTGCCAAAATTATTTGAGTGTGCTAATTGCTAAGTGATTATGTGATCCTTGTTTAAGTACAATTCGATTACTGACAAGTGAGTGAGTACAAGTACTCATGGCAGGAAGAGGAAGAGAAAGAGGAAGAGGAAGAGGAAGAGGAAGAGGGGCAAGTCAGAACGTCCCGAACGATTTATTGGCTCAGATGGTGGCGGTGTTGTAGCAAGTCAATGATAACTTGCATAACCTGAACCAGAATCCGGCACCAAGCCCGAGTTCACACCCACTAGTTCCACCTGTACCAGCAGAATGCCGAGGTTTAGATGAGTTCTGTAGGAGGAACCTTAGTCAGTTCCACGGGGGATTTGCTCCTGATGCTGCCATTGAATGGATCCAAGGGGTAGAGCGGATCTTCAGAGCCATGAATTGTACGGAGGCTCAAAAGTTGGCGTATGCCACTTATATGTTAGTGACGGAGGCCGAGAACTGGTAGGAATTCACTCGGCGCCAAATGGAAGCTAAAGGACAAATGATCTCATGGGGTACATTCAAGGAGAAATTCATTCACAAGTACTTTCCGGCTGACTTGAAAAGGAAGAAGGAGATGAAGTTTTTGAAGCTAGAGCAGGGGAACATGTCGGTGGGGGACTACGTGGTCAAGTTTGAAGAATTGGCCCGATTTTGTCCCTACACCGAATTGGATGTGGACGGAAGGTCCAAGTGCGTCAAGTTCGAATCGGGTTTGAAGCCCAAGTTGAAAAGCATGTTTGGGCATCAGGAGATTTCTGACTTCCCTACCTTAGTGAACAAGTGTAGGGTGTATGAGGATGACTTGGCAGCCGATGAAGCGGTGACAACTAAGGTGATTCCTCCCAAAAACTTTGGGCCTCAACGAAACTTCTCGCACGGGAAAGGGAAAGGCAAGGCATTTCAGGAGGAACGAAAGCCTTATTCTCCTCCGACGGGAAGTCGGGGTTATACTTCGCATGGGCCGAGGACTCATGTCAATGCCGGAGGGTCACAGTTGAACTCTCCATCTTTGTGCGGAAAATGTGGCCGAACTCATGTCGTCGACTTATGCCCCGGAACGGTACTTACCTGTTTTCACTGCAAGGAAGTTGGGCATATTAGAAGATATTGTCCTAAGCTACAACAGAGTGTGAATGATGTGAGGGTTGAACAACCTCGATCTACTGGCCGAGTGTTCACCATGAGTGGTGCAGAGGCATCGGGTGTAGATGGCCAGTTCAAAGGTAATTGCATGGTGGCAGATATTCCTCTTTTAGTGTTGTTTGATTCGGGAGTGACACACTCCTTTGTATCTATTGAATGTGTGGATAGACTGAAATTGCAAACCGAGTCGTTACCTTTCGACTTGGTCGTATCCACCCCAACTAATGTGCATGTGATGGTGTCGACAGTTGTGTCTCGATGTCCAGTGATGATAAATGGTAGGATATTTACCGTGGATTTAATCTACTTACCACTATCCCAGTTAGATCTAATTCTGGTAATGGACTAGTTGTCGGCAAATCATGTGGTGCTTAATTGTGTTGATAAGACCGTGGTATTCGGGAATCTAGGTGATATTTCTGATGAGGTTAATTACATGAAGTCATTATCGGCAAAGGAAGTCAGGACTTACTGTAAGGAGGGAGGAGCCGTGTTTATGTTGTTGGCATCCCTGGAGGGTATTGAGAAACCCAAGGTTGAGGACATTCCGATAGTTCGTGAGTTTCCTAAGGTATTTCCTGGTGATATTCTGGAATTGCCTCTAGTGAGAGAAGTTGAATTCTCTATTGATTTGGTACCTGGAACGGGACCCATCTCTATATGCAACAAATGTGGCCGACTTCATGTTGGTGATGTGTGCCTCGGGACGACACTTAACTGCTTTCACTGCAAGGAGGTTAGGCATATCAAAAGGTATTGTCCTAAGTTGCGGTAGAGTGTGAATGTTGTGAGGGCTGAACGGCCTCGATCCACTGGGCGAATGTTTACCATGAGCGGTGTAGAGGCATCAGATGTGGATGGCTTGATAAAAGGTAATTGCATGGTAGCAGGTATTCCTCTTTTAGTGTTGTTTGATTCAGGAGCGACACACTCCTTTGTATCTGTTGAATGTGTGAACTGCCTGAAATTGCACACGGAGTCGTGGCCTTACAACTTGGTTGTATCCACCCCAACTGGTGTGCCTGTTGTGGTGTCGACGGTTGTGTCTCGATGTCCGGTAGTGGTAAAAGGTAGAACATTTACCGTGTATTTAATCTGCTTACCATTGTCCCAGTTGGATCTAATTCTGGGGATGGACTGCCTATCAGCAAATCATGTAATGCTTAATTGTGCTGATAAAACTGTTGTGTTTGGAGATCTGAGTGAGATTTCTGATGAGGCTTACTTGATGAAGCCATTGTCGGCTAAAGGAGTTAGAACTTCCTTTAAGGAGGCAGGAGTCGTGTTTGTTTTGTTGGCATCCCTGGAGGGTATTGAGAAACCCAGAGTTGAGGATATTCCGATAGTTTGTGAGTTTTCGGAGGTATTTCTCAGTGGTATACCGGAATTGCCTCCAGTCAGAGAAGTTGAATTCTCCATTGACTTGGTACCAGGAACAGGACCCATCTCTATAGCTCCTTATAGAATGGAACCGTTAGAGTTGGCTGAGTTGAAAAAGAAGGTTAAGGACTTGTTGGCAAAGAAATTTATTCGTCCTATGTCTCACCGTGGGGTGCACCTGTTTTGCTAGTTAAGAAGAAAGATGGGAGTGTGAGGTTGTGCACCGATTATAGGCAGTTGAACAAGGTCACCATCAAGAACAAATATCCTTTGCCTAGGATTGATGACTTGATGGATCAGTTGAGAGGAGCAGTTGTATTTTCAAAGATTGACCTACAGTTGAGTTACCATCAACTTCGAGTAAAATCAGAGGATAATCCTAAAAATGCTTTTAGGATGAGGTATGGCCATTTTGAGTATTTGGTGATGCCCTTTGGTGTAACGAATGCCCCAACAATATTAACTAACTACATGAATCGAATTTTTCACGTATTTGGATTCATTCGTAGTAGTATTTATTGATGACATTCTGGTTTACTCCAAGAGCCGAGAGGAACATGTGGAGCACCTGAGAATTGTTCTGGATCTTCTGAGTAAGAATCAGTTGTATGCTAAATTGTCGAAATCTGATTTTTGGTTAGAATCAGTGAACTTCCTTGGGCATGTGATATCCCGGGAAGGAGTGACAATATACCCTTCTAAGGTCGAGGCAGTGATGGAATGGGCGGTGCCCAAGTCAGTTACTGAGATCAGGAGTTTTCTGGGTTTAGCTGGTTACTACAGAAAGTTCATAGAGTTATTTTACAAGTTGACATTACCTCTAACTAAGCTTACCAGAAAGGGGGAACAGTATGTGTGGACAGTCTGTTGTGAAGAAAGTTTTCAAGAATTGAAGCAAAGGTTGACCACGACACCGGTGTTAGTTCTTCCTTGTACGGATCTTGATTTCAGTGTGTATTGTGATGCTTCTAAGCATGGTTTGGGTTGTGTGTTAATGCAGGACGGAAAGGTGGTCGCTTATGCTTCGCGATAGTTGAGAACGCAAGAGTAAAACTACCCTACACACGATTTGGAATTAGCTGCAGTGGTCTTTGCCTTAAAAATATGGAGACACCATCTATATGGCGTAAGGTTTAAGGTGTACAACGACCACAAGAGTTTGAAGTATTTGTTTGATCAAAAGGAATTGAACATGAGATAGAGAAGGTGGATGGAATTCCTTAAAGACTATGATTTTGGATTGAAATACCATCCGGGAAAAGCCAATGTAGTGACCGATGCTTTGAGTCGAAAGTCTTTGCACATGTCGGCTTTGATGGTTCGAGAAGGGAAACTGATCGAGGAGTACAGGGATATGAACTTGGAAATTCAAATAAGACCTCATAGTATGATGTTAGGAATGCTTAAGGTAACAAATGAGCTGTTTGATCAAATTTGGGTAAGGCAAGTTGAGGATAATGAGTTAATTGTTAAGCGAGATTTGATGATAAGTGGTAAGGAGACCGATTTCGCATCGGATTCTAGTGGAATGTTGCGTTACAAAGGGAGAGTATGTGTGCCTCGTGATGTGGAGTTGCGAAAGAGTATCCTAAAGGAGTCACACAAGAGTAAGATGAGTTTTCACCCTGGTACTATAAAGATGTACCAAGACCAGAAAAAGCTGTTTTGGTTGTCTGGGTTGAAAAAGGATGTGGCTTTGTATGTCTCGAGTTGTCTTGTCTGTCAGAAAGCCAAGATTGAGCATTAGCGGCCATCGGGAGAATTATAGTCACTAGAGATTCCCGTTTGGAAGTGGAATAACATCTCCATGGATTTTGTATCAAGTTTTCCGAAGACTCAAAGAGAGTACGACTCGATATGGGTAATAGTGGACCAGTTGACTAAGCCTGCTCATTTCTTGCCGATGAACATGAGATACTCCTTGGAACGATTGGCTGAGTTGTATATCAAGGAGATTGTTCGGTTACATGGGATACCGTCGAGCATTATGTCGGATAGGGATCCTCGTTTTACTTCAAACTTTTGGAATAGCTTGCAGTCCGCATTGAGAACTAAGTTGAAATTAAGTTCAGCTTATTATCCACTAACGGATGGTCAATCGGAAAGAACCATACAGTCGTTAGAGGATCTTTTGAGGACTTGTGTTTTGGAACAACCGGGGAGTTGGGATATCATGTTGCCTTTGATTGAATTTACCTACAACAATAGCTTCCATTCGAGTATTGGGATGTCACCCTATGAGGCATTGTATGGTAGGAAGTGCCCAACTCCAGTGAGTTGGTTTGAAACTGGGGAGAACTTAGTATTGGGACCTGAGTTGGTCTGAGAGACGACAGAAAAGATCAAGAAGATCCGGGAGAATATGAGAATAGCACAGAGTCGGCAGAAAAGCTATTACGATAAGAGGCGGAAACCTCTTGAGTTTAAGGAGAGAGATCATGTATTCATGATAGTAGTCCTGACTACCGGGATTGGTAGAGTGTTGAAGTCTCGTAAGCTTACGCCGAGATTCATTGGACCATATCAGATATTGCAGAGGGTTGGACCGGTAGCATATCGGATTGCCTTACCCCCATTGTTGTCGAATCTTCATAATGTATTTCATGTGTCTCAATTGAGGAAATATGTTGGGGATATATCTCATGTGGTTGAGTCTGATCAGATAGAGTTGAAGGATAACTTGACTTTCACGATGTTGCCCGTGAGAATCATGGATACCAGTATCAAAAGATTGAGAGGCAAATAGATTGCTTTGGTGAAGGTGTTATGGATGAAGGAGACGCTACTTGGGAAGTGGAGCGTGATATGAGAGAGGATTACCCTCATTTGTTCGAATCGAGGTATGTTTAATTTTTGGGGACGAAAATTCTTATAAGAAGGGGAGGATTGTGACACCCTAAATTTAAAGTCTTTAAATTATAGTGTCAGTGATGGGAGTCTCGCTTGAGCGAGAAACGTCTCGCCTGGGCGAGAGAGGCTCACTTGGGTGAGTGAAATATTGGGCTATACTGAAGGATTCTCGCTTGAGCGAGAGGATCCTCGCTTGAGCGAGAGCTGTCTCGCTTGAGCGAGAGTTGTCTCGCCTGGGCGAGAAGTGGCATTCTGGGCCTGTCAAGGCTGTGAGATTCTCGCTTGACGAGAATCCCTCGCTTGAGCGAGAGGGTCAGATCTGAGTTTTTAAAATGGGCGGAATTTTCTCGCTTGAGCGATAATAGGCTCGCTTGAGCGATAATAGGCTCGCTTGAGCGAGAATAGGCTCGCTTGAGCGAGGACACGACGCTATTGCATTTATTAGGGACCTCAAACACATTTTTGGGGGATAACCTAGAGAGAAGTGAAGAAAGAGAGACTTTTTAAGAGCAAGGAGTCTTGGGAATCATCTAAGATCTTGAGAAGAGGTAAAACTCTTGATTCTAACTCTCTTCCTTTCTTTGAGACTTGTTTTGGGTATGTTGAATCTCTTCTCAAAATGTGAGAAACCATGGAAACTCATCCTTTTGAGTTATGGTTCATTTTATGTTGTTTTTCTCTTGTAAACTCTTGGTATTTCATGAAAACCCCAAAACCCTAAAATGAAAATGTGGTTAAAGAGGGAAATGGGTAAAATGTTTGATGTAGAAGATGAGTATGCATTTCAATGTTGAAATATGTGAAAGTGTGCATGTCAAGAGGAACACTTTGGAAAGCTCTCTTTATGTGTCATGGTTTTGATGAGGACAACTTGTGCGAATAAGAGCTTGAAGATCATCAACAAATCAACGTGCTTAAGTCTTCTGATTGGTACTAAGCTTAGACTAGAGATTAGTTTAAGTTGAGTCTAAGGCTTAAGTCACCTAATACATGTCTCATATGCATAAATAGTTTAAATCATTTTCATCTTGAGATATGTCATTCATAATATGTTCATGCATCACATAAATACATGTATATGTGCATTCTAGGCATAAACTAAGTGTTAAACATGTATGAATTAAGTGCTTAACGTATTTGAGTTTTTTACACATGAAAATATGTTGTTAATCGATTAAGGCATAGGTTAATCGATTAATCTAACTGTTTGAACAGTTTAATCGATTAAGGCATTCGTTAATCGATTAACTGGGTTTCAGAATTATTTCTTTATAAACTGCGTTTTTCAGAATTAATCTCAGAAGTTGCATGTTGCATTTTTAGAAAGTTAGAGCATTTTTCGTGATAATTGTTGCATCTAATTGTAAATGCATTTGTGAGTTTAGAAAAGAGAGAATTCTATGCTTTAGGATTGAGTGCATTACATGATATTTTTCTCATCTTTTCATATCACATGTTCATGCATATTATTGATGCTTCTTGATTAGATTTTTACATTCTATGCATTCTGTTTTCAAACTAATACATTTTCATATTGCATGAGTTTGTATTAGGTGATTAGAGTAAAGTGTTTTCTTGTTAGATATAAGCTTTGTAATAGCTTAAGTTTACTCTATTTTCTTTTTGATTGAGAAATTGTTGTAACATTGGGAATCTCGAGGTGTCGTATCGCCGAAGAGATTGAGTGTATCTTCATTGTGTTTAGACTTAGAGATAAGGAAAGAACAGAGGTTCTTGGCTGGGGCTACGCCGAAAGAAAGGTTTTCTTTGTCGGTAGGAAGGGAGTCAAACCATAGAATAAGAGTCTTTATTATCTTGTATTGTCTAAGTGTTGTAATTGGATGATGTGTATGTAATAACATTGATTCGATTATAGTGAAGAAAATCTCCCAAATCAGCCGGGAGGCCTGGATGTAGTTTGCGGTGGACAAGCAAACGAACCAGGATAAAATTCGTGTTGCAGGATTTTCTCTCTCTCTCTCTTTATTGCATTTAATCGGTTAACTTGTATAGTGGATTTAATGGCTAATATGTTTCTGTGCAATACTGTTAATACTCTGATAAATCTGTAATCTCTGTAACTTTGTTTTGTTATCGATTAATTGTCGTGCAAGTAATCGTATCTGCCTAAGCTTACTGTTTCTGTTTAATCGATTAAGTCAAGTTTGTTAATCGATTATACTCATTCTGTTAATCGATTAAGTCGATTGTGTTGATTGTGTTAATCGATTATCCCTGTTCTGTTAATCGATTAATTAGGTGTATTTCAGCATTAAGTGTTGTTTTTCGAAAAGCGGATATTCTAACCGCTACACCTATTCAACCCCCCCCCCCCCCCCCCCCCCCCCCTTCTAGGTGTATTGTAAGCACCCAAATTCTACCCTTGAAAATTTTTCTCATTTTAATTCAATACCATTCAATCACTCATAACTCACATTACCATTTTAATATCCTTACTTCAAAATCTTATTTCCCCTCCTCACACTCAATCCATGAATCAATAACCACATACATAATCATTTTACCTAGAACTTCTCATGAATAATTCCTGGAACTAATCTTATAACCTATTATATTATCATACAATTAATCTTGTAGAAAAACATAATTCATTCATATCATTCCCTATGAGTACTAAGACCTCAAAGGTTCTGATCCTCCAAAATAACATTACGCATGGTTACAAATATCCAAATAATGGTTAGTCATGATTACAATCATTTAAATCCGCAGGTAATCATTTAGAATACGAAAAACATAAATAGTGAATCCAAAGTCTAAAGCTCCCGACCTGGCATACTTCATTCGTCTATTTACCTGCAATGGGATTATCAATGACAAAAGTACAAAACACACAAAGGAGTAAGTCATTAATTCAATAAACGTCATTATAAGATAATCCACATTAGAAAAATGAGTTAATAAACCATTTGTTTTATAAATTCATTTTGTGCTACATTACTTGAGCCAAAGTTTTGCTACATAGCTTGAGCCAAAGCGTTGCTACATAACTTGAGCCAAAGTATTGCTACATAACTTGAGCCAAAGTTTTGCTACATAGCTTGAGCCAAAGCATTGCTACATAACTTGAGCCAAAGTTTTGCTACATAACTTGAGCCAAAGTGTTGCTACATAACTTGAGCCAAAGTGTTGCTACATAGCTTGAGCCAAAGCATTGCTACATAACTTGAGCCAAAGTATTGCTTCATAACTTGAGCCAAAGTGTTGCTACATAGCTTGAGCCAAAGAATTGCTACATAACTTGAGCCAAAGTATTGCTTCATAACTTGAGCCAAAGTGTTGCTACATAGCTTGAGCCAAAGCATTGCTACATAACTTGAGCCAAAGTATTGCTTCATAACTTGAGCCAAAGTGTTGCTACATAACTTGAGCCAAAGTATTGCTTCATAACTTGAGCCAAAGTATTGCTTCATAACTTGAGCCAAAGTATTGCTTCATAACTTGAGCCAAAGTGTTGCTTCATAACTTGAGCCAAAGTATTGCTTCATAACTTGAGCCAAAGTATTGCTTCATAACTTGAGCCAAAGTGTTGCTACATAACTTGAGCCAAAGTGTTGCTACATAGCTTGAGCCAAAGCATTGCTACATAACTTGAGCCAAAGTCGCTAACCATTTATGGTCGGCTAAAAATACGTTTCTTTTTCATTGATTTCACTATCAACCATTTCCTGTAAATCCACGCCATCTTTAGTATAAACACATCCATATATGTTTATACTAAACACGTGATTCACAATATAATTATTGCATGATCAGAAATACACACGTTTTCCATCTTCCATAAATCTACGCCTACTTTAGTATAAACACACCCATATATGTTTATACTAAATGCGTAATTCACAACTCAATCATTGCATAACCAGAAAATACTTACATTTTCTATTCCAAATGCACAATTAAAGACTCATCCTTACCTTGGTGAGTATTGAGGTTCGGTTCTTGGCAACTTCTCGAATTCTACCGACACCACCTCCAACCTTAGGATCTCTCTTCTCATCCCACCACATAACACAATGTTAGTTATTTATTCCAAATATTACATAAACAACTTATTTTGCATCATTTAATCATACAAAATATTCATCATCAATATTCAACCATCTAAAACATGCAAAACATCTCATATTTCAATATTTGGGGGTAAACTCATCTTCTACCTCTAACATTTTACTCATTCTCTCCTTTTACCACATTTTCACTTTTAGGGTTTTTGGGGTTTTCATGAATCAACCCACAACCCTTTCCATTCTTGAGATACTATCTCTAAACCAAGAGTTTACAAGATAAAAACAACATAAAACGAACCATAACTCTAACGGATGAGTTTCCATGATTTCTCATGTTATGAAAATAAATCCAACATACCCAAAACAAGTTAGAGAGGAAGAAGAAGAGTTAGGAACAAGAAGTTTACCTCTTCTCAAGCTCTAAGATGAGTCCTAAGGCTCCTTGCTCTTGAAAAGCTCTCCTCTCTCTCTTCTCTTCGAAGTTCTCCCCCTAAATTGTGTTTGGGTTTCTGTTTTAAAGAGGTGTCGTCGGGTTGTAATCGATTACCAACATGGTGTAATCGATTACAACGTGAAAAATGCGCATATCTGATGCTTTTAATACGATGTAATCGATTACCAGGAGTATGTAATCGATTACCAGGAGTGTGTAATCGATTACCAGGAGTGTGTAATCGATTACACTGTGTCAGATGCACATATCTGATGCTTTTAATACTATGTAATCGATTACCAGGAGTGTGTAATCGATTACCAGGAGTGTGTAATCGATTACCAGGAGTGTGTAATCGATTACCAGGAGTGTGTAATCGATTACCAGGAGTGTGTAATCGATTACCAGCAATGTGTAATCGATTACACTGTGTCAGATGCACATATCTCATGCTTTTAATACGATGTAATCGATTACCATCAGAGTGTAATCGATTACCATCAGTGTGTAATCGATTACCAGAAGAGTGTAATCGATTACACTGTATCAACAACCCAAAATTGCCATTTCTCGTCCAGGATTTCACCCTCCCAGCTGATCCTTTTTCGCTCAGGCGAGAATCTCTCGATCAAGCGAGGCTTCCAGGACTGATACTATATTTTTAAAGATTAAAATTTGGGGTGTTACAATCCTCCCCCTCTTATAAGAATTTTCGTCCCCGAAAATTGAACATACCTCGGAAAATAAAATCATCACCTAGACCTTAGGCACAAGAATATTCAACCAAAATCACTATTCGATTCTCTAATCCATTAAGATTACTTAATCAGTCACTAAGGGCATACACCACTAAATCACGATATCACCAAACCAATTCATGAACTAACTCCTCAATGTCCAAATGTTAAGATCTCAGCCTTTAATAACTCGAGTGCCATGGGAACTAATCCATAATTCAGACTAAAGATTTTTCTTATATCCATCAAGAACCATAGATCTCTAACACCTATCCATCTATCAATCCTAACATACGTTAAGAATCCCGATAACACTCTCGAACTTCAGCGAATGAGGAACTCCTGATCCCATATCTATCTAAATGCATCTTTTAACATCCATCATACACTAGCTAGTCTCATCTCCACTCGAGACTCTAGCACAATTTCATTTTACTAGATCCACAAAATACTTACACAATAGAATTCTTAGTGTCTCATCCATTGTACACAATCAAACTATCCAGTAATTGTCTAATTACATAAAATATTTCTACCATCAAATCTTATCGTCTAAAAAAATTACCGATTTCTAGCCTCCACTGAAACCATAAAACCATTGATTCACACCAAAACTAGGTATTCTGTTACCAATCGGCAAGCACAAGTCGACCAACACTCAAACCTACAACTTGCGTTTGGTTTGGTCACCCCAATTCCGTTAGTAAATATAAACTTATTAACCCACTCGCATTATGTCCAGAAATACATGGGCGTCTCATATCACTAAACTTTTAACAACCTCATACTTATTCCGATATGGTTGCTAAAATTTCGGAATTCTCCAACATGATACTAAATCATTACTTAGGCACAAGCTAAGTTTTCCCAAAAATGATTTTCGAAAGCGGTTTGAATCCACGACTCATGGCAACCACGTCGTGAAACAAGGTTCGCACGCTCATTTCGACACAACCCAAAACTTCTTCTCTCCTATGGTTACACCACACCCATACACCGCAATTACTGACGTTCACGAAACAACAACAACTTTTGCCGGTACACATTCAACGCAGACAATTTCGGATCACCACCACTCTTTCATGCGTTGCCAATGTCCTACCGCAAAAGAACCGGTCATTCGAGACCAAAAGTTTCACGTCTATTCCATTGCATTCATCACATTGGTGGGGTAAGTAACTTAACTAGCCTCTTTTCTCGACTATCATTATAAGTCTTACCCTTTTGCACCCATATACATATCAATGCAACTAGATCTTAATTCTTCACCTCAACAAGTACACACAGTTAAACATAACACAATTTGTTGATCGCTAGTCCATTTCCAGGATTAAATCCAACTGGGACATCATCGCGCATATCAACACTATGGTAAAGGTTCTACCATTTACCCCAACCGTACACTGAGACACTCCCGATCCAAAATAAGTTTTTGAGGTTCAACATCCCCGCACATAGCTTGATGTTCAATACCAATATACATTTGTTACGGCGGGTACTCATCTCTAACAAAAAAAAAAAAAATTTCATAGACTAGAAGCATCATACACAAGAATCAAAAATAACTTTTTCATACTTAATCGATTTTGGGGTACCAACCATAGGTCACCTCAAAATGATAATACATCTGATTAGTCAACGTCCATGTAAACACATTAATCGCAAGGACCTTTAGGTAATTTATCCAACCTCTATTTCATTTTTCGAAATATGAGTTTCACCTCTTAGCGTGCGCATACACACTAAGGCCAACAAAGGGAATTAACCTTTAACAACTCATAAGAGAAAACAAGCATCCCCGACTTAAACATTTTTCTTGTCAGTATACTTATTATAAAAGTCAATCATTCATAGATGAAAGTCCACTTTCCAAGACAAAATAAATAGTTCTTTCAAATCTTAACATCTCGAAATACTAACGAGTTCTTAAATACCCTCTTGTGTCATTTACTGAATGAATACCGATCCCTTTTTCGAAGGAGGGTCCTAACTCTCTTAGCCGACACTGGCACCAAACCACTAGCCTGGTCAGAGATCTCGCACAGATTCCTAACCGCCACAACCTTGTCAGCACTATTCAATCACAACATGATTTGCTGACAATTAGTCCATCCCCAAAATTATATCTAACTGGGATAACGACAAGCAGACTGAATCTACGGTAAATATCACACCATTTACCACAATCGGACACTAGAACATAAACGTCGACACCACCACCAGCACAAATATTGGGGTCAACGCGACCAAGTCGGAAGTAATGACTCAGTTTACAATTTCAGCCGGTTTTCACATTTATCATATATAAGGGAGTGTGTCGCTCCCGAATCAACAACACTAAACAAGGAATACCTGTCACCATGCGTTTACCTCTCGCCGGATCATCAACACTTGATGTCCCTGCGCCACTTGGGGTAACCATCTGACCGTGGTCTCTCGCCTCCTCGGCAGGAGTGGCATTAGGTCTCCGATCCAGCTTGGAACAATACCTTTTATTATGCTCAAACTCCTTGCAGTGGAAACATCCATTCCCCTTTCCTCATACATCCCACATCGGATCAGACTATCCGATTCTGATGCCTCTGCACCATACATGGTAACCACTCTGCCGATAGATTGAGGTCGTCCAGTTCCCATAGCATTCATACCCTGCCGTGACGTAGGACAATGCCTCTTTATAGGTCTGGTCTCTTTACAACGAAAACGGTGATTTGTAGTTCTAGAACACAATCATCCGTCATGTTTCCGGTTACACTTGTTGCACCAAGGTGGAGAGTTTAACCGTGACCCTCCGGCATTCGCATGGGTCCTCGGTCCATACGAAATGCAACTCCGAGTACCAACACGTGGAAAATAATGCTTCCACTCTTCACGATACCTCTTATCCTTGCCTCTTCCGTGCACAAAATTTCGTTGAGGCCCAAAGTCCTTGTGAGGAATGGATTCGAGGTCGCCACTCCATCCGCCTTCATGTTAGTACACTCCATTCCTTGGACCCACTCAATAGCAGCATTCGGGGTGAATCCGCCTTGAAACGGACTAGGGTTCCTTCTGCAGGATTTATCTAACCCCCGGTACTCAGCCGATCCTTGTTGAACTAGGGTGTGCGAGCTTGGACCTGGTGCCACGCTCCGATTCAGATGTTGTAAATTCTCACTCCTTTGTTGTAGTGCCGCCACCATCTGGGCCAAGAGGTCATTCGGAACATTCTGACTCGCTCCTCTTTCTCTTCCAGCCATGTGTACCTACACTCACGTACTTGTCAGTAGACTAATTGTATAACCAGACAAGCATCACATAACACACAATCGTCAATGCTAACCAAGCAATTCAAACACATAAAGATCACAAAGAAGCATGTAAGGCCATATCCTAGGCCGCATGATTAACTATGCTCTGATACCATATTGTAAGCACCCAAATTCTACCCTTGAAAATTTTTCTCATTTTAATTCAATTCCATTCAATCACTCATAACTCACATTACCATTTTAATATCCTTACTTCAAAATCTTATTTCCCCTCCTCACACTCAATCCATGAATCAATAACCACATACATAATCATTTTACCTAGAACTTCTCATGAATCATTCCTGGAACTAATCTTATAACCTATTATATTATCATACAATTAATCTTGTATAAAAACATAATTCATTCATATCATTCCCTATGAGTACTAAGACCTCAAAGGTTCTGATCCTCCAAAATAACATTACGCATGGTTACAAATATCCAAATAATGGTTAGTCATGATTACAATCATTTAAATCCGCAGGTAATCATTTAGAATACGAAAAACATAAATAGTGAATCCAAAGTCTAAAGCTCCTAAAGCTCCCGACCTGGCATACTTCATTCGTCTATTTACCTGCAATGGGATTATCAATGACAAAAGTACAAAACACACAAAGGAGTAAGTCATTAATTCAATAAACGTCATTATAAAATAATCCACATTAGAAAAATGAGTTAATAAACCATTTGTTTTATAAATTCATTTTGTGCTACATTACTTGAGCCAAAGTTTTGCTACATAGCTTGAGCCAAAGCGTTGCTACATAACTTGAGCCAAAGTATTGGTACATAACTTGAGCCAAAGTTTTGCTACACAGCTTGAGCCAAAGCATTGCTACATAACTTGAGCCAAAGTTTTGCTACATAACTTGAGCCAAAGTGTTGCTACATAACTTGAGCCAAAGTGTTGCTACATAACTTGAGCCAAAGTGTTGCTACATAACTTGAGCCAAAGTGTTGCTACATAGCTTGAGCCAAAGCATTGCTACATAACTTGAGCCAAAATATTGCTTCATAACTTGAGCCAAAGTGTTGCTACATAGCTTGAGCCAAAGCATTGCTACATAACTTGAGCCAAAGTATTGCTTCATAACTTGAGCCAAAGTGTTGCTACATAGCTTGAGCCAAAGCATTGCTACATAACTTGAGCCAAAGTTTTGCTACATAACTTGAGCCAAAGTGTTGCTACATAACTTGAGCCAAAGCGTTGCTACATAGCTTGAGCCAAAGCATTGCTACATAACTTGAGCCAAAGTATTGCTTCATAACTTGAGCCAAAGTGTTGCTACATAGCTTGAGCCAAAGCATTGCTACATAACTTGAGCCAAAGTATTGCTTCATAACTTGAGCCAAAGTGTTGCTACATAACTTGAGCCAAAGTATTGCTTCATAACTTGAGCCAAAGTATTGCTTCATAACTTGAGCCAAAGTATTGCTTCATAACTTGAGCCAAAGTGTTGCTTCATAACTTGAGCCAAAGTATTGCTTCATAACTTGAGCCAAAGTATTGCTTCATAACTTGAGCCAAAGTGTTGCTACATAACTTGAGCCAAAGTGTTGCTACATAGCTTGAGCCAAAGCATTGCTACATAACTTGAGCCAAAGTCGCTAACCATTTATGGTCGGCTAAAAATACGTTTCTTTTTCATTGATTTCACTATCAACCATTTCCTGTAAATCCACGCCATCTTTAGTATAAACACGTGATCCATATATGTTTATACTAAACACGTGATTCACAATATAATTATTGCATGATCAGAAATACACACGTTTTCCATCTTCCATAAATCTACGCCTACTTTAGTATAAACACACCCATATATGTTTATACTAAATGCGTAATTCACAACTCAATCATTGCATAACCAGAAAATACTTACATTTTCTATTCCAAATGCACAATTAAAGACTCATCCTTACCTTGGTGAGTATTGGGGTTCGGTTCTTGGCAACTTCTCGAATTCTACCGACACCACCTCCAACCTTAGGATCTCTCTTCTCATCCCACCACATAACACAATGTTAGTTATTTATTCCAAATATTACATAAACAACTTATTTTGCATCATTTAATCATACAAAATATTCATCATCAATATTCAACCATCTAAAACATGCATAACATCTCATATTTCAATATTTGGGGGTAAACTCATCTTCTACCTCTAACATTTTACTCGTTCTCTCCTTTTACCACATTTTCACTTTTAGGGTTTTTGGGGTTTTCATGAATCAACCCACAACCCTTTCCATTCTTGAGATACTATCTCTAAACCAAGAGTTTACAAGATAAAAACAACATAAAACGAACCATAACTCTAACGGATGAGTTTCCATGATTTCTCATGTTATGAAAATAAATCCAACATACCCAAAACAAGTTAGAGAGGAAGAAGAAGAGTTAGGAACAAGAGGTTTACCTCTTCTCAAGCTCTAAGATGAGTCCTAAGGCTCCTTGCTCTTGAAAAGCTCTCCTCTCTCTCTTCTCTTCGAAGTTCTCCCCCTAAATTGTGTTTGGGTTTCTGTTTTAAAGAGGTGTCGTCGGGTTGTAATCGATTACCAACATGGTGTAATCGATTACAACGTGAAAAATGCGCATATCTGATGCTTTTAATACGATGTAATCGATTACCAGTAGTATGTAATCGATTACCAGGAGTGTGTAATCGATTACCAGGAGTGTGTAATCGATTACACTGTGTCAGATGCACATATCTGATGCTATTAATACTATGTAATCGATTACTAGGAGTGTGTAATCGATTACCAGGAGTGTGTAATCGATTACCAGGAGTGTGTAATCGATTACCAGGAGTGTGTAATCGATTACCAGGAGTGTGTAATCGATTACCAGCAATGTGTAATCGATTACCAGCAATGTGTAATCGATTACACTGTGTCAGATGCACATATCTCATGCTTTTAATACGATGTAATCGATTACCATCAGAGTGTAATCGATTACCATCAGTGTGTAATCGATTACCAAAAGAGTGTAATCGATTACACTGTATCAACAACCCAAAATTGCCATTTCTCGTCCAGGATTTCACCCTCCCAGCTGATCCTTTTTCGCTCAGGCGAGAATCTCTCGATCAAGCGAGGCTTCCAGGACTGATACTATATTTTTAAAGATTAAAATTTGGGGTGTTACAATCCTCCCCCTCTTATAAGAATTTTCGTCCCCGAAAATTGAACATACCTCGGAAAATAAAATCATCACCTAGACCTTAGGCACAAGAATATTCAACCAAAATCACTATTCGATTCTCTAATCCATTAAGATTACTTAATCAGTCACTAAGGGCATACACCACTAAATCACGATATCACCAAACCAATTCATGAACTAACTCCTCAATGTCCAAATGTTAAGATCTCAGCCTTTAATAACTCGAGTGCCATGGGAACTAATCCATAATTCAGACTAAAGATTTTTCTTATATCCATCAAGAACCATAGATCTCTAACACCTATCCATCTATCAATCCTAACATACGTTAAGAATCCCGATAACACTCTCGAACTTCAGCGAATGAGGAACTCCTGATCCCATATCTATCTAAATGCATCTTTTAACATCCATCATACACTAGCTAGTCTCATCTCCACTCGAGACTCTAGCACAATTTCATTTTACTAGATCCACAAAATACTTACACAATAGAATTCTTAGTGTCTCATCCATTGTACACAATCAAACTATCCAGTAATTGTCTAATTACATAAAATATTTCTACCATCAAATCTTATCGTCTAAAAAAATTACCGATTTCTAGCCTCCACTGAAACCATAAAACCATTGATTCACACCAAAACTAGGTATTCTGTTACCAATCGGCAAGCACAAGTCGACCAACACTCAAACCTACAACTTGCGTTTGGTTTGGTCACCCCAATTCCGTTAGTAAATATAAACTTATTAACCCACTCGCATTATGTCCAGAAATACATGGGCGTCTCATATCACTAAACTTTTAACAACCTCATACTTATTCCGATATGGTTGCTAAAATTTCGGAATTCTCCAACATGATACTAAATCATTACTTAGGCACAAGCTAAGTTTTCCCAAAAATGATTTTCGAAAGCGGTTTGAATCCACGACTCATGGCAACCACGTCGTGAAACAAGGTTCGCACGCTCATTTCGACACAACCCAAAACTTCTTCTCTCCTATGGTTACACCACACCCATACACCGCAATTACTGACGTTCACGAAACAACAACAACTTTTGCCGGTACACATTCAACGCAGACAATTTCGGATCACCACCACTCTTTCATGCGTTGCCAATGTCCTACCGCAAAAGAACCGGTCATTCGAGACCAAAAGTTTCACGTCTATTCCATTGCATTCATCACATTGGTGGGGTAAGTAACTTAACTAGCCTCTTTTCTCGACTATCATTATAAGTCTTACCCTTTTGCACCCATATACATATCAATGCAACTAGATCTTAATTCTTCACCTCAACAAGTACACACAGTTAAACATAACACAATTTGTTGATCGCTAGTCCATTTCCAGGATTAAATCCAACTGGGACATCATCGCGCATATCAACACTATGGTAAAGGTTCTACCATTTACCCCAACCGTACACTGAGACACTCCCGATCCAAAATAAGTTTTTGAGGTTCAACATCCCCGCACATAGCTTGGTGTTCAATACCAATATACATTTGTTACGGCGGGTACTCATCTCTAACAAAAAAAAAAAATTTCATAGACTAGAAGCATCATACACAAGAATCAAAAATAACTTTTTCATACTTAATCGATTTTGGGGTACCAACCATAGGTCACCTCAAAATGATAATACATCTGATTAGTCAACGTCCATGTAAACACATTAATCGCAAGGACCTTTAGGTAATTTATCCAACCTCTATTTCATTTTTCGAAATATGAGTTTCACCTCTTAGCGTGCGCATACACACTAAGGCCAACAAAGGGAATTAACCTTTAACAACTCATAAGAGAAAACAAGCATCCCCGACTTAAACATTTTTCTTGTCAGTATACTTATTATAAAAGTCAATCATTCATAGATGAAAGTCCACTTTCCAAGACAAAATAAATAGTTCTTTCAAATCTTAACATCTCGAAATACTAACGAGTTCTTAAATACCCTCTTGTGACATTTACTGAATGAATACCGATCCCTTTTTCGAAGGAGGGTCCTAACTCTCTTAGCTGACACTGGCACCAAACCACTAGCCTGGTCAGAGATCTCGCACAGATCCCTAACCGCCACAACCTTGTCAGCACTATTCAATCACAACATGATTTGCTGACAATTAGTCCATCCCCAAAATTATATCTAACTGGGATAACGACAAGCAGACTGAATCTACGGTAAATATCACACCATTTACCACAATCGGACACTAGAACATAAACGTCGACACCACCACCAGCACAAATATTGGGGTCGACGCGACCAAGTCGGAAGTAATGACTCAGTTTACAATTTCAGCCGGTTTTCACATTTATCATATATAAGGGAGTGTGTCGCTCCCGAATCAACAACACTAAACAAGGAATACCTGTCACCATGCGTTTACCTCTCGCCGGATCATCAACACTTGATGTCCCTGCGCCACTTGGGGTAACCATCTGACCGTGGTCTCTCGCCTCCTCAGCAGGAGTGGCATTAGGTCTCCGATCCAGCTTGGAACAATACCTTTTATTATGCTCAAACTCCTTGCAGTGGAAACATCCATTCCCCTTTCCTCATACATCCCACATCGGATCAGACTATCCGATTCTGATGCCTCTGCACCATACATGGTAACCACTCTGCCGATAGATTGAGGTCGTCCAGTTCCCATAGCATTCATACCCTGCCGTGACGTAGGACAATGCCTCTTTATAGGTCTGGTCTCTTTACAACGAAAACGGTGATTTGTAGTTCTAGAACACAATCATCCGTCATGTTTCCGGTTACACTTGTTGCACCAAGGTGGAGAGTTTAACCGTGACCCTCCGGCATTCGCATGGGTCCTCGGTCCATACGAAATGCAACTCCGAGTACCAACACGTGGAAAATAATGCTTCCACTCTTCACGATACCTCTTATCCTTGCCTCTTCCGTGCACAAAATTTCGTTGAGGCCCAAAGTCCTTGTGAGGAATGGATTCGAGGTCGCCACTCCATCCGCCTTCATGTTAGTACACTCCATTCCTTGGACCCACTCAATAGCAGCATTCGGGGTGAATCCGCCTTGAAACGGACTAGGGTTCCTTCTGCAGGATTTATCTAACCCCCGGTACTCAGCCGGTCCTTGTTGAACTAGGGTGTGCGAGCTTGGACCTGGTGCCACGCTCCGATTCAGATGTTGTAAATTCTCACTCCTTTGTTGTAGTGCCGCCACCATCTGGGCCAAGAGGTCATTCGGAACATTCTGACTCGCTCCTCTTTCTCTTCCAGCCATGTGTACCTGCACTCACGTACTTGTCAGTAGACTAATTGTATAACCAGACAAGCATCACATAACACACAATCGTCAATGCTAACCAAGCAATTCAAACACATAAAGATCACAAAGAAGCATGTAAGGCCATATCCTAGGCCGCATGATTAACTATGCTCTGATACCATATTGTAAGCACCCAAATTCTACCCTTGAAAATTTTTCTCATTTTAATTCAATTCCATTCAATCACTCATAACTCACATTACCATTTTAATATCCTTACTTCAAAATCTTATTTCCCCTCCTCACACTCAATCCATGAATCAATAACCACATACATAATCATTTTACCTAGAACTTCTCATGAATCATTTCTGGAACTAATCTTATAACCTATTATATTATCATACAATTAATCTTGTAGAAAAACATAATTCATTCATATCATTCCCTATGAGTACTAAGACCTCAAAGGTTCTGATCCTCCAAAATAACATTACGCATGGTTACAAATATCCAAATAATGGTTAGTCATGATTACAATCATTTAAATCCGCAGGTAATCATTTAGAATACGAAAAACATAAATAGTGAATCCAAAGTCTAAAGCTCCTAAAGCTCCCGACCTGGCATACTTCATTCGTCTATTTACCTGCAATGGGATTATCAATGACAAAAGTACAAAACACACAAAGGAGTAAGTCATTAATTCAATAAACGTCATTATAAAATAATCCACATTAGAAAAATGAGTTAATAAACCATTTGTTTTATAAATTCATTTTGTGCTACATTACTTGAGCCAAAGTTTTGCTACATAGCTTGAGCCAAAGCGTTGCTACATAACTTGAGCCAAAGTATTGGTACATAACTTGAGCCAAAGTTTTGCTACACAGCTTGAGCCAAAGCATTGCTACATAACTTGAGCCAAAGTTTTGCTACATAACTTGAGCCAAAGTGTTGCTACATAACTTGAGCCAAAGTGTTGCTACATAACTTGAGCCAAAGTGTTGCTACATTACTTGAGCCAAAGTGTTGCTACATAGCTTGAGCCAAAGCATTGCTACATAACTTGAGCCAAAATATTGCTTCATAACTTGAGCCAAAGTGTTGCTACATAGCTTGAGCCAAAGCATTGCTACATAACTTGAGCCAAAGTATTGCTTCATAACTTGAGCCAAAGTGTTGCTACATAGCTTGAGCCAAAGCATTGCTACATAACTTGAGCCAAAGTTTTGCTACATAACTTGAGCCAAAGTGTTGCTACATAACTTGAGCCAAAGTGTTGCTACATAGCTTGAGCCAAAGCATTGCTACATAACTTGAGCCAAAGTATTGCTTCATAACTTGAGCCAAAGTGTTGCTACATAGCTTGAGCCAAAGCATTGCTACATAACTTGAGCCAAAGTATTGCTTCATAACTTGAGCCAAAGTGTTGCTACATAACTTGAGCCAAAGTATTGCTTCATAACTTGAGCCAAAGTATTGCTTCATAACTTGAGCCAAAGTATTGCTTCATAACTTGAGCCAAAGTGTTGCTTCATAACTTGAGCCAAAGTATTGCTTCATAACTTGAGCCAAAGTATTGCTTCATAACTTGAGCCAAAGTGTTGCTACATAACTTGAGCCAAAGTGTTGCTACATAGCTTGAGCCAAAGCATTGCTACATAACTTGAGCCAAAGTCGCTAACCATTTATGGTCGGCTAAAAATACGTTTCTTTTTCATTGATTTCACTATCAACCATTTCCTGTAAATCCACGCCATCTTTAGTATAAACACATCCATATATGTTTATACTAAACACGTGATTCACAATATAATTATTGCATGATCAGAAATACACACGTTTTCCATCTTCCATAAATCTACGCCTACTATAGTATAAACACACCCATATATGTTTATACTAAATGCGTAATTCACAACTCAATCATTGCATAACCAGAAAATACTTACATTTTCTATTCCAAATGCACAATTAAAGACTCATCCTTACCTTGGTGAGTATTGGGGTTCGGTTCTTGGCAACTTCTCGAATTCTACCGACACCACCTCCAACCTTAGGATCTCTCTTCTCATCCCACCACATAACACAATGTTAGTTATTTATTCCAAATATTACATAAACAACTTATTTTGCATCATTTAATCATACAAAATATTCATCATCAATATTCAACCATCTAAAACATGCATAACATCTCATATTTCAATATTTGGGGGTAAACTCATCTTCTACCTCTAACATTTTACTCATTCTCTCCTTTTACCACATTTTCACTTTTAGGGTTTTTGGGGTTTTCATGAATCAACCCACAACCCTTTCCATTCTTGAGATACTATCTCTAAACCAAGAGTTTACAAGATAAAAACAACATAAAACGAACCATAACTCTAACGGATGAGTTTCCATGATTTCTCATGTTATGAAAATAAATCCAACATACCCAAAACAAGTTAGAGAGGAAGAAGAAGAGTTAGGAACAAGAGGTTTACCTCTTCTCAAGCTCTAAGATGAGTCCTAAGGCTCCTTGCTCTTGAAAAGCTCTCCTCTCTCTCTTCTCTTCGAAGTTCTCCCCCTAAATTGTGTTTGGGTTTCTGTTTTAAAGAGGTGTCGTCGGGTTGTAATCGATTACCAACATGGTGTAATCGATTACAACGTGAAAAATGCGCATATCTGATGCTTTTAATACGATGTAATCGATTACCAGTAGTATGTAATCGATTACCAGAAGTGTGTAATCGATTACCAGGAGTGTGTAATCGATTACACTGTGTCAGATGCACATATCTGATGCTATTAATACTATGTAATCGATTACTAGGAGTGTGTAATCGATTACCAGGAGTGTGTAATCGATTACCAGGAGTGTGTAATCGATTACCAGGAGTGTGTAATCGATTACCAGGAGTGTGTAATCGATTACCAGCAATGTGTAATCGATTACCAGCAATGTGTAATCGATTACACTGTGTCAGATGCACATATCTCATGCTTTTAATACGATGTAATCGATTACCATCAGAGTGTAATCGATTACCATCAGTGTGTAATCGATTACCAAAAGAGTGTAATCGATTACACTGTATCAACAGCCCAAAATTGCCATTTCTCGTCCAGGATTTCACCCTCCCAGCTGATCCTTTTTCGCTCAGGCGAGAATCTCTCGATCAAGCGAGGCTTCCAGGACTGATACTATATTTTTAAAGATTAAAATTTGGGGTGTTACAATCCTCCCCCTCTTATAAGAATTTTCGTCCCCGAAAATTGAACATACCTCGGAAAATAAAATCATCACCTAGACCTTAGGCACAAGAATATTCAACCAAAATCACTATTCGATTCTCTAATCCATTAAGATTACTTAATCAGTCACTAAGGGCATACACCACTAAATCACGATATCACCAAACCAATTCATGAACTAACTCCTCAATGTCCAAATGTTAAGATCTCAGCCTTTAATAACTCGAGTGCCATGGGAACTAATCCATAATTCAGACTAAAGATTTTTCTTATATCCATCAAGAACCATAGATCTCTAACACCTATCCATCTATCAATCCTAACATACGTTAAGAATCCCGATAACACTCTCGAACTTCAGCGAATGAGGAACTCCTGATCCCATATCTATCTAAATGCATCTTTTAACATCCATCATACACTAGCTAGTCTCATCTCCACTCGAGACTCTAGCACAATTTCATTTTACTAGATCCACAAAATACTTACACAATAGAATTCTTAGTGTCTCATCCATTGTACACAATCAAACTATCCAGTAATTGTCTAATTACATAAAATATTTCTACCATCAAATCTTATCGTCTAAAAAAATTACCGATTTCTAGCCTCCACTGAAACCATAAAACCATTGATTCACACCAAAACTAGGTATTCTGTTACCAATCGGCAAGCACAAGTCGACCAACACTCAAACCTACAACTTGCGTTTGGTTTGGTCACCCCAATTCCGTTAGTAAATATAAACTTATTAACCCACTCGCATTATGTCCAGAAATACATGGGCGTCTCATATCACTAAACTTTTAACAACCTCATACTTATTCCGATATGGTTGCTAAAATTTCGGAATTCTCCAACATGATACTAAATCATTACTTAGGCACAAGCTAAGTTTTCCCAAAAATGATTTTCGAAAGCGGTTTGAATCCACGACTCATGGCAACCACGTCGTGAAACAAGGTTCGCACGCTCATTTCGACACAACCCAAAACTTCTTCTCTCCTATGGTTACACCACACCCATACACCGCAATTACTGACGTTCACGAAACAACAACAACTTTTGCCGGTACACATTCAACGCAGACAATTTCGGATCACCACCACTCTTTCATGCGTTGCCAATGTCCTACCGCAAAAGAACCGGTCATTCGAGACCAAAAGTTTCACGTCTATTCCATTGCATTCATCACATTGGTGGGGTAAGTAACTTAACTAGCCTCTTTTCTCGACTATCATTATAAGTCTTACCCTTTTGCACCCATATACATATCAATGCAACTAGATCTTAATTCTTCACCTCAACAAGTACACACAGTTAAACATAACACAATTTGTTGATCGCTAGTCCATTTCCAGGATTAAATCCAACTGGGACATCATCGCGCATATCAACACTATGGTAAAGGTTCTACCATTTACCCCAACCGTACACTGAGACACTCCCGATCTAAAATAAGTTTTTGAGGTTCAACATCCCCGCACATAGCTTGGTGTTCAATACCAATATACATTTGTTACGGCGGGTACTCATCTCTAACAAAAAAAAAAAAAAAATTCATAGACTAGAAGCTTCATACACAAGAATCAAAAATAACTTTTTCATACTTAATCGATTTTGGGGTACCAACCATAGGTCACCTCAAAATGATAATACATCTGATTAGTCAACGTCCATGTAAACACATTAATCGCAAGGACCTTTAGGTAATTTATCCAACCTCTATTTCATTTTTCGAAATATGAGTTTCACCTCTTAGCGTGCGCATACACACTAAGGCCAACAAAGGGAATTAACCTTTAACAACTCATAAGAGAAAACAAGCATCCCCGACTTAAACATTTTTCTTGTCAGTATACTTATTATAAAAGTCAATCATTCATAGATGAAAGTCCACTTTCCAAGACAAAATAAATAGTTCTTTCAAATCTTAACATCTCGAAATACTAACGAGTTCTTAAATACCCTCTTGTGACATTTACTGAATGAATACCGATCCCTTTTTCGAAGGAGGGTCCTTACTCTCTTAGCCGACACTGGCACCAAACCACTAGCCTGGTCAGAGATCTCGCACAGATCCCTAACCGCCACAACCTTGTCAGCACTATTCAATCACAACATGATTTGCTGACAATTAGTCCATCCCCAAAATTATATCTAACTGGGATAACGACATAGCAGACTGAATCTACGGTAAATATCACACCATTTACCACAATCGGACACTAGAACATAAACGTCGACACCACCACCACCACAAAGATTGGGGTCGACGCGGCCAAGTCGGAAGTAATGACTCAGTTTACAATTTCAGCTGGTTTTCACATTTATCATATATAAGGGAGTGTGTCGCTCCCGAATCAACAACACTAAACAAGGAATACCTGTCACCATGCGTTTACCTCTCGCCGGATCATCAACACTTGATGTCCCTGCGCCACTTGGGGTAACCATCTGACCGTGGTCTCTCGCCTCCTCGGCAGGAGTGGCATTAGGTCTCCGATCCAGCTTGGAACAATACCTTTTATTATGCTCAAACTCCTTGCAGTGGAAACATCCATTCCCCTTTCGTCATACATCCCACATCGGATCAGACTATCCGATTCTGATGCCTCTGCACCATACATGGTAACCACTCTGCCGATAGATTGAGGTCGTCCAGTTCCCATAGCATTCATACCCTGCCGTGACGTAGGACAATGCCTCTTTATAGGTCTGGTCTCTTTACAACGAAAACGGTGATTTGTAGTTCTAGAACACAATCATCCGTCATGTTTCCGGTTACACTTGTTGCACCAAGGTGGAGAGTTTAACCGTGACCCTCCGGCATTCGCATGGGTCCTCGGTCCATACGAAATGCAACTCCGAGTACCAACACGTGGAAAATAATGCTTCCGCTCTTCACGATACCTCTTATCCTTGCCTCTTCCGTGCACAAAATTTCGTTGAGGCCCAAAGTCCTTGTGAGGAATGGATTCGGAGGTCGCCACTCCATCCGCCTTCATGTTAGTACACTCCATTCCTTGGACCCACTCAATAGCAGCATTCGGGGTGAATCCGCCTTGAAACGGACTAGGGTTCCTTCTGTAGGATTTATCTAACCCCCGGTACTCAGCCGGTCCTTGTTGAACTAGGGTGTGCGAGCTTGGACCTGGTGCCACGCTCCGATTCAGATGTTGTAAATTCTCACTCCTTTGTTGTAGTGCCGCCACCATCTGGGCCAAGAGGTCATTCGGAACATTCTGACTCGCTCCTCTTTCTCTTCCAGCCATGTGTACCTGCACTCACGTACTTGTCAGTAGACTAATTGTATAACCAGACAAGCATCACATAACACACAATCGTCAATGCTAACCAAGCAATTCAAACACATAAAGATCACAAAGAAGCATGTAAGGCCATATCCTAGGCCGCATGATTAACTATGCTCTGATACCATATTGTAAGCACCCAAATTCTACCCTTGAAAATTTTTCTCATTTTAATTCAATTTCATTCAATCACTCATAACTCACATTACCATTTTAATATCCTTACTTCAAAATCTTATTTCCCCTCCTCACACTCAATCCATGAATCAATAACCACATACATAATCATTTTACCTAGAACTTCTCATGAATCATTCCTGGAACTAATCTTATAACCTATTATATTATCATACAATTAATCTTGTAGAAAAACATAATTCATTCATATCATTCCCTATGAGTACTAAGACCTCAAAGGTTCTGATCCTCCAAAATAACATTACGCATGGTTACAAATATCCAAATAATGGTTAGTCATGATTACAATCATTTAAATCCGCAGGTAATCATTTAGAATACGAAAAACATAAATAGTGAATCCAAAGTCTAAAGCTCCTAAAGCTCCCGACCTGGCATACTTCATTCGTCTATTTACCTGCAATGGGATTATCAATGACAAAAGTACAAAACACACAAAGGAGTAAGTCATTAATTCAATAAACGTCATTATAAAATAATCCACATTAGAAAAATGAGTTAATAAACCATTTGTTTTATAAATTCATTTTGTGCTACATTACTTGAGCCAAAGTTTTGCTATATAGCTTGAGCCAAAGCGTTGCTACATAACTTGAGCCAAAGTATTGGTACATAACTTGAGCCAAAGTTTTGCTACACAGCTTGAGCCAAAGCATTGCTACATAACTTGAGCCAAAGTTTTGCTACATAACTTGAGCCAAAGTGTTGCTACATAATTTGAGCCAAAGTGTTGCTACATAACTTGAGCCAAAGTGTTGCTACATAGCTTGAGCCAAAGCATTGCTACATAACTTGAGCCAAAATATTGCTTCATAACTTGAGCCAAAGTGTTGCTACATAGCTTGAGCCAAAGCATTGCTACATAACTTGAGCCAAAGTATTGCTTCATAACTTGAGCCAAAGTGTTGCTACATAACTTGAGCCAAAGTATTGCTTCATAACTTGAGCCAAAGTATTGCTTCATAACTTGAGCCAAAGTATTGCTTCATAACTTGAGCCAAAGTATTGCTTCATAACTTGAGCCAAAGTGTTGCTTCATAACTTGAGCCAAAGTATTGCTTCATAACTTGAGCCAAAGTATTGCTTCATAACTTGAGCCAAAGTGTTGCTACATAACTTGAGCCAAAGTGTTGCTACATAGCTTGAGCCAAAGCATTGCTACATAACTTGAGCCAAAGTCGCTAACCATTTATGGTCGGCTAAAAATACGTTTCTTTTTCATTGATTTCACTATCAACCATTTCCTGTAAATCCATGCCATCTTTAGTATAAACACATCCATATATGTTTATACTAAACACGTGATTCACAATATAATTATTGCATGATCAGAAATACACACGTTTTCCATCTTCCATAAATCTACGCCTACTTTAGTATAAACACACCCATATATGTTTATACTAAATGCGTAATTCACAACTCAATCATTGCATAACCAGAAAATACTTACATTTTCTATTCCAAATGCACAATTAAAGACTCATCCTTACCTTGGTGAGTATTGGGGTTCGGTTCTTGGCAACTTCTCGAATTCTACCGACACCACCTCCAACCTTAGGATCTCTCTTCTCATCCCACCACATAACACAATGTTAGTTATTTATTCCAAATATTACATAAACAACTTATTTTGCATCATTTAATCATACAAAATATTCATCATCAATATTCAACCATCTAAAACATGCATAACATCTCATATTTCAATATTTGGGGTAAACTCATCTTCTACCTCTAACATTTTACTCATTCTCTCCTTTTACCACATTTTCACTTTTAGGGTTTTTGGGGTTTTCATGAATCAACCCACAACCCTTTCCATTCTTGAGATACTATCTCTAAACCAAGAGTTTACAAGATAAAAACAACATAAAACGAACCATAACTCTAACGGATGAGTTTCCATGATTTCTCATGTTATGAAAATAAATCCAACATACCCAAAACAAGTTAGAGAGGAAGAAGAAGAGTTAGGAACAAGAGGTTTACCTCTTCTCAAGCTCTAAGATGAGTCCTAAGGCTCCTTGCTCTTGAAAAGCTCTCCTCTCTCTCTTCTCTTCGAAGTTCTCCCCCTAAATTGTGTTTGGGTTTCTGTTTTAAAGAGGTGTCGTCGGGTTGTAATCGATTACCAACATGGTGTAATCGATTACAACGTGAAAAATGCGCATATCTGATGCTTTTAATACGATGTAATCGATTACCAGGAGTATGTAATCGATTACCAGGAGTGTGTAATCGATTACCAGGAGTGTGTAATCGATTACACTGTGTCAGATGCACATATCTGATGCTTTTAATACTATGTAATCGATTACCAGGAGTGTGTAATCGATTACCAGGAGTGTGTAATCGATTACCAGGAGTGTGTAATCGATTACCAGGAGTGTGTAATCGATTACCAGGAGTGTGTAATCGATTACCAGCACTGTGTAATCGATTACCAGAAATGTGTAATCGATTACACTGTGTCAGATGCACATATCTCATGCTTTTAATACGATGTAATCGATTACCATCAGAGTGTAATCGATTACCATCAGTGTGTAATCGATTACCAGAAGAGTGTAATCGATTAGACTGTATCAACAGCCCAAAATTGCCATTTCTCGTCCAGGATTTCACCCTCCCAGCTGATCCTTTTTCGCTCAGGCGAGAATCTCTCGATCAAGCGAGGCTTCCAGGACTGATATTATATTTTTAAAGATTAAAATTTGGGGTGTTACATGTATTGTAACCACTGATACCTAACAATATGAATGTTTTAGGTGTTTGTAAACTTATAATGGAAGTAGTTTAGAAACATTGAAAATGTGTTAAATCTCTTGTATGGCTAAAGATGCAATGTGAGTTGTTTATGGGTTATTTGGAATAAATGACTAACATTGTGTTACATGGTGTGAATGAGGAAAGATCCTAAAGTTGGAGGCGGTGTCGGTGGAACTTGCTAAGTGACCAAGAACCAAACCCAACACTCACCAAGGTAAGGATAAGTCTTTAACTTGTGCATTGTAATGGAAAATATGTAGATTTTCTGGTTGTGGTTAATGATCAAGTTGTGAATCGCTTATTTATTATAAACATATATGGGTATGTTTGTAATAATGATGGCGTGGATTTACTGTTTATGTATTGATGGTGTATCAATGGAAAGAAAACTCGTTTTAGCCGATCACGATTGGTTAGAAAATTTGGCTCAAGTAATGTAGCAAATTTTGGCTTTAGTAATGTAGCGAACTTTGGCTCAAGTAATTTAACAAACTTTGGCTCAAGTAATGTAGCGAACTTTGGCTCAAGCGATGTAGCAAGCTTTGGCTCAAGCGATGTAGCAAGTTTTGGCTCAAGCGATGTAGCAAGCTTTGGCTCAAGCAATGTAGCACGCTTTTGTGAAGAAGATCTCTGCTTCTGACCTTGGCACGGTTTTGATGAAGACACCAACATCACCAATAAGAAGAAAAGGAAGACTACTTATGAAGACAAAGAAGATCAAAGCTTCAAGACAATAGACTAAGTCTTTATAGGTACTTATATCCTAAAACTCTTAGTATATACAAAGTTATAATGCTCAAACCATTTTTAAGAAAAGTTGAAACACTTTAGAATTTGTTGAAACAATTTTCAAAAATAGTGTGTAACAGGTTACTTCTTTTAAGTAACAGGTTACATGTGTGAGAAAAGAGTTATCCAACTGAAAAACTGTTTTTTGAATACTGAGTAACCGATTACTCAAAAGTGAGTAACCGATTACTCAAAATAAATTTTAAATAAATGTTGGACAGAAAGTTTGAGTAACCGATTACTCAAATATGAGTAACCGATTACTCAAAGTAATTTTTGAAAATGTCCAAATAGAAAGTTTGGGTAACCGATTACCCAAAGTGAGTAACCGGTTAATGAGAGCTGTTGGAAGAGTTTTTCAGATTTCAAAGTGAAAGGTTTTCACTCCAAACGAAATCTCTTCACTCCAAACAACTCCTACACTTTCAGAAAGACACCTAGGGTGTTTTGGAAGTCTATATAAAGGCTCTAAACTCACACACAAACACACACACAATTTTCATACAACTTTGTCACAACTCTAAAAAGCTCTTACACTTATTCTGAAAATATTTCTTTGAACTTTTGACAACTAGTTCTTAAACTTTCAAAGTACTTTTTCAAAGTTGCTTTAGTTCAAGGGTTTCAAAGGTTTTCATATAAAGAGCATTATTATCTTGGTATATATATTCAGAGTTGATTGGATTGCAAGTTATACAAATTTCATACTTGTAAAGGCAATCTGCCATTGTTATACATTCTTCATTTGTGCAAGATTACTTTCTTTCACAGGGTGTGAAATGAAAGGGGAATAGAATCACTTGGAAAGGTGTTTTCCAAGAGTGAATAAGAATTAAGGAGTGTGTAAGGTACATAGAAATCTCGGGGTGAGATATTGTAATTACAACTCATAATTCTTAGTGGAAAAATCTCTTGTGTGGCAAGAGTACTGGACGTAGCCTTCAGTAGACAAGAAGGTGAATCAATATAAAAATCCCTGTGTGTTCTCTTCTCCCTTATCTCTTTCATTATTATTTTCTGCATATATTTTCCGCTGCACTTTAATCTTTTGTTTTGCAGAAAAAGTGGCCATTATTTTAAGACAACTAATTCACCCCCCTCTTAGTTGCACTCTGATACTTACAATTGGCACCAGAGCTATACTTGGGTAATTTACTCTCAAAGTTTGATCCTAACCAAGATGGCCGGAAGATCTTTCCTGGGAGAAGGTTCTAACATCAACCGCCCTCCAAGCTTTGTTGGAGAGTGCTACGACTTCTGGAAGATCAGAATGAGAATCTTTATTGAATCACAAGATTTGGATATCTGGAATGCTATAGAAGAAGGACCTTATGAACCCTTCACTGTCATCAATGGAGTAAGAGAAATTAAGCCCAAATCTTCATGGAGTAATGAAGATAAAAAGAAAGTGCAATATGATTTAAAGGCGAAAAACATCCTCACTTCTGCTCTCGGAATTGACGAGTTCTTTAGAGTATCAAATTGCAAATCAGCAAAGGAAATGTGGGATACGCTAGAGACTACTCATGAAGGAACTGAGGAGGTAAAAAGGTCAAGACTAAACAAACTCTCTCAAGAATACGAAATGTTTCGCATGAAGCCCGGAGAGAAAATACTTGATCTACAAAAGAGGTTCACTCATCTCACAAACCATCTTATTGCACTGGGCAAAGTTCTGTCAAACAATGACTTGAATTTAAAAGTTCTTAGATCACTCGCTAGAGCTTGGCAACCAAAGGTAACCTTTATTTCTGAAAAGAAAAGTCTATCAAAAATGTCCTTGGCTGCCTTGTTTGGAAAATTGCAGGAACACGAATTAGAACTTTGTCATCTTGAACAACATGAGGAACAGGAAAAGAAGAAGAGAAATATCTCTCTAAAAGTAAAAGTAGATGAATGTAACTCATCTGATGATGAAAAAGATGACACAAATGACATGAGTCTCTTTGTAAAGAAATTCAGCAAGTTCCTAAAAAGGAACAAAAGTGCAAAAAGTGGTCAAGCAAAGAAGTTCATCAAAAACAATGACGCCTCCAATGCAAATCAAAACTTTACATGCTTTGAATGTGGGAAACCAGGCCACATAAAGATGGACTGCCCAAACTTAAAGAAAAGTTCTTTCAAAGGGAAGAACGATACTAAGACCGGACGAAGGGCTTACATTGCTTGGGAAGATAACGACACTAGTTCTGCATCTGAAGCAGAAAATGAAGAACAAGCTCACCTATCACTCATGGCATCTCATCACTCAGATGATGAAGAGGTAAATGATTCTAACCAATTTTCTTCCTCTGAATTACAATCAGCTTTCAATGAATTGCATGATGAGTACGTTAAATTAACAAAATTGTTTCTAAAACAAAAAACTGAATTAGACACATTTAGAAACATACCCTCATCATCCTCCTGTCAAAAGTGCATCACTCTTGAAAATAGAATTTCAACTTTGAGTCTTGAACTTAATAAATTAAACAAGAGTGGCAAAAGTTTAGAAAAGATAATTAATGATCAGAGACACACATCAAACCGAAGGGGTCTAGGCTTTTCAAAAAGCCATGGTTTCAAGAAACCAAGTGCTCAAAAGAAAATTATCTTTCAAAAAGAAAGTATCCATACCTTTAAAAATTCTAGGATACATGCTCATCAACCCATATGCACATATTGTAATATTCATGGGCATACACCAAACACTTGCATGATTAGAAAGTATGGTGTACCCTTAGGAACATATAAGTGGGTTGAGAAAGGGATTAACCATTTAGGATCCAAGAAATATTGGATACCTAATAAAACTTAATCTGTTTTTTAGGAAAATTTGAGAGCCGCCAGTAACTTATGGTACTTGGATAGCGGCTTCTCAAAACACATGACGGGCGATAAAAGTAAATTCTCTGTCCTGACTCGAAGGGACAAAGGATACGTCACATATGGTGATAACAACAAAGGAAAAATACTTGGAGTTGGTAGAATTGGCAAGCCACCACTCAACTACTATAGAAGGTGTATTATATGTTGAAGGAATCAAGCACAACCTTCTAAACATAAGTCAATTATGCGACAAAGGATTTCAAGTGGCATTCTACCCTGAAAAATGCATCATCAAAAGTAAGGATTCCAATAACTCTAAACTTGTTGGTAAGAGAATAAATAATATATATATGATTGACATAGATTCTACTTTACCTATAACATGTTTAGTAGCTAATGATAATCATGATGCATGGCTTTGGCATAGAAGAATAGCGCATATTCACATGGAACATTTGAATAAACTTATTAAAAAAAATTTGGTTGTTGGTTTACCCAAAATGAAGTTTGTTAAAGACAAACTATGTAGTGCTTGTCAAATGGGTAAACAAACAAAAACTTCTTTCAAACCAAAGCATATAGTTTCTTCTGATAGACCATTGCAATTACTTCACATGGACTTATTTGGTCCCTCCAAGACAAAAAGTTTTGGTGGTAATTATTATGCTCTTGTTATAGTAGATGATTTTTCTATATACAATTGGACTCTCTTCTTAGTTCATAAGAATGAGGCATTCAATTCCTTTAGCATTTATGCTAAAAGATTCCAAAATGAAAAATCTCTAAAAATCGCTGCTATAAGAAGTGATCATGGGGGAGAATTTCAAAACTCTTCTTTTGAAGAATTCTGTGATGATCTCAGGATCAATCACAATTTTTCTGCTCCTAGAACACCACAACAAAATGGTGTTGTAGAGAGAAAGAATCGGTCCTTAGAAGAACTGGCTCGAACAATGTTATACGAAACTAACCTCCCAAAATATTTCTGGGCTGATGCAGTTAGCACTGCTTGTTATGTTTCAAATCGAGTTCTTATAAGGCCAATTCTTAAGAAAACCCCCTATGAACTCTTCAAAGGTAGAAAACCAAACATCTCTCATCTTCATGTATTCGGTTGTAAATGTTTTATTCTAAACAATGGTAAGGACAACTTGGGCAAGTTTGATGCAAAAGCGGATGAAGGGATTTTCCTTGGCTATTCTCTCACGAGTAAAGCTTATAGAGTCTTTAATAAAAGAACTCTAGCCATGGAAGAATCCATTCTTGTATCTTTTGATGAAATTAATCCTATGGTAAAGGATGTGATTTCTTGCGATGACGATGACTTGCCAAGTTCCCCTACTAAAGGTAATTCTATCAAAGACATTACAACTAATACTGAGGAATTGAGAATGGATGATGATCTATCTTCTCAAAAAGAGCATACCCACTCCGACTTACCAAAAGAATGGAGGACCCATCGAAATCATCCTATTGACAACATCATCAGTGATATAAGCAAAGGTATAACTACTCGTAGAATGCTTGATGCTTGGCCTTTGTCTCTCAAATAGAACCCTCCAAGATTGATGATGCAATCGAGGATGAACACTGGATTCTTGCTATGCAAGAAGAATTAAACCAGTTTGAGAGAAATGAGGTTTGGGAACTTGTTCCTAGACCAAAGAATAGACATGTAATAAGAACTCGTTGGGTATTTAGAAATAAATCTGATGAAAATGGTGTTATTGTTAGAAATAAAGCTAGACTAGTAGCCCAAGGATACAACCAAGAAGAAGGTATTGATTTTGATGAAACCTTCGCTCCGGTTGCTAGACTTGAAGCTATTAGGCTATTACTTGCATATGCTTGTTATCTTAATTTTCAGCTATATCAAATGGACGTCAAGAGCGCATTTCTCAACGGCTACATTCAAGAAGAAGTGTTTGTAGAGCAACCTCCTAGCTTTGAAGATTACAAACATCCTTCTCATGTCTACAAGTTAAAGAAAGCCCTCTATGGCCTAAAGCAAGCACCATGAGCGTGGTATGATCGTCTAACGAATTTTCTGACAGAAAAAGGTTTTACAAAAGGGAAGGTCGACACTACTTTATTTATTAAAAAAATAAATCATCATACTTTATTAGTTCAAATCTATGTAGATGATATTATTTTCGGTTCAACTAATGAAAGTTTGTGTTGTGACTTTGGCAAAATGATGCAAGGAGAATTTGAAATGTCCATGATGGGAAAGTTGAATTACTTTCTTGGACTTCAAATAAAACAGCTTTATAATGGCATCTTCATGAGTCAATCCAAATACTGTAAAGATCTGTTAAAAAGATTTGATATGGATAACTGCAAGCCAATAGCTACTCCTATGGGATCTGGAACATACATTGACACAGATGAACCTGGTAAATGCATTGAAATATCTAAATACCGAGGTATGATCGGATCTCTTTTATACTTAACTGCCAGTAGACCTGATATAATGTTTAGTGTATGTCTGTGTGCACGATATCAATCTAAACCAAAAGAATCACATCTAGTTGCTGTTAAGAGAATCATGAAATATCTCAAAGGTACAACTGAAGTTGGACTGTGGTACCCTAAAGGAAGCATATGTGATTTGGTTGGATATTCAGATTCAGATTTTGGCGGATGCAAATCTGAGAGGAAAAGTACAAGTGGTACTTGTCACATTTTAGGCAATGCCTTAGTCTCTTGGTCTTGCAAGAAACAGGCATGTGTAGCTCTAAGCACTGTTAAGGCTAAATATATAGCAGCTGGTAGTTGTTGTGCCCAAGTGTTGTGGCTTAAGCAACAATTACGAGATTATAGCTTAGACTTAGGCTGCACTCCGCTGAAATGTGATAATACTAGTGCTATAAACCTCACAAAGAATCCTATTATGCATTCAAGAACCAAACACATAGATATAAGACATCACTTCCTAAGGGACCATGTTCAAAAGAAAGATGTATCTGTAGAATTTGTTGATACTCATAACCAACTAGCAGATATTTTCACTAAGCCCTTGGCAAAAGAACCTTTTTACAAAATTAGACGTGAACTAGGCATTCTTGATGAAGCTTACTTGTCCTAAATACTTATATATGATTATATGTATGCTTCACCATATTATCTCATGCCTACTTGAACTTAAATGTGTTTATTTATGTTTATATGTTTTAAATTTTGGGTTAAAATCATTTTCATAAGCTTTAAATTGCATAAAAATTGATTTTTCTAGAGTCAGTAACCGATTACTCTGGAGTGTAATCGGTTACAGGGTGAAACAGAGAGTTTCAGTAACCGATTACTCAGGTGAGTAACCGGTTACCCAAACCTGCTATTTCAAAATTTCACATTTTGAATTAGAGTAACCGATTACTCAAGCTTGAGTAACCGATTACTCTGTGCAGGTATTTATATAAAATTGCATTTTTCAGAACTCATCTTCTCCCTCCTACTCTCTCTCACTCGTGTAAAACCCTACCCTCTCTAGAAACTCTATTTCTAAACCGTTTTGAGTGATTTTTGTGTCCTTACATATCACATTTTTGTTTCTAAACACTCTTACCCACTCTTTTTCGTGTTTAGTGGCCAAAATCCAAAACCCCCAAATTTCCAAACTCAAAACCCTAAACCTTCAAACACCAACAATGGCTTCATCTTCAAAAAGACCACGATCTTCAAAGTCTAAGCAAGGAGAATCAACTTCCAAGACCAACCCGTTGAACTTGACGAGGCTTCTTGCTAATGACGCTCAAATGAAGGTCTTTGAGGAAAATTTCCATGGACGCACCATCTTCACTCCTAAGTACGGTAACATTGGAAACTTTGAATTTGAAGATTTTCTTTTTCCTTATCTTTTGCGGCAACAAAAACTTTTTGACTTTTGCTGCGAAGCGAACGATATTTATCCTGAGCTTGTTCGCGTATTTTACTGCAACATGAACTTTAGGAAAAATCTTATGACTTCCCATGTTTAGGGAAAGGATATTGTTTTGGATATGAAAACCTTTAGTTCTATTTGTTGTGATATACCGATGATAGGCGACATTACTGGGTTCGGCCTGGTATGTGAATGGGATGATTACGATCGCAAGAAATTCTATCTTTCTATTTGTAGAATTTCTAAGGAGGAAATAGAAAGGCGAAAGCAACAAAGCCTTGGCGAGACTGTTAAGAACAGGGATATCCTCTCTGCTGGATATCTCACGCTGGAAGATCGTTTGATCCATTATTTTCTTTCCTATGTCATTTTGCCAAAATTTTCAAATCATTCGCAAATAAGTGACATAGAGCTCCAATTGATGTATGCTATCAAGTTTAACATCAAAATTAATTGGACTAAGATGATAATGAATCAAATGTGGCATGTTCGCGGCTCCCAAAGTCCGTTGCCCTACACCATCTTCATTACCAAAATCTTAGAGCATTTCGGCATACCTTTAGAAGGTGAGACCAAAGTGGCCCTCAATCTTCGCGAAAGCAAGGTTGATATTGAGGTTGTCCACAAGATGGGATTCGTTATAGATCCTGTCACTCGTCGAACCTACAAACATCGTACCGACCGCCAACCTGCTCCTACCGACGAACTAGAACCTACTGCTGCACCAAACCAGCCTGAGTCTCATGCTCAATCTTCTTCGTCTGCTGCTATGCCCACTAATTAGATGATTATGGATGAATTGGTTTCTCTTCGAGGCTACATCACCACAAGGATGGATGCTTTCGATACTCAGAGTCACCAAATCCATTACGAACTTCATCGTCTTTCTTCGAGGCTAAGCAACATGGATGTTGATGAAGATAGTTTCGAGCCCAAGTCTTAGATTTTTTTGTCTAGGTCTCTGATTTTGTAATATGGCTGTGCACTTTCCATGAGCTTTTAAACATTGTTTGGATTTTATTTTATTCTGGATTTTGTATGAACATCTTTATTTTCGTAATTATGCAATGATGTTTATGTTTCATACATGGGGTTATTATCTTATATATATATATACATGCTTTTATATTGTTACTTGAACTTTCATATACCATGAACTATTGTATGCTATGCTCTACAAATGTCTATTGTGCTAGACTCTTGGCTTTTCTACTTTTTGATGAAGTCAAAAGGGGGAGAAAAGTTGGGAGAAGTGTATTTTCTATCAATATTTTTTCAGGCACATAATTCCAAAAGAAAGGGGGAGCATACATGCATACATATAGGGGGAGCATACTCAAGACAAGTCAAGAGATATCAATAAGTATGATGCTCTCAGAAAATTACACTTTCAAGAAGACATTGGTTTGTCATCATCAAAAAGGGGGAGATTGTGAAGAAGATCTCTGCTTCTGACCTTGGCACGGTTTTGATGAAGACACCAACATCACCAAAAAGAAGAAAAGGAAGACTACTTATGAAGACAAAGAAGATCAAAGCTTCAAGACAATAGACTAAGTCTTTATAGGTACTTCTATCCTAAAACTCTTAGTATATACAAAGTTATAATGCTCAAACCATTTTTAAGAAAAGTTGAAACACTTTAGAATTTGTTAAAACAATTTTCAAAAATAGTATGTAACAGGTTACTTCTTTTAAGTAACAGGTTACATGTGTGAGAAAAGAGTTATCCAACTGAAAAACTGTTTTTTGAATACTGAGTAACCGATTACTCAAAAGTGAGTAACCGATTACTCAAAATAAATTTTAAATAAATGTTGGACAGAAAGTTTGAGTAACCGATTACTCAAAGTAATTTTTGAAAATGTCCAAACAGAAAGTTTGGGTAACCGATTACCCAAAGTGAGTAACCGGTTACTGAGAGCTGTTGGAAGAGTTTTCAGATTTCAAAGTGAAAGGTTTTCACTCCAAACGAAATCTCTTCACTCCAAACAACTCCTACACTTTCAGAAAGACACCTAGGGTGTTTTGGAAATCTATATAAAGGCTCTAAACTCACACACAAACACACACACAATTTTCATACAACTATGTCACAACTCTAAAAAGCTCTTACACTTATTCTGAAAATATTTCTTTGAACTTTTGGCAACTAGTTCTTAAACTTTCAAAGTACTTTTTCAAAGTTGTTTTAGTTCAAGGGTTTCAAAGGTTTTCATATAAAGAGCATTATTATCTTGGTATATATATTCAGAGTTGATTGGATTGCAAGTTATACAAATTTCATACTTGTAAAGGCAATCTGCCATTGTTATACATTCTTCATTTGTGCAAGATTACTTTCTTTCACGGGGTGTGAAACGAAAGGGGAATAGAATCACTTGGAAAGGTTTTTTCCAAGAGTGAATAAGAATTAGGGAGTGTGTAAGGTACATAGAAATCTCGGGGTGAGATATTGTAATTACAACTCATAATTCTTAGTGGAAAAATCTCTTGTGTGGCAAGAGTACTAGACGTAGCCTTCGGTGGACAAGAAGGTGAACCAGTATAAAAATCCCTGTGTATTCTCTTCTCCCTTATCTGTTTCATTATCACCTCCCAATGTTGTGTAATGTATTCGAGGGATTTGTGGTGCCCTTGAGGTTAGAAGATACAAAACAATGCATTTTAATATCATAGTAAAATATGATAATGTTGTAATGTTTAAAATGGTTAACAACTTAATTGCCAAATATGGTACTGTTGTCCAAAAAACATCAAAAAGGCAATACTAAATTGCTAAATAACATCTAAATGACATCTAAATATTATATCATTACATTTATAAATATATAATAACATTACATAGGTCGGCTTGTTATGCTTAATAGGCTTTTTAAAAAGCCTGAATCTGATTTACTTAGGTTAAATATGTTATTGGAGAAGCTTAAACCTAACATGTTTACTAAAAATGTCTAGTCTGACATGACCTGTTATAGACTAGCTACTAGGCCTCTGATAGGCTGTCTAACTTGTTTCTACCCTTAATATTCATCAAAATCAAATGATTGAACACTTGCATTCAAAACACTGCTATTATTATTTGATAGCGTGATAATAAGTATTTTTGTAAACTTACACTCACCCTCATCTAAGTTTCTTTAAAACATTCATTTCACTATTAATAGATTCACGGTTTTAAGTTATTTTTAATTTCAAGTTAGGCTCATATTTTTTCGAGTAGGTCTTTGAAATTTTTTTCTTTTCATAAATTGGTTATTTAAGTTAATTTAAATTTTTAAATGGATCTTATGTATGGTTATTCATTTGTTTAATTGATTAAAATGCATTTTTTTAATGTTCAATCTCTGAAAAGTAATAGAGATATTGTGTAGATTTTTCCATTTTGAATTAGGTAATAATAAAATTGTGTTTTTTCATTGAAAATTAGAAAGATTTAAGAAAAATCATGATGGTGGGACCAAACATAGCTCCCTCATTAATGAAACAGAAAAATATATATACATTCTCATTATTTTAAAATAGAGATATGAATGAGTATTCGGATGTGTGGGTACTAGTGGGTAATACTTGTAATGTGTTGGATCTGATACGTATTTTTGGACTTGCAGGTTATTGAGACTCGAGATTTTGAGACTCGTTGTTTGATGGGTCTGAGTTTGGGAAATGAGGCATCCTGACCCGAGGGTAACCGAACCTACTTTTACTTCCTAAATCTATATATATAACAATATAATTGTAATGCCATTTTAATCATAATTGTAATGTTATATTGTTAACTCATAATTATAATATCATATTAATTCATAAATATGATATTATGTAATGTTATTGAAGAGTTCTTACTAAATAAATTTTAAATCGATCATGATATTTGAAGTTATTTTTTATATTAGTTTGAATAAATAAGTTGTGTTTATTGTATTTAAATTGTGTTTTATAATTTTTTCTCGATAATTGCCTAAATAACATATTGGATCGTAGAAAACAAACACACAATTGCATAAATTACTCGCAATTATTTTTAATATTTTTGAATTTCTGTATACTAAAGGATCCGTTGGATACCTAAGGACCTGCAGGTAGTAGACGCAATGAGTGTCCGTACAAGTTCTGGGCGAGTCAACATCTAAAAATGAAGCAATAGGGCAAGTGCAACCTAACTACCTGGAGCCCTCCAAACCTATTATCATCCCTAATTTAAAATATGCGAAGTTCAAAGTTCCAGTTTGGCTACTTAAAAAACACTAATGCTTGGACTTGGCTGGTTAACTAATTTGAAGGTTTATTTTTTCTTTCCGTTTATCAATTTGTTCCCATTATCATGTTTATTTTACTAATTTAATATTTCAAAACACCTTTTCATTAATAGTTATTACCAATATTGAAAAACCTTGTCGGACACCAAAATGAAAAAGATATTTTATATTAAGTTTAATTGATTTAAACGGATAAACTATTCGGTCAGACCGAGTAATTTCATATATAAAATATTTGTGCATTCGCACGGGGGTAGTTTATTTCTACACATGTTTAGAATCATTAATGTCTTGAATTAATTTTAGGAACATATATATAATACATATGTATATATAAGAAGATAAATATTCATAAATTAGTACTTGTTTAAATATAACAGATGATCATGTACATATATAATGATTACACGTAAAATATAATATTGATAAATATTTGAAATGGAATATATGATGATTACACCAAAATTATACCAAAAGTAGACCAAAATGACATAGATTGTTTGATTTTATCTTCATGAATCAAACCTGCAATTACAAATGATATGAAAAATTTAATTGTTTTGGTATGAAATGAACTGTAATTGTTTGTAATAAGGTGTAACAGGTTAAAACGTTAGAATATGATGTTTAAATGAAATGTAATAAGAAATAAATATGACTTACATTTAATAGTAGGTATTATAGTGTTACTTGTTTATAGGTTTTGGAAAACCTTTTTGAAGATAACATTTATGATAGTGTTGATTGTTTTTCCTTCCTTGTCATGTATTAATATTTTAAGTTCTTCCATTGATTGAACTCTTGAAAAAACAATATATAGTTGATCATGACTAAAAACTGGTTGAGATAGATACAACCCAAAACTTGCTAGTGATTGCCCTTGTGACATGTTGATTGTCATAGCATATGAAACAATCAACAGAAATTGTTTCCTTGTTAATTTGAAAGAGCATGGTGAATGGGATGGAGACAAACTCATTCGTGGAATGTAAAAGATCTTCCCAACATTTTTGTCTGTCATTACCTTCGCTTTGATGACATGGGTTGCAAGTCTATTTACAATCATTCTGGTTCCATTGCACAAGCCTTCAGACTGATCTAGATTTCTCAAAATCATAATTGATGTTTCTACTTTCAATTTGATTTTGTGGTTAGGCAATCCTGAAGTTCTGAGGGAGTTTAGAAAATATGAGCTTAGATACTCCCTTTCATCACCTTCATTTGAAACAAAATATATTAATGTTCACAACATAAAATTTATGAATATGTAAAAAAATATGATTGACCGGTCTACCTGTGATTAATGATAGGACATAATCATTTATTTCATCAAGTGTTTCAATTGTTGACGCCAAAATAGCTATACATTGTAGAAATTTCTGATTCATGTATTCATCAACTAAATTTGGATAAGTACTTTTAACTATAGCATGAATGGAATTATCATAATTAGTTATAAAAAATTGTCCAGGTATCTCAATCAATGCATAGCCATCATTTGGCTCTGACAATTTTTCATCATCTACATCTAAAATCCATTTTTCAATTTTCTTGAATGTTGTTGTCATTTATAAAGAGCTTTGAACGATACATTGTGTTTTTAATAGTTATAGAATAGTCTCATATGCACTAAGTGAGATTTATATTAGAATAATATAGACAAAAAGAAATAGGACCACGAAGAAAAAATAATATCACCTTTAGCTCCTCGGATCTTTGCAAGGGTGAGTATGACAAGTATTGGACCGAACTTGTGATCTTGTTCATATTTAAGCAGTTGTGTTGCAAATTGGTCCCACAATGTACAACTAATGTTATTCCCTCTGCAATGATTAAATAAATTAGTCATGTAAATTTTTTCACAAAAAGTATGACTTAAACATAGTTTTTGCCTTAAAGATGAACTTTGGCCTCGCATAATGAAGATGACCTTCTTTGGCATTGATTCTGGCTGGCTCATCTCTATGTCAAAAAACTCTCCAATGACATCTGAAAATAATATTAAACAAATCAATTAGAATTGACAACTATTGATAAAGACACGTAAGTGCATATATGTAAAAATATACTAAATTGAAGGAAAGATGTAAATTACCAATTAAAACATCAGTGACAGCAACTCCACTGAGGATGTCCTCAAATGCAGTGAATCGATAAATATAAGGAGGAATCTCTGACAATGGCTTGCTTTCATTATGACCCCCTTATGGAATATTAACTTGAAATGGTTATTAGAACCTCTATATTGCCCTTCATTACTAACAATAACAAAATTCTCAGCAATATAACTTTCGACCCTCTTGGAGTTGAGGCTCCCATTGAGAAATATCGTAATTCTTGACAATAGCTTTATCTTGTTACCCTAATTTACAGAAGAAAAAATAATACAGAGAAAAAATAATGATATATATACATAAAAATGGTTTAATAGGCAAAAACGTAGAGTCAAAAAACTATATTTTCATCCATGAAAATCATTTCTAAGGATAGCACCGACGATCTATCCACACGCCATAGGCCAATAATTATGACCTTAATCTTCCAAGTATCTTTGACAGCATTGATTTCTTCAATGAAATTGACTCTACATGTCATATATGCAATAATATTTTTAAAAGTGAAGTAAGTTGTTGACAATATATGAGAACACAATATTTGTTTTCTAAAATCAAGAAAGGGAGAGATGAAGAGGTATAAAAATGAAAGGGATAGTAATAAAAGGGAATCAAATATTGTATTGAGATTTTTAGAGTTTTGAATATTAATAAACATTAACTTATTTTTTAATATTAATAAATATTAAAAATAATATTAATCATTAAAATGAGAGTTAATACATTAAGTTTAAATTTTTTAACGTGTTTGATGGACAAATCATGCGTGATGATTAAAAGGAATACATCGGGAATATATAACGTAAATCAATCATGCATGGTGATTAAATATAATTGTATGAATTATTACCTATTCCTTAATTTGAGGGAATACTCTATATTATCTTTAAATTACCATGTGTAACCATTTTGTATAAATTTTAAATTACCATGTATAATCGTTTTGTGTAAATTTATTGGGGTGTGAATTAATAGAAGGAAAACATGGCCAGTGAATTAAGGAAAATTAACTTAAATTAATCTGAAAATTAAGGAGGGAAAATTTTCATTGAGGTGATAACACATGTCCTAGGTGATATGGCGCAGAGTTTTATTTATTATATAGTATATAGATTAGTCATTTTTATCTATAAATGTATAAGTATATGTAAATGCAAAATTTTATATAATCAATTAATAATTATGTATTTATATTGAAGTAATTTCTCTCAATCTTTTTTGGACCGGATAAAATAAAAGATTAGAATAGTGTTTCATTTTTTAATTTTAGGTGAATCGTCCGGTTTACTTCCTCGGTTATTACAGTTTAACCAGTTTTAACACGACCTTACCAAAATTTCATCGGTTCAAAGCATTTCAACCCTTCATTCGATTAAGACTATAATTCATAATCTTTTCAAGTTCGGTCAGCAATCGGAATAATCGAATCGCCCAGTCCCTTCCAATTCTCTCAATAATGGTTATTATATCAAATAAAAATAGAAATTAAAGTTTAGTTGTAGATTCAAACTTTGCAGTTGAGCTTTTCTCCTTCTCTTTAAAATAAAAAAAAATTAATAAAACTGTGCCATAATTTGATATTCATAAATAATAATACAATACATTAGTAAATTAATGTTAATTAATAAAGTTTTTTTGTTATGAAAAGAAATTTTAATATATTCTTTTGTATCTTTTTTTGTTACTACCAAAGATATCTCTCATCTTATGGATAAAGAATTAATCTCTTTCGGGGTGTGTGGTTGCTACTCCCAACAAGTGTCGCTTATAAGAATTTAATAATTGATCTTTTGATCATCCTAAGGACCTAGCGGAGCCTTACACTACTAGCTCAATGTCTTTAACGTATTTTTTTAGCTAATTTGTATAAGAAGAAAATAATAATAACAAATATATAAATGGAGAAACATATTTTTGTACATTGAAATTGTAAAAGAGTTATTCTTAATGGAGAAAAAAATGTATGCACTGACAGTGTAAAAGTTTTATACATTGTCACTGCATCACCCACAATTCGTATTTAATCATTATTGACTCTTCAAAAAGTAATACAAATGAATAGTTGATCATGTACTGACTGTGTATAAATATTTATGGTGATAGTGCATAGATATTACATTTTTGTTAAGAAAGACCTATAAAGTTGAGCTTACTCTTAAATAATTGAGTTCCACTTCAAACTTAATCTTAAATTAGGATTTAATAACATGAAGCAATATGTTAGCTGTGTGTACCAAAAAAAATTATCAAAAATATCTTTAATCGATTTGAAGTTAAGTTTTCGTGAAAGTTATTTTAGTTAATAACTTCAAATGTGGTAATCCTTTCACCCTAATACTCGAAACCTATTTAATTACTAAACTCCTCAGGTCACTGCTTTCAAGAAGACAAATGAGTTTCCTCCTTGCCAGTTTCTTCGTTGTCGGTTTTTCACCATCTTCCATCTTGAAGTCGTTACTTTTTTATCTTCTTCATAGTCATTGTTTGGGGTTTGATCTTTTTCTTGAGAGAAGAAATAAATATATAAAGAATAATATGCAATAAAATCATTCCAAGAAGAAGGTTATTTTTGGTATTATTGTTTGTAATATTTAAAAAGGCTCATTCACTTTTTTCATTTTTCTTCAACAAATCAAGTTCTAAGATTCTCAGCAAGCCCACTTGAATGGGTGGGTGGTAGGATTCACACATCTAAATGCATAATAGAAAGTTCTAATTTCACGGCCTAATTTAACCAATGTGTGAATAACTTTAGGAACTACTCCCTTAGTTTATCTCCTAAATTGTTAAAGTTTGGTATGAGCCATAGATGAATCTTGTTGACGAACAAGAAGGATGAGAAAGAAAAGCTTGAACAAAGCTTGAAGAAAGAAGGAGAAATGATAGAGAATCAAAAACTCTATTGAAAATGAATAACTTTTCTCAATATTGTAAATTATATTTCTCATTGTTCTCAATGTTATTACAAAGTGTAGAAGATCCTTTTATATACTACATCTAATATATACAATACAACTATTTCAACATAAATCTCACCTTACTGAATTGTATTATATTTGTATTTGATGTGCAATGACTCATATTCAATGGATTGAGTCTCTTCTCATCATAGAAGTAATACAAGTTATGGGTTTGGACTGATGTAAAGGGTTGGGGTAGAGGACTATATATTTATGTTATGTAAACCTAATGTAACGAGGAGAACACTAGCTAAACACAAATTCTTATTCTCTAATAATATATAGTGGTAGCCTCTCAAAGCTCTTGGGGACGTAGGCAAAATTGGCCGAACCTCGTTACCAAATTCCTTGTGTTAGTTTCTTCTCTTTTACTATTTGATTGATTGCTTGTTCCCAACAATTGGTATCAGATGGCTCTTAACCCAGGTGCCAAATTCGAGGTGGGGAAGTTTGATGAAACTAGTAATTTTGGATTGTGGCAAATGAGGGTTAAGGATGTGTTGGCCCAACAAGGTCTATCAAAGGCGCTGTGTGAGAATAAACCAGATGGTATAGACCAACTGAATTAGGAAGAGTTGAAGGAGAAGACTGCAGGAACCATACGGCTCTGTCTATCAAATGAGGTGATGTATCATGTTATGGATTTGACGTCACCATCAGAGGTATGAGAGACATTAGAGAAGCGGTTCATGTCCAAGTCTATAACAAATAAGTTGTATTTGAAACAGAGACTTTATGGCTTGAAGATGCACGAGGGTACTGATTTGCAACAACATCTCAACATTTTTAATCAAGTGATAAATGACATGCAGAAACTTGATGTGAATGTTGATGATGAGGACAAAGCAGTAATATTACTATGTTCTCTGCCAAATTCCTATGAACACTTGGTGACAACATTGACATACGGGAAAGACTTAATCAAACTAGATGAGATCATATCTGCACTTTTATCCCACACTCAAAGAAGACAGGATATATGAGAATGGTCTTAGGGTGATGGCCTGTATGTGAAAGGGATCCAAGCACGTGGAAGGAGACAAGGCATAGGAGGTCTTGCCAAAGGGAAAATAACAAATTTCAGGGGAAGAACACCAGTATAGTGCTTTAGGTGCAAACGGACTAGGCATTACAAAAAGGATTGTCCCAATGAATGGAGTCCTAGCAAGCCGATGGGGAAAGATAAAGTATCTACATTTGCAAATGTTGCACAGAAAGATGACTCTGGTTACAACAGTGAAGTTGATCTACTATCTGTATCATCAAATAATAGCACAGATGAGTGGATATTTGACACTTGTTGTTCCCACCACATGACGCCAAACAAAGAATGGTTCACCACATACAGGGCAGACAATTTTGGTTTCGTGTATCTCGGAAGTAATAAAGCATGTGGAATTATTGGCATGGGACAAATCAAAATTGTCATGGGTGATGGTGTAGTGAAGACGTTATGTGAGGTTAGGCACATACCAGATTTGAATAAGAATTTGATTTCTTTGGGGACATTGCAGGCTAAAGGATTTAACTATAGAGCTGATGGAGACAATAATATTCTTCGAGTATGCAAAGTGTAACACCCCAAATTTATCCTCCTTGAAATTAGGTAACAGTCTTGAGGAATGGGGCATACTGCTAGATTCTCGCTTGAGCGAGAGGACCTCGGCCAAGCGAGAGGATCAGTGTTTTGAAATTGGAAATTCAGGGAGTCTCGCCCAAGCGAGGAATGGGTCGCTTGAGCAAGAGGAAGCCTGTTGAGACTGTAACGACCCGATTTTCTACCCTTGAAAATTTTTCGTTTAATTTAATTTCATTCAATCGCTCATAACTCACATTACCATTTTAATATCCTTACTTCAAAATCTTATTTCCCCTCCTCACACTCAATCCATGAATCAATAACCACATACATAATCATTTTACCTAGAACTTCTCATGAATCATTCTTGGAACTAATCTTATAACCTATTATATTATCATACAATTAATCTTGTAGAAAAACATAATTCATTCATATCATTCCCTATGAGTACTAAGACCTCAAAGGTTCTGATCCTCCGAAATAACATTACGCATGGTTACAAATATCCATATAATGGTTAGTCATGATTACAATCATTTAAATCCGCAGGTAATCATTTAGAATACGAAAAACATAAATAGTGAATCCAAAGTCTAAAGCTCCTAAAGCTCCCGACCTGGCATACTTCATTCGTCTATTTACCTGCAATGGGATTATCGATGACAACAGTACAAAACACACAAAGGAGTAAGTCATTAATTCAATAAACGTCATTATAAGATAATCCACATTAGAAAAAGGAGTTAATAAACCATTTGTTTTATAAATTCATTTTGTGCTACATTACTTGAGCCAAAGTATTGCTACATAGCTTGAGCCAAAGCGTTGCTACATAACTTGAGCCAAAGTATTGCTACATAACTTGAGCCAAAGTTTTGCTACATAGCTTGAGCCAAAGCATTGCTACATAACTTGAGCCAAAGTTTCGCTACATAGCTTGAGCCAAAGCATTGCTACATAACTTGAGCCAAAGTATTGCTACATAGCTTGAGCCAAAGCATTGCTACATAACTTGAGCCAAAGTATTGCTTCATAACTTGAGCCAAAGTGTTGCTACATAACTTGAGCCAAAGTGTTGCTACATAGCTTGAGCCAAAGCATTGCTACATAACTTGAGCCAAATTATTGCTTCATAACTTGAGCCAAAGTGTTGCTACATAACTTGAGCCAAAGTGTTGCTACATAGCTTGAGCCAAAGCATTGCTACATAACTTGAGCCAAAGTCGCTAACCATTTATGGTCGGCTAAAAATATGTTTCCTTTTCATTGATTTCACTATCAACCATTTCCTGTAAATCCACGCCATCTTTAGTATAAACACACCCATATATGTTTATACTAAACATGTGATTCACAATATAATTATTGCATGATCAGAAATACACACGTTTTCCATCTTCCGTAAATCTACGCCTACTTTAGTATAAACACACCCATGTATGTTTATACTAAATGCGTAATTCACAACTCAATCATTGCATAACCAGAAAATACTTACATTTTCTATTCCAAATGCACAATTAAAGACTTATCCTTACCTTGGTGAGTATTGGGGTTCGGTTCTTGGCAACTTCTCGAATTCTACCAACACCACCTCCAACCTTAGGATCTCTCTTCTCATCCCACCACATAACACAATGTTAGTTATTTATTCCAAATATTACATAAACAACTTATTTTGCATCATTTAATCATACAAAATATTCATCATCAATATTCAACCATCTAAAACATGCATAACATCTCATATTTCAATATTTGGGGGTAAACTCATCTTCTACCTCTAACATTTTACTCATTCTCTCCTTTTACCACATTTTCACTTTTAGGGTTTTTGGGGTTTTCATGAATCAACCCACAACCTTTTCCATTCTTGAGATACTATCTCTAAACCAAGAGTTTACAAGATAAAAACAACATAAAACGAACCATAACTCTAACGGATGAGTTTCCATGATTTCTCATGTTATGAAAATAAATCCAACATACCCAAAACAAGTTAGAGAGGAAGAAGAAGAGTTAGGAATAAGAGGTTTACCTCTTCGCAAGCTCTAAAATGAGTCCTAAGGCTCCTTGCTCTTGAAAAGCTCCCTTCTCTCTCTTCTCTTCAAGTTCTAACCCTAAAATGTGTTTGGGGTTTCTATTTTTAAAGAGCAGTCGTTGGGTTCTCGCTCAAGCGAGCCCATTCTCGCTCAGGCGAGAATCTCACAGTAGCAATTTTCGCTTAACGCATAGATGTAATCGATTACATGGATTGTGTAATCGATTACATCGTGTAAAATGCACATATCTGATGCTTTTATCTGCATGTAATCGATTACATGTATTGTGTAATCGATTACATCATGTAAAATGCACATATCTGATGCTTTTATCTGCATGTAATCGATTACATGTATTGTGTAATCGATTACATCATGTAAAATGCACATATCTGATGCTTTTATCTGCATGTAATCGATTACATGTATTGTGTAATCGATTACATCATGTAAAATACACATATCTGATGCTTTTATCTGCATGTAATCGATTACATGGACTGTGTAATCGATTACACTGCCCAAAATTGCCATTTCTCGCTCGGGTGATACAACTCTCGCTCAGGCGAGAATCCTCCAGTATTGCCCAAGATTTCACCCTCCCAGATGCACCTCTCTCACTCAAGCGAGAATCTCTGGATCAAGCGAGGCTTCCAGAACTGATACTCTAATTTTTAAAGACTAAAATTCGGGGTGTTACAGAGACTGTGAGATTCTCGCCTGAGCGAGAATCCCTCGCTTGAGCGAGAGCGTGAAAGCTGAAATTAAAAAGGCGTGATTTTCTCGCCTGAGCGAGAATGGGCTCGCTTGAGCGAGAACCCGAAGAGGTAGTGGTTTATTGTTGATACCCTACCCGAAGAGGTAGTGGTTTATTATTGATACCCTACCCGAAGAGGTAGTGGTTTATGGTTGATACCCTACCCGAAGTGGTAGCGGATTATTGTTGTTATCCTACCCGGAGTGGTAGTGGATTATTGTGGTTATCCTACCCGAAGTGGTAGTGGAGTATTGTGGTTATCCTACCCAGAGTGGTAGTGGATTGTTGTGGCTGTCCTACCAGGAGTGGTAGTGGATTATAGTGAACTCGACCTGCCCGATGTGGTATGGGGATAACTAGACCTGCCCGAAGTGGTATGGATAATAACTCGACATGCCCGATGTGGTATGGATAATAACTCGACCTGCCCGATGTGGTATGGGGATAACTCGACCTACCCGATGTGGCATGGATAATAACTCGACCTGCCCGATGTGGTATGGATAATAACTCGACCTGCCTGATGTGGTATGGGGAAAACTCGACCTGCCCGATGTGGTTTGGGGATAACTCGACCTGCCCGATGTGGTTTGGGGATAACTCGACCTGTCCGATGTGGTATGGGAATAACTCGAACTGCCCGATGTGGTATGGAAATAAACTCGACCTGCCCGATGTGGTATGGAAAAATGGAATCGATGAATACGATTAAAGGAAATATGAAGGATGAGAATGAGGATGTGATTGATAAAGTAATATTCATGTTATAGAATATATATTATGGGATATATATACTATAGGGTGAATTTGAAGGATGACAATGAGGATGTGGATGATCAAAGTAATATTCATGCTATATGATATATATTATGGGATATATATACTATAGGGTGAATATGAAGGATGAGAAATGAGAATGTCAAAATAAAAGTAATATGCATGCTATAAGATATTTATTATGGGATAAATATACTATAGGGTGAATATGACTGATGAAAAGGAAGATGTTAAGAATGAAAGTAATATACATGGTGTAGGAGATATATTATGGGATATATGTTCTATAAGGTGGATATGAATAATGAGATGTACGATGTTTTCGAAAGAACGTAATATGCATGCTATAGAATATATATTATGGGATATATATATTATAGGATGAATATGAATAACGTGGAAGTGAAAGGAGTAAGATATGAATACTTACATTTACGTATTTATGGTTATAAATTATATTAAATTTTAATCGTATTTGAAATGTGGATTTTCATGTAATGTTAGTTTTTGAACTAATGACTTACTCCCTTGTTTTGTGTGTTGTTTATGATAATCCCATTGTAGGTAAATGAAGGATTTGAGGAGGAAGCTCACTTAGGAAGCTTATGTGTTTATTATCTTGATTGTCTTTATTGCTGTTTGACATTGCAGTTGATTTGATAACTTTTTGGGATGAATGTAAATCTGAATAGGACAATACTGAGTTATGTAGTTATGGAGATTATAACTCTTAGAAACCCACACTGATCGTATGTGGTAATTACTAAATGCATAAATTATGTTTTTCCGCAACATGAATTGCATGATAACGTAATAGGTTAAAAGATTAGTGTCAATGAATTATTCATGAAGGTTTTTCAGTAAAATAATGAATGTATGTAAGGAAAGATTTTAAATAAACAAAAAAATTTCAAGGGTAGAATTTGGGTCCTTACAATATGGTATCAGAGCATAGTTAATTTTGCGGCCTAGGGCATGGCCTTACTTGCTCCTTTGTAACATGTTTATGATTTGACTGGTTGAGATTGTATGAATTGAATGTTTAAAGGATGTAGCTTTGGTATAGTAACATGTGCTATGAGACTATGTGATAACCTAACATGTGTGAGTTAAATATGTATACTAACTACCAATGAGCGCAAGTTAAGACATGGCTGGAAGAGGAACGAGTCAGAACGTTCAGAATGATTTGTTGGTTCAGATGGTGGCTACACTCCAACAGATGAACGAGAACTTGCGTAGTTTGAATCAGAACCCCGCACCGAGTCCGAGTTCGCAAAACCTAGTCCCACCTGGACCGACAGAGTACCGAGGTCTAGATGAGTTTTGCAAAAGGAACCCCAGTCAGTTCCATGGGGGATTTGCTCCTGATGTTGCCCTTGAGTGGATTCAGGGAATGGAGCGGATCTTCCGGGCCATGAACTGTTCGGAGGCTCGGAAATTGGCCTATGCCACTTACATGCTAGTGACGGAGGCCGAGAACTGGTGGGAGTTCACTAGACGCCAAATGGAGACGGAGGGACAATTGATTTCCTGGATTACTTTCAAGGCGAAATTCCTTCACAAATACTTCCCTGTTGATCTGAAAAGGAAGAAGGAAATGAAGTTCTTGAAGTTGGAACAGGGAAACATGTCGGTTGGGGAATATGCGGCTAAATTCGAGGAATTGGCCCGGTTTGTCCCTACTCTGAGTTGGAAGTGGACGGACGATCCAAGTGCTCTAAATTCGAATTGGGTTTAAGACCCAAGCGAAAAAGGATGTTCAGACATCAGGAGATTGCTGACTTAGCTACTTTGGTCAACAAGTGCAGGATGTACGAGGATGACCTGAAGGCGGATGAGTTGGCGACCCCCGAAACAAATTTCCCCCGGGACTATGGACCCCAACGCAACCATATGCAAGGAAGGGGTAAGGAGAGAGTGGGGGATGACCAGAAGCTTTATGCGGCGATCACTGTTCATCGTGACCGAAATTTCCGAAGGTCTGGCTCACCTACCGTTCCTACCAAAGGGGTTTCTACTCCCATGTGCAATAAGTGCGGTAAACTTCATTAAGGAAGTACGTGCCCGGGAAAAGGGAATGGATGTTTCCACTGCAAGGAGTTTGGGCACATTAAAACGTTTTGTCCCAAGCTAGATCAGAGACTAAATGTCATTCATGCTGAGGAGGCAAGGGACCACGGTCAAAAGGTTACCCCGAGTGGCGCAGGGACATTAGGTGTTGATGGTCCGGCGAGAGGTAAATTGCATGGTGACAGGTATTCCTTTTAGTGTTGTTTAATCGGGAGCGACACACTCCCTATATTTGTTGAATGTGTGAACCGACTGAGATAGTACACCAAGTTGTTGTTTTCGACTTAGTTGTACCCACCCCACCCAGTGTACCGGTGGTGGATGTCGTTATGGGTGTCTCAGTGTACGGTTGGAGTAAATGGTAGAACCTTTACCATAGTGTTGATATGCGCAATGATGTCCCAGCTGGATTTAATCCTGGAAATGGACTAGCGGTCAGCAAATCGTATTATGCTTAACTGTGTGATAATTGTTGAAGTGAAGATTTAAGATCTAGTTTGCATTGATATGTATGTGTATACTAAGGGGTAAGACTTATACTGCTAGTTGAGGAAAGAGACTAGTTGAGTTACTTACCCCGTCAATGTGATGAATGCATTTGAATAAACGTGAAACATTTGGTCTCGAATGACCGGTTCGTTTGGAGTAGGACATTGGCAATGCACGATATAGTGGTGGTGTACCTCAATTATTTGTTTTGAATGTTGCACCGGCAAAAGTGTTTCTGTTTCGTGAACGTCAGTAAGTGTTGTGTATGATTGTAGTGTAACCATATGAGAGAAAAAGTTTTGGTGATGTTGAAAAGATTATGCAAACTGTGTTTCACGACGTGGTTGCCATGAGTTGTGGGTTCAAACCATTTTCGAAAATCATTTTTGGGTGAAACATAGCTTGTAGCTTAACATTGATTTAGTATCATGTTGGAGAATCCCAAAATTTTAGCAACGGTATCTGAATAAATAAGAGGTTGTTAAAGGATGTGGTGATACGATGATGACCATGTATTTCTAGACGTAATGCAAGTGGGTTAATAAAGTTATATTTGCTAGCGAAATTGGAGTAACCAAACCTAACGCCTGTTGAGGGATTGAGTGTTTGTCGACTTGCATTTGTCGATTGGTAACAGAGTATCTAGTTTTGAGGTGAATTGATGGTTTTATGGGTTCAATTGAGGCTAAGGATCGGTAATTCCTTTCTATGGTAAGATTTGACGACAGAAATATTTGACGTAATTGGATAATTACTGGATAGTTTGATTGTATACAATGGAAGAGACGCTAAGAGTCTTATTGTATAGATGTTTTGTTGAATGAGTAAAATGAAATTATGCTAGTTTCTTGAGTGGGAGTGGAACTAGCTAGTGTATAATGGATGCTAAATGAGGCTTTAGGAGTGGATAAGGGATAAGGAGTTCCCCATTCGCTGAATTTCGGGAGTGTTATCGGGATTCTTAACGTATGTGGGGATTGTCAGTTGGATAAGTCCTAGAGACCTATGGTTCTTGACGAATATAGGAAAAGTATTTAGTCTGAATTACAGTTTAGTTCTCATGGTATTCGAGTGGATCGAGGCTAGGATCTTAATATTTGGACATTGATGAATTGGTTTTGTGATATCACGGTTTAGTGTTATATGCCCTTAGTGGTCGTTTAAGTAATCTTAATGGATTAGAGGATCGAGTATGATTTTGGTGGAGTATTCCTTATGCCTAAAGTCTAGGCGATGACATTATTTCCAAGAATGGTCTAATAAAATTTTCGGGGACGAAAATTCCTATAAGAGAGGAGGGATTGTAACACCCCAAATTTATCCTCCTTGAAATTAGGTAACAGTCCTGAGGAATGGGGCATACTGCCAGATTCTCGCTTGAGCGAGAGGACCTCGCCCAAGCGAGAGGATCAGTGTTTTAAAATTGGAAATTCAGGGAGTCTTGCCCAAGCGAGGAATGGGTCGCTTGAGCGAGAGGAAGCCTGTTGAGACTGTGAGATTCTCGCCTAAGCGAGAATCCCTCGCTTGAGCGAGAGCGTCAGATCTGAAATTTGAAAAAGGCGGGATTTTCTCGCCTGAGCGAGAATGGGCTCGCTTGAGCGAGAACCCGACGACTCCTCTTTAAAATAGAAACCCCAAACACATTTTAGGGTTAGAACATTGAAGAGAAGAGAGAAAGGAGAGCTTTTCAAGAGCAAAGATCCTTAGGACTCATCTTAGAGCTTGAGAAGAGGTAAACCTCTTGTTCCTAACTCTTTTTCTTCCTCTCTAACTTGTTTTGGGTATGTTGGATCTTTTTTCAAAATATGAGAAACCATGGAAACTCATCCTTTAGAGTTATGGTTCATTTTATGTTGTTTTCTCTTGTAAACTCTTGGTTTAAAGTTGGTATTTGATGAATGGAAAGGTTTTGTGGGTTGTAAGGACCCAAATTCTACCCTTGAAAATTTTTCGTTTATTTAAAATATTTCCTTACATACATTAATTATTTTACTGAAAAACCTTCATGAATAATTCATTGACACTATTCTTTTAACCTATTAAGTTATCATGCAATTCATGTTGCGGAAAAATATAATTCATGCATTTAGTTATTACCACATACGACCAGTATGGGTTTCTACATTTACGTATTTATGGAAGTGAAAGGAGTAAGATATGATTACTTACATTTACGTATTTATGGTTATAAATTATATTAAAGTTTAATCGTATTTGAAATGTGGATTATCATGTAATGTTAGTTTTTGAACTAATGACTTACTCATTTGTTTTGTGTGTTGTTTATGATAATCCAATTGTAGGTAAATGAAGGATTTGAGGAGGAAGCTCACTTAGGAAGCTTATGTGTTTATTATCTTGATTGTCTTTATCGTTGTTTGACATTGTAGTTGATTTGATAACATTTTGGGATGAATGTAAATCTGAATAGGACACTACTGAGTTATGTAGTTATGGAGATTATAACTCTTAGAAACTCATACTGGTCGTATGTGGTAATTACTAAATGCATGAATTATGTTTTTCCGCAACATGAATTGCATGATAACGTAATAGGTTAAAAGATTAGTGTCAATGAATTATTCATGAAGGTTTTTCAGTAAAATAATGAATGTATGTAAGGAAAGATTTTAAATAAACAAAAAAATTTCAAGGGTAGAATTTGGGTCCTTACACAAAGGTGTTATGACTGTGATGAAGTGTAAGAGGATGATGAGTCATATATTACACATTATTCATAACCTTAATTTACCATTGTTAATGATTTGTGGTGTATAATTGGCTTTGTTTGGCATGATTTAGTATTTTAGCCTTTATTGGACTATTATTCCTAAAATGAGTTAATTTGAGATTATTTACCCTAATTAAATCTAATTCCAATTTTAGGTCATATTTAGCACCAAAGATATTTTGGGCAATACAAGTGGAGGATGTGTGCTAAAGTGAATATTGTAATTTGTAATAGCTTTTTAATTTCATTTTAGGTTTTGGGCCCATTGTTTAGGGCCCATTTCGGTTTTAATCATTTATAACTTTAGAATTCGTTTTGCAGACTCACTTTTTACATTACACACTTAACATTTCAGCTTTAGGAAGAGAGAATTTCGTTTTCCCCTTTTGGGGGGTTCTTTTAGGTTTTCGTTTTTCTTCTTCTTCCTTCTCCAAATTCGGTTTTGCTTCTTCCTCCATGGAAGGCTAGAGGTTTAGTGCTAAATTCCTTTGGTAATATATCACACTCTTGAGGTTTAGTGCTTAATGCATTTCGGTTTCTCTTTATTCGTTTAATGCAATTTCGGTTTCTTTATGTTTGAATCTTTTATCCTATTTCAGATTGTGGTTTGCTTAATTCCATGGTTTTGTTGTAGGTTTGTGAACTGATTTCCGCTTAGTTAATTAGTTCTCTAGCACATAATCGCTTAGTTTATGTGAATCTATAAATGCTCTATGTTTATGTTGATTCGCATAATTTGAAGCTTAAACATTAGAGTTGTGAACATATTAGGAATTCAATGTTTAGAATATGAAATTAATGCTTTGATTTGTGTGACTTTGTTAACTGTTTGTTACTTATGCCAATTTTGCTTAGTTAGAGGTTTAACAATTTAACTGTGAGTTAATTATCACTTAGTTAATCGACTCTCAACAAAGGAACACTGAGAATCTGATTTTGATGTAGTGAAATCGAGGATTGAGTTGTGAACAAGGAAACGAAAGGGATTTAGTCTCTTTACTGTTTTGCTTGTTACTGTTTCGTTCTGTTTTAGCTTTAGTTTCATACCATAAAAACCACTAAAACCCCCTTTTGTGTATCTGCGTGTAAGGTGTTTGAACCAATGTGTGAAAGATAATCTTTGGGAAACGACCTAGGAGTCACTTCCTAGTACTATACTTAATTGTTTTATTATTTTCATCGGGTACGACCTCGATCAATGGACTATTGGGAACACCTACAAGCTGTTAGGGAGAACAGTTGTAGGTGGAGTTGCTGGAGTGGCTGAAGAGATTTTAGTAGATTCAGACCATGATGCTACAAAATTATGGCACATGCGTTTGAATCATATTAGTGTGTGTGGCATGACAAAACTGTGCAAAAGAGGACTGTTGAGGGGAGTCTGCAAATGCAAGCTAGATTTGTGCAAGTATTGTGTGCTTGGGAAATAGACGCGAGTTAGTTTCAAGGCTGGCCAACACAGAACTCGGGGCATTTTAGACTATGTCCACACTGATGTATGGGGACCCACCCAGGAACCATCCTTGGGAGGTTCTAGGTATTTTGTTACCTTCGTTGATGACTTTTCTCGCAAGGTCTGAGTATATTTTCTGAAGCATAAATCGGAAGTCTTTGCCAAGTTCAAGGTTTGGAAGGTAGAGGTAGAGAACCAGATTGGCAGAAAAATCAAATACCTGAGGTCAGACAATGGTATGGAATACAAGAACTCAAAGTTTCAGAAGTTCTGTGAGGAACATGGTATTCAGAGGCACTTTTCAGTGAAGAAGAATCCTCAACAGAATGGTGTTGTAGAGAGGATGAATAGAACTCTTACAGAGAGGGCTAGATGTTTGAGACTGAATGCTGGACTTTCCAAAGTATTTTGGGCAGAGGCACTTAGTATGGCATGTTATGTCATCAATAGATCACCACGGGCTTCATTTGATGGTAAAGTTGTAGAAGAAGTATAGACAGGTAACTCGGTCAATTATAATATGCTACGTATATTTGGTTGTCCTGATTATGTACATGTACCTAGTGATGAACGATCTAAACTTGATCACAAGTCAAAGAGGTGTATCTTCATTGGATATACCAAAGGTGTGAAGGGGTTCAAGTTATGGGATCCAGTTTCCAGAAAAGTGGTGTTGAGCAGAGATGCAGTGTTTCATACTAAGAGAGTCAGCTTTGACAGAGGTGCCCAGGCCCAATGGAGAGACTTTTAGATCAAATATGATTCCAGTGAACACTGAAACGATTCAGATAAATAAAGGCAAGGAACCATGCACTAGTTCATGTCAAGAACATGATGATTCTCAGACGGAGAGTTCAGGTGTGCAAGAGTATCTACTTGCCAGAGACAGAGATAGACGTCCTATCAAACCTTCAGAGAGATATGGATTTGAGGATATGGCTTTGAGGATATGGCTTCAGTTGCTCTCCATATCAGTTCAAGAGATCCATGTAGCTTTCAAGATGCTATAAACAGTCAGGAGAAAGAACAATGGATAGGTGTCATGATGGAGGAGATGGAGTCTTTACACAAGAACCAAACTTGGGACCTTATCCCATTGCCCTCCAACAAGCGTGTAGTTGGGTGCAAGTGGGTGTAGAAGAGGAAGCCAGCAATATTAGAAAAAGAAAGGGAAAAGTTGAAGGCTCGTCTTGTAGCAAAAGGGTATTCACAACAAAAGGGGTTCGAATACAATGAAATTTTCTCCCCGGTGGTGAGACACATTTCTATCAGGGCAGTACTTGCCTTGGTAGCCAGCCGAGATATGCACTTAGAACAAATGGATGTGAAGACTGCCTTTTCCATGGTGAGATAGAGGATAAAATTTACATGACACAACCAGAAGGGTTCAGTGCAGCTGGACAGAGTCACTTGGTTTGCAAGTTGAAGAAGTCTCTATATGGGTTGAAGCAGTCTCCCAGCCAGTGGTACAAGCGGTTTGACACTTATATGTTAAAGCTTGGTTACAAGCGTTGTGAGTATGATTGTTGTGTTTATGTAAGAAGCTTTGATGATGGTTCTTTTATTTTTCTGCTACTTTATGTTGATTGTTGCTAACCATTTGAGTGATATTTATGAGCTGAAAGTCATTTTGGGCAATGAGTTTGACATGAAAGATTTAGGGGATGCTTGGAAGATTCTAGGTATGGAGATCAGAGGGGTAGGGGAGCTAAAAATCTATGAGTCTCTCAGCAAAGCTATATTGAAAAGATCTTAGAGAGATTTGATATGAGTAATACTAAAGTGGTGAGCACTCCATTGGCAAATCACTTCAAGCTTTCCCTAGATTAGTGTCCAAAGACAAGTGAAGAAAAAAAGTACATGTCAAAGGTTCCATATGCGAGTGCAATAAGTTGCTTGATGTATGTTATGGTTTGTACTAGACCGGACTTGGCACATGCAGTTAGTCAAGTATGCAAGTACATGTCAAAACTAGGGAAACAACATTGGGAAGTAGTCAAATGAATTTTCAGATATTTGAAGGGGAGTATAAGTCTCGGTGTATCATTTTTGGCAGCCAACAGAGTAAACCTTCAATGGTTGGTTATGTTGATTCGGACTATGCAGGAAACTTTGATGATAGAAGGTCCACAACAGGGTTTGTCTTCACCCTTGTAGGTGGACCAATCATGTGAAGATCATCAGCTTAGTCTGTTGTTGTTATGTCCACAACTGAAGTTGAGTACATGGCAACTGGTGAAGCTTCTAAGGAAGCCCTATGACTTATGAGGTTGGTAAATGAATTAGGCATTGAGCAATGTGGAGTATCGATGCATTGTGATAGTCAGAGTGTCATCTTCTTGGCAAAGAACTAGGTGTATCATGCTAAGACCAAACATATTGATGTGAGATTTCACAAGATCAGAGAGTTGGTAGCTTGTGGGCAGATACTAATGCAGAAGGTTCACACTTCAGAAAATGCAGCTGATATGTTAACCAAATCGGTTACCACAGACAAGTTCAGACATTTCTGAGCTTGCTAAACATTCACTAATACTGGACTATGTAGCTCCCCAACTTAATGGTGGAAGATGGAGATTGATGATATTCGCCAAGGTAGATATTGTTGTGCAATGGCTCATATTCAATGAATCGAACATCTTTTCATCTTAGCAGCAATACAAGTTATAAGTTTAGGCTGATGTAAATGGTTGAGGTAGAGGACTATATATTTATGTTATATAAACCTAATGTAACGAGGAGAACACTAGCTAAACACAAATTTTTATTCTCTAATAATATATAGTGGTAGTCTCTCAAAGCTCCCGGGGGCATATACACAATTGGCTGAACTTCATTACCAAATTCATTATATTATTTTCTTCTCTTTTACTATTTGATTGGTCGCTTGTCCCAACAGTATTTACACTACACTATGTATGGCGTCACTGTGTGGGTTGCGGTGATGTCCGCGGAAACCATCATGAGGGAAACTAGCATTATATAGGCATTGCACGAGCTGAAAGAAACTAACATGAAGAAGGAAACCAACACTGTGTGGACACTGCACAACCTTGGCAACACTATGTGGAGGCACCACCGTCTTAATACAAATTAATAGTAGATGATTTAGTGATTGTACATAAATTATTATCAAGATAGAATGATTTTAATAAAAAAAATTGAAAGTATTCCTACTAATTATTATCAAGATAGAGGAGGATCTGGATTGGTAAGTACTGTTCTAGTCCATATAGACAATCACATTGAAGATAGATAGCAATACTATTGAGCGAAAATTAGGAAAATAATATACTACAACAATAACGCTCAATAAATAAAGGAATATCTTGGTTTGCCGCTACAACTTCACCCAGGTATATCTTTATCCTGTTAAAACTGAAAGCAAAAGTGAGATTCACATAAAGGTCAAGTGAGTCCATTAATGTGGGACCCATTGCTGAAAAATAGGTATTAAAAGCACCGGAAAACAATCATTTCCAATATTGAATTCAGAAACTATCGATACTCTTTCTATTTTTAATCATAAAATTTTCATCACATTATATCTAAAGATATATATAAGAGTCATGTTACAAAATATTTTTATTTGCCTTTTTATTTATTTCTCTATGATGTTTAACAAAATTATTAATGCCAAAATACTTCTTCTCAAACGATTGAAGAAAAAGAAACAATTTTTATTAGGGGGAGATCCACTTATTCTGATAATAGGTTTAAAAAACTTACTCCAAATCTTAGTTATCAATTCTAGATAAATATAATTGTATGAATATGTGACTAGATCTAAACTATTCTTGAAATATAAATATAATTGTATAAATATAATTAAATCTTAGTTATCAATTCTTGATAACTAAGACGTGAAATAAATTTATTAAACTATTCTTGAAGTAATTAAATCGTCTCCTTATTTATTTATTATTTTCTTTATTCTTATCAGAATCAATCAGCAGTCCCCCATTCATCTAATATGATATTATTATCATTTCCCTTTCATTATCTTATCCCCATATGACAAACACCCCACTAGCCACTCACATATAAATGGGGTCCAATTATTATCTAAACAAATTAATAAGCTCACAACACAAGTACCCCACTCACAAAAAATATCATCACAATTATTCCAAAATTATTATCTTCCTTCTTAATAAGTGTATGGAATACCTCACCCCTTCATCAACAATTAAACACATGCACATTCATATTTGCAAACATGTTTTTAATACTTGCTATTATGACATACTATTCATTGTGCATGTTTGTTTGTGTGCAGTTTCCATTTCAACCTAGACTTGATATGGAGATACTTATTCTCCGTTTCAAAAAATAAAATGGAAATATAATTTTCAATGATACATTTATCTTTTCAGTTGTAATAAAATTATACTTTTATTATTAAAAATAAAGGGAGAAATATGTATTTGCCTATAGAAATGATCCTTATCACTAAATCTTGCTTCATATGTTATTCTCGGCTAATCAAAATATAACCTATCAACTAAATCTTATTAAAATTATTGTTTTTGTTTTATTATTATTTGCGTAACACAAAACAAAATTAAAGGGAACATATAAGACAATCAGGCAACATATTTCTATTCATTCACTTTAAATATCCCTACACTTTCTTCAATTCTTACACTCTAAACAACCTAAAATGGCAGCACACATAGATCCCATGATGATTATGAGAACTAAAACCAAAGTGTTTGCAGAAGAACCACACTCACCAAGGCTTCCACTACTTACATATTGGTATGGTGGGTTAATCACCATTTTGGGTTTCATTGCTATTGCTATGTTCATTCGTATTGCATATTCTTTTTGGAAGCTTTCTTCAGGTGATAACCTACAACAACAGAAACAAGATCTTGAGGCACAGAAAGAAGAAACTCATCAAGTTCATGAAGAGAAGATATTTGTGGTAATGGCTGGACAAGAAAGACCAACATTCTTAGCCACACCCATGTGGTCAAATAGGTCTTCTTCATTCAAGAACAACATTAGCAGCAGTGTTTTTACTTCCAACAAGATTGAAACGGATCAAGGATTGGGTGTTAAGAATTGTTTATAGCACTTAGAAAAATGAAAAATAGTTTCAGATTTTAGATGAAAGCATTTATTGTCAAAAATATTTCAAAATAATCAGTGTTCTTTGTTCTGAAGCTTAAACATAGGAGATGATGGATATTCTTCTTTCTTGTAAATTAAGTTAAATAGAAGAATTTAATATGTACTCTAGACTCATCGGTCTATAAGCATGTGTATAAGTTTTTTTTACATATATGTATATGTTGTTGTGGAAATGTGAAGAGAATCAATGAATTATTTAGCTAAGTGTTATTCACTTGACTAAAGTTTGGTGGTTCTTATTTTCATTTTTACCTTTTTACATCAAAATAAAAATACCAATTTTGTTGTAATTATAGTAGAAAATATTCTAACAACAAGTTGGTGACTGATTGAGTAAAACTTGACTTCAGAATTGTACAAGGTTAAAAATAAATATTTAAATCACCAGAGTACATTTGTTGAGATAAACCATCCCAATATTCCAAAAATGACTAATTTATTGTCAATAGAGAAATAAAATACCTAATTATGAGTAATTTCTATATTGTCAAAGTTGAGAATTAATATTGGTATAAATATATTTTATTTTCTCAGTTATCGTCAACTAATTAAAAATAAGGTTTTTAGAATTTAAATCATCCATTGATTGGCTACTATTTTAATAAAAACATTTGTCTATTAATTATATGGTGGTCCCTAATAAAAAATGGACCGTTGGTAAACTTTGGTGCCATTAGGAGTCTTATGTTTTCGGGATGGGGATCATTTGTCTGATGGGATGAGAATTACATGTCTACATTTATGTCTCACTTTGTGTACCAAATCAATCAGAAGACTTCATTCAATTAAAAAATAAAATAAAATAATTAGAAATTAACATTTTAATATTATTTTGTGAAGTTTGATTGACTATTTCGGGACAGGGGATCCTTGTCCCTGTCCCATGACCATGTCCCTCTTCCTATCTCATTCAATACACATGGCATAAATATCTATAATTTTATATTTATCATTTTACATAAATAAATTTTCTTTCACCTCACCACATTTCCTTTTCTCTCTTTCCTAACCAACATAGAGGGTTAATTTCTCTTTAAAACTTAAATAATTGAATAATTGTGCAAGAGCAATTCCTCCATAATAACTCATTACCAAAATTTGACAAACATTTCACTGGGTTAAAATTGTGCATATGAAATTAATTCTCATTCATAATTTGTAGAAGCAATTCGTGCATAGTAATCAAACTTGGCACAAAGAGTCTCCAAATTAGGTTAGAATAACTAAATCAAACTTCACAATTAAACTTCTAAATTGTTAGAGGCTTGCATAAATGAAATTTCAAATTAAAAAAAGTATTGCTTCCGTGTTGCTATGACAAATGAAAAGTGAAGGGTTGTGTAGCCAAGTGATTGGAAGTGTTGTTTAGGAGAGAGAGAAAGAATAATACAAACTGCAAAGTGAATTGATATACAATAAGTGAATTGAGTAAATGAAGACAGAGAAATCAGGTTTTGTGTTGTTCAGGAGAGAGAAAATGAGGAATGTTGTGATTTGAGAGAAAATTTATTTAACCAAAATGATAAATATAAAATTACATAAATTTATTCTATGTGTCAACAAGTGATTGAATGAGACAGGAAGAGAGACAGTGTCATGAGAGAGATGATCTTCATCCATATTTTTGTCTTTACAAAACCCTTAAAATAATAAAAAAGATGAAGAAAGATAAATGGGAAGAAAGTGCAACGACTCTATTTTCTTCAAATTTAAAGAAAGTGACATTTAACAATGGTCATTTGAGTGAACGTTTGTAAATGTAGAAAATAGACATTTAACAACGTTCATTTGAGTGAGAGCGGTTAAAATTAGAAAGTAAAATTTTAATAGCGTTTGTCTGAGTGAGACTTTTAACGTTGTTAAAAGTATAAAGTAGACTTTTAACTGTGTTTGTTTGAGAGAGCACTATTAAAAATAGACATTTAATGGCATTTGATTGAGTGAGCGCGATTAAAATTAGATATTTAACAACATTAATTTGTCAAAATGGAAAACGGGTAACCAGAACCTGCCCGGGTAAGCCTGACCCGAAATGTAAGAATCGAAATTCTACCCTTGAAATTTTTTTCTCAAATTAATTCAATCACGTGCAATCTCTACTAACTCACATTACCAATTTAAATATCTTTACTTCAATTCTTATCTCCCTCTTCGCAATCTATCTCCATATTTACATACAGAATCATTCGGCAGAAAAACATAATTCGCATTAATTAAATTTTGTAACCACCGCATATAATTAGCTATGGGTTTCCAAAATACTCATAGCTACACATATCCAGAGTTACACTTTCAAGTTTACAAATATATCTATATCGTTAGTTACAACATAAACCAAAATATCAACTATGCACTCATGTACAAAATAGTGCTAGTGTATAAATCCCAAAATGTAAAGCTCCCAAAGATTCCCCAAAAAGGAGTCCCCTCACGTCACCTGTTTATCTGCAATAGGATTATCAATGACAAGTACACAAACGTACAAAGAAGTAAGTCGTTAATTCAAATAAACATCATCATAAGATAATCCATATTAGAAATTGGGTTAGTAAACCATCTTTGAAATTCATTTTGCTTTGCTGCATAACTTGAGCCAAAGTCGTTACACCCCTTAGGGTTAGCTAAAAGCAGATTCTCATTTTTCTTGAAACAAATCAGGCTTATATACTCAAGCCAGAGTTTTGCTTATATACTCAAGCCAGAGTTTTGCTTATATACTCAAGCCAGAGTTTTGCTTATATACTCAAGCCAGAGTTTTGCTTATATACTCAAGCCAGAGTCGCTAACCATTCATGGTCGGCTAAAAATATATTTCCTTTCCACACATTTCTCCACAAATCATTTCCGGTAAATCCATGCCCACATTAGTATAAACACACCCATATATGTTTATAATAAATACGTGATTCACGCTCAATCATCGCATAACCAGAAAGTACCACATACTTTCCCTTCCGTAAATCTACGCCTACTTTAATATAAACACACCCATATATGTTTACATTAAATGCGTACTTTACAACTTAATCATTGCATAATCAGAAAATACATATTTTCGATTTCAAATGCACAATTAAAGACTTATCCTTACCTTGGTGAGAGTTGGGTTTGGTCCTTGGCAACTTCTCAAGTTCTACCGACACCGCCTCCAACTTTAGGATCTTTCCTCATCCCACCACATAACACAATGTTAGTCATTTATTCCAAATATCACATAAAAAACTTATATTGCATCATTTAATCATACAAAATATTCATCATAAGTATTCAACCATCTAAAACATGCATAATCATCTCATATTCCAATATTTGGAGGTAAACTCATCTTCTACCTCTAGCATTTTACTCATTCTCTCCTTTTACCACATTTTCACTTTTAGGGTTTTGGGGTTTTCATGAATCAACCCACAACCCTTCTCATTCTTGAGATACTAATTCTAACCCAAGAGTTTACAAGGTAAGAATGACATAAAATGAACCATCACCCAAAAAAAAAGATGAGTTTCCATGGCTTCCTTCATTTTTGAGAAGAGATCCAACATACCCAAAATAGGTTTTAAAGAGAAGAAGAGAGTTAGAATCTAGATTTTTACCTCTTCTCAAGCTCTTAAATGAGTATCCAAGCTTTTTGTCCTTGAAAGAGCTCTCTTCTCTCACTCTTCCTCTTTTCTAAACTCTAGATTGTGTTTAGGGGTTTCTCATTAAATGTTGTCTCGTCGGGTTCTCGCTTAAGCGAGGGATTATCTCTCAAGCGAGAAAATCCCGCCCATTTTAAAAACTCAAATCTGACCCTCTCGCTCAAGCGAGGGATTCTCGCTCAAGCGAGAATCTCACAGTGGCCACAGCCCCAAAGTGACATTTCTCGCCCAGGCGAGACAACTCTCGCTCAGGCGAGAATCCTCCAGTATAGCCCAGGATTTCACTCTCCCAGGTGAACCTCTCTCGCTCAAGCGAGGATCCGAGGGCTGATACCATGATTTTCAAGACTTAAAATTTGGGGTGTTACAATCCTCCTCCTCTTATAAGAATTTTCGTCCTCGAAAATTAAACATACCTCGATTCAAACAAATGAGGGTAATCCTCCCTCATCTCTTACTCAACTTCCCAAGTAGCGTCTCCTTCGTCCACTTGAGTCCACAACACCTTTACCAAGGCAATCTCCTTGCCTCTCAATCTCTTTACACTAGTATCCATGATTCTCACGGGCAACGTCACAAAAGTCAAATTATCCTTCAACTCTATCTGATCGGACTCAACCACATGAGATGGATCTCCAACATATTTCCTCAACTGAGACACATGAAACACATTATGGAGATTGGACAACAACGGAGGTAAAGCAATACGATACGCTACCGGCCCAATTCTCATCAATATCTGATATGGCCCAATAAATCGAGGAGTCAGCTTACGGGATTTCAACACTCTACCAATTCCGGTAGTCAGTACTACTCTCATGAAAACATGATCCCCCTCCTTGAATTCAAGAGGTTTCCGCCTCTTATCGTAATAGCTTTTCTGCCGACTCTGGGCGACCCTCATATTCTCCCGGATATTCTTGATCTTATCCGTCGTCTCCTGAACCAATTTGGGCCCAATATCAAGTTCTCCCCAATTTCGAACCAACTCACTAGAGTTCGGCACTTCCTACCATACAACGCCTCATAAGGTGTCATCCCAATACTCGAATGGAAGCTATTGTTGTAGGTAAATTCGATCAACGAAAACATGTCATCCCAACTCCTGGTTGTTCTAAGACATAGGCCCTCAAAAGGTCCTCCAACGACTGATTATCCGTCCGTTTGTGGATGATAAGCTGAACTCAGCTTCAGCTTAGTTCCCAAAGCGGTTTGCAAACTATTCCAAAAGTTTGAAGTGAAACGGGGATCCCTATCCGACACGATGCTTGACGGTATTCCATGCAAGCGAACAATTTCTCGGATATACAGTTATGTCAATATCTCCAACGAGTATCTCATGTTCAAAGGCAGAAAGTGAGCAGATTTAGTTAACCGATCCACGATCACCCATATTGAATCATAACCTCTCTAAGTCTTTGGAAAACCAGACACAAAATCCATGGAAATACTATCCCACTTCCAAACGGGAATTTCTAGGGATTGTAATTCTCCAGCTGGTCGCTGATGTTCAATCTTGGCCTTCTGACATACCAACAACTCGAGACATACGAGGCCACATCCCTTTTCAACCCAGACCACCAAAACAGTGTTTTCAAATCTTGATACATTTTCGTGGTCCCCGGGTGAAAACTCATTTTACTCTTATGGGACTTCTCTAAAATCTCCATCCGCAATTTATCATTACGAGGTACACACACTCTCCCTTTGTAATGCAACATTCCACTAAGGTCCGATGTGAAATTGGTATCCTTACCACACAGCATCAGATCCCGTTTATCCATCAGCTCACTATCCTCAATTTGCATTATCCGGATTTGTTCAAACAACTCATTCGTGACTTTAAGCATTCCCAAAATCATACTATGAGGCTTTATCTGAACCTCCAAGTTCATATCTCTGAACTCTTCAATCAGTTTCTCTTCCCTAACCATCAAAGCCGACATGTGCAACGACTTTCGACTCAGTGCATCCGCCACTACGTTGGCCTTTCCCGGGTGGTACTGCAAGCCAAAATCGTAATCCTTAAGGAATTCCATCCATCTCCTCTGTCTCATGTTCAATTCCTTTTGATCAAATAAGTAATTCAAGCTCTTGTGGTCAATGTACACTTCAAATCTCACACCATGGAGATGGTGTCTTCAGACTTTTAAGGCAAAAACCACTGCGGCCAACTCAAAATCGTGGGTAGGATAGTTCTGTTCGTGCGTCCTCAACTGTCGAGAAGCATAGGCCACAACCTTCCCTTCTTGCATCAACATACAACCCAAACCTTGCTTGGATGCATCACAATAAACACTGAAGTCCCGATCAGCACAAGGAAGGACCAAAACTGGCGCAGTAGTCAACCTGCGTTTTAACTCTTGGAAACTTTCTTCACATCAAAATGTCCACACATACGGTTTCCCTTTCCTATTGAGTTTTGTCAAAGGTAGAGCCAACTTCGAAAACCCTTCTATGAATTTCCGATAATACCCAGCCAAACCCAGAAAGCTCCTGATCTTAGTGACTGACTTTGGCACTGCCCATTTCATGACCGCTTCAACCTTTGAAGGATCTACCGCCACTCCTTCCTTGGATATCACATGTCCAAGAAAATTTACTAACTCCAACCAGAAGTCGCATTTTGACAGTTTTGCATACAACCGATTTTTGCTCAGAAGTTCTAGCACAACCCGCAGGTGCTCAACATGTTCCTCTCGGCTTTTGGAGTAAATCAAAATGTCATCAATGAATACCATTACGAAAGTATCTAAATACGGATGAAAAATCTGATTCATGTAGTCGGTAAATATTGCTGGAGCATTCGTTACCCCAAAAGGCATGACCAAATATTCAAAATGTCCGTACCTGGTCCTAAACGCCGTCTTAGGAATATCTTCCGACTTCACACGAAGTTGGTGGTAGCCAGACCGAAGATCAATTTTTGAGAACACTACCGCTCCTCTCAACTGATCCATCAAGTCATCAATCCGAGGCAACGAATACTTGTTCTTAACAGTGACCTTATTCAACTGTCGGTAGTCGGTACACAACCGCATACTACCATCCTTTTTCTTAACCAACAAAACAGGCGCACCCCAAGGCGAGACGCTAGGACGAATGAACTTCTTTGCCAACAAGTCATCAACCTGCTTTTTCAACTCCGCCAATTCTAACGGTGCTATCCTATAAGGAGCTATAGAGATGAGTCCCGTCCCCTAGTACCAAATCAATAGAGAATTCGACTTCTCTTACTGGAGGTAATTCCGGAATTTTGCCAGGAAATACCTCAGGAAACTCACGAACTATCGGAATGTCCTCAACTTTGGGTTTTTCACTACCCTCCAGGGATGCCAACAACATAAACACGGCTCCTCCCTCTTTACAAGAAGTCTTGACTTCCTTTGCCGACAATGGCTTCATGTCATTGACCTCATCAGAAACCTCATCAAGATTCCCGAATACCACGGTCTTATCAGCACAATTCAACATCACATGATTCGTCGACAACCAGTCCATCCCCAAAATTAGATCCAACTAGGTTAGTGGTAAGCAGATCAAATCAATGGTAAAAGTTCTACCGTTTACCATTACTGGACATCGAGACACAACTGTCGATACCACCACAGGCACATCAGTTGGGGTGGACACGACCAAGTCAAAAGGCAACGACTCAGTTTGTAATATCAGTCTATCCACGCAGTCATTAGATACAAAGGAGTGTGTCGCTCCCGAATCAAACAACACTAAAAGAGGAATACCTGCCACCATGCAATTACCTTTGATCAGACCATCAACATCGGATGTCTCTACACCACTCATGGTGAATACTCTGCCAGCAGCTCGAGGTCGCTCAGCTCTCACAGCATTTACACTCTTTGTTAGTTTAGGACAATATCTTCTGGTGTGCCCAACCTCCTTGCAGTAGTAATAGGTAAGCATCGTTCCGGGGCATGAGTCACCCATATGAGTTCGGCCACACTTGCCGCACCCAAGTGGAGAGTTCAACCGTGACCCTCCGGCGTTACCATGAGTCTTCAGCCCAGGTGAAGTATTCCCTCGACTACCCGTCGGAGGAGAGTAAGGCTTCCGTTCCTCTTGAAACATCTTCCCTTTTCCTTTGCCGTATGAGAAGTTCCGTTGAGAAGTTCCTTTGCCGTGGAGGGTTATCTTTTCTCGCAGCAACGTCCCTCCTCCGCACATTATTCTCATACATCCTACACTTGTTCACTAGTGTAGGGAAATCAGAAATTTCTTCGTGACCAAATGTCACTCGGAGCTCAGGCCTCAAGCCCATCTCAAACTTCACACACTTGGACCTCCCGTCCAACTCTAGTTCAGCATAGGGGCAGTATCGGATCAACTCTTCAAATTTGGCAGAATATTCCCTCACCGTCATGTTTCCCTGCTCTAATTGCAGGAATTCCCTCTCCTTCTCCCTTTTCAGGTCTGCAGGAAAGTACTTCTGGAGGAATTTACTCTTGAAGGCTTCCCACGTAATGATTTGCCCCTCGATCTACATTTGCCTCCGGGTCATCTCCCACCAATTCTTTGCCTCCTTCACTAGCATGTAGGCAGCATAGGTCACTCTCTGAGCATCAGAACAGCTCATGGCCCTGAATATTCTTTCCAATCCTTGAACCCATTCAATGGCCGCATCCGGAGCGAATCCGCCCTAGAACTGACTGAGTTTTCTCCGGCAGAATTCGTCCAGACCTCGGTATTCCGTCGGCCCAGGTGGAACTAGTGGGTGTGAACTCGGACTTGGCGTTGGGTTCTGGTTCAGATTGTGCAAGTTCTCATTGACCTGCTGCAACGCCACCACCATTTGCGCCAGTAAATCATTCGGAACATTCTGACTTACTCCTCTTCTTCTTCCTCTTCCAGCCATGAGTACCTGTACTCACTCAATTGTTAGTAAGGGAATTTGTATGAACTCATTGCATACAACACTTAACATTTAGCATTATTCAAACAACTTCAGCACATAAAGGATACAAAGAAGCATGCAAGGCCATATCCTAGGCCGCAGGATTAACTATGCTCTGATACCATATTGTAAGAATCGAAATTCTACCCTTGAAATTTTTTTCTCCAAATTAATTCAATGACGTGGAATCTCAACTAACTCACATTACCAATTTAAATATCTTTACTTCAATTCTTATCTCCCTCTTCGCAATCTTTCTCCATATTTACATACAGAATCATTCGGCAGAAAAACATAATTCGCATTAATTAAATTTTGTAACCACCGCATATAATTAGCTATGGGTTTCCAAAATACCCATAGCTACACATATCTAGAGTTACACTTTCAAGTTTACAAATATATCTATATCGTTAGTTACAACATAATCCAAAATATCAACTATGCACTCATGTACAAAATAGTGCTAGTGTATAAATCCCAAAATGTAAAGCTCCCAAAGATTCCCCAAAAAGGAGTCCCCCTCACGTCACCTGTTTATCTGCAATAGGATTATCAATGACAAGTACACAAACGTACAAAGGAGTAAGTCGTTAATTCAAATAAACATCATCATAAGATAATCCACATTAGAAATTGGGTTAGTAAACCATCTTTGAAATTCATTTTGCTTTGCTGCATAACTTGAGCCAAAGTCGCTACACCCCTTAGGGTTAGCAAAAAGCAGATACTCATTTTTCTTAAAATAAATCACGCTTATATACTCAAGCCAGAGTTTCGCTTATATACTCAAGCCAGAGTTTTGCTTATATAATCAAGCCAGAGTTTTGCTTATATACTCAAGCCAGAGTTTTGCTTATATACTCAAGCCAGAGTTTTGCTTATATACTCAAGCCAGAGTCGCTAACCATTCATGGTCGGCTAAAAATATATTTCCTTTCCACACATTTCTCCACAAATCATTTCCGGTAAATCCACGCCCACATTAGTATAAACACACTCATATGTGTTTATACTAATACGTGATTCACGCTCAATCATCGCATAACCAGAAAGTACCACATACTTTCCCTTCCGTAAATCTACGCCTACATTAATATAAACACACCCATATATGTTTACATTAAATGTGTACTTTACAACTTAATCATTGCATAATCAGAAAATACATATTTTCGATTTCAAATGCACAAATAAAGACTTATCCTTACCTTGGTGAGAGTTGGGTTTGGTCCTTGGCAACTTCTCAAGTTCTACCGACACCGCCTCCAACTTTAGGATTTTTCCTCATCCCACCACATAACACAATGTTAGTCATTTATTCCAAATATCACATAAACAACTTATATTGCATCATTTAATCATACAAAATATTCATCATAAGTATTCAACCATCTAAAACATGCATAATCATCTCATATTCCAATATTTGGAGGTAAACTCATCTTCTACCTCTAGCATTTTACTCATTCTCTCCTTTTACCACATTTTCACTTTTAGGGTTTTGGGGTTTTCATGAATCAACCCACAACCCTTCTCATTCTTGAGATACTAACTCTAACCCAAGAGTTTACAAGGTAAGAATGACATAAAATGAACCATCACCCAAAAAAAAGATGAGTTTCCATGGCTTCCTTCATTTTTGAGAAGAGATTCAACATACCCAAAATATTTTTTAAAGACAAGAAGAGAGTTAGAATCTAGAGATTTACATCTTCTCAAGCTCTTAAATGAGTATCCAAGCTTTTTGTCATTGAAAGAGCTCTCTTCTCTCACTCTTCCTCTTTTCTAAACCCTAGATTGTGTTTAGGGGTTTCTCATTAAATGTTGTCTCGTCGGGTTCTCGCTTAAGCGAGGGATTCTCGCTCAAGCGAGAAAATCCTGTCCATTTTAAAAACTCAAATCTGACCCTCTCGCTCAAGCGAGGGATTCTCGCTCAAGCGAGAATCTCACAGTGGCCACAGCCCCAAAGTGACATTTCTCGCCCAGGCGAGACAACTCTCGCTCAGGCGAGAATCCTCCAGTATAGCCCAGGATTTCACCCTCCCAGGTGAACCTTTCTCGCTCAAGCGAGAATCTCTCGCTCAAGCGAGGATCCGAGGGCTGATACCATGATTTTCAAGACTTAAAATTTGGGGTGTTACACGAAACCGACTTTAATGTAGCCCGAATTCATTGAAAAGTATCTAATATAATACTTAAGCCCTATAAATTTTCGGGTTTTGGCGGGCCGATCCAATCAGACCCTTCCATTTTGACACCTCTACGTGTGAGTATTATACTTCAAAAAGTTTTTTATTATTGATTTTTCAAAAAATAATACAAATAAAAAATGATATATTAACTGTGTATAAATTTTTATATTAAATGCATTTGATAAAGATATAACCTGATCAACTAAATAACAAATAAGTATAGTTAGATATTTATTAGGTTGGCAGCGGAGAATGCAGTGCAAAGGTATCTAACTATCTATCGAAGGTCGGAAATATCATTATCTTTGGATTAAATTATTGATCTTTCGGACTTTGTTAGAATGTGAGTGGGGCACTAATCCGTTATTTTATACGGATCTTATCGTATGAAAACCTGTTAGCATATTATTGGTTAGGTGAAATTCATAGAGCAGAAGTTATACTCCGTACACTTCAGCAAAGAAATAAGAAGAAAAAGAAAAAGAGTTAATAGTCTAATATATTTATGCTCAATGTAAAAATTTATATACATTTATTATATTAAATACTCATTTATTTATATTTTTTTAAAAATTAATGATAATTAAATGTGAATGATTAATATTAGATTAAAACTAAGATGTTAGTGTATATAATTTTTCCTCATGATTTAATGAATAGTAGATCATTATCATTACTAGTGGTGAACATGGGCTAGCCTCATGAGTTCAAGACTAATCCCTTAATTACTTGACCTTAAAGGTTGATCATAATATTTTTTGAGTCTAAATTCTGCTTTAGATTAGAAAATTAATCTGACCTAAATGTTGATTGGACTAACTTTTGAACTTGACCATAATCCTAGGTTCGATTAAATATAATGTGCTTTCCATTTTGGAAAAAGTTTTCTTAATATTAATTATTATTAGGAATATATAATTTGATATATAAAATAATATATATAGATATTTGCTATTCATTTATATATAGCTATATATGATGAAAATATTAGAAAATCAATCATATATGAAATGATATATACATTGTGACAATAAATCATTTATGTAGGAGTGTCCTAAATAATTAGTAAAATAATTGAAGAATGTGATTTAAAATATGAAATTATATTAATACATAGGTTATTGCAAGTTGCAAAAAAAAATGCACCATCTACTTTGGGATATTGAAATGACATTACTCTCTATACAATTAAATAGACACAAACAACAAGAGTCATGGGTTACCATGAGAGGGGTTAGGTTGAGTCATGTTTGTCCCTTATATCACCCTAAATATCGATTGTGTCTAATTTTTGAACTTCAACTCAACTCTAAATCCGATGAAACTCAACCATATTTGAGTACAATCATAATCGGGTCAAAACATATGAGTAGATAGAGTATGATCCTGCTCACCCTTAATCATTATTCTTAAAATAATATTCTCCTATAAAACCATTTTATAAATCATCTTCACATCCATGATGTTGACAAATGTAATAAGTTTATATCTCACTTATTAATGGTTAATGAAATTAGAGGAAGATTTAATGAAATATGATTTTTTTAACAATCGTTCCGTTCCTAAAAATCTTGTTTCTTTCTATCTTTGTCTAATAAATTTACGTTATGTAATATAATTTTGTTTTTACGATTTTTATATTTAATTAAATAATACATTTTAATTGGTCCGAGAACAAATGGGAACACAGATCAAGACAAGAGTATCTTCTTTTCGTGAACCATAAGCTAACATGATGCTCTACGTCTGAGTAATAATTTTTTCCATAGGTGAGATGAAATATACTTGCAAGATGGAATATACTTGTAAGATGGCTCCGAAGCTTTCCATTTTCATTCATTTCCCTGTAACACTCAACTCGCAAACGAACCATTAGGAGTTAGGCCAATATGAAAAGTAAGTCTCTTATGTATTGGATGGAAATATATATGTATATATATTTAATTCATAACACAATTTAATTTTGACAATGTTTCACATTGTGTTTGGATTAGATTACTTCTAAAGAAAAATATCAATTTTTGAAACAATATGTAAATTGGTGGGAAATGGGAGAATACAGAGAAGGAGTGAGGAACACTTTAACAAGGAGGAGGATATGAACACACACAACAATAAGAAGTTGATAAGGGAGATGATGTGAAGGAAGTTTCATATCAAGTTATGATTTTGGGGACAAAGGCTTCCTAGGTCAAAACATTGATGACATACACTTGATTGAATAGAGATGGTTGTTCACATAATTCTTATACATATTATGCCGCCTCTCATCGATAAACAAGAGTAATAATCATTTACATCTATTAAGAATACACTTACTCTTGTCACACTTATTACACAATCACTATCATACAATTGGCGTATGCCAACTAGATCGTGCTTCAAGCCATCAACCAATAATGTATGTATTCAACCGCACATATTTTCTTTTGCGCTGTTAACATTATATCTACTTATCAATTTTAACAGCGAATTCTTAAAGATATGCTATATAGTTTTCTTCTGTCTTTTGTTTAACAACATATGTCTAAGATTCGCGGTTGAAGAACCGCCTTTAAAGACGTTTTCTGACATAGTGTGTTTACTCATTTTGCCAATAGTAATTATTTTTACTATATGTTTCCTTACAATGTAACTGCCCTGCCATCCTTAGGTGAGAGGTCTTGAAACATAAACATTTATCTTGTCATGTGACATGAGCAACCAATGTTCAAGTACCATGATGTTGTTTTCCTTCTCGATGTTAAACACATTAGCATCAAGAATGATTTTCTATTTAGGAACCTAGATAGACTTGGATCCTTTCATATTATGAGAACAATGGTTTAGAAGATAACTTTGAACCCTATCGTCTATGTGCTTAACCAATGTCAGATTTGTCATTTACAAATCAAGAGGGGCTTAATATGAAATTGAGCTTTTATGAACCACCAACAAGTTTGGACAATTTTTTGGTCATATAAACTATTTCGTATCTTAATTTTTCAACTTCACAAGCTTTTTTTGGCTCTAATAATAATATTCTCCCAGTTAAAATAACATTATCAACTCATAGGATATTGTTTTCACAACGAAGGTGATTATACTTAATGTATGTTCATGCAATCAAGCTCTTTAGGAAGTTTTAAAAACCTTTCCCAATATCTATACATGCATTATATAAGATGAATGCATTATGCAACAGTTCATTATAATCATCTTGAAGAGAAGTATTTACCTTAAGGTCTTTTCACTCATCGTGGTTAAGATAAGACATATTTGGCTTGTTATTCATCTGATGGAAATGCATCTAACTCCTCTTATGATCACTCGTCCTAAAAGTGTGTCCCAAAGTATGTTTCATCAAATAAAATTGTGACACATAATAAAAAATAACAATATTTTAATTTTGTTTCCTATTATTCAAATTTTTTAACGGGTGTCACAATTTTATTGGACGGAGACAGAGTATGAACACATTTTTGAGACAGTTGATCCGGATTTTTGCCAAGAGTCCCTTTCTATTTAAGAATGTTGACCAGCTGCCCTACTTTTAATTTATCATTATGTCCCAATCCAATTGAAATGTGTCATCTACTTGAAAAGAAAAATGTAAAAAACATAATAATGTTTTTATGTTATTTGGTGGGATATGATTGACTTGGTACAGAGAAACAAAAAATTTTGGGGACATAACATAAGATCCTCTTTCCCTATTTAAGGTCTTCTTCTTCTTCTTCTCTACCAAGTTTGGCCAATTGATTTTCATGTGGTCAAGCTTGTTGCATTCAAAGCATTTCATTTTATTGATATCTTCTTCTACTTTGGAGCTTCTTCTTTTGTTTGGTCTTCTCAAGTTTCTCCTTTTCTTCCATAGTTGATGTGTTCTTCTAGATATGAGGGATATTTTGTCTTCATATTCTTCATGCTCCTTGGTGGTCCTAATTCTTTAGCATATTCTTCAACTTTGAAAGCTTTTAAAATGGCAAGCTTCTTACCTTTCAGAGTTGATGACTTTCCCTTTCTGGTTATGTCTTCTTCATTGTTCTCAAACTCATGCACATTTAGGATCCAAACAACTCTTCCAAGGAAAGAGTGATGTTAAAATCTTTTACTTGTTGGATTGCAATCACTTTAGGTCTTCATTCCTTTGAGAGACTTATAAGGATATTTATGATATAATTGTTGTTGTCTTAGGTTTTTCTCAAAGACTTAAGCCTTTTGGAGATAGCATGAAATCTTCCAACATTGATCAATGGTTTTATGCTCAACATTCAGAAGAGCACATACTAGGGAATAATATTATCATGCTTATATTTCAATCCTTTGTCTCATATGATCCTTCATGATCCAATGCCAACGTATCCCAAATATTTTTCCCGTTGTCACAGTTGTGAACCTTTTCATCTTCTGACCGTATGATAACACGCATCAGATAATGTTTTCTTTTCAGGTTGAAGTCGAACTAGATCATCTGTCCCAAAAATCTTAAATCTTATCTCTCCTGTTTCTAACCAATGACGTCACATCAATTTTAATATAAAAATATTTGTTTTAATTTTAGGAAATTTCATTTTATTTAAATGATGATTTTTAATTGGGTGAGACAGAAAATAGGTACAGAATAGCTGATCTGTATTAGTTCAAAGTCATATTGGCTTTTATGCAATGTTGAACATTTGTTCTCAGGATGGTCTCTTATAAAATTATCGACTATGTCTTTTCCATTAATAGAGATGAAAATAATGTGTAAAACAAGTTAAAAAGGAAAATGAAAAGACAATTATGTCCTTCTATTTACACATGTAATGACATTTTCATCCTTAATCTAAGTGTAAAAGTATTACCGATCTCCCTATTAATGAAGATGATCCCGCTCAAAATTAACATCTTATTGGTATGCTTCAAAAGGTGATCGAAGATGATTGTGTTAAACACAGTCTTTTTGTTTTTATTCTAAGTCAATAAAAAATGGTATTCGCATTTGGATGAGATCCTAGCCAAATTTATTTTAATTTTGGTTACGAGGATACTCTCGAGATTTATGTGTTGATTATTCTCGTTTAAAATAGCATGATTTGTTTTTCAATATTAATATTTATTGCGTAAGTGTTAATTCTTTTATAGCGGATTGTCTTTCTTTATCAAAAATTATTTTATAAAATAATAAATAACATAAAAATGTTTTGGCCTAATCTTTTAATTGTTTCCACTATTAATGTCTTTTGTCATCTATATACTACTATATAATAAAGATAACTCTTTGTTATATCACTAAAGACATGTATCATCATCTCAATGAAAATTTTCCCTCCAAAAATATTTCTTAATTTTCAGCCCACATTAATCACGCCACATATATAATCCTTACGTATGTTTACAATTATGCTCATTCCCGTTCATCAGCACTGCATTTATACTCATTCCTCTTATATATTTCTTAGGGTTACATAAATTCAAAACTCAATAGATTGCAATGAAATGTTATTTTGAAATAAAATATTATTTACTACTTAATTTTCGGCACACATTAATCACCACACATATATATTCCTTATATATGTTTACAATTATGCCCATTCCCATTTAGCATCAATGCATTTATACCCATTCTTTATATATTGCTTATGTTACATAAAACCAATAGATTGCAATGAAATATTATTTTGAAATGAAATAATATTTCCTACAAATGTTTATCTCTCCATTTCTTGGTTATATAAAACCAATATTGTGTTCTTATATATTGTAATAACTTACTTCACTTTTAAAAATATTATTACAGATATGGCACGTAGAGTCAACTTCATTGAAGAGATCACTGATGTCAAAGATACTTGGAAGATTAGGGTCGGAAATATTGGCCTTTGGCATGTGGATAGATCGTCAGCGCCATCATTGGAAATGATTTTCATGGATGAAAAGGTATTTTTTGACTCTATGTTTTACCTATTAAACAATTTTTATGTATATACATCATTATTTTTTCTCTTGTATTATTTTTTCATCCGTAAATTAGGGTGAGAAGATACAAACTATTGTCAAGAATTACCATATTTCTCAATGGGAGCCTCAACTCTAAGGGGGTCGGAGTTATATTCCTGAGAATTTTGATGTTGTCAGTAATGAAGGACAATATAGAGGTTGTAATCACCCATTCATGTTAATATTCTAGAAGAGGACCATAATGAATAACAAGTAATTGTTAGATATTCTTCCTTATATTTACCGATTCAGTGCATTTGAGACATCCTCAGTGGAGTTTCTACCACTAATGTTTTAATTGATAATTTACACCTTTCATTCAATTTAGTATATATTTACATATATGCACTTACATGTCTTTATCAATAGTTGTTCATTCTAGTTGATTTGTTTAATATTATTTTTCAGATGTCATTGGAGAGTTCGTTGACATAGAGATGAGTCAGCCATAATCGATGTTGTCTTCATCATGCGAGACCAAAGATATCTTAATAAGGCAAAAACTATGTTTTGGTCATACTTTTTGTGAAAATATTTACATTACTAATTTAATTAATCATTGTAGAGGGAATAACATTAGTTGTACATTGAGGGGGTCAATTCACATCACAACTGCTGAAATATGAATATGATCACAAGTTTGGTCCAATTAGTAATGTAAATATTTTCACAAAAAGTATGGCCTAAACATAGTGTTTGCCTCATAAAGATGACATTTGGTCTTGCATGATGAAGACAACCTTCTTTGGCATTGATTATGGCTGACTCATCTCTATGTCAACGAACTCTCTAATGACATCTGAAAATAATATTTAAAAAATCAATTAGAATGAACAACTATTGATAAAAACACGTCAGTGCATATATGTAAATATATACTAAATGCAATGAATCGGTAAATATAAGGAGTAATCTCTAACAATTGCTTGTTATTCATTATGGCCCCCTTGTGAAATATTAACTTGAAAGATTGATTAGAGCTTCTATATTGTCCTTCATTACTAACAATCATTGTAGTCACCACTAATTATGATCCAGAATACATGGCATACCTCACTCCAAAGAAGAAGCTTGCCTCTAATGCCCTATTCGCTTATGACCAAGATCTTGCATTTGCACAAATGTCTTCAACCAAGAATGCAAAGAATGTTGACAATGAATGATTCTATATTTCATATTATAATTTAGTTGTTTTTTTGTATGCCCTGGACTAGGAGCCATTTGTTATTCTGACTTTTGAATAATTTTTTTATCACCTTTGGTATCTTCATAACTTTACGATTAATCATTGTCTACGTTACGAAAATATTCCTACTTTTAAAAATTATGTTGAATATAGATAAATAGTTTGTTTATATATTCATATTGTGGCTATGTTGAACATACATTTTTCTCATTATACATGTTCTTTCAAACTCCCAATTTTTTTAATAATTGACTTTAGGCAATGTTATTCAATTTTTTAGGCAATAGTCATTAAGGATATAAATTTATAACTCATTATTAGTTGATTCTAAAATAGGATAAATTTTAGAATAATTTGATTCTAAAACAACTCGAAATAAATAAATTTCAAATTGTATGAATTAATATGAACTATTATCCATTATTATTAAAATAACTCTGCCTCTCATTATTAAACGTTCATTGTAACCGGAATTATATATATAAACTGTAACATTCCTTTTGTTATTCAGCATCAATCTATTGTTACCAGTGTTGTTTGGACCGGACCGGACCGGCCGGTCCAACCGGTCCAACCGGTCCAACCGTCACCCGCTTGAGTAAACGGTCATGTACATGTAGAAAACCGAAATTAGTTTCCAGCCGTTTTGGGCCGGGGAAAATCCGGTCCAACCGGGTTAGACCGGCTAAAACCAGAATAACCCGGTTGGTTAAACCGGCCGGATTGGTAAAATTAAAAAAAAATGTAAAAAATGCACATATCTGATGCTTTTAATATGATGTAATCGATTACGAGTATATTGTAATCGATTACATCATGTAAAATTCACATATCTGATGCTTTTAATATGCTGTAATCGATTACGAGTATATTGTAATCGATTACATCATATAAAATGCACATGTCTGATTAGTTTATCAGTATGTAATCGATTACCAGGATTGTGTAATCGATTACACTGTTTAAAAATGCAAATAATCTTAGTTTCATGCATGAGTTTTTCAAAGATCAGTATTATACATATTTTCTAATTATTATACATATTAATCTAACGTATATTCTAATTTGTAGGTATGGTTGAAGGACAAAATATTACTATTGATGAATTGCTTAATTTAGACTCTTTTCCTCAAGAAGATGTAGATAGTTACACTCAAAGTACATCTTTAACCAACAATGTAAACTTATGATCTAACCAAGACAATGATACATGGATGAATTAGAATGTTTACTCTCTAAATGAGATGTGTTTTGATTTATTGCTCTAATTATGTAAGACTTAAACTTTGATGCACTTTTATTTTGATTTATGTGTAAGCTTTGTGCAAAGTTATTCACTTATTTTAATTAATTATATAATATATGTATATATATATATATATATAATTATATATGATATTATATTGTCGTCCGGTCCGACCGGACGGCTTAACCGGTTAAACCGGTTAGAACCTATACAAGACCTCCTCCGGTTTGACGTCCGGCTCGGGTTTCACAACATTGATTGTTACTACATATTACAACTAACCCTATCTTTTATATAAAACGGTTATACAGAGTAATTTAAAGAGAATATAAAGCATTCCCTCAAATTACGGGATGCCTAATATTTAATATAATCATACTTATAATAAATCAATGCTAGTAATAATTGATACAATCATATTTTATTTATTTTTTTGGGTATAACAAATTTGAATTAGGTATAGCAAAGATAATAATACATTTACAACTTAAAAAACAAACTGTCCATCATTAAAGCTATTCAATTTTGGTATTGTATGAGCCCACTAGAATCTCCAATTTTGATATAACTTTAATGATGAATATAAATTTATAATCTATTATTAGTTGATTCTAATAATCATTATGAATAAAAAATTGAATACAAAAATCTTTGTGGTTTTAAGATAGATCTGTCACTATACCCTTGTAAAATTAAACTCACGGTCTTGTATCACAATTTAGATAATTAATTTTAGCATTTAGAATATACCTTTTGCTGGTGTCTTTCTGTTTCTATTATCTTTTGTTTTCTTTTTCAGTTTCTTTTTTATTTAAGAACCATTATATCTTTGTGGTATTTTGTATTTATTATATGCTTTGTTAGTGTATGTTATTTTGTATGCAAGAAAGTGAAAAAATTGCTCTTTTCTCTCCGTTACATTACATTGATGGTTTTCAAAAACTGCTTTTCTCTCTCACATATTACATTCATGGTTTGTGTTTCAGACATTGAATCATAATACTCGGGGTGGTTATTTTTTTAGGTATCAATATTTGCTCCATTTGTATTTCTCTTTTATCTTTGATTCTCTTTTCATCTTCCATTTGTATTTATTAACAATTAATTTTGTACAATAAACATAGTGAAATGATTAATTTAATTATATATATTAGTATTGTTACTGGAATTAAGTTGGAATAATAAATGTATTCTAACTGTTAATATATATATATATATATATATATATATATATATATGTACATTTACCATTCCTTTTATTATTGAGTTTCAATCTATTGATACTAAGTATTACAAATAACCCTATAATTTATGTTATCTACGTTTCTGTTATTCCAAAAAACAATTACATGGAGAATATAAAAGTAACTTTATACAAAATGATTATACATGATACTTTAAAGAGAATATAGACTATTCCCTCAAATTAAGAAATTGGTAATAATTTATGAAATTATGTAACACCCTAAATTTATTCTCCTTAAAAAGAGGTAGCAGTTCTGAAGAATAGGACATACTGTTAGATTCTCGCTTGAGCGAGAGGGTCTTGCCCAAGCGAGAGACCCAATGTTCTAATTTTGGGAATTCTGAGAATCTTGTAAGGACCGAAATTCTACCCTTGAAATTTTTTTCATTATTTTAATCCAATTTCATGCATTCTCCTATAAATTTTAATTACCAATTGAATAACCTTATTTGAAAACCTCACTTTCCTTTTCGCTCTCAATCCATGAACCAATATTTACATACACATTCGTTTGACATAAAAACATAATTCATATTAATGCAACTCAGTAACTACTGCATACAATTAGCTATGAATTTCCAAAATACCCATAGCTACTAATATCCAGAGTTACAATCATCCGAAAGTTATTATATCCATAGTTACAAAATACTTTCAACTATCAATATGCACTCATGATACAAAAATAGTGCAAATAAGGAATCAAAAATGTAACACTCCTAAAACTCCCAAAAATACGCCTCCTCATCCAACCTGTTTATCTGCAATGGGATTATCAATGACAAAAACACAAAATACACAAAGGAGTAAGTCATTAATTCAATAAACATCATTATAAGATAATCCACATTAGAAAGGGGTTAGTAAACCATTTTGAAATTCATTTTCTTTGCTGCATAATTTGAGCCAAAGTCGCTACGCCCCTTAAGGTTAGCTAAACACAGATTCTCATTTCTTTTAAAAGGAAAACACGCTACATATACTCGAGCCGGAGTGTTGCTACATAAACTCGAGCCGAAGTGTTGCTACATAAACTCGAGCCGAATTGTTGCTACATAAACTCGAGCCGAAGTGTTGCTACATAAACTCGAGCCGAAGTGTTGCTACATAAACTCGAGCCGAAGTGTTGCTACATAAACTCGAGCCGGAGTGTTGCTACATAAACTCGAGCCGAAGTCGCTAACCATTCATGGTCGGCTAAAAATAGATTTTCTTTAAATTGATTTCATCATCAATCATTTCCAGTAAATCAACGCAATCATTATTACAAACATACCCATATATGTTTATAATAAATACGCAACTCATAACTTAGTCATTTGCCTAATCCGAAAATACACACATTTTCCACTTCAAATGCACAATTTAAAGACTTATCCTTACCTTGGTGAGCGTTGGGTTTGGTTCTTGGTAACTGCGTAAGTTCCACCGACACCGCCGCCAACTTTAGGATCTTTCCTCATTCCCACCATATAACACAATGTTAGTCATTTATTCCAAATATCACATAAACAACTTATATTGCATTATTTAACCATACAAGATATTCATATTCATCTCATATTTCAGCATTAGAAAGTAAACTCATCTTCTACCTCTAGCATTTTACTCATTTTCCACTTTAACCACTTTTTCCCTTTAGGGTTTTGGGGTTTTCATGAATCAACCCACAAACCTTTTCCACTCTCGAAATACTAACTCTAAACTAAGAGTTTACAAGAGGAAAAACACATAAAACGAACAATAACTCAAAAGGGTGAGTTTCCATGGTTTCCCATATTTTGAGAAGAGATCCAACATACCAAAAATGAGTTTCAAAGAGAAGAAGAGAGTTAGAATCAAGGGTTTTACCTCTTCTCAAGTTCTAGGACGAGAATCAAAGCTTCTAGACCTTGGAAATGCTCTCTTCTCTCACCTCTCTTCAAATCTTAACCTAAAAATGTGTTTGGGGTTTTCTCATTTAACGCACTCGTCGGGTTCTCGCTTAAGCGAGCCCATTCTCGCTCAAGCGAGAAAATCCCGCCTATTTTAAAAACTCAGATCTGACCCTCTCGCCCAGGCGAGGGAACTCTCGCCCAAGCGAGGCATCTCTCTCTCTCAAGCGAGGATCCTCTCGCTCAAGCGAGGATCTTACAGCCTCGACAGGTCCAAAACATCAATTTTCTCTCCCAGGCGAGTCAACTCTCGCTCAGGCGAGACCACTCTCGCTTAAGCGAGCCAACTCTCGCTCAGGCGAGAATCGTTCCGTATAGCCCAGGATTTCACCTTCCCAGGTGAGCCTTTCTCGCCCAAGCGAGAATTCCTCGCTAAAGCGAGAATCCCAGGACTAACACTATAATTTTAAAGACTTAAATTTAGGGTGTTACAAATCTCGCCCAAGCGAGGAATTGGTCGCTTGAGCGAGAGAAGCCTGGGCAGGCTGTGAGATTCTCGCTTGAGCGAGAGAATCTCCCCCAGGCGAGAGAGTCAGGATTTTGAAACTTAAAATATCGTGGGCTTCTCGCCCAAGCGATCCATTCTCGCCCGGGCGTACCCAACTATAAAAGTAAAGAAAGGGTTTCACAAACCCTAATCTTCATTTTCTTTTCTCCCCTTTCACTCCCAACGGCGACTCCCCATAGATTTCGACTCCCTCCTCCTCTAAACATCAAAAACTCATCAAAACCCCTTTCTCTTACTTCTTAGTGGCACATTGGTGAACTTGGAGTGGAAAAAGGAACAATGGAGGTTGAAGGAGATGGAGGTAGATGGAGCTCTTTGTGGATCCATGGAGCTTATGCAACCTAAGGTGATGGAGAAGACCATTGTGGTATTAGAGTATTTCATTAGAGTCATCTTCTCCGATTTCCCTCAAGAATCGGAGCATGTTAACGGATAGAAACCCTCTTGGGTGTTTGTGGTCCATGTGAGAGTCTTTATTTTATACGAGGATGTATTAGCCATAAAAGCGGAGATATATGTGCGGGAAAACCGTTTATTTAAGTAAAACGCAATATACCCATTTATGGTAATACACCGTCATGAAATATGGTTCTAACGTTAATGTGTTATATGATGAAGAATATGTTGTGTGTGGTTTGTTTATGATAATGGTGAGTTATGGATGGCTGATTTGTTATAAACATATATAGGTGTGTTTGTAATAAGGATTGTGAGATGTGTTGTTTAATGGTAAAAGTAGAAATGGTTATGTTGTGTGATAATGATTGTGTGGGTTGTTTATTGTTATAAACATATATGGGTGTGTTTGTAACAATGATTGTGTGATGAGTTGTTGATTTGTTAACCATGGAGATGAATATGTTTATGAAAATGACTAAATTGTGAGTCGCTTTATTGTTATGAACATATATGGGTATGTTTGTGACAATGAAGGTGTTATGGATTATTTTATGGTGATGAAACAATGAGATACCTCGTGTTTATTGTGTGTATGACATTGATGTGATATTTTGTGTTATGACGAACATGTGATGTGAGAATAATGTGAATGTAGTCCTGCCCGATGTGGTAGTGGATCATCTTTGAAATGTAGTCCTGCCCGGTGTGGTAGTGGATCATCTTTAAAATGTAGTCCTGCCCAGTGTGGTAGTGGATCATCTTGGAAATGCAGTCCTTCCCGGTGTGGTAGTGGATCATCTTTGAAATGTAGTCATGCCCGGTGTGGTAGTGGATTATCTTGGAAATGCAGTCCTGCCCGGTGTGGTAGTGGATCATCTTTGAAATGTAGTCCTGCCCGGTGTGGTAGTGGATCATCTTGGAAATGCAGTCCTGCCCGGTGTGGTAGTGGATCATCTTTGAAATGTAGTCCTGCCCGGTGTGGTAGTGGATCATCTTGGAAATGTAGTCCTACCTGGTGTGGTAGTGGATCATCTTTGAAATGTAGTCCTGTCCGGTGTGGTAGTGGATCATCTTTGAAATATAGTCTTGCCCGGGGTGGTAGTGGATCATGTAAGACTTACCCGGTGTGGTAATGGATCACCTTTGTGGTGTGGGCCTACCCGAAGTGGTAGTGGACTATCTTTGTGGTGTAAAATGGCCTGATGTGGTTAAGAGAAATTTTAATGTCGATTGTAGGTAATGAAATAAAAGTCCTTTTGGAATGAAATGAATATGCATGCTATAGAATATATATTATGGGATATATATACTATATGGTGAATATGGCAAATATGGAAATAGAAGAAAGAAGATATGAATGCTTAATATTATTTTGAATGTGGATTGTCATATAATTTGATATATGAATATTATGTGGCATAAGGTATTGATTGATATAGGTTTAAAATGATTGATTTTAGAGGTTGTATAAGTTGTAATACTTTAATGTTATTATTCCATGTAAACCCACGCTACGGTCACCGTAGTTGGTTCTTACTCCCTCTGTCTCTTCTTGTATGTGTTGTGTATTTGAGTTCAGGTTGTGGCGGTAACGCATTGGATGCTTGCGGAGAAGAGTACATGGTACAGTAGGGTTTTATGTAATTGATATGTTTTATCAATAACGTTTGTAATATGAGAACTTTGTTTGTTTAACACTCTTGTAAAATAGAACTTCTCCTAGAGTGTATAATGAAGTTGATTTAATGCTTGTATTGAAAGTGTTCCTTGGGGAAGGATAATTGTTTAGATTATGTACTTGAAAGGAAGTGTAATGACATGCTTTTGAAGTGAGATTTATTTGGAATGTTTCTGCCTTGTGATTTATAAATGGAACTAATATTTGTATTCACTCAAGTTTCCAAATCGTTCGAGTAATGTCTTTCAAAAGTAATCACTTCACTTTCATAAACAAGGTTTTAAAAAAGAATTTTTGGATTACGATAATCGGGTCCTTACAAATTATACTTACAACAAATCAATGGTGGTAATAATTCATACAATCATACTTTTGTGATTTGTTGGGTATAATAATTTTAAACTAAGAACAACACAAGATAATAATTACCATGGTTAAACTAATATATAGAATTTTAATTTTTACTTACTCAATAATCCTATATAATTTATTGTATTTATTACATTTATAGAATATTTTAATATTGGTGAACCTACATATGGATGTCGTTATTGTGGAGCATGTATGTGGTATCAAGAGAGGACAAAGAAACTCAAAACTCCAAAAAATCCGAAATTCCAACTATGTTGTGGTGTTGGAAAAATTCAACTTCTATTGTTGACGCCTCCTCCTCCGACACTACACATTTGTTATTTGATAACTATACAAGTGATAAATAGAATTATCAACAACATATTAGAGTATATAACATGATGTTTGTCTTCACCTGGCCGGGAGCAAAAATAGACAAGTCCTTCAATGATGAAAGAGGACCCCTTCCTTTAGAATACAAGGCCAGCCATGTCATCTAATTGGTAGTTTATTGCCAATGTCCAGAATAGCTCCAATGTTTGCACAACTCTACATATATGCTACAAAGAATGAGATACAAAATATACATGCAAGGTTAATGTACATTTTTTTTTAAAAATGTTTATTTTCACATTTTCATCCATGTTGCAATTTTATAATATATATTTATAATAAATGCTTCGACTGGTAGTTTATAAATTGTTATAGCAAAAACTTTGAATTTGTGACTCTAGAAATTGTTTCTAGATTTTCTGCAATGTTGGATGAATATAACACACATGTCAAATCTTTTAAAATGGCAAAGGAGCGTTATTAGCATGAATCCATAAGTGACCTTAAGCTAAAGTTGATTTCTGATAGAGTTACTGACTTATAATATGCCATCTGTTTCTATAGTAGGTGCTCTTATTGTTGGTGATGTTGATAATCCTTCAAAGAGAGATATTATTTTGGATAAGAAAAGTGGTAAACTTAAAAGAATAAACGAGTTGCATACAAGTTATCTTGGATATCAATACCCTCTCCTATTTCTTTACGGCGAGGATGGATATAGGCATGATGTTTGTTACAGTTCTACACACACTATACAATACAAAAGGAACAGAGTAACCATCAAAGATTGATTGTGTTTTCGTTTTCAAGCTAGAAGAAATGAGGCGCAAACACTTTTACGGTCAATGATATTTTTTCAACAATTTTTGATTGATTGTTATTGTATGATGGAGGCAGACAGACTTAATTGGGTGAGGAACAAACAAACACAAGTTAGGGTTGACAAGTATAGTAATTTGAATTCCACCTCTGACTCAAGTGATAGCCAAGGAGCTAACAAAGGAAAAAGAATCATATTACCGTCATCATTTATCGGTGGTAGAAGATATATAGATCAATTATACTTTGATGGAATGACATTTTCTAGCTTTGTTGGATTTCCTGACCTATCTATAACGTTTACATGCAATCCAAATTGGCTAGAAATTAATAGGCTTCTATCACCAATGCAATTAAAACCACAAGATCGGCCATATATCATTTCAAGGGTATTCAAAATAAAATTTGATCAATTTCTAACGAATTTGAAGAAGCATCATGTTCTTGGCAAAGTGCTTGGATGTATGTGCCATCTATTAATACTATTTTTAATGTTTTAATATTTCTTACATTACATCCAAATATGTATATACAATAGAGTATCAAAAAGGGGATTGCCTCATGCTCATATACTTTTATTCTTACATCCATCTTCCAAGTACCCATCGCCATAAGACATAGACAATATAATTATAGCTGGAATATCAAATCCATGGAAGAGCATGATCTGTTCATGGTCCTTGTGGAAGTGCAAATAGTAAATCACCTTGTATGAACAATGAAAAGTGCATGAAGTACTATCCAAAAAAACTCCAAACTAATACAATTGTTGACCAGGATGGGTATCCCATTTATAAGAGTAGAGATAATGGACAAACCATTGACAAGAATGGTGTAACTCTTGACAATCGTCATCTTATCCCTTATAATCGCAAATTAGTTTTGAAATATCAAGCTCATATCAACATCGAATGTTGTAATCAAAGAAATTCAATAAAATACCTATTCAAGTATATTCACAAAGGTTATTATTGAGTAACTGCTACTATTATTCCAACAGAAACCGAATCATCATCTCAAGTGCAAAATATACATGAATCAAATAATATATTGATTTTAGAAATATGTCACCTTGTGAGGCATGTTGGAAAATTTTCTCTTTCTCTATACATGGTAGATCACCTGCAGTTGAGAGATTATATGTCCATCTTGAAAATGAACACTCTGTTATATTTGATGATTCTGAGGTTATTGATGATATTCTTTCTAAGACTACAGTTAAACACTCAATATTCACATCCTGGATGGATGCAAAAAAAAATATGTTGGTGCAAGAGATTTGACATATGCTCAATTTGTTTCAAAGTTTGTATACATAAGTGGTAATAGATTTTGGAAATCAAGGAAGCTAGGGTACACAATTGGCATACTCATTTGGGTTCCTCCAAGCACTGGAGAGCTATTCTATCTAAGAATGATGTTAACTTCCATCAAAGGACCATGTAATTATGAAGAAATTAGGACTGTCAACAATGTGATTTATCCAACTTTCAGAGAAGCGTGTTTTGCTATGGGATTTCTTGAGGATGATAGGAATTATATTGAAGCTATAAAAGAATCAAACGAGTGGGGATCAGGTTACTACTTAAGAAAATTGTTTGTCACAATACTTACTATAAATAGCATCAATCATCCAAAACATGTATGGCAACAAACATGACAAACTATTAGCTGATGATATTCGTTATGAGAAAATTAAAGAAGGTTGTCCAACATTAAAAGTAAGTATTTCACTTTCAATTGTTTACAATATTTCTATAATTTCTATCGTTATACCACATTAATTTCAAGAATACATTTTTTTAGATTTGCAGCTCACTGACTAACAACAGCAAAATCTCGCTTTACTTGAGATTGAGAATCTATTAAAAAAATATAAAAGTCTTAGGGACTACCCATCAATGCCATATCCAAAAGGAAGAATCACAATTCAATTAGGAAATAGACTTATATATGTTGAGCGTGATTATGATAAAGAATAATTGAAAGTTGAATTTAGACATTGCTTTAACTTACTTACAGGTATCTTCAACTACTTTTGTTAACTATCATAACCTTGTGTCATAATCATGTATGTCTATCATATAAATGTTATTAATACTCTTACCAATGAGTTTAGAGTTTTGAGATTCCTTACTTTCAATGATGCATTTATCCGGGTAGAATGATACATGGAAGCCCTTGTCACATAGTTGACTTATGCTTAGTAGGTTGTGCTTGAGTCCTTCCACATATAGCACACCTTCTATGGTTGTTGAGGGTGGATTTCCGATTCTACCAACTCCAAGTATTCTTCCCTTGTTGTTGTCACCATATGTGACATAGCCTTTGTCCCTTGGAGTAAGGACGGAGAACTTACTTTGATCGCCCGTCATGTGTTTTGAGAAGCCGCTATCCAAATACCATAAGTTTCAGGCGGCTCTCAAATTTTCCTTTAAAACAAGTTAAGTTATATTAGGTACCTAACTTGTCTTGGGTCCTACATGGTCAGTCCCTTTCTCAACCCATTTATAATGTCCTAGGGGAACACCATATTTTCTAATTAAGCAAGTATTTGGTGTATGCCCATGGTTTTTACAATATGAACATGTGGGTTGATGTTTATATATCCTAGTCTTATTATTACTATGATCAAATGCATGGATCCACTGTTTTTGAAAGATTATTTTCGTTGAGACATTTTGCTTCTTAGAAACTTGGCTTTTAGAATATCATAGACTTCTTTGGTCTTTAATATGTCTCTGATCCTCTATTATCTTTTCTAGATGTTTGCTACTCTTGTTTGAATCATTAATTTCAACACTTATTGATGAGATTTTCTTTTCAAGAGTGATGCAATTTTGACTTGAATAGGATGATGATGATTTATTACTAAATATATCTAAT